>OX336391.1:208351403-209601403 GCA_946902985.2 Meconema thalassinum
ATTATTGATGCCATTGCATGATGTTTTGCATATAATTGCTTAGTTATTGAAATATAAAAATGCTTCTTTCTGGATAGTGATGTAACAGTTTTTTTTTTTTCATAATAAAAATATTTTTAGATTAAAAGGAAGAAATTGATAATATTTCACAAACCAATGGCGTAGAAAAGAGCCCATTTGGATTTAAATAATTCCATAAAATATTGAATAACTCAAATTTTATAAAATTAATCCTAATCAGTGACTAAAATCAAATTTTTGGAGACAAAACTCACATTCTTGATTAGGTTAATAATGAATAGTTAATGAATTTAGGAAATTATTATTATTATTAAATAAATTTATTAGAGCACAAAATATGCAATTAAGCATTACTTATCTTTTTCTCGAACATCATAGAAAGAAAACAGATGTTTGGCTTGACTTTTACAGCACAGACGCAACGACCACCGACAAGTGGAAATACGCCAACTACGAATTAAGACCAGACTAGCTGTGCACGGATTTCACTTCAAGCTATGCTCCACGAAGACGTACCACTCGCCGAACGAGGAATGCGTGTGTGCTTTATGCGGGAAGCATGTGATCGTCATCACGTACTGAGTTCTGCAGGAAGGACAATTCCTTTAATTTGTTTCTGCACAGAATGACTGTGAAATCACATTGTGCGTTTTAAATTAACTAATTAGTTATGTAATTATCACTAGTACAATACTGTGACAGAGATAACTTCCTCTGATCACTCCACATTCCATGATATCTGTCACATGCTTTGCCACAGAGGGCACACACGCAATTGCAATCTGGTTGATGATAGATTTTGTTTGCACACACTTTGAAGTGGAATCTATGCACCGGGAAACAAGTGTCTCAGCTCATAGAAACCCTTCGTCCAATTCCGCGATGTCTTCGCATTCCTGACATAAAATTCCTGCCATAAAAAATATTATTATTAACTAGCAGTAGTACCCGGCTTCGCCCGGTGGAATGATGATAATATTTCAGTCTCCTTAACACTCAACGTCATAAATTATATTTATTTATATATTCATTTCTTACATTATCAAACCCAGTGACAATGTTTATACTTAAGTCACTATGGGAAGGCTCTGTAAAATAATGATCATTCTCGTGATATTTGTCTTCAGTCCGAGTCGAGATACGTCGTTAGCGGTCCCAGAATTCGTGACATCTCAGTCGTAGAAGACTTTATGTGGTGATTAGAAATATAATGGACTTAAAATCTATGTCATTTGCCCCCAATGACGTTGAGGGCGTAACATCTAGGTAATTTGCCCTACTGATCAGGATGATATTGACAATTACTACATAACTGACATATGAAACTTAGAAAATAATAGAAAAAGTTATTTTTAGGACTCACATTTCGGGAAAGACTTGATTATTTTTTGCCAAAGAGCTCCCACTTAGATCGCTATCTGGTTTAAAGTTTCGTCTTGTTAAGGTTTAAACTGTACGATAAAAGTCTGAAGCAATTCCTCCAAGAGAAGCTTCCTGATTTCTCAGTCGATATATCGTTAACGTTCCTGAGCATCCAGTTGTCTTTTCTTCTGACGCAAAACATCTTCTACATAGTGATGATGAACATAGAAGCGACTACTGGCACATATAACTTATCAACGAATGGGAAAAATTGATACTTTAAAGGAATGAAAGGAATAAAATAGAAAAGAGATGTACGATATACCATAACACTCGCTGTGAATTTTCTACGTGACCGACTTAAATGTTTCGGTACAGGTTCTCAAGAAGAGGAACCAGATCATTGACATGAATACAGTAACAGTAGATTAAATAGTATCCTAGACAGATGACACGCAAAGTAACACGGACTAATATACGATGTAATGGTTGAACTTCAGAGAAATGTTTCATCTCACTTCGCAGTTGTTATTTAATAAATACTAACATGTTTGTAGCTAATATTGAAATTAATGGAGTGCGTTAGGATAAACGATATTCCTTGTTTTTCGCTCTGGTGTATAAATAAATAAATGTTTAGGTGTGCCCACTCTTGAGCAAGCTACGTATAACTGATCATGAGAGAAGCATGGACTTTCCAGATTAAGGCCTGCTACCTTGAGCGACTGTCCTAGGGCCTTGTTTATGGTCATTGCAAATGCAAGACGTGCAGGGAATTGCAGTCGCTTGAAATTAAAAGGCATATCAGTAGGGATCATAGGAATTCGGGGAATGAAGATATCTTCTCCTTTGGCATGGCCTGTCAATACGACTACTACTGAACGGGTATATCAAACTTACAAACTAATGGAAATACACATTTTAAAAATCGCAGGCGATGAAGACTGTGGTGTTACTTAGTAGTATAATGGACGTAACATCTGGGTCATTTGCCCTTTTGATGAGGATGGTAATGAAAACTACTGTTGAATTGACACGACAAACTTGCAAACTACCGTGGTAGAGAGAAATATTTCAAAATTCACAGGCGATGAAGAGTTATTGTGTGTGGTGATTAGTGGTATAATGGGCGTAACATCTAGGTCATTTGCCCGTATGATAATAATAAGGTAATGAAAAATGACTACTAAACGAACATGGTGTAATTTTAAATCTGATATAGGTAATTCAGATTCCTACCTTCGATGTCTTCCAATGTCTGAACGTTATTTTCTGGCTTAGGCCTATACTCGATGCGTGTAGTGAAAGAGCTTATCGAGTACTGATCGGGTCCAAGCTGCACGAACCTGAGAATATCGCAGATGATGACGATATTATTATGATGACAGACGTTCGGGTGGGGGTTCCCGGTCCTATTCACATTGATCGGTGTATCACTCATTCTTTCGTAACACTACAGTGGTTTGAGCAAAGACGCAATATGAACATCAGCATAGTCAGCAATACCAGGTAACACGGCGGGGTCTGGACATTTCTCTCATGTCACCTCGCGATGAATCAGCAAGCCATTCTCACACCTGCCCCCCCCCCCCCCCTCCCCCCTCCACCCACCAGGGTCTCACAACTTGTGAGACGTGGGTTTGCGACCACGGGACCCCAGCTGAGTCCGGCATTGCTTCTACTTACTGGTGCCGGGCTCCTTTCAGTTCTCTTTCCTGTCAGCCTCCCTTGGTCAAACTCTTGTTCTCTTCCGACCCCGATGGTATCAGGGTATCCGAGGCCTAGCGACTCTTTCACTTTCCCGCCTTAATTGGCCCTTTTCTAATCATTCCTGATAGCCTCATTCTTCGAGGTGTCAGCCTTCTTTTTCTTTTCTTAATATATCATGTCTTCTGCTCAAGACCCTCAAGGAGGCAAGGTGTGTGTAGCCCCACCACTTCTGTGGCACCCTGGATAGTGCTACATCCTCAAGGCCTCATGGCTGGTGAGTTCAGGAGCTGGCAACCCTGAGGGTTTCCTGAGCGGGTCCGGTTTTACCCCTTTTTTCCATTGCCTTTGGGACGGACCCTGTCCTCTTTCCGGGAATGGAGTGGTCTGTCCGCAATTTCAAGCAGACAGTGTTACTCGCAGGGTACCAAAGGGTAAGTATACACATTTTGGTTCTGATCGGTGAAACGGTGTAGATTTGTGCCAAAGGGCCTAAATGCAGGGAATGGGGTGATCTGTCCGCAATTTCAAGTGGACAGGGTTACCCGCAGGGTTCGAAAGGGTAAGTATAAAAATTTTGGTCCGGATCGGTGAAACGATATAGATTTTTGGCAAAGGGCCTAAATGCAGGAAATGGGGTGGTCTGTACGAAATTTTAGGTGGACATTGATATTCACAGGGTTACAAAGAGTAAGTATACACATTTTGGTTCAGATCGGTGAAACGGTGTAGATTTGAGCCAAGGGGCCTAAATGCAGGGAATGGAGTAGTCTGTCCGCAATTTCAAGCAAACTGTGTTACTCGCAGGGTACCAAAGGGTAAGTACACAAATTTTGGTTCTGATCGGTAAAACGGTGTAGATTTGTGCCAAAGGGCCTAAATGCAGGGAATGGAGTCGTCTGTCCGAAATGTCAAGCAGACATTGTTACTCGCAGGGTTCCAGACGGTAAATAACAACTTTGGTTGAGATCTGTGAAACGGCCAAAGGGCCTAAATCCAGAGAATGGGGTGGTCTGTCCGAAATTTCAAGTGGACAGGGTGACCCGCAGGGTTGCAAAGGGTAGGTATACAAATTTTGGTTCGGATAGGTGAAACGGTGTAGAAGTTTGCCAAAGGGCCTAAATGCAGGAAATGGGGTGGTCTGTCCGAAATTTTAAGTGGACAGTGTTATTCACAGGGTTACATATGGTAAGTATACAAATTTTGGTTGAGATCGGTGAAACGGTGTAGATTTGTGACAAAGGGCCTAAATGCAGGGAATGGGGTGGTCTGTCGGAAATTTCAAGTGGACAGGGTTACCCGCAGGGTTCCGAAGGGTAAGTATACAAATTTTGGTTCAGATCGGTGAAACAGTGTGGATTTGTATACATAACAGACAAACAGACAGACAGACGGACAAACATTGAGCTTTATATATTACTAGCAGTAGTACCCGGCTTCGCCCGGTGGAATGATGATAATATTTCAGTCTCCTTAACACTCAACGTCATAAATTATATTTATTTATGTATTCATTTCTTGCAGCCTCCGTGGCTTAGGCGGCAGCACGCCGGCCTCTCACCGCTGGGTCCGTGGTTCAAATCCCGGTCACTCCATGTGAGATCTGTGCTGGACAAAACGGAGGCAGACAGGTTTTTCTCCGGGTACTCCGGTTTTCCCTGTCACAAATTTCATTCCAGCAACACTCTCCACTATCATTTCATATCATCTGTCATTCATTAAATCATTGCCCCAGAGGAGTGCGTCAGGCCTCGGCAGCCGGCACAGTTCATATCCTCGCCGCTAGATGGGGGCTTCATTCATTCCATTCCTGACCCGGTCGGAGACTGGAAGCAGGCTGTGGATTTTCATTTTCATTCATTTCTTACATTATCAAACCCAGTGACAATGTTTATACTTAAGTCACAATGGGAGGCTCTGTAAAATAATGATCATTCTCGTGATATTTGTCTTCAGTCCGAGTCGAGATATGTCGTTAGCGGTCCCAGAATTCGTGACATCTCAGTCATAGAAGACTTTATGTGGTGGTTAGAAATATAATGGACTTAAAATCTAGGTCATTTGCCCCCAATGACGTTGAGGGCGTAACATCTAGGTAATTTGCCCTACTGATCAGGATGATATTGAAAATTACTACATAACTGACATATGAAACTTAGAAAATAATAGAAAAAGTTATTTTTAGGACTCATATTTCGGGAAAGACTTGATTATTTTTTGCCACAGAGCTCTCACTTAGATCGCTATCTGGTTAAAAGTTTCGTCTTGTTAAGGGTTAAACTGTACGATGAATGTCTGAAGCAATTCCTCCAAGAAGCTTCCAGATTTCGCAGTCGATATATCGTTAACGTTCCTGAGCATCCAGTTGTCTTTTCTTCTGACGCAAAACATCTTCTACATAGTGATGATGAACATAGAAGCGACTACTGGCACATGTAACTTATCAACGAATGGGAAAAATTGATACTTTAAAGGAATGAGAGGTCATTTGCCCTTTAGATGAGGATGACAATGAAGACTACTACTACTGAACGGGTATATCAAACTTACAAACTAATGGAAATACACATTTTAAAAATCACAGGCGATGAAGACTGTGGTGTTGCTTAGTAGTACTGTATAATGGACGTAACATCTAGGTCATTTGCCCTTTTGATGAGGATGATAATGAAGAAGACTGCTACTGAACGGGTATATCAAACTTACAAACTAATGGAAATACATATTTTTTAAATCACAGGCTAGGTAGACTCTGGTGTTGCTTAATAGTATAATGGACGTAACATCTAGGTCATTTGCCCCTTTGATGAGGATGATAATGAAGACTACTACTACTGAACGGGTATATCAAACTTACAAAATAATGGAAATGCGCATTTTAAAAATCGCAGGCGATGAAGACTGTGGTGTTACTTAGTAGTATAATGGACGTAACATCTAGGTCATTTGCCCTTTTGATGAGGATGGTAATGAAAACTACAGTTGAATTGACACGACAAACTTACAAACTACCGTGATAGAAATAAATATTTCAAAATTCACAGGCGATGAAGACTTATTGTGTGTGGTGATTAGTGGTATAATGGGCGTAACATCTAGGTCATTTGCCCTTATGATGATAATAATAAGGTAATGAAAAATGACTACTAAACGAACATGGTGTAATTTTAAATCTGATATAGGTAATTCAGATCTCTACCTTCGATGTCTTCCAAAGTCTGAACGTTATTTTCTGGCTTAGGCCTATACTCGATGCGTGTAGTGAAAGAGCTTATCGAGTACAGCTCGGGTCCAAGCTGCACAAACCTGAGAATATCACAGATGATGTCGAAATATGATGACAGACGTTCGGAGGGGGGGGGTTCCCGGTCCAATTCGCATTGACCGGTGAATCACTCATTCTTTCGTAACACTACAGTGGTTTGAGCAAATACCCTGTATGAACATCAGCATAGTCAGCAATACCAGGTAACACGGCGGGGACTGGACATTTCTCTCATGTCACCTCGCGATGAATCAGTAAGCTATTCTCACACCTGCCCCCTCCTCCCCCCTCCACCTACCCGGGTCTCACAACTTGTTGGACGTGGGTTTGCGACCACGGGACCCCAGCTGAGTCCGACATTGCTTCTACTTACTGGTGCCGGGCTCCTTTCAGTTCTCTTTCCTGTCGGCCTCCCTTGGTCAAACTCTTGTTCTCTTCCGACCCCGATGGTATCAGTGTATCCGAGGCCTAGCGACTCTTTCACTTTCCCGCCTTAATTGGCCCTTGTTTAATCATTCCTGATAGCCTCATTCTTCGAGGCGTCAGCCTTCTTTTTCTTTTCTTAATATCTCATGTCTTCTGCTCAAGACCCTCAAGGAGGCAGGGTGTATGTAGCCCCACCACTTCTGGTGCACCCTAGATAGTGCTACATCCTCAAGGGCTCATGGCTGGTGAATTCGGGAGCTGGCAACTCTGAGGGTTTCCTGAGCTGGGTCTGGTTTTACCCCTTCTTTCCATTGTCTTTGGGACGGACCCTGTCCTCTTTCCGGGAATGGAGTGGTCTGTCCGCAATTTCAAGCAGACAGTGTTACTCGCAGGGTACCAAAGGGTAAGTATTTAAATTTTGGTTCTGATCGGTGAAACGGTGTAGATTTGTGCCAAAGGGCCTACATGCAGGGAATGGGGTGGTCTGTCCGAAATTTTAGGTGGACAGTGATATTCACAGGGTTACAAAGGGTAAGTATACACATTTTGGTTCTGATCGGTGAAACGGTGTAGATTTGTGCCAAAGGGCCTAAATGCAGGGAATGGAGTGGTCTGTCCGAAATTTCAAGTAGGCAGTGTTACTCGCAGAGTTCCAGACGGTAAATAACAAATTTTGGTTGAGATCTGTGAAACGGTGTAGATTTGTGCCAAAGGGCCTAAATGCAGGGAATGGAGTGGTCTGTTCGCAATTTTAAGTGGACACTGTTATTCACAGTGTACCAAAGGGTAAGTATACAAATTTTGGTTCTGATCGGTGAAACGGTGTAGATTTGAGCCAAAGGGCCTAAATGCAGAGAATGGGGTGGTCTGTCCGAAATTTCAAGTGGACAGGGTTACCCGCAGGGTTGCAAAGGGTAAGTATACAAATTTTGGTTCGGATCGGTGAAACGGTGTAGAAGTTTGCCAAAGGGCCTAAATGCAGGAAATGGGGTGGTCTGTCCGAAATTTTAAGTGGACAGTGTTATTCACAGGGTTATATAGGGTAAGTATACAAATTTTGGTTGAGATCGGTGAAACGGTGTAAATTTGGGCCAAAGGGCCTAAATGCAGGGAAAGGGGTAGTCTGTCGGAAATTTCAAGTGGACAGGGTTACCCGCAGGGTTCCGAAGGGTAAGTATACAAATTTTGGTTCAGATCGGTGAAACGGTGTGGATTTGTATACATAACAGACAGACAGACAGACAGACAGACAAACATTGAGCTTTATATATACAGATTATTAATTATTAATTATTAATTGTAATAGTTTGGCCATGTCTGTATGTAGAAATTTTAGTAACCAGTCCCACAGCATTTCTTCCAGTCCATCCTCGGCTAAATGTTGTTTGCTATGCCAAAAGTAAAATTCAAATGCATATCATAGGCTTCGGTGGCGTAGTTGATAGCATGCTGAGCTTCTTTACCCAAGATAGCGGGTTCAAACCCGGCCGAAGACGTCGGATTTTTTAAGAGCGTTAAAAATCCCTCAGTATGCCTTCCTTCGGAGAGGAAGTAAAGCCGGCGGTCCCATGTCATAGATTTATGACATTAATTACACATGTGTGAAGCTAAATTGTATAGGTTAAGAATGTAAACAACGCTCTTGGGTTCCTACGTTCGTTGCCAAGAGCCGACTGCGGTGGCGTCTAGTAACCAGGGGCGGATTTAGGGGGTATTTCAGGGTGGGGGGGGGTTGATGATTTTTAATTAGGTTGCCTATGTTCCGGGGGCTACATCACAACAATTTCTAGGAGGTCTCCACGAAGGCAGTACTATTTTTAGTAGACAGTCATTATCTCAGCAGATAGAGTTTCTCTTGTTATTTTAGTTATTACTTTTTATTTTGTACTTTATCACCAGGTACCTTAGACACTATAAAAGAATAGTTTTGCTAGTAATCGAGACTACTGGAAAAATATGCACCGCTAATTTTATTTCATGCTTCGTTACGATTTTTTACCGGCACTGATTCTTTTGTTTTACTTTTAAAAGAAGGTAACGATCCAATAAGCTTCTAAACATCATAAAATGCTTTCAACGAAAAAACAAACCAACGAAAAAAGCAGGTCTTGGGAATGAACTTAAATCAAAAGCACATCACATGAAAAAATATTTATTACCTCACAATTCACAATGGTCTCACATTAGGCCCTTCCCTACCGTAACACTACAACAGAAGTTTTAGCTTTCGGGCTTTCTTGGAAACAAAACGGTTAATGATTCTATCGTAGTCTAATTTAATGTCTCGATGTACTTACATTAAAGTTAGGCCGTTCAGTCTTTCCTCGCCGCATCTTGACCTATTCTCAGTTTTTTCTAACTTCAGAGCAGAAAATGATCTTTCCCCGGTCGCAATACTAACAGGCAAAGCAATAAGAATATGAATCACTGTTCTGATGATGGGAAAAACTTGTGGATGGCAAGCTGTGTAGACCTCCACCGCCATTTCTCCATTTCGCCACCCAAAGGGATGTCTCGGCTTGCATCTTCGCCCGGAGTTCCAACTGCGATTATTGAAGTAGAGGAGCGTAGCGCTCGGAAAGGATGTTGATGTCCTCCTCGGTGCAGTGGATTTGACGATCCATGTTCAATCCTGGTTCTACGACGCGGGGAAGAAAAACGTTGAGCTGATATGCGTTTAAGACGTCTGTGAAACGCGTTGAGAGGTCTTCCAAGATCCAGTCAAGAAGAGTAGATGTTCCTTCTGTAGTTCTCTTCGGGCGAGTCAGCCGGCGCGTTAGCCCTGTTCTTTCACTTCTGGACAAGACGCGGCAGGTCGATAACGGCGCCTTGCTCACGCGCAAGCTTGCTGGCGTTGTCGAAGACCGACGAAAATTCTTGTTCGACGTTTGACCGATTTTCTTTGAAGATGTGGATGGTATTCCGAGTGGTTTCGGAGGCGGTTTGGACGTCCAGATTTTCTTTTTGTAACAGACGGCTCAGTCTGAGTCAGCACTTCTGCTATGCAGCACAGTGTGACGATGAATTGCCCACTAGTGATGCTGGCCAGCAAACTTTCGGCTTTGAGCGCTGACTGATTTTCATCCCATTGAGAAACGATTCCCAACGCGTTCACAATGTCGTCCAATTGGTTCAGGAACTTCAAAACTGCGTCGTGCCGGTCAAACCATCGCGTATCGCACAGCGCGACAAGCTGGTCTTTGATAGTCTTCTTCAACACAAAATTCTGCTTCGAGGACGCTGTAAAGAAATTCGTCACCTCTTCCACGGTTCCAAATGCATTTTTAACTGCTTGCACTTTGACGATTTCGAAAGCGTCAAGTTGAGCTGGTGGTTGTACCAGGGCACCCGAACAGCATGAACTGTAGTCTTCTGCAGCTCTTGTACTGCCCCTACAGCTTCCGATATGTTCACCGAACATCCGTCAGTTCCGATGCCAACAAAGCTTTTGGGGTCTAGTTTGAAGTCGTCGATCTTCTTGGCAACGATGCCTCCCTCTTTAACCCAGTCAGTTTTGGTTCAACAGCAGATTCTGCGGCTGATTGAGGATTCTCATCGTCGTCTTCACCAGGGAAATCACCTTCTTCTTCTTCTTCTTCTTCTTCTTCACTTCCTTGAGTATCTTTCTCTTTCTCTTCCACCGCAGATTTGCGAGCATCTAGGAAGCCCACAAAATCCTTCCTGATTTCGTTCCTCCAAAGATACCGCAAGAACAATGTTAGCTGAGAGATGTACGCTACATCTGTTGTCTCGTCTAATCCGACAATAAAATCTGGCTTTTGAACGAGGCTTATGATCTGCTCGCGAATGTCCTCCGCGCACAGCTCAATTAATTCGTTCTGGATCGTTTTACTAGTGAAAAGGCTTCTGGGTCCCGCCGTTGCAAGATGTTTGGCCAGTTTGACGTCTCCAACTATCACCCGGAACCGAAGCAGAGCCTGGAAATTGCCGTCGTTTTGTGAAGACTCCTCTTGAGCAATTGGGCCGTCATCACGATGACCTCGGTAGGCGATATTTTGTTGGCCTAGAAACTCGATGTTCATCAAGATGAGAGCAAGTCTTCTTGGATCCTTTCCAGGCTGAAGCTATCCATTTGGTGGGGTAGCTGCTCTTGCGGATTTCTTTGCTTGCGCAAAAGATCTTCGGCACACAAGCCAGCTTCTTCGTGGTACTTCATTGCCTCATGCTTCTGGAGGTCACCATCTTTCCCAAGGAGCTTGGCGAACTTCGTCAGAGGTTCCTTGACCAGGGTCTTCAACAGAATCGTTCTTCCCTGGCCACAGGTGGACTTCGCAAAAAAAAAAAAAGGCAGAACAAACGGAGAAGTCCTCTACGTGATGGAGAGAGAACGACCCAGAGAAACTTCTGTAAGTGCTGCAGGTGAAGGTGTCGCTTCTCTTCGCTTCCCTTCGCTTCCGCCCTTGATGCGAACGGAGAAAGGAAAACAATAACTCGCGTTTGGTTGCCAGTGACTCGTCAAAAGGGTAGAAAGTGTTCCGTCATCAGGCCTGTTTTTTCCTGTACCTATATACAAGCCAACGTCGTTTCCAAGATTGTCACAGGCAGCAGCATCTCGACAGGATTCCTTTGACGGACGTGAAACCAGCTGCTCCGCTGGAAGTGAATGTGGAGGTCAGGGCGTAGGTTGTTTGCTCTTGATATTGCCACCGCCATCGCCGACTTTTCTTTTCTATTTTCTTTCCCTTCCCCTTTCTTTCACTTCCTTTTTCTCTCTTTCTTCCTTTTCTCTCCTCTTTCTCCTCTTTTCTCCGCCTTATCGGAAGTCAGGGGGGGGGGGGGGGGTGGCGGTCGCGCCCCCCACCCCACCCCCTCTAAATCCGCCCTTGCTAGTAGCTAGGTTCTGAAATAGGCCTAGTAGTCGTTGACGGTGGCGTTTGGCGGCAAAAGTAGGAACTATTTGAAAAATTCAAAGTCGCAGTCCTTACTTGAATTAAAACAGATACACACACTAATACAGCCATCACAATTAACACCGGTTATCAGACAGATTCAACACACACCCAAAGTACATGGAGTTACATGCCCGCGTTGTCGCAGCCCCTAAACTGAGGAACCAACCAACCAACCAAATGCATATCATGGGTAGTTTTGGCAAAATCATGTTTTTTGTTGTTGTTTTTGTTTTGTTTTTTTGTTTTTTTGTGGGATACTGTAACTTACTACCATAATAGTACATTATGCAACGAGCCTATAATGGCTATAATTAAGACACGAGTATTTCTATAAAACGAGCGTATGCGAGTTTTATAATTTCCATACGAGTGACTTAATTACCATTATAGGCGAGTTGCATACGACTGTTTATGTTCGACGATAATTATAACTTTATTATATGTTTTAACATAAATATTCATAAATACCTGTTGAGAGTCATCCACTTGAATTTTGTGATTGGAGAGCGAGCGCTGGGTTTGATATCTCTGTCTTTCAAGATCTCTGAACGACCGACGCATGCACTCTGTGTGCTTGCAATGCCATATGCAGGCCATATGTTTACATCTGCCGTCCCTCAGTAATATTGTCACCGGAGTCGTTTGAAGGAAATTAATGCGCTGTGTAGAAATAGGGTTGGTGATATTAAGGTGCAGTGCTATTTCTTGTCTCATATTCGCCAGTTTATTTACGCGAACATATGGACGGTGCGTATTCCATGTCGGTAATTTATTATAGTTCGATGTTGTGTTTATGTCCGACATGTTGGATTTTGAGCACATGCGCGATGGTATCGTTACCTAATTGGTCAATGAACGAGCTCTGATTGTCTGGAGAAACTGTATCATAATGAAAAACAGTGTTATAATGACCATCATTATGATACAGTTTTCTGACACATTATAGTGAGGGTTCGACATAAAATGAATAATAGGTCTTTTTTTATATTTTCATCATATTACCAAAAAAAAATGTTTGTACATTAGATTAAGTCTCCTTTCTTGGTTTACATAATTCCATACAGCTACATTGAGAAACAATCATCATGGCTTTGAGCGGAGTAATAATGTTAATTTCCATTTACTTTACGTACAGGACGGGTCAGGGAAGGGAGTTTTTTAATTTTTTATTTAGTCAATTTACCCTCTAGGTTGGTGGATCCCACGGACTCAGCGAGGGAACTCACCACTACCGCCTCTATGGGCAGTGTCCTGGAGCTTGGAAGATCTGGTCGGGATGGATACAACTGGGGAGGTGTGATCAGCACTTCGCCCAGGCGGCCTCACCTGCAAAGCGAACAGGGGCCTCATGAGGGATGGGAACGGATGGAAGATTGGGATGGATAGGCTAGGAAGAGGGAAGGAGGCGGCCGTGGCCTTACAGTAGGTACCATCCCAGCATTTGCCCGAAGACGAAGTGGGAAACCACGGAAAACCACTTCGAGGATGGCTGAGGGGGAATCGAACCCCCTCTACTCATTTGGGCCACCCGAGGCTGAGTAGACCCCGTTCCAGTCCTCGTACCACTTTTCAAATTTCGTGGCAGAGCCAGGAATCGAACCCAGGACCTCCGGGGCGGCAGCTAACCATGCTGACCGCTACGCTACGGAGGCGACCCAGGGAAGGGAGTTTGGAAGAAAATCGCCCGTAGACCTATTGAAAAGAACCGTCTTGGCATTTGCTTGGTGGTGAAAATGGGAAACCACGAAAACCATTTTCAGGACGGCCGAGGTGGGTTTTGAACCTAGGCTCTCCCGATGCCAGGGAGGCTCGAGTTACCGCGTTAGCGCTCTCGACCACGGCCACGATCACGGTTTTACGGCCCCTTTAACACGCACGGCCGCAGATTACTAGGGGCCAGGGGCATATATAAGGGCAACACCCCACCCCCCCCCTTATGAAAAAAGCCAATAAAAATTAAGAAAATATTGCTTTGGAAAAAACATAACATAATTGTAAATTTGGCTGTACCCTAATCTTAACTTATTGGCTAAGTTATAAACAATATTAAGATTGAAATTAGACTACCTCGTGGTGTAGTGGCTAGCATTCTTGGCTGCCACCCCGGAGGTCCGAATTCGATTCCCGGATCTGCCAAGAAATTTTTATTCTGGTCTGAGGACTGGAACGGGGTACACTCAGCCTTGTGAGGCAAAACTGAGAATTCCACAGTACGGTACTTTTGAGAAATAAATTATCAATATGTGCCATTCATACGCCAAAGGCCCGAATAGAAAATTCATTAAGTATAAAATTTTATTTGAGTGTTGTGTTGTATTTTACAACTTTCTTTTTGTATTACCACTAATTGTAGGCTATATAAACTTAGAACTTTTGCGGTGACAATTTCCTGAGAATACTCACAATTTTCCAGGAGAGTCATCCCGCCCCGAAACAAATTTGTATATACCCTGCTAGGGGCACGGCTACGCTGCGAGATGTAACACTTCTGTTGGCGCTCACAGAGAGAGA
The DNA here is from genome assembly GCA_946902985.2 of Meconema thalassinum. NCBI lineage: Eukaryota > Metazoa > Arthropoda > Insecta > Orthoptera > Tettigoniidae > Meconema > Meconema thalassinum. The sequence goes on from OX336391.1 coordinate 208,365,609, forward strand.
CACGTGAAAGCATTCAACCTGCAAAATCCAGATGTTTCAAGCTTATCGTGTACAGATGGAGACACGAGTCACACACAGCGCCATTCTGGAACTTTAGGCCAACTCCCGTCAGGCCGCAGCACTAGCTACGTGTTCGAGTTTAATCAACTCCTTGTATTCTTTGCCCAAGGCTTTTACTAGCCTTGCTCTTAGCCGTCACTCCCGGCTCAACCAAGAAATTCAATTCTTGTTGGATGGTTGGAATAGGCTGTACGTATACTCACAAGAGAGCCTCCAACCCTGCTCATGTAAATATCCCTCCTATAATTCCACACATACCAGCAACAAATTCAGTGGCATAACTACGGTTAGCTTCTGGAGTGGAATGAGTAGATTCAAAATTACATTTCGGGTAATGCCTCGGGAAAGATGAGACATACAGCTCTACTGTAAACTTGAGATCTCAAGACATAGAAGTTTCTCTCTTATGGCATCGATTAGTTTTTGCAGTTGTTTCTTCATTTGCGGGACTTGGACATCGTGGTCATTTTAGCCCCGTGTACTTGGGTGTGTTTATATACTGTAGAGAGAATTTGTATGATAACCGGTGTTATTGTGGTGTCTGTAGTAGCTTAAGTGTTTGCAATTCGGGTGAGGATAGGGAGTAGGCGGTAATGGCCTTAAGTTAGGCCCGCCATTTGTCAGGAGTAGAAGAGGGAAACCACTGAAAACCACTTCTAGGATGACTGAGATGAGAGTACCCCGTTCCAGCCTTAAGATCAGAATTAAATTTCTTGGCAGAGCCAGGAACCGAACCCAGTCCACGGGTTGATAGCCAAGAATGCGTGTCACTACGCCATGAGGCAGATACATCGATTAGTAAATTACTGACAATGTAGGCCAATAAACCAAAATAACTATAATACTATGATATTAAGCAATAAGTCCAATTATCGAGGATTCTTTAAGAAATAATTTGGCCCTTTCTTTTCCCCTACATAAACTATACACTCCAGAATAAATTATACCATGTTAGTTTTCAACTAATGTTTAACTTAAGGTGGCGCTAACCAAGGTTTTGGTGAACAATATCAATGGTTTGGGTTCTTAACATCTCGAAATATCATAGGAAGTTTCTTTGGAGACAACATGTTAATCTACTTCCGAGATAAGGGTTAGTAAAGTTTGCCAACTTGGCCTGTGGAGTACCGCGCGCTGTGGAGGTCCGAGTTGAGGTGGTCTGCGCCGAGGTGGTCCGTGCTGTGGAGGTCCCAGGTGAGGTGGTCCGAAGTGAGGCAGTCCGAGGTGAGATGGTCCGCGGTTCGATTCCCGGCTCTGCCACGAAATTTGAAAAGTGATATGAGGACTGGAACGGGATCTACTCGGCCTCGGGTGGTTCAAATGAGTGGAGGTGGTTGAATTCCCACCTCAGCCATCCTCGACGTGGTTTCCCACTTCATCTTCGGGCAAATGCCGGGATGGTATCTAACGAGGGCCTCGGCCGCCTCCTTCCCATTCCTTCCCATCCCTCGTAAGCCCCAGTTCGCTTTGGAGGTGAGGCCGCCTGGGCGAGGTGCTTGTCCCATCTCCCCAGTTGTATCCCCCAACCCGATGTTTCAAGCTCCAGGACACTGCCCTGGAGGCGGTAAAGGTGGGATCCCTCGCTGAGTCCGAGGGAAAAGCCAACCTGGAGGGTAAACCAACTAAAAGAAAAAGAAATCATTAATTGTAATGTTGGTAACAGTCGATGATACTGCTTTTTCAGCAACTTAACTAGGTACCGTATTTTATCTTATAAAGGTAAATGTTAATCAAGTTTTATAACAATTGATTCAGTAGTTTCGTTTTGTTCCACTATTCAGTTAGTGCCAACGTAAAACAGTAATACAACGTAACGCACAATTATTTACTTTCCACAATGACACTATATTACTCAGATTCTTGCAGAATGATAACTGGAAAGTAGCGTATTTCTTGGAAAGGAACGGAAACAACGTGCCGCACCTATCAAACTGCCTCTAGCTAAGTGAACTGTTGACCACTTTTCTCACTGGGTTACTGTTACGTGTTACTAAACATTTTGCTGTTGTTGCTTATTTTAGGAGCTGCAACATCGTGGTTATATAGCAACGTGTATTTGGGTTGTGTGTATTTTTGATGTGTAACATCTTTCCACTCGGTTGCTGGATATTTTTGTGGGAGTGATTTTGAAAAATGGGACGGAAGTGGATCAGAACGATCGAGGTGGCACCAGCTGGCACACTTCCGTTCGATTGAACCGAAGTGTAAGACGCACTGCCAACTCGATCGATCGATCCAGCTGGCAGAAGTAAGAGAAACAATGAGCGCGTGGTGTCGGAAATTGATACTATGTCGTACTCTCGGCCATGTGGAATGTATATGGCATACTGAACGGTAAACGCTCATGCGAACTCTGGTGTCAAGTGATTGAAACAAAGCACATGGTACATGTTCGAAGTCTTCGCATCAGTATTTAAATACCGGGTGAGTTAGCCGTGGTGGTTACGGCATGACTGATGGCAGTCGCTCACATCCGGGAGGCGAGGAGGTTCGAATCCCCCCGCCGGCAACCTTGAAGATGGTCTTCTGTGGTTTCCCATCTTCCTTCCAGGCAAATGCCGGGGTTGGTCCCTAACTATAGGCCACAGCCGCTACCTTCCAACTCCTCGTCCTTACATTCCAACTTCCCTCCTTCCCTCCCCAACGGTACTTGTAGCTCACCCATTGGGTGTCCGTCTCGAAGCAGCTACAAAACTGGCGAGCCGAACATGTCCTCGGACACTCCCGGCACTAAAAGCCATACGCTAAAACAAAAAAAAACAAAAAAAAGTATTTAAATGGTAAAATGCCTTAATATCAAACATTGTAAGTAGTGGGCATTGCAGGTATTATGTTTCTGCCAAAGACTTTTCAAATATTAACCCACATAACGGTAATGCAGTCATCAATAAAATATAATCGTTGTGGTTATACGAGAATTGAGCAAGCCATGAACTATTGCTGAATACATTCTCTTTACTCACAAGAGGGCCTATTCATAAGGCATTTTAAACTCAATTTCACGCAGGAACATTATCGAAACAAGCAAAATATAAATAAAGCTTAATTCCGTAATGCAATATTATTGGAGAGTGGAAATAAGTCACCAGCTTGTGCAAAACATTTGCGTACTCGAAATAGCCGTGGGGTTACCGCCTATGACTGTGAATCTAGAGATCTCGGGTTCGAATCCCGGACGGGGTAGATATTTTTGCTACCAGATTATCATTTTAAACGATATTTATCATATCAATATGACTCATTTTAACAGAATCCATATGAAATTACGTGTTGGTCTGTGAATCAAGATGTCCTCTTTATAAGGAATTTAAGGTTATGAGCGGTGTCATGTCAATTAATCTAGTTGATCAATATCGTATTCTTTATTTAGGCTAGTGCTGGTGGAAGCTACAAATCATCTAATAAAATGAGTTCCGTATTATAAACTACAATATCTGTAAAACACTCCCTTTTACAATAGATGAATATTTGTGCCAATAATAGTATAACATACCGGTGTATCAATAATTTCACGTGAGGTTTCTTCTAAGTCAGATATTACACATCATATGCGACTACTGTAAGGCTCGTAATTTTTGTTGTTGTTGTTATTGTGATGGCTGTACTCAGTGGCGTAACCAGGGGGTTGTTACTGGGGGTTAGAACCCTCCCCCCCCCTCCCTTTGGAATTGGTAATAATTCATAAGCTCAATAAACATTTCTTAAATGAAATAATGACACTTGCAGATGAGTCTTTAACTCATGCTTTGTGGGAAATTGGTATGGTTGTGATTTGTGCCTGCATCACCCCCACACCGGCTGCTTGGTGATGTATTATACTGTTGTCACACTTCGGTGCGGCTCCCAATTTGAGGTTATACACACACGTCTTCAAGACAATGTATAACCCCATCCTCCAAGGGTTGCCAATCTAGCTTTTTCCCCGTTAAACATAGCTTTTTGATGTGTAACATCTTTCCACTCGGTTGCTGGATATTTTTGTGGGCGTGATTTTGAAAAATGGGACGGAAGTGGATCGGATGGAAGTGTGTAAGACGCACTGCCAGCTGGATCGTATCCCTCCTAGACATTCATCAACACACAAAAATATTTTTATTTACACACTAATAATACATAACAATTCCAAGACTCTCTTTTTTTTCTTCACTGCCCACTTGATATTTCAACTCCCGCACTACCTTCTTGATTGTTCTCGCACTGCCTTCTTGATACTCTGCTGCTAATCATATCAATATGACTCATTTTAACAGAATCCATATTAAATTACGTGTTGGTCTGTGAATCACGAGGTCCGGGAACTGGGCAAGCCTTTCATGATCTACTGCTGTGCACATTGCATTTACTCGCAAGTTGGCCTATTTATAAGGAATTTAAGGTTATGAGCGGTGTTGCGTCTATTAATCTAGTTGATCCATATCGTATTCTTTATTTAGGCTAGTGCTGGTGGAAGCTACAAATCATATAATAAAAAGAGTTCCGTATTATAAACTACAATATCTGTAAAACTCTCCCTTTTACAATAGATTAATATTTGTGCCAATAATATTATAAAATACCGGTGTATCAACAAATTCACGTGAGTTTTCTTCTATGTCAGATGTTACACATCATATGCCACCACTGTAAGGTTCGTAAAGTTTTTTTTGTTTGTTTTTTTTCAAACTTAACCTAGCCCCGGATAATTCTAAATCCCGCCTATTGGGTCTTTTCTTAGCAGGAGGTATCATAACACAGAGCAAATGTGGCACATAATGGCTTAAAGAGGTACAGAGAGACTTACAAATAATCAGTATACAACATTTCGACGACCGAACTGAGTGCCAGACGAAAATCGCGGATGTTAAGTTTGAACCAAGATCATTACGACAATCTGAAAAAAAAAGTGGACGGATGAGAGGAAGAGGAAGCATTCCGCGCGAATGAAGAGATTTTGGGAGGAGCGGAGGAGACACACCTCCAAATTACATCATGTTATCAAGTTAATCGCTCTCCTGTAGGGAATTTTCGCTTAAATAAATAATAATAATAATAATAATATCGTGGAAATAATAAAATCACTAAAGAACAATAGAGCGCCTGGAGAAGACGGATTGATTTCGGAAATCTGGAAATTAGACCACGAAAATGTTACACCAAAAATACACAAAATCATCGAAAACATCTGGGAAACAGGGAAGGTACCAGAAGAATGGAAGTCAGCTCTAATACACCCCCTCCACAAGAAGGGAGACAAAACGAACCCTAATAATTATAGAGGGATTTCACTATTACCCGTCGCATACAAAATTTTCTCCAAAGCCCTGTTAAAACGGATAGAGCCTCAGATAGATCCACAGATAGGAGAATACCAAGGAGGGTTCAGGAAGGGAAGATCGTGCAGTGAGCAGATTTGGTGCCTGAGAACAATACTAGCAACGAGAAAAACCAGGAACACAACAATCACATTCGTCGACTACAAAAAAGCGTACGACTCCATAGATAGAGAAACACTTTTTAACACATTAGAAGAAATGAAGGTCGACTTTAAGTCCAGAAAACTAATCCAAGAAACATTAACAAATACAATATCCAAAGTTAAATTCATGGGAGAGATCTCGGAACCCTTCAAAATTAATACAGGAGTGCGACAAGGTGATGGTTTATCACCCATTCTATTCAACTCAGTTTTGGATAAAATAATCAAGACATGGGAAAAAGGAGTCAAAGGCATAAAAATGGCAAAACACCAGAAAAGGACAGTCAACATTAAGTGTCTGGCCTTTGCCGATGATGTAGCGATTATAACAAATAACAAAAAAAAGAAGCCAAAGAAGCTCTAGAGACGCTACATGAAATCTCTGCCAAAACAGGGTTACAAATCTCATACGAAAAAACACAGTTCATGGACACAAAATCTACAGACAAGCACCCACTGGAAACCAAGTATGGAAAAATAACACAAGTGGAAAGTTTCAAATATCTAGGAGAGATTTTACAGAAAACAGGACTGAACTTGGCATCCAATGAAGACAGGATCGCTAAATTGCAGAAAGCATACCGACTTACATGGAACCACTACAATAAAAAAAGTATTTCCATCAATGCCAAATTACGACACTACCGTACAGTAGTCTTACCAGAGGCCTTATACGCTTCAGAAACGACAGCAATCAAGGGGCGAACAAAAATCAAGGAATTAGAGAAACAAGAGAGAAAAATTCTCAGAAAGATCTACGGGCCAGTTCAGAAAGAGGGAATATGGATGAAGAGACCGACAATAGAACTGTACAAACAGACAGAGACGATTACAAACAACATAAGGAAAAGAAGGGCAAAATTTTATGGACATATACATAGGATGACCGAAGACAGACTGACCAAGAAAATTTTTTACATAGTTACGAATAGCACACTAAAATCCAATAGGGTAAAGGAAACCGTGGAAGACCTTAAGAAACTAAACATCTCTACAGAAGACATCGCAGACAGGAGCAAATACAGAGAAAAACTTAGACTACAGAAGTTTGAGCAAACTCCCAAAGAGAGACAACCAGCAAAGAGGTGGACAGAAGAGAGAAAGAGGAAACATAGTGTGTATATGAGAGGTTTTTGGGAAAAAAGAAGAAAGGTCCAGAATGAAACATGAAAATTGATTGTGTTGTAACGCTCTCCTTATGGGGAATAAACGAATAAATAAATAAAAATAATAATAATAAGAAGAAGAACTACTGAAAAACCTAGGGCCACACTCACTTAGAGAACTCACACAGATTATCACTGACATCTGGACATCAGAAAAGCTACCAGATGAGTGGAAATGTGCATTGATCCACCCATTACACAAAAAAGGCGACCGCTCTGACGTAAACAATTACAGGGGCATTTCACTATTACAAGTTACGTACAAGATCCTCTCAGCGTGCCTACTCCAAAGGGCTCGGGACCAGCTGGAACACAAGATTGGCGAGTACCAGGCGGGATTTCGTCCTGGTCGCTCCTGCGCGGAACAAATCTTCAACCTAAAAAGTATATTGAAAATCAAAGCCCTCAGGAATACTCCAGTTATATGTACCTTCGTTGACTTCAAGAAGGCATATGACTCCATTGACCGTCAGTCATTGTTCAACATCTTACACGAGCAAGGTTTGGATAGCAAGACCTTGCGATTGATCAAACAGACACTGACAGACACAACATCAAAAGTGAAATTCATGGGGGAAATCTCAGAACCATTTCAGATCAATACAGGTGTTCGCCAAGGTGACGGTCTCTCTCAGTTCCTCTTCAACCTAGTGCTGAACAAAGTTATCAAGGAATGGGAGAAAGAGCTGAGACTTCAAGGTTACTGGAGGCCAGTGCGACTAGGACGACCAAAGGACGAACTGGAGGTTGGATGTCTAGCCTTCGCGGATGATCTGGCTCTACTCTCAGATAACGAAACCACATCAATCAGACAGATAGAAGTACTCCAAGAGTGCGCCGAAAAAGTAGGACTACAGATCTCGTTCCAAAAGACAGAGTTTTTCTGTACGAAATTCGACATACAGAATTTAAACACGAAATATGGCCAGATCAATAGAGTCGCCCACTTTAAATACCTAGGTGAAGTGCTTGAACCGACGGGAAAAGAGAAAATCGCGCAGAACACTAGGTTAATGAAAATGAAGAGAGCCTTATACAAGACACAGAGTGTCTACAACAAAAAATGTCTGTCCACATTCATTAAACTTCGTCATTACAACACGGTTATTAAACCTGAGGTGCTTTATGCTAGTGAGACGTTGACGTTACACACTAAGGGCGACTTGGAAAAAATCCTCACAGAGGAAAGAAAAATAATAAGGAAAATAATTGGACCAAAGCACACAGATGAAGGATACAGGCTTCTCTCCAGAGACACCACAGAGAAATTGTCCAACCTCGCAGCAGACATCAGAAAGAGGCGCCTAAGATTTTACGGCCACATCAGCAGGCTCCCACAAACCAGACTCACCAACAAAATTCTTAGATACATACAGCGGCTCAAGATTACTACACCCTGGATGATGCAAGTCAAAATTGATCTAGTAAAAGCACAGGTCGACCCAGAAGACGTCATAGACAAAAGCGTATTTAGACACAAAGTATACAAGTGGGAAGTGTTGTCAGAGAGAGCTGCACTTACATCCCAAAGACCAATGTGGACCGAAGAAAGGAAGAGGGCCTTTAGTGCACGAATGAAAGAGTACTGGAAAGACAGGAAGAACAAAACGTCATGATTGCTTCGCGTGGTCTAATAGGCCTGTAACGTGTAAAATAAAATAAAAGTAAAATAAATAAATAAATAATATAGGAAGAGGCATGATTTTGTTTCCAAGATATACATCAAGAACTGCCTATACACCTGTAATTGCTGAGCCAAGAGAAAGTGCCGTACTATAAATATGGCCCTGAAGTGTACTGAAAAATGACAACTTTACCTTGTACTGGGATCGTACTGTACTTACAGACCAGACAACTGTGCACAACAGACCTGATGTCGTTCTTGTTGACAAATGCATGAGTCACAACAACTTTATAGATGTGGCAATCCCAAACAATGGCAACATGCTAACAAAACATGTTGAAAAAGCTGTCCAAGTATCAAGAGATTTAAGAACTGATCAGGAAGCAGGCCCCGGGCTATAAACGGGCATACTGGGCATTTGCCCAGGGCGCCAAATATTAGGGGGCGCCGAAATTTAGGTGACGCTGGACGCAGAAAAAGGTTGACCCAACAATCCCAACATTAAAAATAAGTATGATATGGAACTCTTTAAAAAGTAGGATAAAATTTACGCGAATATAAAATAAAAGTAATATTATTTATTACATACATTTGTAGTATATATGTTTAATCATGATTATATTTTAATGCAGTATTATAACTCTTTCAGACAGCAAACTAAATTCTCTATTGTTGTTGTGTTGCAAAAAAGACGAAGGCCTAACCCTTAGCACAGACTTTTCTGACATCATAAATAAATTTGCAAAGTTAAAATCCAGAAGAAACAACTTTGATTTGAAATGTTTCTGTATATTGTACTTTTAAAATTTAACTTTTGAAGTTTCAATTCTGGATTTTATTGTGATTAATGTATCAATAAATGGCTACGAAATTGTATGAACGACTTACTTTTCTTATTATTTGATGTGATACCAATATTAGTAACGTAGTTGTTTGAAAAAAAAACTATTATGCTATTTTTATAACACATAAATAAGAAAAAGGGCACCAGTAGACCATTTGCCCAGGGCGTCTATCACCTTAGCCCGGGGCCTGTCAGGAAGCAATGGCACATGGCACAAGTCAGGACTGTTCTATAATCATCTCCAGCACTGGGCGTGATTCCGAACAACTTAAAGGAATCTCTCACTGAGTTGAAATTAGACCCAGACCTCTTTAAGATTATGCCGTATTCCCACTTTCGACGTGACGCATAGTAAGGTTGTTCTTGGCTAATCAAGCCTGAAGGAGTGGGGGAAAAGAATAAATCTACCGAGTAATGCAGTCACCGAGAATTTTCTCCTTATGATGTATATCTGGGATTGTAAATGTTTTCTCTCCAGCAAATATGCTGAGAATGTATAAGCGCGTTCGCAAAATAAATAAATAAATAAATAATAATATTATTAATAATAATAAGGAACTAGGAAATTGTATGGGTACATTAACACTAATTTGGAGTTCGTTGTTAACTTCTTAAGTGTGAGGTAGTCTAGGAACTATATCCAGCAAGTCCCCGATTTACGGTTATCCCCCAGTTACTACAGGGTTTTTATTTTTGCTTGCAGGGCGATTCCGCTCGACCATAGCCGGCTGTTACAGGTTGGCGCGCGCCGTCTCCAGCGGTATTCCCACGCTCTTGCTGCTGTAGACGTGTGGGCACCGAGCTAATTGGGTATTTTATAAAGCTACTCTGTGCTGTATATCGTATTGTATAGTGTTTTATTGCGATTGCGTATAGTGCTGTAATGCCTTATGTGAAATATTCGTTACGTGAACGAATATATGCACAATACGTACACAAAGTGCAGAAAATCGTGCACTAGAACAAGACAAAAGTTTCGAGTGAAATTTCCAGGGAGACCCATTCCTATAAATCGGACAATAAAACAACTTGCTATGAGATTCAAACGTACAGGTTCAGTAAACAATAAAAATAGACATCATTATCTCATTACTGAAGCTAAATTGACCGGAGTAACCGAAAACCTCATAAGGAGATGCCGATTATGTTTGACAGCGGATGGGGAACATTTTCAGCATCTACTGTAAACATGGTGAGTAAAAACGCATGATACTGATTTTAAGAACCGTATTTTAACGTATATATGCGGGCCCGGTCGCTTGTAACTGAGCCATTACTGGCGGAGCGCTTGAGCGAGAATGTCCTTGCCAAGCAAATATAAAGACCCTATACAGGGTGTCTTTTATGTACATTTGGAGAATGATAGGTCGTGTAGGGAACGGGTATAGAAGTAATTTGAGATAGGGAACTTGGGGTTGGAGCAGCCTCCTTAACCCCTAAAATAAGGGTTGATTCAGGCCCTCCACCCTGTAAGTTACGCAACTGACCCCAAGCCTCTATTACTTTTCTTAATTCTTTTAACTCTTGGCAAGATCCATTTCACCATGTGGTGCTGGCGTAATAGATAGCGTTGCGGTGTGAAAGGCCGGTAGACTTGGGTTAGATTCCGGGCTTGGGCAAAATCTGTTTTTTATATTATTTTAGGTGTAAGGTTTTTAAGTTTGATACCTTCGGTAAATTAAACCGATCTGTGTGCACTTCGGTCGGACGGTTGCCTAACTTACAGGGTGGAGGGCCTGAATCAACCCTTATTTTAGGGGTTAAGGAGGCCGCTCCGACCCCAAGTTCCCTATCTCAAATTACTTCTATACCCGTCTCCTACACGACCTATCATTCTCTAAAGGTACATAAAGACATCCTGTATAACCCCTCCCATTGGTCGATCTTGGCTACGCTACTGTCTGTACTAGTATTTGTAAATTGGGGAGGATTGGGAAGGAGGCGGCCGTGGCCTTAATTTAGGACTCATCCCAACATTTGCTTGGAGTAGAAGTGGGGAAGAACCACGGAAAGTCACCTCCAGGATAACTCAGGAGGGAATCGAGCCCTCCTCTTCTCAGTTTTGTCTCACGAGGCTGAGTGTACCCAGTTCCAGCTCTCACACCAGAATTACAATTTCTTGGCCGAGCCCGGAATTAAACCCGGTTCTCCGGGGCGACAGTTAAGAACGCTAGGTGCTACCCCACGAGGTGTTCGACCCGGTCTTCCTGATCAACATGTTTCTTAACGATTAAGACTAATTCAATTACAGTAGAACACCAATTATCCGAATCGCTCATTATCCGAATCGCTTTCAGAAAGAAATAAGATGGAAACGTACTGCATCATCATCATCTTCCTTCCAAGTATTGGGCCAAATGTCCCGTTACGGTCTTGCACTTTCCCTCCATCTCTTCATCGGACGTCCTATAGATCTATTTCCCCGTGGCTGGTAGCGAAGGATCTCCTTTGGTAATCTTCCAGGTTCCATCCTTTGGACATGATGCTTCCAGTTCTCTTGGTAGTCACAAATGTACAGTATGTAGTTATTGGTTTCACTTTTAGTTCCTTCAGCACATCCTCGTTTATCTTATGATCCCATTTAGTATAGCCTGCTGTTCGGCGCATAAAGGTCATTTCGCGTGCTGTGAGTCTGGAGATGTCCTGAGATATTATTGTCCATGCCTCGCTGCCATAGCATAGGGTTGGTCTGGTTAATGTGTTATACAAACGCAAGCATGTATGCCTTTGGACAAGAAATGGCTTCATGACGTGTTGATGATTCCTGTTGTTCTAGTATAATTAGTTATTTTTGCAGTTATGTCTCGTTCTTCTTGAACAGATAAATGATATCCTAAATACTTGAATTCGTTAACTCTTTCTAAAATTTTACCATCCAGACAAATTTTACTGGGGATAGGGTCCTTACCCTTAAAGGCCATTACTTTAGTCTTTTCAGTAGAAATGCACAAGCTGAATTTTGATGCCACTTTCTGGAGGTTGAATACTGACCCCTTCAGATCATCTTCAGATGCTGCTACCAATGCAACATCATCAGCAAAGAGTATAGAGTCTAAATTTTTTAGATGCCTGCTTATAGGTATTGAACCATGTTTTTTACAACTCCATTCCTTTATTATAGCATTCATGTAGATTTTTTTTTTTTTTTTTTTAGCGTATGGCTTTTTAGTGCCGGGAGTGTCCGGGGACATGTTCGGCTCGCCAGTTTTGTAGCTGCTTCTAGACGGACACCCAGTGGGTGAGCTACAAGGACCGTTGGGGAGGAAAGTTGGAAGGGAAGGGCGAGGAGTTGGAAGGTAGCGGCTGTGGCCTATAGTGAGGGACCAACCCCGGCATTTGCCTGGAAGGAAGATGGGAAACCACAGAAAACCATCTTCAAGGTTGCCGGCGGGGGGATTCGAACCTCCTCGCCTCCCGGATGTGAGCGACTGCCATTAGTCATGCCGTAACCACCACGGCTAACTCACCCGGTATTCATGTAGATTATGAATAGCAATGGAGAGAGTCCACAGCCTTGACTTACCCCTCTTCGATTCACGAAATAATGATTCTGTCTACGCGCGCTATTGTCCTTCCCTCCTAGGGTTGCCAGACGTTCCGTTTTACACGGAACCATTCCGTGTTTTCTTGTTTTGTTCCGCGTTCCGTTTTAATCCTTAACGGAACGCCAAATAATCCGTGTTTTGGTTAATTTGATAATATATTCAATTTCGCACCAATTTTCAAATGTCCTGCTTCAGAATTGATTGTAACATCTAGCTTGTTTTCTGGTGATACATGTGCAAGTTTGAAAGAGAAAATGATTTCTATGTCTGTGTCAGATAGATCGGTACATGTTATGGATTTATTAGGGGGCAACACAACTAAGGAATAGCGTAATCGTTGTGAAGTTAATACTCAGCATCTTCCCCTCCAATGCTTTTACGAAGAGAGTTTTTTCTGTCATGAATATCAAATGGAGAGATGATAGAAACAGAAGCTCCATTAGTTTGATAAAACAAGAAACAAGAAAACTATTATGACGAAAATTGTAGTGAATTTTATCAGAAGGTACTTACAAATAAAAAATCCTTGCAAAGGGTCGTTCAAATGAAAAGCATTTGTAAGTTGCTGGTGTCATAGGCCTGTATGATATGCCAGCAATGTCTACTTTTAATTTCGTGTATTTGATTATGTAATGTTTATTCTAATACATGTGTGTATTATTTATTACAACATTTAACAACCTTGATTTAGAAAGAAAAAACCGCTTTGGGACGTGTGTTCCATTTTTCCTTTCTTGAAATCTAACAACCCTGTATCCCTCCACGAAGCTAGTGTAAGCACAGCACGAACATTATTGTAATGATGAGCTTACTTTGACCGAGATGTTCAGCAAACAATGACTTTCATTTACTCCTATTGTACAGCACTTGTAAGTACTTATTCTTCTTCTTCCTAGCGTTGTCCCGCTGGTGCAGGGTCCGCTTTTTTTGGTCATTGACCTCCATTTTGTCCGGTTTCGTGCGTCAGCTGGATTTAGGCCGGTAAATCTTAAATCACCATTTATTGTGTCTTGCCAACGCTGCTTCGTTCGTCCTCTGGGGCGTAGGCCTTCAACCTCAAAACGAAGGACAGAGTTATTAACAGTATCAGGCGCTGCACGCTGGGCATGGCCATACCATCGGAGCCGTTTCTCTCTCATTGTGTCCACAATTGGGGCGACACCCATTTGCTCCCAAATTGTGTCGTTTCTGACATGGTCAATAAGGGAGATGCACATTGTCCAACGGAGCATTCTCATTTCCATGGAGTGCAGGCGACGTTCTGAATTTTTTTCGGATGGTCGCTATATAACATGTAAAAGTGTTGCCTTTTCATTTAATTGCATAATAGAAAATGCATAAAGTATCGAAAATGAGCTCTTTTTCTTTAAAATTTTGAATTTTGATTATCCGAATGGAGTCCTTGCCCTATTGATTCCTATAATTGGAGTTCTACTGTAGTTTTGCGGTTGTCTAGAAGCCGATTGTTGCCCGAAGTGTTTGATAATAATAATAATGTTATTTGTTTTACGTCCCTTTTAACTACTGTGGCTTTTAAGTGTTTGATGTCAGTGGAATGTTTGTGACTGACACTAGCATTAATGTATTATATCTAATGCAAGAAAGTGAAACTGATGTTTATTATTAGCCTATTCTTGTCATATGAAAAATAGGCTTATGAGATCACAATCAGTCTATGCAACTGTATGTCAGGCTGTGGGTCCGCCTGATAACCTTTTAGTTACTGGAGCGATTTCAATGAAACATGAAACGACTTAATACACACCGTCCGATCCCGACGTGGATTACGAATTTTGATAAGTGACACCAATCGTACGTGTATGGAGGCCGCGCGCAAGATTTCACCAGATCTCCACGCGATCACGCAAAGTACAATATTATCGAAATTGACTTTTCTGGCGACATTATCATCCGAGCGCACCGAAATTTGAGATAGTGAATATTTGGATCAAAATCGTTTTGTGTCTTCGTAATTCAGTTGTTAAAAAGACAAATTTAAAATGTAACAAGATGATCAGTAAGGAACATGTATCCTACTTTCTCCTAAATGTATGGGTATAGTTATAACTCCTTGTCTTTATCAAGGAGTATAATAGAATCATTTCTTGGTTGAAGACCTTGGAAACTATTTACCTCTACCAAACACCAGAACCTCGAAAAAACTACTAACATCAATGAAGAAAAAAAGAAAGAAAGAAAGAAAGAAAGAAAGACACGACATACCTCAAGGATTTTATGGAACCGGGGACATGATCAACTGGATGTGGGCAACATCCAACTTTTTGTTGAGCCACGTGTTTACACGTCTGGCTGTCTATGGCTTTCACCACCTTAATTGTAATAGCAAATCTTTCCATTACCCTACCGTACAGTGACATGTGAATGCCAACTATGTGGACAAGCATGTGAACGCTGCCTCTTAGAGCTCTGTAGTAAAAGAAAATAAATCAATCAAAGACTATGCAATTCAAATCGTCAGAGCGCAATTTTAGTGTACATGTTCATCCTTTATTTTCGATTGCTATTTGGCTCCAATGAAATATCCTGAACTAGCGCCAATAGCTAGAGTACAGGAACTATGTTGGAGCGTTTTGTTCCTTAGTTCAAATAACATTTTCAAATAACACCCAATAGGCTGTTACAAACGAATTAAAATAAAAATTTATGTTCGACCCTGGCTATTATAAGTCGGAAAACTGTACCATAATTAGGCTCATTATAACACTATTTTTCATTACGAAACAGTTTCTCCCACCAATCAGAGCTCAAGAAACAATTGTTTGACCAATTAGATAAGGATATCATCGCACCTGCACGGCCTTCTAATTTAAATTTCACTACGTGGCCTAGTGTCATAGTAGGGTAAACGAGGAGGCCATGGTCAAATACAAGGCATTATCTGCGCCTCATGCGCTCTGTTTAGTACATACAACTGTCGAAATCTTGACAGATATTTATGAATATATATGTTCGAACATAAAATAGTTGTAATAATTATCGTCGACCATAAACAGTCGTATGCAACTCGCCTATAATGGTAATTAATTATTGCCATTATAGGCTCGTTGCATAATGTACTATTATCGTATTATCAACTCGTCATTCTTCAAATTCGATGCGCATAGAATTCCAACGGAAGGCAAACAAATGGAGTCCCACATAGACCAGTCATGACATCTGGCGGAAAAGTTTCGCATAAGATAATCCTAATAGGGCGAGTGCATTCTAGCGGTCATAATAGGAAACTCTTAAATTCCAGCTGTTCCACCACCCAGGCAGGTGCGTAGCTCACATCCAATTGGTGGTGTTTGTCACCCACATAGTTCATCTGGTTGCTGTTACTGCTTGGGTCTAAGCTCTGTGAACCTGACAGGAATGTGGAGCATTGACGTTTATGATGATAGATGAGCCGCCTTCCCAGTCCGATCGTTGCGTAGTAACAGAACCAAATACATAGGTCGGCGACTTACTCACTCGTTCGCAATACCACAGTGGTTTGAGCAAAGATACTATGTTAGCAGTATTGGAATAGACGGGAATACCAGGTAAAGCGGCGGGCTGTTGACAAGCTTCTCACTTCTCGCCTGCTCCTTTCCTGCCTCTGCCCTTCATCCCGCAAGTTCACAGAGCAGTAGATGTCTCTCGTGCAGAACTATGGTGAATGTTGTTTTAATTAAATATATATTTTCCATTGTAATATGCACGATGTTGTTGTTTGAGTCTTCAGTCTTTTGACTGGTTTGATGCAGCACTCCATGCTTCCCTGTCCTGAGCTAATCGTTTCATCTCTACATACCTACCACACCCTACATCCGAGGCAATCTGTTTAATATATTCTAACCTTGATCTACCCCTACAGTTCTTGTCTTCGACCCTTCCTTCCTTAACTAAGCCTGCTATTCCTGGGTGTCTAAGTATGTGTTCTACCAACCTATCTCTTCTCTTCTTTAGCAGTCGCCAGAAACATCTCTCCTCTCCCACTCGTCTTAATACCTCTTCGTTTGTAACCCTATTTACCCATCTGATCTTCATTATTCTCCTGTAACACCACATTTCAAACGCTTCAATTCTCCTCTTTTCTGCTGCACCAATAGTCCAAGTTTCACTTCGATAGAGTGCCACGCTCCAGACAAAGGCTTTAAAAAATGACTTCATTCATCTTCATTTCCCCTTTCCAGCTGACAGTGGGTGGGGGCAAATATGGTTCCTCTCCACTTTTTTCTGTCGTTCCACCATTCCTCTTCCGACACTGTGTTCCAATCCAGCCTCCGTTTACTGGTGCTATTCTTCACCGAGTCCATCCAACGCATTCTTGGTCTTCCTCGTCCTCTCTTCCCTGTCATCCGTCGTTCCAGTGCTCGTCTTGGTAGCCTTACTTCATTCATCCTTTTGACATGTCCAAACCATCTCAATCTGTTTTGCTCCAGTTTGTCATTTAGTTTCTGTAATCCCAGTTTTTTCCGCATATCTTCATTTCTCACTTGTATATCCTTGTTTTCTGGACCATACTTCTAGGGAATCTCATCTCAGCTGCTTGTACTCTGCTCTCATCCCTCTTAGTCATTGTCCAAGTTTCTGCTGCATATTTCATTATAGGAACATAATATGCTTTGTACATAACTTCTTTAGCCTTGATTGGTATATACTTGTTCCATACTAGTCCCCGTACCTGTTGGTAGAAAGCACTCCCGAGTTGTATTCTTCTGCTAATTTCCAAATCTAGTCTTCCATCTTCAGTCAGTTCACTTCCCAAGTATTTGAAGTGTTTCACCACTTCCAATTCCTTATCTCCGACTTTGATTACTCCTTTTCCTTCTTTCTTAGCTCTGCTCATCACCACTGTTTTATTCTTCTCCACATTTATCTTCAATGCCCATTGCTCAATCTTTTCATTTATTACGTCTAACTGTTCTTGTACCTCCATTTCATCCTCGCCCCAGAACATAACATCGTCTGCAAACAACATTACTTCGTCTTTGCCCTACTTTAGTCTTTCATTGTTGCCTTCATGATGTCATACATCACCATTAAGAACAATAAGGGTGACAACACACTTCCTTGCTTTAGTCCAGTGTCAATTTTAAACCATTCCAACGTCCCGACTCTAGTCTTCACACTACTGTAGCAATCCATGCACATTCCATTCATCATGTCTCTCATTTCCTTGCCTATCCCGCCTATTTGATAAGCTTTCCCAAACTTTTGCTCTAGGGATGCTATCATAGGCCTTTTCTAGATCAATAGAAGTCATTACCATATCCTTCCCATATTCCCAACTCTTTTCAATGTTCTGTCTCAGAATAAAAATGGGTTCCACTTTTACCTGCCCCCTCTAAATCCAAACTGCTCCTCCTCTATTTGACTTTCTACCTTTACTCTAATTCTTTTTTCTAGGATTCTTTCCATTACTTTGGCAACATTCGAGATGATGGTGATTCCTCGGTAGTTACCACACACCTTCCTGTCTCCTTTCTTGAATATTGGCAATATTATTCCCTTTCCCCAGTCTTCAGGAACTTTCTTCTCTCTCCACACACTTCCTAATACCTAAATCTGTATTCGATGTCAACAGATTCCTCTTTTCCTTGCCTGAGCCAACCTACTTTTTATATCCTTTTAGCTTCGTCCTTCACTGGTTATTTTGCTTCCTAAGGTACGTCTGAGTAATTACAAAACAATAAGTATAAAACACTTCAAGCAAAAGAACAACAACTCTGATAGGTTTTGAACCCTGGCCAAACGGGTGAAAGACTAACGCTTTACCACATAGCTGAACAGGTTCACTGAAATCCATCGTTATCAAATTGACTCACATACAACGTCTTAGAAAATAATAACTTGTACTAAACGATTTCTTCACTGGAGTATATATTCATTATAATCCATTTCATACAAAGTTTATATTATTTCTATGAGTAGGCTATATTGCATGCAACATACTCAAATTAGTGAAATATAGGTCAGAACGAGAGTTCAGCTGCCATCTTGTCTTATAACCGAGACAGCTCAGCTCCTTAAAGTCAGTCCTGCACTATAATATTATGAGTTAAACATTGAATTTTGAACGGACCACGCCCTTTAGAACAGATTAAACTATTCTCGGTTCGATAATCGGAACTGGTGGTTCCCAAGTCATAGCTTGCATAATTCAAACGGCCGCCATCCTGAAATGGTACGGCTGATGACCTTGTAGTTGAGCCGCAATACGCGTCCTGTTCGATGGTATGTATTGTACCCGAGGGCATTAGGCTGACTGGTGTTGAACCTGGGACACTGGGAAATTGAGAACGAACTGGAGGTGCCAGCGAGAAACGAACCCAGGGTCTCTGAGGGAATTTAATCAAGAAAAACCCCTAGAGCCAGGACACATGAAATCACTAAGGTGATATGGGAAGAATAGACAATATTTGGCTGAAAAGTGCATGAGTTTCTCAGCATAGCACTAGGAGTTGGAACTTGTGACGGCCGATAAATGAGTTTTGGAAGTGGGCGTGTTTTCATGGCGACATGCCAGTCACTTGGAACATTTTACACCGTCTGAGGAGGGTGAGAGAAGCAGATGTGCTCCAGAAAAGTCCCCTAAGCACAAGGGAAGAGAAGAGTGGAAGGAGAAGCGGGAAAGATAATTTAATGATTACTCGCAATTGGAATATGATAGACACATGAGGGTTGCACCAATGTGAACCAAATTCAAGGAGGCTAATTGTCAAGCCATCAAACTTCAAAATCGAAGCTGGAATAATAAAGTGCGGAAGAACACGCCGGGACTGTGATCAGCGCACGGATTGCAAGAGTGAAAAGGGGAAGAACCGACCAGGAAGCGTCCTAACGCCATGTAGGAATTAATTATTTTTAAATAATTGGCTGTTCGAATCTCGAGCACGCAAACAGTTATGCAACCAGCGAGGCAAGACGGACCAGAAAAACATCATTTCAAGCCAGGAAAGGCATTTAGAGAAGAGATGGAGCTCCGAGGGATTTACGGACCTACTTTTCGGGTGGAAAGCAATATAAGGTAGCCGGAGGAGCCAGTCGAGGTCAGATGAAACAACTCGCAGGGCAGAGACCACGCCACTCTGGTCCAGGAAAGGACGCGCGCACTAAGACTTTAACATTTGTAGAGTTATTAAATATCTTAGCCGGACAGTGTAATGTACGAATTAAGAACAGTTAACAGTAGACAGTTGTACCATATTGCAGGGCAGAGTGTACACCACTCTGATGCCTGAGATTACGCCACGCACCAAGACAGAGTCTTTTATATAGGTGAGATGGTGAATGAAGTTAAGTGCAACATACAAGTTAAGACGGTTGTACAATATCGTGAGTATCATTCTCAAAGTGCAACGTACAATGTCCAGTGAGAACAATCACAATAGGTCAGTGGAACCACGTGATGCAGAGACAATATATTTTTATACGTGTGTAAAAGTTATTGCAAGAGAAGAGTTTGAAAAGTGTCGTAGTGCAGAACATTGTGTGATACGCAAGTATACGTGGGAGTGCACGAGATATTGTTAAGAGCACACTGCTCAGGCAAACAGTAAACGCAGTAGGAGAACAAGAGAAGTGGTAGTTGTACCAGTGGAATGTACAATAGACCAAATACAGCGTAGCACATATCAGTTAGCTGAGTTTAAACTGTGTAGAAGCGCGCAGGTATGAACACCTTTAGTAATACGGGTGAAGCATTTTACACGAATACCACTGTGTCATTATTTGTATAGAGCACACTTGCTATTATGGAAAATGGACAATTTGATAGGAATTGATAGACATTGGGAATCGTGAGGGATTTTCCAGGAGCAGAGATACACTTGGAAGCTTCGTGCAGAGAGTACCAGACTTTCAGTCAGGATTCAGGATTATTCGGGGGAGGACGGCTCTACGGAACCTGTAGTTCTGAGATACTGCAAGAAGCATCGCCAAGTGAGGCCAGTGTATATAATATCGTGTGTTTTAAGTATGTTTATATATTTTAAAGTTTGTGTATTACAAGCATTGTGTTAAATATAAAATTTGTAAAATGGCAGAACGAAGCAGTAGCTTCAATATGTTATGTCAAAGGGAACTGCATATCTTATAGGAAATACCACCCAACATATGTGTTAAAAGTGTGAATATGCCTTGCTAAGTGCAAATTATGGCAGGCATAATGGAGTTTGAGTGGGCGAATCCGCGATGTAAGATACGTGAGTACCAATAAACCATGATTTTACTGTAAGACTAGCAGAAGTACCCGCTCTTCGAACGGTCTTCGGTATTAATAACCAGACGTTATAAATTGAGATACTGTTCAAATGGTTAGGGGCTTGTCATTCCTTCATAAGTTTATCAGAACTGAGTTTTAGAACGTAGTTAGCTTTCTGGGTATATCGCAGACACTGTTAAATGTGGTTTTCGGAAACCCTTTATAGACTCCCTAGATTTGTGTCACACATTGAGAAGCGCAACATATGCTTTGGTCGTCCTTCTAGGATAATTTTTATTTTTCACCTATTTTAGCATGTATTTTGAAAAGTTATTCCTTATACCCACCCTTCTATGAGAAGTACGTTGAAGCGTTTTCTAAATGATTGGTGTATTGACTCATGGTTACAATACCTAATTTTACGATGCTCCAAGCACCCGAATATGCATAATAGGCGTAGATAAACATAAAGATATATCAACCACACAGTATCAAACAAAATCATCTTTACGACTAACCCGATGGTCGACAAAAATATGATTGATTAAAATGTGCTCTCAAACTAAATTCACCTAACGTGTACTTCCTGACGTGAAAATAATATTGAAAACCTCGTAGACGAAACGCAATATACTGTATGTCAAATTAAAACTGATCCTCACCGTTGTGGAAAGTCCTCATCCCCAGGAAGACCCCTTTAATAAAGTACAAAGGCTTGTGGTGCATGAAAATGCGGGATTTTTAGTCTCGAATGGCCCAAATTCCCTAAAACTGCAAAAAACTATTCCCATTCAGGATTTTTTTGAAAATAATGTTGCTGTTTGGAGATATAATAGACCTTATGTACAACATATCGCACATCGCACGTGTCAGTCACGTGTAAAAATTGTAGGGTACCCCTTGAGCCCCTTAATCGCATTGTTGAATTTTACAGTCTATGTTTGATTCCACGATAACCTTATAGCCACTTGCAAACTTTCACCGAAATTGAGTGGCATTGCTTCTTACAGAAATAGATGGAAAGTTGGATGTCACCTCTTTTGATACTGTTGTCATGGTTACCGGCTTGCATTACTTCATTAGTTTTTTCTTGTTCTCAGTATATCTATATAGCTCCTGATTTGGTCTTCTTCAGTACTCGTCATCAATTTATTATTTTATAAAATAAAAGAGTGCCATATCCCCTCCAGGGACGTAGGCGACCTGAATAAGTGCCCTTGACTAAGTCAAGGGATCACTAACCAGGCATCCCGAGTCGGAGTTAGCGTGTGGTAGGGTGGCCAGTTCCTTTCCACTCCTCCTACCATAGCATCTGGCAGGTTCCCATTTTGCATCACGAGGCTGGGAGACCCCGTACCAGACCGTACCAAGCCTTTTAAATTCTTGGCAGAGCCGGGGATCGAACCCGGTACCTAGGGAGTGACAGCCAACAAAGCTAGCCACTGCGCCACGAGGTGGTCTTTATTAGTTTATTAAATTAAATTAGTTTTCTGGGAATATCTGAGAAACGTGGTTTTAGAGCCTTAAAACGTAGTAGCCTCCGAGCCACCGAGGGACTCAAAATGAGTTTTGCTCGTCCTTGTACGCCATAATATAATAATAATCATAATAATTATTTAAGGATAGGGATATAATAGACCTTTAGTACCACATCCGTCAGTGTAAATCTCATGAACAAATTCAAGAGTACCCCTTAACCCCCTTAAGCGCATTATATAAGTATTGGTGAATTTTACAGCTTAAGTTGGTTCCGTGATAACCTTAAAGCCGTTTGCGAACGTTCACACTAATGCAATAAATGTAATGGCATTGCGTCTTACATAAATAGATGGACTTCTGAGATTGTGTTGCCATGGTAACCGGCTTGCATTCCTTCAAAAGCTTAATAAATGAAATTAGTTTTCTGGATATATCTCAAAAACTGTTGGTTTTAGGACCTTAAAATGTGGTTTTTCCCGAGTTTTGTTTCTCACATTGAGACGCTGAAAATGAGTCTTGTCTCGTTTTTCTACGCCCATTTCAGCATGCATTTTAAGGGGTTTTGCCCTCTTTTATGAGAGGTATGGAGAAGAGTTACATCAATGATTACTTTCGTGCCTCTGATGGACTCCTGTACCAAATTTTATGTTGATCCACTCAGCCGTTCTCGAGGGATGCTCGTGCAAAGTTGTGCACAGACAAACAAACAAACAAACAAACAGACAAACAGACAGACAAAAATTTTGTTTCTGCGCGCAACCGTCATAAACCAGTCTGAAACGCGATAATAACTCAAACTTCCGTAGAAATTCAGGAAAAACAGACAAACTTTCATTTTTATATATAGAGAGATGTAATTTTAAGATGTAATCCACTATATGTCGAAATATTTAAAGAAGTAATATATGCCATTAAAAGTTTGAATTTCTGGAAGTTATGACTTCCATGCATTAAGTTTTATGTTGGAATATTGTTCAAAGTAGATGTTCGTTACATCGAGTTGTGTGTAAATCCGTTACGATTAACGTACAAAAGGCAATTAATTAAAGGGTTATAAATGTATTCATGAACACGGAAGTTCAGTTATTGATGTAATAAATATCGTTACGTTGTGTCGGGATAAGGGAAGGTGTGTCAGTAATAATAATAATAAATAAACATCAGGGAAAGTGTATGTAAACATGTTTTAAGGTAAATGACTGTATATTGAAGCAGTGTTATTAAATTTTAAAAGGAATCAGCATTATGATGTCACAAAGAATCATATTAATAACAGTCTTTGAAAAGATGATAAGAACATGGAAAATGGAAATGTTTAAAAGCGAATTGAATTGCAGCTTGATGAAAAAGCATATAAGGTTAATTGATAGAGATTGTCTTAATGATGAAGGAAGAGTCATCCGCATGAGTAGTCAGGAAAGTCAGGTTTGCTTAGTCGACGTGTGAAATCTCGTATAGCCTAGGGCATACGGAGATATAATAAGCAATCGAGCGTATCTAGTGGGAACCCTAGCTCAGATTATGCTAATAAGCGGTCCGGATTCGATTCTGAAGCGTATGGAAGGGCAACTGTAGACACCTCGCCATTACGCGTGATATCGACAGTGAGTCGGCAAATTGTATGAATTAA
Organism: Meconema thalassinum; assembly: GCA_946902985.2. Classification (NCBI taxonomy): domain Eukaryota; kingdom Metazoa; phylum Arthropoda; class Insecta; order Orthoptera; family Tettigoniidae; genus Meconema; species Meconema thalassinum. Next base: position 208,389,603 of record OX336391.1, read on the forward strand.
TTCATCTCTGTGGGAGTGATTTCGACACGGAGGGAAGTTGTGCCCTTGCCGTGATCTTTAACACTAGCGACCGACTGATCCGCTGGGACTACATGCTTGATGAATCTCATTTCCTCGGCTTGAAATAAATGTGCCTGTGAGGCTAGCCATTAAATCCTAACGATGGGTATAAATGTTTTAAACAAGTCCATCTTTCCAAACATATTCTGTAATAATTAGGTCACCCGTACACGAGGGGTCAATGTAACCTCGTAAGGCTTGTTGTATGAAAGCAGAACGTCGCTCAGTACAGGCGAGATAATAAGTGTGACGGAGGGGAGCTAGCGGCCATACTTGTTGACTCCCCGCCACGAGGGTCCATTGTATACAGCAGAAAAGGTTGGGGGGTGAACCTCGAACATTGTACTACTGTAGTAGGAGTTGAGAATTATAAATGTGTGATACCCTGAATGTTATAAATTGATGATTACATTAATAAATATAAAATATATGTGTAGTAAAACACAATGCTAACGAAGAATCGTCCTGATATCTTAATATTTGGCCAAGTTGTAAAATGGTAAAAGTTACGTTTGTATACTGACGGAGACACCTAGTTTCGAAGGTTGAAACTACACCACACCCACGCGACGGGTAGCAGTAAATCCCAACTCGACACAACAGTAAGAGAATAATAATTTGGAAGGGAACTCATTACGGCATATAGTGGATTTACTATTAAAAATTTGGTTAACGCATGGTAGACCTAAATGTTTTGGTGGGAAGAAAGGAATAAGACATGATTGTACACATATAGTATAGATGAAAATTGTATGCACTAGTTAATTATAAAGTTGTAAGATTAACATTGTTTGTGTTTGTTGAATCAGTGCATTAGCGCACGTGCAAGTGAGTGCAATGGTAATTGCAAAGTAAAATTAAATCAACGATTATTTGGATCTGTGATGGTCAAGTGTGAAAGTTAATTGAGGGAAGGAGTGGTATTTTGCATGTTGTGTAGAGACACAGCATGGTTGCTAAACCACATGGACTGATATAGATGTAGGCAGTGGACTAGGATGCCAGCCATGGGGCGGAGATGAGTGTAACGTAAGGGTTATCTGTTTAAGTCATCTCAACGTCCAAATTTGTTTGCCGTGTGTATAATGTAAATGTAATATTGTTTTGCTGTGTGATAAGCCATGCTTTTTAACTCAAATTAAATCCTTTAGAATAGAGTTGTGTGTTGTCATTGTAGAGTTGATACCTCTCAGTTTCAAATCCAATATATGTGACCGCTCGGTGGGTTGAATGGTACACGCCCGGGAACTGCAGCTGGCTGGAGGCGGAAGGATATTTTCCTTGGAAAGTCTTCACATGGGTACAGTATTTACCAAATGTAGTAAAGATTTGGTGATTTGTTTGGTCATAATTAAATTTTAAGTTTTGATCATTTGAGTGTCGCCGCCATTAAGTTTTGGTAAAGATGGCGGTGATATAAAACATGACACTGAGGTGGCCTTTGCTAGTGCTACCTCTGTACCAAATTGAATTGATACGTGGGGGGGGGGGGTCAGATATACACTCTCACACACTCACACACAAGGACAGACACTCTTGGCCCGTGTAGATCTCATAAGTCTACTTTCAGTTTTACAAAAATTGAAAGTAGACTACAAAATAATAATGATAATAATTTATTTTTTTTTTTAGGGGAAGAAATGCATTTACGCACAGAGTGTCGGGCTCCTGCTACTGAGTAGCAGACTACCGACTAAAACTCCCCCTTTACTTCTGAACACTAGCCTGGAACCGTTTAGCACATTACTTCAGGCTAGAGTCATTTTATATTTGCCCGTAGGGCACTCTTCCGTAATGAATTATCTTCAGTGGCGATCCAGATCCGTCTTCTTTGTTCGGAGGATATCTTCAACAAAACTTGCTACAAGTTTCCAATGTTCTTCATTTTGTAGCATTACCGCAACAATATTGTCAGGAGATATCTCTACATCAATTTCATCTTGAAGAGACTGCCTACTTTGGACCCACCGTCCACAAGAGAAGAAGGTGTGATTAGCACTATCTACCTCATTAACACAGTAGATACAATCTGGTGAATCCACTTTCCCCATCTTCTTAAGATAAGAACTGAAGTACCCATGGCCAGTCAAAAACTGAGTGAGATAATAACCAACCTCACCATGTTTTCTCTCTGTCCAAACCTGCACCTGGGGTATCATTCTCCTAGTCCACTGGCTTCGGTGTCCTTGCTCCCATTTGATCTGCCAATTGTGAAAGGTTTGTGCTCTTGCTGTTCGTCTTGCATTTTGTAAACCTACTTCCGATTTCCTCCAGTAAATGTACTTGCGTTCTTTCGCTAGAAAAAAAAATGGAATTATCCCAGCAATAACAAGAACTGCTTCTTCAGATACCGTGCGATAAGCAGATGCCACGCGTAAAGCACCCCGCCTCTGCACTTGTGCTGGTGACTTTCTATAAATTTCCTTATCCAGGGCATCCGCCCATATTTCCGCTCCATACAGAAGAACTGAATGGATGGCTGTCATCAGTAATCTCCTCTTACTAGATTTTGGCCCACCAACATTGGCCATTAGCCGACTGAGAGACGTTACTCCTCTTGCCGCCTTATCCGCAGTCCGTCTAATTTGTTCTCCAAAATTCAATTTATTGTCGATCATGAGGCCCAGATATTTTGCTGCTGGCCGCGTCTCTACTTGTATGTCTCCTACCTGTATTGGGAGTATTGTCTGAATTCTCTTCTTTGTTAGGACTACAATTTCTGTCTTACTAAGTGCTAGAGACAGACCATGTTCCTCCATCCAACTATTGATTGTACGCATTACCATATTGAGTCGCAACTGTGCCTGCTCGACACTTCTTCCTGCTACAAGAGCAGCAACATCATCTGCATAACCTACTAGGATAGTTTCATCAGGGACTTCAGATCTCAGCAAGCTATCATATGTGATATTCCATAGATCTGGTCCTAAAATCGAACCCTGTGCTGCTCCGGCTGAGACCCGTACCCTGCGTTGTCCTTCTGTCGTGTTATAAATCAACGAACGATCTTTCAAGTAGGAATTTATCATCCGTAAGAGATAATTTGGAACATGAAATGTATTCTCCAACGCATTCAGCATGTCACTCCACTTGACAGAGTTGAATGCATTTCTTACGTCAAGAGTAACAAAGAGAACCACACGACGAGAGTGGTGATTGTAATTCTCCGCCCGCTGGACAGCTGCAACAATTTCTTGTATCGCATCCAGGGTCGATCTTCCTGCTCGAAATCCATATTGTCTTGGTGATAAGTCGCCCGCTGCCATGATCGCTTGGCGCAACCTGACCCTCAGAAGCTTCTCAAAGAGCTTCCCTGTTGTATCAAGCATACACAGAGGGCGGTATGATGATGGTAAATCCGGGTCTCCCTTACCCTTATTAATGAGCGCCAGACGACAGACCTTCCAGCAGATGCTGAACACTCCTGCTTTTAGACACTCGTTGAACATTCATAATATTAATTTTGGATAACTCGATTATTAATTTGAGAATCTCATTTGAGATGCCGTCAGGACCAGGGGATTTTTTGCTTCGCAGAGACTGAGTAGCCCTACTCAACTCATCCTCAATAAAAAGAGGAATTTCAACATCTACATCGAAATTCTGCTCAGGGATTGTTGGATGTGTTGGGAAAAGAGTTTGGACAACAATGGCCATACTGTTTGCATCCATGACGCACGGTGTTCTTTGTGACCCAAGCTTCTTTCTGACAATTTTATAACCCAATCCCCATGGATCAGTGTCAATATCCTCACATAGCTTCCTCCAGCTCTCAGCTTTGCTTTGATTTATGGTTTTCCGAAGTAGCTTCTTTGCATCTCTATGTTCGGCTGATAAGGCATTGGCATCATCCAGATTTCTTGTCCGTTGTGCAGCACGTCGGAGTCTAAGGCAATTCCGCCTCAATTCTGCAATTTCATGTGTCCACCAATATGCAGGGCTCTTCCGATGGTGTGATCTTACACTTGGCATTGAGGTATCACATGCCAATGTAAAAAGATTCATAGTTGAGGAAACGAGATTCTCAACATCAGCCTCTCCGTCAGGCTCCATATCCTCAATTAGTTCTACACCACTGGCTAACGCCTCCTTAAATGCGTCAAGATGGATCTTATTCAAATTCCATCTCCGTTGTTTCTGAGTAGATAAGTTCTTCCCACTTATATTACTGCACACATCAAAATTAATATACTGATGATCACTACCAGTGTAGTCTTCTATAACCTTCCATTCCTTGATGTGTGGTACTAACGTCTCAGAAGCCATGGAGATATCCGGAATGGTCTCTGTATAACCCGGACGCCGAAAGGTTGACACTGCGCCTATATTTAAGATCAAAAGCCCTGTCCTTGATGCCATTTCCAGAATGAACTTATTATGATAATAATAATAATAATAATAATAATAATAATAATAATAATAATAATGAGGGAATGGGAACCTATTGTAAAGGGCATTCAAATCGGTATTAAAAAATCGAACAGAACTAAAGTCAAATGTCTCGCTCTCGCGGACGATATTGCAATTGTCGCAGACAACAGATCGGAAGCAACTTACGCAGTGGAAAAGCTCCATGAGATTGCACAAAAGTCCGGATTACATATCTCTTACGACAAGACCAAATATATGGAAAGAAGGCCAGAAAATAAATCCCCTTTAAACACCAAATACGGTAAAATCGCACAAGTCTGCAGTTTTAAATACGTTGGCGAAATTATACAGCCCTCAGGACTTAATCGAATCGCCAATGAAGACAGAATCACTAAGCTTCTGAAGGCCTACAGGCTAACGTGGGCCCTGGGTAGATTATTGGCTGAGGAATAACCTAACCACCAAGGGAAGATGATTAAGAAAAGGAGATAGGTTTCGGACTGGAGAAACAGGATAGAAAAATAGGAGGAGAGTCACACAAAAGTTATAAATTTAACCTTAAATGCACTTAGAGGCGGTTGCCACCGCAAATCCGTTCTCGGATACCTAAAGTGGGTAAGAGCTTGGTCCAAGCTGACGGGCAACACAGCTAGAACTTGGGCGGTTTGCAAGAGAGTGGCTTTAGTGTAATCCCTCTCAAGCATGTATCTGCCTACTATGGGGAAGAGTGATGGTCTGGCAAGACTGAGAGTAACAAGTTTATTGTATGCCTGTTCGAAGCAATTCGTTTTTGCAAAGTAATTCGAAGAATGCCAATAATTTAAATCGGGTTTGGTATTTCCAATTTTCAAAGTTATGGAGTTCCTGAAAAAGAGACCAAGTGCTTCCAAGAAGGAAAATGATAAAAGATTATACCTTGGGGAATAATTTTGGTAAATGAACCAATGGTTGCATTTGGAAATGGCTAAGCTTTTACTCAGTGAGGAGCCGGCTAAAAGTTTAGACAAAGAGAAACACTTATCTTTTGGAAAACTGACCATAAGTTTTCGGAGAGGATCTCCACAAGCAGGTAGCTGGCGTAGCGAGCTTTACTTGCCTTACTGGCCAATTAGAATTAGCTATTAAAGCTAAAAGAAACTTTAATGAGATTACCACTAAGAGTACTTGCTCAAATGCAACGAGTGGTGAAAGCCCTATTGATGGATTTAATGGCATTGAGTTGGGAAAGCCAGGGAAGACAGGATCTTGCCTAACAGTTGTATTAGAAAAATGAGAAAGCGAAAAGAAACGCTTAATTTATTTAACAAGTCAAAAGAAGTTGCTAACTTTAACAAATATATAATTTCAATTTGATTAACAAATTTTGGGACACAGACCTCAGAAAACATTAAACGTTTGCTCCAGGCAAATTACAATTTATGAGGTTTCAAACCTTATATATATTCTAAAATCTTTATAAGATTTAAAAAATACAATTGTAGTAATTAAAGTTTAAACATTAAATTGAGTACAAAGAGTGTACTTTAAGAAATTCTAGAGAGAATGTTCTAGAGAGAATGACAACTTCGAAAATAACAATAAGAAAAACATGAAGATTAATATAGAAGTTCCTACAACTTCTTATATTTAAGCTGAATTACTTTATAACAATTATACAAAAGAGAACAGGTCACTTACGGTGAAACCTGAAGAGAAAGTCAAAAGGAAGGTTCTAGACTTCCTATGTTTAAGTAGGAATCACGAGCCAAATGGGGCAGTTTCCATTTCGTGAAACCTAGAAATAACTCACTCAAGAGTTGAAAGTATTGTTTTCCCTGATTATAAGGAAGAAACAATGTAAGTTTGAACCGTGTATAAAACACGTAGTTATACAGAAAGTAATTAATGATAAACCAGCAAAATGGAAGGGCACTTCGTGGAGTGACACCTTATAGAAAAGTTACAATTTTATTAATATAGTTTGTTAGTAGAAGGTGGAGGAAAGATAATTGGGATTTAGGATCAATGTTCATGGCCTTATTTAATGTAAGCGGACGATCGCGACGCGGTAGAAAAGTAGAACAAGCACTAGTTTTCACTATAGTCTGTAAAATGGATGCAAAGTTCACTGAAAAGACACGGAAGTTTATGGGAAAGAAAGTTATTGCAATAATGAAAAGAACTGGTTGCACTAGGTAGGCGAGAGTCTATTTCTTGAGAAGTTTGTAAATTACAATTAAATGCGCCATAGAACATTCCAGCGGTGGAAGAAAATTTGTTATTGCGGTAATTTATAAGGAAGATTCCTCATTTTTAATAGTATTCCCACAAGTGAGTGAAAAATACATGACGGCAGGACTTGTAGATAAAGTACAGGATCTGGAAGATTCCAGAACGATCTTAATAGAAGTATGGGGCCAAAGATAATCCAGCGGAGGAACTAGCTTAGTGATTTATAGACAGCGGGTATTAGATAATATCCCACGTAGTGAGAAGATTTCTCAATTAAATAGCTTAAGAAAGGCTACTTTCTATTAAGGTTGGCTTAGACAGACAAAAGCTCAACATGGCAAATCCCACGAAGAATGATTTTTGCCCCAAAATAAGTAATCTCACGCTGTCTATAAAATATCATTAAAAGCATGTAGAAGTTAAGACCGATGAAAATGAAGTTAAAACTTGAAGCAGGTACTTATCTTTGTTGCATGGCGAAGGTGAAGTTCCCTTAACCGATACTTAATATGCCAACATGGCGTAGAACGTAGAGAGTGTCTCTTGGTTTGAGGAGACTGGCTCGAGTTGAGCCTTAACTGACCGAGTCAACTGCCGACTTAGAAGTGAGACCTGCTCAGCGAAGTACAGAGGGACCTAGGAAGGGAAAAGAGTGGGGGTAGGAAACAAAAGGTATACATATCAGAATAGACAACTTAACAAAAATAAATGTTCTTCTTGATGAATGGTCTTCAAAGAGTTGATAGCAGGCGATACTAGCACAGCATGGTGAGTGAAAAAGGAGACGAAGTTCTCTTGCTCATGGAGATAATAGCTGGCGATGGTAACAAAATCTGGTGGCCAGATTGAGAAGGAAGTCCTCTTGCACCAGGAAGAGTTGAAGAGCTTCAGAGATTCGCTGCTAGATGACGCTAGGTGGGTCATGGAAGATATATATCTAGAACAGACTCATAAAAGATATAAGAGACATGATAACCAAAGAGAAAATAGAAGATCACTGTTGGTGTTTGACAAAGAGGAAGGAATGAACATGCAAAGAACATTAAACTTTATATTCACTCGTACCGTGTATTCCAAGAATACACCATACTGGGAGGGCAAAAACACCAACAGAGAACAAATAAGCAGTTAAACATTTAAAGGTAATGGAGCGATCAAAGACAGTGGTCTTATGATCGGACCATTAGTGGTCAAGATTTTGGCCACCCTGACTCTCCCATCTCTTCCAGGATAACACTCGGTCACTCTACCAGAGGTCCAAACTAGAGGGGGTGAAACATCCCTGACCAAGACCAAGTCCCCCACTTTAATGTCGGGACTGGAAAGAAACCACTTCTGTCTCCGTTGCAAGGAAGTTAAATATTCCAAGTTCCACCTCTTCCAAAAGGAATTACGGAGGGCTTCTAGTTTACGCCAAACGATAGGTAGATTAGAATCCCTGAAAGAATTGGGAAGAGGAGGAGGGGCAGAAAGAGAAGTGCCGATAAGGAAGTGACCAGGTGTGAGTGGAAGCAGGTCATCAGGGTCATTGGAAAGCGGAGTTAATGGGCGAGAATTAACAACACCCTCAATCAGAACGGATAGTGAATTGAATTCTTCATAAGTCAGAATGCGATTACCCAAGACTTTTCTTAAATGACGTTTAGTTAGCTTTACACAAGATTCCCACCTACCACCGTGATGAGGAGCGTAGGGAGGTATAAAGCGCCATTTGAAACCCTTTGAGTAGGAAAAATTAGAAATTTGTTCCATGGCAGGAGAGGAAGTGAGAGCTTTCTTCCACAGGGAAGCTGCGCCCTGAAAAGTGGAAGCGTTATCAGAGAACATCTCTGAAGGAACACCACGCCTAGCGGTGAAGCGAGAGACAGCTGATAAAAAGTAAGAAGTAGAAGCATTCGTTACTAGTTCCAAGTGGATTGCGCCGGTAACCATGCAAACAAAGAGAGAAACATAAAGCTTACCAAACAATTTGCGTTTAGCTTCAGGAGAATTTCGTTGATATTGGAACGGACCCGTATAGTCCACACCAGTTAAAGCAAATGGGCGTATAGGAGAAGAGCGAAAAGAGGGCAGATCGCTCATTAATTGAGTATTGATTTTAGGTTTCGCTTTGATACAAGGAATGCACTTATGAATTACAGAAGATACTTCATGAATTCCATTTATAATCCAGTACTTTTCCCTTAAGAGGCAAAGCAGAGTGCGTGTGCCAACATGCAGATTACGATAATGAAAGTCACGTTTAATTAAGGAAGTTACGTGATGTTTAGAAGGCAAAATAACGGGATGCTTTTTATCCTCAGAGAGCAAAGATTGCGAGAGCCTTCCACCTACCCTGAGTAACCCATGGTCATCAAGGAACGGGGCTAAAGCACGTAGACGACTTGATTTGGGAAGATCCCTTTTCGAAGAAAGTAAAGACAATTCAGAAGAAAAGGCTTCTTGCTGTGTCAGTTGTAAAACCTTAATGGTGGCGAGATTCAATTCATGATTGGTAAGGTGTGGTTTAGGGAGAAGAGGTTGGTCGACCACAAGATATTTCCATCTAAGGAGATAGGCGACAATTCGTATTAATTTATGAAAAGAAGAATAGCGGGATAACAAGGGATGAGAAGCGTTGGAAACAAGAAAAGAAGCAATAGGTAGAGGTACTTTAGCGTCAGGCAAGTTGGAGTTTGTAAATGGAGGTTTAGAAGGCCATGAAGAAGAGTCTTTGATTAACAACGAGGGCCCATGCCAGTACAATTGGGAAGCTGCCAATTGAGAGGGTAAACAACCACGAGAGATAATATCGGCTGGATTATCAGCACTGGGCACATGCCTCCAATGACATCCAGAAGAAAGAATTTGAATTTTGGAAACTCTGTTTGCAAAAAAAGTTTGCCAGTGAGGGGGGGTTTTGGCGATCCAAGAAAGGGTGATCATGGAATCGCTCCAGAGATAGATTTGCGAGAATTCGACTTTTAATACTTCCCGTAATTTCTTAACAAGTTCTGCAGCCATGAGTGCAGCGCACAATTCAAGCCTAGGCAAAGTGATAGTTTTAAGAGGAGCGAACTTCGATTTGGCACAAACAAGGTTGGAAACTGAAGATCCATAGAATGAACCGTGATAAACTAAATATGCGCAGCAACCGTAAGCTTTTTCGGAACTGTCCGCGAACACATGAAGGAAGAAGGGTGCATTAGAATGAGCGTTAATTAAATTCCTAGGAATTTCAATAAGGGAAAGTTCCAGCAAATTGCTGCGAAACGAGAGCCAACGATTGAGAAAAGAAAGAGGGACAGTGTCATCCCATTCACATTTGAGCGACCACAGCTCTTGCATGAAGAGTTTGGCTATAACGATAACTGGGGCAAGGAATTGAAGAGGATCAAAAATTTTTGCAATTTCAGAGAGAATTTGTCTTTTTGTGTTAGGAAGCTCTTCTGCGAGCGAAACTTTATAGATGAGAGTGTCAGTGCTAGTGCACCAATGAACTCCTAGAGTTTTTATAGATTCGGAGTTTCCACAAATTTCGACAGAAGAAGGATCTACGTCTTCGATGGGAAACTGGGCGAGAAACTCAGGGGAGTTGGAATTCCACTTATGAAGTGGGAAACCTCCATTCCTTAGCAATGCCTGAAGTTCTAAAGACACAAAGGAAGCTTCCTCCAAAGTGGGGAAGGACTGCAAATAATCGTCAACATAGAATGACGTAGTTAGTGCTTCAGAGGCTTTGGAATTAAATAAATGACCATCTTGGGAGGCTAGCAAGTGTAGGGATCGGATAGCAAGGAAAGCAGAGGGTTTTAAGCCGTAAGTAACCGTTTTTAAGCGAAATACCTTAATGGGCTTGCTAATTTCATCACGCCACAAGATTCTTTGGAGATCTCGTTGTTCCGGTTGAATTAACACTTGACGGTACATCTGTTTTATATCAGCTATGACAGCTATGGGAAATAATCGAAAGTTTAAGAGTATAGCAGATAGATCTGACTGAATAGCAGGACCAGAGTAAAGGGTGTCGTTAAGGCTGTTGCCATTAACGTCGGGTGATGAACCATTGAAAACAACTCGGATTTTATCTTTTACAAGAGGGTTTTTCCACACGGGATGATGATTTAAATAAACCGTTTCAATTGGAGGGTGCAATTCATCATCAGATTTGTTAACAACTTCCATATGATCTAAGCTTTCATACTCATCCATGAAATCAGTGTACTGCTGTTTAACAAGAGGTTCTTTCTTGAATTTGCTCTCGATGGCAAAGAGAGCTTTTCGAGCTTTGGGCTGAGAGTTAATAAGTTTGGGAGGATTATGTAATCTTGGCATTTGAACAACGAACCGGCCATCAGAAGAACGAGTGGTGGTGTTCAAAAAAAGTTGCTCACAAAATTCATTTTCTGAAGAGGTTACATTAGGAGGATCAACATTTTCAAGCCTCCTGAACTGTTCCAGGTCAGTATCGGAGAAGTAACATTGCGATGCAGGTTGGGGAGAATAATGGGGAAGTTGACCTGTGCCGATCCAACCAAAATTAGTGTCTCTGGCGACCACGTTTGAGGATAACTTACGAACCTGTTTACGTAGGCAATTCCAGAAAACATTGGCACTAAAGAGTATGTCAATATGATTTTGCATGTTGAACAAAGGATCGGCTAGCCTTAAATGCGAGGGAATGTTTAACCCTGAAATATCCACAGAGTGACTTGGAGTGTCTTCTCCAATGCTATTGAGAATTAGACAATTAAGTTTAAGAAAGTTGTTTCTATGACAAGTATATTTTATAGTTAGCTTTGAGAATTGTAAAGCTTGCGATTTTGAGCTGTTGATGCCCGACACGTTGATTGAAGTGGGGTTTACAGGTAGGCCTAGTTTTCTAATCAAAGAATTAGACACAAAATCATGAGTTGCCGCTGAATCTAGAAGACCGCGTGCACGGACCCAGTTGCCAAAGTTATCCTGAACTTCGATTTGGACAGTAGACAACAATACTTGAGCACTGCGAATGGACATGGCATTTTGAATATACGATGAAGCATTAGAACTGTTAGCACTATCATTTTTCGGAGAAGTAGATGCTGTCGATGAACTTGCCTGATCATGACGATGTAGCAAAGTATGATGAGCCTTTTCACAATGGTATCAAAGTCTTGTGGACTTGCAATTAGAAGCAGAATGAGTAGGCGCTAGGCAATTGAAGCAATGTTTGTTCTGGGAAACTAATTTTCTTCTGTCGTCGACTGACATTTCTTTAAAGGATTTACAGAGGTATAGGGCATGGGGATCTTTACAAAGTATGCACTTTAAAGGTTCGTTTAAACTCTTGCGAGGTTCGCTTTGAGTGTTTAAAACAATAGAGCTAGCAACACGACGTTCACTAGACCTAGTTGGGTAACCAGTAGTGTTTGATTTAAATTTAGATGAGCTGGACCCGGGTTTTTGGGTAGATAGACGCTAAGCGTTCGCTTTTAGGTTTGATAGACATTAATTCAAATTTAGAACTAGGAGATGAGGGTTCACTTTGATTAGCTAAAGCGGTTAAGAGCTGGCATCTGGCATTTATGAAAGTGACTAAATGCTCGTAAGAGTAGTCGTCTTCTTTAGAAAGTTCAATTTCCCAAGCTTTGAGGGTAGCAGCATCAACTTTAGAAACCACTAAATGTATTAGGAAAGTATCCCAATGTTCAGTAGGTTGATCTAATTGGGACAGAGCCTTAACGTGAAGTTGGGTAGTGTCAACTAGAGTACGCAAACTGGTGACGTCATTGTGCTGTGACGCAGGTAGGTTGAAAAGAGCCTTCATACGGCGTTGAATACGTAACCGTGAATTTCCATATCTTTCTTTTAACAAGTTAAAGGCAATGGGGTAATTTTCGGCACGTAGAGGAAGTGCTTCGACTAACTGCAAAGCTTGACCTCGGAGAATAGATCTCAAGTAATGAAACTTGTAAATGACTTGAATGTCTTCATTGTCATGAACAAGGGAGCAAAATAATTCAGAGAAAGAATCCCAAGTAGATTCATCTCCAGAGAAATGGGGTAAATCAATTTTAGGTAAAATTGGTTTGGGCTTGTGAGTACCCTCACGGAAAGAAGTTTGTGGTTCGTGAAGGGAACCAAGAACAGAAGCGTCCTTTTTCTGCTCCTAATCGAGTTGGCGTATTATTTTGAAAGCAGAACCTATGCCTTCGTAATATTGGTTTTCTACTTCAACTCGATCTTCGGTTTGATTGAGCATGCAAGTTTCTATTTCAGTTTGAATGTTGCAATAATTTTCATAAGAACATTCAAAATCCCTTACACGATGTTTCAACAAGTCTAATTGCGCTTCTGAGAGATCTAATTCTTTTATGTACTTTCTGAATCGGGTAATTTGCCCTTTATAGGATGCTCGTTTAGAAGTAACTTTTTCATCCTTATCCTTATCAGTAGGAGCCATGTTAAAGAAAATAGATGAAAATGTAACTCACGAGACTGTGGAACCTTGGAAATGCTGTCAAGCTGGCAGCAGCGAATAAGTTGAAAGAAAAGGACACACCAAAGGAGACAGGAGCGGCCTCTTTCCCCTTCACAGGCTTTGCACGATATGGTTATAGCTGAAAGATTCAAAGCAGATATTAATAATTTGCAAAGTGTTGCCAAACAGAAAAATGACAAATGGACTCTCCCGGGTTTCCGGGACCAAAATTTGGGTAGATTATTGGCCGAGGAACAACCTAACCACCAAGGGAAGATGATTAAGAAAAGGAGATAGGTTTCGGACTGGAAAAACAGGATAGAAAAATAGGAGGAGAGTCACACAAAAGTTATAAATTTAACCTTAAATGCACTTAGAGGCGGTTGCCACCGCAAATCCGTTCTCGGATACCTAAAGTGGGTAAGAGCTTGGTCCAAGCTGACGGGAAACACAGCTAGAACTTGGGCGGTTTGCAAGAGAGTGGCTTTAGTGTAATCCCTCTCAAGCATGTATCTGCCTACTATGGGGAAGAGTGATGGTCTGGCAAGACTGAGAGTAACAAGTTTATTGTATGCCTGTTCAAAGCAATTCGTTTTTGCAAAGTAATTCGAAGAATGCCAATAATTTAAATCGGGTTTGGTATTTCCAATTTTCAAAGTTATGGAGTTCCTGAAAAAGAGACAAAGTGCTTCCAAGAAGGAAAATGATAAAAGATTATACCTTGGGGAATAATTTTGGTAAATGAACCAATGGTTGCATTTGGAAATGGCTAAGCTTTTACTCAGCGAGGAGCCGGCTAAAAGTTTAGACAAAGAGAAACACTTATCTTTTGGAAAACTGACCATAAGTTTTCGGAGAGGATCTCCACAAGCAGGTAGCTGGCGTAGCGAGCTTTACTTGCCTTACTGGCCAATTAGAATTAGCTATTAAAGCTAAAAGAAACTTTAATGAGATTACCACTAAGAGTACTTGCTCAAATGCAACGAGTGGTGAAAGCCCTATTGATGGATTTAATGGCATTGAGTTGGGAAAGCCAGGGAAGACAGGATCTTGCCTAACAGTTGTATTAGAAAAATGAGAAAGCGAAAAGAAACGCTTAATTTATTTAACAAGTCAAAAGAAGTTGCTAACTTTAACAAATATATAATTTCAATTTGATTAACAAATTTTGGGACACAGACCTCAGAAAACATTAAACGTTTGCTACAGGCAAATTACAATTTATGAGGTTTCAAACCTTATATATATTCTAAAATCTTTATAAGATTTAAAAAATACAATTGTAGTAATTAAAGTTTAAACATTAAATTGAGTACAAAGAGTGTACTTTAAGAAATTCTAGAGAGAAGGTTCTAGAGAGAGTGACAACTTCGAAAATAACAACAAGAAAAACATGAAGATTAAGATAGAAGTTCCTACAACTTCTTATATTTAAGCTGAATTACTCTATAACAATTATACAAAAGAGAACAGGTCACTTACGGTGAAACCTGAAGAGAAAGTCAAAAGGAAGGTTCTAGACTTCCTATGTTTAAGTAGGAATCACGAGCCAAATGGGGCAGTTTCCATTTCGTGAAACCTAGAAATAACTCACTCAAGAGTTGAAAGTATTGTTTTCCATGATTATAGGGAAGAAACAATGTAAGTTTGAACCGTGTATAAAACACGTAGTTATACAGAAAGTAATTAATGATAAACCAGCAAAATGGAAGGGCACTTCGTGGAGTGACACCTTATAGAAAAGTTACAATTTTATTAATATAGTTTGTTAGTAGAAGGTGGAGGAAAGATAATTGGGATTTAGGATCAATGTTCATGGCCTTATTTAATGTAAGCGGACGATCGCGACGCGGTAGAAAAGTAGAACAAGCACTAGTTTTCACTATAGTCTGTAAAATGGATGCAAAGTTCACTGTAAAGACACGGAAGTTTATGGGAAAGAAAGTTATTGCAATAATTAAAAGAACTGGTTGCACTAGGTAGGCGAGAGTCTATTTCTTGAGAAGTTTGTAAATTACAATTAAATGCGCCATAGAACATTCCAGCGGTGGAAGAAAATTTGTTATTGCGGTAATTTATAAGGAAGATTCCTCATTTTAAATAGTATTCCCACAAGTGAGTGAAAAATACATGACGGCAGGACTTGTAGATAAAGTACAGGATCTGGAAGATTCCAGAACGATCTTAATAGAAGTATGGGGCCAAAGATAATCCAGCGGAGGAACTAGCTTAGTGATTTATAGACAGCGGGTATTAGATAATATCCCACGTAGTGAGAAGATTTCTCAATTAAATAGCTTAAGAAAGGCTACTTTCTATTAAGGTTGGCTTAGACAGACAAAAGCTCAACATGGCAAATCCCACGAAGAATGAATTTTGCCCCAAAATAAGTAATCTCACGCTGTCTATAAAATATCATTAAAAGCATGTAGAAGTTAAGACCGATGAAAATGAAGTTAAAACTTGATGCAGGTACTTATCTTTGTTTCATGGCGAAGGTGAAGTTCCCTTAACCGATACTTAATATGCCAACATGGCGTAGAACGTAGAGAGTGTCTCTTGGTTTGAGGAGACTGGCTCGAGTTGAGCCTTAACTGACCGAGTCAACTGCCGACTTAGAAGTGAGACCTGCTCAGCGAAGCACAGAGGGACCTAGGAAGGGAAAAGAGTGGGGGGTAGGAAACAAAAGGTATACATATCAGAATAGACAACTTAACAAAAATAAATGTTCTTCTTGATGAATGGTCTTCAAAGAGTTGATAGCAGGCGATACTAGCACAGCATGGTGAGTGAAAAAGGAGACGAAGTTCTCTTGCTCATGGAGATAATAGCTGGCGATGGTAACAAAATCTGGTGGCCAGATTGAGAAGGAAGTCCTCTTGCACCAGGAAGAGTTGAAGAGCATCAGAGATTCGCTGCTAGATGACGCTAGGTGGGTCATGGAAGATATATATCTAGAACAGACTCATAAAAGATATAAGAGACATGATACCCAAAGAGAAAATAGAAGATCACTGTTGGTGTTTGACAAAGAGGAAGGAATGAACATGCAAAGAACATTAAACTTTATATTCACTCGTACCGTGTATTCCAAGAATACACCAGGCCCATTACAACAAGAAATGCATTTCGACGAACGCCAAATTACGACATTATAAAACAGTTATTCTTCCTGAAGCAACATATGCTGCTGAAACAATAGTAATCGATGGTCATTCCAAGATTAGGGAACTGGAAAAGCAGGAACGAAAAATTCTCCTGAAGATCTACGGAGCATTCAACAGAAACGTCACTTGGATTAAGAGACCTAGTACTGAACTCTATCAAAACACCATTATGATAACAGACGAAATTAGAAAACGCAGAGCCAAACTTTAAACTCACATCCACAGGATGGCCACCTCCAGATTGCCCAAGCAACTTTTCGGTATCATAACACAGAGCAAATGTGACACAGAATGGCTTAAAGAGGTACAGAGAGACTTACAAGTAATCAGTATACAACATTTCGAAGACCGAACTGAGTGTCAGACGAAAATCGGGAATGTTAAGTTCGAACCAAGATCATTACGACAACCTGGAAAAAAGTGGACGGATGAGTGGAAGAGAGAGCATTCCGCGCGAATGAAGAGATTTTGGGAGGAGCGGAGAAGACACGCCTCCAAATTACGTCATGTTATCAAGTTTAATCGCTCTCCTGTAGGGAAATTTTCGCTTAAATAAATAATAATAATAATAATAGACTAATAATAATAGGAAAGAACAGTTGACATTAAATGTCTGGTCCTTGCCGAAGATACAGTCATTATAACAAATAACAGAAAAGAAGCCAAAGAAGCTCTAGATACGCTACATGAAATCTCAGCCAAAACAGGGCTACAAATCTCGTACGAAATACCACATGGACACAAAATCTACAGACAGACACCCAGTGGAAACCATGTATGGAAACAAAACGCAAGTGGAAAGTTCCAAATACCTGGAAGAGAATATACAGAAAACAGGACTGAACTTGGCATCCAATGAAACAAGTAGTCCCGAGAAGAACTATACAGCCTATTTTCGTATATCCTACTTATGTTAATTGCCACAATCAACATACAAAATTTCAGTTTGATTGCTGTAATAGACTCCTGGATATTGAGAACCTACTAAATATTTCGGATGGTCGCCATGTTGGATTTTATATATGTAGGT
Organism: Meconema thalassinum; assembly: GCA_946902985.2. Classification (NCBI taxonomy): domain Eukaryota; kingdom Metazoa; phylum Arthropoda; class Insecta; order Orthoptera; family Tettigoniidae; genus Meconema; species Meconema thalassinum. Next base: position 208,406,884 of record OX336391.1, read on the forward strand.
CCTAGAGTTATGTACTGTTACATGAAGATTATTGTGTACGTGTAGCATTCAAACTTCAATCGCATGATTAGGACACAAGAAGTAAAAACGAGATTTGGAAATTTAGCACAGCTGCCATCTTGTGGTTATGGAAACAATTGCAATAAATTAGATGTCAGTGGATTAAAATTCGTATAAGGATTTACTGTACAAAATTTCACTGCACTCGGATGGTTAAATTGCGAGAAACGTCCATGTGAATATTTATACTTCGCGTCGCAGCCATGTTGGATTTGTGATCACCAGGTTATTTAAAGTTCTATAGGTGAACTTAAGTTCATAGCCCCTATGAGCATAAAAATTTCAGTTTGATTGCTATAATAGATTCGTAGATTTTCAGAGCCGTCTAAATATTTCGGATGGTCACCATGTTTGATTGTTAATTGTATAGGCCATAGAGTCATGTACCATTAAAGGAACATTATTGCGTAGGTCCATTATTCAAACTTTCACTTCGATCGCATGATTACGACACAAGAAATAAAAACTTAATTTTAAAATTCGCACAGCCGCCATCTTGGGATTATGTAAACAATTGAACTAAATCATATACCAGTGCATTGCAATGTGTAAACATTTCCTGTACCAGATTTCATTGCGTTAGGAACATTAAATCGCGAGAAAGGTCTATTTAAAATTTTCAAATTCACTTGCCGCCAGGTTCGTTTTGAAGTTAACCGGTTTTGGAAAGACTTATAGATGAATTTCCAGTAGTGCCCTTTATCTCCGTACAAAATTTCAGAGTGATACCGCAAATAGTTTCAGAGATATAGAATGCAGGTGAAATATTTCGCACATCCGCCATTTTGTGTTTGTGTAAACAATTGAACGAAGTTAGATGTCAGTGCATTACAATGTGTATATACATATACTTTACCAAGTTTTATTGCGTTTGGTTATATCGCGAGAAACGCCTATTTAAATGTCGCAAATTCGCGTGACCGCCATGTTGGTTTTGTAGTTACCAGTTTTTCAAAAGTCACATAGGTGAACTAGTAGTTCCCTTTATCACCGTAAAAAATTCCAGGGTGATATCGGGAATAGTTTCGGAGATATTGAATGCTGGTGAAATATTTCGCACAGCCGCCATGTTGGATTGGTGAGACGTAACAAAATTTCAAGGGCTAGGTTGGGGTCGTCCGGAATAGTGCTATAACATACCGAGTTCATTGAAATCGCTCCAGCCATTTAGATGTTATTAGGACACACACACACACACACAAACACACACTGACAAAAGGTGATCTCATAAGTCTATTTTTTCAAAATTACAGAAAGCATACAGACTTACATGGAACCACTACAACAACAAAATACCTCCATCAATGCCAAACTACGTTACTATAATACAGTAGTCCTACCAGAAGCCTTGCGTGTTTCAGAAACGACAGCAGTCAAGGGCAGAACAAAAATCAAGAGAGAACAAGAAGTTCCGTGACGAACTAAAGAGTCTACTTTTCGTAAAATTTAAGATTCATGCCCATGATTAATCTATATGGACCTATCTAGAATAATGACGAATTATTTAAAGTTGGTAATATCGACATTTCTAATTAGTTCGAAATATACCTGGCATAATGTAGCCTAATAGAGCACTACAGTTGGCAGCCCTGGTGACTGAATATATTCTTAGTTCCATCTCTTAAGCTACAGAATACAAAATTTGGTTGGAAGTCCAATGGATAGCATGGAAGTTACATGCAGTTGGACATTGGATCTATCAGTGCGCGTAAGATCATGTTGGCAACAATGTCATGCATGTGTTGGTCACAAATAATCTGAAATATTATGATCTCTTGTTGTGCCAATTTTGGATGAAATCCCTTTGCTAACATAGAAGTTATTGGTATTTTAAAATTGGACCTATCAGCAGGCTTAGAATCATGTTGGCAGCACTGACATATATTAGTTACTCCAAATTAATCTAGAATGTCAGATACTATACGTGCGCAAAGTCAAGGGCTGTTGGCTTGCATACTTTCAGATATATTGATATTAGGGTAAAAATATAAACAGCATTTATTAACAGTTGTCAGCCCTGATTGCTCTTAAAAATACTTATTGTTATATCTGTTATGGTACACATAGCACATACGTAATTTGGTTGAAATCTAATTGATAGTATAGAAGTTACATGTATTTAAAAATTGGTCCTCTCAGCAGGCTTAGAATCATGTTGGTAGCACTTACATATGTTAGTTGCTCCAAATTATTCTAGAATGTCAGGCACTATACGTGTGCAAAGTTTAACGCTGTTGGCTCGCATCCTTTCTGATATATTGGTAATTGGATGAAAAAGTGCATTTATTGACAGTTGGCAGCCCTTGTGGCTCTTAAGAATACGATCAGTCATATCTGTTTATGTACACATACTACATACGAAATTTGGTGGAAATCCAATTGATAGCGTAGGAGTTATATGCATTTAAAAATTATACCTATCAGTAGGCGTAGAATCATTTTGGCAACACTGCCATGTATGGCCTCCTGAAAATTAAGCTGAAGTATCATTATCTATATGTGTGCCAATTTTGGATAAGTTTCCATGTATACATTCCAGGATATCCAACAAGGAGCTCAAATTTCAGTTGCAAGTTTTCAGCAGTTGGTAGGACTGACATCATTTTCAAGTATGGCATTGAGATGTTCCGGTATAGATCTTTTCTCATACCAAATTTGGTTTCGATTGCTGCAGCCGTTTAGGAGTTGATAGGGGGGACACACACACACACAGCCAGCCAGACAGAAGGACAGACAGACAGACACACACACATTTTCCCGGATCGATCTCATAAGTATACTTTTTCCTCATTTGTGCAAAATGTGAAAAGTAGGCTAAAAATACTTAGAATGATCTACGTGCCAGTTCAGAAAGAGGGAATATGGGTAATGAGACCAACAATAGAACTATACAAACAGACAGAGACGATTACAAACAACATAAGGAAAAGAAGGGTAAAATTTTGTGGACACATACATAGGATGAACGAAGACAGACTAACCAAGAAATGAATAGTACTCTGAAAACCAATAGGGTAAACGGAACCGTGGAAGACCTCAAGAAACTAAACATCTCTACAGAAGACTTGGTAGGCCGGAAATCCTACAGAGAAAAACTCAGAAAACAGAAATTTGAGCAAACGCCCAAAGAAGCGGCTTCGGAGGCGTAGTCGGTAGCATGCTAAGCTTCTATGCCCAAGATAGCGGGTTCAAACCCGGCCGAAGCCGTTGGATTTTTTAAGAGCGTTAAAAATCCCTCAGTATGCCTTCCTTCAGAGGGGAAGTAAAGCCGGCGGTCCCATGTCTTAGATTTATGTAATGTTAAAGAACCTTCCACTAATTACACCTGTGTGAAGCTAAATTGGATAGGTTAAGAATGTAAACAACGCTCTTAGGTTTCTACGTTCGTTGCCAAGAGCCGACTGCGGTGGCGTCTAGTAGCTAAGTACTGAACTTGGCCTAGTAGTCGTTGACGGTGGTGCTTGGCGGCAAAAGTAGGAACTAATGAAAAATTCTAAGTTGCAGTCTGTACTTAAATTAAAACAGATACAGACACTAATACAGCCATCACTATTAACACCGGTTATCAGGCAGATTCTACACACACCCAAAGTACACGGGGCTAAATGACCGCGTTGTCGCAGCCCCTAAACTGAGGAACGGTGGCTTCGGTGGCGTAGTCGGTAGCATGCTGAGCTTCTATGCCCAAGATTGCGGGTTCAAACCCGGCCGAAGCCGTCGGATTTTTTAAGAGCGTTAAAAATCCCTCAGTATGCCTTCCTTCGGAGGGGAAGTAAAGCCGGCGTCCCATGTCATAGATTTATGGTATGTTAAAGATCCTTCCACTAATTGCACCTGTGTGAAGCTAAATTGAATAGGTTAAGAATGTAAACAACGCTCTTAGGTTTCTACGTTCGTTGCCAAGCGCCGATTGTGGTGGCGTCTAGTAGTTAAGTTCCGAACTTGGCCTAGTAGTCGTTGACGGTGGCGCTTGGCGGCAAATGTAGGAACTATTTGAAAAATTATAAGTTGCAGTTGTTAAAATTAAAAAACAGATACACACACTAATACAGTCATCACAATTAACACCGGTTATCAGACAGATTCTACACACACCCAAAGTACACGGGGCTACATGACCGCGTTGTCGCAGCCTCTAAACTTAAGAACCAACCAACCAACCAAACTGAGGAACCAACCAAACGCTCAAAGAGAGAGAGAAAAAAAGGAAAGAAGTGAACAGATGAGAGAAAGAGGAATAGTGAATATATTAGACGATTTTGAGAAGGAAGACGATAGGATAGAATTTGTATTACCGCTCTCCTTCAGGGAGAATCAACGAAAATAATAACTATAATAATAGAATTCAGCCGAAATAAATCAGAAACCCTTATTGGCATCAAATTGCCAGGTGAAAAGCTAAAGAAGGTAGGATACTTCTGCAACTTAGGAAGCAAAATCACCAGTGATGGACGAAGCAAAGAGGATATAAAAAGTAGGTTGCCTCAGTCAAAGAAAGCATTTCTACAGAAAAGAAATTCATACTATAATATCAAATAAAGATTTAGGTATAAGAAAGTTGTTTTTGAAAGCCTTTGCCTGGAGCGATGCACTTAATGGAAGTGAAACTTTGACTGTTAGCGCAGCAGAAAATAGGAGAATAGAAATGAGGTGTTACAGGAGAATGATGAAGATCAGATGGGAGGTATTAAGACGAGTGGGAGAGGAGAGATGTTTCTGGCGACTGCTAATGAAGAGAAGAGACAGGTTGGTAGGACAGAAAAGGCAAACTTAGTTTGAGGACAAGAACTGTAGGAGTAGACCAGGCTGTTCCAAATCCACGAGTTTGAGTATGAGTACACGCGAGTACTCAGCAGTAATGCTCGGAGCATGGTTGGAGAGGGACTGGGGGTGATAGCCAATGCGTCACTGGACGAAGGTCATAGTACAAGTCCATGCACTTCCAGCCAGTCTTGATGTATCCACCGCGAAGTGACTGCAGCCCCCCACAGCAGAGCTGTATTGCAAGTAGCAGGTTTACTCACGTAAGGCGGCGAGTACTCCGCTGCTCACGATCGAGTTGCTCAGCTGGAACAGCCTGGGGTAGACCAATGTTAGAATATGTTAAACAGATTGCCTCGGATGTAGGGGTGGTAGCTATGTAGAGATGAAACGATTAGCTCAGGACGGGGAGGTATGGAAAGCTGCATTAAACCAGTTAAAAGAATGAAGACTCCAACAACCATAAAAACAACAACAAGAAATTATAGATCTGAAAAACCTGTTTTTATTGTCTGTATTCTATTCAAGCGATCAAAGTATGAACCACTAATCTACTTAGAATCTCTATCTACTGGTACACATATGTATGGTTCACATTCAATAAATTATAGAGCACGCATACCAATTCTTCAGGGATACATTTCTATAACACGTCACTGAATGACCCGATCTCGGTGGAACTTCACTATGTTAACCAGTAGTACGTAATATAAGCTATCATCATCATCATTATCATTATCATTATTATATATTATTTCAGTAGTATAGATCCCTCCTGCGGCACTCACAAGCGACCGATCGTGAAAATGAGCATTCAAATGAAAGAGAATAGACATTAGCAGTGACGAATTGCACTATAATTCCATAAATATCAATAGTTTCTTTAAAAAATGACTTTAAAAAAATGTACGAAGTGTGCGATTTGCAGATACAGTTGATGTATGAAAATACGCTCCATAATTGGTGTCCACTTCACATTTTGGTCGCTGTGACGCCCTTTCCATGTCATTTTAACATTATGAGGTTTTTCCTTTATCATTTTGCATGGATTTCAGAAACAGTAAATCAAAATGAGTACTCATATCGTATAATTTCATAAATATCGAATAACCGGTGAGTGGCACAGCACACTCAGCACACAAATTACATTATCAGTGACAAATTGCATTCTAATTTCTGAAATATCAATTTTTGTAAGAAGTGTTCGATTTGCAAAACCTATCGGGGAAAGTGGTTTATGAACAAGCGAGATTTCTCGCATGGGTCCGCTAGTACACTTTTATATCTTTCTTTTCTTAAGTTATGGATGGCGTGCTTGTATAATCTTCATCCATGGATTCACTTAGCTCGACAACAAATTATCCGATTACTGTGAATTGTGAAATCAAGGATAGTGAACAAACTTCTCCTATAACTAAATCCCTGCGCGGATGCGGATATCCGTTGATAAACCCGCGGATATCAGCAAAATGTTTCGCCTCGCGGATATGGTTTGCATGGCTGTGCATATAGTGGATAAGCTGCGGATAATGTTTGGAGAGAAATTGCGGATAGTTTTTTTGAATACGAAGGTGGATCAAAAAGTTAGTTGCACTAACGCGCTGTGTGTCGCAAACGTGGGCACAGCGGAGAAAGGGACAGACACTGCCCACATGTCTGTTAGGCAGGTTGCTGAGGTGTCTCGTCTTGTATGGTGTGAATAATGGCCAAATGCAATGGCGCGTCGACTGGACGTTCACTCCAAATATGAGGTGCGTGCGACAATCCGATTCCTATGGGCCAAATGGAAGAATTGCACGGACATTCATCGTGAAATTAGTGCTCTGTATGGGGCGCGGGCCATTTCCTGGCAAGGGATCTTAAAGTGGCGTCAGCAATTCGAAGCCGGACGCACGGATATCACGGACGAATATCGCGAGGGCAGGCCCGCAACGTCCAGGACCCGTGCAAATGTCAACAGCGTGAATGCGATCATTAAACAGAACCGGCGCATTCACCTGAGAGAAATCGCGACGCTGCACGTGGCATTCATGCCGAAAGGAACGACGATCAACGCGGCGTCGTATTGTCAAACGTTGCACCGGTTGCGATTAAAGAGAAGCGCCGGTGTGATTTTGTTTCACGACAACGCAATACATCATAAGGCCCGCTAAACGAGCGAACTGCTGCAGCGTTTCAAGTGGGAGGTCTGGCAACATCCACCCTACAGTCTCGACCTAGCGCCATGTGACTTTCAACTGTTCGGTAAGCTCAAAACGGGCTCGGTGGTCGACGTTTCCAGACCGATTAGGAGGAGAAGGCCGCTGTCTCCGTGTGGTTGCAGAACGCTGGAGGAACTTTCTATGCATCCGGCATCGACAAGTCGGTTGTGTGATCGCAGAAATGTTTGGAGTCTCTTGGAAACTATGTGGAAAAGTGACGTTACATTGTATGTCGTTATAGACGTGTTGCTGTTGTATAGGTGGTGTAATAAATGGCCATAACTGGGAAGTGCAACTTACTTTTTGATCTGCCCTCGTACAAGTGACGGGGTGCTCGCAAAAACGGACTAGCCATCATTTAGCTAAATCTGAGAAAATAGGACATTTGCGTTTGGGTAAAAAAAAAAAACCGGCATTCTATATCTGCGAAACTATTACTGATATCACCCTGAAATTTTGTACGGTGTTAAAGGGCATTACTAGAAGTTCACTTATGTGACTTTCAAAACACTGTTAAGTACAAAACGTAGATGGCGGCCAAGCGAAGTTGAAACTTTCAAAATAGCATAAACTTCAAAGTCATAAATAATTCTCTGTAATGTTAGACCGTTTCAGAGAAGATAGTTCACACTTTTATCCATAGATCGCACAACATAACTCAATATCTGAAAAAGGATGGTTGGCCCGTTTTTGCGAGCACCCACTCAATTCGAACTTGTTTAATATCAATATTAATAATAATCATTCATTGCAGCTAATAGCCATGCCGAGATACAAAACTAATACTGATAACTTAAATCTTACTCATCAAAGTGTCTATATACAAAGTGTCTGACAGGTTCTGTTTGCTATATATTGAACCCTTGCAAAGAAGCATATGAGACTCAGATTCGGGGCGTAACGGGTCATATTCGTAAGTTGCTGTCAGGGCGCTTCATTAACTTGCAGGGTAACATATAACAAAATGACATGCAGGAAAGAGTGAAGCCAGGGTTAAAAACAACTGAATTTAATAACAAATCACCATATTTACACATAAACAATTAACAACAAAATCTCCCAACTGACTCCCATTTAATAAAAATGCCAAAAAACTAGGCGATATCTCTGGAGAGATTAATTACTTGGACCAAGTGTCCTTAAATAAAAGATACAAAGGTGACCATATAAGTGACCATATAAGTGACCATATAAATGCGTATGCCGTTCTACATGCATCACGATGTGTACTTTGAATGCGTGATTCGTTATCATCCGGAATGACCCTTCAAACACCGAATCCGCATTTCCTAGAGCTAGACCGACACGGGGGAACACAACTACACTACTTAAATTAAACCGACACTTCCTAAATCTACTATAAACAAACACAAAATTTCCGTGTGAAATTGGACTTAGATTGCCGTAGCAACATTTACTGCCTAAAAACTTAGGTCTTCTCACACAAATCAACACAAGTACATTAACACGTGACCAATAGAAAAATACTCAAATGACCGCTGTCAAAATTTACAAAATACTCTACCATTACACCACACGGGTGTGACACACAAAAATTACATGAATCGAGTCATCAACAAAGCAATAGGCAAACAGCCAACATTTACGTTAATCACAATATTTTATCCATACAAGGTACAACAATCCGTTACAAACATGGCGAACTCCCCAATTAATTATGGCTTAAAATTTAACCATCACAATGAACAGGTTTGCTACATGAAAGCTTACAGGGTTCAGTCGGACAAAAGGACTGCCTATCAAAATAAGTCACAGGCAAAACGGGCGGTTAGTGGAACTCTGCATGTCTGTCAACCCACGTGTCAAAATACGTCGACCTCCCAGAACATGGGGTCGAACCTCGAAGAAATGTGCCCCAAAGCACAATAATACATGTGTGTCAGAATAACCATATGGACAAGAATCAGCAGTCTCCCAAGAGCACTCTGTCTTTCCATCTCAAAAAATACAATAGCAGCAAAAATATATAAGGGCGGTAGGACAACTACCCCCTCCTCACGTAGAATCAACACACTCTAGACACATCAACACACACTGAATCACACGTATGGGTTTTGACAGACCCTGAAATAAAAGACACAAATAATATCCACATGCTGGCGCCATCGTTTTATGCCGTGACCAGTCACCTGAAAAGGACTCAAGAAAATCTATCAAAATTAGAACGAAAGTGTTCTACAATTACGTTTAAAATTGGTGCACTCGGCTACCCTAACATGAATAATAACCTGTTCAGCAAAATGTTTTACACTAATTTCCTCCCATTCCTATTTCAAATATTAACGTTAACAAAGCACCATTTATCGAATGTAACGGGTTCCGCAATTGCAAGGATAAAATCACGCACGCACGCCGCGTACATTACTCATGACTCAAGAAAGAAACAAAATATCAACAAACACTTTGGCCACGCGCCAACGGACATTTAAACAAATAGTGTCGGTACAAGAAAAACTCTAAAACAACAAGAAAGAAAAACATGACTATATACAAAGTTCCCCGGCCAAATCTAACTACATAATTGAAATAAATCCAATTTTAGTACATCACCGCTTCTGCATGTAGACCAAGGACATCCTCCTCAACCCATTGCCCTATGGACAATTTAGCTCTCCATAGTAGTCGTCTGTGCTGATTTCTTGAAGCTCATCCCAACTTCAAACCACGTGCTGTTCATCTTGGTCTCGACTCCTTGGCAGAAAAGTTCAATATTAAATATTTGCCTATCTATAATCGCTTGCAGGCTACTCAGTTCACCCACAATTGTCCTAGTGCGATTAATAGCGAAGACTGGCCCTAATTATATCGGACACACGCACTATAAAAACATACATAAAATACACACAATTTATACATAAAATATACAATCTCGAGTCCGCGCCACTGGCTCGTTAACAAGTTCACAATCCTGGCTGCACTAGCAGTCGCTATCTCGTCCGGTATTTCCGTCTGTACTATGGACTTCGGCTCTGGTAAGCGCTAATTAGGGTGATACGATACCTCCCTCTTAAAGTTGAACTCGTCGTCTTGAAATGAATGTTACTGTTCATCACGCGCTACCGTGAAATATTTAGACCACACAACAAAGTTGATTTTATAATAATATGTATTACCGCCTTTAAAATTTGATACTGCGATCGCTGCGACTTCAGTTCCTCAAAGCTCACAAAATAATTAGCTTTTACTGATTTTAGAGCGTAAAAATCATATTTTACACCGAATAATGACTTAGATAAATTCGAGCGTCAAAATCACAATCCAAAATGACGCGGAGTATGCCTCTCAAGGCTCCAAAAGAATAGACTTTAAAATTCACACTTCGAACTGACGTGGAGTCTGCCTCTGAAGGCTCCAAAAGAATAGACTTTAAAATTCACACTTCGAACTGACGTGGAGTCTGCCTCTGAAGGCTCCACAAGATAAGACTTTAAAATTCACACTTCGAACTGGCGTGGAGTATGCCTCTGAAGGCTCCAAAAGGATAGACTTTAAAATTCACACTTCGAACTGACGTGGAGTATGCCTCTGAAGGCTCCACACGGTAAGACTTAGATTGGCGTCAGGCCAAGCTATTTATGAGAAACTGACAAGGGCGGTGGAGTGGGGCAAAGTCGGATAAAAACTTCCAGAGTTTTTGTCTCACAAAGATGTAGCTAGTGTCATTCTTCTCCAAATAAATCCAACGTCTCAAATAACTCGAGCGGAAATTAATCCGTTCGGCGGTTCCTTAGATACACACTTCCGCGGGCTTTTTACTACTGACGCCGTCCACCTCGTGGTCACGGCTTGGTCTCTTGCGATTGGCTGATTCAATCGTATGTTCGTTGAGAAGACCTCGTGATTCTTCCTTTATGTCTCCAATTTTGGTACAGTAGTTGCACACTTTAGCCTTGAACTCGACTAATTCTGGCCGTCCCCCAGGAATAGCTACTGGCTCAACTTCTGTTGCAATCGTTACGAAATGCTGGCCTCCCTAATATCCAAGTCGACTTCCTTATGTGCTGCCTGGGCCGTAGTAATAATAATAATAAATATGAATACTTATTTATCGAAGATCAATAAGGGTTCATTTGTCCTCAGCAAGGTTTTGAAATTCGAAACAATTTATTGGTTTGGATTTCAAAAACAAAATCCACTGTAGTAACAACACATCTCTTTAAATCTCACTCAGCTGCTCGAGTGTATGCCCCTCTGACTCAATTAGTGTGCTCCCTTCTCGCTGGAATGTCATTCATATTTTCACTAGGTTTCCCCTTCTCCTCAAGTAGTTGCCACTCCCGTCGTCTCAGCTGCTCGTTGTTTACAAACAAAGTGCGTACTCAGGCGCTCCCCGTGGATTTGAGTGTTTGTTTTCAAAACATGAATTTTGCAATACAGATTCTGCACATATCATCTCTCCTAATCATCAAATGGTTCCCTTCTGTAGTACGGTTTCAAAAGCTTCTTTATGTAATCTTAAGATTTCTTCCAGTCTTCTTCTATCAGATTCCCCTACGATGGCTTCCTTAAGTCGCTCCTGAAGTAAAATTTCGAATTTGGTTCCGCCCATTTCTTCTTCCGCCAAATGCACCCAAAGTTCCTGCGAAATATCTCGGCTGTCCATTTCTAGCACTGCTGTCTGGTTGACTTGCTCTCCCCTCAAGATCTTATCTCCGGCCTCATTAGTGCATTCCTCAACAACCCAAGTATTGGCCTCTCTCTCCAACGGATTCTCTTCCATATTTAAACCCACATGATCCAATCCTTCTACTTGTTTGAAGCTTACAGTGTTGTTATGTAAATCAATTACAGCATGAAAATCGCAGATGAAGTTGGCTCCTAAAATTATATTGTAGTTCATCTTTGGAATAACAATGAATGTATGTGAAAAAGTATGGTTCAATATTTCCAGATCTAGAAATGCTTGCTGCTTACAATTCATAGTTTTGTCAGGAATGACACCTCTGACTTTCATTAGCGGTACCGGCATAATAGGAACAGTCTGTTTTCTTGCTATTTCTTTTATCAAAATTTCAGTGACTAAGCTCACCTGGCTACCTGTATCAATCAAACATCTCACCCTCATACCTCCAATATGCGCGTAAATAATTGGTAGCTGTCTGATAACGTTTTCACGGTTCTTCACCACTTCCTCCAGGCAGTCGTCTGGGAATGCTACCCACTCTTCTATGTTGGCCACTATCATCTCTTCTTGCTCCCTGGCGATCTCCGTTTCTAGCCTATCTCCTTTCAATTCATTTGGGTTTTTTTTTTATCCCGGGCCCCATTAGATGTGTTTCGCCGGTTATCATTCTGTCGCTCCTGTTGCCTCAGTAAACTCTCTGCCCCCTCTCCTTGATGATTGTCTGGGCTCTGTCTGTTTGCCATGGCACGCCCCCACTTTTCCTTCTCCGCTTCTTCACTTAATTGATCCAGGTATTTACGGGATTCAATATATCGCTCGTCCCAGTTGTTCCTATAATCTCCTCTGTTTTCTTGGCGATAGTCCCTGCCGTTACTCCATCTACCATCTCCATTTCTTTGGTAGGGTCTACCTTGTCTCTGGTTTCCCCTCCAATTCGTGTACTCCCGCTGGTACGTCCACTGATTATTTTGATGTTGGTTATTCTGATGATATCTCCCGCGGTTATTCTGATAGTTATGATTGTTGTGATGGAACTGGTTTCGGCCGTCAAAATCTTGTCTTCTTGGCGTGAACTGTGTCCCTGTGGACTGTGTCTTGCTTTGGTTTCCCTGGCCTTGGTTATTTTGGGGTCCCTGAACTACCTCTGCCGTGTTTACACATTCCAAATTCCTTCTTCCTGTCTGTGGGCTCACCATACTCGTCTCATCTAAGTGTCTGAGTAATTCTTCTGCTTGGACTGCGGTCTGAATGTTTCCTGCGACTAGCAATTGTTGGATATGCATTGGGAGTTGTTTTCCGATGGTTAGAACCATATTCGGCTCGCTAGGCGGGTCATCAAAATCCCTGAATTTTACCAATTGCTGACTAAAGAATTCTGAAAAACGGGTTGGATGGGTACTATGGTATTTGCGTGTGTACAGGTCCATTCTTAACCCCTGTTGTAACGAAGGACTCCAAAACTTCTTCAAAAACGCCTCGCGGAATTGATCCATGTCTGTAAATGTGTACTTGAAACTTAAGAACCAGGTCAGGCTAGGTCCTTCTAAAAATTTCTCCACCAGTCTTAATTGTTTCTCAGGGCCGATGTGTTGGTCATTAAAGTAATCCGTTAATTGCCGTAAAAATGCTTTGGGAGTGGTTCCTGAATTTTCTTTGAACTTATCGGGCTTAAAATCATTACCCCGAATGACTTGGATGACTTGGGCTGGTGCCAAGTTCGGTTGCGGAGTTGAAGTCTCCCCCCTGTACTGCTGGAATGCATTAGTCGTTAGTCTGGGACTTTGACCCCGACTCGTGTCCTCAGCCAACTTCGAACCTGCCGGACTTCCAATACTTGTTTGCTTTTCCTGTATATTTTCATTTGAAAATAATGTCGCATTCTCTAATGATCTAATCTCGTTTTTTATGATTAATTCTGATTGTTCCTGCAATTTCGACTTCATATTTTCCTCCAGTGCCTGCATTCGCTTTAAAACTGCCAGCCTGTCTTCCTTATTCGCCTGAGCCTGCTGGTCCCAATCTCGCCGGATCCTACTTTTTAAGCTATTTATTTTCTCCTCGTTCCTCTCCTGATTTTTCTCTAGCTCTTCACGTATCTGTTCCTGCGTTTTCACTAGTTGTTCCCCCACCTCTTCTCTTATGACCTCTTGTGTTTTGATTAGCTGACCTTCCAAATTATCTTGAGTTTTGACGAGCTGCTCCCCTACTTCTTGTCTTATTACCTCTCGTGTGTTTATCAGCTGGCCTTCCATCTCTTTCCTTATGATCTCTTGTGTTCTGCCAAATTGCTCCTCTAAATTTTCCCGCAAGTGTATCCGCTCAGTTTCAGCCTTAATTTCGACTTTATCTATTTCCTTTATTAATTCCAGCACGTTGTTATCTACCGAATTAATCTGCTGTTGTAGTTTCTCTTGGGTCTTCTTCACTCCCGCGGTGTTACTGACACATGCTGCCTCTATCTGCTTAAGTTTATCCGCCACCATCTCGTCAAATTGCATTAATTTATTATCAAATTTTGCCTCCAATTTCTTCATTTCTCCTAACTGTCTGATGTTGTTTTCCGCAACCTCGCCTGCCAGTTTCTCTACTTTTTGAACGCTCTGGTTGATATCATTTGTGATTTTCCCTAACTGTTCGGTTTGTGTTACCGCCTGTTGTGACAATTTGTGGTTAAGTTCATTGAGTTGTTTGTCAGTGTCTAATTTCTGGACTTCTAACTGGACCGAAATGTTACCGCTCATATCAAGTAATTGTTTTTCACAGTCTATTAATTGTTTTTCCGTTTTCGCGGACATCTGCTCTAATTGTTTTTCACTATGCTCACGCTGAGCTTCTAATTGTTCTTTTAATTGTTTATTATTGACTTCGCTTATTTCCTCCTTCATGTTCTTTAATTGTTCTTCCGTTTTCGCGGACATTTGGATCGACATCTGTTCTAACAATGCCTTTATCTCATCAACAAGCGCCATATCACACACAAAAATATATTCAGAGAAAAACAGGGTTATGGGCTAAGGTTTCAGCCCTATACGCACATACATGTCACACATTTAAATATTACTGGCTCTAATTTAATGAAAATTTCAGTAACAAAATTTACTGAATACAATGACACTTATTCCCAAACAATAAAATAACCCCTAGTGATCTGCTTTTAAATTCCTAACCAACAGAATTTACGAAACACCAATTAACCGAAGTCAATTAAATGTCAAATATAAGGCAACATCTTCCTGCTTGACTGAGTTCATTAATAATGCAAATTTCTAATTTTAATGTGGGCGCCAGAACAAGTTTATAACAAATACAAAATCAAATTCTAACCTTGTTCAATATTTCTAACCTTAGGAACTCAGTGATTTTACTAATGCACATGGCGGTACAACATCGCCTCCATTTACTGAATTTACATGTCCGCTTGACCTGGCATCATTTCTCAACGAAATAAATATGAGATCAGCGAAGCAACAACAACAACAATCCCCACTTGGGCAGCCATTTTTGTTTTATGAACCCTTGCAAAGAAGCATATGAGACTCAGATTCGGGGCGTAACGGGTCATATTCGTAAGTTGCTGTCAGGGCGCTTCATTAACTTGCAGGGTAACATATAACAAAATGACATGCAGGAAAGAGTGAAGCCAGGGTTAAAAACAACTGAATTTAATAACAAATCACCATATTTACACATAAACAATTAACAACAAAATCTCCCAACTGACTCCCATTTAATAAAAATGCCAAAAAACTAGGCGATATCTCTGGAGAGATTAATTACTTGGACCAAGTGTCCTTAAATAAAAGATACAAAGGTGACCATATAAGTGACCATATAAGTGACCATATAAATGCGTATGCCGTTCTACATGCATCACGATGTGTACTTTGAATGCGTGATTCGTTATCATCCGGAATGACCCTTCAAACACCGAATCCGCATTTCCTAGAGCTAGACCGACACGGGGGAACACAACTACACTACTTAAATTAAACCGACACTTCCTAAATCTACTATAAACAAACACAAAATTTCCGTGTGAAATTGGACTTAGATTGCCGTAGCAACATTTACTGCCTAAAAACTTAGGTCTTCTCACACAAATCAACACAAGTACATTAACACGTGACCAATAGAAAAATACTCAAATGACCGCTGTCAAAATTTACAAAATACTCTACCATTACACCACACGGGTGTGACACACAAAAATTACATGAATCGAGTCATCAACAAAGCAATAGGCAAACAGCCAACATTTACGTTAATCACAATATTTTATCCATACAAGGTACAACAATCCGTTACAAACATGGCGAACTCCCCAATTAATTATGGCTTAAAATTTAACCATCACAATGAACAGGTTTGCTACATGAAAGCTTACAGGGTTCAGTCGGACAAAAGGACTGCCTATCAAAATAAGTCACAGGCAAAACGGGCGGTTAGTGGAACTCTGCATGTCTGTCAACCCACGTGTCAAAATACGTCGACCTCCCAGAACATGGGGTCGAACCTCGAAGAAATGTGCCCCAAAGCACAATAATACATGTGTGTCAGAATAACCATATGGACAAGAATCAGCAGTCTCCCAAGAGCACTCTGTCTTTCCATCTCAAAAAATACAATAGCAGCAAAAATATATAAGGGCGGTAGGACAACTACCCCCTCCTCACGTAGAATCAACACACTCTAGACACATCAACACACACTGAATCACACGTATGGGTTTTGACAGACCCTGAAATAAAAGACACAAATAATATCCACATGCTGGCGCCATCGTTTTATGCCGTGACCAGTCACCTGAAAAGGACTCAAGAAAATCTATCAAAATTAGAACGAAAGTGTTCTACAATTACGTTTAAAATTGGTGCACTCGGCTACCCTAACATGAATAATAACCTGTTCAGCAAAATGTTTTACACTAATTTCCTCCCATTCCTATTTCAAATATTAACGTTAACAAAGCACCATTTATCGAATGTAACGGGTTCCGCAATTGCAAGGATAAAATCACGCACGCACGCCGCGTACATTACTCATGACTCAAGAAAGAAACAAAATATCAACAAACACTTTGGCCACGCGCCAACGGACATTTAAACAAATAGTGTCGGTACAAGAAAAACTCTAAAACAACAAGAAAGAAAAACATGACTATATACAAAGTTCCCCGGCCAAATCTAACTACATAATTGAAATAAATCCAATTTTAGTACATCACCGCTTCTGCATGTAGACCAAGGACATCCTCCTCAACCCATTGCCCTATGGACAATTTAGCTCTCCATAGTAGTCGTCTGTGCTGATTTCTTGAAGCTCATCCCAACTTCAAACCACGTGCTGTTCATCTTGGTCTCGACTCCTTGGCAGAAAAGTTCAATATTAAATATTTGCCTATCTATAATCGCTTGCAGGCTACTCAGTTCACCCACAATTGTCCTAGTGCGATTAATAGCGAAGACTGGCCCTAATTATATCGGACACACGCACTATAAAAACATACATAAAATACACACAATTTATACATAAAATATACAATCTCGAGTCCGCGCCACTGGCTCGTTAACAAGTTCACAATCCTGGCTGCACTAGCAGTCGCTATCTCGTCCGGTATTTCCGTCTGTACTATGGACTTCGGCTCTGGTAAGCGCTAATTAGGGTGATACGATACCTCCCTCTTAAAGTTGAACTCGTCGTCTTGAAATGAATGTTACTGTTCATCACGCGCTACCGTGAAATATTTAGACCACACAACAAAGTTGATTTTATAATAATATGTATTACCGCCTTTAAAATTTGATACTGCGATCGCTGCGACTTCAGTTCCTCAAAGCTCACAAAATAATTAGCTTTTACTGATTTTAGAGCGTAAAAATCATATTTTACACCGAATAATGACTTAGATAAATTCGAGCGTCAAAATCACAATCCAAAATGACGCGGAGTATGCCTCTCAAGGCTCCAAAAGAATAGACTTTAAAATTCACACTTCGAACTGACGTGGAGTCTGCCTCTGAAGGCTCCAAAAGAATAGACTTTAAAATTCACACTTCGAACTGACGTGGAGTCTGCCTCTGAAGGCTCCACAAGATAAGACTTTAAAATTCACACTTCGAACTGGCGTGGAGTATGCCTCTGAAGGCTCCAAAAGGATAGACTTTAAAATTCACACTTCGAACTGACGTGGAGTATGCCTCTGAAGGCTCCACACGGTAAGACTTAGATTGGCGTCAGGCCAAGCTATTTATGAGAAACTGACAAGGGCGGTGGAGTGGGGCAAAGTCGGATAAAAACTTCCAGAGTTTTTGTCTCACAAAGATGTAGCTAGTGTCATTCTTCTCCAAATAAATCCAACGTCTCAAATAACTCGAGCGGAAATTAATCCGTTCGGCGGTTCCTTAGATACACACTTCCGCGGGCTTTTTACTACTGACGCCGTCCACCTCGTGGTCACGGCTTGGTCTCTTGCGATTGGCTGATTCAATCGTATGTTCGTTGAGAAGACCTCGTGATTCTTCCTTTATGTCTCCAATTTTGGTACAGTAGTTGCACAATTTAGCCTTGAACTCGACTAATTCTGGCCGTCCCCCAGGAATAGCTACTGGCTCAACTTCTGTTGCAATCGTTACGAAATGCTGGCCTCCCTAATATCCAAGTCGACTTCCTTATGTGCTGCCTGGGCCGTAGTAATAATAATAATAAATATGAATACTTATTTATCGAAGATCAATAAGGGTTCATTTGTCCTCAGCAAGGTTTTGAAATTCGAAACAATTTATTGGTTTGGATTTCAAAAACAAAATCCACTGTAGTAACAACACATCTCTTTAAATCTCACTCAGCTGCTCGAGTGTATGCCCCTCTGACTCAATTAGTGTGCTCCCTTCTCGCTGGAATGTCATTCATATTTTCACTAGGTTTCCCCTTCTCCTCAAGTAGTTGCCACTCCCGTCGTCTCAGCTGCTCGTTGTTTACAAACAAAGTGCGTACTCAGGCGCTCCCCGTGGATTTGAGTGTTTGTTTTCAAAACATGAATTTTGCAATACAGATTCTGCACATATCATCTCTCCTAATCATCAAATGGTTCCCTTCTGTAGTACGGTTTCAAAAGCTTCTTTATGTAATCTTAAGATTTCTTCCAGTCTTCTTCTATCAGATTCCCCTACGATGGCTTCCTTAAGTCGCTCCTGAAGTAAAATTTCGAATTTGGTTCCGCCCATTTCTTCTTCCGCCAAATGCACCCAAAGTTCCTGCGAAATATCTCGGCTGTCCATTTCTAGCACTGCTGTCTGGTTGACTTGCTCTCCCCTCAAGATCTTATCTCCGGCCTCATTAGTGCATTCCTCAACAACCCAAGTATTGGCCTCTCTCTCCAACGGATTCTCTTCCATATTTAAACCCACATGATCCAATCCTTCTACTTGTTTGAAGCTTACAGTGTTGTTATGTAAATCAATTACAGCATGAAAATCGCAGATGAAGTTGGCTCCTAAAATTATATTGTAGTTCATCTTTGGAATAACAATGAATGTATGTGAAAAAGTATGGTTCAATATTTCCAGATCTAGAAATGCTTGCTGCTTACAATTCATAGTTTTGTCAGGAATGACACCTCTGACTTTCATTAGCGGTACCGGCATAATAGGAACAGTCTGTTTTCTTGCTATTTCTTTTATCAAAATTTCAGTGACTAAGCTCACCTGGCTACCTGTATCAATCAAACATCTCACCCTCATACCTCCAATATGCGCGTAAATAATTGGTAGCTGTCTGATAACGTTTTCACGGTTCTTCACCACTTCCTCCAGGCAGTCGTCTGGGAATGCTACCCACTCTTCTATGTTGGCCACTATCATCTCTTCTTGCTCCCTGGCGATCTCCGTTTCTAGCCTATCTCCTTTCAATTCATTTGGGTTTTTTTTTTATCCCGGGCCCCATTAGATGTGTTTCGCCGGTTATCATTCTGTCGCTCCTGTTGCCTCAGTAAACTCTCTGCCCCCTCTCCTTGATGATTGTCTGGGCTCTGTCTGTTTGCCATGGCACGCCCCCACTTTTCCTTCTCCGCTTCTTCACTTAATTGATCCAGGTATTTACGGGATTCAATATATCGCTCGTCCCAGTTGTTCCTATAATCTCCTCTGTTTTCTTGGCGATAGTCCCTGCCGTTACTCCATCTACCATCTCCATTTCTTTGGTAGGGTCTACCTTGTCTCTGGTTTCCCCTCCAATTCGTGTACTCCCGCTGGTACGTCCACTGATTATTTTGATGTTGGTTATTCTGATGATATCTCCCGCGGTTATTCTGATAGTTATGATTGTTGTGATGGAACTGGTTTCGGCCGTCAAAATCTTGTCTTCTTGGCGTGAACTGTGTCCCTGTGGACTGTGTCTTGCTTTGGTTTCCCTGGCCTTGGTTATTTTGGGGTCCCTGAACTACCTCTGCCGTGTTTACACATTCCAAATTCCTTCTTCCTGTCTGTGGGCTCACCATACTCGTCTCATCTAAGTGTCTGAGTAATTCTTCTGCTTGGACTGCGGTCTGAATGTTTCCTGCGACTAGCAATTGTTGGATATGCATTGGGAGTTGTTTTCCGATGGTTAGAACCATATTCGGCTCGCTAGGCGGGTCATCAAAATCCCTGAATTTTACCAATTGCTGACTAAAGAATTCTGAAAAACGGGTTGGATGGGTACTATGGTATTTGCGTGTGTACAGGTCCATTCTTAACCCCTGTTGTAACGAAGGACTCCAAAACTTCTTCAAAAACGCCTCGCGGAATTGATCCATGTCTGTAAATGTGTACTTGAAACTTAAGAACCAGGTCAGGCTAGGTCCTTCTAAAAATTTCTCCACCAGTCTTAATTGTTTCTCAGGGCCGATGTGTTGGTCATTAAAGTAATCCGTTAATTGCCGTAAAAATGCTTTGGGAGTGGTTCCTGAATTTTCTTTGAACTTATCGGGCTTAAAATCATTACCCCGAATGACTTGGATGACTTGGGCTGGTGCCAAGTTCGGTTGCGGAGTTGAAGTCTCCCCCCTGTACTGCTGGAATGCATTAGTCGTTAGTCTGGGACTTTGACCCCGACTCGTGTCCTCAGCCAACTTCGAACCTGCCGGACTTCCAATACTTGTTTGCTTTTCCTGTATATTTTCATTTGAAAATAATGTCGCATTCTCTAATGATCTAATCTCGTTTTTTATGATTAATTCTGATTGTTCCTGCAATTTCGACTTCATATTTTCCTCCAGTGCCTGCATTCGCTTTAAAACTGCCAGCCTGTCTTCCTTATTCGCCTGAGCCTGCTGGTCCCAATCTCGCCGGATCCTACTTTTTAAGCTATTTATTTTCTCCTCGTTCCTCTCCTGATTTTTCTCTAGCTCTTCACGTATCTGTTCCTGCGTTTTCACTAGTTGTTCCCCCACCTCTTCTCTTATGACCTCTTGTGTTTTGATTAGCTGACCTTCCAAATTATCTTGAGTTTTGACGAGCTGCTCCCCTACTTCTTGTCTTATTACCTCTCGTGTGTTTATCAGCTGGCCTTCCATCTCTTTCCTTATGATCTCTTGTGTTCTGCCAAATTGCTCCTCTAAATTTTCCCGCAAGTGTATCCGCTCAGTTTCAGCCTTAATTTCGACTTTATCTATTTCCTTTATTAATTCCAGCACGTTGTTATCTACCGAATTAATCTGCTGTTGTAGTTTCTCTTGGGTCTTCTTCACTCCCGCGGTGTTACTGACACATGCTGCCTCTATCTGCTTAAGTTTATCCGCCACCATCTCGTCAAATTGCATTAATTTATTATCAAATTTTGCCTCCAATTTCTTCATTTCTCCTAACTGTCTGATGTTGTTTTCCGCAACCTCGCCTGCCAGTTTCTCTACTTTTTGAACGCTCTGGTTGATATCATTTGTGATTTTCCCTAACTGTTCGGTTTGTGTTACCGCCTGTTGTGACAATTTGTGGTTAAGTTCATTGAGTTGTTTGTCAGTGTCTAATTTCTGGACTTCTAACTGGACCGAAATGTTACCGCTCATATCAAGTAATTGTTTTTCACAGTCTATTAATTGTTTTTCCGTTTTCGCGGACATCTGCTCTAATTGTTTTTCACTATGCTCACGCTGAGCTTCTAATTGTTCTTTTAATTGTTTATTATTGACTTCGCTTATTTCCTCCTTCATGTTCTTTAATTGTTCTTCCGTTTTCGCGGACATTTGGATCGACATCTGTTCTAACAATGCCTTTATCTCATCAACAAGCGCCATATCACACACAAAAATATATTCAGAGAAAAACAGGGTTATGGGCTAAGGTTTCAGCCCTATACGCACATACATGTCACACATTTAAATATTACTGGCTCTAATTTAATGAAAATTTCAGTAACAAAATTTACTGAATACAATGACACTTATTCCCAAACAATAAAATAACCCCTAGTGATCTGCTTTTAAATTCCTAACCAACAGAATTTACGAAACACCAATTAACCGAAGTCAATTAAATGTCAAATATAAGGCAACATCTTCCTGCTTGACTGAGTTCATTAATAATGCAAATTTCTAATTTTAATGTGGGCGCCAGAACAAGTTTATAACAAATACAAAATCAAATTCTAACCTTGTTCAATATTTCTAACCTTAGGAACTCAGTGATTTTACTAATGCACATGGCGGTACAACATCGCCTCCATTTACTGAATTTACATGTCCGCTTGACCTGGCATCATTTCTCAACGAAATAAATATGAGATCAGCGAAGCAACAACAACAACAATCCCCACTTGGGCAGCCATTTTTGTTTTATGAACCCTTGCAAAGAAGCATATGAGACTCAGATTCGGGGCGTAACGGGTCATATTCGTAAGTTGCTGTCAGGGCGCTTCATTAACTTGCAGGGTAACATATAACAAAATGACATGCAGGAAAGAGTGAAGCCAGGGTTAAAAACAACTGAATTTAATAACAAATCACCATATTTACACATAAACAATTAACAACAAAATCTCCCAACTGACTCCCATTTAATAAAAATGCCAAAAAACTAGGCGATATCTCTGGAGAGATTAATTACTTGGACCAAGTGTCCTTAAATAAAAGATACAAAGGTGACCATATAAGTGACCATATAAGTGACCATATAAATGCGTATGCCGTTCTACATGCATCACGATGTGTACTTTGAATGCGTGATTCGTTATCATCCGGAATGACCCTTCAAACACCGAATCCGCATTTCCTAGAGCTAGACCGACACGGGGGAACACAACTACACTACTTAAATTAAACCGACACTTCCTAAATCTACTATAAACAAACACAAAATTTCCGTGTGAAATTGGACTTAGATTGCCGTAGCAACATTTACTGCCTAAAAACTTAGGTCTTCTCACACAAATCAACACAAGTACATTAACACGTGACCAATAGAAAAATACTCAAATGACCGCTGTCAAAATTTACAAAATACTCTACCATTACACCACACGGGTGTGACACACAAAAATTACATGAATCGAGTCATCAACAAAGCAATAGGCAAACAGCCAATATTTACGTTAATCACAATATTTTATCCATACAAGGTACAACAATCCGTTACAAACATGGCGAACTCCCCAATTAATTATGGCTTAAAATTTAACCATCACAATGAACAGGTTTGCTACATGAAAGCTTACAGGGTTCAGTCGGACAAAAGGACTGCCTATCAAAATAAGTCACAGGCAAAACGGGCGGTTAGTGGAACTCTGCATGTCTGTCAACCCACGTGTCAAAATACGTCGACCTCCCAGAACATGGGGTCGAACCTCGAAGAAATGTGCCCCAAAGCACAATAATACATGTGTGTCAGAATAACCATATGGACAAGAATCAGCAGTCTCCCAAGAGCACTCTGTCTTTCCATCTCAAAAAATACAATAGCAGCAAAAATATATAAGGGCGGTAGGACAACTACCCCCTCCTCACGTAGAATCAACACACTCTAGACACATCAACACACACTGAATCACACGTATGGGTTTTGACAGACCCTGAAATAAAAGACACAAATAATATCCACATGCTGGCGCCATCGTTTTATGCCGTGACCAGTCACCTGAAAAGGACTCAAGAAAATCTATCAAAATTAGAACGAAAGTGTTCTACAATTACGTTTAAAATTGGTGCACTCGGCTACCCTAACATGAATAATAACCTGTTCAGCAAAATGTTTTACACTAATTTCCTCCCATTCCTATTTCAAATATTAACGTTAACAAAGCACCATTTATCGAATGTAACGGGTTCCGCAATTGCAAGGATAAAATCACGCACGCACGCCGCGTACATTACTCATGACTCAAGAAAGAAACAAAATATCAACAAACACTTTGGCCACGCGCCAACGGACATTTAAACAAATAGTGTCGGTACAAGAAAAACTCTAAAACAACAAGAAAGAAAAACATGACTATATACAAAGTTCCCCGGCCAAATCTAACTACATAATTGAAATAAATCCAATTTTAGTACATCACCGCTTCTGCATGTAGACCAAGGACATCCTCCTCAACCCATTGCCCTATGGACAATTTAGCTCTCCATAGTAGTCGTCTGTGCTGATTTCTTGAAGCTCATCCCAACTTCAAACCACGTGCTGTTCATCTTGGTCTCGACTCCTTGGCAGAAAAGTTCAATATTAAATATTTGCCTATCTATAATCGCTTGCAGGCTACTCAGTTCACCCACAATTGTCCTAGTGCGATTAATAGCGAAGACTGGCCCTAATTATATCGGACACACGCACTATAAAAACATACATAAAATACACACAATTTATACATAAAATATACAATCTCGAGTCCGCGCCACTGGCTCGTTAACAAGTTCACAATCCTGGCTGCACTAGCAGTCGCTATCTCGTCCGGTATTTCCGTCTGTACTATGGACTTCGGCTCTGGTAAGCGCTAATTAGGGTGATACGATACCTCCCTCTTAAAGTTGAACTCGTCGTCTTGAAATGAATGTTACTGTTCATCACGCGCTACCGTGAAATATTTAGACCACACAACAAAGTTGATTTTATAATAATATGTATTACCGCCTTTAAAATTTGATACTGCGATCGCTGCGACTTCAGTTCCTCAAAGCTCACAAAATAATTAGCTTTTACTGATTTTAGAGCGTAAAAATCATATTTTACACCGAATAATGACTTAGATAAATTCGAGCGTCAAAATCACAATCCAAAATGACGCGGAGTATGCCTCTCAAGGCTCCAAAAGAATAGACTTTAAAATTCACACTTCGAACTGACGTGGAGTCTGCCTCTGAAGGCTCCAAAAGAATAGACTTTAAAATTCACACTTCGAACTGACGTGGAGTCTGCCTCTGAAGGCTCCACAAGATAAGACTTTAAAATTCACACTTCGAACTGGCGTGGAGTATGCCTCTGAAGGCTCCAAAAGGATAGACTTTAAAATTCACACTTCGAACTGACGTGGAGTATGCCTCTGAAGGCTCCACACGGTAAGACTTAGATTGGCGTCAGGCCAAGCTATTTATGAGAAACTGACAAGGGCGGTGGAGTGGGGCAAAGTCGGATAAAAACTTCCAGAGTTTTTGTCTCACAAAGATGTAGCTAGTGTCATTCTTCTCCAAATAAATCCAACGTCTCAAATAACTCGAGCGGAAATTAATCCGTTCGGCGGTTCCTTAGATACACACTTCCGCGGGCTTTTTACTACTGACGCCGTCCACCTCGTGGTCACGGCTTGGTCTCTTGCGATTGGCTGATTCAATCGTATGTTCGTTGAGAAGACCTCGTGATTCTTCCTTTATGTCTCCAATTTTGGTACAGTAGTTGCACAATTTAGCCTTGAACTCGACTAATTCTGGCCGTCCCCCAGGAATAGCTACTGGCTCAACTTCTGTTGCAATCGTTACGAAATGCTGGCCTCCCTAATATCCAAGTCGACTTCCTTATGTGCTGCCTGGGCCGTAGTAATAATAATAATAAATATGAATACTTATTTATCGAAGATCAATAAGGGTTCAATATATATAGTTATTCGCAGCAGAAGCGTGTTAGCGATACTTTCCTCTGGGCGCAGGAAATGGCGTGATATCTGTCACAAGCACTACTACACAGAGAGCAGGTGCATTGGGGGCCTGGGTCATGAAATCCTCTTGTTGAGCATATCTTAAAATGAAAACCGTGGACTGCAAAACGGGTGATCGTATGCCGTAGTTCAAAGTTGGCATTCATCCAGTCCGTCGACATAAGAGCTTCTGTGGAATAGAAATCAGGCCATATGTCATTACGCTTGAGGTTTAGTTCTTCGATCAGTCTCTGGTATTGCACTGTTGATGGTAGGGAGTTCTCCAAACGCAGGTCTTCTATGAAGAAAGTATCCCTTGCTAGTACATACGTTAGACGAGTAGGCGTGTATTTTGATAAGTGCAGAATTTTCTTTAGAAAAGTAGACTTAACTCTTTCTATCTCTCGAAGGTTACTTTGTGTCAAATGATCCCAAGTTATTTGAATGCCGTATGTCACTATTGGAGTTATTTTCGTTCTGAATAAATTCATTGCGGTTTGTAAAGATAGATTTCCCAGTTGCATTATGTCTTGCATTGCTTTTATGGCGAATGTTGTTCTATCCCTGACATGTCGCGTGAATACGTTCCCTTGCATTTGCATTACTACTCCTAGGTATTTGAAATGATTTACATTGACTAGGGGTTCTCCATCTAATAGTATATGCTCATCTGCGGATAGTTTCCCGCCTTTACGGAATGCCAGCATTACTGTCTTGGTGCAGTTTATCGTCATATCGTTTTGTTGAGCTCATGTGGTAAGTTTATCAATGGACGATTGCAAGGTTTCCTTTGATGTCGATGCCACAACCATATCATCCGCGTAGATGTAAATATTTGCTCCCTCAAGGTGAATAGCCTCAATGACATCAGCTGTAGCGATGTTAAATAGTAACGGGCTCAAAGGGTCACCCTGAAGTACACCATTTGTTTGTTCTATTCGTTCTGATTGAACTATACTGTCGTCTATTTGTAGGCTGTTTTTGTGGAGAATGTCCCTTATTGTCCCAAAAAGGTAATGTTCTTTTCCGATCATATTTTCAAGTTTCCTGAGCAAAGTGTTTCTACTCACTAGATCAAACGCCTTGGTGTAGTCGACGAATACTGCATATAGCTTTCCTCTTTTCTGTCTTTGCGCGTCTTCTACATTCGTTAAAAGACAGTTAATGGCTTGTAGTGTATTCCTTCCTTTCCGGAAGCCAAACTGTTCTTCAGGTATCTTGTTGTCAACTAAACCTGTGAGTCTTCTAGTGAGTATTTTCGTGAAGATTTTAAAGATTGTGTTTTCCAAAGCGATACCACGATAGGAATTCGGGTCTCCTGTATCACCTTTTCCTTTATATAGCATCTTCAAAGTCGAGGTTCTCCAGTTTGACGGTATGTGACCTTGAAGTAAACATTCGTTCATGAGCTCTGCCCATAGCCCTTTTAACAGCAGTGCTGTCATCTTCAGGTGCTCGTAGTGAATAGTATCTGGACCACATGCTTTCTTTTCTGCGCAGTTGTTTATCTCAATTAGGACATCTTCTGCCGTGATCGGCACTGGTAGTTGAGAAGGGTTGCTAACCTGAATGGGTCTGGTGTCCCGCGCTTGTAGGGTTGCGGTAAGATGCTGAATCCACGTTGTCATAGGAATGTCCTTTGGGAATTTGGGTCTTCTGGAATTTAGGGCTGAGAAAGGGTTTGTTTCAGCCTCCTGTATTAGTTGAGCTTCCTTCAATTGTTGATAGCTTTCCTTTGCTCTTTTAACTACCTCCTTATAATATCTTCTTTTCTCGACATACTCTTGTAGTGCTGTATGTGTACTTGCCCTTTTTATCTTGTGTAATGCTGCTAGCGTCTCCTTCCTCCGTTGGTAACATTCGGTAGTGAACCATGGTTTTGCTCTTCTTGTATTTTGACGTATCTTAGGAGTTGCGCCCTTGATATGATTCTCGATCAGTGTTAGCGCAGCGTCTATGTTTCCAGATTTGATTATGTTCGTGATTCCTTCCATGTCTATAGTGCTCAACTTGTTCATGTCTATTTTCCGCGAAATAGGGGTTCTGGAGCTTTTTTGAATGTTTATATTGATGTTAACTGAGAGTGTGGTTGCTAATGGGAGGTGTTTTCTTGCTATAACATTGGATAGTACTTCTTGATGCAATGTTTCTATGTCGTTGCTTATGAATAAAAGATCTATCGTGCTTGTGCCATTGAAAGCTATGTATGTCTTCTCATCACTTTTGTTCGTTAAGGAAAAGCCCTCTTCTTCTAAGTATTCAAGTAACGCGTTTGTTTTCCTGCATGGGACATCAATGCGGAGTTGAAGTCTCCGGCTATCATTATCGGATTTGTGGTAGGTACTATCGACATTGCTGTGCCTAATTCGTCTATAATGTCTACTTCTGTTAGGTCTGGTTGGAAGTATGCGCACAATATTGATAGCCTGTTCGTTAGTACCAGCATCACATTGTCAGTTTCAAACGGTTTTGTGAATTGTGATAGAGACGGTTTGAGTAGGCAAGAAATGCCGCCTTTAGGCCTGCCTTGGTCTCCCTTTGATGCGTACCTGTGGAGGCAGTAAAAATTATGCGTTTCCCAATGTTTTGTGAGGTAAGTTTCATTAAGAATCACAATGTCGTATCGTTGTAGTAGGTTGTTCGGGGCAAGGTCTAGCGCACTTGTAATTCCCCCAATATTCCATAGTAATGTCTGTAAGCTGATTGAATTAGTCTTATCTCTCAGTTCGCTAATACTTGGATTAATATAGTTAACTTGACTTGAATTTGTATCCAAAAGTCATTGGGTGGGCTCACTTGTACTTGTAGTTATGAGCCCTGGACGTTGTCTTGGAAAGCGGTAGGGTCGTACTATCACAGTTCGCGACCAGAACAATGGGTCCTTAGTTTTTTCCAGATCATCGAAGTTGAAACTCACTTTAAAAGCCTTGTTTCGCCCCCTAATATCTATCTCTTCTCTTATATCTTCTACGATACCCCCCTCTTGGAGATGTGCTATAATGTTTTCTGCTTTGGTCTCTTCATCAAGTCTTCCTACATATAACCAAGCTTTGCGCGGTGCTGCCTTCAGCCTGGTATTCTCCTTTGTTCCTATTATTTGTTGAGGAAAAAATCGTTCCCCCAGGCTATGTATATACGTCATGTGCTATGTTTAAAATATTAGGACCCGGATTTTTGTCATATCATATTTTTCCGTTATGTTGTTGTTGTTTTTTTTTTTTCATGACAAATGTAAGATGATGATTTAAGCTAATCTCATTCAAATTATGTCATTAAGCATAATAACACTCCGAACAGGAAAGGGTTGCAATTCTGCCTGTAGAACATTCATTTTAAACATAGCACATGACATATATACCTAGCCTGGGGGAACGATTTTTTCCTCAAATGTCTAAATATTTTCTTTTAGTTATGCTTTAACTAATTAAAATATTATTGTAATGCCGGTAGATTCGGATAACAAACGTACGAATGCGGAAAAAAGTCGTGCGGATGCGGGGCGGATGCGGATAACAGTTGTGCGGATGCGGGACGGATGCGGATAGCCTAACAGTTTTTCGGATGCGGGGCGGATGCGGATAACAGTTGTGTGGAGGCAGATAACGTTTTGTTTATCCGCGCAGGGCTCCACATATAATCTAGACCAGCAGTTATATAAATCTACTGATTTCATTTCACAAGTCATAGATGGCGTGCATGTCAATTCCACACAGGAGAATTGCTGTAACCCGTCATGGAATGAATAGATCTCGCGAAGTTTGGTGTAACAGTCTGTTGCTATGAATAAAATAGTCTCACTTATTTTCATGCTATTAAACACTATTATTAAAGGCAAACGTAAGATCCTTTACTAAACTCGCTCGATTCACCCACACCAATACTTAAGATCATAATCGTGAATAAGCAACTGAATGAAATACAATTAAACAAAATAAATATTTAAACATGCGGCTGTTCAACGTGCACAATGCATCCGTATATATTATAGTTGGTGGGACGTATCGATCTATCAATACTCAGCAATTTACGAGGTTTATATCGTGTTTTGTGGGGATTTTGCCTAGGAACACCAAGATAGGCTCATCAGCAGACTCTTGGTGGCCCAGCCCGGACCCCCACAGGAGTAGCAAACTGCGCGCTACCTACCTCCTAGACGAAACACGTCATAAACCTAGAAAAATTGCCGTGAAACCAATATACCATCTTTTAGGAAGCCTTTATATGGAGATGGAAGGCTGCTTGAGTGTTTAGCTCTCTCAGTAAAGAAGCGAGGTAGTACACAGTTCACTACTCCTCTGGGGGACCAGGCATGGACAACAAGAGCCCGCTGATGAGCCTGGCTTGGTGTTCCTCGACGAAACCCCACACAATACACGGCATAAACATAGAAAAATTGCTGAGGTTTAATTCACTGGCCGTGAAAGCCAATATATCATCAATGTTCACTTTTAGAACATACGCACACGTCTCCTTGGGATGGTTCCTAAATTAAAGCCACAGCCGCCTCCTTCCTAATCCTATCCCCAATTTAAAAATACACACACTAATAAAGCCATCACAATAACAACAAGAAGTTCTAAAGAACTAAAGAGCCTACTTGTCTTAAAATTTAAGATTCATGCCAATGATTAATCTATATGGATCTATCTAGAATAATGAATAATATCGAAATTTCTAATTAGTTCGAAATACTGTATACCTGGCATAATGTAGCCTAATAGAGAACTACAGTTGGCAGCCCTGGTGACTAAATATATTCTTAGTTCCATCTCTTAAGGTACAGACTACAAAATTTGGTTGAAGTCCAATGGATAGCATGGACGTTACATGCAGTTAAACATTGCATCTAACAGCGCGCGTAAAATCATGTTGGCAACAATGACATACCTGTATTGGTCAGAAATAATCTGAAATAATATGATCAAATGTTGTGTCAATTTTGAATGAAATCCATTAGTTAGTATTGAACCCATGTGCCATAGGGTCCAAGGAGGTCGAATCCATGTATTTGGGGAAGAAATGAAAGAAACGTACAGTTTCTAATGTAACGTAGAAAAAGATCAAGCCAGGATTCTAGCCTAACATTGCGCAAGCAGCTCGAGCCAGGTGTTCGAGAGATGAGATCACCCCTCTTGACATTTCAGAAGGAGCTGGTCATGAGTATTAATAACCGAGTGGAAAATTTCGGCTGTTAGACAAGGAAGCCTGACTCGGAAATCGAGCTGAGCTTGCTTGAAAACGACAACACCGCTTATGCGCCAGAAGAGGAATAATTAAATTTAACCCGTTTACGAGTATAAAAATAAGTAAACAATTACAGTACGGTGAATCATTTCGAATGAGAGAATTTGTGTAAAGAAAAACCCTTTAATAATTGCACAGGAGAAAACTGCAAACGCAAGTAGACGTCATCGGGGATTTACCAAGGCCTGTGTGGAGGGGAGAAAGCAAATGAACAGCAACACCCACACAGTTGAGGACGAGAAATTAATTAATATCTCCGAATTGCACGATCGATTCTTATGAGCAATGAGATTATTTAACATTGAGAAGACGAGCTTTTTGAAGGTATAATTTTTATAATGGTGCAACCATTATTTTAAAAGTTGGGCACGGAAAGGGCTAGAGTCTTATCTTTTTGTAGCGATTTAGTATAAAGCTCAGGGCATCACCAAGCCAATAATGCAGTTTCAAACAGTCCAGGGGACGTGACGCTGGATCATCAGTACAAGCAGTTCCAAACAGCCCGAGGGGGGCGTTGCTACGCATCAGTATTCAGACAGCCGTGTGGGGCCTTACTCTGCTTCACACCGAAGACAGTTTACCAGTACTCCTTGAGGGGAGAAACGCTGTATTACACCGCAGAATTAATATCTGATAGCCACAGGCCTCGCAGTATTAACAACTTGCGTGCCTCCATAAGAAGTTGTACAGAAGAAATATTAAAGTATCGCCGTGTTAAAAAAAAATTATTAGGAAAATCCTAGTTATTGGATTTTAGGTCCGACAGTACACAAGTTTACAGTGAAAAGTTCGTAAAATATAGTCAGAGCAGGCTGCGAACGTTGGACTTAAGGCGATAGGTCTTTAAAGAAACGACCGAAAATATCATAACGTACGGAAGTACCGTAATAGAAAGATAAACAGTTATCTAATTTAAAGAACCCAAATAGGGAAAAGCAGAGTAAGGTTCGCAACGTATTTCAAAAAGTAGGAGTGCGAGAACCGAATAAATAAAGAAGAACGGAGACTATAGACATTATCTCCAGAAAGCAGACGAACTATTCTAAAGCACTAGACTCGAGAAGTACTAGCTGCTATAAAATAAATCCATCGATCATCGATAGGTTATCTAGGGGACCTCGATCCGAACAGACTTTCACTAGGATCGATAAACTAGATCTAAAAAAGAAGCCGTTCAAGCTAGAGAAATAGCCGGTCATCCAGAATAGGATTCGAAGAATTAGGATTCCAGGGAAAAGTAGATGTTTCGAGACTTTCGTATTCTGCAGGATAGGAAGCCGACATTGAATAAATTTCACCCTTGGAAACGGGAGATTAAGTGGTCACGTGTGATAGGCTAGGAAAATACGGCCTAGTGATCAAAAGTTGTGAAGTGTAAATCTATCAAGATTGTGTGTAAAAAAAATAATATTTTTTAGTGTTTATTGTGTGTTCTAAATGGATACACCAGTGTATTAAAAATGTTGTCAATGTTAAGTGTAGTGAATATGTGTCAAGAAGTGTTTGTACATGAGATGAATTTCCACAATATGGAGTAAGTTAAAGGTGTGGGCCAAAATGAAACACCGCACAAGGATAAAGGTCATGAGACGACCTTAAAAACATGTGAGTAATGAATTTCATTATATTTTGGTGTCGGGAAATGATTGTGTACAAATCCACCGGAGTTTTTGAGTAAAAGGGATGTGTTTAAATAAATAACTACTGAAAACAAAAACGCGATCTGAACAATAATAGAAATTTGAGAAACTATAAGTAATTATGTAAAAGAATAAATCCAGTAGAGGAAATATATGAATAAAATGTCAGTGTATTTGACGAATGTCATAAGAGCAAGCGAAATATTAATAATTATC
Source organism: Meconema thalassinum (assembly GCA_946902985.2). Taxonomy (NCBI): domain Eukaryota; kingdom Metazoa; phylum Arthropoda; class Insecta; order Orthoptera; family Tettigoniidae; genus Meconema; species Meconema thalassinum. The sequence goes on from OX336391.1 coordinate 208,439,736, forward strand.
ATGAAAGATATTTAAATAAAAGTAAATTTGAATTATATGAAAGAAATAGCTTTTGAGCTTTTTGTAAAGAATGAAGATATGAAATAATAATAATAATAATAACCAAGTAAGGAAATATTAAATAAAGATCAAATTAATTGATGTGAACATAAGAGCGTTAGAGCCTTAATAAAAAGTATAGACATGATGTTTAAATGCATGTTCTTAAAAGGAGAGAAAGTTAATGTCAAAGGAAAGGAATAATATAAAAAATGATATTTGTATCAATTGTTAATATGATATTATCAGTTCTTTGGGTGACGCTAGGCTTAAAAATAAAGTATTAGCGCAAAAAGAGCGCAATTAAAATAAAATGTCACGCTAGGAACGCGTAAAAGTTAATGTACTTGGTAAATTACTTATGAGAGGTAGTTGATTGTAGCGGATTGAGAATTGGTGTAAGTCCTCTATTTGTGACGTAGTATCACGAGGCCATTGTGTATGTTGTATTGAAAGGGAGCAATTGTATGGTATTGAGCGTAGGTTTTAAGCTATAGGCTGACCCTAAATCGCATTTTGTATAGTCCTCAAAATGGGAATGGTTCCCGAGGCATGTGAAGAGATTCGAACTCAGAATCCTCTTATTGTGAAAGCCCCTTTATAATTCGTCGTAGAATGTGTATACTCTTCCCCAATCAATGAGGACCTTTCATAATTAATAAATGCCAAGATTACGAATGTGGTTTATGAGCCCAATAATATTGTGAATTTAAGCGAGGAGTAGAATGCCAGGTCTTCCCAAAGAATTGAGAATGAACGAAAAGCTGTTTGTAAAAGTATTAAAGAGAGCTCTAGCTTAGACTAGACGGGAGGGTTCCCCCATAGTCATAAATAACGCTCGAGTAGCACGGTCAGACCCTTGGAGCAGGAGGGGTGTCTGAAGGCCGTCTTGTAAGGAGTAATGAATACACCAGGAGTGTTTAAAGTTGTTAATGACCCGGGCGTTGAACCGAGGTCCTTGTAGATTGATATTTCCGCTTGCCTGTTCAGATCGTAGTTTTTTTATGTGATAATGGTCTTATAAGACAAATGAAATAAAGAACAATCCCTATTGTAATGTTGTATGGAAGTAGGATTCCACGAGTTAATTGAAGGCAACTAGGTTCCGGGAGTGACTATAGTTTTTTGACTGTGTCAAGTATCTTCATACTCTGGAGTACACAAGTAATTTCCTGATTACCTTGATGTATTTGTGAAACTAGAGAGAGATGATAAAAGCTGAAAACATGTGAAATGCCCAAATATTGAGTTAGATAATTAACATGTAATTTTAAATGTAATTATACATTTGTTTTGATGATTAAGAAAATATAAAAAGTAGTATTTGAGGTGTATAAGAATGACACCATTATTATAGAAAACATTGAGCCAAAAGAGCTCGGAGTTATATGAAGCTTACAGTTGATGCTTTATGGAAGTAAAAATAATTAGGAATTGTTGGTTGATATGGAAACCAGATGTTTTAATATAATATTTGTTTTTATTCTTATGTTATTCCTTGTTCATTTGGAACAAGTAGATGATTATGGGTCAGTAATTTAATTGTTTAATTGTTTGTAGCGCCATAATTTTTATTAATTAAATGTGTTAAAATAGGAGTTGATTTTGTTGTTATTTTTGCAAGTGTATCCTCTAATTAATCCAAAATATGTGGGTCACAGAGTGGGTGAACTTACCGCTACCCCGAAAAACCCGAATTGAGCTACGCTGGTATACTGTGATTGGCATATTTCTTGCTAAAAGGGCACATGGGGGGCATATAAGTAATGTGCTGGATTAATAACTAGAGGAACACTTAAGTCGGTCATATCATGTAAAATAAAGTAATAATAGGAATAGCTACAACGTAAAATATTAACTGACCGCATGGGTCCCTGGAAACTCATACCGAGCAGACCTGAATTACATCATTAACCCCCCTACCTCTTCTTTCATGGCGCCCAGTACGCAGGGCTGAGTTTTCCTAGGGAAAACCCGAGTTTTCTCGAAAAATCAAAATTTTCATTTAAAAAAATGGTTTTTCGAAATTTTGAATTTTAAAATACTTCCATAAAGGTTTATGAAATTGAATAAAAGTATCAAAAGGGTACGTTGTAGTAAAAACCCGTATCAAAGTAAATTTTTAAAGAAATTGGAACACAATGGTTCAGAGTATCATCTCTCAAGCATGTACTAGTGTGGTGGCATGAGTGGCCCACTGTATTCTTATATTAGAAAAGATGGTGACGATGATGGAGTTAAAGGAGTGTTTGGATGAACATTTCCAAAAGAATAGGGACGAGATAGGAAAAATAAGTACGAAAAGTACGGAAGATGCAAAAAAAGAGAATAGGGAAGAGATGCAACGGCTTTTGGAGGCTATAAAAGCCGATAACAATGAGAAGTTGGAGGCTATAAAAGCCGATAGCAATGAGAAGTTGGAGGCTATAAACAATACATTGAGTCTCCAAAAGGATGAAGATAACAAAGTGTTCGAATCCATAAATGAGAGTTTGAATAAGTTGGACAGCCAACAGGAGGAAAATAACCAAAAATTAGGATCCATGAATCAAAGTTTAGAGTCACTAAAAACTGATAGTGCTAACATGGGAACTAAATTAGAAGCTATCCAAGCCGATTGTATTAACATGAATAGTACATTGAAGGCTGAGATAGAAAGTAAGTTGGAAAATATAAGGACAGAGAATACCGATCATTTTTTAGCGCAATCCAAGGATTGGGAGGATAAACTAGGAGTAATAGAAGGGAAACTTGAAAATAAATTACATTCATTTCAGGAGAAGATGATAGATGATAATTTTTTGAAAAGTCAAGCCATGAACAACAAACTAGATGTCATGGAGACTAAAATACAAAGTAATATAAATGAGAAATTAGAAGGGACAATGGATAACAAATTTCAAGCTTTTGACACTGATTTTGGGAATAAGTTAAATGAATTAAAAGGGGGAATAAAACAGGGGTCAGATGAACTCCGAGAAAGTATAGAAGGAAACATAGAGTCCAAATTTCAAATATTGGATAAAACATTTGGGGACAAGTTAAAGGCATTGCAAACTGAGAGTAACACGTTTAATGCAGGATTGAGAACCCAGATAAGTACTATAGAAAAAAATAGTATAGAATCCAAAAATGAGTGTCAAGATAATTTTAAAATTATAGAGGATAAAATTGGTTCTATGGAAACAGCATGTAAAAAGAATGTAAACGATTGTAAAAATGAACTTGTAACCCAGATCCAAGAGGTGCAGAAAAATTTAGAAGCTCAGATAGAATCGAACAAGAGTATTTGTGAAAAATCTCGGGATGAGATAAAAACAAGTGTCAGTGAGCTAGGAAACCGATTTGAAAGAGTTGAGGAGAAAGTAGGAAATCTTGAGGGAAAGGTTGATAAAATTCAGGATAAAGTGGATAATTTGGAAACTCAGAATCACAAAGATGTACAGGGTATGAAAGATCAGATTAATCAATTTACCGGGCAGGTAGATGAAAAATTGAGGAACCACGAGGAAACAATAAGTAATAGACTAGGGACTTACGAAGAGCATCTCCAGGGAGAAAGGCAGAAACGAGATGAAGAAAATAAAGGATATACCCATAAGATAGATGAAATAAGTCAGGGTATTAATGAGGTTCAAGAAACTATCGGAACATTAAAGGTTCACGTAGGAAAAACCAGTACTGAAGTAAACCAGGTCCACGACCACTTGAGGAAATTGTATAAGAGTCAAGGGAAAACTGAGGAAAAGCTTGAAGGAATTAAGGGAGAGATGGAGAAAAAGATAAAAGAAATGCGAGAAGACCTAGATACCAGAGGTGACGTGAAACCAGAAATTATAACAGAACAGGTCATGGTCATCAAGAAAGAGGTAGAAGAACACATAAATGAAATCAGGGATAGCTTCAGGGATGAGAAATTCCAACTCAAAAAGGCAGAGGAAGATATTAAAAGGAATCAAGAAAGGATTCAGAATGAATTAAGATCCCGGTTGGAGAGGACTGAACATAAGAATAGTCAAATGGAAATCCAACTCATGGCTAATGAAGCAAGTGCCCGAAGGGAAAGGAAGTTAGAATTTGAGAATCAGGAGGAGTTTCCAAAGACAGGATGGGTAGATTCCCGTGAACAAGGCACAGATACGGAGAGGGATTTAGGAGGGGAGAGCCCTTATAAGAACCCAGGATATCCGATGGCGAAGTCAACCCCGTACATGAATCAGACAAATGGCCAGATAATAAACATTATTAAATCGAATGAGGACAGACCAGTAAAGTTTACGGGTAATAACATGTCTATTACTCCAAAATACTGGCTAAAGGAAGTTGCAGAGTATTTAAACGAAATGAAAGTTCCTCAGGATCGGAGACTGAGAGCTATTGAAAAGCTGTTGGCAGGTGATTGTCTCACCTGGTTCAGAAGCTTCAGGTACACCTTTGATACGGTGGAAGGCTTTAGGGAAGCATTTTTAAAACGATATTGGGCAGCAGACGTCCAAGAGAATTTAAGGCTAGATCTGTACTCTAGGAAGTACAGCACAAATGCACCAACTAAATACTCGGAATTTTTCACCGCTCAGTTGTGTAAATTCCGCGAACTCGACATTGCTCCGGTAGAGAACGACCTGTGTGCCGCCATTGCAAGACAACTTCCGTATGAGATTCAGAGGCTGTTAATCTCATCCAAAGCCAGAAGTGCTGTGGAAGTGGAGGGTGTATTACGTCAATTAGATATGACGACTTCGCACGTAACTCCTCGGCATCAAAGACAGACTGAGCAAGTACACATGGCCAGCAGTCAGGAAACCAGAGAAAAACCATCGACCAGAAATCAGTCCACTAGCACTGATACTCAGGGACTGGGTCGAGAGTATGGGCACCAGGAGCCTAGAGGAATACAGCCATATTACAGAGGAGGATATCGAGGAAGAAATCCTAGGAATACAGGTTATAGGCAACAAGAGAGCCGACCCTATAACAATAACCATCAAAGGCAAGAAAACAGAAAGAAATGGGAGAATTATCCCAGAAGGAACGTAAGGCCAGAGGATAGGGATGATGAATATCGGGCCGAAATAGAAGAAAGATATCAGGAAAGTCTTCGTTATATGAACGAACGACCAGATGAACCTGATAGGCAAAAAGTCCGTTGGAGTGAGGCAATTAAGAACCGGAAATCACCCGACCGACTAGACGGAGCTCAAAGCTTGGAACTACAAGCTCAATTAAAGAATGAGGGGAAAGGAAGCCCTCAGGATAAAAAAAACTCCAAATTTAAATTGTCAAAAGTGGAAACATACCAGGAGCTGGGAGGAGGTAGAAATTGTGAATTGGATAGCCAGACCAGATGAGCTAATTAACGAGGATGTGGAAGGGATCCCACCTGTTAAAAGAGAACTACCTATAATTAGGCTTAGGATAGAAGGATTACTGGTCAGAGCATTAATTGATACCAGATCCACAATAAGTCTGATTACACAAACCCTTCTAAATGAACTGGAAATAAGGGGCCGAGTATTAAAGATTCCCACATCAAGTGTAAAGATTAAGGGAATTATCCCTGAAAAATCTTTAACATGTAAATTTCAGGTATATATCGATCTGATCATGGGTAACGCTGAAATTTCGCAGTGCTTTTTGCTGGTAAATCAATTACCGTATAATGTCATATTAGGTATTGATTTTATCCGTGAGAACAAGGTCATTATAGACCTAGCGCAAAACTGCATTAGAATTCAAAGAGAGGATGTGGATGAACAAAACATTAACTTACAGGAACAGGATGCGAAAATAGGAGAACAGGTATGGCATATGGAAGAAGTGATTGAGGAAGGTTATGAGGACATAGAAGGGATATTTGAAGTCCTCAACATAGAACTCGAAGATGATTTGGAAACTGAGTTCGAGACCAACCTGTCAGGAAAAGTAGAGGAAGTTAAGGTTAACCTCGAAAATAAGGAACAGTTAAAGAAATTATTATTGAATTATAGGGACGTATTTGATTCCAAGCCAGGGAAGATTGAAAATTTTAAATACGCGTTCCAAGTCAATGATTGGGCACCGTTCAGACAAAAACCATACCCGGTTGCGGAAAAACATTACCCACAAACTAAGAAAACACTGCAGGAGATGATGAATGCAGGTGTTATAGAAAAGATGGCGACACCATATGTTAGTCCATTAGTGATTGTGAGTAAACCGGATGGCTCAGTAAGGGTGTGTCTAGATGCCAGAAATTTAAATGCAAAAATCATACCAGAAAATGATTCGGCACCACCCATAAAAGAAATACTGAGGAAGTTCAAAGGCAAGAAGATTTTCACGAATATTGACATGACTTCTTCGTATCATCATCTCGAACTGGAAGAGAAAACCAGTTTGTTGACTGGGTTTCAGTTCGACCAACAAACCTATTGTTTTAGGAGATGTCCGTTTGGATTGAAGACCGCAGGATCTGCATTAATAAGAGCGCTTGATCGAAACCTGTCAGAGGAAGTGAAAGATTGCACTATCCGATATGTGGATGATATTTTGCTTACCTCGGAGAATATTGAGGAACATTTAGAAAAGCTGAAGAAACTCTTGGAAGATTTAAGGAAGGCTAATTTTAAAATCAATTTAAAGAAGTCAAATTTTTGTCAAAGGCAAGTAACATTTTTAGGGCATGTGATTGATAAGGATGGTGTTAAACCAAATCCGTGCAAATTGGAATCGATAAGGGATTTTCCAAGGCCTTTGAAAGTAAAGAACGTTCGCCAGTTTTTGGGATTGATTGGGTTCTTCTCAGGACATTGTCCATCATACACCAAAACTGTTGCACCACTACAGGACCTTTTGAAGAAGGGGGGCAAGTGGAAAAGGACGGAGGAAACAGAAAAAGCATTCTGGGAGGCCAAGGAAATGCTCTTAAATTACGTGAAGCTAGGGTATCCTGATTTTAATCAGAGATTTATCATTCAAACAGACGCATCCCAGATTGGAATAGGGGCAATGCTATATCAGGAAAACCCGGAAAACCCTGATAAGAAAAACTATCTAGCTTTCACAAGTCGGAGACTGAAACCACACGAGAAAAATTATAGGATCAGCGAAATCGAGCTGTTAGCGATACTGCACGCGTTGCAATATTGGCGGAAGATCGTATATGGGTTTCAGGTCATCTTAAGGACGGATCATAAAGCCTTAACCTTTTTGATGAAGACTGACTTATCCAGTCAAAGGTTGATGCGTTGGGCTTTATACATTCAACAGTTTGATGTCAAGATAGAATACTGCCCAGGAAAGGAAAATATAGTTCCAGACTACTTATGTAGACAGCCAGAGTCCATAGAAGAGGAAGTAATGGCTATAGATTTGGAAGACAGGGATCAGCGTACTCTTAATGAGTTAAGGAGCATTAATCAAAGACAACGGGAGGATCCATGGATGAACATGCTCATATCTTTCCTTGAGGGAAGTTTGATAAGGGGAACACCAGCGTACACGGAAGCTAATAAGATAGCTCAAGACTACATGTTTTATAATGGATTATTATACAAGTTTGTGGACTCTGACCATACCAAATTAAGGATTGTTGTACCTGCAATTTTGCAGAGGAAAATAGTATGGTTAGCCCATAGATCGTTCGGACATATGGGAGTCGACAAAACAGTCTCGATGCTGAAAGAAGCATTTGTATGGCCGAGACTGAGAGAAACTGTAAGGGACACATTAAAGACATGTGATTTATGTCAAAGGATCAAACCTAATGCATTTCTGATGAGGCAAAAGCCTATACCATTGTTGCCCGAAAGGCCAGGTCAAATCATATCTATTGATAACTTCGGACCTTTGCCAAAGGCAAGAAGAGGAAATCGACACATAATGGTGGCTATGGATGTCTTCACTAAAATGGTTGTCCTTGCTCCCATACAGAAGACTAGTACCAAACAGGTGTTAAAACGACTAAAAGAAAAAGTGATACCGATTCTGGGAAAACCTGAGAATTTGTTGTCGGATCACGGCAGTTGTTTCACCAGTGTAGAGTTCAGACAAGAATTAGAAAGACTTGGAATACGTCAGATTTTGTCAAGTATTCGCCATCCTGAGGCAAATCCGGTAGAAAGAGTGATGAGGGAGACGGCCAAGTACTGTAGAATATACTGTGCCGAAGAAAATTGGAAGTGGATAGATATCTTGGATATTATCGAATTTTGTATAAATAATACAATCCATGAATCTACGGGAGAGATACCCATAACGTTACATCGGAATGAGCAACCAGAAAGACCCTGGAGTCTGGTAATTCCTAGGCCAGCAGACGCTCAGTCTGGAAGAGATGTACGGATTAGAAGGGCCTTTGAGCATCTAAAAGCTCAAGCCGACAGGAGGCAAAGAAGAAACAGGCATAAGAGGTATCATCGACCATTATTAGCAGGAGAAATGGTGTTAGTAAAAAGACCAGCCATTTCGGATCCAGCGAACCGTGTGTACAAGAAGTTCCAGAAAATGTACCACGGACCGTATCAAATAATCAGAGATTTGAGGAATAACGCATATAGAATTCGGCACTGTGAAACGGATCACGAAGTGACCATGAATTCAGCAAATTTGAAATTATATTACCCTCCCGAAGATTTCGATGAAGCAAATGAACAAGCCCTGGTTATGGAAACATTTAGAGATGAATCCGCTTTTGACATAAACAAGAATAAGGAAGAAATCGAAAATAGAGCTCAAGCATTCGAGTGCGAATGCGAATAGGAAAAATTGTATTGGGAAATCAAAGAAATAATTGAGGTTATTGAAGAAGAAAATTTCAATTTAAGAAAGGAGAATGATGAAATAAGGAAACGGGTAGGGATAGACCAAACCCGTAAGGAAGAATGAGGTTCTGGGGACTTAAAGCCCAGACGGATAAAGGAAAAAGAAAGAAAGGGTAGGGACAGAGCATACCCAACCTACACAATTACCGGATACGACTTTAAAGAAATAAAAACAACAGAAGATACGGACAACGTTATGATGGCTTCGACGAATAAAGAAAGATAAGATTAATTGAAATAAATTTCCTTAAAATTTTTCGAAAATTTATTTACCTAAGGAGGGGAGAGTATAGACGTTACATGCATTTTAAAATTGGACCTATCAGCAGGCTTAGAATCATGTTGGCAGCACTGACGTATATTAGTTACTCCAAATTAATCTAGAATGCCAGGTACTATACGTGTGCAAAGTTTAGAGCTATTGGCTTGCATACTTTCTGATATATTGATATTAGGGTAACAAAAATAGAGACAGCATTTATTAACAGTTGGCAGCCTGGTTACTCTTAAGACTCGGCATAGTCATATCTGTTATGGTACACATAGCACACACGAAATTTGGTTGAAATCCAAATGATAGTATAGAAGTTACATGTATTTAAATTTGGACTTCTCAGCAGGCTTAGAATCATGTTGGTAGCACTGACGTATAAAAGTTACTCCAAATTAATATAGAATGTCAGGTACTATACGTGTGCATAGTTTAAAGCTGTCGGCTTGCATACTTTCTGATATATGGGTATTTGGATAAAAAATATTGAGAGCATTTATTAACAGTTGGCAGCCCTGGTGGCTATTAAGAAAACGCTCAGTCAAATCTGATCATGTACACATAGCACATACGAAATTTGGTTTAAATCCAATTGATAGTGTAGAAATTATATGCATTTCAAATTTGGACCAATCAGCAGGCTTATAATTATTTTGGCAATACTGCCATGTATGGCCTCCTGGAAATTAAACTGCAATATTATTATCTATACGTGTGCCAATTTTGAAATAGCTCCCATTCATACCTTCCAAGATATCCAACATGGAGCTCAAATTTCAATTGCGATTTTTCAGCAGTTGGTAGCACTGACATCATTTCTAATATGGCCGTGAGATATTCAGATATAGATTTTTACTCCTACCAATTTTTGTTTCGATTGCTGCAGCCGTTTAGGAGTTGATAGGGGGGACACACACACAGCCAGACAGACAGACAGACAGACAGAAGGACAGACAGACAGACATTTGCCCGATCTCATAAGTCTACTTTTTCCTCATTTTTGCAAAATGTGAAAAGTAGGCTAAAAATTCCACGATGTCGCAGCCCCTAAAATAAATAACAACATCTCCTAGATAAGACACATGATAGACCATAATTAATTACTTGACATTTTCTTGAAGACAACTTGTAAACATGCATTATTAAGTCGAAAACATGCACAATAATTCCGAATATGCACTTTTTTTTTTTTTTTGTCGTGTAGCCTCCCTCAAATGTATGCAAATATACACGGTATATATATGCACTATTAAACTTAATAATTCATCCAATTTCACCTTCAAACGTACTGCATTGTCGATTTAGAGGTCAACATATCGGCAAACAAAATATGCATTTGGATACAAAACCGATGTGTAATGATAACAAACAATATTGATCTTTAAGGACAAAGGCAGGAACATACGCAAAGGTCAGTTACGTGGTATTGTTTCTTAAATAACGTCATTTAAATTAATAGTAACTTATATGTTTTGAATTATGTTAAGTTCTCCATCTGCTCTTTACACCACGTTAGAATAGATCTTCGTGGAGGGTATAGGAAAACTTGATTTACAGATGTCTGAACAGTGGAGGTGAATATCTGTAGATGCCCTCGAGCTGTCGTCTGTATGCTGTCATTGTGTAATGCATATTGTGCTTACAGTCTCAGTTGCATTCAGGTATCGTACTATTTGAAGACAGCAATCTATAATGAACAGAATTCTTCTTCCGCTGTTTAAAATAATCATAATTGCAATTGATATAATTTTCTTCTGATATTATTATTTTTAGCCTATTTTCAATTTTGAAAAAGGCTTATGAGATCACCTTTTGTCCGTGTGTGTGTGTGCATGTTTGATGGTGTGTGTGTGTATCCCTAATAACTTCTAAACGGCTGGAGCGATTTCAATGAAACTCGGTAAGTTCATAGCACTATTCCGGACGACCACGACCGTGCCCTTGAAATTTTGTTACATCTCACCAATCCAACATGGCGGCTGTGCGAAATATTTCACCAGCATTCAATATCTCCGAAACTATTACCGATATCAGCCTGGATTTTTTACTGTGATAAAGGGAACTACTAGAAGTTCACCTATGTTACTTTTGAAAACCTGGTAACTACAAAACCAACATGGCGGCCAAGCGAAGTTGCGACTTTTAAATAGATGTTTCTCACGATTTAACCAACCAAACACAATGAAACTTGGTACAGTATATGTTTATACACATTGTAATGCACCGACATCTAAATTCGTTCAATTGTTTACATAACCTCAAGATGGCGGCTGTGCGAAATATTTCACCGGCATTCTATATCTCTGAAACTATTACCGGTATCACCCTGAAATTTTGTACGTTGATAAAGGGCACTACTGGAAGTTCGTCTATAAGACTTTCAAGAAACGGTTAACTACAAACCGAAAATGGTGGACAAGCGAATTTGAAAATTTTAAATAGACCTTTCCCGCGATTTAATGTTCCAAACGCAATGAAACTTGGTACAGGAAATGTTTATACACATTGTAATGCACTGGTATCTAATTTAGTTCAATTGTTTACATAACCTCAAGATGGCGGCTGTGCGAATTTTAAAATTAAGTTTCTATTACTTGTGTCGTAATCATGCGATCGAAGTGAAAGTTTGAATAATGAACCTACGCAATAATGTTCCTTTAATGGTACATGACTTTATGGCCTACACATTTAACAATTCAACATGGCGACCATCCGAAATATTTAGACGGCTCTGAATATCTACGAATCTATTATAGCAATCAAACTGATTTTTTTATGTTCATAGGGACTATGAAGATAAGTTCACCTATAGGACTTTCAATACCCTGCTGATCACAAATCCAACATGGCGGCGACGCGAAGTATAAATATTCACATGGACGTTTCTCGCAATTTAACCATCCGAGTGCAGTGAAACTTGGTACAGTAAATCGTTATACGAATGTGAATCCACTGGCATCTAATTTATTTCAATTGTTTCCATAACCACAAGATGGCAGCTGTGCGAAATTTTAAAATCTCGTTGTTACTTCTTGTGTCCTAATCATGCGATTGAAATTTGAATGCTACACGTACACAATAATCTTCATGTAACAGTACATAACTCTAGGACCTACATATATAAAATCCAACATGGCGACCATCCGAAATATTTAGTCGGTTCTCAATATCTACGAATCTATTACAGCAATCAAACTGAAATTTTGTATGTTGACAGAGTCAATTAACATAAGTAGGATATATGAAAATAGGATGTATAGTTCTTCGCGGAACTACTTGTTTAGTAACTTTAAATCACCGATTATGTTATCTAGGAAGGTTAGTTGCATCATGAATCGGCAAATAGCATGTTCTGTTCAGCAAAATGTTAGACGTCAGAGGATTAACAATTCTGTTAATGAAGTCACAGACGTCATCCGAATGCGTACAGCACAACAAGATGACAATCACACCGTAGAATACCCAAGATTTTGAGAGGACTGCATATTGTGACGGTGCGTCATAGGTGCTATTGATGCACTGCTAAAACTACTGCAAATCAATAGATAGCGATCGCCAGAGTGGGCGATAAGATATTGACAGGTATATAAGATACACCTCCTGGTTAGTGGTGGTCATTTCTGCTGTTTTAGGAAAACGCCAAGGAACTGTTCGTTTGTAAAAAAAAAACTGTTTTCCCAAACAGTTTGAAAACAACAGGTTATAAAATTCGTTCACAAGTCAGTACGGCAGAAGCGGATTTACCGACGAAGTAAATGTTTTCGCAAACAGTTTGAAGACAGCAGGTCATTCGTTCACACTTCCTAACGGGACTCGGTGATAGACGAGTGAGTCATACGCACATGGGAGCTGTGAGATAGGAAAGATATTTCTCCACCTTTCACTGTAACTTGATTCGTTGCGTAATATCTAGACAGTAGACACTGGGGCTGGCTGCGTGGCTCAGCGGTAACGTTCTCGCTTGCTAATCCCAAGGTTGCAGGATCGAATCCTGGCGCAGCCAGTTTGCGCTTGAGGGTGCACAAATGCGAGGGAGCCTTGTCAGTAGATTTACTGGCACGTTAAAGATCCCCTTTGGGGCGAAATTCCCGCACCCCGGCGTCTCTAAAAGCCAGAGTAGTTAAAAGGGACGTAAAAATAACATTACCGTATTATTATTATTATTATTATTATTAGACACTGTCAGGCAACACAAGCTGATGGCTGACAAAATACTTGTATGTAGGATACACGGGTAGAACTCGAAGGTGAGTGAGACTCCACTCTTAGGCAAAGTCAATGCAATCAAATTAATTATTGTTGTTTTAAGGGGCGGAACTACGAGGTCATCTGCCCCTCTCAACACAGATTAAAGTATACAAATTTGGAATGGAATTTAAAATTTAGAGGTGGTCATCTAAATTTGAAAAGACTGAATTTTTTTAAATTAAATAAAACTAATAATTATAAAAATAAGCAAAAATTACGGAAAAACAAAAAATGCAGAAGTCAAAAAGAACAAGTCTTTGAGTCAATGAATACTGGAAAAAATTAGATTGAAATCAAATTAACATGCAGTATGAACAAGAAACCAGTCAGCTGGAACACTGATATAATTTTCTTCTTGTTCTTCTTCATCTTCTTATGCTTTCCGTGAAGTAAGTTTGAGTCTTGGCTCAAGGCTAGTGGTTTCATGGAGAACCAAAACAAAGTATTTGTAACTTCCATCCGTAATTGGATGACCTTCGGGGTAGCACGGCGGCAGCGCATTTGCTTCTGGAGGGGGACGAGTGGAGTCAAATCTGAACTAATTGCGTTTAAAATTTCGTCTTTGTTGTTTTCTATCTCTTTTTATTTTTGCTTTTTTCCAGGGGGAGTCATATTTTTCATTTAATTAGCTAGCTGTCACTAGGTGATAATGAGACATATCGCCTCCCGCAATTTTCATTTCATTTCTTACTTGCTTCGTGATATTCGTTATTTGGCTGCTCTGAAACCGTTGGGTACATTGTCTTTATGGCATGAATGGGAGGAATAGTTGTTTTCTTTTAGTTCCGAGTTTTTGTCCATAGAAGTTCGCTTTTCTTTGTGAGTCATCGTCATAATGTTCATTTCTTTGGTGGTATCACCATGTATCGACAAAAATAAAATTCAAACAGTTCATTAAAATGGTAATGTTAAATGTTAATCCAGTTCGCCGATTTTCTAAATAACTGGAGATATTTTCAAATAATTCCAAATTACTCGAAGTTGAATAAAATTGTGGAATTATCAGTTAAAATAAGTTAACTATCAGTCAATTTATGTAATAGGGGCCTGGTGGCGCAGCGGTCAAGCTGTTGGTCTCTCACCAAGGTGGACTGGGTTCGATTCCCGGTCAAGGCATGTGAGATTTTCGAAGTGAAATGCCATGTCCTGTGGTTAGGATTCCACGTAAAAAGGAGGTCCCGTGGCTCATAATCACAAGATTCACGGTCACGTTAAACTACAATCTTCCTTCCTTCAATGTATGTAATAAACTGGTGTGAAAATGAAGAATCTAAATATTCTCGGGAATCCAGGAGGGGGGGGGGGGGGGGCACACCTTGCCCACACCCCCTACCTCTCCCCAACCCCCAAACCCCTGCGGGCGGGCGCCCATGCTGCTATGCGGGAGCTTTGGGGAGATTTAAGAACACCGATGAATCTTCCGCCAACAGCTCGCAAACAGCAATAAGTGAAAACGTATCCCGGCTGCTAATACCGGAAAAACAGTTGATTTGACAGAGAGGGGATGGGAGTGGTTTACTGTCAAACGATGACGACCTCAGCCGAATAGCTCCGGCGGACCAGAAAGCGGAGTTACTGTAGGTTCCGGTACGTTTCATTCAAGGTTACAGCAGTGCCAGTGAGTCACTATGTCATTAGCAAACAGTATAAGACAAACAGTGGATTCGTTCCAACCAATCGTAATAGACTGAAGGAAAACTGTTTGGTGTAACTTTAAAAAACAGTTCGTTCGTTTTTCATCGGACAACTGTTTTCTCCAAACAGTTGGGCGTTTTTCTGTCCATCACTAGTCCTGGTGTTTGTTGATCACACACCAGGCTATGAAAATGAAACTACTTTTAAGTCTTACTGTGTTGGCCGTGTTCAGTCTGAATGCTGGACAAGGGGCGTCTCTTGCAGGAACACCTGGAGGTAAGACTTCAAACATACTGTAATTATAAGAGTACGAGTATATGAAAAGAACTCAGTTGTATATTGATTACACCATTTGTGAATCCTATAATTTTATTATTATTATCATTATACTGGCTGCGTGGCTCAGCAGTAACGTTCTCGCCTGCTAGTCCCAAGGTTGCAGGATCGAATCCTGGCGCAGCCAGTTGAAATTTGAGGGTGCGAAATGCGAGTGAGCTGTGTCAGTAGATTTACTGGCACGTTGAAGATCCCCTTCGGGAAAAAATCTGGCACCCCGGCGCGGCGTCTCTAAAACGCCTCAGTAGTTAGTTAGTTAGTTAGTTAGTTATTGTTGTTTTAAGGGGCAGATCTGCGAGGTCATCTGCCCCAACAGTAGTTAAAAGGGACGTAAAACCAATAACATTATTACATAAATCAAAATTTGATGTTTTTCAATCTTTCAACGTGAGATTAATATGTATAATAATTATTATTATTATTGTTTATTTTTTGGCATCATTAACACGGCAGATACCGGTTACATTTTATAGTACAGCCTGGTTCGGCCTTAGCAAGAAACCATCTGTACTGAAATACAATGTATGTAAATTATAGGAACCTCACATTACATTAATTTCGTGTCCGGACTCTTCACGAGTCTCCCTCATTTATAGAATGAGCTATGTTTCCTTCTGAATCATCTTCGAGCCTTGTTGAGTGTTCGGCGAGGGTATTGTCACCAAGGAACTTCCTAACAATATGGCAGGTGTTTAACAGAACTGCCTTCTGTAGTTCAATATACAGTATATCTGCGGGTGTAGATTCAATATTGATAGACTACTGTGGAGAGTTTTGTGTACAACACCAGTACACGATACAATTATTGGGATGGTAGTCACCGACTCAAGTTTCCACATCTGCTTTATCTCAATTGCCAGCTCTGTGTACTTAGATATTTTAGTAGCAGCTGTTGTTTGGATGTTTTGAGAGTTGGGACATGCGATATCTATCAGTAATGCCTCTCTGTGTTCTTTATTGATGACAATGATATCTGGCCGGTTGTTACTGACTGCAACATCTGTCACAACTCCTCTATCCCAGTAGAGCTTGTGTGTGGCATTTTCGAGTACTGCGGATTGTGTGTATTTCCAATAGGAGACGGAGCTTTGAAGAAGTTTGTACTTCAAGGCCAGTTTCTGGTGGATAATGTTGGAAACTTGATCGTGTCGATGTTTGTAGTCAGTGTTGGCAAGGTGGAACAACCTGATATAATGTGTTGAATGGTCTCACTACATTTGCCACAGCGGCGACACTCCTCACTCTCTGTTGCTGGATCTTTTATGATAAATTTCCGATAACTTCGAGTAGCAACAACTTGGTCTTGGATAGCTACAACAAATCCCTCTGTTTCCGGAAAGAGAACCGAGTGGGTCAGCCATGCGTGCGACGCTAACTTGTCGATGTGAGGCTGGTCCAACTCATGTGGAAACTTCCCATGAAGCGCCTTCTGTTTCCAATTCCCGATCTTGTATTCAGTTTCACTTCGTTTACTGGTCCCCCCAGGGGCTCACATCTAGTGGGGCGTGGGTTGGCGACCACGGGACAACAGCTGAGTCCGGCATTGCTTCCACTTACTTGTGCCGGGCTCCTCTCCGTCTTCTTTCCTGTCGACCTCCCTTGGTCAACTCTTGTTCTCTTCCGACCCCGACGGTATTAGGTTATCCGAGGCCTAGGGAGTCTTTCACTTTCCCGCCTTAATTGGCCCTTGTCTCATCTTTCCTGATACCCTCCTTCTGTGAGGGGTCAGCCTTCTTTTTCGTTTCCTTTTACCTCCTGCCTTGTGCTCAAGGCCCTTAAGGAGGCAGGGTGTATGTAGCCCCACCACTTCTGGTGCACCCTAGATAATGCTACACCCTCAGGGGCTCACGGCTGGTGAGTTCGGGAGTTGGCGACCCCGAGGGATTTCTCAGCTGGGTCCGTTTTCCCCTTTTGTCCCTTACCTTTGGGGCGGACCTTCTCCTCTATCCCCTCTCCTCTCCTCTTTTCATTATATTTAATTTTCTCTTTAAGATTCCCGCACTGTTTTTGTTACTTGGTTCACCGAGTATCTAAATTCCCTTCTAGCGATTTTTAAAGCATTTTTAATCTACGTTACTTTTTGTATGTTTTTTCGATCTAAATTACATCTCGCGATTGTTTTCAACCTCAATTGCATTTTGTAAAGATTGGCAATCTAAATAGTTTTTTAGTAAGTCTTTCAATATGGCGGAGGGACCTTTGTGAGTATTTTGAATTTCAATTGCATTTTGTAAGTATTTTCAACCAAAACCGCATTTCGCACGAATTTTGAATCTAAATTGCATTTTGTTTGGCGGGCATTTTGCACATATTTTGATTCTCAATTGCATTTTGCGGGTATTTTGAATCTAAATTACATTTTGTCAAGTATGTTCAATCTAAATTGCTTCTTGTAAGTATTGTCAATCCACATGAGTCCTTTGAATCTACCGTACATTTTGTAAGCATTTTCAATTTCAATTGCATTTTGTAAGTATTTTGAATTTCAATTGCACTTTGTGAATAATTTGGACTGGAACTGGGATATTTCAATCTGAATTGCATTGTGTATTTTCGATCTCATTTGCATTTTGTAAGTATTTTGAACTTCAGTTGCATTTTGTAAGTATTTCGACGCTACATTGCATTTTGTACGTATTTTGAATCTAGCCTACGTTTTGTGGGTCTTTTTCACTCTATTCTTTTTGTGCATCTTTTCGTTCTAAATTCCCTTTTGTAAGACCATATTGTGAGTTGTTTCCATCTGAGTTCCTTTTTGTACGTATTTTCCGTCTCACATAATGTTGTTCTGGTTTCCATTTCATTATCATTTTCGCTATCACCCAGATCATTAGGGGCCGATAACCTAGATGTTAGGCCCCTTAAAACAACAATTATCATCATCATCATCATCGTTTACTGGTGAATCTAAAGATGACAGATGGAGCGGTGTATAATTATCATCAGCTGAAGATACAGTGCGATGGAGAGGGGATGTTTCTCCTTTGTTGTAGAAAAATGCACGCAGAGTTGTCACTTGTTTTGTATGAAGGTTCATGATGTCTATCAGTCCTCTACCACCTTCAGACCGAGATAGAGTCAGGCGCTCTGTTGCTGATTTCGGATGGTGCATGCGATGGCGTGATAAAAGCACCGATGTTTTTCGTTGCAGTTCGTGCAACTCAGTTTGAGTCCACCTGATGATACCAAAGAAATATGTAACTACGGGCATTGCAAATGTGTTAACTGCCTTAATGATATGTTTAGCGCTAAGTTTTGAAGAGAGAACACTGCGAAGTCGTGAAGTATACTGCTCAGTTATGTTCTTCTTGATATCACCATGTCTGAGACGGGTGAACCCAAGATATTTGTACAATGCGCCTTCCTCCAACGGCTGAATACTTCTCTGTCCCTCTCCAACAGATATTACTTGTGCAGAGTGCGAGTCTCTAATAACAGTCTGTGTTCTGCACTTATCAAAACCAAACTGCATATGGATATCTGAGGAAAAGCTCTGAGTGATAGAGATGAGGTATTGTAGGTGCACTTTAGTTGATGCATACAGTTTAATGTCATCCATGTAAAGAAGATGGTTCATCTTGTACGCTTCACCATGATTACCCTTAATACTAAATCCGTAGTTGCTACTGTTCAGGATTTGCGAGAGAGGATTCAAAGCCAGACAAAACCAGAGTGGGCTTAGCGAGTCTCCTTGGAAAATTCCTCGGCGAATCGGTATTAATGAAGATAATAATAATGCTATTGGTTTTACGTCCCTTTTAACTACACTTGCTTTTAGAGACGCCGGGGTGCCGGAAATTTGCCCCGAAGGGGATCTTTAACGTGCCAGTAAATCTACGGACACGGCTCGCTTGCATTTGCGCACCCTCAAATGCCAGCTGACTGCGCCAGGATACGAACCTGCAACCTTGGGACCAGCAAGCGAGAACGTTACCCCTGAGCCACGCAGCCAGCCTATTAATGAAGATGTTAAACGAGTGCCACCCACTGTGAGTTAGAGGGCAGTGCTCCATGAATCCATTGCGCACTTCAGGAAGTTCACTATAATAGGGTTGACCTTGTAAATCTCCAAGCTCTGTATAAGCCATGTATGAGGCACGGAATCGAAAGCTTTTTGGTAATCAATAAAGCAGGCATAAAGGTTTCGTGATCTACGACAGGCCTGCTCTAATGCCACGACATCAATAGTGAGCTGTTCCTTACACCCTTGAGAATTCTTTCTGCAACCCTTTTGCTCCTCTGCGAGAATGGCATTTTCCTCACAATGCGCACGAATTCGTTTTGCAATAATGGATGTAATGAACTTATACAAGTTTGGCAAGCAGGTGATGGGGCGATATTTAGAAGGGTTTGTGATTTTAAAGTCCTCTGGCTTGAGATAGGTTAACCCTCTGGTTAGGAAAAATGGAAATGCAGCAGGGGTTTCCAGAAAACATTGTATGTGGATAGCCAGTAAACGGTGGGTACATGTGAGCCTTTTGTAGTAGTAGTTTTGGATTCGGTCAATTCCAGGTGCTTTCCAATTCTGTAGGCTGCGGATGACCTGGCGTAGTTCCTCAACGTCAACGTCTGTATGTGCCATTTGATTTATTCGTCTGGTAGCATTCTCTATTTCCTTAAACCACGGAGCTTCATTGTTGTGTTCTTCCGGCCTAGACCATATTGATGACCAGTAGTCGGTAACACTCTCCGCACTGGGTCCTTCTGGAGAATCAATCTGAACTTGGGGTGTCTTTTTCAGGTCTTCATAGAACTTTCTCTCATTTCTCTTGAAGTCATTGTTCTGTTTCTTCCGTTCGGTAGTGTTCTGGTACCTCTTGAGACGCTGAGAGAGAGCTGCAAGTTTTTGTTTATAAGTATCAAGTACTTCTGTTATCACAGCGTCCTCCAGGACCTGAAATTCATGTTGTGAGGAGTCCATCATGATCCTTCGTATGCGGTTGTTCAGACGTCTACTTCTCACTCCATTCTTATACTGTTGCAGTCTGTTCACATTCTGGCGTAGTTGTTCAATGCGTTGTATCAAACGTTTTGCCCATGGTGGATCGCTGGGTTTCCTTGTAGCAGACTGTTGGTTTGGAGGGCGTGGCCTACCCCCATTAATTCATACTGCAGCTAGTGCTGCATAATGGATAGCAGTATGAACCTCCATGAAAGATTGGTGCTCTTCTAAATAGTTTGGAAGTACGGTTTCGTTCAGTTCTTTCAACACCATGGCAAACTTGCGGGAAGACTGCTGCCTCGGAAGTATTGGATGTTGGGTCGGGTCAGTACCTGCTGAATTAAATTTGTCTTGGATCTTGGAATGATGGCTTGTTTCCCCATTCTGAAGTTCAATTACGTGAGTCGATTCTTTCATGGTGAGTTCATTTTCAGTGTTTATTTAGTTAGTTTCACCACTTGCAGCTGAGGGATATAGTTCATGAGATATCTCCTGTCTGATTCGATCCAGAACAGGGTCAGTAACTAAATGATTCTTTACAATTGCTCTTCTTTAATCCGCAACTCGTTGCTCAGTGATGTTAAACAGAGGATACTGCTGCTTGAAAGCCACATGCAGTGCTTGGCGGTAATTTGTCATATCTGTTTCAAGACGAGTTATTCGATAATATGCCCGCATGATAGATTCATTCATTCATATGGGTTTCCCATTTCATGCATTTTCTGGGCTTACCTGCGAGAGTGGTTGTATTTAATGCAAAGGCACTGCTGTCAGTTGCGGTGCGAGACTCGAGATTTTGTGTACCACCAATATCGTCTTGAGCTGCTGGAGCTTCTTCGGGTCTACTGGTGGGTTGACAGGAGCTTGTCATCCCACTACCACCGGTTTGCGTATTGTCACCTATAGCGGTGGTTCTAGAGGTAACCTGCAGTGACATTTCTTAAAGCAAATTACTACTATTGCCTTTCCTGTGTGCTTTTTATACCTTCAGCCAGGTATTGCCTGGGTATTGCCTTTTATACCTATGGCAAGGTTTACAACATTTCTGTGAATGCTAGTGTGTTATTTTGACTGATCGACGCAGATTCTTTGTAAATATGTGATCCAACTGATGTCAGTTCACTCAATCTTAACCTCCGTTTCTAACGAAATAAACGACATTACACAATTAAAATCTGTTATAGGGGCCCATTTGGACTAATTGAGTAAACGGAATAATAAACACACAATAGAGGACATAGATTAAACTATTTTAAACGAAGTATTTGTGGCAATGTTAACCTAACCTGTACCAGCAATTCCTAGGCAACCACGTAAACAAGTTTTATACACAGACATATGATATCCAAATATCACTATAAAAACCTCGCACAATCACTATTAACACTGTGTACTGTCAGTAAGTCACTCAAAAACATCTTCCAAACCATAAAACACTCAAGTAGAGATGAAATAACTAAACAAACTATATAAATGATTATTATTATTATTATCTCTTTATTTACTCAACTTAGAGTCGGTACCATGACTCATATCGGTACATTACGTACAAGAAAATGAGTCAAGTAACACTTAAGCCTATAGCATACATTTTCGAATAGCATAGATTTTTGACAGTTAATTTTGTCTTCTCTTCTTATCTTCCACGACTCTTTTTCACAAGAGGGTCCAAAGAAAAATCCTAATGTGTATTCAAAAAACCTCTAACGATGCTGCAGGTTTTCAGAATTGCAGCCTTTTGTGCAATAGTATGGGTGAATATGGGAAGATTTAGTGTGGCTAGATTTACTGAAAAGGATTTAGGTGTCAGGCCAGTGGGAGAAAGGAGGAAAGGAAGAATCGTCACATATTTTTGTTTCCAGATTCTAGCAACCTCCATAGCTAGAGGAGTATATTTTTCAATCTTTTATCTGTATTTATGGTGGATATTATGGTCATTCGGAACAGATATGTCAATCAAGTACGTGTGATGGTTCTTCTTATCAGTTAAAGTTATGTCTGGTCTATTATGAGGAGTTGTTTTGTCTGTTTGAATAGTGCGATCGCAATACAGCTTGTAATCTTCGTTTTCCAGCACACTTTCTGGAGAGTATTTGTAATAAGGCATCCTGTCGTGTATGAGAGATCGGGTTAGGGCGAGTTCTTGATGAATGACTTTGGCAACATCGTTATGCCTCTCAGTGTAAGATGTTGGCGCTAGAATTCTGCAGCTGCTGGTAATATGCTCTATGGTTTCTGGGCCGGTGTTGCACTTCCTGCATTCGTCATCTATAACAGTCTGATCTTTCAGGATGTGTTTCCTATAACTTTTTGTGGTGATAACTTCGTCTTGTATCGCCTGGTTAAATCCCTCAGTTTCTGGAAACAGCTCTCCCCTTGACAACCATGTGTTCGAAAGCTGGTTGTCAATATTCTTGTCATTGCACTGGTTGTAGAATCTGCCATGAAGTTCTTTTCCAGCCCATCTCTGCACCTTCTCTCTGTTCAGTGTGTTCTTGTCTTTCATGACGAAATTTCCTTCATGGAGATTCAAAGGAGTGTGGTTGAAGTCAGCTTGTGCTACCGCTCGATGTAAAACACTGGTATCTTTCCGAGAATGAAAGTAATTCCTTAGATGTACAACTTGTTGATTGTGCAGAGCTATAGCATCAAGAATACCTCTGCCTCCTTCATTTCTGGGTGTTGTTACTCTCTCTATACAAGCATTGGGATGCAACATTCTGTGTTTCGTAAGCATAGTTCTTATTGTGCGGTTAATGTTCTCTAGGTCTGTTTGAGACCATTTTAGCTTGCCACGGTGGGTGAGTGGATAGCGTGTCGGTCTACTAACCCCAAGATTGCAGGTTCGCCCCTGACCGTGGTAAGTGATTTTTGAAATGCGGCAAAAATACGATACGCATGTCATACGATGTTGGCATGTCAAAGAACCCATTTGAATTCAGTAGGCCGAGTTCATAATGGCAAAATTAATCTCGGGAGTTTCCGCCAGCACAAAGTTCCTCATTTCTCTACTAGAAAGCGCTATTGTGTTCAAGGAGATTAGATATCTAACATCTAACCTCCTTGACTTTCATAGTCAAGGAACTACGAAATTCGACATGCAAGCTACCCTCTGGGTGTCAAATAGCAAAGCTTGCACCAGGCACCCGAGGCCATACGATATTATTATTATTATTATTATTATGAGACCATTTTAAAACACCAAACGAATACATCAGCACAGATATTGCATATGAATTGATAGCTTTTGTTAGGTTATGAGCACTAAGCTTGGTTTTCAGCAGAAGTCGAAGTCTATGATTAAATTTCTGGTAGAGGTTCTCCTTCTCAGATTTACTGTCGATTGCAACTACTTGCTCAAATCCTAGTTATTTATATGTTTCATCTCTCCCCATGCTGTCTATTCGCTCATCAGCTGTTATGCTTATTCCCTCTGTTTTACACCACTGTCCTTTGTTGATGCTGTTGATTTTGCATTTGCCAGGCCCAAACTCCATGCAAATGTCCTTCGAAATGTTATCTGTTATATTGATGAGTGATGTCAGTTGGTTCCTATTTGCTGCATACAATTTTATGTCATCCATATAAAAGAGGTGATTTACTTTGAGAAGATTTTGTTTATTTTCTTTTATTTGGTATCCGTAGTTGTTCATCTTTAGAATCTCTGATAAAGGGTTGAGACATAAACAAAACCACAGTGCACTTAAGGCATCACCTTGAAATATACCACGTTTGATGGGTATGACCTCTGTTTCAGTGGTAGTGATGTTAGATTTCAAGATGATTTTGGTACGCCAAAATTGCATAATGATAGCAAGGAAGTAGATGAGTGTCTTGTTTACTCGGTATATCTCAAGGGTATGGATGAGCCAGCTGTGGGGCACCGTATCGAATGCTTTTCTATAGTCGATATAAGCCAAGAAGAGGTTACGTTGTTGCTTCTGCGCTTGGTGTATAATCACACTGTCAATGGTGAGCTGTTCCTTGCAGCCTTGGCCGCCTCTCTTACAACCCTTTTGCTCCTCTGTCAAGATGCTATGCTGGTACATGTGACCATAAATTACATTTGTGATGACCGATGTGATGATCTTGTAGAGCGTCGGTTATTGGTCTGTAGTTTGCTGGATTAGCTGTGTAATCACTCTTAGGCAATATGTAGATTCGTCCCTCTGTGAGAAAGTGTGGGAACTCTTCGGGATCATAGATTACCTGAGTTACAAGATCAGCTAATTTTCTGTGTGTGTTGGTAAAGATTTTGTACCAATAGTTCTGAATTTTGTCTGGTCCCGGAGTTTTCCAGCTGTGTGTTTTACTGATGGCTATTTGGATATCCTGTTCATTAATGACTAACTCTTGTGTTTGATTAATGTGTGAGTGCTTCTCGTTGATTTTATCGTCCATTCTGCAACTTCTTTATGCTGCACCGGGTTTGACCACACATTACGCCAAAAGTTGCTTATTTCCTCCTCATTCGGTGTTTTAGAGATTGTTGGTTCACGGCTGCCATCAAGATTCGCGTAGAAAGTTTTCTCATTAGCTCTGAAGAGATAATTTTGTGTTCTTCTCTGATAACTTTCCTTGTATCTCTTGAGTTTTGCTGCTTGTACTGC
This sequence comes from Meconema thalassinum, assembly GCA_946902985.2. Classification (NCBI taxonomy): domain Eukaryota; kingdom Metazoa; phylum Arthropoda; class Insecta; order Orthoptera; family Tettigoniidae; genus Meconema; species Meconema thalassinum. The sequence continues at coordinate 208,464,618 of OX336391.1, forward strand.
CAGTTTTTGCTTGTAGTCGTCCATGATATTCAGGATTTCTTGCTTCCATTTGTTTTTTATGTTCGGAATTATCCTCATGATTTTTGAAGTGATCTTTCGAGTTCTATTATCTGAAGCATATTGTGTGAGCAGACCTATTACATTACGCAACGACATTATTTTATTATTGATTCGTCGTTCCCATGGAGGTAATCTTTCTGTACGAGGACTGAAGTTTTGGTTGCTGGGCACCTGGTTATGGAGTGATAACACAGTAACAGCTGCGCAGTATATGAGCAAATGGAAGTCCGTAAGATTATCTACTGTTTCTAAGAAAGCTGCCAAGCAATTGTTTGCATCCTCAATTATTTGTCTACTATTATTTTTAAATCTTAGCTTGGGAATAATACTCCTTGAATTTGGATCACTATCTTCCCATTTCATTAATTCTGTCTGTAAAATATTCATCACATTTCTACGATCCTCCAGTGTGTTACTATTGCCTTCAATTTCGACTACGGAAGATTTATTACTTTCTGCAGTACCTTGACGTGGTGTGGTGTCTATGTTAACGGCAGGATGATCTTCATTATTGGTCTCCTACATGGGTTGTAGTTCTGAGAGAACCCCATCTTTAATCTGTTGAATTTCAAATTCGCTTAGGAGACTGTTCTTTATTATGGTTCTACGCTGATCACTTACTCGCTGTTCTGTGATATTCAAATGGGAGTATTTACTTATAAACTTAGAATGCAGAGAAGTTCTTTATCCAGTCAGAATTATTTCCATGTCTGTAGCTAGGAAGTACAAACGCATGACGTCTGTATTCATTTCACGTGTCCATTGCATGCGTTGTCAACTGCGGCCAGCCTTGGTGGTTGCAAATTAAATCTGCAAAGCACTTTCGGCGGTGCTGATCTGTTGATGTTGGGTATCAGCAGAATTTTCGTTGGCAGCGGGGGTTTCTTCAGATGAAATGGCAGTTGTCCGCTGCATCCACAACCTGCCGTTACTGGTGGCTTGTAAACTGACACGTCCTGCACCAGAACTAGACGTGCCCGGAAGATCCTCCGGTAGCGGGCATTTTTAGCCTACTTTTCACATTTTGCAAAAATGAGGAAAAAGTAGACTTATGAGATCGGGCAAATGTGTGTCTGTCTGTCTGTCCTTCTGTCTGTCGGTCTGTCTGTCTGTCTGTCTGTCTGTCTGGCTGGCTGTGTGTGTGTGTGTGTGTGTGTCCTCCCCCCTATCAACTCCTAAACGGCTGCAGCAATCGAAACAAAATTTGGTAGGAGTAAAGATCTATACCTCAATATCTCACGACCATATTTGAAATTGATGTCAGTGCTACCAACTGCTGAAAAATCGCAATTGAAATTTGAGCTTCATGTTGGATATCTTGGAAGGTATGAATGGTAGCTATTTCAAAATTGGCACACGTATGGATAATAATATTGCAGTTTAATTTCCAGGAGGCCATACATGGAAGTGTTGCCAAAATCATTATAAGCCTGCTGATAGGTCCAAATTTTAAATGCATATAACTTCTACACTATCAATTAGATTTCAACCAAATTTCGTATGTGTTATGTGTACATAAACCGATATGTCTGAGCGTATTCTTAAGAGCCACCAGGGCTACCAACTGTTTATAAATGCTCTCAATTATGTTTTATCCAAATACCCATATATCAGAAAGTATGCAAGCCAACAGCTTTAAACTATGCACACTTACAGTACCTGACATTCTATATTAATTTTGTGTACCTTATATACGTCAGTGCTACCAACATGATTCTAAGCCTGCTGAGAGGTTCAACATTAAATACTTGTAACTTTTATACTATCATTTATATTTCAACCAAATTTCATGTGTGCTATGTGTACCATAACAGATATGACTATGCCGATTCTTAAGAGTAACCAGGGCTGCCAACTGTTAATAAATACTGTCTCTATTTTTGTTACCCTAATAACAATATATCAGAAAGTATGCAAGCCAATAGCGCTAAACTCTGCACACGTACCTGGAATTCTAGATTAATTTGGAGTAACTAATATAGGCCTACACCAGTGCTGCCAACATGATTCTAAGCCTGCTGATAGGTCCAATTTTAAAATGCATGTAACTTCTATACTAACTAATGGATTTCATTCAAAATCGACACAACAATAGATCATATTATTTCAGATTATTTCTGACCAATACATGTATGTCATTGTTGCCAACATGATTTTACGTGCGCTGTTAGATCCAATGTTTAACTGCATGTAACGTCCATACTATCCATTGAACTTCAACCAAATTTTGTATTCTGTACCTTAAGAAGTGGAACTAAGAATATATCCAGTCACCAGGGCTGCCAACTGTAGTTCTCTATTTGGCTAAATTATGCCAGGTATACAGTATTTCGAACTAATTAGAAATTTCGATATTACCAACTTAATTTTGTCATTATTCTAGATAGATCCATATAGATTAATCATTGGCATGAATCTTAATTTTTAAGAAAAGTAGGCTCTTTAGTTCGTCACGGAACTTCTTGTTGTTATTATTATTATTATTATTATTATTATTATTATTATTATTAGAGGAGGAGGTGATATTATGGTACCCTACATTCGACCCTTTTGAGGAATGCTTTATTCATTATAATAATTACGAGAAAAACATGCCAGTAACAGATAAGGTATACAAGTACCATATACATGTATTTAAGCGGCTTCTGTGGCATAGTTGCTGGCATCCTGAGCTTCTAAGCCCAAGATCGCGGGGCCAAACCCGGCCGAAGTCGTCGGATTTTTAAAGAGCGTTAAAAATCCCTCAGTGTGAAGTAAAGTCGGCGGTCCTATCACATAGATTTATAGTATGTAAACGAACCTTTCACTAACTTCAATTGTGTGAAGCTAAATTTCTAAGTTTACCATCAGGTGCTGTAGGAGCTAATTTTACAGCTAGGTGTCGTTGACGGTAGCATTTGGTAGCAAAAGTAGGAACTACTTGAAATTGATCGTCTTCAGTCCGTACCTGAATTACAGATAACACACACTAATACAGCCATCACAATAAATTAACAAGGGTTATCTGACAGATTCTACACATAACCAAAGTACACGGGGCTACATGACCGCGTTGTCGCAGCCCCTAAACTGAGGAACTAACCAACCAATTTTATTTAAAGCATAATTTTTAGTAAGTAATTATAAATATATTGTAGTTCTTGTAAAATAAGCAAAAATTAATTCTAGATCATAAGTGTTGATAATAAGCCACCCGTCCGCCTCGTTGCGTAGGGGCTATAATAGCATCCTTGGATATCACCGGGTTCGATTCTTGTCTGAGGACTGGAACGTGGTATACTCAGCCTCGTGAAGCAAAACTGAGAAGAGGCAGTTTCGATTCATGTCTCAGCCATCCTGGAAGGGGTACAAATTGTTAATGACCTGGGAAGTTCTACTTAAATTCTGATAAATTGGCCAAATGCCCATATCTGTAGATAGGCTACGTTTTGGGAATAAATTCGTATTGGTACTATTATAATAGTGATCTTTCTGCACTGGGAGATTATTTTCGAAAATGGAGACTTCAGCCAAGCACAACTAAGACCGAAGTTGCTTGCTTCCACCTGAACAATAAAATGGTAACAAGGGAACTTATAGTTTACTTCAATAACATTCTCCTTCGCCATAACAGACGTCGCAAGTATTTGGGTATAACACAGCATAGAACATTGTTATTTAAAGAACACCTACGAATGACTTCTTCCAAAATGAAGACAGGAAACAACATCTTGCGGAAATTATGTGGCACCACTTGGGGTGCCAATGAAACTACTCTCCCTTGCTCAGCTCTAGGTTTAGTTTATTCTGTTGCTGAGTATTGTGCTCCGGTGTGGATAAAAAGTCCTCATGTAAGATTAATAGAAGTACAATTGAATAACACCATGCGCATGATAACAGTAGCAAGTATGTCAACTCCTACACAATGGCTTCCTATTCTCAGCCACATCCCACCACCTCATTTGCGGCGATGCAACATTTTGATAAGATAATATAGAAAGATCCAGACCAGCAAACAACCACCTATCCATGGATGGATACATTGCTGATCAACATGTGAAACGTTTACGTTCAAGACATCCACCTATCTGCACAGCGGAGAATCTTGCAACCAACAAATTCAACCTGACTGTTGGGGCAGATGACCTCGTAGTTCCGCCCCTTAAAACAACAATAACTAACTAACTAACTACTGAGGCGTTTTAGAGACGCCGCGCCGGGGTGCCAGATTTTTTCCCGAAGGGGATCTTCAACGAGCCAGTAAATCTACTGACACAGCTCACTCGCATCTCGCACCCTCAAATTTCAACTGGCTGCGCCAGGATTCGATCCTGCAACCTTAGGACTAGCAGGCGAGAACGTTACTGCTGAGCCACGCAGTCTGTATAATGATAATATAGAAAGATCTAGACCAACAAACAACTACCTATCCATGGAGACATTGCTGATCTACAAGTGAAACGATTGCGTTCAAGACATCCACCTATCTGCACAGCGGAGAATCTTACAACTAACAAATTCAACCTGACTGAGATATGGTCTTCTGAATGGAATGCGTTTGCCCCTCCAGAGAGTTCAGTAATGCCATGCATAACTGAGAAGTTGCCATGGTTCATTCAGCCGAGGAAGACCTGGTCAAAATTAAATAGAATCCGGACCAATCACGGTGTATGCGCGGATTTCCTGTACAAGTGGAGGAAAAAATCTTCATCATGTTGCGAGTGCGGTGCTGAAAGACAGACTGTTCGGCACCTAGTTCAAGAATGCCCACAAACATCTTACAGTGGCGAATTCAGCGACTTCTTCCTAGGGACACCACAGGCACTTCATTACGTTTCTAAACTTGATGTCAAATTATAAATAATTTTCATGTAAGCCATACGATAAATAAATAGTGATAACCTTTACATAGTATAAGACAAAGTCCTCGATTCTTGGATGTAACGGTAATCTCGAGAACCAATGGATGAATTTTGATGCGGTTTTCACCATTCTGTAAAGGATTTCGGAAGGAAGGTTTCTGTAGAAACACATTTATTTATGACCAAAGGAAGTCGAGGAGTAACTATTTCAGTGAATCGAGTCGAAGAAAAACCTGCCGTCCATGCACCTTTCAAGCTTACGGTTGGGTAAACAGTATGAGTGTAAGAATTGTTCAGCATGAAAAGTTCTACAAAAGAAATCCGTGACAGCATATGTCTATATTTATTACATCGCCCACTATAAGTGTTTTTACGTTTTAATTTCTTCCAACAATCTCCATTCAGTGGAAATATAAACTACTAGCTTCGGAGCGAGTTTACGATCTAGCGAGCGAGCCTATCACCCCAGCTTTGGCCAGCATCAAACTGTCGAGTCGTGTCGAGTTAAGACTTCAGAGAAGAGTATATATGTGTTTGGAGTTTCGCTGTTCACCTCGGATTTTCTGAATTGCGACTGGGATCTGCCAACGTGCGTCCTTTAAGTTTACCCTGGGTAAACCGTTAAAGATACCGGTCTCGGGTTGCTAGTTAACTAATACATGTAATTTTTTCCTGGAGTGTTATTTTCATATTACCTAGTATACACATTGTATCCCGCCCAGTCATTGGGCGAATTCGTGTTGACCGACTGAAGAGTGACAAATAACAGTTTGTATTGGCAACATTGAAATAATGGCTTCAAAACTTTACATTTCGTTTTGTTATTTATGTTCGACCCTGACTATTATATGTCAGAAAACTGTACTATAATGAGGCTCATTATAACACTATTTTTCATTATGAAACAGTTTCTCCCACCAATCATAGCTCAAGAAACAGTTGTTTGACCAATTAGATAATTAGATGTGCTGAGTTTCACGGCCTTCTAATTTAAATTTCACTGCCTGGCCTAGTGTCATAGTAGGGTAATCGAGGAGGTCATGATCAAATACAAGGCACTCCCTGCGTCTCATACGCTCCGTTCAGTACACAAAACTGGCGAAATCTCGACAGATATTTATGAATATTTATGTTCGAACATAAAATAGTTGCAATAATTATCGTCGAACATAAACAGTCGTATGCAACTCGCCTATATTGGTAATTAAGACACTCGTATGTAAATCATAAAACTAGCGTACGCTCGTTTTATAAACATACTCGTGTCTTAATTATTGCCATTATAAGCTCGTTGCATAATATTTATGTACTATTACTTTCTCTTTTTATTATGAACCATCGGAAGATGATATGAAATATCCCTTGTAAGTTAAAAAATCAATACCAATAATATCAATACCATGATAGCTTATGTTTTGATATTTCAACATCAATTTTCACAATTAACATTTTTTGAAAAGTGTCCTTCTTACACACAGACATTTACCATATGATTGAGTTCCTTGTTGAAGAGAAATCCTTCTGTCCATTAGTCTTCCTGAAACCAAGCGCACCTGTGAAGCCAGTTGGAACTCCATACATTCTTAGAGAGAAACGGCTCAAACAAATCCGTAGTGAACTGCTCTACGGATTCTCTGATCAAGGCGGTGTTGATGGACACGGTGACTTCCAGCAGGGCATACATGCTTCAAAGCCACAGATACAGAAGAACTTCAACTTCACGATACCTTTCTTTGGTTTCCGCTTCAACTACACTAGGGTAAGGGCTAAGAGGTTATTTTCCATACATGTTGTGTGTTCCTTACCAACCTGACCCTATCAGTAGAGTAGGGTTAGAGATTATTTCAGAAGTAAGCCGTATTCCTGTTATCAGTTTTGTATGAGAAATCCTTCTCCACCACAAAACCTTCTGTATGTTGATGTCATATACTGTGTGTCACCACTTGTTATGATTTGACTACATTTGAAATATATCCAATTGTGTTTAATGGGTGTTCCTGGCTGTTCACTGACAATTTCTAGACCGATTTAGGACAAGAGATCGATGTTAATAGTTTTGAAGATAATTCAAAATTAGTGTAAGGAAGCGGAGGGGAAAGGGGGGGGGGGTGTAAAGGTTTAAAAAATAATGAAAGAATAAAATGATGTCATCATCGCTCATGGTCGGCAGCTATCAGCTTTAGAGCCAAATCTCAAGAGAGAGATTTAATACTGATTTTTCAGATGTTTTGTAGTGCATTGAACATCTACGACCAAACACTCACGCTCATTGTTTGAACAGTTCTTGACTTAGGGGAAAAACGTTCTCCAAAATATAATATAAGGTAGGAAGTAAAAGTTAAAGGAAGCGTACAAAGCATTGATAGAAACTAATGAAAACAGCGAATTAGAAGTACTATAGAACGCTCAGCTCATTGTAACGAGGAGGTAGAAATACCTAACACTTTCTGTATGTTACGTGAAGGTTTGCAGTAATAGACAATATGGTTTGTTATCACTTATCTTATCATAGTCGGCTGCAAAGCTAGGTGGTCACTTTTTACCCCTAAATAATCTGCGTGCTATTTCTAACAACGTAACAATTGTGTGCAAATGTAACATGTACAGTATGCTTAAAGATAGATATTGATCTAGCTCGGAAGATTACGGAAAGAGAGCTTACGAGAACGACGACTTTATTCAGCCAGACGAAGTGAGTGGATCTCTTGAAGTTGAAAAGGCAATATAAGTGGGGAAAAGAGTATGAACTAACCTTTCCATGGAAGTCAGGTAGATCTGACTGAAGCGAAGAGTGAAATAGGGCCGCGCAGCTTGATAAATCATGTACGAAATTACTCAAATTTCCACTTTAATAAAAATGAACATTTTCAAATAAAAGAGACTAAATAGACAATATATTTCGAACAGATCCAACCACAGCCATAGTGAGTTATAGACACCATCAACATGTTATGCTTTATAAGCATGTCTTAACGCAAAATTACACTTTGTAAGTCTGCTTATTAGTAAACAAGAATAGTGAAATAAAAGCAATATAGACTTGATCTTAAGAAGATATCAATAAAGTATACGTTTTTCTTATCCACAGGTGTCAGTGAATGGTTACCTAGAGTTCACCAATCCTCCTGAGTATTACACTTACCCTCTCGTCTTCCCCAACAAAAACTGGCCCAAAGAAAACGACCCATCATTCATTGGCATATTCTTCAGCGAGGCAAGAATAGGCAACATTCACCGTCACGATATTGACCAGCGTAGAGCAGGTGTGTACTTCAGGATGGAGACTGATCTAACAAACCGGACTGATCAGTCTGGTGTTGAACTTCGTGAGCGACTTACCTGGGATATTCGTGAAGGAGTGAACGGATCTGACAAGTTTGTTCCTAAACATGCAATGATCGTGACCTGGAAGAACGTGTCCTTTGCTGGTGGCATTGATGCATCACTCGACAAGGTAAGATTATACAGGATGTATTATTCGTGATGTCATTCATTTAAGTACCTCTCGGTCCATTCTGTCACATTAGGCATTCGCATTCTACAATGATTCTAGCTGTCAATCAACTTGAGGTAGGCTCGCTGGCTTTTCTCGAAGGTCAAATAGATTTCAGGCAGTTTGCCATCTCTTGATGAATGCAGCACATTTGCATTTGTCTGTTGGCTCAGGCTAGAGTAAAAGGTGGCTTTTCACTGATGCCTCAGTCTCACGCATGGCTGTGATTATATGGAAGCTACTGAGGTATGGATGGAACTAAGTAATGACATTCAGGGCACAGTCCGTGCCTGTGAATGCTGTGAAAGGTTCTACTCATAAGGTTAGTAGGGGAAGTCCGTGTAATTTGGACCACTTAACTTTAATCGTCAATAACTTCTTTGACCGTAATTAAACTTTCTCAAATTTTATGGATGATAATTAGTACAATGTATCAAATGATTTGGTGCAAATAAATGTTAATATTATCTCAGCGTATAACCTAAAATTTATTTTTATAACAAAATGTATTATCGTGTAATTCGGACCGGATGGCATGTAACTAGGACCAGGGTGATGTGTAATTTGGACTGCTAAATATAAACACTTGTAAGCTAATTATTAGGCAATACTAAACAATAAAATACAATATTGCGAATTCTGATTGTCACTTTTGGCATGTAGCACAATAGTAAAACAGTTCATCGTTAATTTCGGCACAATTTTCATGAGCCCACCTTTTGCAACCGTCGCACTGAATCCAATCATCCTCATAACACCACCTCGTAATGTAGTGACTAGCATTCTTCGCTGTCACGCCGGAGGTCAAGGTTCGATTCCCACTTCAGCCACCCTGGAGGTGGTTTTCCGTGGTTTGCCCATTTCTATTCCAGGAAAATTCTGGGATGGATGCAAACTTATGGCGTCGGCCACCTCCTTACCAATCCTATTCGCTATTTACAAATACACACACACTTGTACAGTCATCACAATAACACAGGTTGTCACACAAATTCCACACACACACACACACACACCCAAATGCACAGGGCAGTATGACCATGTTGTTGCAGCCACCAAAATAAGCAATAACAACAACTACAAAACCCTTTCAGATTATAAACCAACTTTTTTCAGAATCAGAAATAAAACTTTGAAGAAAGTTGTTGTTGCTTATTTCAGGGGCATTGCGACATTGTAGTCATGTGGCCCCGTGTACTTGTGCGAGGGTGGAGTTTGTGTGATAACCTGTGTTATTATGATGCCTGTACTACTAGTGGATGTACTTGTAAATTGGGGATAGGATTGGGAAGGAGGCGGCCGTGGCTCTAAGTTACGACCCGTCCCGGCATTTGCCTTGTATAAAACTGGGAGACCACGGAAAACCACTTCCAGGATAGCTAAGGTGGGAATCAAATCCCGTTCCATCCTTCCCACAAGAATTAATATTTCTTGGCAGAGCCAGGAATCGAACCCGGACCTCCAGGGCGACAGCCAATAATACTAGCCGCCACACCACGAGATGGTCACTATGAAGAAACGTAGCGATTAAATTTGTTTCAACGGACCAAATTACACACTCTCGGGCAGTCCAAATTACACGCCATGCATATATTTAATCAAAGTTCAAATAATTTGAACATTGTTTAAAATTGATGAATGAAGAAATGTTAGAACTTACCACGATGTTTCAGTAGTAATTGTGAAAGCAACACACACTCTTCGCTGAAATAATTACTTGACAGCACCCTACCTCCCGGTCGTATAATTTTACGAGGAATGTGGTCACAAACTTATTTTCCTCATTACTCCTCAACCTTCAGTCCGAAAATAGAAGAACTCCCAGGGTGAAAGGGACACTCAACTGTCTTGCTTACCTTGCCTGAGACAAGGGGTTGCCAAACTTGCAAATACCAAAAGCAACATCAGTCCAAATTACACGACGGTCCAAATTACACGGATTTCCCCTACTACTGTTCTGACTCAGTGAGGAAAGTAATGGCAAACTACCTCACTCCTTTTCTTGCCTAGTACGCCTCAATATAGCGCTGCATTGAGTTTTCGTGGGTATCTACTCACATAAGCTAACGGCGGTACTGTTTGAGGATCCAACCAGCCTTTGGGCTGACTACCTAACATAAGATATTATAAGACGGTCGCCAGCGCGTGAGAATTTGAGAGCGAGTCTACACAATATCACGGGACTTCCCCTTGGCAGTCTTCCCGCCTCAGTTGTGTCCAGTGTTTTAACCACTTACGCAATCATCATGGAATCAGGTGAAGGCTACTAGAGCGTCAAAAAATAAACCTAAACGGGTTCCTCCTTCGTGCCAGCAGGAACGGTGTCGTGCCGGATGCGACCCGTGCAGCAAGCGACCCAACGATTTGCAATCGTGCCACTAACGACCCATGCACTGATGTATCGGTAGAATCGGGGAATTTCTAATACACATCTGTCACTGCTAAAATTCCACTTAGGTTAGGTTAGGCGCCGTAAAAATTGAAGAGCTTATTTCCAAAGTGACGTAAATCCAAAATTGACGGTTTTTCAGTTTTTTCTGTCATAAGCAAGTTTAACGGTTCTCTCTACGTATAGTAAAGGTTTTAAGTCACAATACGTCGTATATCCCATATTAACAGAGATCAAAGAACTAAGTTTATTTGCAAAGTGCCGTAACTCCAACGTGTATTTATTTCCAATGAGTCTTATATCCATGTTCACCAAACCGATGGCTCTCTGGATATCAAGGCCATGGTTAACGTTGAAGAATATGTAGAGCATCAGTTTGAGTTTGTTGTGTTTAAGCCATTTACATTTTCATAAATGCCACACAAAGCGTAGGTCAATAGGCTACATGGTTTATTTCCAAAACGTCCTAACTCCAACTTACAGGTGACGATTACCACAATTTCCAAAGATAGAACATTTTTAAAACACAGTCTCAGGATGTGCATAGAAGTAATGAATGAAATTACATTATATTCATAATCATACCTGAATGTAATTATACGAAGAAACAAAAACGCGATTTCTGAAGTTTTATCTTTACGTCACTTGGGAAATATGATCTTCAATAATCTTCTCTCGAACAATGGGTCGCATTGTAAGCTACTAGTATTATTACCCGTTGAACATTAGATTGTCGCTGAGCCTGGCTGCGCCAGTGTTTGTTGTTGATTGTAGCATGAGCCCTCGGGGCGAAGCGGGAAACACAGCGATGACAAGTGTTCGTTCTGCACATAAGACAAGCAGCATTGCTCGTCACATGAGCTCATGTCACCATGGACAGTCAAACGATAACTGAGACTATTGGAGCTGAGTCATATCCTACTCCCGCAACTGTACCTGTCAACGAAGCAGGCTGACGTGTGACACAAGTAAACAGGGAATAGTTCCCATCTCGACCGCCGGCAATCAATTCGTGAAAGGGTAATAGCAGGGTCGCTACAGCCACGACTTTTATTGGGTCGCATCCGGCATATCGCACTTGGCACGTAATCGCAGGATCAAGTCAGGGCGAGGAAGATTGCTACCATTTTAAGATAAGATAACAGAATACGAAGATTGATATTGTACATTCAGGGAACACTGAGTCGTTTCATGCATCCCACAGCGAGCGAGGCTTTCAGCAGCTCACGTGATTGAGAATGCATTGCGGTAATGAATCCCATGTCAACATGGGCGCCCGCAGGATTTTTTGCCAGGGGTGGAAGAGAGAGGGAAGGAGGGGGGGGGGGGGAGTAATATGTTTCATTTCATTAACTACCTGCATTAGGTGATTTTCGTTTCGTTTCTTACTTGCTTCGTGATATTCATTATTTGGCTGCTCTGAAACCGTTGGGTGCATTATCTTTATGGCATGAATGGGAGGAAATTTCTTTTTAGTTCGCTCTTCTCTGTAAATCATCGTAAGAGGTAAAAAATAGTTGTATCACCATATATCGACAAAAATAAAAATCAAGCAGTTCATTAAAATGGTAAGGTAATCCAGTTCGCCGATTTCCTAAATAACTGGAGATATTTTCAGAAAATCGCAAATTAATAAGTTAAATAAAACTGGGGAATTATCCCTACATCAATATCAGTTGAATATCAGTAAGTTTAACTTCAATTTATGAAATAAACTGGTGTGACAATGAACAATCGATATATTGTCGGGATTCCAGGGGATTCCGTTCGGGTGTCCATTCATATCAACATGTATCGTGAGAGTTATTAATTGATCAACGAAGGTAACGACGATCCTACATTCCTCTAAACTTTCAGCTGAATTAGCGGCATAATGAAATCAGCCGGTCACTATTCAAGGCGCTCACATGACCTTACAATGTCAACTCTACAGTAGTAGAGCACTGAGATATAAACGGCTTAGCATACGCTTAAAGCGCGTGGAGACATAGCGCACTGTTCACACACGTGTGCAAAAATACCACCGCGCATGCATATTGTATCGGCCTGTTTATACAATCATTGAAGTGAGAGAACATTCAAAATAACCCCTTAGTTATATTTAAAACTCTTGTGACTCTGTTCTAAATGGAACTGCTTTGTTCCAGACCAACACGTTCCAGCTGGTGCTCACTACAAATGAAGTACAAACTTACGTCATCTTCAACTATGTGGACATCAAGTGGCTGAGTCATACAGAAGCTGGAGGCGACACGACCACAGGACTGGGAGGTGTTCCTGCTTTTGTGAGTATTACTTACAAATGAAACGGATATCGGGCAACTATCCAGCTGATACCGGATATTCAATAAATTACAAAAATGTCGACTTTATTTAATTCACCCCACAATCTTCAGGCTAAATGGCTGGGCAGCGATCGCTTGGTAGGCCTGGCCCCTTCATGAACTTGCTGCCACGGGGGAATAGGGGTTCTGTCACTTAAATTATGTTGTGATTTTTTAATTATTATTTTTAGCCTATTTTCATTTATGAAAAAATAGGCGTATGAGATCACCTTTTGTCGGTGTGTGTGTGTGTGCGTATGTGTGGGTAATGTCTGTGCCCCCAAAGAAAATCTAAACGGCCAACGTGATTTCAATGAAACTCGGTAAGTGGATACTACTACTACTTTGTCCCATCTCGAACGTCCCTTTCAAATTTTAATACGTTTCACCAATCCAACATAGCGGCCAAGCGAAATATTTCACTGGCATTCTACAGTGTATCTCCGCAACAGGAATATATAACACCATGAAACTTTGTACGGTGATAAAGGGAACTACTAGAAATTCACCTATGTGACTTTCAAAAACCTGTTAATTGCAAAACGAACATGGTGACCAAGCGAATTTGAAACATTTAAATAGGCTTTTCTCGTGATTGAACCACCTGAGCGCAGTGAAACATGGTACAGTACAGCAAATGCTTATACACATTGTAATGCACTGACATCTAATTTAGTTCAATTGTTTACATAACCTCAAGATGGCGGCTGTGCAAAATTTTAAAATTTTGTTTTTATTTCTTGTGTTTTAAAAAGGAAAGAAGATTGTCGATTTACGTGGCCGTGAATCTTGTGATTATGAGCCACGGGTCTTGTGTTTCAATCATGCGATCGAAGTCGACGTTTAAATAATGAACCTACGCAATAATCGTCATCTAATAGTACATAACTCTATGTCCTGCATATATGTAAAACCAACATGGTGAATATATGAAATATTTAGACTGTTCTCATTATCTACGAATCTATTACAGATATCAAACTGAAATTGTGTATGTTGATAGAGACAATTAATATAAGTAGGATATATGAAAATAGGCTATTTCTTTCTTTCTCGGAACTACTTGCTTAAATATTATTTTTATTTTATACCTTCTCAAACCAGCCGGCCCCGTGATGTTGGGGTAGCGCGCCTGCCTCTCACCCGGAAGCCCCGGGTTCGATCCCCGGCTCCGTCAGGGATTTTAAAACTGACGTGAGGGTTGGAACGGGGTGCACTCAACCTCGTGAGGACAATTGAGAAGCTGTCTGACAGAGAGACAGCGCCCCGATCACGAATCCCAAGATTAACGGCCGAGGGGACCCGACGCGCTGATCACGCGTCACCCCAATATCTGCAGGCCAAATGGCTGGGCAGCGGTCGCTGGTCGGCCTTAGCCCGTCATGGGCTGTATAGTGCCAGGGGTTGACTTTTTTTTTTTACCTTCTCAAACCCTTTTCAGCCTGCGTTTGTTCTAATCACAATTATCAAATGGTGATTGCAATAAACACTACTCTCGCACCGATCTCTGGCAGTCCGAAATTCGGAATAGAGAGTGTTCTAATTCTTATTGTGAAAATGATTATTTAAATTCCCTGTCTTCGTACTACATGGTTTGCAGTATTTCTAAAAAACACGACCTTAATAGCTAAAAACCTCCTTGATTATCCATGTGATTGTGATAATCCAATCATTAGAAAGATGTGAAAGTTGAGGACCACGTGTTTTAAGTTTGAATTCCCAAGCTGTTCAATATCTTCAGCAGTTCGTTTTGCAATCTAAAGCCATTTCTAAATTGATTACTGGTTTCTTTGTTCCAGGTTGGTTTCAACGGAGGAAATGGCACACACAGTTATGAGTATCTACCCTATTCTCAGTCTTCAAAGTTGCTTCAAATAGTGAATGCAAGTTGTGGTAACGGAATCCCTGGCAGGCATATATTCCGCATTGACGAAGAGATCATCTTGGGGAACTGCAAGAACATACACTAATGTCAAGTAGTTAGTGATGGATATGACTGTCAAGATCTGAAATAAACATCGTACCGGTACTTTTCTTGTATTTAATTTGGTTATTTAACTCTTAGATGTACAAAGCTAGCAAGTAACATATTATTTGGGTCAGTGGGTCGCAGTACATGTTCCGCTGGGTCACCACGGAATTTTGGATTATTTTTAAACAATAACAAATATTAATGTGTCAAAGATAAAGCGAGTACAACATCGAACATCAATTCCCCTCGATTTTCCTTATTTCCCCTAGGTCCTCCAAGGGACCCAGAAATGAGTTCAACTCCGCTTAGGCTTTGGCAAGGGGTCGGCAAAGGTGTTATCCCCAATGACGTAAACAAATGTCATAACCCTCCTGCTCGCATACCAAGGGCCACTAAACAAGGGAATCAACCAACCAACCTTGTACAAAGAGTGATCCAATATAATCTGCTGAAAGTAATGTGTTGCTCTTTAATCCGTATCCCCTCCTATTGCAAGAGACTCTAAAAGGGCAGGGTGTGTGTAACCCACCACGCATGGTAACACTAAGCGGTCTACACACTCAAGGGCTTACGGCTGGTAAGTGAAAAATGAAAATCCACAGCCTGCTTCCAGTCTCCGACCGGGTCAGGAATGGAATGAATGAAGCCCCTACTCTAGCGGCGAGGATATGAACTGTGCCGGCTGCCGAGGCCTGACGCACTCCTCTGGGGCAATGATTACTACGAGATCGAAACGATTCGAGGAATTCCTGTGATGCTTTCTTTGTTTTTTTTGTGTTTTTGCAGCAACTAGGAGGCGGGTTTTCTATTATTTCCTTTTCCTTTCTACCTTTGATGGCTCTAAGTCATCTCAAGTCTCCCAATCCTCATTCTTCGAAGATATTTCAATTTCCCCTTTTCCTCCTTTGGGAATCAAACCCACCCCTTCTCAGTTCTGCCTCACGAGGCTTAGTGTAAACCGTGCCAGCCCTCAGACTGGAATTAAATTCCTTTGCAGAGCCAGGAATCGAACCGGGCCTCAGCAAGAATGTTATATGGTGACGAAGTCATTTCAATCTCTAACCCAAAAGTCGTTAAATGGAACAGGTTCAAATGTGCAAGTTCAGTTCTCCAGCACGGATAGCATCACTGGTGTATGTTTAAGTGATGCTTTCTGGATTATCAGCTGACAATTACATCCCTTTCATTTAGGAGAATGAAGCATTCCACTCTGTCTTTTTTCTACGGAGGGAATCCATAAGTTTAGTTTTGTTCTCAAAGCTGTAATTTTGTCTTTCACAGTGAATGTGGATGTTATTCTTTTCTGTAGGGACTTCAGTGAGTATTTTAAAAATTTCTGCGAGATCATGTAGCTTTGTAGACCACTGCTCAAAATACAAAATCATTAACATTCGTTACATATGTAAACAAATTTGAAAAACCCTAAGTTCGTCTAGGAGTCCAAATAACCTGCAAAAACTTTGCTCACTGGAAAGTATTTGAATTTCATTGTGAATAAGGAGTGATGCAAGGAAGCCTGTTGTTTAACGTGACCGTTAATCGTGCGATTATAAGCCACGTGACCTTACTACGTGGAATCTGAACCACAGGACATGGCATTTCAATTCGAAAATCTCACATGTATTAACCGAAATCGAACCCGGCCCACCTTGGTGAGAGACCAACAGTTTGACCGCTGCGCCAGGCCACCACCACAAGTGAAGGAGTGATTCATACTGACTTCCCATTTCTCCACCAACTCCTTGATTATGATGGTGCATTGTTGTTGTTGTTGATTAAAGGGGCACATATTCACACACCCTTCCAAATGGAGCGAAACATAATTGATGATTTTACAACTTCATCAAGGACTTTTTATAAATGCTGACGTAATTGAATCGGAAATCACTTTAGGAGCCGCTGCTCTAGACACGCAAGTTGCAAATTGATCCTTCTCAATCCTTCACATTCGTTTGGCAATGAAGTTAAATTATTTAAAGATTCTAAGAAATGTACAGATATATCTTCATTGTATTAACATAGAACAGGTGTTATAAAATATTTTGATTTTCTGTTTCGCCGTGTGAAAACATGACGGCACATAACTGCTGGTACTGACTTAAATTCTAGTCTGGTTTTAGAAGCTGTTCAAGTGTTCAGTTCTTCTAGAATCAAGATTGCCTTTCCTACTATTCGTCGAAAATGGTATTTAAAAGACTTTACTCCAGCCTCCCAAAGTCCTCCTACATGCGAGGATCTAGGTGGGATGTAATGCCATTCCACTCCTTCGTTGCTGATCGCAGATTTTACTGCTGCCCTGTGACCTTCATTTTAAAACAGAGCCACTTTAATTCCTTTAAGTCCTTATTGGCCTTGATGAAGTTGGTAGCGTTTTCTGAGTATATGTTCAATGGCTTTCCTCTTCTCGCGATGAAACGACGAGAAGCACCGGGAAATGCACCTGTACTTAGATCACTCACGGTCACAATGTGAATGGCCTTTGTAGCCATACATATGAATACCGGTATTGCTATAAATGTCTTGATTGGAGACTGACCCTTGCGTCGTCTTTGACGAACACACACTGGCCGCAATAATCCACTCCTGTGTGAAGAAATAGACGTTGTGATGTTATCGATTCTTGATGTTCATTTGTACTTTTGTAACGGTATTCTTCTCGACAATGCATAGGCCTAACAAAGCATAGGGTGAACATGGCTTCCTGCTTCCTATGTAATGGCTGTATAGTGCTATGATGTGCAATAAACCCTGATTTGACACTGAAGTGAGAATTATTCACTTACGGTACGTTGAGAACCTGTAGATACGCGGGTAGCGTAAATAATATAATATACCGTAATGTAACATTGTGGCGACCGTGACAGGACACGCGTGCGTGTGCTGATAATATTGTGTCTCGAATGAGTATTTCATAGCATCATGGAAGCGAACTTGGAACGTTCATTGAAGTTAAGGAAGGTTATTCGTACAGAGTTTACTAGACAACTGAACGTTCTGAGAAGTGAGATCGAGAATGTAGACCAAGAGGAGAAAAGAAGAGAGGTTCAAGTTTCGTTCTCTCTGTTGCAAAAGAAAAATGATGAGTTGCTCTCATTAGACGGCAAGATCCTAAGTTTCAAAATAGACCTCGGGCAGGAGGATTTGGAGGATGAGTGCCGCATTGCCGACAAATATCAACGACAGTTCCTTGACGTGGAGGTAAGTGTAAGTGAAATATTAACCTCCTCAACGAACTTACTTGATGCAGCGAGTACTACCAGTGGTAGTGCTGATATGGTAAGTAGACGAAAGTTCAAGCTTCCGAAGTTGGAACTTCGAAAATTTGACGGTGAGGTTCGACAGTGGTTACAATTTTGGGGTCAGTTCGAATAAATTGATAAAGATATTGTACCAGAAGATAAATTTCGGTATGTAGTGCAAGCTACCGTGAAAGGTTCGCGTGCTAGAGAAGTAGTAGAAAGATTTCCACCTACAGGTGAAAACTATTGCAAAGCAATAGAAAGTTTGAAAAGCAGATTTTTCAAGGGCGATTTGCTTGTTGAAGTCTATATTAGAGAGCTGTTGACATTAGTGTTGAAGAATGCTTCTTCTGTTAGTGACTCCAGCTCATTGCGTAGTGTCTGGCTGCGTGGCTCAGGGGTAACGTTCTCGCTTGCTGAGCCCAAGGTTGCAGGTTCGAAACCTGGCGCAGTCAGCTGGCATTTGAGGGTGCGCAAATGCGAGGGAGCCGTGTCAGTACATTTACTGGCACGTTAAAGATCCCCTTCGGGGCAAAATTCCGGCACCCCGGCGTCTCTAAAAGCCAGGGTAGTTAAAAGGGACGTAAAACCAATAACATTATTATTATTCATTGCGTAGTCTATATGACAGTTTGGAATCCCAAATAAGGTCATTGGAAACACTAGGTGTTACCTCTGACAAGTGTGCTGCCATGTCATACCTCTAGTTGAGTCCTGTTTACCTGAGGAACTTCTCAGGGCTTGGCAAAGAAGCCCAAATTTTGCAACTACAGGGGACTCCAAAAACAGGCTAGAATATATAATGCAATTTCTAAAGCTGGAAGTAGAATCAGAAGAAAGGATCAGTTTGGCTGTGGCAGGTTTTGGTGTTAAAGATGATTGTAATACTCAGACTACACTAACATGCTGTAAGTCTGCAACAGCCACTGCTGCTTAGTTATTGAATACAATTGGTGTAGAGGATAGGAAATACAATTGTATTTTTTGTAATGGACGACACGATGGTTCCAAATGTTTTAAGGCTCAGAAAATGAACTTTCATGAAAAACAAAATGTGTTAAAAGATAAGGTTGACTGCTTTCGGTGCTTCAAAAGGGGTCATTTTTCCGACAATTGCAAAATAACTGAGAGATGCCTTGTTTGTGGTAAGAATCATAATGTGTTAATGTGCCCTGATGGGCCAAGTAATGGAAAGAAATATGATTCTAAAATTAATTCAGACCACAGCCAAGAAAAGGATGAGCAGAAAGTAACCTCCATTAGTAGCACCACACATCACCATGTTCTGTTACAGACCCAAATTGTGAACATCAAAGGTACTACTGTAGGTCTTACATCTTTGTACGAGCATTAATTGATTCAGGCTCTCAGAGGTCTTATATCCGAAAAAAAATCGTGGACAACTTAGGTTGTAAACCACTGAGGAGAGAGACAATTAAACATGGTCATTTTGGTGGTGTACAAACTAATTTGAAGCAACATCTGAGTTACAATCTAGAGTTACAAAGCTGATGGTAAATTTCAATGTAAATTGGAAGCACTTGATCAAACAATCATCTGTGATGGTATTCTTTCTGTCGAGAAACGACCTTGGTTAGAGGAACTTGCGGAGGGGAATATTTATCTAACAGATGTAGGAGCAGATGCAGCTGGTAAGTTATTGACAGAGAAACTGAAATTTTTGGATTCAAGCTTAGTAGCTATTGAAACTAAACTAGGATGGACTCTGATGTGAAAGGTTCCATATCAGGCTTCGAGTAACTTGGCAGTGGAGATTACTTCACTACTTATTAACGATTTTAGTGACCTGTGGAGATTAGAT
The DNA here is from genome assembly GCA_946902985.2 of Meconema thalassinum. Classification (NCBI taxonomy): domain Eukaryota; kingdom Metazoa; phylum Arthropoda; class Insecta; order Orthoptera; family Tettigoniidae; genus Meconema; species Meconema thalassinum. The sequence goes on from OX336391.1 coordinate 208,484,758, forward strand.
GTCATTGGTATATCAGACCCAGCCACTCAGAAGTCCAAAGAAGAAAGGGATCTGGAGATTCGATTGAATTTTCAGACATGTATTGTCAGAAATGATGATGGGCGGTACGAGGTGCCCCTATTGTTGAAGGGGGACCACTTACCTCTTCCAAGTAACAGGGATTTGGCACGTAAGAGACTAGAGTCCACAAGCCGAAAATTACATGAACGCAATTTGTTTAGTCCATACGATGCAGTTTTGACGGAATGGGAACAATTGGGGATAGTTGAAAAGGTACCACCTCAGGCACTGGGTGATTATGGGCACTAGTTACCTCATCGAGCTGCCATTAAGGAGAACAGCACTACAAGAGTGCGCCCAGTATTTTATGCTTCTGCCAGAGAGAGAAGCTTACCCTTTCTGAACCAGTGTTTGAAGTGTGGGCCTTATTGAGCTTATTCCTTCCATATTACTCAAATTTCAAAGAGGAGAGTTTGGGGTAACAGCTGATATAGAAAAGGCCTTCCTGCATATAAGTATTCGACACGAGACAGTGTTCGTTTCCTCTAAAGTAGAGCTGTTGGCCCTGCATGAAGTTGCTTAACATGGTGCTCCATGACAATGAGGTTGGTTAACTGTTGTTTTGGATGCAATATGATCTGATGTTTTTGATCCTGTGTCAGCATTGATTGTTGAAGCCTTCCTCCAACCTTTAGAAGTCCATCGCTGTCAATAAATGGATCAGGATTGATGGTAGAGCTCTTTGGATGACAAGTCATCCCACGTTGAAAGTCGTGCAATTCCTGAGGGAACATTTGTTCTTGTCCGATCATCAGGATTGTGACTACTGAATTCTGAAGTTCACGTGCAGATAGAGGACCGATAGTTCGCTCAGATGGTTCTGACCGTGCATTGCTTGATACAACTCTCTTCAATTTGCTGAACGTTGACTACCTATGAGGTAGACCATTCTCCACCGTCTGAAGAACAAATATGGCGTATTGTTTTGCTTCTGTGGCAGCTTCCTCATGCGTTTCTAGATTGTTGAGAGTTGGCCAGCTCTCTCCATCATTAATCAGCCACGAAGGCCCAAGCCACAACATGTCTGAAGTTACAATCACTGTAGCCGGTACTCCCCTGGAAATCATGTCAGCAGGAATGACATGAGATCTGACATGACGCCAGTGTGCTCCTTCACTTGCATCTTGAATTTTAGCAACTCTGTTTGAAACGAAGGTATTCAAATTCGTAACTGGTGATGTTATCCAATACAGGACAATTGATGAATCACTCCAATGGTAAACATGACTGATTGGCATGTTTAAGGCTTCCTTCCCCTTAGACTTCAGTGTAGTCAGAAGCAATGCAACGCACAGTTCAAGACGTGGAATCGATTGTGTCTTCAGTGGTGCCAAACTATATTTGGAGCATATCAGACGAGGTGATGTTCTTCCATCTAGATCACTGCTTCTCATATAGATGCATGCTCCATATGCCTTGATAGATGTGTTACAGAAGCCAAGCAGCTGTGTATAATTCTGATGAGTGCCACTTGTTATTCGTTGGGAAAGAGTGAAATCCTCAATTGCAGATAATGTTCGTCGATGGTTCAACCAATCTTCTTTATTTCCAACGGAAGGGGTTGGTCCCAATCACACTTAGCTGCCCAGAGTTACTGGAGCAACACTTTTGCCTTCACAGTGACTGGACCTAACAAACCTAATGGGTCAACAATCGTGCGACATCAGCAAGCATGGTCGTTCTTGTGATCTTACCTCCTTGTGGAAGAAGACTCCTCGTTGTCGACGTAATACATCATTCTTCGGGTCTCAAATTGGTCCCAGTGTTTTTGCTGTTTGTTCATATTAGAATACCATTGGTTTAGTTGAGCTCTTGCTGACCCTTAAGATGTCTAGTATAGCGACATCATTGGAACTCCATTTCCTCAGATTGCAGCCACCTGCGTGAAGTAATTCCTTCAGCTGATGCTTTAGACTTCTCGTATGCTCAATTGATTCTGCTCCAGGTAGCAGGTCATCGACATAGAAGTCACGTCGCAGAACTTGCACTGCTTCTGGAAAGTTAACTGTTTCATCTGCTGACAATTGTTGTAGAGTTCTTGTTGCCAAAAATAGTGCGCAAGCGGTTCCATATCTCACTGTCTTTAATTTGTATGCCCTTCAAGTGTTAACTTGGGTTCTCTCTCCATAGTATCATCTGCAGTGTTGTGTCTGGTGGCTCGACTAAAACCTGCCGATACGTTTTTTTCTATATCTGCTGTGATCACATAGGTAATAATCCTTGAATTTAAATTCTTATTTACTAATTTCAACTTCATCATGTCAACAGATTGATATACAAATCACCTTGTCTTTCTTACTTCGCACTTCACAAATTCATAGAACATAGTTCCATTCGTGTTAACTCTATCAATACGTTATTTACTCTGGTAATGTCACCACTTGACTAACACGTCAATAACGTGATCTTATTTCCATAATTATTCGTGTTAATTACGTTTGTAATGTTACACAGTCTTATTCTCTCTAATATTCAGTAATATATCTTAATATACTTCTCCAAAGCGTAAGTATATACTAAGTATTTATAATCGTTCCATTCTCATTTCAAAATAGTATTAAAAATACAATATATTTCATCGTTGCGTTCTAACAATGTTTTCCAATCAACGCTACCTATTAACACATCTTATCTGCGTATATTCTATACAAATACAACGGCTACTATCAAAGCTTTCCTGTCAATACAATGTTGCTATCGAAGCATTCCACTCTCATTAAACGCATTCGTTTAAATCGAAGAGTTATAAAATATTGGTGGTTGTAGTAGAATTTGACTCACCGGCCGCGGTGGCCGAGAGCACTAAAGCGCTACCTCGTGCCTCGCTGGCATCGGAAAAGCGTGGGTTCGAATCCCACCTCGGGCGTCCTGAAAATTGTTTTCGTGGTTTCCCATTTTCACCACCAGGCAAATGCCGGGACGGCTCCTTTCAATAGGTCCACGGCCGATTTCCTTCCAATATCACTTCCCTGACCCGTCCTGAAAAGAAAAGTACATGGACATTGGCTGCATGAATAAAATTATAAAATATACTTTCAATCGCGAGGCACGAGGTAGGACGTTATCGCTCTTGGCCACCGTGGCCGGCGAGTCAAATACTACTACAACCACCAAATGGAGCTATTGAAGACCCTGACCACATTTTTCGTGAAACGTTCACACACCCTGGTCTGACAGCGCTCCAAGTTCATTGTTGTTGTTGATTATTTATTTATCGTAGTGCCGGGAGTGTCCGAGGACATGAGTCTGTAGCTGCTTCCAGCGGACACCCTTAGGGTGAGCTACAAGTTCCGTTCAATTTCAAGTATGGTAGTTCCAACTTTCGCCACCAGATATCAATGATACCTAGTGGTGAACGTTGGAACTTTGATAGAGCGTTCCGACGAAATGTAACCTAACAATCTAGCTTCACACAAGCCTAGTTTGTGGGTGTAATTCAGGTAAGGACATGGGACCGCCGGCTTCACTTCATTTAGGGGCTTTGAGACATCGTAGTCATGTAGCCCCGTGTGTTTGGATGTGTGTGGTATTTGTCAGATAACCTGTGTTATTGCGATGGCTGTATTAGTGTGTGTATTTATAATTCAGATGAGGATTAAGAAGGAGGCGGCCATGGCCTTCAGTTAGGAACCATCCCAGCATTCACCCAGAGTAGATATGGGAAAACACGGAAAGCCACCTCCAAGATGGCTGAGGTGGGAATCGAACCCGTCTCTTCTCACTTTTACCTCACTTTTGTTCGCCAGAGCTGCGTTACGAACTCACGAATTCTGAATTGGGAATGATTTGTTGTTTTCGCGACTGAGTGTCCGGTTCATGATTTCAAGATCGTGGGTTCAATACCCGCCTGAGGAAGTCAGCGTTTTGAAATGGTGGGAAGAATCTATGGCACAAAAGATTTCTGGCATCACAGACAAAACCATGTCTCAATATAAGACGCCCATACCAGGCGCGGATCTAGAGTTTGGCTTTGGGGGGGTCACAGAATCGAAATGGTTAAGAAAAATGGTATCACTAACAACGCAATCACAAAATAACCAAACGTACAAAACCAGACCATTTTTTTTTGCAAGCTACATGGATAGAAATTTGATGCGTTTAGCGCACAAAAAATATTCGTACAAATTGCAACGGCGTGTTTTGCGACTTTTACATCGAGCTTCGAGAAAAGTATCAAGGTACGTTACAGTTTCGGCAAGTCGAGTTGGTACCGACAAAGGAAGAAAGTCACAGCTTAAATTGCCAACCAAGCTTGCAGTTTGGACGTCGGCAAAATTTTTGATGCGAAAAAGGGCCCAAAATTCCTATCCGTGCATTGCTGCACATTCATAGTGACATCACTATGGACATCGATTCGGTAATCACAAGGTTTGCTAAACAAAATAGACGAGTTGATTTTGTTATATAAGTAATCGTTTTCATATAACAGGTAAGAAGTTGTAAATATGTACAATTGTAACAGAACATAATAGTTGCAAATAAAGATATTTTCAGTATTGAATAAAATGAAAAAAAAAACTGTTTTTCAGTTAAAATTCGTTAAGTTTTATTTGTCTGGGTATTGTGTTTTCGTTTTTGAGTTTGCAAAAAAAAATTGGTCTCCGTTTGGGGGAGGAGTCATTACCCCCGTGACCCCCCCCCCCCCCCTCCTCCCTTGAATCCGCGCCTGGCCCATACATATTTTCTATTCACATATTTTCCTCGACTTGAATCAAAAATGTAGCCACCACAATAAACTTACAGTATACCAGATAAGAGGAAGAAAGGAAACTTGAATGCTTACGTGATCACCAACCTCATAATCCATGGAGCCTCCTTTTACGTGGAACCTGATCCACTGGACGTGATAATTAATTTCAAAAATCTCTCTTGTGATGACCAGGAATCAAACGCGAACCGCTTTGCTGAGAGGCAAGCAGATTGACCTCTGCGCCACAACGCCGCTCTACACCAGGCAGTTGAGGCTACAGACTGTTGTTATTATTATTATTTAACGTCATGATGACCACTGTTAGGATCATTCGTATATCATACGCTTTGCATAATTCCTTGGAGTTGACATATTCCACTGGACTGCTTCGCCCAACTGGACAGACGAATACCGTGTCAAGAAGGGACACAAGAAGAGTTGGACATGGCGGTAAGAAGTATTCGGCAGTGACCTAACGAAAAGTTACCATCCTAGCATTTGCCTGGAGTTGAAATTGAAAATCACGGAAAAGAATTTTGAGAATAAATATCAAATCATATAGGGAAAGAGCCCAATGGTTGTGATTACTGTGGTCAGTAAGTGAATGCAATGCGATATTAATGCATTTATTATTATTATTATTGTATTTTATATTTATTGTTATTGCAAGGACTGTATTTAGGAGTGGAACAGTTCTCCTTTACCTATGAGGCTCCAGGTTCAATTACCGGCTCCACCAGAGATTTCTAATCTGATGCGAACAATAGAATGGGGTGCGTTCAGTCTCGTGAGGACAATTGATTATTTGCCCCCAAGGCCAAAAACTAAGGTAGTTCGGCTGAGATAAGCGTAGTGACTGCCGGGTACACACCATAATCCATAGACTATGTATGAGCTGAAGTGTGGAGTCGTCCTTGTATACCTAGGTATAAAGGATCCTCGGTGTCCAATCACGGTGTCAATTTTTAAATAATAATAATAATAATAATACAGAGTTTTCAACCAAACCACATTGAAAACCGGCATGGAGTGGACTGAAGAATGAAAATAAGCTCACCGAAGAAGAATGCGCGAACACTGGGCCAATGTGAAACAACGAGTGAGAAGGCAGTTGAAATAACGTGGTCCATAGAAGATCAAAACGATTATAAACAAATAATAATAACAATATTAATTCTAATGAGAGATATCGAAAATAAACCTTCAGCCAAAAAAAAAATAGTATTGATATTTTCTGATGTACCGGTACCGGAAGATCATGGAAGACCAAACATTACCCACCATTACCACAATTTTTAATTAGCAATTTCCCATCAACGCGAATAAACAGTGATAGTCTTACGTCGAAAGCATTTAGATCATAAAATATACGTTCTTTCAACCTTCAAGTTTTAAAATTACACAGTACATTTATATTGGTTCCACAACAATGGCATTCCTATATCGAGCTGCTTTTGGAGAAATATGTTTCATATTAATCAAAATTTGTATCATATGTGATTTTATTATTACAAACTAATTTAAACTGAAGACATTATTTATTTATTTATTTATTTATTTATTTATTTATTTATTTATCGTATGGCTTTTAGTGCCGGGAGTGTCCAAGGACATGTTCGATTCGCCTGAGTCTGTAGCTGCTTCCAGAGGACACCCAGAGGGTGAGCTACAAGTTCCGTTCAATTTCAAGTAGTTCCAACTTTCGCTACCAGATGTCAATGATACCTAGTGGTGAACGTTGGAACATTGATAGAGCATTCCAACGAAATCTAACCTAGAAATTTAGCTCCACACTAGTTTAGACTGTGGAAGGATCTTTTAGATGCCATAAATCTATGACATGGGACCGCCGGCTTTACTTCCCCTCCGAAGAATGGCATACTGAAGGATTTTTATCGTTCTAAAAAAATCCGATGACTTCGGCTGGGTTTGAACCCGCTATCTTGGGAACAGCAGTTCAGCATGCTACCAACTACGCCACCGAAGCCGCTTAACTGAAGGCATTTAAAAATATTGGATTTTACCTGTTTTATAAATTTAATTTTTACCTGTTGTACTATTTCTCTAGACAACACTTAGAGAATTATTGTTTTACCTCTATCATATAATTTCAAGAACTTGCAACTTCATACTTGGTATTATTAATTATAATTGCTGACGATGGCAATAATGTGACCGAAACATTAATAAGAATTGTACTGACTGAAGGTATATTTTCCTTGTCTCTCAAACCTTTTTCAATGAGGGTGATTTTCTAGACATGGTTATTTTCCTGTCTCTACGTAATAATAATACAACTAATATTAGCTGTTTCATGAACCGAAGATTATTGGAACTATGGGCAAGCCCTTATTTCATTACCTTTTAACTGCTTTCCTCTTACAGCGCAATGGAGTGAAAACGAGAGTAATTTGGCTGTGGAAGGTTTCAGTGTTGAAGAGCTGCTTGAGAAACCAGCATAGACTGACTTGTTGAAGCAAAGCAGAGAGTTTAACCACTCAATTCGTTTCGTTGCAGAGCGGCTATTGGGAACTTTCCGGCTCACCGGCGATGCTCGCTCACTTACACAGCTGTAAGGAAGAAACAAAAGAAATATGAACAGACCGGCTAATTTAAACTCTGCATTGTCGTCTAGTCATCCAAATCCTTTGATATAAATAGTGGCTTACAGTGTCGGTGGAGTCAGTTCACTCAGCGCTTCCATCCTCTCACCACCAGCAAGTGGGCAGCGAGAGGAACGGTACATCGCCATGGTAACCGAACTATGGCGCCCTTGGAGGCTCCTGGCACTACTTGGAGTTGTGTGCCTACTGCACAGTTTTACAGAAGCTCGAGACATCCGCTCTCTAGAACTACTCAGTGATGATACTGATCTAGAAGCTGAGACTTCGGCGGTGATCGCTTACAAAGCTGATGAAGGAGCAGATTTGGAGACAGCTGCCAGTCATCATGGGCACCATCACGAGAAGGGAGGTGGACATAAACATCATTCAGACCATCACGCCAGCCATGGTGAGAAGGGTGAGAAGGGCTACAAGAGTCATCACCACTTCGACAAGGGTGACCATGGCAAGCATGGGAAAGAACATCACAGTGGGCACTACAGCGACCATGGTGGACACAAGAAGAAACATCACGACGAAGCCGGCCATCACGGGGAACATCACAAGCACGAGAAGGGGCATAAGGGAGGAAAATTCGGCGAGAAAGGTGGACACAAGAAAGGACAAAAGACGCATGGTTACCACCATAAGGAGCATAAAGATGAGTATCACAAGGAACATAAGTTCTACGATGACTACCACAAGGGTGGTCACCATAGCAAGCACGGTGACTTCCACGATCATCACGCAAAGAAGGAAGGAGGTCACAAGAAGGGTGGACATCACAAGTCCGCTTACCATGATGACCACTACGGCAAGAAGGGACATCACGACAAGGGACACTACCATGACGATCACAAGGGCTTCAAGGGACACCAAGGACATGAAGAACATCATGACCACCACTCAGACTACGGAAAGAAGGGAGGTCATTCTGGAGGAAAGCACTACGGTTTCAGCAGCGGTGGTGGTGGTGGTGGTGGTGGCGGTGGTGGCGGTGGTGGTGGTGGACATCATGGCTAAACACCATCTCTATGCTGGACTTCATATTCTAACAGTTTATGGAATATGGAAGCAACTCAGATCTCTAAGTCATAAGTTTCTGTCAAAGCACTTGTTATTCCGCAGTCATTCAAAGACTTTGTTACAATTGTTACTGTTGATTGTTATGTTGGCTCGTGAGAGCTAATATTTGTTCGACTTGATTCATGCTCTGCAACGAAATACACGAAATATACCTTACGTCTTCTCTTCCTTTCCCCACGTTAATACATCACTTAAATATCCTAATTTACCGAAGAAAACAATTCTTTTGCAAGTCGCTTGCAACATAAAAATAATTTTAAACTAAGATTTTGAGAATTTCGGGATGGTTTTGCGGGTTGTTAGACCGTGTTAAACGCTCCTTAATATCTGACGTTTCTCCACCAAGTACCGCTGGCGATTATAAAAAAATATTTTGAATGATTTAAAATATCAAATTCAAAATTCAAAATTTCAAAATCCAAATTCCAAAGTTTAAATTTCATATTTGAATCTGAATTCAAAATTACAAACCATTGAGAACAATAGCTTTGAAAACGCCTGCCGAAATTGGTGGAGAAACATCACATATCAAGGAACGTTTAACATGGCCTACACACCCGAAAACCCGTCCTGAAGATACTTAACATGACGGTGAAAGCAAACACCAATTTATGAAAAGCTAACAATTAATTTTTGAAATGAATTACATTTACAGTAGATGTTTTTCAGTTGGTCAATACAGTTGTTCTCAATTTGTAATGGGTGTTATTCCGTAAACTTGAAAGAAAATTACATGGGATTAATAAAATCACTTGGATTACTAGTTTCGATCGTCAAGCAATCATAATCAACAGATTCTTTACACTCAGGCATTAAATCTATGTCAACGATTATGCGGGTGAAGATATTTACAATATAGGCCAATAGGGCCTATAGCTGTTAAAAACTCGATGCGAAGGGATTCTAATCTCAGACTTCAATAACACTTAGGTACACAACTTCAGTCCTTATAATAACAAATTCTACTCAAGTAGCCTGTCAACTGAAATAAATAAATAAATAGTAAATAAATAAATAAAGAGGGAATATGGATAAAGACACCGACGATAGAACTATACAAACAGACAGAGACGATTATAAAACAACATCAGGAAATGGAGGGCAAACTTTTATGGACACATACAGAGGATGAACGAGGTCAGACTGACCAAGATATTTTATATAGTTATGAATAGTACACTGAAAACCAATTGGGTAAAAGAAACCGTGGAAGAAATAAACATCTCTAGAGAAGACATGGAAGATAGGAAGACACACAGAGAGAAACTCAGAAAACAGAAATTTGAGCAAACGCTCAAAGAGAAAACAAGTAGTTCCGTGAAGAACTAAAGCCTATTGTCATTATATCCTATATGTACCCGAATTCCGCATAGCCACCACCTATAATTCACTGAGATGGTAAGGATTGCAGGGACGTTGATACCCAGCTAGATAAACCAACACTTCCCTACTAGGTGAATAACTAGGAAACTCTCGGTGCATACCGGTCATGCGACAGTACTACTGGCTAGTTACATACAAGTTCCTAATGAACAAAAATTGGTAGTACAAGAATCCTGGATCTCGAGGGTGAACGGTCTTAAAGAACTAAGCGGGCGTCAGCATCTAACTAGTACCGATAGTACTCTCGCATGTCGATTATCAAATGAAAAGATAGTCAGTTTCTATAAAACAGGCAAGCATACTAAAACAGTGTTTGCAAATTTATTCAACAATGGACACTGCATAAAATGTCCCTGACATAAATTAAAATTCAAAACAAAATAAAATTCAAATTAAATTGGATCGATCTTCTATCTGTGGATAACTCCTATGTAGAAGGAATTCGGACTACAACTAAGTCCTCCTCACTCATATTAAACTGTTACATAAAAAATACCAAACATATTTAAATTCTTAAAAACTTGTCAATGACTTATGACACAGCTTGTAGCTGTAGCTGGTACTTTCAGACAGTTAATATACAGCTCTACAGGCCTTACGAGATAAACATCTAAGGTAATATTGCCTCTAGTTGGGAAGTCAACTACTTGGGAAAATGCCCCCTCCCTTAAGAATTTGTTTGCAGCGCTCTGAGCTTGACCACAGCTAGTTGACTCACCAGACCAGTCTACTTTGGGGAGGTTTAAATCTCCGGCAATTATTATGCTCTTTTTCATAGCATTGCCCGTACAAGTTTTATCATACAGTGTGTCGAGAAGCGAAAAGTTATCTTTCGGTGCTCTATACGCCCCTATCACCTGAAGAGGGAATTTATTTCCTTTATCCGAAATTTGTACACATAATATTTCATGATCCGTTTCAGCCCACTTTAAGAAACTAGCTATATTTTTGCGCACAGAAATAAATAGCCCACCACCTCGCTTCCCCCGATCCCTTCTGTACATTTCGTAGGTCCCTTGAATTATTTCATTACTATTTGTATCCTCATATAACCAAGATTCAGTAGCAATGACAATGTCCGTAGAATACGTCTCTACAAGATTCCAAAATTCAATTAATTTATTTCCTAAACTCTGACAATTAACCTGCAGTAATCTTAGAGTCTTACCTCTGCAGCAAATATCCCGAAGTAGCTCCTTCTGTTCCCGTCGGCTGGCAACCTCTGGACCTGCTCCTCCTCACAATGGCCGACACGAACCGATGACCCTGTCATGTAGGCTCCCTAGGTTGAAAGCGCCCCGTCGATTTAAATGCAGCCCGTCTCGGACGAAGTCACGGCCACCAATCCAGCAGTCAGCATCTACGTACACTAATCCCAGTTGTGCACAAACTCAGTCCATGCGGTCATTTACAGTCTTAACTCGCCTTAACGGAACATCTCCCCGCCGAACAATGCCACTCATTATGAAAATGAAAATCCACAGCCTGCTTCCAGTCTCCGACCGGGTCAGGAATGGAATGAATGAAGCCCCCATCTAGCGGCGAGGATATGAACTGTGCCGGCTGCCGAGGCCTGACGCACTCCTCTGGGGCAATGATTAAATGAATGACAGATGAAATGAAATGATAGTGGAGAGTGTTGCTGGAATGAAATTATGACAGGGAAAACCGGAGTACCCGGAGAAAAACCTGTCTGCCTCCGTTCTGTCCAGCACAGATCTCACATGGAGTGACCGGGATTTGAACCACGGACCCAGCGGTGAGAGGCTGGCGTGCTGCCGCCTAAGCCACGGAGGCTGGTAATGCCACTCATTATAATTTTTGCATTTCTAAACTTGCTTTTAGCTTTTCTGCCTAGTTCGTAGAGCTACCCCATGATGTAATCAGCTGTAGCCCTATTCTTCAAATCGTTCGTCCCAACATGGAGCAACAACACTTTAACTTTGTCACAGTCCTCTACATTTGTTTCTTCCACTTGTTGGGCAAGCTGGTCAATTTTAATCCCCGGATAACACCGCACTTTCGCACCTGATTTCCTCGAGATATTCGCACTCCATCGTATCATAGAATCACCCATTATGATAACGTCATCCTCAGTTTGCTACTGCACGCCCTCTTCGACACTGATCCCAGTAGAAAGCCGTTCAGTCACATCCTTCACCGTTTCCTCTGATTCACGAAGCTTTGATCTTAGTTCCTGTATTATTTGATCCCTTGCTTTGATTTGCACCCTCAAACAGACCGGCGTATCACATACTTTACAAAACCAATTCCTGACATCACAATCCTACTTCTTGACCTTAATACAGCCGAAGTGAAACCATTTCTCACATAGTCCACACTGAACACCGTTCTTCAATGTTTTACTGCACGTCGAACACTGTAAAACTGCCACTGGATCATTTGCCTGATTCACATATGGAGTAACAGGGCGTGGATTCACTTCCACTCCACCAATAACTAACAACGCAGCTATCACTAGGGCTATAAACCACAAGTTACTAGGCCCCGTACGCACACACAAACACCGGAAATCCCGACTACCCTTCACATACCACAGTCCGATCCTCGCGCGATAACACTCCAGAGAGCAACCCATTTCATCACACCTGAGAGCCCGGGAAAAACACGACCTTTCATTTTGACTGCCAACTGCCAACCATGGTGATGCTTTCTCGTTCTTTTGTATAAATGCATAGGTTAGCAGCTTGTGATCCGTGAAGATGGTGAAATCTCTTTCCTACAAAAAATGTTTGAACTGTTTCACTGATAGGTAAATGCCTAAAAGCTCTCTGTCATAAGTGCTGTAAGATTTCTGTGTTTCGCTCAATTTCTTTGAGTAGAAGGCAATGGGTCTCCAACCATCATTTTCATATTGTTGCAACACAGATCCAATGGCAATGTCAGATGCGTCTGTAAACAGGCCTAATAGATTGTCTGGGTTAGGAATAGTTAAGAGTGTTGTATTTGATAACTCTTGTTTACATTTTTCAAACATCTGCTTCGCTTCTTCAGTCCATTGAATTTTTCTGCGGTCTCTCTTTCTTGCTCCTTTTAGGTATTCATGGAGCATTGTTGTGTTTTGGCAGCATCTTTGAGGTAGTGGCGGTAAAAGTTAACCATGCCGAGAAAGGTGCGGAGTTAATGCACTGTTTCTGGCAGTTTATAATTCAAGACTGTTTGAACCTTTTCAGTAAGAGGTCTAGTACCCTCAGCTGTAATGAGGTACCCTAGAAACTCTATTCTGTCTACACCCATCACTGATTTGGAGGTATTTATTCGAAGGTCATACTTGTTTAACCTGTCCATAACCAACTTAAGATGGTTATGATGGTATTTATTAGATCAATGAAGTAAAGGTGGCATGTCATGACATGTATGCATTACATACTACGGGAGAATTTTCAACACGACGGTTGCATTAAAGCGGAAAATACATAACCTAACACTATTTGGCAAATTTAAAGAGGAATTTCTGATACCGTAATTCCATTTCAAGAATCCCAGTTTTTCTTCTAAACGTTTTGGACAATTATTAGAATTGCCACATATCCATATTGGGCATTTCAACTCAAATTCTTGTACGAATTTCCGAATTTCTCCATCCCATACAACGAGGTTAATTCATGTCATCGTAATACTGGTAGGCACCTGTTCAACATTGTTAATAAACTCCGTATTGAAGAGGATTCAACTTATTTAACTCAAGCGCCGAACTGAATTATTTTATTGATTTTCTAAATTATTTTGTGTATATTTTGATAAAAGATTTAAAGCTTAACATTTTACACTTACCGTTAATAGTTCTTATTTTGTAACTACTTCTAAAAATTATTGTAAAAAGACCAATCTTTAATTTTTATTTAATTAATACTACATTTGTAAGGATATCCATTTTATTACTATATTTTATTTATTACAATTATTATCATTAATTTTTCATTTTAATTTAGATTTAAGTCACATATGCTATTTTAGTTTTCCATTCTAAATTGATTTCCTTTTCAGGCTGAGGATGACCCCATTGTAGGTCGAAACATGTACCAATATATAAAATATATATTTGTTTATGTATTGATTTGGCGTATAATTTTAAACGTTTAATTGGATTTAAATTATTTGAAATCCGCCTTGTCAAACTCTAAGAAGTTCAATAATTAAATCAATACTGTTTTATCCCGGTGTTGGGGGATGGGATAAACAGGGTAGTGTAGATGTATTAATTTAGGGGTAGTTTCCGAAAACAGGTAGTTTCCCGTAATTGGGGGAGACTACTAGTCTAATGTGTTGGTGAGAGGATGTGATCTGTTGGGGTGCGTTCCTACAAGGTGCGTCTACCTGTTAGAGGATGAATGTCTAAGGTGGAGCTATTAACTTAGCCTACCAATTAAGTATTGTATATTGTATATATTGTTTCTCTTATACAGGCCACTGAGGCTAAAAAGCCTCTTTATGCAGCTCTCTTCATTCAGAGGGCGGTTTAAATACAATAGAATAAATGAAGAAAGAAAAAACTTAACCTATGCATACAGTTGACAATAGAAGTTCTTGTTATTACATCCGTTCACCTTGAACATGATAATAATTGTATAGCTGATAGATTACAATGAAGGGAGTGTTTTATCGCTCTGATAGGAAGTCCTGAATACTGGTGCAATTTATATTTATTCCAGAGAATACTAGCTGAAATACTGAATGAACCTTTGCATTTTTCGCTTCTGTGATGAGGTACCTGGAGCATTTGTGCAGTGTGTCTATTCGCACGGTTATGCACTGATTGCATGGGAGTTAGTGTGCAGTAAATATAAGACGGAATTTTGAATTTTAGAATTTTTATCACAGTCAGAGCCATGGCATACTGTCTTCGTTCCTTTAACTTTAGCCATCCAATCTGGACGTAAAATGGAGTTATATGAGACTCTCTTGGTACATTGAGAACAAACCGCAAGCAAGCATTTTGCATTCTTTGCAATTTTGTATTGAGGACCTCTCCCATATCATGGTAAATTATAGATCCATAGTCAAATATTGGTAATATCAAACTCTGTATCAGTATCTTTCGTACATTTTGAGGCAAATAGAAGCAAGGTCGCCTAATTTGATATAATGACGATGCAACCATTTTCAGAATCATGTTTGTGTGATCCTGCCACGATAATCGAGAGTCAAAAATAACTCCCAGATTTCTTACTGCTGACTGGTACGGAACTGTTTGGGATGCAAGCTGTAAGGGTGGTACTGGGTCAGGTAGGGAACTGAGTAATTTGGTATAGCCGATGATGATCGGTTGCGTTTTTTCGAAGTTAAGTATTAGATTATGATCGAGTACGTACTGAGATAGGCTTTGAATGTCACTGTTAATTAGAGCTACGTTCAAATGAATGGATTTCAGATCCGTGTGTAGATATAGCTGAAGGTCATCTGCGTACATATGATGTTGACAGAATTTAAGGACAGATAGAAGGTCATTTATATACACGGAGAACAGGAGTGGACCAAGGACCGAACCCTGCGGCACACCTGTTGTTACTTCACACCATTCTGAAACATTGTCATCTGCTAGGACTACTCTCTGACATCTGCCTGTTAGGTAAGACCTAAACCAGTTCGTTACTGACTTTGAAAGGCCTAGATTTCTTAATTTAACTAGTAGGATCTCATGGTGAACTCTGTCAAAAGCTTTGCTGAAATCGAATAGAGATAATATAGTTATTTCCTTCAGGTCCATTGCTAGACGAATGTCGTCTGTGACTTTGATAAGGGCTGTCAGAGTACTATGTTTTGATTTATATCCAGATTGGTTCGGGTTTAGGATATTGTTGGAATTTATATATTCATAAAACTGATCAAAAACAATCCGTTCTAACGCTTTCCCAATTGCACACAATATACTTATTGGTCTAAAGTCACTACAGTTTAAGGCGTTCGTGAATTTTGGTATTGCTTTGATGTTGGCTTTTTTCCATTGTGTCGGATAAATACCCATTTGCAGGCTATAGTTAAATATATGCAATAAAACTGGCATGAGGAGGTCCATATTCCTTTTCAATAGCGTAATAGATATATGATCTGGTCCTATAGCTTTTGAAGTTATCCTAAATATGGCTAAATGAATGTCCTCTGGATATGTATAGCCAAAATGAAATTCTTCCCGTCGGTCAGTAAATTTTTCCCTGTAGTTAGCAACAGCTGTCTACAACGGTTGATACGTTTAAATAATGCTTATTAAGCTCATCAGCACTCATTGTTGGGTTATTGCTTTTGTGTCTGGATTTTCCAACACCGAGAGTTTTTATAGCTCTCCACAAAGCCGAAGAGTTTTTAGCTGAATTAATTAGCGAATAAGTGTAACGTATCTTTGTATTACGAATAACTTGCTGGGTTCTGTTGCGTAAGCTTTTGTATTCTACAATGTCCTCGGTTTTCTGTGTTCTGTTGCACTTCTTTCTGGCTCTATTTCGAGATCTTATTAGATCTTTTATTTCTGTGTTGATCCAGGCAGCTGGTGCGTGCCTCAAGTTAGCTGAGCGCACTGGGGCATGGCGATCATATAAATCAATTAAAAATGTGTTGAATGTTTCGACCTTCTCATCTATAGTTTGCTGCTCGAGAACAGTGTGCCATGGAACGGAGATGGCATCAGCCTTAAACCTTTCATAATTAAACCTGCTGAAGTCTCGAAAAGTTCGAATACTGGGCTTATATTTTGGAGTTGACAGGGTATATACTGCGTATAAGAGATCATGTGCTGAGAAGCCAGAAGCAGCTGTTTGGCCAAACTCAATCACGTGCTCATTGCAGTTGGATGCTATTAGATCCAGAGTAGAAGAGGAGGTTGCAGTGTGATGTGTATCTTGATACGGGAGCCACGACAGATTGCAAGTATTTAGAGTTTCTACTATGTTTTTCGTTTCAAATGTAGCCGACCCAAAATGGGCATTGAAATCACCGGCTAATATTACATATTTATAACTAAAAATGTGTGAAAGCATGTCATTTAATAGTAGTTCCATAAAACCGTCTTTGGGTGCTCTATAAACACAAATAAATAATACTTTAGTATCTTTCAGGCAAATCTCTACGAATAGGTACTCAGGTCTGAAATTCTCATTATTTGGGGATTTGCAGATAACCCGGCACTTAATGTGCTGTCGAACATACACTGCTACTCCACCCCCTTCTCTACGTTGTCTGTCATTGCGGTAGATATTATATCCTGGCAAGGTTACAGATGAATCAGTAATGGACTTATTGAACCATGTTTCACTAACAGCGATTACATCAATACCGGAGTTAACAAATGTGTATTCAAATTCTGCGAAATGTTCTAGCATTTTAAGTGACTGCGTGTTCAGGTGAGTTACTTTAAAATCATTGGGTAATCTATCAGCTATATCACAAAGATAGGCATGCGTATCATACTCATTGGTACTAATATCCATGCAAAAGATAATTGAAAGTTATTGTAAAATTGTTAAACAAGAAATATCAAAAATTACAAAATCTAAAACTTAAGCTATTTTCTAAATATTAATCAATAATATCGGCTTGTATTTTGGCTAGACACTGTAGTTAAAGTTCCACCAGTAACCATATTACATGCTTGTGCTTACACTTGTAACTTTGATCAGTTGAGCCCCCTCACACTGGCACGTATGAGGGTCCTTTACGTACGAGGAGCGGGAAACTTTTTCTTCAAAAAGTCCAATTCTCGGAGTGTTTTCACACGATGTCTCGTGTCATCAATGCGGATAAGAACAACGCCATCTGCAGTCCAGACACCGTGTAACCCAAAGTGGCTTACTGCTTGTTTTACAATATCAGTCCGGGTTTTCGTCAGATCTTCTCTTACAGTTATGCCGGTATTCCTTAAGTATTTCTTCGACCTGAAGAGTGCTGCTCGATCTGCATAGGACACGAACCGCACTATTATTGGCCGCTTCTTTCCAGCATCCCGGAGTCCTACACGATGAGATCGGTCTATTCTTTGGGGATCGATTGTCACATTCAACTTGGCAGCAACATCCATTACACACCTGTTGGTGTCCTCGCCTGCAGTTTCTGGAATACCAAAAATTCTCAAGTTATTTCGACGCTGGTACTGCTCAAGTTCATCAGTGCGGTCATTCAGTTGCAGCTCAAGTTGATTTATAGTGTCGTCTCGCCTGGCAAGTTCCTGTCTGAGTTCATTGATGACCTGGGTGTTAAAATCTATTGTTTCTTTTAGTTTATCAATCACCTTATTAGCAACTCGATCCACGAGCTCCTCGATTAGGTTCGTATTACTCAGCAGGCTTAAAATGTCAGCTGAGTCTCGGAGCACATCCTGCGTAGCTTGGTTGTGGTCCGCTGAAGAAAAAGTAGTGCCACTGTCCTTCCAGTTTCTTTTTTAGCCGTCAGCTTCGCTAGCATTGCGACAACCCCCACCCTGACTGCGATCCACGGTCTTCAATTGTTCTCCCGAGCTGCTACCTGCTCCGTTCCTCTCTAGGGCGCTAGGGTCGTCTGCTTTCACTTGCTTGCGCTGTCCACCCTTCGTTTGTTCACGAACTCCACGCTCCCCACTGCGGTCAACTGCCTTCTTTTGTTTGTCTTTGCCCGCTTCGAGCATACAATAGGATAGAGAGGGCGCCAGCTATGCTTCTACCGGCCGACCGTGGGGCCAAAATAAGATCAGCTGATGTTGGGCAAAACAAGCAAGTCTCCCATAAGAATAGCATTATGAAGTGACTTAAAATCCCGATTAAAGCGTATTCCTTGTGATTAACAGACTATTTCTGTTGAAGGTGGCGATAACTACAATTCCTTCTGATTATTGCTGTTCTTTTTTGTATGAAAAGTGTGAAGTATAATCGTTATATGCGATATTTTGGTGTGTTGACATATCAGTGTTGGAATGCATAGGTGACTTGTGTAGGGCCTACATGGTTAGGAAATTATACAATGGTGAATACAATACGTTTACGTATAATTCTTATCCGTAATAATTGTCTGACTTGGTTATATTTGTAATATTTTTACATATCTAAAATAATAAACTCTACAAAGCATTCTAGTACTAGCTTACTTTTTAGTAACATGTAGGCCCTATGCTTCTATTATGCTGGTTTTCCTTTATAAATCAAGAAAGTTTGCCGATAATCATCAATTCAAATTCATATTTATGGTCCATATATTAAGCAATTCAGGGTCTGAAGGGAAGCTGAAATAAGCGAATACATTTAATTATGCGTACAAAGTGATATCCAGCACTGCATCTTAAAAGAAAACCAATGATATCCCCACTCCAAATATTTATCACCTACAGCAATAAATCTTACACACATCCTAATGTTATTCCCTTCCCTTCCATATTTAGTAAATTCATTTTTGGTGGCTAGGGACTTCCGGGTCATCAGCCCTGTGTACTGGAGTAGGCCAATGTGTTGAACTTGTCTGATAACTTAAATTTCTGTGATGACTGCAGTAGTGTGTATAGCTGCATTGGTGGTTGTTAATTCATTTAAGGGGCTTGTGACATCTTGGTCATCAGCACCGTGTAGTTGGGTGTGGGTTGAACTTGTCTGATAACCTGTATTGATGTGATGATTGTAGTAGTGTGTAACTTTATTAGGGACAGGGATGAGGTGGGTGCCTCGGGACTTGAACTAAGGTGCTATCCCGGCATTTGCCTGGGGGGAGTGAGGAAAATCCTGGGGGATAAACCACACTCGAGATAGCAGCAGTCAACGCCAGGATTCGACCTGCGATATCCGAGCGTGCTGCATGATTTAACGAGCACGGCTACGCCGCTGGATGCCAGCTGTATTGGGGAAATGTATGTAATCAAGTCTGTGTATTTTAGGTCATATATTTAATTCATACCCGTGAAAAGATAGCCTGTTCCCTTTTTCTAACCTCTGACTGCAATTGTAAGCAGCGCAAGATATAACCATTTTCGTTATATAACTTCACATTCAGCCTCTTACATAAAGGAAAGTTCTTATTTTACATATTCGTAATATATTATACTGCAAAAATGGGCTCGTATATCGATAATTATTAAGTATAATCTTTACGCTCGCGCTGACAACTTGGGCATAGGCACCATTTTATACCAACATCAGCTGATCTTATTCTGGCCCCATGTTCCGCTGGCCAAGGCCTCTCTATCCTATTGTATGCTCGAAGTTTGCCCGTCATTTTGTAGTTTTCAACTCTAACCTCTCACACACTTTAATACTTGTTTATCAAAATAACAGCAATATTTCAACTTACTGCATTTATCACCGAACGTTCTGCTGTTGATTTACTTCTCACTGATCACTCTTGCAATGCACTGCTTCTACTTTGTCACCTTCTAAAAGCAATTCTGGCTAGGAACTATCACTCACGTTTATACCGCCATATGGTTGTGATGAGCGAGCGTTAGCGAGCTCATGTGCAGAGTCGACAACTCGGCACGCCGCAGTCTGGTTGCTCACTCGAATACAATGAGATTCCTGACGGTGCAGTTCCTGGCCTTCACGGTCAGGGGCAATTAGGACTAAGGTCAGGTTGGGTGTAGGGATGTAAAACTAGGTGAAATGAGTAGTAGATGTATGTGTTTACTGACCAAGTATTTATTGGTCAGTGGCGATAATGTACTGTCCCTTTAGGTGGTGGACGAGTATGTAACAAAGTGTACAAATACAAATGTGTTCTGGGTGAGGTGTTACAAGTAATTAGGAGATCTGAGCACACTGCTAATTCTCACCTGGTGACGTCGTGGTGGGCTGGAACGGACCTGGAGGAGCAGAGCCGCTGGCCGCGAATAGATAATTGGGCTCTCCTGGGTCTAGCTTTTAAGGCTTCCCCCAGCTGCTTACTCGGCATTTCATCACTGTTGTTGTTCCAGATAGTGTGTTTGTAAGTTGTGTAAGCGTGGCTGGCAGCAATACCGCTGTGCCTGCTCGTGTCAAAGAAGTGTGTAAGGCTTATGGCATGCCTGTGAGGGTGGTTTATGGTGAAAGATGAAGGGGTAGGTTAGGTCCTAGGTCCTAGGGGTACTGCCCCTGGGCTGTACAATACGTACATGTTTCGGTATAACAATGACACCTTCGTCAGCGCAGATTAAGTAAAAAGACTCTTAAGAACTATGATAACAAATACAAAGAGAAAATGGATATCCTTACAAAAGCATTAGAATGTAAATAGATGAGAGTTCACGGAAACAATTGAAAATACATAAAAGAACAAGTTTGAAAGTTAATGTAAATCTACCTTAATGGTCTGTCTATCGAACGTCACTGCTGAGAGCTATGTGGTGTTGCTTCCAGCCAGATATAGGCTAATGATCCTGTGAAAAAGACGCCGCCACCTCGTTTCAACCTCCCTCGTAGACTATTATCCACACTGAAGAGGATACGAACCAACCATGGGAACTGTGCAGCCTTCCACTACAAGTGGAATAGAATTTCAACGCCTGAGTGTGACTGGGGTGTAGAGAACAGACGATCCTGCACATCATCACCGAGTGCAGCAAAAGAAAGTACAGTGGCAGTGCTAGTGACTTTGCCCTCGTGACTCCAGATACTATTGACTATATTCAGAATTTGGATATACGGGTATAAATTCTACTGTATCTCTAGCCATAAGCTAAATAAATAAATAAATAAATAATAACAGAACAGCGCATACAATTTCAAAAAGATGAAGTCATCCGACCCTGGAGAGAATTCTGCCGAATCCCAATTTGTCGCCTTCAATATGTCGATTCTAGATGATCGAACAATGCAACTTCTCTATAAATGGCAAAAATCAACTAACCTCTAACAAGACAGAGATTCCCACCTGTTGGCTAGCTCCGTAGAAGTAGGAATTCTCTGTTTTGTTCGCAGTGGTTTTTAACCGGTGGTCCGCGGATCACAGGTAGTTCGCGAGTGCCTCGGGAGTGGTCCGCGGGAGAAAAGGGTCCACCAGCACGTATAAAAAGTGGCCAATAAATGGGGATTTCTAAAACGACGTGCTTTGTACTAGAATCGTCCGAATGTATTCGCGGCGATGACTATCAGGTTTAGAATTGAAATATCTTTAAAATAAGTGTTATTGAGGAAGGGTTACAACTGATAAGGTGTATTAGGGGGGAAGGTGGTCCGTACATGATTCAATTTCACGTTGAGAGGTCCGCAGACTTTTACGGGTTCAGAACCACTGTGTTAGAGGTTAGTTGATTTTGGCAATTTATAGAGAAGTTTGTGCAGTGTTCGATCATCTACAAGCGACATATTGAAGGCGACAAATTGGGATTCGGCAGAATTCTCTCCAGGGTCGGATGACTTCATCCTTTTGAAATTTTGTGCGCTGTACCGTATCATTAGCCTATAACTGGCTGGAAGCAACAACACATAGCTCTGAGCAGCGACATCCGATAGACAGTCCATTAAGGTAGATTTACATTAACATTTAATTTTGTTCTTTTATGTATTCTCTAAATTTTTGTTGAACTTTCATTCATTTACATTCTAAAGCTTTTGTAAGGGTATCCATTTTCTCTTTGTGTAGCCTCCGTAGCTTAGGCGGCAGCACGCCGGCCTCTCACCGCTGGGTCCGTGGTTCAAATCCCGGTCACTCCATGTGAGATCTGTGCTGGACAAAACGGAGGCAGACAGGTTTTTCTCCGGGTACTCCGGTTTTCCCTGTCAAAAATTTCATTCCAGCAACACTCTCCACTATCATTTCATTTCATCTGTCATTCATTTAATCATTGCCCCAGAGGAGTGCGTCAGGCCTCGGCAGCCGGCACAGTTCAAATCCTCGCCGCTAGCTGGGGGCTTCATTCATTCCATTCCTGACCCGGTCGGAGACTGGAAGCAGGCTGTGGATTTTCATTTTTCATCCATTTTCTCTTTGTATTTGTTAACAGAGTGTTTAAGTTTTTTTATTTTCGACCCTGACTATTATGTGTTAGAAAACTGTATCATAATGATGGTCATTATAACACTATTTTTAGCCTATTTTCAATTTTGAAAAAATAGGCTTATGAGATCACCTTTTGTCCGTGTGTGTGTGCGTGTGTGTGCGTGTGTGTGTGTGTGTGTGCGTGTGTGTGTAATTCGTGTGTGTGTCCCCCCCCCCCCTAATAAAATCGAAACGGCTGGAGCGATTTCAATGAAACTCGGGAAGTTCATAGCACTATTCCCGGCGACCTCGACCGTGCCCTTCAAATTTTGTTACGTGTCTCCAATCCAACATGGCGGCTGTGCGAAATACTTCACTAGCATTCAATATCTCCGAAACTATTACCGATATCGCCCTGAAATTGTGTACGGTGATAAAGGGTACTACTAGAAGTTCACCTATGAGACTTTCAAAAACCTGGTGACTACAAAACCAACATGGCGGCCAAACGAAGTTGAGACATTTAAATAGACTTTTCTCGCGATTTAACTATCTAAATGTAATGAAACTTGGTACAGCAAATGTTTATACACATTGTAATGCACTGGAGTCTAATTTAGTTCAATTGTTTACATAACCTCAAAATGGCGACTGTGCGAAATATTTCACTGACATTCTATATCTCCGAAACTATTACAGATATCACCCTGCAATTTTGTACGGTGATAAAGGGTACTGATACAGGTATACCTATGTATATTTCATAAACCTGTAAAGTACGAAACGAACATGGCGACCAAGCGAATTTAAAATATTTTAATAGACTCTTCTCGTGATTTAACTCTCTGAGCGCAGTGAAATGTGGTACAGTAATTGATTTTGCAGATTGTAATGCACTGCCATCTAATTTAATTCAATTGCTTACATAACCTCAAGATTTCGGCTGTGCGAAATTTTAAAATTAAGTTTTAATTTCTTGTGTCGTAATCATGCGATCGAAGTGAAAGTTTGAATAATGAAGCTAGCCAATAATTGTCCTTGAATGGTACATAACTCTATGGCCTATACACATAACACTCCTAAATGGTGAGCTCCCGAAATATTTAGACGGTTCTCAATATCTATGAATCTTTTACAGCAACCAAACTGAATTTTTTTATGTTCATTGAGACTATGAACATATGTTCACCTATAGGACTTTCAGGAACCTGGTGAGCCCAAATCCAACATGGTGGCGACGCGAAGTATAAATATTTAAATGGACGTTTCTCGCGAATTAACTATCCGAGTGCCGTGAAACGTTGCACGTTAAATGCTTATACAAATGTTGATCCACTGGCATCTAATTTATTTCAATGGTTTGCATTATCAAAAGATGGCTGCTGTGCGTAATTTTAAAATCACGTTTTTACTTCTTGTTGTCTAATCATGCGATTGAAGTTTGAATACCACACGTACACAATAATCTTAATGTAATAGTACAAAAATAAAAATCCAACCTGGCGACCATCTGAAATATTTAGACGGTTCTCAATATCTACGAATCTGTTACAGCAATTAAACTGAAATTTTGTATGTTGATTGTGGCAGTTAACATAAGTAGGATATATGAAAATAGGCTGTATAGTTCTTCACGGAACTACTTGTTCATTATGAAACAGTTTCTCCCACCAATCACAGCTCAAGAAACAGTTGTTTGACCAATTAGATAAGGATAGCATCACACCAGCGCTGAGTTCCAAGGCCTTCTAAACTGCGTTGCCTAGTGTCATAGTGGGGTAATCGAGGAGGCCATGGTCAAATATAAGGCATTTTCTGCGTCTCATGCACTCTGTTCAGTACATAAAACTGGCGAAATCTCGACAGATATTTATGAATATTTATCTTCGAACACAAAATAGTTATAATAATTATAGTCGAACATAAACAGTCGTATGCAACTCGCCTATAATGGTAATTAAGACACTCGTATGGAAATTATAAAACTCGCATACGCTCGTTTTATCAACATACTTGTGCCTTAATTATAGCCATTATAGGCTCGTTGCATAATGTACTATTATATTCGACTCTGACTATTATATGTCAGAAAACTGTACTATTATGAGGCTCATTATAAGACTATTTTTAGCCTATTTTCAATTTTGAAAAAATAGGCTTATGAGATCATCTTTTGTCCGTGTGTGTGCGTGTGTGTGTGTGTGTGTGTGTGTGAGGTGTGTGTCCCTAATAAAATCTAAACGGCTGGAGCGATTTCAATGAAACTCGGTAAGTTCATAGCACTATCCCCGGCGACCTCGACCGTGCCCTTCAAATTTTGTTACGTCTCACCAATCCAACATGGCGGCTGTGCGAAATATTTCAC
The DNA here is from genome assembly GCA_946902985.2 of Meconema thalassinum. Lineage (NCBI taxonomy): Eukaryota > Metazoa > Arthropoda > Insecta > Orthoptera > Tettigoniidae > Meconema > Meconema thalassinum. Next base: position 208,509,803 of record OX336391.1, read on the forward strand.
TGGCATTCAATATCTCCGAAATAATTACCGATATCGCCCTGAAATTGTGTACGGTGATAAAGGGCACTACTAGAAGTTCATCTATGAGACTACAAAACCAACATGGTGGTCAAGCGAAATTGAGACTTTTAAATAGACATTTCTCGCGATTTAACTATCCAAACGTAATGAAACTTGGTACAGCAAATGTTTGTACACATTGTAATGCACTGGAGTCTAATTTAGTTCAATTGTTTACATAACCTCAAAATGGCGGCTGTGCGAAATATTTCACTGACATTCTATATCTCCGAAACTATTACAGATATCATCATGCAATTGTGTACAGTGATAAAGGGTACTGATACAAGTTTATCTATGTATATTTCATAAACCTGATAAGTACAAAACGAACATGGCGACCAAGCGAATTTGAAATATTTTAATAGACTTTTCTCGTGATTTAACTCTCTGAGCGCAGTGAAATGTGGTACAGTAAATGATTTTGCAGATTGTAATGCACTGCCATCTAATTTAATTCAATTGTTTACATAACCTGAAGATGGCGGCTGTGTGAAATTTTAAAATTAAGTTTTCATTCTTGTGTCGTAATCATGCGATCGAAGTGAAAGTTTGAATAATGAAGCTAGGCAATAATTGTCCTTGAATGGTACATAACTCTATGGCCTATACATATAACAATCCTGAATGGCGAGCTTCCGAAATATTTAGACGGTTCTCAATATCTATGAATCTTTTAGAGCAACCAAACTGATTTTTTTTTATGTTCATAGAGACTAGGAACATATGTTCACCTATAGGACTTTCAGTAACCTGGTGAGCACAAATCCAACATGGCGGCGACGCGAAGTATAAATATTAAAATGGACGTTTCTCGCGAATTAACTATCCGAGTGCCATGAAACGTTGCACGTTAAATGCTTATACAAATGTTGATCTACTGGCATGTAATTTATTTCAATTGTTTGCATAATCACAAGATAGCTGGTGTGCGTACTTTTAAAATCTCGTTTTTACTTCTTGTGTTCCAATCAAGCGATTGAGGTTTGAATACCACACGTACACAATAATCTTAATGTAATAGTACAAAAATAAAAATCCATCATGGCGACCATATGAAATATTTAAACGGTTCTCAATATCTACGAATCTGTTACAGAAATTAAACTGAAATTTTGTATGTTGATAGAGACAATTAACATGAGCAGGATATATGAAAATAGGCTGTATAGTTCTTCACGGAACTACTTGTTTCCGCTGAGTTTCAAACTCGTCGCCTATGTCGTTTAAGAGATACACGCTCCGTTAGGAATCCCTCAACCCCCACTTTTCACCCCTTTCACCTCATAATATACACCACATCAAAAAACCCTCAGACACGTGTCTTCTTATTTTTAATGATGAGTTTATATGCCCAGTATCACATGCCCCAATGAAACCAATCGGGAGATATTGTTATTCAATGAAATGCAGGTCTACCCCCTTAACACCCCTTTAGAACCAGAATATCCAAAAATCCTTCCTTAGTGCGCGATTTCGACTTACAACGAACATATCCCCAAAATTTCATGTTTCTAACTTTAATAGTTTTGGCTGGGCGATGATGAGCCAGTGTGTCATTGAATCAGTCAGTCAGTCAGGACACTTTGTTTTATATAATAGATAAGCATGGGTCCTAGTGGAAAATAATTCTATCACCTGAAACCAAAAATGCATGGGACGAAAAAAAACATCAAAATATCATGTTGGTTTCGGACCCTAAAAGACGTGAAAAATATAATAAAAGTATTAAAAAGCTACTTTTTGAACTTTCATTCGAATTAATTTTTTTGTCATTCCTGAGACTTAGAAAATTCCGGCCAAAAAATGATTAATAACTCCCTAAGTATTCGTCGTATGATGAAATAGCAAGAGACAAAAAAGATGTAATGTGTTATTGCCTACAACATAGGCCATGTATAATTTTACATATTACCTGGTTTTTTTCCCAGAATTTCACCCTCCCCATGGGCCCCCTTAAATTGGATTTGTGAAAAACGGTCAAACACCTATTTACTTATTTTTAAGCTGATTTTTTTCCGCTGAGTTTCGAACTCCTCGCCTATGTCGTTTAAGAGATACACGCTTCGTTAGGAATCCCTCAACCCCCACTTTTCACCCCTTTCACCTCATAATATACACCACATCGAAAAACCCTCAGACACGTGTCTTCTTATTAGCCTACTTTCGATTTTTGCAAAAAATGAAAGTAGACTTATGAGATCAACACAGGGCGAAAAAAGTGTGTCTGTCTGTGTGTGTGTATGTGTGTGTGTGAGTCTGTGTGTGTGTATGTGTGTGTGTGAGTCTGTGTGTGTGTGTGAGAGTGTGTGTAGTCTGAATGTCTGTCCCCCCCCTATCAATTCGAACACGGTGAATGCGAATTGAACGAAATTTGGTACAAAGGTAGCACTAGCAAAGGACACCTCAGTGTCATGTTTTATATCGCCGCCATCTTTACTAAAACTGAATGGCGGCCACTCAAACGTTCAAAACGTAAAATCAAATAACGACTAACCAAATCATCCAATCTCTACCAAATTTGGTAACAACATACCTTCGTATAGGATGCGACTTGTGACCAAACTACAAGGTCGTCCGCCATACCATTTCAGGATGGCGGCCGTGCGAATTATGCAAACTTTATAATCCATATCATGGGACCCACCAGTTCCGATTATCGAGCCGAGAATCGTTTTAACTGTTCTAAAGGAAGAGGCACGTACGAAATTAAAAGTTTATTTTGTAATACTATAGTGCAGACGTGATTTTAAAAAGCTCAGCTGATTCATTAATAAGACAAGATGGCAGCGGATATCTTGTGCCTGACTTATATTTCACTAATTTGAGTATTGAATGCAATATAGCGTACTGATAAAAAATAAATAAACTTTGTATGAAATGCTTTATATATAAATAATATACTCCAGTGATGAAATCGTTTAGTATAAATCATTATTTGCTAACAAGTTCTATGTAAGTCATTTTAAATAGAACGATATTCGTTGACACAATTAGCTCAGTGGTAGAGCGATAGCCTGTCGCTCAGATTCCTATGGTTCAAACCGGATCAGAGCTAGTTTTTTTGCTTGAAATGTTATATGTTTATTGTTTTGTAATGACTCAGATGTTTTAAAATTAAGCGTTATATTGTGCAAATTATGGTGCAAAATATATATTTAATTAAAACATAATTCGCCAGCAGATTTACTCGAGACATCTAGCTGCCAAAAAGGTAACTTCCAGATTTTATTGAAAAGTTTCTTCTTCTGGCCGCTAGAATGCACTCGCTCTGTTAGGATTATATTGTTCGATATTTCACCACTAGATGTCCCGACTAGTCTACGTGGGGATCCATTGATTACTATTCCATTATCATTCTATGCGCATCGAATTTGAAGAATGACAAGTTGATACTACGATACATTTTAACTTTTTATTTTAAAGGGTTTGTAACAGCCTATTTTGCGTTACTTGAAAATGTTATTAAGCGTTATATTGTCCACATTATGGTGTAAAATATATATTTAATTAAAACATAATTCGCCAGCAGATTTACTCGAGACATCTAGCTGCCAAAAAGGTAACTTCCAGATTTTATTGAAAAGTTTCTTATTCTGGCCGCTAGAATGCACTCGCTCTGTTAGGATTATATTATCGAAAATATCCACATAGTTTGTATACACACGTCATGGAAAGATTTGTTAATTCAATTAGGGTTGTGAAAGCCATGCACAACCAGACGTGTAAAGACATGCCTCAATTCAAAGTTGGATGTTGCCCACGGCAGGTCGTAATAATAATAATAATAATGTTATTGGTTTTACATCCCTTTTAACTACTGCTGCTTTTAGAGACACCGGGGTGCCGGAATTTTGGCCCGAAGGGGATCTTTAACGTGCCAGTAAATGTACTGACACGGCTCCCTCGCATTTGTGCACCCTCAAATGCCAGCTGATTGCGCCAGGATACGAACCTGCAACCTAGGGCCCAGCAAGCGAGAACGTTACCGCTGAGCCACGCCGCCAGTCCGGTCGATTATGTCTCCAGATCCATAACATTCTTGATATACTTCTTATCTTTCTTTCTTTCTTTCTTTCTTCAATGATGGTAGCAGTTTTTATCTAGGTCGTGGCGTTTGGTAGAGGTAAATCGTTTCTAAGGTCTTCAACAAAGAATAGTTCTATTATACTCTTTGATAATAACAACGAGTTATAACTATACTCATACATTTAGGAGAAAGTAGGCTATATGTTCTTTACTGAACATCTTGTTTTTAATGATGAGTTTATATGCCCAGTATCACTCCCCAATGAAACCAATCGGGAAATATTGTTATTCAATGAAATTCAGGTCTACCCCTTTAACACCCCTTTAGAACCTGAATATCCAAAAATCCTTCCTTAGTGCGCGTTTTCGACTTACCACGAATATATCCCCAAAATTTCATGTTTCTAACTTTAATAGTTTTGGCTGGGCGATGATGAGTCAGTGAGTCATTGAATCAGTCAGTCAGTCAGGACACTTGCTTTTATATAAGCATGGGTCCTAGTGGAAAATAATTCTATCACCTGAAACCAAAAATGCATGAGACGAAAAAAACATCAAAATATCATGTTGGTTTCGGATACTATAAGACGTGAAAAATATAATAAAAGTATTAAAAAAGCTACTTTTTGAAATTTCATTCGAATCAATTTTTTTTGTCATTCCTGAGACCTAGAAAATTCCGGCCAAAAAGTACAAAATGATTAACAACTCCCAAAGTATTCGTCGTATGATGAAATAGCAAGAGACAAAAAAGATGTAATTTGTTATTGCCTACAACATAGGCCATGTATAATTTTACATATTACCTGTTTTTCCCCCCAGAGTTTCACCCTCCCCATGGGCCCCTTAAATTAGATTTATGAAAATTCGGTCAAAGACCTATTTATTTATTTTTAAGCTGTTTTTTCCGCTGAGTTTCAAACTCCTCGCCTATGTCGTTTAAGAGATACACGCTCCGTTAGGAATCCCTCAACCCCCACTTTTCACCCCTTTCACCTCATAATATACACCACATCGAAAAACCCTCAGACATGTGTCTTCTTATTAGCCTACTTTCGATTTTTGCAAAAAATGAAAGTAGACTTATGAGATCAACACAGGGCGAAAAAAGTGTGTCTGTCTGTGTGTGTGTATGTGTGTGTGTGAGTATGTGTGTGTGTGAGTCTGTGTGTGTGTGTGTGGGTGTGTCTGTGTGTGTGTGAGTGTGTGTACTCTGAATGTTTGTCCCCCCCTATCAATTCGAACACGGTGAATGCGAATTGAACGAAATTTGGTACAAAGGTAGCACAAGCAAAGGACACCTCAGTGTCATGTTTTATATCGCCGCCATCTTGACGGAAACGTAATGGCGGCCACAAAAATGTTCAAAGCTTAAATCAAATTACGACTAACCTAATCATCCGATCTCTACCAAATTTTGCAACAACATACCTTTATGGGGGAGCATCCTTTGACCAAACCAATAGGTCATCAGCGTAATAGTTTGCGGATGGCGGCCATCTTTGTGTGAAAATCGATTCCCCCTATTAATTCGAACACGGTGCAACCGAATGGAACGAAATTTGGTACAGAGGTAGAACTAACAAAAGGCACCTCAGTGTCATGTTTTATATCGCCGCCATCTTGACGGAAACGTAATGGCGGCCACACAAATGTTCAAAGCTTAAATCAAATTACGACTAGCCTAATCATCCAATCTCTACCAAATTTTGCAACAACATACCTTTATGGGGGGAGCATCCTTTGACCAAACTAATAGGTCATCAGCGTAATAGTTTGCGGATGGCGGCCATCTTTGTGTGAAAACCGATTCCCCCTATTAATTCGAACACGGTGCAACCGAATGGAACGAAATTTGGTACAGAGTAAGTACTAACAAAAGGCACCTCAGTGTCATATTTTATATCGCCGGCATCTTGACGGAAACGTAATGGCGGCCACACAAATGTTCAAAGCTTAAATCAAATTACGATTAACCTAATCATCCGATCTCTACCAAATTTTGTAACAACATACCCCTATGGAGGAAGCATCCTTTGACCAAATGAATAGGTCATTAGCCTAATAGTTTGCGGATGGCGGCCATCCTTGTGTGAAAATCAATTCCCCCTATTAATTCAAACACGGTGAAAACGAATGGAACGAAATTTGGTACAGAGGTAGCACTAGCAGGGGGCATCTGTGTCATGTTTTATATCGCCGCCATTTTGACAGAAACGTAATGGCGGCCACACAAATGTTCAAAGCTTAAGTTAAATTACGACTAACATAACCATCCGATCTCTACCAAACTTTGCAACAACATACCTTTATGGAGGGAGCATCCTCTGACCAATCTAATAGGTTATTAGCCGAATAGTTTGCGGATGGCAGCCATCTTTATGTCAAAATTGATTCCCCCTATTAATTCGAACACGGTGGAACCGAATGGAACGAAATTTGGTACAGAGGTAGCACTAGCAAAGGGCACCTCAGTGTCATGTTTTATATCGCCGCCATCTTGACTGAAACGTAATGGCGGCCACACGAATGTTCAAAGCTTAAATCAAATTACGATTAACCTAATCATCCGATCTCTACCAAATTTTGCAACTACATACCTTTATGGAGGGAGCATCCTTTGACCAATCTAATAGGTCATCAGCGTAATAGTTTGCGGATGGCGGCCATCTTTGTGTGAAAATCAATTCCCCCTATTAATTCAAACACGGTGAAACCGAATGGAACGAAATTTGGTACAGAGGTAGCACTAGCAAAGGGCATCTCAGTGTCATGTTTTATATCGCGGCCATATTGACAGAAACGTAATGGCGGCCACACAAATATTCAAAGCTTTAGTTAAATTACGACTAACATAACCATCCGATCTCTACCAAACTTTGCAACAACATACCTTTATGGAGGGAGCATCCTTTGACCAATCTAATAGGTCATTAGCCTAATAGTTTGCGGATGGCGGCCATCTTTATGTCAAAATTGATTCCCCCTATTAATTCGAACACGGTGGAACCGAATGAACGAAATTTGGTACAGAGGTAGCACTAGCAAAGGGCACCTCATATTCATGTTTAATATCCCTATAGCACGTTGTATTTCAACAAGCTACTACAACCAACATTCAATCATACTCCTTGAAAAGGACAAAGAGTTATAACAATACCCATGCATTTAGGATAAAGTAGGCTATATGTTCTTTACTGAACATCTTGTTTTTAATGATGAGTTTATATGCCCAGTATCACATGCCCCAATGAAACCAATCGGGAGATATTGTTATTCAATGAAATGCAGGTCTACCCCCTTAACACCCCTTTAGAACCTGAATATCCAAAAATCCTTCCTTAGTGCTCGTTTTCGACTTACCACGAACGTATCCCCAAAATTTCATGTTTCTAACTTTAATAGTTTTGACTGGGCGATGATGAGTCAGTGAGTCATTGAATCAGTCAGTCAGTCAGTCAGGACACTTGTTTTTATATAAGAGAAGAATAAGCATGGGTCCTAGTGGAAAATAATTCCATCACCTGAAACCAAAAATGCATGGGACGAATAAAAACATCAAAATATCATGTTGGTTTCGGATACTAAAAGACGTGAAAAATATAATAAAAGTATTAAAAAAGCTACTTTTTGAAATTTCATTCGAATCAATTTTTTTGTCATTCCTGAGACCTAGAAAATTCCGGCCAAAAAGTACAAATTGATTAACAACTCCCTAAGTATTCGTCGTATGATGAAATAGCAAGAGACAAAAAAAGATGTAATGTGTTATTGCCTACAACATAGGCCATATATAATTTTACATATTACCTGGTTTTTTTTTCAGAATTTCACCCTTCCCATGGGCCCCTGAAATTGGATTTATGAAAAAACGGTCAAACACATATTTACTTATTTTTAAGCTGATTTTCTAGCCTATTTTCAATTTTGAAAAAATAGGCTTATGAGATCACCTTTTGTCAGTGTGTGTGTGCGCGTGTGTGTGTGTGTGTGTGTGTGTGTGTGAGGGGTGTTTGTGTGTGTGTGTGTCCCTAATAAAATCTAAACGGCTGGAGCGATTTCAATGAAACTCGGTAAGTTCATAGCACTATTCCCGGCGACCTCGACCGTGCCCTTCAAATTTTGTTACGTCTCACCAATCCAACATGGCGGCTGTGCGAATTATTTCACTAGCATTCAATATCTCCGAAATTATTACCGATATCGCCCTGAAATTGTGTACGGTGATAAAAGGCACTACTAGTAGTTCACCTATGAGACTACAAGATCCTGGTGACTACAAAACCAACATGGCGGTCAAGCGAAATTGAGACTTTTAAATAGACATTTCTCGCGATTTAACTATCCAAACGTAATAAAACTTGGTACAGCAAATGTTTGTACACATTGTAATGCACTGGAGTCTAAGTTAGTTCAATTGTTTACATAACCTCAAAATGGCGGCTGTGCGAAATATTTCACTGACATTCTATATCTCCGAAACTACTACAGATATCATCATGCAATTGTGTACGGTGATAAAGGGTGCTGATACAAGTTTACCTATGTATATTTCATAAACCTGTTAAGTACAAAACGAACATGGCGACCAAGCGAATTTGAAATATTTTAATAGACTTTTCTCGTGATTTAACTCTCTGAGCGCAGTGAAATGTGGTACAGTAAATGATTTTGCAGATTGTAATGCACTGCCATCTAATTTAATTCAATTGTTTACATAACCTCAAGATGGCGGCTGTGCGAAATTTAAAATTAAGTTTTTATTCTTGTGTCGTAATCATGCGATCGAAGTGAAAGTTTGAATAATGAAGCTAGGCAATAATTGTCCTTGAATGGTACATAACTCTATGGCCTATACATATAACAATCCTGAATGGTGAGCTTCCGAAATATTTAGACGGTTCTCAATATCTATGAATCTTTTAGAGCAACCAAACTGAATTTTTTTTAATGTTCATAGAGACTAGGAACATATGTTCACCTATAGGACTTTCAGTAACCTGGTGAGCACAAATCCAACATGGCGGCGACGCGAAGTATAAATATTAAAATGGACGTTTCTCGCGAATTAACTATCCGAGTGCCGTGAAACGTTGCACGTTAAATGCTTATACAAATGTTGATCCACTGGCATGTAATTTATTTCAATTGTTTGCATAATCACAAGATAGCTGGTGTGCGTACTTTTAAAATCTCGTTTTTACTTCTTGTGTTCCAATCAAGCGATTGAAGTTTGAATACCACACGTACACAATAATCTTAATGTAATAGTACAAAAATAAAAATCCATCATGGCGACCATATGAAATATTTAAACGGTTCTCAATATCTACGAATCTGTTACAGAAATTAAACTGAAATTTTGTATGTTGATAGAGACAATTAACATGAGCAGGATATATGAAAATAGGCTGTATAGTTCTTCACGGAACTACTTGTTTCCGCTGAGTTTCAAACTCGTCGCCTATGTCGTTTAAGAGATACACGCTCCGTTAGGAATCCCTCAACCCCCACTTTTCACCCCTTTCACCTCATAATATACACCACATCAAAAAAAACCTCAGACACGTTGTGCCCAACTCTAGGAATGGGTATTCCAAGATTCAGACACCTAGATATCAAGAGAAAGGCTACAGCCGCTTTTGAAAGTTGAGATATTTGAATATCGCGCTCCACTACTTCTAGAAGGAAATGGAAACTTTGTGCAGCCAAGAGCATGTCAAGTGACGTAGCGTGTAGTAGCAGAGGTCGAGGCTATTTGTTGATTAAATAGTTAGCCATGGAGTAGAGACTTGAGACTTAGATCAGATTACTGGCACGGCCAAATGAAAGAGAATGCACTTAGTCTCAAGTGAATTGGACCAGAGACATCGGAGATATGAGGATTTCCAGATTTCAGCGTGATCCAGCGTGGACCCGACCGTTTTGAATAAAAGCCGACCGGCCCAAGCATCATCAGCTCACTTCGAACCAAGCTCTTGCATGACAAGGTGCTGCTGCTACGTTGAGCCAAGGCACATGGTTGCCGGATCTACGCCGAAGATATCTTTAAATTGTGATAGTTACAAAAGTACTACGATACGTGTGGAACATAGTAAGTTTCCGGCAGAAGGAATCACTAAAGTGATTGTTATTTTTCTACGGACACTGGTGAAATACTTTATTTCTATATGGACATATGCTAGACTTTGTCTAGAAAGTACTTTGTCACAGTCCAGTAATAATAATTCTATACTTGGATATTTTAATCCAATTAGTCAGTTTCATATATTGTAACTTGATAACCATTCCGATCTTTCAGTATATTGAAGGCCAGTCTATCACGGTGTTGTTCATTAGCCGACAAAGGGAAACTATAAGTTGCTTCGCGCATGATAGATGGTGATAAACCATGCCCAGGGAACGATCTTCAGAACAGCCGTTGATTGATTTAGACTGTCAGTGTTTTCTTGTACTGAAAAGATTACCGTGGGTTATGTTACAACTGACGTATTTGAGAATAGATCATTTGGATCTGACCCCATTTAAGCAAACTGCTATGGCTTTAACAGAAGTAAATATTATAATGGATCAGCAGTTACTTCCAACTTCAAGATATATTTCCACTATGTCTTGTTAGACAGATTGTGGGTATATAATGGCGGCCGATACAAGGATTAGACGTGCGTGTCCAATAGGGCATGTATCTGGATAAATCTGGTACAGACCAGGTTCACTACGCTTCAAGACCAACGAGAAATGTAAGCCACATTTGATTTTATATTATGCCTAGCTAATTGGAACAAACTCATTTTCTGCAGATGACCAACACATTTATTTTTCTTCGTATTTAAATCTTGCAATGATTTACGCAAGACACATTAAGGTTATTCTGAGTATTTTCAGCACTCAGAACAGTTTAGGATCGATGACCGAGCTTAACGAGCATTTATTTGTAATCACGGTAATCAGCCGAGGTAACTGTAAAAGTTAATAATTATTTTTGTTGAGAAATGGATATTTTATCCATATTCGAAGAATCGAACATGTGGATTCTCACATAATCAAATAATAATTAAACATATTTAAAATAATATAACTAATAATAATAATAATCCACTAATAATAATAATAATAATTTTCATAACTTTTCTAAATAATTCTTGGATCTTATATTTTCTAATAATCACATTCATTGAGAGAGAGCTTATGAAGTAATTTAATCATTTCTAGTTTGGAACAGGTGATTTTCCGAAAGATAGTGGTTAGCGCAAGCCCGCATTCCATCAACATGACAGTTCTGGTTGAACAGTTAATATTTGCCATGAGCAAAGTATATTTTCAGATAACACGGAGAGGCATGAAACGGGAAGCAAATGATATTTGTATCAATTAGGATATTTTGTATTTATATAAAATCATGACGTAGATACACATTCGAAAGTGAAATAGAGAGTATCATAAGTGTGGTAACTTCACAATTTGAACTGAATGGTAAAATAAAATAAACTTGTAAGTTTATAAATCTTCCAGTGTTGATAATAAGCAGAGGCTTGATTTATTGTATAAATTTTGGGAAGAAAATTTATGTGTGTGGAGTAGTTGAAATCCCATTCCCAGGTGCGCATGTTTAAGTCGCAGGAATGAGGAGGTTTTTATTTGAGCATCAATCAAATAGCAGGTTCGATGACTCAGTGTTAAAGAAGGAGTATTGGAACTACACATTGCGTCGTATGAATGACCCAAAGGTTATTTCTTAAAAACCATCAGTTCTTATTTCAATCTTGTTTACGGATTCCATTAAGACTTTGATTTTGCTAGAACCCGGATTTTGTCATGATAGTATTTTATTCTTCTTCAGAGGAAGACCTTTGCCGTTGTTGTTGGAATATTGTGTTCTTATAAAAATAATAAAATGGGCCACTGCCAATTAAAAATAATTCTATAACCACGAATAATTTGAAGGATGTTTTTCAATCCTAGTGTCATGAAATAAATGAATTTATTATGAAGCTACAATTCTTATTTCCGCATTCTGTTCAAGAATTGCAAGTTGTGAAAATTATTAAAATGACGACAGATATAAATATTTTTCTTAATAATGATTCCAAGTGGAAAATCGAATAGTTGAATGGTCCAACAATTTATTGATCACGTCGATGATTCAGAAATCATATATTTTGTTAAGAACTTGAAGTTCATAATCGAGTCACTTCTCGAAACGTTTAAGGTCGGAAGAACAATAAATTTTGTTGTGCTTCGCACCGTTCTTCGATGCTATGCTCAAGGGTCAGATACTTTTCAGATGTTGTTATTAATATGTGTACATAATTTGTGTTGATTCAGAGATGATAATATTTTTTGACAATATTTTTTTGAAACTGGAAAAAAATAAGTGAAAGTTAAAAATTCTATGAACAATTATTCTACGAGTGTTAATATTATGTAAAAATTCAACCAGTGAACTACAGTATTTCCAGTAAAGACAATTAAATTTGAACTGGATTTAATCATAAATAATTATTATAATTTTGGAACACAGTCTACAGGACTGATAATCAGACTTGTGTCTCCAAAGATAATTGTCCAATGTGTTGGAAAATTTCTGTACATTGTGTAAATAGTAATGTGGGTCGCCACACATGAATGATGCTGCTTTGAGCATTTTATTTTGCAGTCAATTTTAAATTCAGAATAAAATGAGATAATTTTACATGATGTGTTATGCCAGTTGAATCTCCTTCTATCCTTATTGTTGCATTGAGCCAAAAATCAGTAAAGCATTTTTTTCATTTGATGTCTTTTGCGATTTGCTTTAACCCATCTGGCGCCCCGGGATATTTTGACTCTCGTGCTGACTGATTCTTGGTAAAATGCATATGTGGTCGTGCGGACTCCGGTCTAAACGGGCACATAAAATAAGATAGAGAAATGGCTTCGAACGTGGGGATCGAGTTAGACATGGTCAATCGCATGCCGATTTAAATTGTGATAATTTTTTTATATAGATATTTTGGGAGTTGAGAGATGTCTGGTTTGGATGAATAAATTAGTAGGAAACCCAATTAGTGGGGAATATTAAAAATTTAACTGGGTTAATAATTAGAATGGGTTTGATTATTTTTGATAATGGCTTAACCATTAGGGCGTCAAGTAAATTCAGTAGTAAACGTTCCATGGCTGGACATACGCATTATTAGAATCCAGGTGGAGGATATTTGAGAACTTGCATATTTTTCTTGTGATATTGTGGTAAATGTAATTCGTAAAAGTAGAGAATTTTGTTTTTCCATCACGTCGACATTAGGACAAATCTCATTTTATTAGAGTGTTCCAATTAGCTATTCATATTTCTTGTTCTAGTTATAATCTTGTGTCTGCCAACATGTATACCCCTAAGTTTTGAATAATAATTGAAAATTATGGAAGAGATGATGAGGATGATGAGGAGTTTGGAAGAGAGTTCCAAAGAAGCTGGACTGCGCGTAGCAGCCATTTTGAAAGAAAATACAGAGGCTTTGGAAAAGAAACTTAAAGAAAATTCTGATTCTTTAGAAAATAAACTTAAAGAAAGTTTAAATGATAAACTTAAAGAAAATTCTGATTCTTTAAATGATAAACTTAAAGAAAATTCCGATTCTTTAGAAAATAAACTCAAAGAGAGTTTAAATCATAAACTTAAAGAAAATTCTGATTCTTTAAAAGATAACTTGAAAGAAAGTTTAAATGATAATCTTAAGGAAAATACCAATTTGTTAGAAAGCAGGTTAAAAGATAACTTGAAAGAAAATTTAAATAGTAAATTTAATTCTATGGAAAATAAATTTAAAGAGAATTCCGAAATCTTGAAAATGTCATTTGAGAGTAAAATGACTAAATTATGCGAAAAAACACATGAACTCGAAACTTCATCAGCCACTAACGCAAGTATAATGGACGATAAATTTCGCGATACCGATCTAAGATCCCAAAGCTTAGCTGATAGGATAGAACGTGGTCTTAGGAAAGTTGGTGAAGACATGATCAACCTAGAAGTCAGGGTGAAGAAAGAGAACAATGAGATGGCAACTCTAGTTGTTCAACGTTTGACAGAACAATTCAAAGAACTCATAGTGGGAGAAATAAGAGAAGGTGTGATTAGTGAATTACAAACTGAAATTAAAACCACAGTTATCGATGAGATTAAAGACACATGCAAGCTTGAGAACCAAGAGGGAGTCAAGGAGATTAGGGAATCTTTGTCATCCCATATTCAAGTAATTTCCAAAGATATTCAAGCAACTCAGAAGGACATATCAGATGTGACAGGATCGTTGAAAAGTCACGAGGCTGTTATGAACCAGATATCCACTGATGTCAAAGAGAACTGTAAGGAAACCGAAGAAATTAGAAAACTGGCAGAAGAAAACCATAAGGAAATTGAGGCTATGAAAACCCAAATCAAGGACGAGAAACAGTCTGACCATCTGTTGAAAATGCCAAGTATAAGGGGAGAAGACCAGATACAGATAAACCTAGGAGCAGCTAGAGAAACTGATAGTCAAAGACAGGATGAGGTCAGGACAGTATTTCAATCCAACCCCATTACTGTATTCAAGAATGTAGAGGATAAGCCTTCTAAATTTTCAGGGCGAGATTCTGTGACACCCGTAGAATTCTTGAGAGAAGCAGGTGATTACCTAAAAGATTCCAAAATCCCTAAGGAAAGACAAATCCGAGTGATAGGGAAATTTCTGGAAGGTCCCGCACTTCTTTGGTTTAGAGCTTTCAGGTCCACTCTCACCAATTTTGAGGAGTTTTCCCGTGGGTTATTAAAAAAGTTTTGGTCCCCGGAAACCCAACAGCAAGTCAGAGCAGAATTATATTCAAAGAGATTCTCGACGTCACAACCTACTCGATACTCTACGTACTTTTCTGGACAGCTTTCTAAACTTCAACATTTAGATCCGCCGATGCCAGATAATGAATTAATTACTGCATTAATACATCAGTTTCCAGCAGAAGTCCAAAGAACTTTGATCGCTGCTGACATTTATAATATGGAGCAATTTGACGAGGTATTGCAGAAACTTGATCACACGGACGCTCAATTCTTCCATCAGAAGGGAGGAAAGAATAGCAACGCTGTGTACGCTGTTATGGCCGACAGTTATTCCCAAACACCTCGAGAGATTCGAGAGGGGCGAGAAGAGAAAACGCCGAGGGAAGAGCCCGATAAAAGAGGATGGAATCAGAACAATAACAGATACAGTTACAAGCCTTATGCGAGACCAGATGGTGGATATCGATATAATACTCGATGGAGAAGGCCAAGGGATTATCAAGGAAGGTACCAGGAAAGAAGGTACTATGGTAGAAACAATAACTACAATAACAGAGGGAATGTGAATACTCGTCAGTCCAATGAAGAGTTCAATAAGGAGACGAGGAAGAACTTGGAAGAAATACACCAAGAAAACTTGCAGTTCTTGGAACAGAAGTCCAATGAACCAGGTCCATCGGGAACACAACAAACCCGGGGGAATGGGAAAGAAAAAAACTTCGAATTCACAGTAGAAGATAGAATTTTAAACACTTTCACTTCCAGGATTATTAAATGGCAAGCAGAGGATGATGACTTAATTCAACATAATGACGAACGGAAAGAAATGGGTACAAGAATTAAAATGCCAATCATATCATGCGAAGTATTCGGTATGCCTGTCGATACTTTAATTGATACTGGGGCTATGCTTTGTCTTGTGAGCGAGAAGCTTTATATTCTGTGGAAACTCAAAGAGAATTTAGAGGATATTCCAGTATCAGGAATTAAAATCCAAGGAATAATACCCAACAAAATATCTCTGTGTAAAACACAATTATACTTATGTATTACCATTGGAGGACATGATTTCCGACATGTGTTTGTAGTAATGAAGGACATGGCTTTTGACATGATATTGGGAGAGGATTTCATTCAGAAATATCAAGCAGTGATAGACATGACGACAGAGACGATCAGATTCAAGAATACCGAAGAGATAAACTTCGAGGGAAAAGAAGAGGAAGACATCGAGGGAGATGCTCAATGGTCTCTGATTTTTCATGAAGCTGAGGGAAGAGAAGTCTACACTGAGAAGGAGTCCCCAGAGCTAGGAAAATTTTTGGAAGAGTACCACGATATTTTTGATATTAAACCTGGTGAAATTAAAGATTTTGAATATCGTATTCGTGTAAATGTTGATGCTCCTTTCCATGCTAAATTGTATCCGGTAGCAGAAAAGCATCGAGAAATGGTAAAAGTGCTTATCAAAGAGATGGAAAGTAACAATGTGATTGAAAAGTACACTACCTCTTATGTCAATCCATTAGCAGTGGTGTGTAAGCCAGATGGAAGTCTGAGACTGTGTTTAGACGCGCGAAATTTGAATTCAAGATTGCTGCCAGAGTATGACAGACCACCAATCATTAGGGAACTGTTAAGGAAATTCCAAGGCAAGGTCTGGTTCTCTAACATTGATCTCACTTCGTCCTACCACCACATTAGGCTTAGTGAAGATTCTAAAAAGTTTACCGGATTTATGTTTGACCAGCAGACATATGTATTCCGCCGTCTACCATTTGGGGTCAAAACATCTGGATCTGTTTTGATCAGAGCACTGGAACAAAACTTGAGTCCTGAAGTAAAAGAGATAGCAATTCGTTACATAGATGATATCCTAATTGCATCTGAGACTAAGGAGGAACATTTGTTACATCTTCAGATGTTATTCGCAGATTTGAGAAAAGCGAACTTTAAAGTAAACCTTCGAAAATGTCAGTTCTTTCGGAAGGAAATAAATTTTTTGGGCCACATTTTGGATGGTGAAGGATACCGTCCCAATGAAACAAAGATACAGGGGATTGCAAATTTCCCTAGACCTACTAGAGTGAAGAATGTCCGCAGTTTTCTCGGGACATGCCAATTCTTTGCAGGGCATTGTCCAAGCTTCACCAAGACGGTTGCTCCCTTGCAGGAATTATTAAAAAAGGGAAACAAATGGAAATGGAATGAAGATTGTGAACAATCATTTCAAGATACCAAGAGGTTATTGGTTAACAGCGTGAAATTGGAGTATCCTGACTTTACCAAGAATTTCATCATAGAATCCGATGCATCCACCGTAGGGATTGGAGCTATTCTTCTTCAAGAAGATGACGATCACAAGAGACGTTACCTGGCGTTCATAAGCAGGAAACTTCGTCCATCAGAAAGGAATTATTACACCACAGAGTTAGAAGCCCTTGCTGTAATCATCGCGTTGGAGTCGTGGAAGAAAATGTTAATTGGACATTCAGTAATTGTGAGGACTGATCACCATGCATTGGAGTTTACCTTGAGAACAAACTTTGCCAGTGATAGGATAACTAGATGGTCACTTTTTATCCAACAATTCAACCTAGTTATTGAACACACTCCTGGAAAATTGAACGTTGGAGCCGATTTATTGAGTAGAGCAGTGGAGTCTACATCTAAGGTTTTTCAAGTTAACCTGGCGCAGGAGGATGAGGATACCTTGAGAAGGTTAAGATTGTTGCATTTATCCCAGAGGAGAGACCGACGTTTTAGAAACATTTTTCGTATTCTACAGGGAGACATGGATCCAAATGATGATGATTTTGGGGAAACTGAAAGAATTTCAAGAGATTATATGATGTTAGATGGTTTAGTCTACAAGTTTGCAGATCCCGACCATACGAAGCTGAGAGTAGTGATACCTCCGCGAATGCAAAAACCCATTATCTGGATGGCACATCGAATTGCAGGTCATGCTGGAGTAGATAAGACGGCCAACTTGATACAAGAAAAATTTTCGTGGGAGCGAATGCGACAAACTGTCAGGAACACTATTCGAGAATGCGACTTATGCCAAAGGAGTAAACATAATTTTAGATTATTGAGAGAATTACCAAAGCCTATTATTCCTTCTAAGCCTTGTGAAACCTTCGCGACTGATCTTTATGGTCCTCTCCCAAAGTCTAAAAGAGGTAACCGATATATTCTGGTGACCATGGATGTTTTCAGCAAATACACTATGTTACACCCAATTCAGAAGGCAAACGCAAAATATTGTGCGAAGAGAATTAGAGACAACGTAATTCCGGAAGCAGGCAAACCGGAATTCCTGTTATCAGATCGTGGATCCCAATTTACATCTTTAGAATTTAGAGCCGTCATGAATAATCTTGGGATTAGACAATTGTTTTGTTCTATCAGACATCCTGAAAGCAATCCAGCAGAACGCGTGATGGCTGAAATAGCAAAATTTTGCCGCCTCTATTGTCCAAATGAGCATTGGAAATGGATGGATGTTCTCTCATTAGCATCCGAATCCATCAACTCTACAATTCATGAGAGTACTGGACAGATTCCCATGTTGCTTCATCATGGAATTAAACCAACAAGATTATGGGATCGAATCATCTCTATTCCACCTGAGATTGAACCAAGTCGTCAGATGAGGGAGACTCTAGCTTTAGACAAGTTGAGGAGCCAAGCTGAGAAAATAGAGCGCAGAGTGAGAGGAAAGCGTTTTCGCAGACCCTTGCGCGTAGGAACTCTTGTTTTAGTGAAAAGACCTACACCCTCTGACGTGCAAAATCGAGTGTACTCGAAGTTTGCAAGCCTTTACGTTGGACCCTATCGTATTGTGGAAGTAAACAACAATGGAAGCTATAAAATCGCCAATACACGAACTGGTAACATCGTGGGAACTTATAATGCAGCGAATTTGAAGATTTATTATTCAAGAACCAGATGATTTAATGTGTAGATAGGAAAAATAAAAATTTTTCAATTTTTATTTTTTGCTAGGTGTGGGGTGGATGTGCCCAACTCTAGGAATGGGTATTCCAAGATTCAGACACCTAGATATCAAGGGAAAGGCTACAGCCGCTTTTGAAAGTTGAGATATTTGAATATCGCGCTCCACTACTTCTAGAAGGAAATGGAAACTTTGTGCAGCCAAGAGCATGTCAAGTGACGTAGCGAGTAGTAGGAGAGGTCGAGACTATTTGTTGATTAAATAGTTAGCCATGGAGTAGAGAATTGAGACTTGGATCAGATTACTGGCACGGCCAAATGAAAGAGAATGCACTTAGTCTCAAGTGAATTGGACCAGAGACACCGGAGATATGAGGATTTCCAGATTTCAGCGTGATCCAGCGTGGACCCGACCGTTTTGAATAAAAGCCGACCGGCCCAAGCATCATCAGCTCACTTCGAACCAAGCTCTTGCATGACAAGGTGCTGCTGCTACGTTGAGCCAAGGCACATGGTTGCCGGATCTACGCCGAAGATATCTTTAAATTGTGATAGTTACAAAAGTACTACGATACGTGTGGAACATAGTAAGTTTCCGGCAGAAGGAATCACTAAAGTGATTGTTATTTTTCTACGGACACTGGTGAAATACTTTATTTCTATATGGACATATGCTAGACTTTGTCTAGAAAGTACTTTGTCACAGTCCAGTAATAATAATTCTATACTTGGATATTTTAATCCAATTAGTCAGTTTCATATATTGTAACTTGATAACCACTCCGATCTTTCAGTATATTGAAGGCCAGTCTATCACGGTGTTGTTCATTAGCCGACAAAGGGAAACTATAAGTTGCTTCGCGCATGATAGATGGTGATATACCATGCCCAGGGAACGATCTTCAGAACAGCCGTTGATTGATTTAGACTGTCAGTGTTTTCTTGTACTGAAAAGATTACCGTGAGTTATGTTACAACTGACGTATTTGAGAATAGATCATTTGGATCTGACCCCATTTAAGCAAACTGCTATGGCTTTAACAGAAGTAAATATTATAATGGATCAGCAGTTACTTCCAACTTCAAGATATATTTCCACTATGTCTTGTTAGACAGATTGTGGGTATATAATGGCGGCCGATACAAGGATTAGACGTGCGTGTCCAATAGGGCATGTATCTGGATAAATCTGGTACAGACCAGGTTCACTACGCTTCAAGACCAACGAGAAATGTAAGCCACATTTGATTTTATATTATGCCTAGCTAATTGGAACAAACTCATTTTCTGCAGATGACCAACACATTTATTTTTCTTCGTATTTAAATCTTGCAATGATTTACGCAAGACACATTAGGGTTATTCTGAGTATTTTCAGCACTCAGAACAGTTTAGGATCGATGACCGAGCATAACGAGCATTTATTTGAATGTTTCATATTTTTTTGATAATCACGGTAATCAGCCGAGGTAACTGTAAAAGCTAATAATTATTTTTGTTGAGAAATGGATATTTTATCCATATTCGAAGAATCGAACATGTGGATTCTCACATAATGAAATAATAATTAAACATATTTAAAATAATATAACTAATAATAATAATAATAATCCACTAATAATAATAATAATAATTTTCATAACTTTTCTAAATAATTCTTGTATCTTATATTTTCTAATAATCACATTCATTGAGAGAGAGCTTATGAAGTAATTTAATCATTTCTAGTTTGGAACAGGTGATTTTCCGAAGGATAGTGGTTAGCGCAAGCCCGCATTCAACCAACATGACAGTTCTGGTTGAACAGTTAATATTTTCCATGAGCAAAGTATATTTTCAGATAACACGGAGAGGCATGAAACGGGAAGCAAATGATATTTGTATCAATTAGGATATTTTGTATGTATATAAAATCATGACGTAGATACACATTCGAAAGTGAAATAGAGAGTATCATAAGTGTGGTAACTTCACAATTTGAACTGAATGGTAAAATAAAATAAACTTGTAAGTTTATAAATCTTCCAGTGTTGATAATAAGCAGAGGCTTGATTTATTGTATAAATTTTGGGAAGAAAATTTATGTGTGTGGAGTAGTTGAAATGCCATTCCCAGGTGCGCATGTTTAAGTCGCAGGAATGAGGAGGTTTTTATTTGAGCATCAATCAAATAGCAGGTTCGATGACTCAGTGTTAAAGAAGGAGTATTGGAACTACACATTGCGTCGTATGAATAACTCAAAGGTTATTTCTTAAAAACCATCAGTTCTTATTTCAATCTTGTTTACGGATTCCATTAAGACTTTGATTTTGCTAGAACCCGGATTTTGTCATGATAGTATTTTATTCTTCTTCAGAGGAAGACCTTTGCCGTCGTTGTTGGAATATTGTGTTCTTATAAAAATAATAAAATGGGCCACTGCCAATTAAAAATAATTCTATAACCACGAATAATTTGAAGGATGTTTTTCAATCCTAGTGTCATGAAATAAATGAATTTATTATGAAGCTACAATTCTTATTTCCGCATTCTGTTCAAGAATTGCAAGTCGTGAAAATTATTAAAATGACGACAGATATAAATATTTTTCTTAATAATGATTCCAAGTGGAAAATCGAATAGTTGAATGGTCCAACAATTTATTGATCAAGTCGATGATTCAGAAATCATATATTTTGTTAGGAACTTGAAGTTCATAATCGAGTCACTTCTCGAAACGTTTAAGGTCGGAAGAACAATAAATTTTGTTGTGCTTCGCACAGTTCTTCGATGCTATGCTCAAGGGTCAGATACTTTTCAGATGTTGTTATTAATATGTGTACATAATTTGTGTTGATTCAGAGATGATAATATTTTTTGACAATATTTTTTTGAAACTGGAAAAAAATAAGTGAAAGTTAAAAATTCTATGAACAATTATTCTACGAGTGTTAATATTATGTAAAAATTCAACCGGTGAACTACAGTATTTCCAGTAAAGACAATTAAATTTGAACTGGATTTAATCATAAATAATTATTATAATTTTGGAACACAATCTACAGGACTGATAATCAGACTTGTGTCTCCAAAGATAATTGTCCAATGTGTTGGAAAATTTCTGTACATTGTGTAAATAGTAATGTGGGTCGCCACACATGAATGATTCTGCTTTGAGCATTTTATTTTGCAGTCAATTTTAAATTCAGAATAAAATGAGATAATTTTACATGATGTGTTATGCCAGTTGAATCTCCTTCTATCCTTATTGTTGCATTGAGCCAAAAATCAGTAAAGCATTTTTTTCATTTGATGTCGTTTTTGCGATTTGCTTTAACCCATCTGGCGCCCCGGGATATTTTGACTCTCGTGCTGACTGATTCTTGGTAAAATGCATATGTGGTCGTGCGGACTCCGGTCTAAACGGGCACAACGTGTCTTCTTATTTTTAATGATGAGTTTATATGCCCAGTATCACATGCCCCAATGAAACCAATCGGGAGATATTGTTATTCAATGAAATGAAGGTCTACCCCCTTAACACCCCTTTAGAACCTGAATATCCAAAAATCCTTCCTTAGAGCGAGTTTTCGACTTACCACGAACATATCCCCAAAATTTCATGTTTCTAACTTAAATAGTTTTGGCTGGGCGATGATGAGTCAGTGAGTCATTGAATCAGTCAGTCAGTCAGTCAGGACACTTTGTTTTATATAATAGATAAGCATGGGTCCTAGTGGAAAATAATTCTATCACCTGAAACCAAAAATGCATGGGACGAAAAAAAAACATCAAAATATCATGTTGGTTTCGGACCCTAAAAGACGTGAAAAATACAATAAAAGTATTAAAAAGCTACTTTTTGAAATTTCATTCGAATCAATTTTTTTGTCATTCCTGAGACTTAGAAAATTCCGGCCAAAAAATGATTAATAACTCCCTAAGTATTCGTCGTATGATGAAATAGCAAGAGACAAAAAAGATGTAATGTGTTATTGCCTACAACTTAGGCCATGTATAATTTTACAAATTACCTGTTTTTTTCCCAGAATTTCACCCTCCCCATGGGCCCCTTAAATTGGATTTATGAAAAAACGGTCAAAAACCTATTTACTTATTTTTAAGGTGATTTTTTTCCGCTGAGTTTCAAATTCCTCGCCTATGTCGTTTAAGAGATACACGCTCCGTTAGGAATCCCTCAACCCCCACTTTTCACCCCTTTCACCTCATAAAATACACCACATCGAAAAACCCTCAGACACGTGTCTCCTTATTTTTAATGATGAGTTTATATGCCCAGTATCACATGCCCCAATGAAACCAATCGGGAGATATTGTTATTCAATGAAATGCAGGTCTATCCCTTTAACACACCTTTAGAACCTGAATATCCAAAAATCCTTCCTTAGTGCGGGTTTTCGACTTACCACGAACATATCCCCAAAATTTCATGTTTCTAACTTTAATAGTTTTGGCTGGGCGATGATGAGTCAGTGAGTCAGTGAATCAGTCAGTCAGTCAGGACACTTGTTTTTATATGTGTTGTTGTTTGAGTCTTCAGTCTTTTGACTGGTTTGATGCAGCTCGCCATTCCTCCCTGTCCTGAGCTAATCGTTTCATCGCTACATAGCTCCGACACCCTACATCCGAGGCAATCTGTTTAACATATTCTAACCTTGGTCTACCCCTACAGTTCTTGTCCTCGACCCTTCCTTCCATAACTAAGCTTGCTATTCCTGGGTGTCTTAGTATGTGTCCTACCAACCTATCTCTTCTCTTCATTGGCAGTCGCCAGAAACATCTCTCCTCTCCCACTCGTCTTAATACCTCTTCGTTTGTAACCCTATCTACCCATCTGATCTTCATCATTCTCCTGTAACACCACATTTCAAATGCTTCAATTCTCCTCTTTTCTGCTGCCCCAACAGTCCAAGTTTCACTTCCATAGAGCGCCACGCTCCAGACAAAGGATTTCAAAAATGACTTCCTAATACCTAAATCTATATTCGATGTCAGCAGATTCCTTTTTTGTAGAAATGCTTTCTTTTCCTGAGCCAACCTACTTTTTATATCCTCTTTGCTTCGTCAATCACTGGTTATTCTGCTTCCTAAGTAACAGAAGTCTCCTACTTCCTTCAGCTTTTCACCTGCCAATTTGATCTCCATAGAGGTTTCTGATTTATTTCGGCTGCATTCCAGTATTTTTGTTTTACATTTATTAATTTTCATCATGAATTCTTTCCGTAAGACGGAGTCCATACCATTCAAAAACTCATTCAAATCCTCAGGCTTGTCGGCCAAGATGACGATGTCATCAGCAAATCTCAGAGTTGAAATTATTTCTCCTTGAATCTTCACTCCCACTTTACATTTTTCTCTAATTTCCTTCTTTGCATGTTCAATGTAAAGATTGAAAAGTATGGGTGATAAGTTGCAGCCTTGCCTTACACCTTTCTGAATACCAGCTTCTCTCTCATGTCCTTTAACTCGAATGACTGCTGTCTGGTTTCTGTACAGATTGTATATCACACTCCTATCCCTGTACTTTATTCCAATCGATTTCAAAATGTCAAACAATTTAGTCCAATCAACGTTATCAAAAGCCTTTTCTAAGTCTACAAAAGCCATGAACGTTCTCTTATCTTTCCTTATTCTACCTTCCAAAATCAGCCTAAGACTTAGTACAGCTTCCCTTGTTCCTACATTTCTCCTGAAACCAAACTGGTCTTCACCCAACTCCGTTTCTATCTGGCTTTCAATCCTCTTGTAAATTATCCTAGACAGGATCTTTGAAGCATGAGTAATCAAGCTGATTGTACGGTAATCTTCACATCTGTCAGCTCCCACTTTCTTTGGTATAGGGATGATTACATTCTTCTTGAAATCAGGGGGTACCTCACCTGCCTCATAAATCCTACACACCAAGTGAAATAACCTGATCAGACCTTCATCTCCTATGCAGCGTAGCAACTCAATCGGTATATCATCTATGCCTGTTGCTTTGTTCCTGCTTAAGTCTTCCAAAGCTCTATCAAATTCTGATCTCAATATTAAATCTCCTTTCGTATCCTCATCAATTTCCTCCTCCCTTTCCATTACATGATTCTCAATCTCCTTTCCCTTATACAAACTCTCTATGTAAGCTTTCCATCTCTCAACCTTTTCTTCCCCATCTGTTAGAGGCTTTCCATTTGTGTCCTTAATATTACAGCACTTAGTCTTCTTTTCCACAAAAGTATTCTTAATCCTTCGATAAGCTGTGTCTACTTTTCCTAATTTCAGACAATTTTCTATACCTGCACATTTCTCTTTCAACCATTCTTCTTTCGCTTCCTTGCACTTCTTGTTAACCTCATTTCTCAGACGTCTGTATTCTGCTTTCCCCTTTTCATCTCTTACATTCTTGTGTTTCCGCCTTTCATCCATCAATTCTAGTATATCCTGAGTGATCCACGGTTTTCTACCTATTCTTTCTTTCCTACCAATGTTTTCTTCTGCGGATTTTGTTATTTCATTCTTCAAAAGTGCCCATTCGTCACTTTTGAAGAATGAAATAACAAGAGAAGAATAAGCATGGGTCCTAGTGGAAAATAATTCTATCACCTGAAACCAAAAATGCATGAGACGAAAAAAACATCAAAATATCATGTTGGTTTCGGATACTATAAGACGTGAAAAATATAATAAAAGTATTAAAAAAGCTACTTTTTGAAATTTCATTCGAATCAATTTTTTTTGTCATTCCTGAGACCTAGAAAATTCCGGCCAAAAAGTACAAAATGATTAACAGCTCCCAAAGTATTCGTCGTATGATGAAATAGCAAGAGACAAAAAAGATGTAATTTTTTATTGCCTACAACATAGGCCATGTATAATTTTACATATTACCTGTTTTCCCCCCAGAGTTTCACCCTCCCCATGGGCCCCTTAAATTAGATTTATGAAAATTCGGTCAAAGACCTATTTATTTATTTTTAAGCTGTTTTTTCCGCTGAGTTTCAAACTCCTCGCCTATGTCGTTTAAGAGATACACGCTCCGTTAGGAATCCCTCAACCCCCACTTTTCACCCCTTTCATCTCATAATATACACCACATCGAAAAACCCTCAGACATGTGTCTTCTTATTTTTTTTAATGATGAGTTTATATGCCCAGTATCACATGCCCCAATGAAACCAATCGGGAGATATTGTTATTCAATGAAATGCAGGTCTACCCCCTTAACACCCCTTTAGAACCTGAATATCCAAAAATCCTTCCTTAGTGCTCGTTTTCGACTTACCACGAACGTATCCCCAAAATTTCATGTTTCTAACTTTAATAGTTTTGACTGGGCGATGATGAGTCAGTGAGTCATTGAATCAGTCAGTCAGTCAGTCAGGACACTTGTTTTTATATAAGAGAAGAATAAGCATGGGTCCTAGTGGAAAATAATTCCATCACCTGAAACCAAAAATGCATGGGACGAATAAAAACATCAAAATATCATGTTGGTTTCGGATACTAAAAGACGTGAAAAATATAATAAAAGTATTAAAAAAGCTACTTTTTGAAATTTCATTCGAATCAATTTTTTTGTCATTCCTGAGACCTGGAAAATTCCGGCCAAAAAGTACAAAATGATTAATAACTCCCTAAGTATTCGTCGTATGATGAAATAGCAAGAGACAAAAAAGATGTAATGTGTTATTGCCTACAACATAGGCCATGTATAATTTTACATATTACCTGTTTTTTTTTCCAGAATTTCACCCTCCCCATGGGCCCCTTAAATTGGATTTATGAAAAAACGCTCAAACACGTATTTACTTATTTTTAAGCTGATTTTTTAGCCTATTTTCAATTTTGAAAAAATAGGCTTATGAGATCACCTTTTGTCCGTGTGTGTGTGCGTGTGTGTGTGTGTGTGTGTGTGTGTGAGGCGTGTGTGTGTCTATGTCCCTAATAAAATCTAAACGGCTGGAGCGATTTCAATGAAACTCGGTAAGTTCATAGCACTATTCCCGGCGACCTCGACCGTGCCCTTCAAATTTTGTTTCGTCTCACCAATCCAACATGGCGGCTGTGCGAATTATTTCACTAGCATTCAATATCTCCGAAATTATTACCGATATCGCCCTGAAATTGTGTACGGTGATAAAAGGCACTACTAGAAGTTCACCTGTGAGACTACAAAATCCTGGTAACTACAAAACCAACATGGCGGTCAAGCGAAATTGAGACTTTTAAATAGACATTGCTCGCGATTTAACTATCCAAACGTAATGAAACTTGGTACAGCAAATGTTTGTACACATTGTAATGCACTGGAGTCTAATTTAGTCCAATTGTTTACATAACCTCAAAATGGCGGCTGTGAGAAATATTTCACTGACATTCTATATCTCCGAAACTATTACAGATATCATCATGCAATTGTGTACGATGATAAAGGGTGCTGATACAAGTTTACCTATGTATATTTCATAAACCTGTTAAGTACAAAACGAACATGGCGACCAAGCGAATTTGAAATATTTTAATAGACTTTTCTCATGATTAACTCTCTGAGCGCAGTGAAATGCGGTACAGTAAATGATTTTGCAGATTGTAATGCACTGCCATCTAATTTAATTCAATTGTTTACATAACCTCAAGATGGCGGCTGTGCGAAATTTTAAAATTAAGTTTTTATTCTTGTGTCGTAATCATGCGATCGAAGTGAAAGTTTGAATAATGAAGCTAGGCAATAATTGTCCTTGAAAGGTACATAACTCTATGGCCTATACATATAACAATCCGGATTGGCGAGCTTCCGAAATATTTAGACGGTTCTCGATATCTATGAATCTTTTAGAGCAACCAAACTGAATTTGTTTATGTTCATAGAGACTAGGAACATATGTTCACCTATAGGACTTTCAATAACCTGGTGAGCACAAATCCAACATGGCGGAGACGCGAAGTATAAATATTTAAATGGACGTTTCTCGCGAATTAACTATCCGAGTGTCGTGAAACATTGCACGTTAAATGCTTTTACAAATGTTGATCCACTGGCATGTAATTTATTTCAATTGTTTTCATAATCACAAGATGGCTGGTGTGCGTACTTTTAAAATCTCGTTTTTACTTCTTGTGTTCCAATCAAGCGATTGAAGTTTGAATACCACACGTACACAATAATCTGAATGTAATAGTATAACATGTTTTTCTAGGGGGTTTTATGCCACTAACACAAGTTAGTTGGACTATATCATATTTGTTAAACGCGGCAATAATCCGACCAAGATAAATTATTCAATTTTATATTTCATATTTTTATTATTATTATTATTATTATTATTATTATTAATATATATTACGTCATTTTTGGAGCTTTTAAATTTGGAAGATTACAGATAGGATTTCTACTAGTAGAAATCCGTATCTATATTGGATGATTCCAATATATAAATTGCACGGCAAATCATTTCATACGTAGAGACGGGATTTTATTCATTAGGGCTAGAGAGTGTGGTGTGTGAATCACTGGTTATTCCAATACCAGAATAGACTGGAGTACAATAGAATTACGAAATCCGAGGGAACACTTCAAACCAAGAAAACGTGTATGATTTACGTCTTGCCCGGTAAAACGGAAGTATATACGGAGACAGGTCTTGTCCGGGGGGAGGAACCTCATGGCGCGAAGGGCCACGTGAGGTGACCAGCCAATCAAGGAAGAAGAAGCAACGTAGAACGGGGCATGACGAGAAACGTGACGCACGCGGATTGGTCGAAGCAGCGAGGCCGGCGGTAAGCAAGACTCTGGTGGGAGAAGCTGGAAGTCGATATAGTGAACGCGCTGGTTGAGTGAGGACATTCATTAAGACATTACGCTTGGAGCAGTAAGCGCGTACTTTGCTCGTTAGTCCCAAGTGGGACAATTTATTCACGCTAACTCCGCTGATCACATCAGATCATGGGTTCCACGCGTCTTGCAGTGCTAAGGCAGGCGACGTGTTGTGGTTCATGGAATTTACTCCACCACAAGCAGTAACGATTACTTTTGATCTACGAGGAAGAACCTGACGCCGTCAACTCCAATGCAGTACATCAGACGCAACGAGACTTCAAGCACGTGGGAGACAATGTTTCCGTTGGTAAGCACAAGTAATCTACGACACACACTCTCTGTTTTTCGATGGGGCCAATATAAATTCTTTAAGCATAAATTTGGAAATAAGTTAAATTCACGTTATTCTCCCTACCGGCGTATTAAGTAATTTTGTTCGTGGCAATGGTTAAAGTAGTATGCTCCGTTAATAGTGTTAATTTTATTCAAGATGCTATCATGTTTTCTAAGTGTATTAAATTCAATTATTACAAAGTAGATTCTTTGATTCCAGTAGGTAGCAATAGTTATAATACCACATCCTTCTCCACAATCAAATGTTGTCTGGGTTGATGATCCAATC
Organism: Meconema thalassinum; assembly: GCA_946902985.2. Taxonomy (NCBI): domain Eukaryota; kingdom Metazoa; phylum Arthropoda; class Insecta; order Orthoptera; family Tettigoniidae; genus Meconema; species Meconema thalassinum. The sequence goes on from OX336391.1 coordinate 208,539,071, forward strand.
ATCCCATGGCCTAGTCATTAAGAGTTTCTCATATGTTCTACTCACGCTAGGGGTCGATATTAAATATATATATATTGTGCCCTTTTAGCAAGAAATATGCCAATCACAGTATACCAGCGTAGCTCAATTCGGAATTTTCGGGGCAGCGGTAAGTTCCCCCACTCTGTGACTCACATAATTTGGATTAATTAGAGGATACACTTGCAAAAATAACAACAAAATCAATTCCTATTTTAACACATTTAATTAATAAAAGTTATGGCGCTACAAACACTTTAACAATTAAATTACTGACCCATAATCATCTACTTGTTCCAAATGAACAAGGAATCACAATAGAATAAAACAAACATTGTATTAAAACATATGGTTTCCACATAAACCAACAATTCCTAATTAGTTTTACTTCCATAAAGCATCAACTGTAAGTTTCATATAACTCCGAGCTCTTTGGCTCAATGCTTTTTATAATAACGGTGTCATTCTTTGTACACCTCAAATACTACTTTTTATATTTTCTTAATCCTCAAAACAAATGTATAATTACATTTAAAATTACATGTTAATTATCTAACTCAATATTTTGGGCATGTTCACACATTTTCAGCTGTTATCATCTCTCTCTAGTTCCACAACTACATTAAGGTAATCAGGAAATTACTTGTGTACTCCAGAGTATGAAGATACTTGACACAGTCAAAAAACTATAGTTACTCCCGAAACCTAGTTGCCTTCAATTAACTCGTGGAATCCTACTTCCATACAACATTACAATAGGGATTGTTATTTATTTCTTACGTCTTATAAGACCATTATCACATTAGAAAACCACGATCTGAACAGGCAAGCGGAAATATCAATCTACAAGGACCTCGGTTCAACGCCCGGGTCGTTAACTACTTTAAACACTCCTGGTGTATTCATTACTCCTTACTAGACGACCTTCAGACACCCCTCCGACTCCGAGGGTCTGGCCGTGAAACTTGATAGTTATTTATGACTCTGCGGGCTCCTTCCCGTCTGGCCCGCGCTAGAGCTCTCTTTAAATGCATTTACAAAACACAAACTTTTCATTCTCAGTTCTTGGTGGAGACCTGGCCTTCTACTTTTCGTGTACGTACTACAATATTATTGGGCTCAATAACCCACATTCGTAATCTTGGCGTTATTAATTATGAAAGGTCCTCATTGATTGTGGAAGAGTAATAACGACGAATAATAAAGGGGCTTTCAAAATAAGAGGATTCTGAGTTCGAATCTCTTCACATGCCTCGGGAACCTTTCCCTTATAGAGGACTATACAAAATGCGATTTAGGGTCAGCCAAAAGCTATAAGACCTACGCTCAATACCATACATTTGCTCCCTTTCAAATACATACACAATGCCTCGTGATACTACGTCACAAATAGAGGACTTATACCAATTCTCAATTTGCTACAATCAACTACCTCTCATAAGTAATTTACCAAGTACATTAACTTTTACGCGTTCCTAGCGTGACATTTTACTTTAATTGCGCTCCTTTTGCGCTATACATTTTAAGCCTAGTGTCATCCAAAGAACTGATAATATCCTATTAACAAATGATACACATTTCAATTATTATATTATTCTTTTCCTTTGACAATACCTTTCTCTATTTCAAGAACCTGCATTTTAACATCATGTCTATACTTTTTATTAAGGCTCTAACGCTCTTATGTTCACATCAATTAATTTGATCTTTATTTAATATTTCCTTACTTGGTTATTATTATTATTATTTCATATCTTTATTCTTTACACAAGCTAAAGCCTCCGTGGCTTAGGCGGCAGCACGCCGGCCTCTCACCGCTGGGTCCGTGGTTCAAATCCCGGTCACTCTATGTGAGATCTGTGCTGGACAAAACGGAGGCAGACAGGTTTTTCTCCGGGTACTCCGGTTTTCCCTGTCAAAATTTCATTCCAGCAACACTCTCCACTATCATTTCATCTGTCATTCATTTAATCATTGCCCCAGAGGAGTGCGTCAGGCCTCGGCAGCCGGCACAGTGCATATTCTCGCCGCTAGATGGGGGCTTCATTCATTCCATTCCTGACCCGGTCGGAGACTGGAAGCAGGCTGTGGATTTCATTTCATTCTTTACACAAGCTCAAAAGCTATTTCTTTCATATCTCAAATTTACTTTATTTAAATATCTTTCATGATAATTATTATATGTTCGCTTGCTCTTATGACATTTGTCAAATACATTAACATTTTATATATTTCCTTTACTGGATTTATTCTTTACATAATTATTTATAATTTCTCAAATTTCTATTTTTGTTCAGACCGCGTTCTTGTTTATTCGGTATTTATTTATTTAAACACATCCCTTTTACTCAAAAACTCCGGTGGATTTGTACACAATAATTCCCTGACACCAAAATATAATGAAATTTATTACTCACATGTTTTAAGGTCGTCCCATGACCTTTATTCTTGTGCGGTGTTTCATTTTGGCCCACTTTGAAATTTTACTCCATATTATAGAAATTTATCTTATTTGCAAACACTTCTTGACACATATTTAATACACTTAACATTGACGACATTTTTATACACTGGTGTGTCCCTTTAGAACACACAATAAACACTAAAAAATATTAATTTAACACACAATCTTGATAAATTTACACTTCACAATTCTTGATCACTAGGCCGTATTTCTTAGCCTATCACACGTGACCTCTTAATTCCCCGTTTCCAAGGGTAAAATTTATTCAATGTCGGCTTCCTATCCTGCAGAATACGAAAGTCTCGAAACATCTACCTTTCCCTGGAATCCTAATTCTTCGAATCCTATTCTGGATGACCGGCTATTTCTCTAGCTTGAACGGCTTCTTTTTAGATCTGGTTTATCGATCCTAGTGAAAGTCTGTTCGGATCAAGGTCTCCTTGATAACCTATCGCTGATCTATGAATTTATTTATAACAGCTAGTACTCCTTGAGTCTAGCGTTTTTAAAATAGTTCGTTTGCTTTCTGGAGATACTGTCTATATTCTCCGTTCTTCTTTATTTGATCGGTTCTAGCACTCCTACTTTCTGAATTACGTTACGAACCTTACTCTGTTTTTCCCTTTTTGGGTTCTTTAATTTAGATAACTGTTTATCTTTCTGTTTCGGTACGTCCGTACGTTATGATATTTTCGTTCGTCTATTTAAAGACCTATCGCCTTAAGTCCAACGTTCGCAACCTGCTCTGACTATATTTTACGAACTTTCACTATAAACTTGTGTACTGTCGCACCTAAATCCTGTAACTAGGATTTTCCTAATTTTTCAACACGGCGATACTTTAATATTTCTTCTTTACAACTCCTTATGGAGGCAAGCAAGTTGTTAATACTGCGACGCCTATGGCTATCGGATATTAATTCTGCGGTGTAATACAGCGTTTCTCCCCTCAAGGAGTACTGGTAAACTGTCTTCGATGTAACGCAGAATGACGCCCCACACGGCTGTCTGAATACTGATGCGTAGCAACGCCCCCTTGGGCTATTTGGACCTGCTTGTACTGATGCGTAGTAACACCCCTCACGGGTTGTCAGAATAACTGCATTCGATGTGTGATGTAGCACAGTGACGTGCCTTCCGGCCGTTTGAGACTGCATGATTGGCTTGGTGAGGCCAGGAGTTTTATACCTTTTCGCTACAAAAAGATAAGACTCTAGCCCTTTCTGTGGCCAACTTCTCAAATAATGGTTGCACAATTATAAAAATTATACCTTCCGAAAGCTCGTCTTCTCAATGTCAAATAATCTCATTGCGCATAAGAATCGATCGTGCAATTCGGAGATATTCATTAATTTCTCGTCCTCAATTGTGTGGGTGTTGCTGTTCTTTTGTACTCTCCCCACTACACCAGCCTTGGTAATTCCCAGACGACGTCTACTTGCGTTGGCAGTTTTCTCCTGTGCAATTATTAAAGGGTTTTTCTTTACTCAAAAATCTCTTATTCGAAATGATTCACCGTACTATACTTGTTTACTCATTATTATACTCGTAAACGGGTTAAATTTAATTATTCCTCTTCTGGCGCATAAGCGGTGTTGTCGTTTTCCAGCAAGCTCAGCTCGATTTCCGAGTCGGGCTTCCTTGTCTCACAGTGGGAAATTTCCACTCAGTTATTAATACTCATGACTAGCTCTCTTCTGAATGTTAAGAGGGGTGATCTCATCTCTCGAACACCTGGTCCTCGTTGGTTGCACAACGTTAAGCTAACATCCTAGCTTGATCTTTCTCTATGTTACATTAGAAACTTTACATTTCTTTCATTTCTTCCTCAAATACATGGATTCGACCATCCATGGACCCGATGGCACATGGGTTCAATATATATATATAAAAATTTAGCTAGGAATACAGTGTATCCGGCTTGGCCCCCAACATAGATCAAACTTAGCAGTAGTATTTTCTGGCGAATAGTCCGCCCAAGTAGAAAACATTACATTTGTACGTACAACGCGGAGAGAAGAAAACACATAACATTTGTCGCCGACAACGTTGGGCTGAAAACCCAGGAACATTTGAGGAAGGAGAAGGAAACATATTTCTGTGCCGGTATTTTGGGGGTTATTTGTCTTTATCAGTGTATATCATTATGGGGGATGAGAAAGTAAGACAGATGAGGTTCCGTAGTGGTCATCTACTGGAGAGTGATGATACGAGCAGTATGTCGAGTGATGGTAGTACCGGCGTAGCGGAGGTGAATCCCGATACTGAAACAGGTAGTGTAGGCCGCCAACCAGAATTAAAAACTTTACTTCTCGAGTTCATGTTTCAGAAAAAAGTTAGTAGTGATGCCTTAAATGCAAAATTAGAACAAAACAGTAGGGAAAATTAAGAAAGTACAGATGCCTTAAACGCCAAATTACAACAGAATAATGCCAAATTTGAACAAAACAGTAGGGAAAATCAAGAAAGTACAGAAGCTTTAAATAAAAAATTAGAACAGAATAATGCAAAATTAGAACAAAACAGTAGGGAAAATAAAGAAAGCACAGAAGCTTTAAATAAAAAATTAGAACAGAATAATGCAAAATTAGATAAGAACAACAAGGAAATTAGTGTGAAACTGGAGCAGATTAGAGAAGAAATCAGAGGAGTAATGGAAGAGAAGGTTAAAGAGATCATTGCAGATGTAGACAGGAAATTAGGAAAAGTACAGGAGGAGTTGGAAAGTAGAATCAGCACACAGGCTGAAAATTTAAAGGAATTAGCTAAATTAGAAACACTGCAGGTTAAAAAGAAATTGGGGGGGGGGGGAATTGACAAGATTCAGGTATCAACTAAAGAGGTTAAGGAACAGCTGGGGGGTAGAATTGAGAAAGTCCACTCGCAAATAGTTGCAGAAGTAAATGATTTAAGAGAGAGTAATAGAGAGAGCATTAGCAAGATTGAGGAGAAACAAGCAAAGCTATATGATAAAGTAGAAGAATCAGAAGGAAACATTAAATTAACAGTAAACAGTATTGAGAGAAAGGCTGAGGAGAAAATCGCAGAATTAGAATTGAAATTAAAAGCTAGGATCAGGCAAGAAAATAGACAGAATAGGCCAGTTTTTGTGAATAGCACACATAGGGAAATAGAACTAGGCAAATTTAGTAATCGGCAGGGTTGTCCAATGGAGTTTATGAATACAATAGAAAATAAATTCGGGGAGAGGTTGGAAGATGGTAGTATTGAGTGGTGCCAGGTAGTTGAAATTTTAGAGCAAACGTTTGTAGGGGAGACAAGGAACTGGTTTGCTGTCTATAGAGACAAGTTTGCTAATATTAATGATTTTAAAATGAAATTCTGTGAAATGTTCTGGAATGAGGTTATTCAGTCGCAGCATCGTTAGGGAGTAGTGTGTGGTAAATATAACCCTAAAGGAAGCTCCACCATGACCGAATACTTTTTAGGGCAGGTATTAGTGTGTAAATATCTGGATGGCTTGAAGGAGGAAAGTGATGTGGTGAGGTTGCTACTTAGGCACTTTCCCTATAGGATCAAGGAGGCTGCTTGTATCCAGAATTTAAAGACAATATCACAAGTAGAAAATTTGTTAAGCACATTTGATGCACTAGGGAGAGGGGTTATGAGGACAATTTCAATAGGAACCAGGGTAATAATAATAATAGGCCGAATGAAGCCAGGCATCAGGAATTTCAAGGGAACGGTGGCGAAGGGGCCAACGCCCAAAATAGAAATAATAATAATAATAATCAGTTAATCAGAATAGAGGAAATGGCTATGGTAATCAGTATCAGGGGAGGAACAATGATTTCAGGGGAAATCAAGGGAGAAACTATGATTTCAGGGGAAATCAAGGGAGAAATAATGATTTCAGGGGAAATCAAGGGAGAAATTATAGTGACAATAATTACAACCAGAATAGGGGTCAAGGAAGAGGACAGCCTAGTGGTAGTAATATACAGCCAAACAATGACAACGCAGCCCAGAACAACCAGACCAGTGCAGTAGTTAGTAGTACTACAGCCAGCTGTAGCGGTTCTTTAAACGCGAACCAGGCTGCGAAGTAAGGTCAGAATCTCAGTCTGTAGCATGCCCTGTCCATACAATTATACAGGAACACTATGACCTAAATGTAAGAAATGAATTGTTGCATGAATTAAATGATGAACGTATTATTCAGGAGGTGGTTAGTAAAAGCCCCATTATTAAACTTAACGTGTCCGAGGCGCACACCGATGTTTTAATTGATAGTGGTTGTATGAAGAGCTGCATAAGTAGTACATATTACGATAAAATGAAAGGAACTGGTGTAAATTATGAGGAGATGCCAATTAAAAGCACTTTTGTTATCACAGCTGTAGGGAAGAGGTCTAAAGTTATTTCTAAGCAAGTTTTAGTGGACATTAATATTAATAATCATATCGAAAAGCAGATTTGTCTTGTAATTCCAAACTTAGTTTTCAGTGTTATTTTGGGTTCAGATTGGCTAAGTAGAGTGTCTGGTAACTTATGTTATGAAGTAGGTAGTTTGAAATTTAAATGGAATAATTCTGAAGTAGAGGTAGCGTTCAACGACAATGTTCAGGGGACTGGTGTTGTAGGAGTGATTTGTCTTTAAGTGAGATATCACCAGCCGAAGAGCGGGATACTCAAATTTTTGTGGGCAGTTTGATTACTAACGGTAGTCTAGAGGACTCGTTACGTGATGCTGCATTTCAGGGGCATATAGAGGGAGACCAGTGTGTTCTGCTCTATGATGTGTTATTGTATAATAGGAGAGTTTTCGAGGATCGCATTGGCATGGCCAATTGCTATACACATTCATAGAACGTTATTGATAGATCAGTATTCACAGGACATAGATATCCTATACCTTTCGCTTATCAGGGTGCAGTAGAGGCACAAATTTACCAGATGCTTGAAGATGGCATTATAGAGTACTCAAACAGTCAATATGTTAATCCTTTAATTACAGTACCGAAGGCTGACGGCACAGTTCGTATTTGTTTAGACGCTCGTTTAGTTAACAGTAGAATCAGTTCAGATCAGCTGAAGTCCATGTCCATTGAAGAGTTGATGCAGGCATTTGAGGGTAAAAAGTATTTCACATGTGTAGATTTAAGTTCCAGTTTCTGGCAAGTGGCACTTATGTATGAAGATCGGCCATTTGCAGCTTTTAGTCATAAATATAACCTATATCAGTTTTGCAGGGTACCTTACGGGTTAAAAAGTAGCTCAGCAGCTTTAATTAGGGCTTTAAACATCGAATTAGGAGATGTCACGGGAGAGTTTGTAACTATTTACATCGATGATATGGTAATCAGTTCACGCAGTTTTGAGGAGCATCTACGTCATTTAGACAGTGTATTTCAAAAGTTAGATCAGGCAGGGTTCACTCTGAAACTGTCCAAGTCGTCATTCTGTCAGACAGAAGTGACATTTTTAGGTCATAAAGTGTCAAGTAGGGGTGTGACACCAGAGGAAAGTAGGGTTAATAAGATACTTAATGCAGAAGTACCACAGAATGTAAAACAGTTGAAAACATACCTTGGTATTTGTAATTTTTTTCACAGGTTCGTTCTTAAATACTCAGGGTTAGTAGAACCATTTAGAGATTTGCTTAAAAGTGGTAATCGTTGGAGATGGGAGTCCAAGCATGATCTGGCATTTCAAGAGCTGAAGGCAGGCTTTGAGAAAGCTGTGGTGCTGAAGTATCCTTTGAAATATAAGGAATATGTGGTAATGACTGATGCGTCACATATAGGAATTGCAGGAGTATTGTGTCAGAGAGATGAAGAGGGTAATTTGTGCATCGTGTCTTTAGCATCACGAGGACTTACAGCAGCAGAGAAAAGATATACTATCACTGAGTTAGAGCTTTTAGGAATTGTTTTCAGTTTAGGAAAATTTAGGATGTATTTAATTGGGGGTAAATTTGAGATTCATACAGATCACCATGCTTTATTATATATGAGGACATGTAAACTCAGTTCTAACAGAGTTAGTAGGTGGATTCTTGCACTTCAGGAATATGAATTCACAGTAAGATATATTAAAGGGAAAGATAACATTCTTGCAGATATGCCTTCTAGGGCCACAAATTTGTGTAGGGATAATCCTGTTGTTAAGGCAGAGGACGGTATTTTGTTATGTGCATGTGTGGACAGCAGCAACAAGGCATCGTTACAGACGCTGAGAAATATGTTAGTGGAGCAACGTGATGACGTAATTTTAAGGGAGCCTCTGGCCATATTAGAAGCAAGCGACGTGGAGTGTGTGAAAGTAGGGCGGTTCACGTACATGATGCAGGATGGGCTTCTTGCACGAAAATGTAGGAAGAATCGGTGGGCAATATGTGTTTCTGCCAGTTTACGGGAGGAACTTATTTGGTTCATTCATAAGGAACTAGGACACTTTGGTGCTACCAAAGTCTTCTATGAAATTGCACATAACTTTATTTGGAATAAAATGGGAAGGGATGTTAGAAGGATCTTAGCTAGGTGTGACACCTGTCAGAGAAGCAAGTATCCAGTTAAATATTTAGTCGGGGAAAGATCGGCAGTTCTCACAAGTAGTCCCGGGGAACTACTGTGTGTGGATTTATTTGGCCCGATCGTTAAAGGACAGTACGGCTACGAATACATTTTTATAGTTATTGACGCTTTTAGTAAGTATGTCAAGCTATATCCGCTAAGGAAAGCCACCGGTCTAGCGTGTAGCCGACTGATCACTAATAGGTATATACCCGAGTTTGGCGTTCCTCTCAGGATATTATCTGACAGTGGACCACAGTTTGTTGCAAAGAAATGGAGAACCAGTATGCAAGAAGCTGGGGTTACACACGTTCATTCCTCTGTAAGGTACCCTCAGGGTAATTCTGCAGAGCGTCCATTAAGGGAAGTGGGTCGTCTTTTTCGGACTCTAGTGCATGATAAGCATTCGGCCTGGGTTGGACATCTTCCCAAAGTCGAGACTTGGCTGAATTCTGTCCAGCATGAGAGCACGAAACTGACGCCACACGAAGTACACTTCGGAAAAAGACCACAAAATGAACTTGCTAGAGTCTTGGGGTTAAATGAGGGAAAGCAACCGGGGATGGATGTCATTGTCCAATTGGCGAAACAGAATTTATCTAAGTCAGCTCAAAAGTGAATTCGTCAACAAAAAGAAACTAAATTTGACCTATTCGAGCCGGGAGACAAAGTCTTACTTAGAGTGCCGAAACAGTCAAATAAGCTAGAGAAAGTTATGTCCAAGTTTTTCTACCTCTATGAGGGCCCATTTGTAGTGTCTAAACGTATTGGCAAAACAACATATGTGCTGGAGGACGGTCAGGGAAAAAGGTTATACGGAACGTATAATATTCATAGTCTTAAGAAATATGTGTCATAAAATAAGTGTGTTTAGCTGGCGAGCCAGCCTATCAAATGAGTAAGTGTGGTATGTGGTGCGTGGAAGATCTGGTCTTCAAGGCAGGCGTATCAGAAATCACACAGGGGGGTAGTATGTAAGTAAATGAGAGTTTTAAGGCACAGGGAAAATGAAGGGAGTGGTGGATGCTGTTGAGCACTAAATTGTCTCGATGCACCAAGGCCATTTTGGCAGCGCTGATGGGTTCCCATTTATCTCCAAGAGATGGGGGAGCGCTTGTATAGGGCTTGTTAGCTTAAGGCGTCCACGAGATAAAAGATGGGCCATCAGAAGGCGAGACAGTCCTCCATGAAGCTCATACACATCAGCACACGTGATTCCTGCTTACGACCTAGCTATGTGAGATCAGGTTTGGACATAATTAAGGTAGTTTGTGTACAAGGTACTAGACCTCATGAGATGTTGTTTATAAGTAACAGATAAAAAGTTGTGGCAACTAGGTCAGGTTCGATAGGTGGACTGGTCTGGGTTGTGAACTACTGGCTGAGCGGCGAATATGAGAAATTGTGATCTAGAGTGAGGTGGGTTTTAGTGTACATGTACTTAGTAAGATAGGGCACATACGGCACAGGAATATTTAAGTGTTATAAGTAATGGGTACTTACTGTTTTTTTACAGTCATGTCTTTCTTTTTAATTAAAGATTTCACAGAGAAGGTGGGAAGTAGATCACTTTGCTCTACCGCGAGTGTGTGATCGTGTGTGATCGTGTGAGATCGTGTACCATGAAATTGGTATCCGGTAGGTGTGGAGCACCTAATATTTCTAGAAGAGTTCCCGCAGTGGTTTTCTACTGAACACCATAAATGCGTGTGTAGTGAATTGTGGATACAGAGGGAACACACTTATGAATGTAATTTTTTCCCACATAGAATGATGAGAGAGAGGGTGGTAGAATGAACATTCGTGAGAATGACAAACATTTTGAAGTGACAAAATAAGAACACGTCATAACGAGACGAACATTAGCGCAAAGCGCATGATTGAGCGTTTATATGTGTAAAGTGTCATTTCACTTGTGTAAGTTGTATTTTGGAGGTTTTTTTTCTAACGTGTCTGGAATCATCAAGTACTGTACTATGTGCATGGTAAAGCACATGATCATTCGAGGCGAATGTAACATGTTTTTCTAGGGGGTTTTATGCCACTAACACAAGTTAGTTGGACTGCATCATATTTGTTAAACGCGGCAATAATCCAGCCAAGGTAAATTATTTCAGTTTATTCAATTTTATATTTCATATTATTATTATTAATAATATTTATTACGTCATTTTTTGGAGCTTTTAAACTTGGAAGATTAAAGATAGGATTTCTACTAGTAGAAATCCCTATCTATATTGGATGATTCCAATATATAAATTGCACGGCAAATCATTTCATACGTAAAGACGGGATTTTATTCATTAGGGCTAGAGAGTGTGGTGTGTGAATCACTGGTTATTCCAATACCAGAATAGACTGGAGTACAATAGAATTACGAAATCCGAGGGAACACTTCAAACCAAGAAAACGTGTATGATTTACGTCTTGCCCGGTAAAACGGAAATATATACGGAGACAGGTCTTGTCCGGGGGGAGGAACCTCATGGCGCGAAGGGCCACGTGAGGTGACCAGCCAATCAAGGAAGAAGAAGCAACGTAGAACGGGGCATGACGAGAAACGTGACGCACGCGGATTGGTCGAAGCAGCGAGGCCGGCGGTAAGCTAGACTCTTGTGGGAGAAGCTGGAAGTCGATATAGTGAACGCGCTGGTTGAGTGAGGACATTCATTAAGACATTACGCTTGGAGCAGTAAGCGCGTACTTTGCTCGTTAGTCCCAAGTGGGACAATTTATTCACGCTAACTCCGCTGATCACATCAGAGCATGGGTTCCACGCGTCTTGCAGTGCTAAGGCAGGCGACGTGTTGTGGTTCATGGAATTTACTCCACCACAAGCAGTAACGATTACTTTTGATCTACGAGGAAGAACCTGACGCCGTCAACTCCAATGCAGTACATCAGACGCAACGAGACTTCAAGCACGTGGGAGACAATGTTTCCGTTGGTAAGCACAAGTAATCTACGACACACACTCTCTGTTTTTCGATAGGGCCAATATAAATTCTTTAAGCATAAATTTGGAAATAAGTTAAATTCGCGTTATTCTCCCGACCGGCGTATTAAGTAATTTTGTTCGTGGCAATGGTTAAAGTAGTATGCTCCGTTAATAGCGTTAATTTTATTCAAGATGCTATCATGTTTTCTAAGTGTATTAAATTCAATTATTACAAAGTAGATTCTTTGATTCCAGTAGGTAGCAATAGTTATAATACCACATCCTTCTCCACAATCAAATGTTGTCTGGGTTGATGATCCAATCATCCCACGGCCTAGTCATTAAGAGTTTCTCATATGTTCTACTCACGCTAGGGGTCGATATTAAATATATATATATAAATTTAGCTTGGAAGACAGTGTATCCGGCTTGGCGCCCAACATAGATCAAACTTAGCAGTAGTATTTTCTGGCGAATAGTCCGCCCAAGTAGAAAACATTACATTTGTACGTACAACGCGGAGAGAAGAAAACACATAACAATAGTACAAAAATAAAAATCCATCATGGCGACCATATGAAATATTTATACGGTTCTCAATATCTACGAATCTGTTACAGAAATTAAACTGAAATTTTGTATGTTGATAGAGACAATTAACATGAGCAGGATATATGAAAATAGGCTGTATAGTTCTTCACGGAACTACTTGTTCATTATGAAAAGTTTCTCCCACCAATCAGAGCTCAAGAAACAGCTTTTTGACCAATTAGAGTTCCACGGTATTCTAATTTAAATTTCACTGCCTGGCGTAGTGTCATAGTAGGGTAATCGAAAAGGCCACGGTCAAATACAAGGCATTCCCTGCGTCTCATGCGCTCTGTTCAGTACATAAAACTGGCGAAATCTCGACAGATATTTATGAATATTTATGTTCGAACATAAAATAGTTATAATAATTATCGTCGAACATAAACAGTCGTATGCAACTCGCCTATAATGGTAATTAAGACACTCGTATGGAAATTATAAAACTCGCATAGGCTCATTTTATAAACATACTCGTGTCTTAATTATTGCAATTATAGGCTCGTTGCATAATGAACCATTTTACTTAATCTACGCTGACGAAGGTATCATTGTTATACCGAAACATGTACGTTTTTATTTAATTATTAAACTTCTTTGTGTTTGACAAGGTGAATTTTATAATTGGAGATTAATATCAGTCAACATGGATAATATTTAATACCATATTCATAATGGTTGATGTCTATGTATTTGATTAAGTGATTTGCTTCCACATAATCCTACTCGCAACGTTTGAGCCATAGTTATGCTCCTTAGAAATTTAAACGTATCCCTTGGGCTCACATATGGAACCAGTTTGTAATATTGTAACATTATAAGAAATATGTATGTATATTGCTTGGATTTGGAAAAAATAAGTGCAGCTAAAATTTGGATTTACCTCATCTAATTATCAGTCATGGCGATCAGTATGTTGCAATGTCGAGAGTGCAATCTTTCGACGCCCTTTAAGTTGCAATAGTGGCATAAAGTAATCTTACATAGAATGTGTGTAAGAACATTCTTCAGTAAATACTTTCCCATTGACCGCCATGTTTTAACGTGTTTCAACTAGTATATATTTTAAGAATAATAATCATTTATTGCAGCTAATAGCCATGCCGAGATACAAAACTAATACTAATAACATATCTTATCCATCAAAGTGTCTATATACAAAGTGTCTGACAGGTTCTGTTTGCTATATATATAGTTATTCACAGCAGAAGCGTGTTAGCGATACTTTCCTCTGGGCGCAGGGAATGGCGTGATATCTGTCACAAGCACTACCACACAGAGAGCAGGTGCATTGGGGGCCTGGGTCATGAAATCCTCTTGTTGAGCATATCTTAAAATGAAAACCGTGGACTGCAAAACGGGTGATCTTATGCCGTAGTTCAAAGTTGGCATTCATCCAGTCCGTCGACATAAGAGCTTCGGTGGAATAGAACTCAGGCCATATGTCATTACGCTTGAAGTTTAGTTTTTCGATCAGTCTCTGGTATTGCACTGTTGATGGTAGGGAGTTCTCCAAACGCAGATCTTCTATGAAGAAAGTCTCCCTTGCTAGTACGTACGTTAGACGAGATGGCATGTATTTTGATAAGTGCAGAATTTTCTTTAGAAAAGTAGACTTAACTCTTTCTATCTCTCGAAGGTTAGGCCTACTTTGTGTCAAATGATCCCAAGTTATTTGAAAGCCGTATGTCACTATTGCAGTTATTTTCGTTCTGAATAAATTCATTGCAGTTTGTGAAGATAGATTTCCCAGTTGCATTATGTCTTGCATTGCTTTTATGGCGAATGTTGTTCTATCCCTGACATGTCGCGTGAATACGTTCCCTTGCATTTGCTTTACTACTCCTAGGTATTTGAAATGATTTACATTGACTAGGGGTTCTCCATCTAGTAGTATATGCTCATCTGCGGATAGTTTCCCGCCAGCACTACTGTCTTGGTGCAGTTTATCGTCATATCGGTTTGTTGAGCCCATGTGGTAAGTTTATCAATGGACGATTGCAAGGTTTCCTTTGATGTCGATGCCACAACCATATCATCCGCGTAGATGTAAATTTTCGCTCCTTCAAGGTAAATAGCCTCAATGACATCAGCTGTAGCGATGTTAAATAGTAACGGGCTCAAAGGATCACCCTGAAGTACACCATTTGTTTGTTCTATTCGTTCTGATTGAACTATACTGTCGTTTATTTGTAGGCTGTTTTTGTGGAGAATGTCCCTTATTATCCCCAAAAGGTAATGTTCTTTTCCGATCATATTTTCAAGTTTCCTGAGCAAAGTGTTTCTACTCACTAGATCAAACGCCTTGGTGTAGTCGACGAATACTGCATATAGCTTTCCTCTTTTCTGTCTTAGCGCGTCTTCTACATTCGTTAAAAGACAGTTAATGGCTTGTAGTGTATTCCTTCCTTTCCGGAAGCCAAACTGTTCTTCAGGTATCTTGTTGTCAACTAAATCTGTGAGTCTTCTAGTGAGTATTTTCGTAAAGATCTTAAAAGATTGTGCTTTCCAAAGCGATACCACGATAGGAATTCGGGTCTCCTGTATCACCTTTTCCTTTATATTGCATCTTCAAAGTCGAGGTTCTCCAGTTTGACGGTATGTGACCTTGAAGTAAACATTCGTTCATGAGCTCTGCCCATAGCCCTTTTAACAGCGGTGCTGTCATCTTCAGGTGCTCGTAGTGAATAGTATCTGGACCACATGCTTTCTTTTCTGCGCAGTTGTTTATCTCAATTAAGACATCTTCTGCCGTGATCGGCACTGGTAGTTGAGAAAGGTAGCTAACCTGAATAGGTCTGGTGTCCCGCGCTTGTAGGGTTGCGGTAAGATGCTGAATCCACGTTGTCATAGGAATGTCCTTCGGGAATTTGGGTCTTCTGGGATTTAGGGCTGAGAACGGGTTTGTTTCAGCCTCCTGTATTAGTTGAGCTTCCTTCAATTGTTGATAGCTTTCCTTTGCTCATTTAACTACCTCCTTATAATATCTTCTTTTCTCGACATACTCTTGTAGTTTTTTTTTATTCGTGTGGCCTCCTCAGAGGCCGAGTGCAGGTCTTTCTATTCGACGCCCGTGGGCTACCTGCGCGTCGAAATGAGAGATGGAATGGATGAAACTGGGTAAGGATGTGGAAGGAAGCGGCCGTGGCCTATCAGAAGGTACCGTCCCAGCATTTGCCTGGTGTTGAAAATGGGGAAACCACGGAAAACCATTTCAAGGACGGCCGACGGTGGGGCTCGAACCCACGCGTCTACCGAGTCAGCAGAGAGCTTGGCCCCATGACCTAACGCTGCGCTTAGCCAGCGTAGCCACTGCTGTCGGTACTCTTGTAGTGCTGTATGTGTGCTTGCCATTTTTATCTTTTGTAATGCTGCTAGTCCCTCCTTCCTCCGTTGGTAACATTCGGTAGTGTACCATTGATTTGCTCTTCTTGTATTTTGACGTATCTTAGGATTTGCGTCCTTGATATGATTCTCGATCAGTGTTAGTGCGGTGTCTATATTTCCAGATTTGATTATGTTCGTGATTCCTTCCATGTCTATAGTGCTCATTTTGTTCATGTCTATTTTCCGCGAAATAGGGGTTCTGGAACTTTTTGAATGTTTATATTGATGTTAACTGAGAGAGTGGTTGTTAATGGGAGGTGATTTCTTGCTACAACATTGGATAGTACTTCTTGATGTAATGTTTTTATGTCGTTGCTTATGCATAAAAGATCTATCGTGCTTGTGTCATTGAAAGCTATGTAGGTCTTCTCATCACTTTTGTTCGTTAAGGAAAAGCCCTCTTCTTCTAAGTGTTCAAGTAACGCGTTTTTTTTTTTTTTTTGTTGCATGGGACATCAATGCGGCAGTTGAAGTCTCCAGCTATCATTATCGGATTTGTGGTAGGTACTATCGACAATGCTGTGCCTAATTCGTCTATAATGTCTACTTCTGTTAGGTCTGGTGGGAAGTATGCGCACAATATTGATAGCCTGTTCGTTAGTACCAGCATCACATTGTCAGTTTCAAACGGTTTTGTGAATGCTGAAAGAGACGGTTTGAGTAGGCAAGAAATGCCGCATTTATGCCTGCCCATGTCTCCCTTGGATGCGTACCTGTGGAGGCAGTAAAAATTATGCATTTCCCAATTTTTTGTGAGGTATGTTTCATTAAGAATCACAATATCGTATCGCATATATTTTAAATACCATGTAATTTTATTTTCAGGTTATTTTTTCCAGTTATTGGGATTATTATGGTGTTGACCGAGTGAAACATTCTTATCACAAATGTGCAAGTTAAAAATTCTGAAAAGTTAGGTAACGTAGTGTAGACATTTTTAATGGTTTGCCCAGCGTAAGCTTAAAAAGCGCACTGATGCCGGGTTTTTTCGACTTTTTCATTGAAATAGTTACAGCATGGCTTCCTTTGATCGTAAATACATTATTTTCTAAAGACACCTTCCTCGAGATATCCTTTATAGAATGGTGAAAACCGCATCAAAATCCATCTAGTAGTTCTCGAGATTACCCGTGACATCCAAGAATGAGGGACTTTATTTTATACTAAGTAGAGATTCTTGATTCCTGATTCTTGATTCTTGATTCTTTATTCTTTATTCTTTATTCTTTATTCTTTATTCTTTATTCTTTATTCTTTATTCTTTATTCTTTATTCTTTATTCTTTATTCTTCTTTATTCTTCTTTATTCTTCTTTATTCTTCTTTATTCTTTATTCTTCATTCTTT
Organism: Meconema thalassinum; assembly: GCA_946902985.2. NCBI lineage: Eukaryota > Metazoa > Arthropoda > Insecta > Orthoptera > Tettigoniidae > Meconema > Meconema thalassinum. The sequence continues at coordinate 208,556,348 of OX336391.1, forward strand.
ATTATTTATTATTCTTAAGAATTAAGAAAGTGTGTGCGTTTCAACAAAACAAAGAAAAAGAAAACATATCCGTTATTCGATGTTCCTCATTGTAGAAGAGAAACTTGTTTTTGTTTGTTTGTTTGTTTGTTTGTTTGTTTAAGAACTCCATTGTTGAGCTGAATGCTCGCCGCTTTACGGCAACGGGAATGAAATACCTCAAGGAACCAAAATAAATTGTCCCAACACCGAGTGCGGTGCCTCTTTGGCGTGCCCTGCGTCCGAAGAAATAGTTAGTTTTATTCCAAGGTTTTGGTGAACACGAATTAATTATTAATATATTGGAGAAATTTTATGTACATTCTTCACCAATACGTAGCAGTCGAATTCGCGATGGAGGGTGGGTTGTGAGTTCGTTATTAATCAGGAAAGTACACCGATTAGTTTGCAATGCAGATGCTTGATAGCTCTGCAGTGTTTACCATAAATACGCATAGACTCACGGATCCCATTGCCGTCTGTTGCTTCAAGCTTCCTGCAATACTTATTGCCACAGCATATTCAACATCTACTAGCCAGGCAGTGCTATTCTCAAGCAGTGAACGAATTTTCTACTACTAGTTGAATATTGGGGGGGATAAGAAAATCGGAGTATCTTACGATTACTTGAAAAAGATTTATATCAATTGCAAGTATGAGTATTTTAAAATAGCAGAAGATGAATTGTGTTTTTATTTTTTGGAACTTTTAAATCACCGATTAAGTTATCTAAGAAGTTTGTTGCATCATGAATCCGTAATTAGCATGTTCTGTTCAGTGAAATGTAAGACGTCAGCGGTATTACCAATTCTGTTAATGAAGACACAGACGTCATCCAAGTGCGTACAGCACAACAAGATGACAATCATACCGTAGAAAACCCAAGTTTTTGAGAGGACTGAATATTGTGACGCCCCTATTGATGCACTGCTAAAATTAATCAACAGATAGCGATAGCCAGAGTGAGCGATAAGATACTGACAGGTATATAAGATACACGTCCTGGTGTCTGTTGATCACTCATCTGACTATGAAAATGAAGCTACTTTTGAGTCTGACTGTGTTGGCTGTGTTCAGTCTGAATGCTGGACAAGGGGCGTCTCTTACAGGAACACCTGGAGGTAAGACTTCAAGCATAATTATAAGTGTACGAGTATATGAAAAGGACCCAGTTGTATATTGATTACACCATCTGTGAGTCGCATAATTGTATTGTTATTGAAATGAAAATCCACAGCCTGCTTCCAGTCTCCGACCGGGTCAGGAATGGAATGAATGAAGCCCCCATCTAGCGGCGAGGATATTAACTGTGCCGGCTGCCGAGGCCTGACGCACTCCTCTGGGGCAATGATTAAATGAATGACAGATGAAATGAAATGATAGTGGAGAGTGTTGCTGGAATGAAATTTTGACAGGGAAAACCGGAGTACCCGGAGAAAAACCTGTCTGCCTCCGTTTTGTCCAGCACAGATCTCACATGGAGTGACCGGGATTTGAACCACGGATCCAGCGGTGAGAGGCAGGCGTGCTGCCGCCTAAGCCACGGAGGCTTTGTATTGTTATTATTATTACTAATAATAGACTGGCTACGTGGTTCAGCGGTATCGTTCTCACCTGCTGGTCCCAAGGTTGCAGGATCGAATCCTGATGCAGCCAGTTGACATTTGAGGGGGCGCAAATGCGAGGGAGTCGAATCAGTAGATTTACTGGCACGTTTAAGATCCCCTTCAGGACAAACTTCCGGCACTCTGGCGTCTCTAAAAAGCCTCAGTAGTTAAAACGGACGTAAAACCAATAACATTATATTATTATTATTATTATTATTATTATTTTTTTTTTTTTTTTTTTTATTATTAGAAGAAGACATGATATTATAGTACCCTGTATTGTTTTCGACCCTTTTGAGAAATGCTTTATTCATTACATTTACCAGAAAAGACTTGCCAGTGAACAGTTAAGGTACGTATCTATTTGCCATATAATTTATTTAAACCATATTTTTAGTAAGTAATTAATAAATGAATAAATAATGCAGCCAACGGCGTATGAACAAAGACTTGGAAATTCTCAGTATCATCAAAAGGAGAAACCTAGAATACTTTGGTCACTTCATGCGCAACAACAAATACCACCTCTTGCAATTAATTATCCAAGGGAAGATTGATGGCATTAGGGGACGAGGACGCAGACGAATATCCTGGCTAAAGAACTTAAGCCAGTGGTTTGGACTTAATACAGTCTCACCATTTAGAACAGCTATGGACAAACACCAGATCATGCTAGTGATCGCCAATGTTCTTGGAGGACGAGGTACATGAAGAAGAAGAATGGCCAATCAGATACATAATCAAGTAGATTCACAGCAGAATTAAGCCAATGATATAAGTCTATTTCTACAACCCATCACGTGATATCTCACACAGAGTTTCCCACACATACGACAAATACAGTCCGCGCATGGCTCATGAAAGCGGATGGTCCTAAAACACTTGTGATAGAAACCATGCACTGCATATCTGGTAACAAGATGTGTGAGCTGATAGTTTGACTTCTTTCCAGTCCATCGTTATCATGGCATCCGTGGTGTTAAATGCCATCCAAATATCATTTTCCTTTGCTATGTGTTCTCTGACTACCTCTTTGTAGGCCGGCGGGGAAGTAAGTAGTATAACTTAGTTTCTTTAGTTCGTAGAAAAGCCTCAACAGTGTGTATTTATGTTTACAGAGGCAGAGTGCTTGCTTCATGAATGTTGCTTTTAGTAAGTAATTATGAATATATTATATTTCTTGTAAAATAAGCAAAAATTAACTCTAGTTCAAAGCTTTTGATAATATGCCACCCGTCCACCTCTTTGCGTAGTGGCTGGCATCCTTAGCTATCACCGGGTTCGATTCATTCCTGAGCCATCCTGGAAGGGATACAAATTGTTAATGAACTGTGAAGTTTTACTTAAACTCTAATCATTTATCTGTAGATACGTTTAGGCAATAAATTCGTTTTGTTACTCTTATAATAGAGGTAACCTCTACATTGTATAAAACAAATTCCCCGATTCTTGGATGTAACGGGTAATCTCGAGAACCACTGGATGCATTTTGATGCGGTTTTTACCATTCTGTAATGCATTTCTCGAGGAAGATTTCTGTAGAAACACATTCATTTATGACCAAAGGAAACTGAGCAGTAACGTTTTCAGTGAATCGAGTCGAATAAAAACGTACCGTCCATGCGCCTTTTAAGTTTACCTTTAAAGAATGTCTATATACTATGAGTCTAAGAATTGTTCAGCATGAAAAGTTCTACAAAAACGTCTGCGTCAGCATATCACTATCTTTAATACTCGCCCAATATAAGTGTTTTTACGTTTGCATTTCTTTCAACAATCTCCATTCAGTGGAAATTTAAATTAACTTACTGGCTTCGGAGCGAGTGAGCCTGTCACTCCAGATTCGGCCATCATCAAAATGTCGCATCGTGTCGAATTACATAGGACTTCAGAGAAGAGTATATGTGGAGTTTCGCTGTTCACCTCGGAGTTCCTGAATTGCGTCTGGGACCTGCCGTCCTTGCGCCTTTTAAGCTTACGCTGGGTAAACGCGTTAAGATACCGGGCGAAGACTACTAGTTAACTAATACATGTAGGCTATTTGTTTTTCAGGAGTGTTATTTACATATTACCAAGTAGTCTATATACATTGTACCCCACCAGTGGCGTGGCGTGGAATTTTTTCGAGGGTAAGCTGTGAAGAAGACTGAAAGCATAGGCTTACACCATAGAGCAACTTCAGCACTCGGTTCTAGCGACACCCTTGTCAATGTAGAGGTTGATGTCTGAAGTAGCAAAAACTACTCTACCGTACACACATAATTATGAGACCTTCACATTTAAAACAAGTAGTTCCGTGACGAACTTAAGAGCCTACTTTTCTTAAAATATAAATGCATGCCAATCTATATAGACCTATCTAGAATAATGACGAAATCAAGTTGGTAATACTAACTACAGTTCGAAATATACCTGAAATAGTGAAGCCTAATAGAGTAACTTACTACAGTTGGCAGCCCTGGCGTCTCTGAATATATTCTTACTTCCATCTCTTAAGGTATAGAATGCACATACAACATTTAGTTGAAGTCCAATGGATAGTGTGGACGTTACATGCTGTTTGAAATTGAATTTATCAGTGCGCGTAAAATCATGTTGGGAACAATGTCATGTATGTGATGCTCAGAATTAAACTGAAATATTGTGATCTAATATAGTGCCAATTTTGGATAAAATCCATTTGTTAGTATAGAAGTTACATGAAATTAAAATTTGAAACTATCAGAAAGCTTAGAATCATGTTGGCAGCACTGAGGTATATTAGTGACTCCAAATTAATCTAGAATGCCAGGTACTATACGTGTGCAAACTTTCGAGTTGATGGCTTGCATACTTTCTGATATATTGATATTAGGATTGAACAATTAGAGAGAGCATTTGTTAACAGTTGGCAGCCCTGCTGGTTCTTAGGAATACGTCTAGTCATAACTTTTATGGTAAACAAGACACTTACGAAATTTGGTTGAAATCCATTTGTTACATTAGAAGTTATTTGCATTTAAAGACTGGACCTATCAACAGGCATAGAATCGTGTTGGCAGCACTGATGTATATAAGTTACGCCAAACTAGGGTAGAATGTCAGGTACTATACGCGTGCAAAGTTTAGAGCCGTTGGCTTGCATACTTTCTGATATATTGATATTAATGTTAAACCATAGCGACAACATTTATCAACAGTTGGCAGCCCTGGTGGCTCTTTAGAATACGTACAGTCATATCTGTTGTAGTATACATAGTACATACGAAAGTTGGTTGAAATCCAATTGATAGTATAGTTGTTAGATGCATTTATATTATGGACTTATCGGCAGACTTAGAATCATGTTGGCAACACTGGCATGTATGAACTTCTGAAAATTAATCTGGAATGTCATCGTCTATTCTTGTGCTAATTTTGGAAGAGTTCTCATCCATAACTTCTGAGATATCCAACATAGAGCTCAAATTTCAATTGTGAATTTTCAGCAGTTGGTAGCACTGACGTCAATTTCAAATATGGCCGTGAGATATTCAGGTATAGATCTTTACTTGTACCAATTTTGGTTTTGATAGCTGCAGCCGTTTAGGAGTTGATAGGGGGGGGGGGGGGGCACACAGCCTGACAGACAGACCGACAGACACACATTTTCCCGGATCGATCTCATAAGTCTACTATTCCCTCTTCAATTTCAGGCATGCCAAGCCATGTAGCTATATTAAGGGCGGAGTAAATTTTTCAGCTGGCGAGCTTTTCTGATCGTGTGTCATTTGACGATTGAACAGTGTGGCAGTTTGTGCTTTTGTTGTTCGCATTTCTTGGTCTAAGGAGCTAAACGTTCAGGTTATTACCCGTAAATTTTCTATTATGACTTGCTGCGTGGCTCTGCGGCAACGTTCTCGCCTGCTGAGCTCCAGATAGCGGGATGGTATCCCGGCGCTGTCAGTCGCCATTTGAGGGTGCGTAAATGCGAAGGAGCTGTGTAAGTAGATTTACAGGCACGTTAAAGATTCCCTTCGGGGCAAAATTCCGGCACCCCAGCGTCTCTAAAACCCCAGTAGTTAACAGGGACGTAAAAACAATAACATTATTATTTTCTATTATGGGACCTAAGTGAACATTAAAATAGTAAACATGCTACTAGTACCGGTAATAGATAACCTTATAACATTGGATTGCATGTTCGGTTAATATTTGTTTGCAGATATTCCTCAAATTATACTGACGTAGGCTTTCACGGCACGTGTAGGTATCTTTAGAGTAGCCCAACAACCCGAAAAGTTGCTCTGAATATTATTCAAATTAGGGCTATATTCAAAGAGTAGGTGTAAAGGATAGATCATTTTAAATGTACATCCGTATAATTTGATTAATATTTTAAAGACTTATCACATTATTAAAAAAATAGTTGCTGCGTATTGCATTAGAAAAGAAGTTGCCATTAATGAAAAAATATTACGTAAAACACGATCCAAATATAATAATTTGAAAAATATGCATTTCAAAGGAAAATATTCACTAAATAATCGAGATCATTTCTTAGAAGCAAGCGATTTCTCCGACGAGAAATAGAAATATAAGAAGTAAAGTGAATATGTATTTGCCATCCCTGTTGTGCAGTCTCAATTTTGAAATAGCCATGCACCAAAGAGTACAAACTAAAAGGATATTAACGTAGGCTGATACTCGCTAAACATGATAATTTATGACGTACGGTAATTTGTTTAACTATACACCAAAACACAATAATATCTTGTTACGGTACCGTATACTACATTTTGCTAATTGCACTCAAAAACATACAGTTGTGAGTATACCGGACGAAGCAGAATTGCAACTAACGCACCCATCAAAGGTGGGGTCTGATGGTCAGAAACTTTCTCTTGGGATGAACAACCGCGCGAAGGAGGGTGGGGACTAGGGAAGAGAGCCAAATAATATTAAGCAGTGCTGGTGTTCCATGCTCACGACGGCAAGCTCGGTAAGCTGTCCGAATCGAAGCAGACCCTGCTACCAGCTTTGACTTGTTTTGACGACAGCCCTGTGGCTATGGAACGCCACACCCCCTGTCTTAGCCAATCAAGGACGACCTGACGTTCTTGGTGTACCACTCCATCGTCCATAGTGGTGTTCCGGGCCAGAAGGCTCCTGGATGTACACAAGCCGTTGTCATAGCAACCGGCCGCGCTCTTTCTCTACAAAGTAGTGGTGGGCGATCGTGAAGAACTGGGGTAGAGAACGAGGAACTTCATTCAAAGCGGTGATTTTGCTGATCGTCGCGCTTTAGAAAGTCATAATATAAACTTCACTTTTATGAGAATATGCTAGGTAAGCGGTGCTTACCCCGTGGTATTGGAGAAATCGCCATTCTACCCCACCACACATTGGGTGAATTCATGTTGACCTACTGAAGGGGGACAAATAACAGTTTGTATTGGCAACATTGAAAGAATGACTTCAAAACTTTACATTTCATTTTGTTATTTACATTATTTCTCTTTTTATTATGAACCATCGGTGGTTGAAAATAAAAACAATACCAATAATATCAATGCCATGGTTGTGTTTGATATTTCAACGTCGATTTTCACAATCGTCATTTTTAGAGAAGTGTCCTTCTTACACACAGATATTTACCATCTGGTTGAGTTCCTTGCTGAAGGGTAATTCTTCTGTCCCATAGTCTTGCTGAAACCAAGTGCACCTGTGAAGCTTGTTGGAACTCCATACATTCTTAGAGAGAAACGGCTCAATCAAATCCGTAGTGAGCTGCTCTACGAATTCTCTGATCAAGGCGGTGTTGATGGACACGGTGACTTCCAGCAGGGCATACATGCTTCAATGCCACAGATACAGAAGGACTTCAACTTCACGATACCTTTCTTTGGTTTCCGCTTCAACTACACTAGGGTAAGGGCTAAGAGGTTATTTCCCAAGCATGTTGTGTGTTCCTTACCGACCTGACCCTATCAGTAGAGTAGGGTTAAAGATTACTTCAGAAGTAAGCCATATTCCTGTTATCAGTTATGCATGAGAAATCCTTCTCCACCACAAGACCTTCTGTATGTTGATGTCATATACTGTATGTGTCACACCTTGGTTTGATTTTACTACATTCGAAATATATCCAATTATGTTTAATGGGTGTTCCTGGCTGGTCACTGATGATTTCTAGACCGATTTAGGACAATAAATCGATGTTAATAATTTTGAAGAAAATTGAAAATTAGGGTTAGGGACCGGAAGGGGGGGGGTGTAGGGGTGTGTGTGTTGTAAAAGTTTACATAATATGGAAAGAATAAGATGATGACTGTCATCATCACTCATGGTCGGCAGATATCAGCTTCAGATCCAATTTTCAAGAGAGAGAGATTTAATACTGCTTTTTCAGATATATTGTAGTGAGGGGCAGATGACCTCGTAGTTCCACCCCTTAAAACAAAAATAACTAACTTACTATATTTTACTGTTGCTTTTTCAGATATATTGTAGTGAGGGGCAGATGACCTTATAGTTCCGCCCCTTAAAACAACAATAACTAACTTACTATGTTGTACTGTTTTGAACATCGTTAGACCTAACGTTCATGAAGTTAGCTCTCTTTGCAGAAGAACAAGGGTGGAATGGTTTATTGAAAAGCAAATAACACAGATATTAGTGGATATGAAAGTTGATTAGTTCTAAGAAACAGGTTACAAGTATTCCCTACAGTTTGAGAATACAGGTTCGAATACCGGGGCACAGGACTAGGAGTAGCAACTGACGTATTGTTTCAACAGTTCTTGACTTAAGGGAAAAACGTTCTCCAGAACATAATAGAATGATTGCCAAGGAAGGATTTAAACGTCAAAAGAAGCTTACAAGGCATTGCTTGAAACCTATAAAAACCGCGAATTAGAAGGCTATAGAACGCTCAACTCCGTTATAACGAGGAGATAGAAACACCTAACACTTTCTGTTTGTTAGGTGAAGGTTTGCAGTAAGAGACAATATGGTTTGTTATCAATTATCTTTTCATAGTCGGTTGCAAAGCTAGGCGGTCACTTTTTACCCCTAAATAATCTGAGCAAATGTAACATATATGCTTAAAGATAGATCTTGATCTAGCTGGGATGATAACGGAAAGAGAGCTGGTGATAACGACAACTGTATTTAAGCCACTGTCTAGCCAGACGACGTGAGTAGATGTGTCGAAATTGATAAGGCAATATAAGGGGGGGGAGAAGAGTATGAACTAACCTTTCCATGGAAGTCAGGTAGATCTGACTGAAGTGAAGTGTGAAATAGAGACGTGCAGCATGAGGAATCGTGTACGAAATTACTCAAATTTCCACTTTAATAAAAATGAATATTTTCAAACAAAAGAGACTAAATAGACAATATATTTCGAACAGATCCAACCACAGACATGGTGAGTTATTGACACCATCAATATGTCATGCTTTATAAGCATGTTTTAACGCAAAATTACACTTTGTAAGTCTGCTTATTAGTAAACAAGAACAGTGAAATAAAAGCAATATAGACTTGATCTTAAGAAGATAGCAATAAAGTATACGCTTTTCTTATCCACAGGTGTCAGTGAATGGTTACCTAGAGTTCACCAATCCTCCTGAGTATTACACGTACCCTCTCGTCTTCCCCAACAAAAACTGGCCCAAAGAAAACGACCCATCATTCATCGGCATCTTCTTCAGCGAGGCAAGAATCGGCAACATTCACCGCCACGATATTGACCAGCGTAGTGCAGGTGTGTACTTCAGGCTGGAAACTGATCTAACAAACCGGACTGATCAGTCTGGTGTTGAACTACGTGAGCGACTTACCTGGGATATTCGTGAAGGAGTGAACGGATCTGACAAGTTTGTTCCAAAACATGCAATGATCGTGACCTGGAAGAACGTGTCCTTTGCTGGTGGCATTGATGCATCACTCGACAAGGTAAGATTATACAGGATGAATAATTTGTGGCGTCATTCATTTAAGTACCTCTCGGTCCATTCTGTCACATTAGGCATTCGCATTCTACAAGGATTCTAGCTCTCAATCAACTTGAGGTAGGCGCGCTGGCTTTTCTCGAAGGTCAAATAGATTTCAGGCAGTTTGCCATCTCTTGATGAATGCAGCACATTTGCATTTGTCTGTTGGCACAGGCTAGAGTAAAAGGTGGCTTTTCACTGATGTCTCTGTCTCACTCATGGCTGTGATTATATGGCAGCTACTGAGGTATGGGTGGTGCTTAGTAATGACACTCAGGGCACACAGCCGTGCCTATGAATGCTGTGAAAGGTTTTACTCATAGGGTTAGTACTACTCAGTGAGGAAAGTAATTGCAAACTACCTCACTCCTCTTCTTGCGTAGTTCGCCTCAATATAGCGCTGTCTTGGGTTTTTGTGGGTATCTACTCACATAACCTAACAGCGGTATTGTTTGAGGATCCAACCAGCCTTCGGACTGACTACCCGACAGACAGATATTATAAGACGGTCGCCAGCACGTGAGAATTTTAGAGCGAGTCTACACAATATCACGGGACTTCCCCTTGGCAGTCTTCCCGCCTCATTTGTGTCCATTGTTTTAACCACTTACGCAATCATCATAGAATCAGGTGAAGGCTACTGCTCGTCAAAAAATAAACTTAAACGGGTTCTTCCATCGTCCCAGCAAGAACACGTCAGGGCGAGAAGGATTGCTTCCATTCAAAGATAAGATAACAGAATACCAAGATTGATAGGATGTATTCCGGAAAAACTGGGTCGTTTCATGCATCACACAGCGAGCGAGACTTTCAGCAGCACACGTGATGGAGAATGGATTGCGGTAATGAACCCCATGCCAACACGTATCGTGAGATTTATTCATTGATCAACGAAGGTAACGACGATCCAACATTCCTGTAAACTTTCGACTGAATGGGCGGCATAATTTATTATGTCACTTCTCGTCACCGGCATGCTTCCGCTCCGTCCGCTACACCGAGTACGATTTTAGGTCAGTGCTCTCGACTCTCATGACTTGTCGATCATGTCACTCCGGTCACAGTATGTAGGCTCACTGTGTGCTGTAATACCACTGCGCATGCAAATTGTATTGACCTGTTTATACCATCATTGAAGTGATTGGTTGGTTGGTTCCTTAGTTTAGGGGCTGCGACAACGCGATCATGTAGCCCCGTGTACTTTGGGTGTGTGTAGAATCTGTCTGATAACCGGTGTTAATTGTGGTGGCTGTATTAGTGTGTATTGAAGTGAGAAAGTATTCGAAATAACCCTTTAGTTAAATTTAAAAATCTTGCACTGTATTCTAAATGTAACTGCTTTGTTCCAGACCAACACGTTCCAGCTGGTGCTCGCTACAAATGAAGTTCAAACTTACGTCATCTTCAACTATGTGGACATCAATTGGCTGAGTCATACAGAAGCTGGAGGCGACACGACCACAGGACTGGGAGGTTGTCCTGCTTTTGTGAGTATTACTTACAAATTAAACGGATAGCTGTCAACTTTCCAGCTGATACCGGATATAAATTACAAAAATGCCGACATTAATTAATTTACCGCACAATCTTCAGGCCAAATTGCTAGGCAGCGATCGCTTGGTGGGCCTGGCCCCTTCAAAGACTTATGTTTACTGCCACGGGGGAAGTGGGGGGGGGGGGGGGGCAATATTTATAGGTTTCTGTGTCTTAAATTATTTTGTGATTTTTAAAATATTTTATTTTTATTTTGTACCGTTTAAACACTTTCTCAGCATGTTTCTGTACTAAGCTTTAGGAAATTACTGTCATTAATAATCACAAGTATCAAGTGATAACTGCTATAAACACTACTCTCGCCACAATATCTGGCAGTCCGAGATTCGAAATAGAGATTGTTCTAATTCTAATTATAAACAAGATGTTCAGTAAAGAACACATAGCCTACTTTCTCCTAAATGGATGGATATTTTTATAACTATTTGTACTTTTCAAGGAGTATAATTATTGAATGTTGGTTGTAGTAGTTTGTTGAAATACAATGTGCTATACGGATATTAAAAATGAATATGAGGTACCCTTTGCTAGTGGCACCTCTGAACCAAATTTCGTTCAAGTCGGTTTTACCACGTATGAATTGATAGGGGGAATCGATTTACACTCATACATGTCCGCCATATGCAAACTATTCGACTGATGACCTTGTAGCTTGGTCAAAGAACGCTTCTCACATAAAAGTATGTTGTTGCAAAATTTGGTAGAGATCAGATGATTAGGTTGGTCGTAATTTGATTTAAGCGTTTAACATTTGGGTGGCCGCCATTACGTTTCCGTCAAGATAACGGCGATATAAAACATGACACTGAGGTGCCTACCTCTGTACCAAATTTCGTTCAATTCGGTGTCACCGTGTTTGAATTGATAGGGGGAATCGATTTGCACACATACATGGTCACCATCTGCAAACTATTGGGCTTATGATCTTGTAGTTTGTTCAAAATATGTTTTCCACATACATGTACAGGCCGGACGTTTGTTTTAGACGATTGCCCTTGACCTTGAAGCCTGCGGGTGAGCCTGTACAAAGTCACTCTCGCACCCTATCGCTTCACATTTGTCACCACCGATCTGTTGTAATGGAATTTCAGACTTGAGCACGTGGCGACACCGACTTGCAGACAGTACAGTCAACGTCGAAGTATTGTGTAACGCGGAATTACACGTTACGTATTTACGAACAGAACGTCATTATATTTGCCAATGACTGTACTTCAGTAGGAGTGTGAGACAGCTTCGTAAATCATCGGACCGCTTGGGGCAACTGATAACAACGCAGGTACTGCAGTAACTCGCCTCCAGGCTTCCATTAAGATTTTTCACTCGTCTAAAACAAACGTCCGGCCTGTATGTTGTTGCAAAATTTGGTAGAGATTAGATGATTAGGTTGGTCGTAATTGGATTTAAGCTTTTGACATTTGGGTGGCCACCATTACGTTTCCATCAAGATGGCGACGATATAAAACATGACACTGAGTTGCCTTTTGCTAGTGCGACCTCTGTACCAAATGACCTTCAATTCGGTTTTACTGTGTTTGAATTGATAAGGGGAATCGATTTGCAAACATACATGGCCGCTATCTGCAAACTATTAAGCTGATGACCTTGTAGTTTGGTAAAAGATGCTAACCACATCAAGGTATGTCGTTGCAAAATTTAGTAGAGATCAAATGATTAGATTGGTCGTAATTTGATTTAAGCTTTGAACATTTGGGTGGCCGCCGTTTTGTTTCCGTCAAGATGGCGGCGAAATAAAACATGTCATTGAGGTGTCCTTTGCTAGTGCTACCTCTGTACCAAATTTCGTTCAATTCGGTTTCACCGTGTTCGAATTTATACGGGGGACAGACATTCAGGGTATACACACACTCACACACACACAGACGAACAGGCAGAAACACAATTTTTGGCCCTGTGTAGATCTCATAAGTCTAATTTAATTTTTTGCAAAAATCGGAAGTAGGCTAAAAATTATAATTTTAATTATCTGTCTTCGTACTAAATGGCTTGCACTATTCGTACAAGACACGACCTTATAGCTAAAACTATCCTTTATCATCTATGTGATTGTGATAATCCAATCATTAGAAAGATGTAAATGTTGAGGATCACGTGTTTTAAGTTTGAATTCCCAAGCTGTTCAAGATCTTCAGCAGTTTGTTTTGCAATATAGAGTCATTCTAACTTGATTACTGGTTTCTTTGTTCCAGGTTGGTTTCAACGGAGGAAGTGGCACACAGAGTTATGAGTATCTACCTTATTCTCAGTCTTCAAAGTTGCTTCAAATAGTGAATGCAAGTTGTGGTAACGGAATCCCTGGCAGGCATATCTTCCGCATTGACGAAGAGATCATCTTGGGAAACTGCAAGAACATACACTAATGTCAAGTAGTTAGTAATAGATATAAGACTGTCAAGATCTGAATAAACATCATAACGGTACTTTTCTTTTGTTTAATTTGAATTTCCAACTCTTAGATGTAGAAAGCTAGCAAGTGACATGTTATTTTGTCCAGTGGTCTTCGATCAGTGGATCGTAGAACATGTACCCTTGGGACGCCACGGAATTTTGAATTAAAGCACAATATTAAAATCATAACAAATATTAGGTGTCAAAGAAAAAGTGAATTTATTAAAATACACAATATCTCAAAAGAGACAAATAATTGTTTGTTTCCTTAAGATTGCTACACCGCTAAGCACTTGAGTTTCTTAACACTATACGTTCGGCCTCTCATTCGCTTTGTAATGTATCCGCAGTCATTGAGCGTATTATTGCACCACTACAAACTTATTTACGTTGCAAATAATAATTTTATGTTCGACCCTGGCGAAATATAAATATTATATGCCAGAAAACTCGTTATAGTTCAAGTCTCATTATGAGTCAGGTTCTCCACCAATCAGAGCTGAAGATTTACATTACGATACAGCTGTTTGATCAATTAGGTAAGGACAACATCGCACCTGCGGTCACTCAACTCACTTGTTTCCAAAAACAAACATGTCGGACACACGTAAAATGAATTGTATGATTTGGAAGTTGACAGTGTAAACGATATCGGATCAACCATTGTAGTTACAATCCCAAACACAAAGAATAAATCAACACGAACTTTACGGTAACAGGAAAATTCTATGAAATATGCAAGAAATTTATGAATCTACGTTCGGAAGTTTGCAACACTCCATCGTGCTTCACAAATTACAGAAATAGAAAGTGCACCATCCAAAATATTGGCATAAATAAGCTGTGGTATATGGGAAAAGAAATAACACTGTACCTTAATCTCCCCAATTCCAATTTGTACAAAGGGCATTGCATTCGTAGGAAATCGGTGACAATTTTAGTGAACACTAACTATCCATGATTTTGTTTCCAAGCTTTGGAAACATATGCCATTGTCAAGGTATTTGAACCTCGGTAATAAATAATCCAACGCTCTGTTCATACGCAATAGGGATATCTTATGCGAAATATTTCCGCCAGATGCCATGACTGTTCTATGTGGGTCTTCATTGATTTGCCTTCCGTCGGCATTCTATATTCATCGAATTGGAAGAATAATAAGTTGATAATACTATACATTGTAATCTTTCAATTCTTGCCACAAGATGGCTTCACCCAGAGAAGCCATTTGTAACTTTGAAGATACAAAATTTAAATAAAAATGAATATTCTGCCTCATAAATGGCCTTTCTTTAAAATTTAAGCAACTGACATAATTGGTATTGTAATTAAACAAATCCACCTTATCGAAACTCTTCTTATCTCCGGGCGTGTGCAGATATTCTGAAAGGACTGGCTCGTACATAGGCCTTACCAAAACCTCCTATAAATTAATAAAGATGAAGGAAGGTTTACATGCATCTAACTAAAAAGAAACTATCCAATTTAAATTTACTTTATATTCTGAAGCTGCGTGCAAGAAATTGATTAATATAATAAAAAGAGTGACACACAAGAAATGCAATTAAAACTATATAATATAATAATATAATAATAATAATAATAATAATAATAATAATAATAATAATAATAATAATATTTAGGCCTTTAAAGATTTATTATTTGTTTTTCACATTACCGGTAATGCCGTCGTCTGCCCAATATGTCCATTTCATCACCACTTTGAAGCTGGTCAGTCATGCCATTATGGTTTACCGCCATGAAGGTCTTCTTCAACTTAGCACAGTTATCTTGATGGGTATTAGCCCTACTATGATTGTGGCATCACAGCCAGAACCCAATCACGTGGTACCCTCCATACTAAAACAATTCGGAGGTACCGTACGGTCTTCAAGCTTTCCGTAGAAACACCAAGCGCTCAGCTCAAGAGAGACACCCTACACAACCTGACATCTCAAAGTCCAGCGAGACAATCTCTTAAGCAGTGCAGTCAGTCTGAATGCCACAGCCCGTCCCTCAAGCCGCACCTCTGCCAGGGAGTCTTCTCAGAATTGCTATTGTCATACGCCTGTTTGTCCAGGCAACTCATTGCATTTTCTCGGCCGCTTCCTCATCACCCCCTCTGGGTGAGCGAGCATACCTGCTCGAGACAATAGTGTCCATTAAGTGTTGCCTCCTGCACGTGTGACCAGAACATTAACCTGACTCCTGGTTCGGTGGTCTGAACAATATTAATAAACTTTCTTAGACAACATACGATTAGAGCTAGCTTCAGAATCTCGTCAAAAGTGACCTAGAATACATTGAATAATTAATAATAAAAAGCATACGTATATGATAATAATAATAATAATGACACTGCGTCTACTGCAGACGTGTCCAATGCAATTGAACACGTTGCCAACACGATAACATGATGTAAATAAATAACAAACCTACGAGCCTACATTAAAACTGTCATGGGGAACTCATAAAAATATAGGTTACAACATTGTAATTTTAAAAGCGTCTGTAACAGCCTATTGTGTGTAATTTACAAGTCTTATTTGAACTGAAGAACACAATGATCCCACATAGTACCTGTGCGCTATCTGTTGGTGCTAGTTCAGGATATCCCTATTGGTGGAATCTCGTCAGACATTTATGAATATTTGTGTTCGAATATAAAATAAAGTTATAATTATAGTCGCACATAAACAGTCGTATCCAACTCGCCTATAATGGTAATTAAGACACTGGTATGGAAATGATAAATCTAGCTATTCTCTTTTTATAAACATACTCGTGTCTTAATTATTGTCATTATATGGCTTGTTGGATAATGTCCTATTAGCCGTGTGTCTACCCCGTGTTAATACCGTTTCAACGTGGTCAGGGGTGAGATACGACGAATTCCTCTGAGGAGGGTGTTTCTTGTTTCTTACGGCCGGATGCCTTTCTTGACACCAAGCTCATGAGTGGAGTTAGAGTGACGAATGAAGACGAATAAAACTGGGCAAGGTGTTGAGAAGAAGCGGCCGTGGCCTCTTAGAAAGTGCCATCCCAGCATTTACCTGTAATTGAAAACGGGGAAAGCACGGAAAACTGTTTCAAGAATGACCGACTACGGGGATCGAACCCACTCATGAACCTTAGCGAGTAAAGCAACCGCAGTAGGTAATATCAACAACTTAGCTGACACAGTTATTTTTAAGGTAATTTTTCAATTAATATTTCTTCCATCTATTTGTGTATAAACAATGGCAACCATCGGAACAAAAGTAAGGAACAACCTCTATGAAATTCAATGCTTTTTAGTCGGTCAACACGATTGCACCCAAATTGCAATGGGTGTTATTCCCTGCACCTGAGAAAATATTATTTAATATATTTGGATGTCTAGTTTCGATCGTCAAGCGATCATCATCGGGTCCTTAACACTCAGGCTATTAATAATAATCTATGTCGACGAATATGTGTTTTACAGGTGAAGGGAATAGCATCCATTACAATTTGGGTACAAGCGTGTTGACCGACTGAAAAGCATTAACATTTAATTTACGCTGCCAACACGATAACGAGCAACCTTTTGTTATGATGTCTTTGTGTCAACTTCGACCGTCCTTGAATGGTTTTCCGTGGTTTCGCACTATACGAACAGTTTCACACAAGGTTAGCATACACATAACAGTTAGAGGAGGTCTCCAGACATTCATCTCCACTGGTCAGGCATCCGTCACCACGCTGAGCAAGTTTTCCTATACCATCCATGAAGAAGAATGCTAGTTGCTGGCAAAACTACTCATCCCAAGCATCACAAATGACTTGATCAGTGGTGAAACGTTTACCCTTCAGAAAATTATTCAATGATCCTATAATCGCAACAATAGAGGTTGCTGATCCACTTGATCCCAACAAAAACGACGCAGTTTGAGTATGTAATCTTAGCAACGTAAGAACGAGCGTTATGACGCAACATAACCTCACCTCGTGACAGTTTCCTCACCGTCTGTTTTGAATGCCCTTTGTAAGGTCACGCAATAACGTTGAGCGTTGATGGTGGCCCCAAGCTATGCTCAGCCGCTTGTGGCCGCCCTATCAAATATTTGCAGTTTTGATGGCTTGGTGTATGATTCATTTGAACCAACCTGAAGGCTACACGATAACTGTCTCCAACTATAAGAACTCTGAGCGTAGAAGTGAAGTATTACACACTCGTACAATATTGTGTATTGTTGGATAAAAAAGATTGGCATGCTTTAATAGCCTTTTTTTGTACAAAGTGTGGTCCAATAAAATCTGCTGAAATTAATGTGTTTGCATTTTAATCGCTATCCCCTCCTATTGCAAGAGACCCTAAAAGGGCAGGGTGTGTGTAACTGGCGGTCTACACACTAAGGGCTTACGGCTGGTAAGCCCGGAATCTGAGCAACCTCGAGAAATTCCTGAGATGCTTGCATTGTTCCTTGTGTTTTTGCAGCAACTATGTGGCGGTTTCCTCATTTCCTTTTCCTATCTGTCTTTCATGGCTCTAAGTCATTTCAAGTCTCACAATACTCATTCTTCGAAGGTTGAGAGTATTTCGTTTATTTCCCCTTTTCCCCCTTTGGAAATCAAACCCACCCCTTCTCAGTTCTGCTTCACGAGGCTCAGTGTGAACCGTTCAGCCCTCAGACTGGAATTAAATTTCTTGGCAGAGCCGGGAAACGAACTGGGCCTCCGCAAGAATTCTATATAGTGACAAATTAATTTCAATCTCTAACCCAAAATTCGTTACGTGGAACAGGCTCAAATGTGTTCTCCTGCACGGATTGCATCACTGGTGTATTTGTTTTGATAATCGAGGTCATTAGAGTGTCCGGGAAGTATTCTAACAAGGATTTCATGAGTTCTCCAAATGCTTAAGTGATGCTTTCTTAAATATCAGCTGACAATTACATCCCTGTCATTTAGGACATTGTTTTCTTTGCGGAGGCAATCCATAAGTTTAGTTTTGTTTTCAAAGCAGTAATTTTGTTTTTTTCACAGTGAATGTGGATGTTATTCTTTTCTCTAGGGACCTCAGTGAGTATTTAAAAAATATCTGCGAGATCATCTAGCTTTGTAGACCATTGCTCAAAATACAAAACCATTAACATTCGTTACATATGTAAACAAATTTGGAAAACCCTCAGTTCGTCTCGGAGTCCACATAACTCACAAAAACTTTGCTTTTTGGAAATTTTTGAATATCATTTTCAAGAAGGAATGCAGGACGGAAGCTTGTTGTTTAACGTGAATGTTAATCGTGCGATCATGAGCCACGTGACATTTCTACGTGGAATGCGAGCCACAGGACTTGGCATTTCAATTCAAAACTCTCACATGCACTGACCGGGAATTGAACCCGGTCCAACTTGGTGAGAGACCAACAGTTTGACCGTTGCGCCAAGCCGCAATCACGAGAAAAGAAATGATTCATACTGACTTCCCATTTCTCCACCAAGATCTTGATGATGATGGAGAATTGTTGTTGTTGTTGATTTAAGAGGGGCACATATTCACTCACCCTTCCAAAGAAGAGAAACATAATTGATGATTTTATAACTTCATCAATGACTTTTTATAAATGCAGATGTAATTGAATCGGAAATCACTTTTCGAGCCGTTGCTCTAGACACCCAGGTTGTAAATTAATCTTACTCAATCCTTCACATTCGTTTGGCAAAGAAGTTAAATTATTTCATGATTCTAAGAATGTACAGATATATCTTCATTGTATTAACTGTTTTAATTTTCTGTTTCGCCGTGTGAAAATATAACGGCACGTAACTACCGGTACTGATTTCAATTCTAGTCTGGTAGAATATATTTTCGGAGGAAAGAGTAAAATAACACTTCCATTCCCTAAACATGAAAGAATGCGACTGAATCCATAATCACTTTGGTGATGTTACTGTTGAGGGCACAAACTACCGACCATTAGAAGAGGCAGAGGTTCTTGTTGAACTTCAGGCTGGTCGAACTTTGAAGTTCAAATTTAGGGGGAGAATCAACTTCGATCCTGGCTCAGTTTTCAACAAAACAGCCATACAAACAGGGAATCATAAAAATGAAGTAGGATCTGGAGATCAATTGGGGGGGGGGGGGGGGGATCAGTTTGTGTGTACGCTATGTGTCTATCAGTCTGTGTCTGTATGTCAGCTAAGTGTATGTCTTCCTCTATCAATTCCCGAATGCCTGAACCATATTAAACAAAATCTGCCTGAGAAGAAACCATTCCTTCTAGTACCTTAAGAACACTTTTCTTATTGCCACCATCTTAGTAAAACAAAATGGCAATCCCTGACTTCGTTGCGAATGCTTATGGCCTGCCAGCCCCATAGGGGCCTTAAGAGCCATATCCAAAAATGTCGACCAACAGCATTTGATTGAGGAAGTGTGGGTGATTACCATGAATCTGATTAGCCAGGATATGGCCTGGTGCATTTACGCACTGGAATGACAGAAGATATTAAAGGATAGTAAGAGTGAGAATTTCATGAAATGATAGTCAGAATAGATAGGGATAATCAGAGAAGTGAGTTATGGAAGTGAAAGTAAAAGTGCTAGAGTAGCGTCTAAAATTATAAGTGCTAGAGTAGCATGTGAAATTTATTCTATCTGAATGCGGGGGCGCTTGTGTAGAATTTAGTTGCATGTCCGTGAATTCGCTCCTGTATGGTAGCGAGGTTGTAGTCAATGTGAAGTTACGCATTGCGGCCATACCATGGGGCTCCCGATATTGTACTCAACGCGTGGTTCTGAATAACTTGAAGTTTGTTGATGGTATAGGGTGCCGCAAATCCCCATGCTGGGCTAGCATAATCCATTATAGACGTATAATCGTTTTGTACGTTAAGAGTTTGCTTGAGTCGTCAAGTGCGCCCTAGGACCTGAGTATGGGCCAGAGCTTGGCTTGGATCACTTTCGCTTGATTAGCGCGCTGAGCCCTGACCTCCTTGGCGAAAGTAAGGCCTTGATCCAGCGTGACACCCAGATATTTAGTAGCTGGCTGCCATCTGTTTACTTTACTGAGGAAGTTGAGGTCCTGGACATCAGTGTGCTTGCATTTCTTTGCAAACAGAGTGGCAGAACATTTACTAACGTTAACGTTAACCCTCCATTTCCCTATCCAGGGTACTAGGGTGTCTAATGCGTCTTGGAGATTAGAGGTAACTCTATGTCCTCTCCATCAGGTTGTAGCAGTGTCATCTGCATATAGGTGGAGACTAGTAGCGTCTGTCTTGGGGATGTCAGAGACATAGATATTGAAGAGGGAGGGAGCAATAACGCTGTACTGTGGTACTCCGGCTTTGATCCTTCTAATAGAGTAATGGGCATCTTCCACCGGGAAGATACATTATGTTCTTCTTTAGATAGACTGCCGACTAAAACAATCATCGGATTTTCCTATGAGAGGAGTTTTAAGCCGAAGTTACAACTGTGCCTGTTCAATACTTACGTAACTCAGTGGACTGTAAGAGGACTTTGGGAAGCTGGAGCCAAGTCTTTTAAATACCATTTTCGACTGATAGTAGGAAAGGCAGTCTTGATTCTAGTAGAAATGAACACTTTAACAGCTACAATTGAGGCATAAACTAGTAACAACTCACAGTAAAGATAGAAACACTCTAGGCATGTTTATTTGCCTGAGCAACAACAAAATAACACGAACATCAATGGGGAGCCAACATAAAAGTTGCTCTAAATGACCAACACGACGCGACGATACTAAAACTACCTATCGTGACCATTCCGACCACCACGAGCAGGTCAGCGACGTTTGGATACCAGGTACGCGGTGCGACATTGCGCTCCTTTGCCTGGGATGATAGATAAAAGGGAGAGTGATTGATGTTTTATTTTGCTTAATGTTTATAGTGGATTTGAATTTATTATTTTAATTAACTGGCGCGGGCGTAGCGACCGACAGAGCCCCGCCAGCTTCGCCATTGAGGTGTTTAGGGAGTTGAATTATTAATAATAATAATATAATTTGTTTAGCTTGATTTTCGTTAGTAATTTGTTGCCGGTGAATGGCTAGTTGTAATAGACTAATCTTGTGTTACTGTTACGATGTGCCTTAATAGGTTCGCTTAATAGTACATCCATGGCGAATTTCAGCAGCGGCTTTAGCTTGATAATAGTTTTATATAATGAAAAGTTTAAGCTTTTGATATGCTTTGGAATTGAGAAAGACCCCTGAGAGGTTGGTTTGAAGTGTGAAAGATTTGATAGACCTGGAGTAGGTATCCAAGTGAAATGATATTTGTCTAAAAAGCCTCGCTTTGGTTTTGAAATGAAATGACATTGGATGAATTGTAGTAGTCCTCGCCGAACCCGCGACCCACAGGACACCATCCCGAGCAAGCTGGCCACGGCCAGCCCATCAGGCAGGTACCCCGCGCGATCGCGAGACGGATAAAACTATGTAGTGTTAATGTAATTGTTGATTTAAAAGAGTTTCTGTGGCGCTGGGTTTGAATTTGGATATGGGTGGCGCTGATTGGCCGTTCATATCTGGAGCAGCCAATCAGCGCCCGGCTTGTCTGAATGTACTTTAAAGGCGATTTAAATGTATTTGAGAGTTCGGCTCCGGCTTAGAGTTAGAGAATTTAAGTGGCTATGGCTGTAAGTTGTTGAAGCAAGCTTAACAACTGTGTTAGAGCAGTGGCGTGCGGTGTAGGAGGGTGGATTCGCGGTAGTGACATGAGGGCTGGAATGGATGAGTTAGAGCGTTGTCTAAGTTGCAACTGCCTTTGCCTGATAGCTGTTTTAATGTAGTGACATCCATTATAACAGGCCGCGTGGTTGCCCTTACAGTTTACGCACTTAGGCTTATCACGTTGTACCGTACATACAGAATGGTGATGAGAGTCACCACATCTGTTGCAGCGGGTGCTATAAGGGCAGTTCGCGGCATTATGATGGATTCTTTGGCAGTTGTAACACTGTATGATGTGGTTTGGAGGGAGGCGTCTTGTCACCCGTGTACTTTGTTGTGGTGGTGAAGCCACCGTGTCTGTATGAGGAGAAGGGGGCGTTTCTGAATAGTTGGTGTCAGGGATGGTTTCCTCTGTTGAATTAGGCTGTAGATTGACGGTTTGAATGGCTTTATGTTTGCGTTTTGTTCGTGATTTCTTTTTAGGCATTAATGAACGTGTTTGTGTGAATCTGGTGTCAAGATCTGGTTCTGTTTGCATGGATTCGTGCTGAATATCTCTGGGATCTGTCTGGATGTACCTGGTGTTCTTGTATATAGGCATAGGTGGCGGGATTGGAATGGTTTGAGTGAACTGGTCTGATTGCGAGGATTGGCTATGTTCTGGGTTCGAGGACTGACATGGATGGTTTGAGTTTCTTTGGAGTGTTCGTCTGTAGGAAGAGGGCTTAGTAGCATGTGTGAGGGAATGCCTGGATGGCTCAGGAGAGCCCTTCTGATACTTGGGAGGCGTATGTCTTTAGTGGGAGTGACTGTGTTCATGTGGTTATGCAGCTCTTCAATTACTGAAATGAAGCAAGCTAGCGGTGTAAGCACGTTGATTATTGCCTCTCTGATGGCGTGCAGATGTTGTTTGCTCGGCGGGCGAATAATAATCAATGTGCCTTTCGGTGCTCGTCGTGTAGGGGATGTGTAGAACAACCACGTTCCGTAATCGAACACGGGAAAGGTGCCGTGGGCTGGTGTGGGAGGTAGTGAACTGCAGTATACCCTGTTCAAGTCTCCGGTCGGGTAGGCACCGAGACTTGCCCAGTAGTTGTCTGCGTTCATGTTCGCGTACTGTGTGGAAGTGTAGAGAGAGAGAATGGATGAATGAACGGAGTCAAATACTATTGTAGACCCAATGAACCGTAGTTTGGCTCGCCCAAGAAAATACCTGACGTTATAGGTTTCCAGTTATTAGGCGGATGGGCCGCGACAAAGAACGTGCTGATTTTAAGTTAATATAATTAATTAATGATTTAATTAATTAATTATTGGCTGCTGGGGGGATGGATGGATGAGTTAAACTTGGCTATGACTCAAGGGGGATAGGATATTCTTGAAGTGGATACTATGGCAGGTGAGAGTGATGGCAATAATAGTTTGGTGCGGGAAATGTCTTAACAATGGATAGCGGTTATAATGGAATTATTGATTTCAATTGGGAATCGGAAGAGTGTTATAGGATAGCTGTAGGCTCGGTGGCAGCGATGAAGAATCGACGTGGAAGGTGGATCGTCAGTTTGGCATCGGTTTGCGCGGAGCTCGGAGCAGCGACGTCTGACCTGTTCAGTAGCTGAGCTCGGAATGACACACACACACACACCAACCAAAACCACCTGGTTTTGTACTGGAAGTGCACAACGTTTATTAGCATGTCTTTTTAACAGTCCGGTTTCAGTTTTCACCTTACCAACTTGTCATTACCAGGATGAAGAGTTATCACTCATCCTAGTTTCAATGATAGTGGTGGTTGGTTGTCCTCTCGCAAGATCACTAAAGTATCTTCCTTAATGTGTGGACCGAGGTGCTTCCACTTAGTCCTTTGTTGAAGGTCGTTTAGGTATTCTCTGGACCACCTGCTCCAAAAGTGCTGAAGTAACTGTTGAAGATGTTGCCACCATGAAAGTTGGTTTTCTGGCGTCGACTGCAAGTTTGGTTCTGGAAAAGCTGTGAGTGAGGTACCAATAAGAAAATGTCGAGGTGTGAGTGGGGGAAATATCATTGGGATCGTTGAAACTCTGGGTCAAGAGACGTGAATTGAGATATGCCTCAATTTGAGCTGTTAAAGTGTTCAGTTCTTCTAGAATCAAGACTACTATTCGTCGAAAATGGTATTTAAATGACTTGACTCCAGCCTCTGAAAGTCCTCCGTCTTGCGGAGATCTAGGTGGGATGTAATGCTATTCCACTGCTTCGTTGCTGATCACAGATTGTACTGCTGCTCTGTGACCTTCATTTTCAAAATGAACCTTTCATTCCTTAAGTCCTTATTGGCCTTGATGAAGTTGGTAGCGTTGTCTGAGTACATGTTCAATGGCCTCCTTCATCTCGCGATGATACGACGAAGAGCCCCGAGAAATGCATCTGCACTTAGATCACTCACGGTCTCAATATGAATGACCTTTGTTGTCATACATATGAATACTGCTATAAATGTCTTGATTGGAGACTAGCCCTTGCGACATCCTTGACGAACAAACACTGGGCCACAATAATCCACACCTGTGTGAAGGAATGGACGTGATGCCATTACTCTATTAGCTGGCAAAGTACCCATCAATTGGCTTCTTGGAATGGTTCTTAATATGGTGCAGGTCACGCAATGATGAACAACGGTACGCATTAGTTGCCTACCACATAGTGGCCAGTATGCTCCATGTACTGACTGAAGCAGAGCCTCTGGTCCTGCATGAAGTTGTTTAACATGGTGCTCCATGACAATGAGGTTGGTTAACTGATGTTTTGGATGCAAGATGATCTGATGTTTTTGATCATGTGTCAGCATTGATTGTTGAAGCCTTCCTCCAACCTTTAGAAGGCCATTTTGACTTACTTGACTTAATTCCTTAAACTCCTGTTTTTAGGGGCAGATGACCTCGTAGTTCCGCCCCTTAAAACAACAATAACTAACTAACTAAACTCCTGTTGAGGAGCAAAGGGCCGAAATAAGGGTTCGCCATCTGGTTCCGTTGTGTGCTGTGCATTTCATCTTTCCCCAAGAGTATCCAAGCTGCTCGCTCTCTTCCTCCATGTAATTCTAGGTCTTCCTCTTCTCCTTTGGCCCTGAGGATTCCACTCCATGGCTTGTTTAGCAATGCTGTCATCAGATCTGCGTAGTGTATGGCCAATCCATTCCCACTTTCCTCTCTTGATCTGCTGTTCGACCGGCAGTTGACCTGTCCTCATCCACAATTCCTCATTTGACACCACATATGGCCAGTGTATTCCTAAGATGTTCCTAAGACATAATTTACCAATGACTGGATCTTTCGTGTCATGGATTTGGACAGTTTCCAAGTTACACATTCATATAGCAGCACCGACTTGACATTGCCATTGAAAATCCGTAATTTTGTTCTCGTACTGAGTTCTTTGGACCTCCACATGGGACGAAGTGTCGCAAAAGCGCCCCTAGCTCTATTCAAAAGGCTGTTAACGTCTTCTTCTGCCCCTCCGTTCGTCGTTACAATGCTTCCTAGATAGCAGAAGCTATTCACCCGCTCTATGACCTGTCCATCGAGTTGCAATGGTGTACTGTTTCGGTTTCTCACACGCATGTCTTTGGTCTTATTATTATTAATCCGAAGTCTGACTTCATGTGCTTCAGCATTTAGATCATTGAGCTTTGTCTTCATATCTCTGCAACTGTGGGCAAGTAAGCCTGTTACATAAGCCTGCAAATTTGGGACTTGATGAAAGAGTAGTGTTCTGGATTCGGGACTTTCTCCAAAACACAGCCCAAACAGTCAAAGTTGAGGGAGTATTTTCGAAAGAGACAGAAGTCACCTCTGGAATTCCACAAGGAAGTGTAGTTGGGCCATTGTTGTTTCTTCTATATATAAACGACCTGGCAGAATATGTTAAATCGGACATCAGACTATTCGCTGACGACTGTGTAATATATAGAAAAGACTTGGAACTTCCAACAAGACTTGGAAGTATAGAATGCTGGGTGATCCGAAATAACATGAGGATAAGTGAAGAAAAAGTGAATGCCTTCCTTTTACTAACAGCAGAAAATTGACCATATTTGATTATAAATTAGGAAACAAAATAATTCCACGAGTGGAGTCATGCAGCTATCTCGGAATTGCCATAAATAAAGGGTTACACTGGGGTGAGCACGTTGTGGGCGTTGCTAATAAGGCGTAAAAGTCGTTATACTTCGTTATGAGAAACATGAAGGGTAGCAGTGTTCAGGCCAAAAAATGTGTTTACAAATGTCTTGTGAGACCAATTTTGGAATACGCCACGAGTGTGTGGGAGCCTTACCAATCAACTGTAACGAACAAATTGTAGATGCTGCAAAGGATAGCTGTAAGATTCGTACTTGGCGAATTCTCCCAAACTGATAGTGTCTCTGACATGTTAAAGTCATTGAGTTGGGAATCCCTACACAGCAGAAGACATAAAAGAAGACTCCAGGAGATGTACAAAGCATACACATGGGAGCCAGCCTGGAATGAATTACGAAACAGCATGCATGAATCAGATTATGTGGGTAGGTGAGATCATGAATACAAAATTAGGCCCAACATTCTAAAAACAAACTTACCTAAGTATTCTTTTGTAAACAGGGGTATTCAAACATGGAATGAGTTACCTGAAGAAGTCTTAGAACCTTTACCTAACAGTTTAAAAGTTTTCAAGAAGAAAATAAATGTTGTATTCAGGGAACACAGAGACATTATGGAGAGAAATTGAGATATACAGTATGTAAATATCTTGTTACCTAAGTGTAACAGTACCTATTAATACATAATAAATATGGCATCAGCAAATCCAAGTCTTCCAGTCGTTGAGTAAGATTCCATTGGATGTCCAATCGACGATTCATTGCGTTTTGCAAACAACGTCAAGGGTCATGAGGAACAATATAGGTGAAAGAAGGCATCCTTGTTTCTCACCGGTCTTAATGTCAATTAGTTCCGCCAAACGTCCTCGATGTTCCACCTGGCACGTGCAACTATCATACATGCACTGGACTAGGCTGATGATCTTTTCAGGGATGCCAAAGATCTTCATTACCCTCCAGATGATCTGATGATTCTGACCATGTGTCAGCACTGATTGTTGAAGTCTTCATCCAGCCATTTGAAGACCATCGCTGTCAATAAATGGATCAAGGTTGATGATGGAATCCTTTGGTTGACAAGGCATCCCACGTTGAAGGTCGTGCAATTCCTGAGGGAACATTTGTTCTTGTACGATCTTCAGGATTGTGACCACTGAATTCTGAAGTTTACGTGCAGATGGCCCATAGTTCGTTCAGATGGTTCTGTCCGTGCATTCCTTGCAACCTAATACAATATGATACAACTCTCTTCAAGTTGCTGAACGTTGAGTACCTATTGAACCCGATGGGGTTATGCTGACTGGAATCGAACATGGTTCTCAGAGACTATGATCTCAGTAAAAGGTTCCACCAGGAAGCGAACCAGAGATCTACAGGGAGTTTCTTGGTAAAAACCCCTCGAAAGAAATGTATATTTAATCACTGGTGTGATTTTTGATGAAATGGCATTATTTATTAAAATAATGTAGGAAATAATGAGCAGATTATATCATTATAAGACGATTTGGTGTAAGCTATTGGGAGTTTGAAGCACAGAGGAGGGCAGAGCTGACATTTACTAATCGGCCCAGAATTGTGGGTTGGTCCCAGTGGAGCCACGTCCATCTCTGTCACCCCATTATGTCGTCTGGAGCAGGGGAGAGGCCTGAATAATGACACAGTTATTCCCCGACGGAGAATAGATTTGGAGTAGGGGCGGTGAAATGCCCAGAAGAATCATTGATTACTCGTGATTGGAGTAACGAATCGAGATGAGAGTTGCACACAGGTGAATATCTTGGCAAGAAGATAATTTTAGAGTCTTTTACCTGCGAAATTGGTGCATATTTAGTGATGTGCGTAAGGACTGTAAAACGACCATTGTTCGCGGATGGATGTGGAGATGTTGTAGGGGATTTCCCGACTAGGTAGCGTCCCACGCCATGGAGAAAGGAATTAATATTAATTAATTGAACGAGCGATTCCTTTGCACACATATAGTTTTGGGACCTGTGAAGAGAGAGGAACACAATGATCATGGTTTGAAGACCTGAATCATGCTGTGAGAGGAGCGAAGATTACGCGGGAAGATGTTGCTCTACTTTCTGTGGAAATCCGATATAAGGGAGTAGACCCCAGGAGGAGCTCTCTGTTCTCACTTGAAACTCTGTTCTAACTCAGTTCTAGCTCACTTGAAGCCCAGTTGTAAGTCAGTCGAGACGCAGTCAAGCTCAGTCTACATGCCGCCAAGCGCAGTTACAGCCAGTTATAGTTTTACTCAATTGTCAATTGTAGCACAATGGCAATAAGTTGCAATCAGTATGCAGCAAATATGCAGCAGTACGAGACAGCGTGTAAGCCGCAGACAGAAGTCTTCAAATAAGCTACGTGCAGTCTTCGAGTGAAACTTCAGTCAGCTACAGCCAGGTTGAAGCAAGTTCGCCAAGGCAAAACGCATGACGATTCTATTCATCAAGACGCCGAACAAAGACGGGTATGTGTAAAAGAAACAGTAAATACGCTTGTAGGAATAATAGTCGTGATACAGGCATAATCAGCAGCACGAACTATGACGTGTTCAGTTACGAAGCACCGTATAGACTAACGGTAGCACTATTGTATATAATTATTTGTGAAAGTGTTGAACTTTATTAAGCGCAGTGTGTATAGTATTAACTAATCGTATATGTGTAACTACGATAGAATGCGCGAAAGAAACTTTACTAAGTGTTTGGTATTGCCATGAGAATACCAGATGTTAACGCTCATGTTTGGGAGCCAGCGTATTGATGTAACGCAGGACACTTACTGTAGGAGTAATGATCGTCATAAAACTGTTGGAGAGTTCCGAGAGCAGATGACCAGACTTTCAATCAGGAGTTGGTAACGTAAGATGCCGTCGACACCTGCAATTTCGATCTCTGCTAGGGAATTTCAGCATTGAAGTGTGTATAAGTGACGAGTGTTCAGTGTAATGTATATGTAAAAATATCATTTAAAGTAGTGTTTGATGAAGTGTTTCACATGTTTGGGGAGTGATAACTTCCTGAAAGGTATGCAACGTGTCGTGTTGGTGATAGAAATTATGTGTAATCAAATGTGTGTAAACAAGAGAAATATGTCGCGTTAAACCCATTATGGCGGGCGACATGGAAGAATATGATTGGTCGGAGCCACCTTAGATGCCTATAGAGATGTAAGTACCCCACAAATTATGGTTATGATCATGTAGAAGTATGGACCGATGCATGTCTGTGATTCCGTAAAGATATTGTGAATTCCATATAGATGCCAGTAAAAGTCAGTTAGGAGGCTGATCCCCCATGTTTAATCAGTAATGAGTTGATTTTGATAGAGTTGAAATGTTGATTTGTATCATTAAGTGGAGTAATTATTCCCACTATGAATTAAGAATGGCAATCAGTTATGTAAATGCAACGAACGCGATTGTTCGAGTTTAAAACGTCTAGCTATGTCGGAAATTTGGTAATTTATGTGAGAATAATAATAAATGATGATTTTGGTCATTTACGTCAATGAGATTTATAATAATAATGGTAAATAATGATTTTGGTCATTTATGTCAGTGAGAAATGATGATAATAATAATAATGGTTATTAAGAGTATGAATGAACACATCAGGAAACAAATAAATTGTTGTAAGCGAGAATTATTAACGCTAAGTGCAAGACTTATCAATCTAAGCAGGAAGATGTTACAATGAGATTACATTTCAGTAATTATGGAAAGAAGTTTTATATCAGAATATTGCATATATTCGGTAATGATACCAGTAATGAAAGAGCTTTTATTGAATTGAATTTGCAGCTTAATTGAGAAGCTTATAGAGTAAATGTTAGATTTCTCTTAATATTAGAGGTCGGAATGTCGTAGCATGGAGCATTAGGGGCCAGATAGTCTATTCTACGTATGAATTCTCCTATGTCGTGGACATTGTTGGAGATATTATCTATTCCAGAGTTGTAGTGATGGACCCTAACTCTGAAGAAAGGATTGAAATGTGTTCCGGATTGGAATCTTTATAAGAGTCGAGGAAACAGGGACACCTCGCAGCTCTATGATTTCCCGAGAACTTATAGATGAGTTATGTACGCTCGTGGGTAGCGAAAACTCATGGCGACAGTGGTTTTGTGCGCCTATATTATACTTGAGACATCGGTCAACCGCCAGGCTCATGCATTACGAACCCCGAACCTTCATGTTGGATGGACCCATGTGAGGCCATTAATTAATCATTATCCTCGACGTAGGAATAATTACAAAAAGCTCATTCAATACCTGTTGGCATAATAGTCAATTAAGATCCTTTGGGAACATGTGTGTCGGTCAGGACACAGTATTTTGTCTTGTAAATCTCCACTGCTTAGAGAGAGGGAAGCTTTCAAACTTTTAGAAAGGTCGAGATAATTGGTGAAACGACCCATTCCACTTTCTATTGTGTAGCGATTTCCTTAGCCGAGGGTCGGTGCCAACCACCCGGACCGCTCAGGCAAGTAAAAGAGGGAAGAGTCTAGACCTTGTTAAAATGACATATAATGCAAGATTGTTATGTTGAGTATTATAGCCATGTGGTTTGTGAACACATGGATAATTATAGTTAATCCTGATGGTTCATTAATTTAGCTATCTGACGAATAGTTACATGAGATATTCGTACTGTCACTGGAACCAAGTCATGTAGTTGGTGACTAGATGCCAATCGCCATGAGCGCGAGGTAGTCTATCGTACAATCCGACATAAGCTATAACGTAACGTTTTATCTAGGAATCACAGACAGCATGCGGTGAAACCATATAATTGGAGGATGTGTAGGGGGTAGCTTACATAATTATGGAGTTGCACGTTGATTTTGGTGCAACGTCCAAATAGGTAAATGCATGCAAAGCATTTCATTGGTGAGAAGAAAAATATTAAAACACGCACGGCACACATAATTGTTTAACATAAAGAGGTTTAAGGAATAATCCTTGTTGTAATATTAAAGAAGTCACATTGTATGACTATTATGTTAATGTACAGTTTGTTTTGAAGTCGTAGGTGCATCAGCGCACTAGTATATTCTTGTGAAGTTCACAGAAGGGTAAAGCATTATGGCTAGGTATGACTTTGTTGTGATTTCATATTTGTTTACTTGTGGATTGTGGAAGTAAAATTTTTGTTTGCTTTTATTTTGTGCTTTTTTGGGTATTGTTTTGTGTTTGAAGCCATGATTTATTTCAATGAATTAAAGTTTTAGAATAGAGTTGTGCTTTATCATTGTAGAGTTGATACCTTTTTGCCTCAAATCCAAAATATGCACTGCAAAATTGGGGTTACCGTACACGCCTGAGAGCTGATGCTAGTTGGAGGCAGATGCATATTATCCAACGAGATTATTCACATGGGTACACTATGAAGTAGATCATTCTCCGATGTCTGAAGAACAAAAGTGGCGAATTGATTATCTTCTGTGACAGCTTCCTCAGACGTTTCTAGATTGTTGATTGTTGGCCAGCTCTCCCCATCATTAATCAGCCACGAAGGCCCTTACCACTAGATGTCTGAAGTTAAAATCACTGTAGCCGGTACTCCCCTGGAAATCATGTCCGCTGGATTGTCATGAGTTCTGACATGACGCCAGTGCACTCCTTCACTTGCATCCTGAATTTTAGCAACTCTGTTTGAAATGGATGAATTCCAATTCGTTACTGGTGATGATATCCAATACAGGACAATTGATGAATCACTCCAATAGTAAACATGATTCGTTGGCATGTTTAAGGCTTCCTTCACCTTAGACATTAGTGTACTCAGAAGCAATGCAGGGCACAGTTCAAGACGTGGAATCGATTGCGCCTTCAGTGGTGCCAACCTGGACTTGGAGCATATCATATAAGTTGATATACTTCCATCTTGATCACTGCTTCTCATATAGATGCATGCTCCACGCCTTGATAGATGCGTCACAGAAGCCAGGCAGCTGTGGATAATTCTGATGAGTACCATTTGTCACTCGTCGGGAAATATTAAAATACTGAATTGCAGATAATGTTCGTTGATGGTTCAACCAATCTTACATTATTTCCAACGGTAGGGGTTTGTCCCAATCACTCTTGGCTGCTCTAGTTGCTGGAGCATCAGTATTGTCTTCACAACGACTGGACTAACAAACCTAATGGGTCGAACAATCGTGCGATATCAGAGAGCATGGTCCTTTTTGCTATCCTTCTTGTGGAAGAAGACTCCTTTTTGTGACCTTAAATACATCATCCTTCGGGTCCCAAATTAGTTACAGTGTTTTGACTGTTTGTCCATGTTGGAATACCATTGGTTCAGTTAAGTTCTTGCTGTCCCTTGAGATGTCTAGTATAGAGTCATCATTGAACTCCATTTCCTCATATTGAAGCCTCCTGCGTGAAGTAATTCCTTCAGCTGATTCTTTAGACTTCTTGCATGCTCAATTGATTCTGCTACAGTGAGCAGTTCATCGACATAGAAGTTACGTCTCAGAACTTGCACTGCTTCTGGAAAGTCAACTGCTACATCTGCTGACAGTTGTTGTAGAGTTCATGTTGCCAAAAATAGTGCGTAAGCGGATCCATATGTCACTGTCTTCAATTTGTATGCCCTTCAAGTGTTGAATAGGGTTCTCTCTCCATAGTATCATCTGCAGCCTTGTGTCTGGTGGCTAAACTGAAACCTGCCGGTGTATGCTTTCTATAGCTGCTGTGATCACATAATTATGCTACCTGGATCTGACGATAATGGAGAACATATCATCCTAGACTGTTGTACCGGTCATCATAATGCCATTTAACGACATGCCGTTGCTTGACTTCCAAGAACCATCGAATACAACACGTAGCTTCGTCGTTACACGGGCTTCTTTGATAACAGGGTGATCGGGCATGTAGAAACAATTTGTATCCCGAATATGCTATCTCCATGTGTCCCAGACGGATGTAATCATTCATGAAGGCACAATACAGACATCTCAATTGAGGATGCTTCAATAATCTCTTCTCCAGCATATAGAATCTCTCTTAAGCTATTGTCCTGGACTCTCCTATTTATTCAGCCTAGTTCAATAGGGTTCAGTATATTATGTATTTTAAAAAACTTGTAATTTTTTCAAGTTGTTTTTTCGCATGTTCCAGTAATTGGGATTGTATTGTGCCTACCGACTGAAAAATGCAATATCAATTGAATAGACATTGTTATTAGTAAATGTATAAGGTGAATATTTTGAATTGTCTACTGAATTGTTAGGTAATGTAGTATTTGTTTCGTGTTTAATAGCATTGGTCATATTAGTAACATAGCCGCGTTTGTAAGCATTAGATTCTGCCAATCGAAAAATTATATTAATTATTTTTCTTAGATTCTCTTGTGTTAAAGTTAGATTAAAAGTCCTATTCAATAGTCTGTAGAAAGTAGCTTTTTGTGGCTACCTGGATATGTCGATTCTTTTATTTTATTGTGTTGCTTTTCTGAAAATGTTATAAGATAATTGATCTGATTTCTAGTTATTACTTACATTAATCGTATGGTAACCAATTTAGTTGAAGGGAAAGTTTTGAGATGGAACAAACTGTAGAATGTTTTTTTTTAAATAGGCGGTTAGTTCTTCACGGAACTACTTGTTCTAGTTGTCATTATAATGTGTGATTTACTTTCCAGTCTTAAATAATATATTAACGAAAACCTTTTTCATATATTATTTTCATAAGAAATTATTTGCCATATTTTAACATTTGAATTTTATTAGTTAATTTAGCTTTCACTTTATTCCGTGAATTATTTTAAGAGTTAATATTTTAAGGCTCTAACGCTTTGTTGTTGTTGCTTATATCATGGTTCGACATCGTGATCATAGAGCCCCGTGTATTTGTGTGTGTGTGTGTGTGTGTAATTTGTGTAATAACCTGTCTTATTATGATAGCTGTACTAGTGTGTGTAGGGGATTGGATTGGGTAGGAGGTGGCCGTGACCTTATGTTAGGATCCATTCCAGCATTTGACTAGAGTAGTATTGGGGAAACCACGGAAAACCACTTACAGGATGGATGAGATAGAAATCGAACCCTCCTCATCTCAGTTTTGCCTCTCAAGGCTGAGTGTACCCCGTTCCAACCCTCACACAAGAATTTAAATTTCTTCGTAGAGCCGGGAATCAAATCCGGACCTACGGGGCGACAACCAAGGACGTCAGCCGCTACACTTTGAGGCGGTCTACCTTAAGCTTTAATCTGTTAATACAGTGTTTATGGTCAACTTTCCAAGTCTGATCTCCATACTTGTATGTTGTATCAAGTTCTCAATGTTGTTAATTTATTCAAAGGGTTGGGATGTCGTGATCATCAGCCCCATATGGTTGGGTGTGTGTTGAACTTGTCTGATAACCTGTGTCGCTGTTATGTCTGTAGTGTGTGTATTTGTAATCGAGATAGGATCTGAGTAGGAAACGGCCATGGCCTTACGTTAGGCACCATCCCAGCATTTGTAGTAGTGGGGAAACCACGGAAAATGACTTCCAGGAGTACTGAGGTACGAATCGATCCCGCCTCTTCTCAGTTTTTCCTCACGAGGCCCTCCGACCAGAATGCAAATCCTTGGCAGAGCGGAGAATCGAACCCGGTCTTCCACGGTGACAGCCAAGAATGCTAGCCACTACGCAACGACACGGCGGTTCATTTAAGACCTCCTGGCTTAAGGTGAAAGTAAATATTGTAAGATATCTTATCAAGACTAATGTGATAACATAAAGCTACTATCAAATGATGAGTTT
Source organism: Meconema thalassinum (assembly GCA_946902985.2). Classification (NCBI taxonomy): domain Eukaryota; kingdom Metazoa; phylum Arthropoda; class Insecta; order Orthoptera; family Tettigoniidae; genus Meconema; species Meconema thalassinum. The sequence continues at coordinate 208,591,444 of OX336391.1, forward strand.
AAGGTGTGTCATGTTTGGAATTCTTTATGCACCACATTCAAACATTTTACATTGGTACACTGTTGCCGGTTCCACCACTCCCAAGTTATGAGTCATACCAGCTCCAGAACTTCTGTATGTTGTTGTTTTTACTTATATTGACGGGCTTGTAGCATTTGCCTGGAGTGGAAGTGGGAAACCACGGAAAACTCTCAGCATTGCAGACGTGGAATCGAACCCACCTGTTCTAAATTTTGCGTCACGAGGCTGAGTGTACCCCGTTCCAGCCCTTGGCAGAGCCCGGACCTCCAGGGCGACAGCCAATAACGCTAACCACTACTCCAGGAGGTGGACTCTAGTACTATGAAACATTAGAATTTGATAGTGATGGTTGTTTCCGTTAAGGGCCACAATAAGAGGACACGGGCACAAAGATGTTAGTTTGTTTCATTATAACACCAGTTCCCGCGCCATGGATTTTAACCCACGTTTATCTTCGGTGTCCGCCTCCACATCCCAATATCGCGCGTCCAATTCCTGGTCGAGGAAGTCGAATTATTATTATTATTATTATTATTATTATTATTATTATGAAAGGAGGAAAAATGCTCGGCATTCCGAGTCGTACGATGTTGACTCGTAAAAGATCTCTCGTATTTCATGCTTAATGCTTCATTCTATATTATTTATTATTCTTAAGAATTAAGAAAGTGTGTGCGTGTCAGCAAAATAAAGAAGAAGAAAACACATCCGTGTTTCGATATTCCTCATTGTAGAAGAGAAACTTTTTATTGTTTTGTTTGTTTGTTTGTTTGTTTGTTTAAGACCTCCATTGTTGAGCTGAATGCTCGCCGCTTTACGGCAACGGGAATGAAATACCTCAAGGAACCAAAATAAATTGTCCCAACACCGAGTGCGGTGCCTCTTTGGCGTGCCCTGCGTCCGAAGAAATGGTTAGTTTTATTCCAAGGTTTGGGTGAACACGAATTAATATTAATATATTGGAGAAATTTTATGTGCATTCTCCACCAATATGTAGCAGTCGAATTCGCGGATGGACGGTTGGTTGTGAGTACGTTATTAATCAGGAAAGTACACCGTTTAGTTTGCAATGCAGATGCTTGATAGCTCTGCAGTGTTTACCATAAATACGCAGAGACTCACGGATCCCATTGCCGTCTGTTGCTTCAAGCTTCCTGCAATACTTATTGCCACAGCATATTCAACATCTACTAGCCAGGCAGTGCTTTCTCAAGCAGTGAACGAATTTTCTACTACTACTGTAGTTGAATATTTTGGGGGGAAATAAGAAAATCGGAGTATCTTACGAATACTTGAAAAAGATTTATATCAATTGCAAGTATGAGTATTTTAAAATAGCAGAAGATGAAATGTGTTTTTATTTTTTGGAACTTTTAAATCACCGATTAAGTTATCTAAGAAGTTAGTTGCATCATGAATCCGTAATTAGCATGTTCTGTGCAGCGAAATGTAAGACGTCAGCGGTATTACCAATTCTGTTAATGATGACACAAACGTCATCCAAGTGCGTACAGCACAACAAGATGACAATCATACCGTAGAAAACCCAAGTTTTTGAGAGGACTGAATATTGTGACGCCCCTATTGATGCACTGCTAAAATTAATCAACAGATAGCGATAGCCAGAGTGAGCGATAAGATACTGACAGGTATATAAGATACACGTCCTGGTGTCTATTGATCACTCATCTGACTATGAAAATGAAGCTACTTTTGAGTCTGACTGTGTTGGCTGTGTTCAGTCTGAATTCTGGACAAGGGGCTTCTCTTGCAGGAACACCTGGAGGTAAGACTTCAAACATAATTATAAGTGTACGAGTATATGAAAAGGACCCAGTTGTATATCGACTACACCATCGGTGAGTTGCATAATTTTATTATTATTATTATTACTAATAATAGACTGGCTGCGTGGTTCAGCGGTATCGTTTCACCTGCTGGGCTCAAAGTTGCAGGATCGAATCCTGATGCAGCCAGTTGACATTTGAGGGTGACCAAATGCGGGGGAGCCGAATCAGTAGATTTACTGGCACGTTCAAGATCCCCTACTGGACAAACTTCTGGCACCCCGGCGTCTCTAAAAACCACAATAGTTAAAACAGACGAAAAACTAATAACATAATATTATTATTAGTCTATTAATAATAATAATAATAATAATAATAATTATAATAATAGAGGAGCTCATATTATGGTACCCTGTATTGTTTTTTATCTTTTGAGAAATGCTTTATTCATTACATTTACGAGTTAGACTTGCCAGTGAACAGTTAATGTACGTATCTATTTACCATATAATTTATTTAAACCATATTTTTAGTAAGTAAGTAAGTAATAAATCAGCCAATGACCTATGAGATGTGGGTGTAAGTAGCATTTTCAAGCGTAGATCATCTAATAACATAGTTTCTTTAGTTCGTAGACAAGATCATGTAGATTCACAACAGAATTGAGTCAATGATATAAGTCTATCTCTACAACCCATCACGTGATATCTCACACAGAGTTTCCCACACATACGACAAATACAGTCCGTGCATGGCTCATGAGAACGTATGGTCCTAAAACACTTGTGATGGAAACCATGCACTGCATATCTGGTAACAAGGTGTGTGAGCTGATAGTTTGCTTCTTTCCAGTCCGTCGTTACCATGGCATCCGTGCTGTAAAATGCCATTCAAATATATTTTTACTTTGCTATGTGTTCTCCGACTACCTCTTTGTAGGCCGGCGTGGGTGTAAGTAGCATTTTCAAGCGTAGATCATCTAATAACATAGTTTCTTTAGTTCGTAGACAAGCCTCGACAGTGTGTATTCATATTTAGAGAGGCAGAGGGCTCGCTTCAGGAATGTTGCTTTTAGTCCTAAGTAATTATGAATAGGCTATATTATATTTCTTATAAAATAAGCGAAAATTAACTCTGGTTCATAAGGGTTAATAATATGCCACCCATCCGCCTCTTTGCGTAGTGGCTAGCATTCCTAGCTATCACCGGGTTCGATTCATGCCTTAGCCATCCTGGAAGGGATACAAATTGTTAATGAACTAGTAAGTTTTACTTAAATTCTAATCATCTGGCCATGCCTGTAGATAGACTACGTTTTGGTAATAAATTCGTTTTGTTCGTTAGAGATAACCCCTACATTGTATAAAACAAAGTCCCCGATTCTTGGATGTAACGGGTAATCTCGAGAACGACTGGATGCATTTTAATGCGGTTGTTACCATTCTGTAATGCATTTCTCGAGGAAGATTTCTGTATAAACACATTCATTTATGAGGAAAGGATACCGAGCAGTAATGATTTCAGTGAATCGAGTCGAATAAGATCGTGCCGTCCATGCGTCTTTTAAGCTTACCATTAAAAATGTCTGTATACTATGAGTCTAAGAATCGTTCAGCAGGAAAAGTTCTACAAAAACGCCTGCCACAGCATATCTCTATCTTTAATACATCGTCCACTATAGCTGTGTTTACGTTTGCATTTCTTCCAACAATCTCCATTCGGTGGAAATTTAAATTAATAGCTTCAGAGCGAGTTTACGCGCTTGCGAGTGAGCATGTCACCCCAGTTTGGGCCATCATCAAACCGTCGCGTCGTGTCGAATTACATAGAACTTCAGAGAAGAGTATAAGTGTTTGGAGTTTCGCTGTTGACCTCTGATTTTCTGAATTGCGTCTGGGACCCGCCGTCCTTGCACCTTTTAAGCCTACGCTGGGTAAACCGTTTAAGATATCGAGCGAAGACTACTAGTTAACTAATACATGTATTTGTTTTTCAGGAGTGTTATTTACATATTACATACTATATTGTTACGTGCCACCCCCCTAGTGGCACTTTTTGTGTTAACTGGATTACGGTGGGTAGGAAGCACAACACCAATTACTGCTTTAAAGAAATAATTATCTTTATTGCGGCCAGAAGGATACAGCACTCTTCAGTAAATACAAGCAATTATTACCTTACTCCAGTTTCCTTACGGCGAGAACACTTCCCCTTTCACTTGGCAACAGACCACAGTTAATCCTCTTCGCTAATGAGTCCGTACGCTAGCTGGAAATAGCTGCACCCAGCCTGTCACCATACTACACAGTTACACAATGCAGCACAATCACTTCTGTCGCACTGGAAATAAACACACTCGCTCAAGACACAGTTCCTCTGTAGGAGTCTCACTTCCCCGCTCCACTAGGGGTTTCGCAAGTCACCACACTTCTGTCGCTCAGGATAATCGCTCACACTAGCTCGTAAAACAAAACAACAACACTGCTTGACAGGTCGCACTTATATAGCAGGCCGGTGACTCAATAAATGCTTCTAGATCCATCCAGTGTTCACGGCTTCTCGAGGTTTCCATCGCTGGTCCAGTCACGAATATTCTGGACTTTCCCTTTGTCCAAGTAGCCCTGTTGCATAAGGCGCACGTAATACGGGAGGCAGGCCACAGCCCAGCTCTGGGGCAGTTGTGACTCATGCGGCGAGCGATGACACAAACTCACAGCCGTAACAATATATACCCCGCCCAATCATTGGGAATATTCGTGTTGACCGACTGAAGAGGGACTAATAACAGTTTGTATTGGCAACACTGAATGAATGACTTCAAAACTTTACATTTCGTTTTGTTATTTACAGTATTTCTCTTTTTATTATGAACAATCGGAGGTTGAAAATAAAAAACTCTAGTAAGATTTTAAAAAACAATACCAATAATATTAATACCATGGTTGTGTTTTGATATTTTAACATCAATAATCAAAATTATCATTTTTAGAGAAGTGCCTTTCTTACGCACAGACATTTATCATCTGATTGAGTTGCATGTTGAAGAGAACTTCTTCTGTCCCATAGTCTTACTGAAACCAAGCGCACCTGTGAAGCCTGTTGGAACTCCATACATTCTTAGAGAGAAACGGCTCAAACAAATCCGTAGTGAACTGCTCTACGAATTCTCTGATCAAGGCGGTGTTGATGGACACGGTGACTTCCAGCAGGGCATACATGCTTCAATGCCACAGATTCAGAAGAACTTCAACTTCACGATACCTTTCTTTGGTTTCCGCTTCAACTACACTAGGGTAAGGGCTGAGGTTATTTTCCATACGTGTGGTGTGTTTCTTACTCACCAGACCCTATCAGTAGAGTATATTCCTGTTATCAGTTATGTATGAGAAAGCCTTCTCCACCACAAGACCTTCTGCATGCTGATGTCATATACAGTATGTGTCATACCTTGTTTTGATTTGACAACATTCGAAATATATCCAATTGTGTTTAATGGGTGTTCCTGGGTGGTCACTGATTATTTCTAGACCGATTTAGGGCAAGAAATCGATGTTAATAATTTTGAAGAAAATTCAATTAGTGTTAGGGAGCGGAGGGGGGCGGGGAGGGAGGGTGAAGTGGGAGGGTGGAGGGTGTAAAGGTTAACAAAATATGGAAAGAATAAGATGATGACTGTCATCATCGCTCATGGTCGGCAGATATCAGCTTCAGATCCAGTTCTCAAGAGAGAGAGAGAGAGAGATTTAATGATGTTTTTTCAGATATTTTGAAGTGTTTTGAACAGCGTTAGACCTAACGTTCATAAAGTTAGCTCTCTTTTCAGAAGAACAAGGGTGGAATGGTTTACTGAAAAGCAAACAAGACAGATATTTGTGGATATGAAAGTTGAATAGGTCTAAGAAACAGGTGATAAAGATGTCCAACAGATTGATAAGGTCGGAATACAGGGGCACAGGACTAAAAGTAGCAATTTACGTAATTGTTTCAACAGTTCTTGACGTAGGGGAAAAACGTTTCCAGAATATAATAGAATGATTGCCAATTCAGGAAGTAAAAGTTAAAAGAAGCTCACAAAGCATTGCTATAAACCTATAAAAACGGCGAATTAGAAGGACTAAAGAACGCGCAAATCCTTTGTAACGATGAGGTAGAAACACCTAACACTTTCTGTATGTTAGGTGAAGGTTTGCAGTAACAGACAATATGGTTTGTTATCACTGATATTTCCATAGTCGGCTGCAAAGCTAGGCGGTCACTTTTTACCCCTAAATAATCTGTGCAAATTTAACATATATGCTTAAAGATTTACAGCTTGGAAGATAACGGAAAGAGAGCTGGCAACAACGACGACTGTATTTAAGCCACTGTCTAGCCAGACGAAGTGAGAAGTGAGCGGATATGAAGAAGTTGATAAGGCAATATAAGGGGGGTGAAGAGAATGAACTAACCTTTCCATGGAAGTCTGAAGCGAAGTGTGAAATATAGACTTGCAGCTTAAGGGTTCATGTACGAAATTACTCAAATTTCCACTTAAATGAAAATGAACATTTTCAAACAAAAGAGACTAAACAGACAATATATTTCGAACAGATACAACCACAGACATAGTGAGTTATAGACACCATCAATATGTCAGGCATGTCTTAACGCAAAATTACACTTTGTAAGTCTGCGTATCAGTACACAAGAATAATCGAATAAAAATAATACATGCTTGGTCTTACGAAAGATAGCAATAAAGTATACGCTTTTCTTATCCACAGGTGTCAGTGAATGGTTACCTAGAGTTCACCAATCCTCCTGAGTATTACACTTACCCTCTCGTCTTCCCCAACAAAAACTGGCCCAAAGAAAACGACCCATCATTCATCGGCATCTTCTTCAGCGAGGCAAGAATCGGCAACATTCACCGCCACGATATTGACCAGCGTAGTGCAGGTGTGTACTTCAGGCTGGAAACTGATCTAACAAACCGGACTGATCAGTCTGGTGTTGAACTACGTGAGCGACTTACCTGGGATATTCGTGAAGGAGTGAACGGATCTGACAAGTTTGTTCCAAAACATGCAATGATCGTGACCTGGAAGAACGTGTCCTTTGCTGGTGGCATTGATGCATCACTCGACAAGGTAAGATTATACAGGATGAATAATTTGTGGCGTCATTCATTTAAGTACCTCTCGGTCCATTCTGTCACATTAGGCATTCGCATTCTACAAGGATTCTAGCTCTCAATCAACTTGAGGTAGGCGCACTGGCTTTTCTCGAAGGTCAAATAGATTTCAGGCAGTTTGCCATCTCTTGATGAATGCAGCACATTTGCAATTGTCTGTTGGCACAGGCTAGAGTAAAAGGTGGCTTTTCACTGATGTCTCTGTCTCACTCATGGCTGTGATTATATGGAAGCTACTGAGGTATGGGTGGTGCTTAGTAATGACATTCAGGGCACAGTCCGTGCCTATGAATGCTGTGAAAGGTTTTACTCATAGGGTTAGTACTATTCAGTGAGGAAAGTAATTGCAAACTACCTCACTCCTCTTCTTGCGTAGTTCGCCTCAATATAGCGCTGTCTTGGGTTTTTGTGGGTATCTACTCACATAACCTAACGGCGGTATTGTTTGAGGATCCAACCAGCCTTCGGACTGACTACCCGACAGACAGATATTATAAGACGGTCGCCAGCACGTGAGAATTTTAGAGCGAGTCTACACAATATCACGGGACTTCCCCTTGGCAGTCTTCCCGCCTCATTTGTGACCACTGTTTTAACCACTTACGCAATCATCATGGAGTCAGCTGAAGGCTACTCGAGCGTCAAAAAATAAACTTAAACGGGTTCCTCCATCGTCCCAGCAAGAACACGTCAGGGCGAGAAAGATTGCTTCCAGTTAAAGATAAGATAACAGAATATGAAGATTGAGAGGATGTATTCCGGAAAAACTGGGTCGTTTCATGCATCACACAGCGAGCGAGACTTTCAGCAGCACACGTGATGGCGAATGCATTGCGGCAATGAACCCCATGTCAACACGTATCGTGAGATTTATTCATTGATCAACGAAGGTAACGATGATCCAACATTCCTGTGAACTTTCTACTGAATGGGCGGCATAATTTATTATCTCACTTCTCCTTCTAATTCATACGTCACCGGCATGCTTCCGCTCCGTCAGCTACACCGAGTACGATTTTAGGTCAGTGCTCCCGACTGTCATGACTTGTCGATCATGTGACTCCTGTCACAGTATGTAGGCTCACTGTGTGCTGAAATACCACTGCGCATGCAAATTGTATTGACCTGTTTATACCATCATTGAAGTGAGAGAATATTCGAAATAACCCTTTAGTTAAATTTAAAAATCTTAATTTAAATTTAACTGCTTTGTTCCAGACCAACACATTCCAGCTGGTGCTCGCTACAAATGAAGTACAAACTTACGTCATCTTCAACTATGTGGACATCAAGTGGCTGAGTCATACAGAAGCTGGAGGCGACACGTCCACAGGAATGGGAGGTTGCCCTGCTTTTGTGAGTATTACTTACAAATTAAACGGATAGCTGGCAACTTTCCAGCTGATACCAGATATTCAATAAATTACAAAAATTTCGACTTTATTTAATTCACCCCACAATCTTCAGGCCAATTTGCTAGGCAGCGATCCCTTGGTAGGCCTGGCCCCTTCAAAGATTTAGGTTTACTGCCACGGGGGAAGAGGGGGGGGGTTAATATTTATATGTTTCTGTGGCTTAAATTATAATGTGATTTTTTATTTTTATTTTGTAACTTTTCAACACTTTCTCAGCGTGTTTTTGTACTAAGCTTTAGGAAATTACTGTCATTAATAATCACAAGTATCAAGTGACGACTGCAATAAACACTACTCTCGCCACAATCTCTGGCAGTCCGAGATTCGAAATAGAGAGTGTTCTAATTCTAATTATAAACAATTATAATTTTAATTATCTGTCTTCGTACAAAATGGCTTGCACAATTCGTACAAGACACGACCTAAGCTAAAACTTTCCTTGATCATCTATGTGATTGTAATAATTCAATCTTTAGAAAGATGTTTAAGTTGAGGACCACGTGTTTTAAGTTTTAATTCCCAACCTGTTCAATATCTTCAGCAGTTTGTTTTGCAATATAGAGTCATTCTAACTTGATTACTGGTTTCTTTGTTCCAGGTTGGTTTCAACGGAGGAAATGGCACACACAGTTATGAGTATCTACCCTATTCTCAGTCTTCAAAGTTGCTTCAAATAGTGAATGCAAGTTGTGGTAACGGAATTCCTGGCAGGCATATATTCCGCATTGACGAAGAGATCATCTTGGGAAACTGCAAGAACATACACTAATGTCAAGTAGTTAGTAATAGATATAAGACTGTCAAGATCTGAAATAAACATCGTACCGGTTATTTTTTTTATTTAATTTGGGTTTTCAACTTTTAGACGTAGAAAGCTAGCAAGTAACATATTATTTTGTCCAGTGATCTTTGATCAGTGGGTCGCAGAACATGTTCATTTGGGACGCCACGGATATTTGAATTAAAGTACAATTTTAAAATTATCACAAATATTAGGGCGTCGAAAAAAAGTGAATTTAGAAAAATACACAACATTTCAAAAGAGACAAATAATTGTTTGTGATTCTTAACACTACTTTTTTCGGACTCTCATTCGTTTCAGTAATGTAACAGCAGTCATTGAGCGTATTATATCACCACTACAGGCTTATTTACGTTGCAAATAATAAGTGTATGTTTGACGATGGCGAAATATAAATATTATATGTCAGAAAACTACATCTTAAAAGGCTCGTTATAGTTCAAGTTTCATTATGATACTTGATACAGCTTCTCCACCAATCAGAGCTCAAGGTTTTCTTTACGATACAGCTGTTTGACCAATTAGGTAAGGATAACATCGCCCCTGCGAGTGCTCAACGCACTTCTTTCCAAAATCAAACATGTCGGACGTAAGTGACATGAATTACATGATTTGAAAGTTGACAATGTCAACGATATCGGATCAACCATTGTAGTTAAAATCCCAAACACAGAGACAAAATCATCTCGAACATTTACGATAACAGGAAAATACTATGAAATAAGCAAGAAATTTATGAATCTACGTTCGGAAGTTTGCAACACTCCATCCTTCTTCATAAATTACCGACATAGAAATTAAACAATCCAAAATATTGGCATAAATAAGCTGTGGTATATGGGAAAAGAAATAGCACTGTACCTTAATCTAGGAATTCGGTGACAATTTTAGTGAACGCTAGTATTGATACGACACTAACTATCCATGATTTTGTTTCAACGCTTTGGAAACATATGACATTGTCAAAGTCGTTGATCCTCGGAAATCAATAATCCAGCGCTCTGTTCAGTAAACTCAATAGGAATATCTTATGCGTAACTTTTCCGCCAGATGTCATGGCTGTTCTATGTGGGTCTTCATTGATTTGCCTTCCGTCGGCATTCTATATTCATCGAATTGGAAGAATAATAAGTTGATAATACAATACATTTTAATTTTAAAGCGTTTGTAACAGCCTATTGTGTGTAATTTACAAATGTTATTTGAACTGAAGAACAAAATGATCCCACATAGTACCTGTGCGCCATCTGTTGGTGCTAGTTCAGGATATCCCTATTGGTGGAATCTCAACAATCATTTATGAATATTTGTTTTCGAAGATAAAATAAAGTTATAATTATCGTCGAACATAAACAGTCGTATGCCACTCGCTATAATGGTAATTAAGACACGAGTATGTTCATACAACGAGCATAGCTGGTTTTATAATGCCCTATTAACGGTGTGTCTGCCCCGTGTTATTCCCGTTTCACCATGCTCAGGGGTGAGATACGATGAATTCCTATGGGGCGGGTAGTTTTTACGGCTGGATGCCTTTCTTGACGCCAACCCCATTAGAGGAGTTAATAAGTGTTGAAAGGAGACGAATAAAACTTGGCAAGGTGTTGAGAAGAAGCGGCCGTGGCCTCTTAGAAAGTGCCATCCCAGCAAATACCAGTAATTGAAAACGAGGAAAGCACGGAAAACTACATCAAGAATGACCGACTGCGGGTATCGAACCCACTCGGCTGTAAGCAGTGGAGTACTCGCCACCTTGCGCGAGTAAACCTGCAATATGCAATACAGCTCTGCTGTGGGGGCTGCCGTCACTGCGCGGTGGATTCATCAGCACTGTCAGGAAAAGCATGGATTTGTGTTATGACCTTCGCCCAGTGACGTATTGGCTATCACCCCCAGTCCCTCTCCAACCGTGCTCCGAGCATCACTGCTGAGTACTCGCGTGTACGCTTACTCAAACTCGTGGATTTGGACCAGCCTAGACTACGGGGATCAAATCCACTCATGAACCTTAGCGAGTAAAGCTACAGCAGTTGGTAATAATAACAACTTAGCTGACAGAGTGATTTTTAAAGTAATTGTTTCAATTAATATTTCTCGAATCTATTTGTGTATAAACAATGGCGAACATCAGAACAAAAGTAGGCTAAGGAACAGCCTTTATAATAACATAAATGCTTTTCAGTCGGCCAACACGATTGCACCCAAAGTGTAATGGGTGTTATTCCCTGCACCTGAAAAAGATTACTTCAGATTATTTAATATATATGGATCACTAGTTTCGATCGTCAAGCGATCATCATCGTATCCTTTACACAGAGGCTATTAATCTATCTATGTCTATTAATATGTTTCTTCAGGTGAAGGGAATAACACCCATTACAATTTGGGTACTAGCATATTGACCTAATGAAAAGCATTTAAATTTCATTCACAAAGGCAACACTGAAAAATGGCTTCCAACACGACAACGAGCAACCTTCTGTTATGATGTCTTTGTGTCAACTTCGACCGTCATTGAACGGTTTTCCGTGGTTTCCCACTATACGAACAGTTTCTCACAAGGTTAGCATACACATACCAGTTAGAGGAGGTCTGCAGACATTCATCCCCACTGGTCAGGCATCAGTCACCACGCTGAACAAGTTTTCCTATACCCTACACGAAGAAGAACGCTGGTTGCTGGTACAACTACTCTTCCATAGCATCACAAACCACTTGATCTCTTGTGAAACGTTTACCCTTCAGAAAAGTATTCAATGATCCTAAAATCGCAACAATAGAGGTGGCTGATCCACTTGATCCCAACGAAAACGACGCAGTTTGCGTACGGTATGTAATCTTAGCAACGTAGGAACGAGCGTTATAACGCAGCATAACCTCACCTCGAGACAGTTTCCTCACCGTCTGTTTTGAATGCCATTTGTAAGGTCACGCAGTAACGTTGAGCGTTGATGGTGGCACCAAGCTATGCTCAGCTGCTTGTGGTCACCCTATCAACTAGGTACTGTATTTGCAGTGTTGATGGCTTGGTGTTAGTTAGTTATTGTTGTTTTAAGGGGCGGAACTACGAGTTCATCTGCCCCTGATGGCTTGGTGTATGATACATTTGAACCAACCTTAAAGCTACACGATAACTATCTCCAACTATAAGAACTCTGTGCGTAGAAGTGAAGTATTACATGCAACATTGTGTATTGTTGAATATAATAGATTGACATACTTAAACTGTCTTATTATGTATAAAGGACGATCCAATAAAATCTGCTGAAAGTAATGTGTTGCTCTTTAAACCCTATCCCCTCCTATTGCACGAGACTCTAAAAGGGCAGGGTGTGTGTAGCTCACCACGCATGGTAACACTAATAGGTCTACACACTCAAGGGCTTACGACTGGTAAGCCCGGGATCGAAACGACCTCGAGGAATTCCTGAGATGCCTTCTTTGTTTTTTGTGTTTTTGCAGCAGCTATGTGGCGGGTTTTCTCTTACTTCTTTTTCCTGTCTGCCTTTCATGGCTCTAGGTAATGTCAAGTCTCCCAATACTCATTCTTCGAAGGTTGAGGGTATTTCATTTATTTCCCCTTTTCCCCCTTTGGGAATTAAACCCACTCCTCCTCAGTTCTGCTTCACGAGGCTCAGTGTAAACCGTTCCAACCTTCAGATTGGAATTAAATTCCTTGGCAGAGCCAGGAATCGAACCGGGCCTCCGCAAGAATGTTATATGGTGACTAATTAATTTCAATCTCTACCCAAAAGTCGTTAGGTGGAACAGGCTCAAATGTGTGTTTCAAGTTCTGTTCTCCAGCACGGATAGCATCACTGGTATATCTCTTTTGATATTTGAATCTTGTACCTAATATAAGTCATTAGAGTGCCCGGGAAATATTCTAACAAGGATTTCATGAATTCTCCAAATGATTAAGTGATCCTTTCTTCATTATCAGCTGACAATTACACCCCTTTCATTTAGGAGAATGAAGCATTCGGCACTGTTTTCGTCACGAAGGCTATCCATAAGTTTAGTTTTGTTCTCAAAGCTGTAATTTTGTCTTTCACAGTGAATGTGGATGTTATTCTTTTCTGTAGGGACTTCAGTGAGTATTTTAACAATATCTGCGAGATCATCTAGCTTTGTAGACCATTGCTCAAAATACAAAACCATTAACATTCGTTACATATATAAACTAATTTGAAAAACCCTTAGTTCGTCTCGGAGTTCACACAACCTGCAAGAACTTTGCTTTTTGGACAGTCTTTGAATTTCATTGTGAAGAAGGAGTGAAGGAAGGAAGTCTGTTGTTTAACGTGACCGTTAATCGTGCGATTATAAGCCACGTGACCTTTCTACGTGGAATCTGAACCACAGAACATGGCATTTGAAGTCGAAACTCTCACATCCATTGGCCGGGTATAAAACCCGGTCCACCTTGGTGAGAGGCCAACAGTTTGACCGCTGCGCCAGGCCACCACCACGAGTGGAGGAGTGATTCATACTGACTTCCCATTTCTCCACCAATATCTTGATATGATGGTGAATTGTTGTTGTGTTGTTGATTTAATGGGCACCAATTCATACACCCTTCCAAAGGGAGCGAAACATAATTGATGATTTTATTTTATAATTGCAGATGCAATTGAATCGGAAATCACACTAAGAGCCGTTGCTCTAGACACCCACGATGTAAATTGATCCTACTCACTCCTCAACATAGACCAGGTGTTCTAAAACTGTTTCAATTCGCGTCGCACTGTTTCGTCGTGTGAAAACATAATGGCACATAACTGCTGGTACTGATTTAAATTCTAGTCTGGTTTTAGAATATATTTTTCTATGGGAGGAACGAGTACAATAACACTTTCATTCCCTAAACTCGAGAGAAAGCAACTGAGTCCGTAATCACCTTGCTGCTGTTACTGTTGAGGGCTCAAACTACCGACCATTAGACGAGGCAGAGGTTCTTGTTGAACTTCAGGCTGATCGAACTTCGATCCTGGCTCAGTTTTCAACAAAACAGCTATACGAACAGGGAATAATAAAAATGAAATAGGATTTGGAGATCAATTGGGGGGTTTATATTTGTGTGTACGTTATGTGTCCATCAGTCTGTGTCTGTATGTCAGCTTTGTCTTCCCCTATCAATTTCTGAATGCCTAAACCAAACTAAACAAAATCTGATTGAGAGGAAACCACTCTCCCCAGTACATTAACCACACTTTTCTTATTGCCGCCATCTTAGTAAAATAAAATGGCAGTCACATTATTATTATTTTTGTTTCCTTTAAATAGACTGCCGACAAAACCAATCATCGGATTCTTCCTATCAGAGGAGTTGTAAGCCGAAGTTACAACTGTGCCTGTTCAATACATACGTAACTCAGAGGACTTTATGATGACATAAACCAGTAACAACTCACAGTAAGGATAGAAACGCTCAAGGCACGTTTATTTGCATGGAGCTCTTTGGATGACAAGGCATCCCACGTTGAAGGTCGTGCAATTCCTGAGGGAACATAATTATGTTCTTGTCCGATCTTCAGGAATGTGACCACTGAATTACGAAGTTCACGTGCAGATAGAGGACCCATAGGTCGCTCAGATGGATCTGTTTGTGCATTCCTTGCAAACCCTTATAAGTAGGTAATATAAGCCGGTTCTGGCGCAGGGACTAACGTGCAAGATGGTGGCTGTGTGAGTCCAGCCCCATGCTGGTTGTATAGAGGGAGAGTCATAGCTGGCACAGGGGTTGATGTGCAAGATGACCGCCGAGGGTGCTGTCAGACACCATGCAGAGCAGTTAAGATAGCGAGAGGGTAGCTGAGTGCAAATAACTTTAGTCGGTAAACCAAAAACTGTAGTCACTAGCGGGGAACGTTGAGGGTAGTATTATTTATTAATTATATGAATTAATATTTAATTTATTATTTTTAGCATAGGGCTAATGCACAAAATGGTCTCTGCACGCAACCACTTACACATATGGCATGCTAACCTAACTTCACCTAACCTAACTTTACCTAACATAACGTAACTTTACCCAATCTAATCTTAACTTACCTAATCTAACCTAACCTGACTACACTTGACCTATCTTTACCAATCCCAGCTAATCTTACTTGACCTTACCTGTTTGTAAGTAAGCAACAACAACAACAACAACAACAACAACAACAACAACAACAACAACAACAACAACAACATTTTTAAAATTTTAGTTTACTTTAAGGTTAATCATTAAACCCCAACTCGTACTCTTACCTCTATTCAACAGTCAAAATCAAAAAAAAAATTAAAAAAATCCCAAAATATTATGTAGAAAGTAGGCTATATTTTCAAAAATAAAAATCCTAGAAAGTCTTATATCGGCTTAGACCCAAACAGTTTAGAACAAAACAGTTTTTTTTATCTTTTTTCCAAAAAAGTGCAATTTGGAAAGTAGGCTATATTTTCGAAACTATTAATCCTAGAAAGTTGTATGTTTGACTTAAAACAAAGGTCATTACCCTCTCTACCCTAAAAAACAAGTTGTATAACCCTAGGACAAAAAAGAAACGTAGTAGTGGTTTAAGAGGGATTCTGCTTAAGGCGCAAGCTGAATAGGCAACCCGCAATACATTCAGGGGCAAGGCCAATATCTAGCGAACCAATGGTCAGATTTTGATGTGCGTGGTGTCATAGGACTCGGGGTGACTCCTCCTTTCGACTGACCCATGAATTTACCCAAAATTGTGCCAAAGGACCTAACTACATATTTTGGAAATTTTGGTTTTACCCCTTTTTAAATGATGATTTATAACCAAGGAGTAATAAGGAGACGCCCTGCCAGCGCTATAGCATGCGGAGAGTTGAAGCACTGACCACGCCTCCATACTTGCCCAGCTCGAATGGTAAATGGAGCCTACGGTACCGTAGACTTATTTATTAGTTGGATTTAAGTATGATTACCAGTAAAAGATTCCTGTGCAGGTATAGTACGAAGTTGTAAGCTAAATGACGAAGGAAATCAAGGAATATTTGTTGATCTTTGCTGGCTAGCGTGAAGTGTACGGCAGTCACAATACTTTTCGTCGCACTCGAAAATCATGTAAACTGCCGCAAAACGTTTAATTTTACGACATAAACTAGAGCAATACACCGATCTAAAATATAGTATAGCACTTGGGAAATTAATGTATTATACCGGTATGTAGTTTTTAAACCTGTATTATTGTGGGAGTTCAGGCAACCAGACACCCACCACTGTTCTTAACTTAAAACTTACCAAATAATAGGCAAATAATTACCGAGATACCAGTAGGCCTGCCATTATATTCACGAATGTGTATTAAATAAATTAAATCAATTTAAAATATTAAGGCATGTCAACTAATTGGGTGGTGGCTTTATTGTTTTTATTGCACGATGTTTAATTTTTAATAGGCCAGATCAGTTCCGGTAACAAACTAAACAAAGTCTAGGTTGAGGTTTGAGATTAACACTCTAAAATATGCAAATAATGGCATATCAATTTTCTAACACCCACGAGCAATAAATCTAGAGCTCAAGCTACGTTAAAATAGATTCGGGGCAATTATATTACAGTAATACCGTTCATTAATTGACAAGCAGGAACTATTTCCAGTAAGAAACGAAGGAA
Source organism: Meconema thalassinum (assembly GCA_946902985.2). NCBI lineage: Eukaryota > Metazoa > Arthropoda > Insecta > Orthoptera > Tettigoniidae > Meconema > Meconema thalassinum. Next base: position 208,608,275 of record OX336391.1, read on the forward strand.
AATATCCGTAATTAATTCCTAGCAATCAAAATACTTATATTTGTGGACACTTATGCCAATATTTGAACATTTAACGAATGATACTAGAACAGTACCGTAAGGTGGCTACTCTAAGGATGAAAACTTAACACAATAAAATTTACTTATGAAATTACATTATTTTGGCAGGTGGGAGTTCTGTTTGTGCAAACATATGCCCCACATGTCGACATTTCGTCCCACACGCAAAATATCACCACTTTTAAGTACGTACGTCACACCATTACATGCTTTTCTTATGGGACTACCGCAATGTTTTGAGCATATGTGAAGGGGTAACTTCTGACTTCATTTCCATGCCGTTAGGTCCTCTCCTTATTACTCCTCGGACTTAACCTAGCCTAACCGAACAATATGGCGGCTGTAGTGTAACCTAACCTAACCTTACCCACGAGGGGTGATCAAAAAGTATCCCATGCGACGCTTGTCGATATGCAAACTGTTTGTTCATGATGGAATACAATTGGTTCAGTTGAGTTCTTGCTGTCCCTTTAAGTTGCAATAGTGCCAAAATGTAATCTTACAAGGAATGTGTATAAGAAAATTATTCAGTAAATATTTTACCATTGACCGTCATGTTTTGACGGGTTACAACTAGTATATTTTTTAAATACCATGTAATTATTTTTCGGGTGTTTTTTTAGTAATTGGGATTATATTATGATGACCGACTGAAAATGCAATAACAATTGAATAGACATTGTTATTAGAAATGTTTTCAAATGCTTTCAAAACACAAGCAAGCCTCGGAAATGATAGATCTAAAGGACAACGAACCAGCTATGAACATGGACTAAGAATTGGAACCTTGAATATGAGGACACTCACAGGGAAAGAAGAGGAAATTTTCGACTTGATGCTAAGAAGGAACCTGGATATCTTGGAATTAGGAGAGACAAGATGGAGTGGACAGGGTAAAAGTGAATTGAGAAGAGGATTCGGATTGAACTGGATTGGGAACGATGAGGGGGAAGATAAATGGAGTAGGAGTAGTTGTGAGAGATGGGTTAAAAGAAGAAGTAGTAGGAATTAATGATCGATTGATCAAGATTAAAGTATATATCAAGGGAACAAGAATGGAGATTCTGCAAGTGTATGCCCCACAGGTATGCTGTCCTTCACAGGTGAAAGAAGAATTTTAGGACGAAGTGCAAAGACAACTGAATGGGCAAGAGGTTATAATTATGGGAGACCTAAATACCCATGTAGGTACAGAAAGACATGATAATGAAAGTGTGCTGGGAGCAGAAGAATGGGGAAGTAGAAATGAGGAGGGAAAACGGCTACTGGAATTTTGCAAAAGGAACGGACTCCTCATTGGGAATTCATGGTACAAAACACGAGAGAGCCATAAGATAACCTGGTATAGCAGTGACTGGAGTAGGAGATCGGTAGTCGACTATGTAATTTTTGATGCGCAAATGAAGAGAAATGTTATGGACATTAAAGTCATCCCATCAGAGGTCTTGGATAGTGATCACTGGCTGGTGGTTATGAGCAACAGAATGAAGTCAGAAAGGAGAGTGATAGAAAGGCAGGAGAGGAAAATAAAAGTATAGAAACTCAAAGAGGAAGATACCAAAACGGCATACCCGGAAATAGTAAAGCGCTGGCTTCCGAGAGAGGAAACAGGAACTGTGGAAGAGGAATGGGAAAGGCTGAAAACAAAACTAGTGGAAGCAGCAGAAATGGTATGCGGGAGGACCAGTGATAAGAAACGATGGAAGGAGACACCATGGTGGAACAACAGAGTCAAGGAAGTAGTGGGAAACAAAAACAAAGCTTTCCGAATGAGGTTCCAACTTAGAACACCAGATGCAAGGGGGGAATATATAGCCAGAAAAAAGGAAGCCAAAAAGGTGATAACAGAGGAAAGGAGGAAGTGGATGGATAAATGGGCAAGGATGATGGAAGAGGACAGTAAAGGTAATAAAAAACTGCTGTATGCGATGGTGAAGAATAAAAGGAAAAATGAGAAGATTACCACAGAGAGAATGGAAGACAAAAATGGCAATATTATTGAGAGAAAAGAAGAGATTAAATCACTTTGGAAAGGATACTTTGAGGACCTCTTGAATGTGACAGCACCGAGTGAGGAGGAAGAGTATACTGGAAGGTCTGATGTCTGTAACCAAGTGCAAGTGGAAGACCTAACCTGGGCAGAAGTGGAAGAAGCAATAAAGAGGATGAAAATGGGAAAAGCACCAGGTATAGATGCGGTAAGCGTGGAGATGTTAAAAGCTGCAGGGGAAGTGGCAACACAGTGGTTGTATAGGGTGATACGAGCTATATGGAAGGAGAAGAAATTCCCAGAAGATTGGAAAAACGGGGTGATAGTGCCCATCTTCAAGAAGGGAGACAGGAAGAAATTCCAAAACTACCGGGGAATTACACTGATGTGCCACTGTGCTAAGATTTATGAAAAGGTATTGGAGAAATGGATACGTAAGGTAACGGAACACAACTGAGGGAGGAGCAATATGCATTCAGGCAAGGGAGGTCCACTACTGACCTCATATTTGGAGGGAGACAGTTACAGGTGCGTCACTACGAGTATGGGGAAGATTTGGTATTGGCCTTTATGGACATTGAGAAGGCATTCTACAGTGTCGTAAGAAACAGAGTATGGGAAGCGATGAGAGCAAAAGCAATAACGGAATAAATAGTGATGAGAGTGAAAGATATGTATGAAGGAAGCAGAAGCTGTGGAAAATTCGGTATGGAAAGAACAGAATGGTTTGAGTTGACTAATGGTCTAAAGAAGGGAAGTGCTCTCTCGCCCTTGCTCTTTGTAATGGTGATGGATGAAGTGATCCAAAAGGTAGCACAGCATATTGGGGAAGAAGAAATGAAGGCAATGGTGTTTGCTGATGACTTGATGATCTGGGGAAACAAGGAGAGGGATGTACAGGAGCAACTCAATGCATGGGAGAAAGTAGTGTCATCCTATGGAATGAAGTTTTCAACGCAAAAGAGTGAAGTGGTGATAACAATACGTGAGAAGGACAGACTAAACTTTGGGATAAAGTTAGTCGGCGAGCAGTTGAAGAGAGTGCAGAGCTTCAAGTATCTGGGAAGTGTCATTGAAGAAAATGGGGGAAATGCCTTGGAATTAGCTGGAAGAGGAAGGTGTGCTGATGGATTCTTCAAGAGTGTTAGAGGCCTGTTATGGAGCAAGGATGTGCCACAGAAATGTAAAGGGATTATATACAAGACATACTTTGTGCCGATCCTAACGTATGGATCAGAAACTTGGGTGATGAGGGAGAGGGATAAAAGCAGAATACAAGCAGTGGAAATGAAGTTCCAGAGGAGTCGTATAGGTGTACCTAGATTGGACAGAGTCAGAAATGATCGCGTCAGAGAAATATTAAAGGAAGAACCCCGAAAGGATAGGATTGAAAAATCAAGGCTACAGTGGTATGGACACGTGAAAAGAATGGGAGAAGAGAGAATACCACGGAAAATATTGGAAATGGAGTGGAAGAAAAAGAGACCTAGAGGAAGACCAAGGGATAGGTGGATAAAGGGGGTGAAGAAAAGTGTCGAGAGAAAAGAAGTTAATTGGACAACAATGACAGAAGAGAAGTGGTGGATGGACAAAAATCGTAGGAGAGGCTTGTGCTCCAAGCAGACCCAACCTGCGGTTGGAAACTGCTCTAGTTGATGATGATGATGATGATGATGATGATGATGAAGTTAACAAGATGTTCGGTAAAGAACATATAGCCTACTTTCTCCTAAATGTGTGTGTATTGTTACAAATCTTTGTCCTTTCCAAGCAGTATAATTGAATGTTGGTTGTAGTAGCTTGTTGAAATACAACGTGCTATATGGATATTAAACATGAATATGAGGTGCCCTTTGCTAGTGCTACCTCTGTAAAAAAATTCATTCAATTCGGTTTCACCGTGTTTGAATTGATATGGGGAATCGATTTGCGCACATATATGGCCACTATCTGCAAACTATTGGGCTGATGACCTTGTAGTTCAGTCAAAAGATGCGTCCCACAAAAAGGTACGTTGTTGAAAAATTTTGTATAGATCAAATGATTAGGTTGGTCGTAATTTGATTTAAGCTTTTGACATTTGGGTGGCCACCATTCCGTTTCCGTCAAGATGGCGGCGATATAAAACATGACACTGAGGTGCCCTTTGCTAGTGCTACCTCTGTACCAAATTTCGTTCAATTGGGTTTTACCGTATTTGAATTGATAGGGGGAATCAATTTGCACACATACATGGCCGCCATACAAAAATTATTTGGCAGATAACCTTCTAGTTTGGTTAAAAGATTCTTTGTACACAAGGGTATAATGTGGCAAAATTTGGTAGAGATCACATGATTAGGTTGGTCGTAATATGATTCAAGCTTTAAACATTTGGGTGGCCGCCATTACGTTTTCGTCAAGATGGCGGCGATATAAAACATGGCACTGGAGTGCCATTTGCTAGTGCTACCTCTGTACCAAATTTTGTTCAATTCGGTTTCACCGTGTTTGAATTGATAGAGGGAATCGATTTGCACACATACATGGCCGAAATCTGCAAACTATTGGGCTGATGACCTTGTTGTTTAGTTAAAAGACGTTCGCTATATGATTATAATTATGTTGTTGCAAAATTTGGTAGAGATCGGATGATTAGATTAGTCGTAATTTGATTTAAGCTTTGAACATTTGGGTAGCCACCATTACGTTTCCGTCAAGATGGCGGTGATATAAAACATGACACTGAGGTGCTCTTAACTAGTGCTACCTCTGTAACAAATTTCGTTCAATTCGATTTCACCGTGTTTGAATTGACAGGGGGAATCGATTTGCACACATGTATGGCGGCAATTTGCAAACTATTGGGCTGATCATCTTGTAGCTTGGTCAAAATATGCTTCCCACATAAAGGTATGTTGTTGCAATGTTTGGTAGAGATCAGATTATTAGGTTGGTCATATTTTGATTTAAGCATTTAAAATTTGGGTGGCCGCCATTCCGTTTCCGTCAAGATAGTGGCAATATAAAACATGACACAGAGGTGCCCTTGCCAGCGCTACCTCTGTGCCAAATGTTGTTCAATTCGGTTTCACCCTGTTTGAATAGATAGGGGGAATCGATTTGCACACATACATGGCCGCCATCCACAAGGTAATGGGTTGATGAACTTATAGTTTGGTCAAAAGTTTCTCCTTACATAAAGGTATAACCTTGCAAAATTTGGTAGAGATCAGGTGATTAGTTTGGACTTAATTTGATTTAAGCTTTAAACATTTGGGTGGCCGCCATTTCGTTTTCGTCAAGACGGCGGCGATATAAAAACATGATACTGAGGTGTCCTTTGCTAGTGCTACCTCTGTACCAAATTTCGTTCAATTCGGTTTCACCGTGTTCGAATTGATAGGGTGGAACAGACATTCAGAGTACACACACTCAAACACACACAGACAGACACACAGTTTTTGGCCCTGTGTAGATCTCCTAAGTCTACTTTCATTTTTTGCAAAAATCGAAAGTAGGCTACAAATTCTGAATTGTTAGGTAATGTAGTGTTTGTTTGTGTTTAATCGCATTGGCCGCGTTTGTGAGCATTAGATTCTGCTAATCGAAAAATGATAAGAATTACTTTTTCTTAGATTCTCTTGTGTTTAAGTTAGATTAAATGTTCTATTCAATAGACTGTAGAAAGTAGGTTTTTGCGGCTACCAGGATGTGTCGAATCATTTATGTTACTATTTATGTTGGTTTTCTGAAAAGGTTATAAGATAATTGATGATTTCTAGTTATTACTAACACTAATCGTATGGAAACCAATTTAGTTGAAGCGAAAGTTTTTGAAATGGTACAAACTGTAGGAAGGATTTTTTTAAACATAGGCTGTTAGTTCTTCACGGAACTACTTGTTCTAGTTGTATTTACATTATGTGATTTCTTTTCTATTCCTAAATAAAATATTAAAGAGAACCTTTTTTTACATTATTTTTAAAATAAATTATTTGCATGTTTTGAATTTTAATTGTTTTTAGTTAATTCAGCTTTCACTTTATTCCGTTGATTATTGAAGAGTGATATTTTTAAGTCACTAACGCTTTGTTGTTGTTGTTGTTGGTGTTGTTGTTGTTGTTGTTGTTGTTGTTGCTTACATTATGGTCCTTGACATCGTGGTCGTAGAGCCCCGTGTATTTGGGTGTGTGTAATTTGCGTGATATCCTGTCTTATTGTGATGAATGTACTGGTGTGTGTATTTGTAAATTGGGGACAGGATTGGGTAGGAGGCGGAAGTGACCTTATGTTAGGAACCATCCCAGCATTTGACTGGGGTAGAAAAGGGGAAACCACGGAAAACCACTTCCAGGATGGATGAGGTAGAAATCGAACCCTCCTCATCTCAGTTTTGCCTCACGAGGCTGAGTGTATTCCTTTCCAGCCCTCAGACCAGAATGCAAATCCTTAGCAGAGCGGGGAATCGAACCCGGCCCTCCACGGTGACAGCCAAGAATGCTAGCCACTATGCAACGAAACGGCGGTTCATTTAAAGACCTCCTGGCTTAAGGTGAAAGTAAATATTGTAAGATATCTTATCAAGACTAATGTGATAACATAAAGCTACTATCAAATGATGAGATCAAGGTGTGTCACGTTTGGGACACTTTACGCACCACCTTCAATCACTTTACATTGGTACACTGTCGCCGGTTCCACCACTCCCAAGCTATGAGTCATACCAGCTCCAGAACTACTGTATGTTATTGTTGTTGCTTATATTGACGGGCTTGTACATCGTGACTATTTAGCCCCGTGTACTTGGGTGTGTTCGTATAAGTAATTTGTCTGTGCTATTGTGGTGTCTGTAATGGTGTGAATTTGTATCCAGATGAGGATTGTGAAGGAGGCGGGAAGGGATGGGAAATTAGGAAGGATAGGCAATGAAGAGGGAAGGAGGCGGCCGTGTCCTTAAGTTGGGAACCATCCTAGCATTTGCCTGGAGTGGAAGTGGGGAACAATGGAAAATTCTCAGCATAGCAGACGTGGAATCGAACCCACCTGTTCTAAATTTTGCGTCACGAAGCTGAGTGTACCCCGTTCATGCCCTCAGACCAGATTAAATTTCTTGGCAGAGTCCGGACCTCCAGGGCGACAGCCAATAACGCTAACCACTACTCCAAGAGGTGGACTCTAGAACTATGAAACATTTTAATTTGATGGAGATCGTTATTTCTGTCAAGGACCACAATACGGGGACACGGGCACAAAGATGTCAGTTTGTTTCATTATAACACCAGGGCCCGCACCATGGATTTCAACCCACTTTTATCCTCGGTGCCCTCCTCCATACCCCAATATCGCGTGTTCAAATCCTGGCCGAGGAAGTCGAATTATCATACTAATATATAAAAATGAGATGGTGTGTGTCTGTCTTTCTGTCTGTCTGTCTGTCTGTGTGTTACTCAATAACGCAAGAACCACTGGTCCGGTTTAAATGAAATTTTGCATGGATGTAGCTGATTTACCATGTTTACATATAGGATACTTTTAATTTCGATATTTTGCACTATTAAAAAAGGCGACCATTTTAGTGACGTCACTTCACCCTTTGGTTTCAAAATTTCATATTTCCATATCAAATAAAAAAGAACGCTAAGAAATAGCAAACTTTTGATGGCACATACAAGCTTCAAAATTTAATTTGCTATCCAAAAGGTCCTTATCACTTTTCGTGTATCTCCAACGGTTAGTGAGTAAACCCCACATATGTGACGTCACTACACCCTTTGGTTTCAAAATTTCAAATTTCCATTTCAAATAAAAAGAGAACGCTAAGAAATAGCAAACCTTTGATGCATACACGAGATTTAACATTTAATTTTCTATTCAAAAGGTCCTTATCACTGTTCGTGTATCTCCAACGGTTAGCGAATAACACCTAAATTTGTGCAATAAAACACGGTCAACCCCGAGCTGTGCAGTACATCTCTACATACATAACAAGTAGTTCCGTGAAGAACTATACAGCCTATTTTCATATATCCTGCTAATATTAATTGCCTCTATCAACATACAAAATTTCAGTTTAATTGCTGTAACAAATTCGTAGATATTGAGAACCGTCTAAATATTTCAAGTGGTCACCATGATGGATTTTTATTTTTGTACTGTTACATTAAGATTATTGTGTACGTGTGGTATTCAAACTTCAATCGCATGATTAGAACACAAGAAGTAAAAACGAGATTTTAAAATTACGCACAGCAGCCATCTTGTGATTATGCAAACAATTGAATTAAATTACATGCCAGTGGATCAACATTTGTATAAGCATTTAACGTTCAACGTTTCACACGGCACTCTGATAGTTAATTCGCGAGAAACGTCCATTTAAATATTTATACTTCGCGTCGCCGCCATGTTGGATTTGTGCTCACCAGGTTACTCAAAGTCCTTTAGGTGAACATATGTTCATAGTCTCTATGAACATTTAAAAAATCAGTTTGGTTGCTGTAAAAGATTCACAGATATTGAGAACCGTCTAAATATTTCGGAAGCTCGCCATTTAGGAATGTTATATGTATAGGCCATAGAGTTATGTACCATTCAAGGACAATTATTGCCTAGGTTCATTATTCAAACTTTCACTTCGATTGCATGATTACGTCACAAGAAATAATAACTTAATTTTAAAATTTCGCACAGCCGCCATCTTGAGGTTATATAAACAATTGAATTAAATTAGATGGCAGTGCATTTCAATCTGCAAAAGCATTTACTGTACCTCATTTCACTGCGCTGAGAGAGTTAAATCACGAGAAAAGTCTATTAAAACATTTCAAATTCGCTTGGTCGCCATGTTCGTTTTGTACTTTACAGGTTTATTAAATGTACATAGATAAACTTGTATCAGTACCCTTTATCACCGTACAAAATTGCAGGGTGATATCTGTAATAGTTTCTGAGATATAGAATGTCAGTGAAATATTTCGCACAGCCGCCATTTTGAGGTTATGTAAACAATTGAACTAAATTAGACTCCAGTGGATTACAATGTGTATAAACATTTGCTGTACCAAGTTTCATTACGTTTGGATAGTTAAATCGCGAAAAAAAGTCTATTTAAAATTCTCAAATTCGCTTGACCGCCATGTTGGTTTTGTAGTCACCAGATTTTTGAAAGTCTCATAGGTGAACTTCTAGTAGTGCCCTTTATCACCGTACACAATTTCAGGGCGATATCGGTAATAGTTTCGGAGATATTGAATGCTAGTGAAATATTTCGCACAGCCGCCATGTTGGATTGGTGAGACGTAACAAAATTTGAAGGGCACGGTCGAGGTCGCCGGGAATAGTGCTATGAACTTACCGAGTTTCATTGAAATCGCTCCAGCCGTTTAGATTTTATTAGGGGACACACACACACACACACACACACACACACACGGACAAAAGGTGATCTCATAAGCCTATTTTTTCAAAATTGAAAATAGGCTAAAAATTAAAGTTTGTATGTTTTTTTCGCAATTTCTACGGAAATTTGAGTTATTTACGCGTTTCAGACTGTTTTATTATGGATGCGCGCGAAAATAATTTTTTGGTCTGTCTGTCTGTCTGTCTGTTTGTTTGTTTGTCTGTGGACAACTTTGTTCCCTTATAACTCGAGAACGGCTGGGTGTATCAACGTAAAATTTGGTACAGATATCCATCAGAGGCACGACACTAATCATTGATGTAACCCTTCTTTGTACCTCTCATAAAAGAGGGCCTACCCCCTTAAAATACATGCTCAAATAGGAGTAGAAGGACGAGACAAAGATCATTTTCAGCCCCTAAATGTGAGAGACAAAACTCGGGGGCCCCAAAGGGTCCCCGAAATCCACATTTTAAGGCCCTAAAACCAACCATTTTTGAGATATTCCCAGAAAACTAATTTCATTTAATAAACTAATGTACGAATACAAGCCGGTAACCATGGCAACAGATCCTCAGAGGTCCATCTATTGCTGTAAGACGCAATGCAATTCCATTAATTACATTGGTGTGAAAGTTTGCAAACGGCTAGAAGGTTATCACGGAACCAAATTAAGCTGCAAAATTCATCAATACGTATAATGCGCTTAAGGGGGTCAAGGGGTACACTAGAATTTTTTCACGCGATTTTCACCTGCAGGTCTATTATATTCCTATCCCTATATTATATTATTATTAGTAGTAGTAGTAGTAGTATTATATTATGGCGTACAACGAGGAGACAAAACCCCTCGGTGCCTGAAACAAAACTTGGGGGTCTCGAAAACTACATTATAAGGCTCTAAAACCAACAGTATCTGAAATATTCCCAGAAAACTAATTTAATTTAATTTAACAAACTAATGAAGGAATGGAAATCGGTAACCATGACAACATTATCTCAAGGGGTGGCATCCAACTTTCCATCTATTTCTGTAAGAAGCAATGCCACTCCATTTATACCTTGCCACGGTGGGTGAGTGGATAGCGTGTCGGTCTACTAACCCCAAGATTGCAGGTTCACTCCTGGCCGTGGTAAGTGTTTTTTGAAAGGCGGCAAAAATACAACTCGCATGTCATACGATGTTGGCATGTCAAAGAACCCATTTGAATTCAGTAGCCCGTGTTCATAATGGCAAAATTAATCTCAGGAGTTTCCGCCAACACTAAGTTCCTCATTTCTCTACTAGAAAGCGCTATAGTGTTCAAGGAGCTTAGATATCTACCCTCCTTTACTTTCATAGTGATTCAAGGAACAACGAAATTTCGACATGCAAGCTACCCTCTGGGTGTCAAATTACGAAGCTTGCACCCGGCACCCGAGGCCATACGATATTATTATTAGGCTACTCCATTTATTACATTTCTGTGAAAGTTTGCAAATGGCTATAAGGTTATCACGGAACCAACGTAGACTGTATAATTCGTCAATGCAATTAAGGGGGTCAAGGGGTAACCTAGAATTTTTAATGCAATTTCACGTGTCTATTATTTCAAGTCTATTATATCTCCAAACAGCAACATTATTTTCAAAAATTCCTGAATTGAATCGGCATTTTTTGCGGCTTTTAGGAATTTGGGCCATTTGAGGCTAAAGAACCTGAATTTTCATGCACCACAAGCCTTTATAATTTATGAAAGAGGTCTTCCTGTGTATAGGGACCTAACACAACGTAGAGGGTCATTTTTATGTGAGGTGTATTGCGTTTCGTCTACAAGGCTTTCAAATCTATTTCAGGTCAGGAAGTACACGTTAGGTGAAATTAGTTTGAGAGTACATTTTAACTAATCTTTTTCTTTGTCGACATACGGGTTCATCGAAAGGATGATTTTGTTTGATACTGTATGGTAGATATACCCAGATTTGGATATCTGGGTGATATGTTGTAGACAATAGAATTGTCTGTCTGTCTTTCTGTGTATCTTTATGTACGCCTATAAATCGTGTTCGGATGCTTGGTGCATTGTAAAATTAGGTATGGTAAACATGAGTCAATACACCAATCTATCTATATATATAACAAGAAGTTCCGTGAAGAACTATACAGCCTACTTTTCATGCCAATGATTATTCTACAGTATATGAACCTATCTAGAATAATGACGAAATTAAGTTGGCAATATCGAAATATCTAATTAGTTCAAAATATACCTGGTATAATGAAGCCTAATAGATCACTACAGTTGGCAGCCCTGGTGACTGAATATATTCTTAGTTCTATCTCTCAAGGTACAGAATACAAAATGTGGTTGAAGTCCAATGGACGTTACATGCAGTTAGACACTGGATATATCAGCACGCGTAAAAGCATGTTACCAACAATATCATGCGTGTGCTGGTCAGAAATAATCTGAAATATTATGATATATTGTTGTGCCAATTTTGGATGAAATCCATTTCTTAGTATAGAAGTTACATGTATTTTAAAATTGGACATATCAGCAGGCATAGAATCATGTTGGCAGCACTGCCTTGTATTAATTACTGCAAATTAATCTAGAATGCCAGGTGCTATACGTGTGCAAAGTATAGAGCTGTTGGCTTGCATACTTTCTGATATATTGATATTAGGGTAAAAATATAGAGAGAGCATTTATTAACAGTTGGCAGCCCTGATTGCTCTTAACAATACGTATAGTCATATCTGTTATGGTACACATAGCACATACGAAATTTGGTTGAAATCCAACTTATAGTATAGAAGTTATATGCATTTAAACATTGGACCTATCATGAGGCTTAAACTTAATTTGGCAACACTGTCATGGTTGGCCTCCTGGAAATTAAACTGAAACAGTATTATCTACATGTGTACCAATTTTGGAATAGCTCCCATGCATATCTTGCAAGATATCCAACATGGAGCTCACATTTCTAGTGCGTTTTTTCAGCAGTTGGTAGCACTGACATCATTTTCAAATATGGACGTGAGATATTCCGGTGCACATCTTTACCCATACTAAATTTGGTTTTGATTTCTGCAGCCGTTTAGGAGTTGATAGGGGGGACACACACACAGCCAGACAGACAGACAGAAGGACAGACAGACAGACACACACACATTTTCCCGGATCGATCTCATAAGTCTACTTTTTCCTCATTTTTGCAAAATGTGACAAGTAGGCTAAACAATGTAACGTGATAGTTTGTCTGTGGGTATGTCTGTATGTCTCCTATGCGTTCATACACCATTCGTCCGTTTGCGATGAAACTTGGGTGAGATGTTGAGTACACTCAAAGGAAGGTTTCAGACTTAGTAAATCCATTTTACAATTGGTAGCGCACGCGTAGATTCAACAAATGAGCGACGACGCGCGAAGCATTTCAACAAAGTCACGTTTGCGTTCATATACCATTCGTCCGATAGCGATGAAACTAGGCTGAGATTTTGTGTGCACTCCAGGGAAGGTTTCTAGCTTAGTAAATCCCTTTAAAAATAGGTAGAGCACGAGTAGAATCAACAAATCAGCAACGACGCGCGAAGCGTTTCAACAAAGTCCCATATAATTTCATATACCATTCATCCGATAGCGATGAAACTTGGGTGTGATGTTGTGTACACTCCAGTTAAGGTTTCTGGCTTAGTACATACATTTTACAATAGGTATCGCACCAGTAGATTCAACAAATGAGCGATGACACGCGAAGCGTTTCAACCAAGTCCCGTATAAAGTCATATACCAGTCGTCTGATAGTGATAAATGTTTGGTGAATTGTTGTGTACACTCCAGGAAAGGTTTCTGGCTAAGTAAATCCATTTTACAATACGAAGCGCACGTTTATATTCAACAAATGAGTGACTACGCGCGAAGCGTTTCGACAACGTCCCGTATACGTTCACATACCATTCATCCGATTGCGATGAAACTTGGGTGAGATGTTGTGTACACTCCAGGGAAGGTTTCTGGCTGAGTACATCCATATTACAATATGTAGCGCAGAGTAGAATCAACAAATGAGCGACGACACGCGAAGCGTTTCAACCAAGTCCCGTATACATTCCTGTACCATTCGTCCGTAGCTATGAAACTTGGGTGAGCTGTTGTGTACACGTCATGGAAAATTTCTGGCTTAGTAAATCCACTATACAATATGCAGCGCACAAGTTGATTCAACAAATGAGGGACGACGCGCGAAGCGTTTCAACAACGTCCCGTCTAAGGTCATATACCATTCTGCCGTTAGCGGTGAAACTTGGGTGAAATATGGTGGACACTCCAAGGAAGGTTTCTGGCTTAGTAAATACATTTCACAGTAGGTAGCACACGAGTAGATTCGACAAATGAACGACGACATGCGGAGCGTTTCAATACAGTCCCCTATGTCTTGATATCCCATTAGTCCGATAGCGATGAAACTTGGGTGAGATGTTGTGGACACTTACGTGACGGTTTCTAACTTGTAAATACATTTTACAGTAGGTAGCGCACGAGTAGATTCAACAAATGAGTGACGGAGCGCGAATCGTTTAAACAAAATCAGGTATGCGTTCATATACTATTCATCCGATTGCGATGAAACATTGATCAGTTATTGTGTACCCGCCAGGGAAGGGGACTTAGTAAATCCATTTCACAATAAGTAGCGCAAGAGTAGATGCAACAAATGGGTGACGACGCGCGAAGCGTTTCAACAAAATCCCCTATTGCGTTCATATAACATTCTTCGATTGCGATGAAACCTTGATGAGTTATTGTGTACACGCCAGGGAAGGGCTTCGACTTAGTAATACATTTCTCAATAGGGGCGCATGAGTAGATTCAACAAATGAGTCACAGCGCACGAATCGGTCAAACAAAATCCGGTAGGCCTATACGTTCATATGTCATTCATCCGATTGCGATGAAACTTTTGAAAGTTGTTGTGCACGCTCCCACGAATGGTTCTAAATTAGAAAATCCATTTTACGATAGCTTAGGGGCAATTAACGGAAATTGAAAAACATTTTGTGTGTCCAAAAGCACTTCAAGGAACAGAATTTCAACGCCAGCACTTTCTTTGATTGGCATTGCAACGCATGCCGGGTACAGCTTGTCTATCTATATATATAAAAATCAATGTAACGTGATAGTTTGTCTGTGGGTATGTCTGTATGTCTCCTATGCGTTCATATACCATTCGTCCGTTTGCGATGAAACTTGGGTGAGATGTTGAGTACACTCCAAGGAAGGTTTCTGACTTAGTAAATCCATTTTACAATTGGTAGCGCACGCGTAGATTCAACAAATGAGCGACGATGCGCGAAGCATTTCAACAAAGTCCCGTATGTGTTCATATACCATTCGTCCGATAGCGATGAAACTTGGGTGAGATGTTGTGGACACTTACGTGACGGTTTCTAACTTAGTAAATACATTTTACAGTAGGTAGCGCACGAGTAGATTCAACAAATGAGTGACGGAGCGCGAATCGTTTAAACAAAATCAGGTATGCGTTCATATACTATTCATCCGATTGCGATGAAACATTGATCAGTTATTGTGTACCCGCCAGGGAAGGGGACTTAGTAAATCCATTTCACAATAAGTAGCGCAAGAGTAGATGCAACAAATGGGTGACGACGCGCGAAGCGTTTCAACAAAATCCCCTATTGCGTTCATATAACATTCTTCGATTGCGATGAAACCTTGATGAGTTATTGTGTACACGCCAGGGAAGAGCTTCGACTTAGTAATACATTTCTCAATAGGTAGCGCACGAGTAGATTCAACAAACGAGTGACAGCGCACGAATCGTTTAAATAAAACACCGTATACGTGCATATACAATTCATCGGATTGCGATGAATCATTGATGAGTTATTGTGTACACGCCAGGGAAGGGTTTCGACTTACTAAATCCATCTCACAACAGGTAGCGTACGAGTAGATTCAACAAATGAGTGACAGCGATGAAACTTTTGAAAGTATTTGTGCACGCTTCCACGAATGGTTCTAAATTAGAAAATCAATTTTACGATAGCTTAGAGGCAGTTAACATGTTGTGTATCCAAAAGCACTTCAAGAAACAGAATTTCAACGCCAACACTTTCTTTGATTGGCATTGCAACGCATGCCGGGTACAGCTTGTCATTTATAAAACTCCTCACCGTACTTTTCATACAGTAGAAGGTGGATATAGGGAAAAACTTCTCAAAATACATGCTAAAATAGGCGAAATATAAAAATTATCCTAGAAGGACGATGAAAGCATATGTTGCGCTTCTCATTGTGAGACACAAAATTCGCGAGTCTATAAGGGGTCTCCGAAAACCACATTTTAAGGCCCTTAAATTAACAGTGTGTGTGATATTCCCAGAAAACTAACTTCGTTCTGATAAACTTATGAAGGAATGACAAACCGCTAACCATTGCAACAGCAGCTCAATTGATAATGTCTGGTGTTAATATATAACACCGTTCGAAGAACGGGTACTACTGCTAGTTATTATTAAATTGAAAGGAGGAAAAATTCACGGCTTTCCATGTCGTTCGATGTCGGCTCGTAAAAGATCTCTCGTATCACATTTGAAGCTTACGATATTTCGAGACGAAATTAAATTCTCAACCACAGGTCGGTCAGTAGAGTTCTAGTCTACCAGAAGGCAGATGCCAAGGTAGCTGATGCCGAATTTATTCTCATTCGTCATTCGTCACTCTTACTATTCATTCTTCATTCTTCATTTCTCATTCCTCATTCTTCATTCTTTATACTTAATTCTTCATTCATTATTCTATATTATTCTTAAAAACTAAGAAGAAACTGTGGGCATTTCAACAAAATAAAGAAGGAGAAACATATCCGCGATTTGATGTCCCTCATTGTAGAGGAAGAACTTTCTTTTTTTCACGTATAAGAACTCCATTTTTGAGTTGATATTAATATTAGTTATTAATATATTGGACAAATATTATGTGTATTCTTCATCAATATGTGGATGTAGTAGTCAAATTCGCGGATGGAATCAGGAATACACAGATTAATTTGTAATGCATATGCTTGATTGCTCTACGGCTTTTATCATGCAGTAAAGACGCGTGACTCCCACAGACTCACGCAACCCATTGCCGTCAGTTGCACCAAGCTTCCTGTAATACTTGTTGCTACGGCATATTCAAGATCTTCTAGTCAGGCTGTCCTATCTATTCTCAAGCACTGAACGAATTTTCTATTAGTTGAATGTTTCGGGGGAAAATAAGAAAATTGGAGTATCTTACGATTACTTGAAAATTTATATCAATTGCAAGTATCATTATTTTAGCATAGCAGAAGAAGAATTGTGTTCTTATTTTTTGGTACTTCTAAATCACCGATTAAGTTATCTAAGAAGATAGTTGCAACATGAATCCGTAATTAGCATGTTCTGTTCAGCGAAATGTACGACGTCAGCGGTATTACCAATTCTGTTAATGAAGTCACAGACGTCATCCAAGTGCGTACAGCACGACAAGATGACAATCATACCGTAGAAAACCCAAGATTTTGAGAGGGCTGAATATTGACACGCTCCTATTGATGCACTGCTAAAATTAATCAATAGATAGCGAACGCCAGAGTGAGCTATAAGATATTGACAGGTATATAAGATACACGTCCTGGTGTCTGTTGATCACTCACCTGGCAATGGAAATGAAGCTACTCTTGAATCTGACTGTGTTGGCTGTGTTCAGTCTGAATGGTGGACAAGGGGCGTCCCTTACAGGAACACCTGGATGTAAGACTTCAAACATAATTATAAGTGTACGAGTATATGAAAAGAGCCCAGTTGTATCTTGATTACAATAATAGTGAGTCATGTAATTTACATTTTACCTAGTATACACATTGTATCCCGCCCAGTCATTGGGCGAATTCGTGTTGACCGACTGAAGAGTGACAAATAACAGTGTGTATTGGCAATATTGAAAATATGGCTTACAAACTTTACATTTCGATTTGTTATTTACAATTCTCTTTTTATTATGATCCATCGGAGGTTGAAAATAAAGAACCCTTGTACGTAAAAACAATACCAATAATAACAATGCCATGGTTAGGTTATGTTTTGATATTTCAACATCCATTTTCACACTTATAATTCTTAGAGAAGTGCCTTTCTTACACACAGACATTTACCATCTGATTGAGTTGCATGTTGAAGAGAAATTCTTCTGTCCCACAGTCTTACTGAAACCAAGCGCACCTGTGAAGCCTGTTGGAACTCCATACATTCTTAGAGAGAAACGGCTCAAACAAATCCGTAGTGAGCTGCTCTACGGATTCTCTGATCAAGGCGGTGTTGATGGACACGGTGACCTCCAGCAGGGCATACATGCTTCAATGCCACAGATACAGAAGAACTTCAACTTCACGATACCTTTCTTTGGTTTCCGCTTCAACTACACTAGGGTAAGGGCTGAGGTTATTTTCCATACGTGTGGTGTGTTTCTTACCGACCTGACCCTATCAGTAGAGTATATTCCTGTTATCAGTTATGTATGAGAAATCCTTCTCCACCACAAAATCGTATGTATGTTGATGTCATATACTGTATCTGTCACACCTTGTTTTGATTTGACTACATTCGAAATACATCCAAGTGTGTTTAATGGGTGTTCCTGGGTGGTCACTGACAATTTGTACACCGATTTAGGACAAGAAATCGATGTTAATAATTTTGAAGATATTGTAAGAATAAGATGATTTCATCATCGCTCATAGTCGGCAGCTTTCAGCTTCAGATCCAGTTCTCAAGAGAGAGAGAAATGTAGTAGTCCTTTTTCAGTTGTTTTGTAGTGCATTGAACATCGTTAGACGTAACGTTCATGAAGTTAGATCTCTCTGCAAAAGAATAAGTGTGGAATGGTTTAATGAAAAGCAATTAAGTCATATTTGTGAATATGAAAGTTGAATAGGTCTAAGAAACAGGTGACAGGGATTTCCAACAGATTCAGAAGGTTGGAATACAGGGCCACAGGACTAGAAGTAGCAACAGTTCTTGGCCTATGGAAAAACGTTCTCCAACATATAATAGAATGATTGTCAAGGCAGGAAGTAAAAGTTAAAAGAAGCTTACAAAGCATTGCTAGAAACCTATAAAAACAGCGAATTAGAAGGAATATAGAACGCTCAACTCCGTTGTAACGAGGAGGTAGAAACACCTAACACTTTCTGTATGTTAGGTGAAGGTTTGCAGTAATAGACAATATGGTTTGTTATCACTGATCTTTTCATAGTCGGCTGCAAAGCTAGGCGGTCACTGTTAAACCCCAAAACAATCCGCGTGCCATTTTGAACAACGTAACAATTGTGTTTAAATAGAACATAAGGATAGATCTTGATCTATCTTGATCTTGATAGATCTATCTCGGAAGATCACGGAAAGAGAGCTGGCGAGAACGACAACGGTATTGAAGCCACTGTCTAGCCAGACGAAGTGAGTGGATCTGTCGAAGTTGATTTATTTATTTATTTATTTATTTATCGTATGGCTTTTAGTGTCGGGAGAGTCCGAGGACATGTTTGGCTCGCCAGAGGCTTTTGCTGCTTCAATCGGACACCCATAGGGTGAGCTACAGGTTCCGCTCAATTTTAAGTAGTTCCAACTTTCGCTACCAGATATCACTGACAATTCGTGGTGAACGTTGGAACTTTGATAGAGCGTTAAAACGAAATATAACCCAGAAATTTAGCTTCACACAAGTTTAGTTAGTGGAAGGATCTTTTACATACCATAATTCTATTACATGGGACCGCCGGCTTTACTTCCCCTCCGAAAGAAGGCATACTGAAGGATTTTAAAGCTATTAAAAATCCGACTATTCGGCCGGGTTTGAACCCGCGATCTTGGGCACAGATTTTCAGCATGCTACCGACTCGCCACCGAAGCCGCTGTCGAAGTTGATAAGGCAATATAAGAGAGGAGAAAAGTAAGAACTAACCTTTCCATGGAAGTCAGGTAGATCTGACTGAAGTGAAGAGTGAAATAAAGCCGTGCACGAGATTACTCAAATTTCCACTTTAATATAAAGAACATTCTTAAACAAAAGAGACTAAATAGACAATTTAGAACAGATACAACCACAAACATGGTGAGTTATAGACACCATCAATATGTCATCAATATGTCAGGCATGTCTTAACGCAAAATTACACTTTATAAGTCTGCTTATCGATAAACAAGAATAATGAAATCAAAATAATACTCGCTTGGTCTTGAGAAGATATCAATAAAGTATACGCTAACCTTCTCTTATTCACAGGTGTCGGTGAATGGTTACCTAGAGTTCACCAATCCTCCTGAGTGTTACACTTACCCTCTCGTCTTCCCCAACAAAAACTGGCCCAAAGAAAACGACCCATCATTCATTGGCATATTCTTCAGCGAGGCAAGAATCGGCAACATTCACCGCCACGATATTGACCAGCGTAGTGCAGGTGTGTACTTCAGGCTGGAAACTGATCTAACAAACCGGACTGATCAGTCTGGTGTTGAACTACGTGAGCGACTTACCTGGGATATTCGTGAAGGAGTGAACGGATCTGACAAGTTTGTTCCAAAACATGCAATGATCGTGACCTGGAAGAACGTGTCCTTTGCTGGTGGCATTGATGCATCACTCGACAAGGTAAGATTATACAGGATGAATAATTCGTGGCGTCATTCATTTCAATATCCAAATCACACGGCTTGATTCTAAATTCATGGTACAGAGTAAAAAAGAGAGGTCCAAGTATAGAGCCTTTCAGGAAGACTGGTAATCTCAGCCTTCCTAACTGCATACTATCCGTACAAGGATAATATATTTGGCAATAGTCCTCAATGGGAATATTCAGTATTTGATAGGGGCTAAATATCCACAAATACTTCGATATGGATATTCTTTCATCTTTATGAATACTGTTTAAACACTCTAAACCACACAAATTGAAAGTCGTTTCTTTTATGTAGAACTGAGACCAATTGTGCTAGATGGAGATAAATTTTCCTCAGCAGAAGTAATTTTTATTGAGTGGGAAAATATAACATTCGGAGAGATATTATTTTAAGATAATCAAGCATACCGTTCATTATTTAGAAAAAATCATGCTCATCACATTGTTATCAAAGCCTCCAGGAATTAAAAAGTATTTGTTGGTTGGTTTAATGTTACATTTACATCTGGGCTGCATCCGTTATAATCACTAATTTTGCGTTAAAATGTTTTAAAAATATATTATTGCATACGTAGAGTGTAACCCCATCGATTTCTGCTGGTGTCCTTAGGGGTCACGCAATATGGCGAGTGTAGTAGTCCGCTGGACGCACTGCTGCCTAAGAGTGGAGCGCACAACTCGTGGTTTATACACAATACTGATCAAGTCAAGCTCTTTGCGCGACTGACAATTTACGGATCAGCGCGCATGCCCCAGTGTGGCATTCCGATGCGCATTCAGGGCTCACAGGTACAGAACGGTGGCCCTCTTTGTTTTACTGCCTCAGAACAATTTGGCACTTGAGCTCGTTCCATAAGAAGCTCGAGTTCGAGTCTCCCTACTTACTTCATGATGTCTTACGCCCGCTGTTAATCTGCTTGCTGGATGCCGCCGTCAATCATCAGTAGTACATGCAGTGCCCGCAGCAACTCCAACATGTATCTTTTGTGCTCTTCTTATATTCTTCGGCTTCTTTCTTCATAAGATAATTAACATTGAGAACAAACTCTAGCGTTTATTTTCCTTTTGTAGTATCACTCACATTGTGTACGAGGGTAAGAATCCACACTGGCAATGGGACGATTTGTTTTAAGCTACTGACTGTCCATTCTGTCACATTAAGCATTCGCATTCTACAGGGTCCGGCAGCATAATTTCCTTTTTTTTTTGAATGCGCACCATTCAGTCGGTTGATATCCTAACGGAGCGCTAGTGGTCTCGTTCGTGAGGTGGTACAATCAAGTTTTGTCACGACTCAGTTCAGTCGCTTCATGCGTTGGAACAGGGAGGATGCCTACTTTTCGAGCAGATGTTCTGTGATCGCAACCCAGCGCGTCTTTCAGAGACGCTTTAATTTAGCCCCGTTGGACCCTGCCGTGGACCGGAAATCAATTGTTATGTGGATCACTACGTTCAGACGAACTGGAAGTGTGACAGGACGAAGAACTGGAGTCCCTCGGCCTCATCTCACTTAGGGGCGATTTTGAGTGGCCGGCCCACTTTCCTGATTTGTCCCCTTGAGATTTTTTCTATGGTTGTTTTTTGAAATCCAGTGTTTATGTAAACTGTCCAAAGACGCTACAAGATTTGAAGACCAACATCCAGGAAGAAATTGCCAACATAACGCCTGATATGGTGGCAAGAGTCAACACAAACGTCAGAAAGCGGTTTACTCAGTGTAGGGAGAATGGGGGACGTCACCTACCTGATTTGATCTTCAAAACTAAGTAAAACAAAACTTTATGTATGCGTCTACATTATAAAAGAAAATAAAAGTTTTCTGATTCATACAATGCAAGCTACCCTCTGGGTGTCAATTAACAAAGTTTGCACCAGGCACCCGAGACCATACGATATTATTATTACGTTTTTAAAAAAAGAAGTTATGCTGCCGGACCCTGTACAAGGATTCTAGCTGTTAATCAACTTGAGGTAGGCGCGCTGGCTTTTCTCGAAGGTCAAATAGGTTTGATGCAGTTATATTATAAGACTTGAGAATTTGAGAGCGAGTCTGCACAATCTTCCCGCCTCAACTGTGTCCACTGTAACCACTTACACAATCATCATGGAATCAGGTGAAGGCTACTCACTCGTCACAAAATAAACTTAAACGGATTCCTCCATCGTCCCAACAGGAACACGTAAGGGCGAGTTATAATTTTACGATAAGATAACAGAATACGAAGATGGACAGGATACATTTCGGAAACACTGAGTCATTTCATGCATCACATAGTGAGCGAGGCTTATAGCAACTCACGTGATAGAGATTGCGTTGCGGTAATGAACCCCATCGTGAGATTTATTAATTGATCAACGAAGATATTACTCCTTCACGAATTCATTGCCAGCGGTCGAGATGGGAACTATTCTCTGTTTACTTATGTCACACGTCACTCTGCTTCGCTGACAGGTACAAATGCGTGAGTTGGATATGGCTCAGCTCCAGTAGCTTCGGTCATCGTTTAACTCCGTGGTGACATGAGCTCCTGTGACATCTGCGCTTCTGAGACAAGTAGCGCGCGCAATGCTGCTTGACTTATGCGCAGACTGCTCTCTGTCATCACTGTGTCCTCCGCTTCACCCCGCGAGGCTCCTGCTACTACTCGGGTTTAAGCTGCGTGAACCTGAGAGGTATGTGGATCCGGACTATGAGTAGTGATGAGGTTTCCCGGTAAGTGCGTAGTAACAGAACCAAATACATTGGTCGGTGTCTCCTTCGCACATTCGCAACATCACAGTGGTTTGAGCAACGGCCGTATGTTAGCAGTATCACATATCACGGCGGGCCGTTGACAGAACCTTCTCTTCTCGCCTGCCCCTTCTCTGCCCTTTCCCCTCACCCCGCAAGTTCACAGAGCCTGGACCCGAGCAGTACCGTACAATAATCAACAAACACCCATGCTCATGCGCAATCAAATCTTAAATGGGTAATAACGACGATACTACATTCCTGTAAACTTTCCACTGGATTGATGGCATAATGAAATCAGCCGGCCACTATTCTAGGCGTTCACATGTCCTCACACTGAAAACTCTAGTAGAGCACTGAGACACGAAGGACTTAACATACGCTTAAAGCGCGTGGAGACATTGCGCACGGCATTTGCACTGTTCACACACGTGTGTACGCTCACTGTGTGCTGAAATACCACTGCGCATGCAAATTGTATTGGCCTGTTTATACCATCATTGAAATGAGAGAATATTCGAAATAACCCCTTCGTTAAATATAAAATTTTGTCACTGTATTCTAAATGTAACTGCTTTGTTCCAGACCAACACGTTCCAGCTGGTGCTCGCTACAAATGAAGTACAAACTTACGTCATCTTCAACTATGTGGACATCAAGTGGCTGAGTCATACAGAAGCTGGAGGCGACACGACCACAGGACTGGGAGGTGTTCCTGCTTTTGTGAGTATTACTTACAAATGAGACGGATATCCGGCAACTATCCAGCTGATACCGGATATAAATTACGAAAATATCGACTTTATTTAATTCACCCCACAATCTTCAGGCCAAGTGGCTGGGCAGCGATCGCTTGGCAGGCATGGCCCCTTCATGGACCTACTGCCACGGGGGAATAGGGGGGGGGGGTATATTTATAGGTTTCAGTGCTTTTGAGCCTACTTTTCTCATTTTGCAAAAATGAGGAAAAAGTAGACTTATGAGATCGATCCGGGGAAAATGTATGTCTGTCCCAAACGGCTGCAGTTATCGAAACCAAGTTTGGTAAGAGTAAGGAATATCTCACGGCCATATTTGAAATTTACATCAATGCTACCAAATGCTGAAAAATTGCAAATGAAATGTCAGCTTTATGTTGGATATCTCAGAAGTTATGCATGCGAACTATTCCCAAATTGCCACACTTATAGATAATAACATTCCAGATTAATTTTCAGAAGTCCATACATGCCAGTGTTGCCAACATGATTCTAGGCATACCGATAGGTACAACTTCTAAATGCATGTAACTTCTGTACTATGGATTGGACATCAACCAAATTTCGTATGTACTATGTGTACTACAACAGATTTGACTGTGCGTATTCTAAAGAGCCACCAGGGCTGCCAACTGTTAATAAATGCTATATCTATGTTTCAACCCTAATATCAATATATCAGAAAGTATCCAAGCCAACAGCTCTAAACTTAGCACACGCATAGTACCTGACATTCTACCTTAGTTTGCTGCCAACACGATTCTAAGCCTGCACATAGGTCCAGTTTTTAAATGCATATATCTTCTGTACTAACAAATGGATGAAACCAAATTTCATATGTGCTTTTACCATAACAGTTATGACTGTGTGTAAGAACCAGCAGGGCAGCCAACTGTTAATAAATGCTCTCTCTATTTGTTTAATCCTAATATCAATATATCAGAAAGTATGAAAGCCATCGGCTCTAAATTTTGCACACGTACAGTATGTGATATGCTAGATTCATTTGGAGTAACTAACGTAACTCAGTGCTGCCAATATGATTCTAAGTTGTCTGATAGTTTCAATTTTTAATTACATGTAACTTCTATACTAACAGATGGAGTTTATCCAAAATTGGCACTATAATAGATCGTAATATTTCAGATTAATTCTGAGCATCACATACATGACATTGATCCCAACATAATTTTAGGCGAACTGATAAAACCAATAACAAACAGCATGTAACGTCCATACTATCCACTAGACTTCAACCAAATTTTGTATGTGCATTCTATACCTTAAGAGGTGGAACTAAGAATATATTGAAGTCGCCAGGGCTGCAATTGTAGTAAGTTACTCTATTAAGCTACACTATTTCAGGGTATTTCAAACTGTAGTACCGTACTTAGAAATGTTAGTATTACCAACTTGATTTCGTCAATATTCTAGATAGGTCTAATAGATTGGCATGAATCTTACATTTTAAGAAAAGTAGGCTCATTAGTTTGTCACGGATCTACTTGTTTAATTATTATTTTTTAGCCTATTTTCATTTATGAAAAAATAGACTTATGATATCACCTATTGTCCAAGTGTGTGGTCCCGTGGCTCATGATCTCTAGATTAACGGTCACGTTAAACTACAAGCTTCCTTGCTTCCAAGTGTGTGAGTGTACGTAGATGTGTTTGTGTCCCATAATACAATCTAAACGTCCAAAGCATTTTCAATGAAACTCGATAAGTGGATACTACTAACTTGTGCGACCTTGACGGTGCCTTTCAAATAATAATATATTTCACCAATCCAACATGGTGGCCACGCGAAATATTTCGCTGGCATTCTATGTCTCCACAACAGTAACAGATATCACCATGAAATTTTGTATGGTTATAAAGGGTACTACTAGACACTTATTTATGAGGCTTTCATAAAAATTAAGTACAAAACGAACTTGGCAGCCAAGCAAAGTTGAAACATTGAAACAGACTTTTCTCGCGATTTAACCATCCGAACGCAGTGAAACTTGGTACAGTAAATGTTTATACACATTATAATGCACTGACATCTAATTAAGTTTAATTGTTTACATAACCTTAAGATGGCGGCTGTGCAAAATTTTAAAAATACAGTAAGTTTTTATTTATTGTGTCCTAATCATGGGATTGAAGTGAAAGTTTGAATACTGTGATACTAATGAACGTATGCAATAATCTTCATCTAATGGTATATAACTCTATTGCCTACATAAAAAACAATCCAACATGGCAACCATTTGAAATATTTAGACGGTTCTCAATATCTACGAATCTATTGCCGCAATCAAACAAAAATTTTGTATGTTGATACAGGCTATTAACTTAAGTTCACCTATTGAACTTTAAATAACCTGGTGAGCACAAATCCAACGTGGCGGTCAAGCGAATTTCTAACATTTAAATGGAATTTACACTCGATTTGATCATCCGAGCGCAGTGAAACTTGGTACGGTAAATATTCATATAAAACTTAATCTACTGACATCCAATTAAACTCAATTAATTTGATAACCCAAAGATGGCTGCTGTGCGAAGTTTCAAAATCTCGTTTTCATTTCTCGTGTCCTAAGTAAGATCAGTAGGTTATATGAAAATAGACTATTTAGTTCTTCACGGAACTACTTGTAATTTTATACATTTTCAATGATGATGATGATGATGATGATGATGATAATTGTTGTTTTAAGGGCCCTAAATACCTTTTCAAACCTTTCTCATTGTCAGCGTGTTTTTGTACTAATCACAAGTATCAAATGATGATTGCAATAAACACTTCTCTCGCCCCTATACCTGGCAGTCGAAGATTCGTAATACAGGGTGTTCTAATTCTAATTATAAAAATGATTATTTTAATTCTCTGTTTTCGTACTAAATGGTTTGCATTATTTGTTCAAAACACGACCTTAATAGCAAAAAAAACCTCCTTGATCGTCCATGTGATTACGATACTCCAATCATTAGAAAGATGTGAATGTTGAGGACATTTCTAACTCGATTGTTGGTTTCTTTGTTCCAGGTTGGTTTCAACGGAGGAAATGGCACACAGAGTTATGAGTATCTGCCTTATTCTCAGTCTTCAAAGTTGCTTCAAATAGTGAATGCAAGTTGTGGTAACGGAATTCCTGGCAGGCATATATTCCGCATTGACGAGAAGATCATCTTGGGGAACTGCAAGAACATACACTAATGTCAAGTAGTTAGTAATAGATATAAGACTGTCAAGATCTGAATAAACATCTTTCTTTTCTTTTCTTTTCTTTTGTTTAATTTGGGTTTTCAAATCATAGATGTAGAATGCTAGCAAGTAACATATTATTTTGTCCAGTGATCTTCGATCAGTGGGTCACAGAACATGTTCCGTCGGGTCACTTCGGAATTTTGATTTACAAGTACACATTTAAAGCAATCAAATTTTAGGGCGTCAAAGAAACAGCGAATTTCTCATTCGTTTAGTACTGTATCAGCAGTCATTGTGCGTATTATTGCATCTGTTTTCATGGTTAGCCACTAGATGGCATCAGGTTCTCGTCTTTCGCGACATTTCCGAAGTGCGCGAAATTGTGAGCTCACTGACTTGCCAGAGATATATACATCTTGCATCTTGTGACTAAAGAATGCCCAAACACAATATAATAAGTATCATTGCTACATTCATTGTAAGTATCTCATTGAGAAGCTTGCCACGATGGGTGTGTGGTTATAGTGTCGGACTACCAACCCCAAGATTGCAGGTTCGCTCCTGGCCATGGTAAGTGAAATTCTTTTTTTTTTTTGAAAGGCGACAAAAATCACGACACTCGTGTCATACGTTGTTGGCATGTTAAAGAACCCAATTGAATTCAGTAGGCCGTGTTCAATGGCAAAATTAATCTCGGGATTTTCCGCCAACACAAAGTTCCTCCATTCTCTACTTGAAAGCGCTGTAGTGTCAAGGAGTTTAGATATATAACCTCCTTGACTTTCATAGCGTTCAAAGGAACGACGAAATTCGACATGCAAGCTACCCTCTGGGTGTCAATTAACAAAGCTTTCACCAGGCACCCGAGGCCATACGATAATATTATTATTATTATTATTATTATTATTATTATCATTATTATTATTATTATTATTATCTCATTGAGAGATTATGTGTGTGATCAAGTTGTATGTTTTTTAGATTAATTTTACTTATTTTCTCTTCCTCTTATCACCCTAGATTTAATATGTGTGCAGGAAGCAATATAACCCATACGTATTTGAACAGAAGCATAAACGTAAGCAATGTGCACGTGCTGTGCCCGCGTTATATCTCTGCCGGTGAGCTACGCCATTACTTCCGGGAAAGGTATACCAATTGTACTGTACTAGCCTCACCAAAGACATTTCTCAAATTGGCACACCAACAATTGTGAGGCAAATACTAATGAGTGTGCTGAGTGCATTATGCTAAGTCGGCCGTCAGAACTCCCGAGCCCCACACTGTGAGGTAGTGTCTTATGAATAGGAGTAGAGGCGTTGACGGCTCGAATTCACAGAAATATAACTGTTCTCACCGGCAGAGATATAATGCGAACACTCTTTTTTGTAACTTTAACAATCGAAGTTTAGTCGGCTTCGAAATTACAAATCACTACAAACTATTTTATGTTGCAATAATACGTTTAGCGGTCGATGTGTCTACCGCGTATTCTTCCCGTTTAAACGGGGTCGGGATGAGATACGATGAATTCCTATGAGGCCGGTGGTTTTTACGGTCGGAAGCCCTTCTTGACGCCAACCTCAGGAGAGGAGTTAATGAGTGATGAATGAAGACGAATAAAACTGGGCAAGGTGTTGAAAAGAACCAGCCGTGGCCTCTTAGAAAGTGCACGGGGAAAGCACGGAAAACTATTTCAAGAATGACCGACTACAGGGATCGAACCCACTCATGAACCTTAGCGAGTGAAGCTACCACAGTTGGTAATAATAACAACTTAGCTGACACAGTTATTTTTTAAGGTAATTCTTCAATTAATATTTCTTCCATATATTTGTGTATAAACAATGGCAAACATCGGAACAAAAGTAAGGAACAACCCCTATGAAATTCAAATGTTTTTAGTCGGTCAACACGATTGCACCCATATTGCAATGGGTGTTATTCCCTGCACCCGAGAAAATTACTTCAAATTATTTAATATATTTGGATGACTAGTTTCGATCGTCAAGCGATCATCATCGGGTCCTTTACACTCAGGCTATTACAGTAATACCGACAGCAGTGGCTACGCTGGCTAAAGCGCAGCGTTAGGTCATGGGGCCAAGCTCTCTGCTGACTCGGTAGACGCGTGGGTTCGAGCCTTACTGTCGGCCGTCCTTGAAAAGGTTTTCCGTGGTTTCCCCATTTTCAACACCAGGCAAATGCTGGGACGGTACGTTCTGACAGGCCACGGCCGCTTCCTTCCACATCCTTGCCCAGTTTCATTCATCTTCATCCACTCCATCTACATCCCGACGCGCAGGTCGCCCACGGGCGTCGGCTAGAAAGACCTGCACTCGGCCTCTCAGGAGACCACACGACAAACAAACAGTAATAATAATCTATGTCTACGAATATGTTTCTTCAGGTGAAGGGAATAACATCCATTACAATTTGGGTACTAGCATGTTGACCGACTGAAAAGTATTTAAATTTCATTCACTAATTCATTTAATTCACTAAGGCAATACTGAAAAATGGCTGCCAACACGATAACGAGCAACCTTCTGTTATGATGCCTTTATGTCAACTTCGACCGTCCTTGAATGGTTTTCCGTGGTTTCCCACTATACGAACAGTTTCTCACAAGGTTAGCATACATATGACAGAGGAGGTCTGCATACATTCATCACCACTGGTCAGGCATCCGTCACCACACTGAACAAGTTTTCCTATATCCTACATGAAGAAGAATGCTAGTTGCTGGTAAATATACTCTTGCACATGATCACAAATCACTTGATCAGTGGTGAAACGTTTACCCTTCTGAAAATTCTTCAATGATCCTGAAAATCGCAAGGAGAGAGATCAGGGTTGTAAGTCGGCTGATCCATTTGATCCCAGCAAAAACGACGCAGTTTGTCCTATGTTGCCTAGTGTGAACTTGCTTTACCATGCAACTTCACCTTGTGGCAGTTTTCCTCGCGGTCTGTCTTTGATGACCCTTTGGAAGGTTTCGCAGTCACGTTGACCACTGCCACTTGTGGCCGCCCTATCAACTATTTGCAGTGTTGACGGCTTGGTGTATGATACATTTGAACCAACCTTAATGCTCCTCGCGTAACTATGCAATGCTGAGATCGGCGATACATGTCCTGGAAACTTTGCAAGAAGGCGTCCTTTGGGATGGTGTTCAAAAGCATCGTCCCGTTGCGTGAATAAAGTCAGAACGGTCGACTTGCCAACATTGGCAACACACAACGCAACGTGTATGACCTGTTTGACACAGTGCGTGTTCAGAAGGATGAAATTATGCAACCTACCATGCACACCTGTCCGGCGGGTGGCAGTGAAAAGGGTGAATGTTCTGTGAAATGGCTCTGAAAACCATCGTCACGGGCGAGACATGATGTCTGAGGTACGACAGGTCCAGGTCCAGGGTCACCGAAAAGCCCTGAAGGGTCCAGAGGTTTTTGGACATTTCGGACATCCAACGTAATGTGACGACCCAACTGAAGGCTATCCCTAAAGAGTTTCCAGGACTTGTACAGCCGTTCTCAGAAGTGCATAACCATCCACGGGGATTACTTCGAAGGACAGTAACCGCTGTTTCAGGTAAGTCAACAATCCGTTCGTAATATAGACCCATTCACCAAACTTTTCGATCAGAGTGTATATTGCAAAGTGCACAAAACAATTTGTTAGCCTATTTTAATTTTATTTAAAAAAAAAAGACTCATGAGATCACCTTTTGTCCGTGTGTCTGTGTGTGCCCCCACGGCTGGAGCGATTGTAATTAAACTCAGTAAGATCATAACCATTCTGGCCGACCCAGACCGTGCCCTTCAAATTTTATTGTGTCTCACCAATCCAACATGGCGGCTGTGCAAAATATTTCCCTTGCATTCTATATCTCTGAAACTTTTACAGATATCGCCCTGAAATTTTGTACGATAATAAAGGGCACTGGTAAAAGTTAATCTATGTAACTTTCATAAACCTGTAAAGTACAAAACGAACATGGCGGCCAAGCGAAGTTGAAACATTTTAATAGACTTTTCTCGAGATTTAACTCTCTGAGCGCAGTATAATGTGGTACAGTAAATGATTATACATATTGTAATGCACTGGCATCTAATTTACTTCAATTGTTTTCATAACCTCAAGATGGCGGCTGTGCGAAATTTTAAAATTAAGTTTTTATTTCTTGTGTCGTAATCATGCGATCGAAGTGAAAGTTTGAATAATGAAGCTACGCAATAATTTTCCTTTAATGATACATAACTCTATGGCCTATAAATATATCAATCCAAAATGGCGAGCATCCGAAATATTTAAACAGTTATCAATATCTACGAATCGTTTACAGAAATCGAACTGAATTTGTTTATGTTCATAGAAGCTATAAAGATAAGTTCACCTATAGGACTTTCAGTAACCTGGTGATCACAAATCCAACATGGCGGCGACGCGAATTATAAATATTTAAATGGACGTTTCTCGCGATTTAACCATCCGAGTGCAGTGAAACTTTGCACATTAAATGCTTATACAAATGTTAATCCACTGGCATTTAATTTATTTCAATTGTTTTCATAACCACAAGATGGCAGCTGAGCAAAATTTTAAAATCTTGTTTTTACTTCTTGTGTCCTAATCATGCGATTGAAGTTTGAATACCACACGTACACAATAATCTTCATGTAATAGTACATTAATCAAAATCGAATCTGGCGACTATCTGAAATATTTAGACGGTTCTCAATATCTACGAATCTATCACAACCTTCAAACTGTAATTTTGTATGTAGATAGAGGCAATTAACATGAGAAGGATGAAAATATGCTGTATAGTTCTTCACGGAACTACTTGTTGTGAGTTATAGACAACATTTTACCTAATACAGTAAACTGAAACCAACGTGCACCAGTAATGGGCCCCCATTTCTTACGGGTCCCTGAGCATTTGCCCCCCTTGCCTCTCGCACTAGGCGGCCCTGCTTACAGAGGACAGTCTACGAGCCTCACGCAAATGCAATTGATACGTGAGTTTTCAGTCGCGCGGAAAGCAACTCTCATATCAATTGCGCATGCCTGAGGATTATTACCTGTCCTCTGTACGAACGTGAAACCGGGGCTCACCAACCAAAAAGCGTGGCGTGAACTGTGCATGATAACTCAACTATAAGAGCTCTGAGCATAGAAGTGAAGTGTTATCTACAACATTGTGTATTGTTGAATAAAACAGGTTGACATCTTATTTTGTATAAAGAGTGATCCAATAAAATCTGCTGAAAGTAATGTGTTGCTCCGTAACTCACTACCCCTCCTTTTGCAAGAGACTCTAAAAGGGCAGGGTGTTTATAACCCACCACGCATGGTAACACTAAGCGGTCTACACACTCGGGTTTACAGCTAATAAGTCCGGGAGCTGAGAGACCCCGAGATATTCCTGAGATGGGTCTTTTCCTTTGTTTTTATTGCTGCTGCTTATTTTAGGGCCTCCGACATCGTGGTCATATAGCCCCGTGTACTTGGGTGTTTGTGAAATTTGTGTGATAACCTGTGTTGTTGGGATCGCTGCACTAGCGTGTGTATTTGTAAAATGGGGATATGATTGGGAATGAGGCGGCCATGGCTTTAAGTTAGGAACCATCCCAACATTTGCCTGGTGTAGAAGAGGGGGGAAACCACTTCCAGGATGGCTGAGGTAGGAATCGAACCCACCTCTTCTCAGTTTTGCCTCACGAGGCTCAGTGTACCCCGTTCCAGCTCTCACACCAGAATTAACATTTCTTGGCAGAGCTGGAAATCGAACCTAGACCTCCGGGGTGACAGTCATGAACGCTAGCCACTACACCACGTGGTGGTCCTTATTTTATTTTGCGGCAACTACAGTAATTCGCGAAAATTTTCTTCTTTCCTTTTCCTATATCCCTTTCATGGCTCTTCTTCATTTCAAGTCACCCAGTCCTCAGTTTTCGAAGGTTTGGAAAGTTTTTGAATTTCATTGTGGAGAAGGAGTGATTCATGCTGACTTCCCATTTCTCCACCAACATCCTGATGATAATGATGATGATGATGATGATGATGATGATGAAGAAGAAAAAGAAGAAGAAGATGATGATGATGATGAAGAAGAAGAAGAAGATGATGATGATGATGATGATGATGATGATGATGATGATGATGATGATGATGATGATGATGATGATGATGATGATGATGATGATGGTCAATTGTTTATGTTATTGATTTAAGGGGCACAACAACTGAACATATCCACACACTCTTCCAAACCTGCTCTAGACAACCAGGTTGTAAATTGATCCGACTCAATCCCCACATTCATTTGGCAAATAAGCTATGATTCTAAGAAATGTATAACATGGAACAGGGTTCTAAAACTTTTTAAATTCGCGTCACTCTGTTACGCCGTGTGGAAACATAACGAAACATATCTGCTCGTACTGATTTAAATACTAGTCTGGTTTTAGAACATATTTTTCTTTTGGGGGAAAGAGTGCAACAACACTTCCCTTAACTTGAGTGAATGCAACTTCGTTCTTAATCAAATCACTTCGCTTCTGTTGCTGTTGAGGACATAAGCCATTAGAAAAGGCAGAGGTACTGGTTGAACTTCAGGCTGATCAAATCTAGGTAAGAAAAGTGAATTCGATCCTGGCTCAATTTTTAACAACACAACCGTACGAACAGGAATTTTACTCTGCTATCATAAAAAATGGAGATCAATTAGGAGGGTCTGTTTGTGTGTACTCTATGTGCCTATCTGTCTGTCTGTCAGCTAAGTCTTCCTCCTATTAATTCCTAAATGCCTGACCCAAATTAAACAAAAACTGCTTAAGAGGTAATCACCCTTTTCTTATTGCCACCATCTCAGTAAAACAAAATGGCGGCCACATTAATTTTAAACTTTAAATAGACTGTTGGCTAAACTAATCATCAGGGGCAGATGACCTCACTGTTCCACCTCTTAAAACATTAATAACTAACTAAACGAATCATCGGATCCTCCCTATGAGAGAAGTCGTAAGCCGAAGTTACAATTGTGCCAGATAATTAATTTAAATATGGCACCGCGAACAATTTTCAAGTATTATAATCGGTTTGGTGTGTGTCTGTCACTATAATTTCCTAAACACCAGAACCAAATTGAATAAATATTTCTGCAGAGGCAGACACCTCCCATGCACCTTAAACGTACTTTTCATGTTTTAGCCATCTTGGAAAAACAAAACGGTGGCCACTTGAATCACCATTGCCTAATCCAGTTACCACCTGAATCAATCATCGGATCCCTACTAAATACACTAAGGGAGACGGAAGCGAATTAATAAGATTCTCGTGTAATTAATTTCAATATGGCGGGTGTGTGAAACGTTCAAGTATTATAATCAATAATTTACGTTTCAATAGACAAATGTTCACCAAAATATTGGCATTCAGGATTAGGATGCAATAGCACAATTACACAAAATTGGTGAAGAATAAATCTTGTATGCCGGAGCTATGTTGCATGAATCGCAAGACTATTACAAATGAATATTATGTGTACCTGCCATCTTGAACATATAAAGTAGTGAAATTGATGACTCACAATCATAGATTTTGAATTTTTTGAGTTAGTACTGTACCCGATACCTAGTTGAGGCTATCGGCTACGCCAGCAGACATTGAGCCGTAGTTGAGGTTTTGGGAAGAGTTAAGAAAAGATAGCGCTCCGATCGAGTCAAGAGGAATGTCAGGATGACGTAGTAGGTCCAGGATTTAGAAGGCGCTGACCGCAGTTAAGCAGATGGAATTATGGATAGAAATATGAAGCTGTATTAAGATCTATATGGAACATGGTATTTAAATATCTTAGAAGAGGAGATATAACATGCATTATATGTGGTAATAATTTGAAGGAAGTCAGATAACCCTTAAGTTATTTTATAACTTAATAGCCGAGATGATGGGGGTTCGAGATTGTATTTGTGACGCAAGACCACGGTAGTGGGGAGGACGTCACGTGACCGCACCAAGCAGGTAAGGGTCGAGCCAGTGCAGAGACTGTCAGTGTAGCTCTGTGAGCCAAGCAAGAGAGTCGAGCTGAGTAGCACACGCCAAGCGCATGGTACAGATCGCGTCGCGAACAGAAACTGTCACGGAAAGTGCAGGCGACAGTTTCAGCTTCACCGAGCAGCGAACAGAAACTGTCACGGAAAGTGAAGGCGACAGTTTCGGCTTCTCCGAGCGGCGAGCGACAAGTAGGTCAGTGGGCCGGTCGAACATCCGCAGCAGACAAGCATAGGAGGCCGGGGTTCCTTAAAACGGCATTGCGAGTAGTTGGAGAACTTTATTCCAAGCTGCTTTTCAACGCAGAACGGCATAGTAAAGTCGACATGGCGAGGCCAGCTTTAGGCGGAGATGTCTATAGCATTGCAGTAGAACCGTGCGGGTTAATTCCCATTATTATACACAAGCATTATAACAGAAGCTGAACTTCATTACTACGTTGAGTTGGAACGTTTATTCAGCATTTGAATTATACAAGATAGTTACGTGATACTGCAACTTTGATCTTCGAATGAACATAGTTTTTCTTAATGACATTACGACTATGCATTTCATAACGCAGTCCAAGTAACAGTAACAATTTTTAAGCAAACGGAATGTTGTAAGCATATGCACTTAGGAACATTAGCTCGTGCATTAATGCAAGTCATTCTTAAGAAGTGTTATGAATTACCGAGTATGAACACAGCTACAGGGTGTTTCATAAACTTAGACACTCTGATGAAACTATTTTATTTTCTACAAGTAAAACTTAACCGCTGTGGAAATTGAACTTTCAACACTTAAACTGAACATTGTATAGAACAGTGGCGTAACGTAGAAGAGGAATAGGGGGTCCGCTGTTTCTATGAACTTTTTCGTGAGGATTTGGACAATATCCGCTATGGATAACCAGAAGTTTATCATGTCGGAGTAAACGCAGACAGAGACGCGATGGCACCACGGAGCGATGGATTCGATTCCTGACGAGAAGGAGGTCCACCAGCTGATTCACTTGGAATTCGAAGGCAATCGTCATTGCATGGATGGAATGATATTTACGCCGATCTTTCGAGAAATTCATTACATAGGGAAAATCGACGATCTTTGAAATTTAATAACAGCTGATTATGAGAAGGTACTGTAAGAGTTATAACTTTCTGATACGATTATTTTCATGAATACTGGGCACACATGTATATTTTTCTAATAGGAGTGATACGATTGTTTAAGACATGGCTTTGACTTTATATGCTTCGAAATTTTGCTAGAATATGGCGTGACCATATGATATGGCAGGCATCATTATACGAAATTCTCACCATTGGTTGGCTTTATTAAGCAGATGTTTGGTCTTTTAGACATTTTTCCAGCAAGGATATTTTTCATGAATAGTTTTTTTTGGGTAACGAGTATTTCGAACTCGTGATCTGCAATTGATTATCTAAAATTACTTCGTCAGTTCATTGCATACTAGCGAGTGTGTATTATTCATCAGTAGGGATTTTTTCCATTGGATTGTTTGGAGATATTAAGATGTTATTCACTTTAGTGAATGAATATCGCTTTTATATGACAACTAGAGACTTGTTGATTCCTATCTGGTACATTCACTCACATAGTCTTCGAGATGGGGTCTTTCGTATTTATACGATTGTATGGTGGTTACTCATCTTACCCATCGCTCAGGGCACTATCATGTTAGCCGACGGGGCGAGGTCTTTCGTATTTATACGATTGTACGGTGGTTACTCATCTTACTTGCCATTGAGGGACTCATTTTTATCATCCGAGTGTACATGAGATTGTAAGTGAATCAAACAAGGAACTACTAGTCACATATCAGTCGAACTTTTGTTAAATAAAGTAACGATAAATGTCATCAGGGTTACATTTGTAATTCTTGTTTGCCAATCCAATATTTTGTTGCTATACTCTTTTGAGAGTAATTTCAGTTTATCAGCTGTTATAGCTGATGCTTTTGATGATTTTTATAATTGTGTTTGATACCTTTGAGAAGGATTTAAAGTAATTGAATCTTGTAAGATGAATCATTAATGGTCAGATTTATTTTAAGGCAGATCAGTATTGCAGATTTTGATATGAGAGATTATAGCACATTGGTGTTTTTCTGTGATGTGAATTATGAGAATTGTAAGAGAATTTATGCTATTTGAAAGCAAATCTTGAATTACTAAGGTAATATTTTTCCAATTGTTTAAGAAGTTGTCTAGATGTGATCAGATTAATTACAATTATTGGAGATTGTGTGCGTTGATAATTTGAAGCCAGTTATATATTTTTTGTAGATCATGCAACATGGTTAAGCGAAGTTTGTGATAGGCATTTTGTGGAAGTTGCCAAGTGATAGTTGCAATGTTGCTAATGCATTTTGAAGCAGACATGAGGTTGTCGAGCCCAGTCTAGCGTAATTGTTGAGATTCATGCTGTATGTGCTGAATATTTATGGAGTTTTGTGGAATAATTGTTGCATTCAAATGTGATATTTGAAGAATTGAGGGCATATAATGTAGTTGTGGATAGTCAGATCCAACGTGATGTCGTGAAGGCAATAATATTTTTTGGCATGAAAATTAAATACGAGATATAACTTGGAAGTGATAAAAACTGTAAGACAACGTTCTATAACCCATATTAAACAATTTGTTAGGAAATTAAACAAATAAATAAAGTTGATAAGACAAGATTTTCTGAGAATAATAATTAATGAAATAATAATCTGAAATTTAAGCATATTAATGATCTGACCTAATGAAATAAAAATCAGAATGACTAGATGAAATAATAAGAATCTAAATAACCAGAGGAGTAAAATTTAAATAAATTGATAAATTAAATTTTGGAATAAATCAATGAATTAAATAAATGGATGAAGTAAGATTGGATGAATAAACTGATTTAAATAAATTAATAGATGATTGGATAGATTATGAATAACTGAATTAGAAGGTGATAATTAATTAAAGAAGCTGATGATTAATGAATTTATATGGAATTAAAATAAATTTAATTGAGATATAATTTGAGGAATTGCAACTTGAGTTGAGGAATTAAACAATTTGTATTGATGATTTAAGACGATTTAATCTGAGGAAGATGATAAAATAAGATTGTGTGAATAATTAGAAAGCATAATGAAGTGATGATAATAATTTTCATTTAAATGATTTAATGGTGATGAGTTAACGATTCTGACAGGAATATGTTGAATTTTGATATAAGAATTAATGTGAGAAATATTTAATTTTGATGATGATGATAATGATGACCAATGAGAAGTGAATTTTCTGTAATTCACAAACAAGTAATTTGTAATGACAATGTAAATAGTGTAAATTAATTATTCGATGTTTAGGAGCATTTGACTAACATGTTCAACATTTAAATTATGCCATGCAAGCCATAAATTGAGTGATATTTAAAGTATGTGATTATAATATGTATATGTTTAGACAGATTAATAACTTTTTCAAATCCACATTTATGATGTTAAATTAAAGAGAAATTAGGTCTCAGGTATCACAAATGTCAATGACGAAAGACATAGTGCTACAGTGATCCTGAGAACCCAAGAGAACTTTAGAGATTTTTCTGTTTTATGTGGATGAAATATTTTTGATTAGAAAAGAGATGGTTCGATTTTTGGACAATGACAATTTAACGTTGGCATTCGACCATACTCTCAGGTAGGAGGTATATTTAAAATGTCTGTCTGACTATCAAAGTGAAATAAATTTGTTTTTATCTTAGTTGTGATCTGATGATGGTGTGATTTTCCTTTTTCTTTCCTTGTTTTGAGTAAGGCTTAACCAGGAAAGGAGGTGGTTTGCTAGGAATTCAGTTGATGGCGCCCATTTATATTTGCATTTTTTTTATTAAACTTAAGCCCGTAACGACCCTAGAGATACTTTGTCTCGTGTTACCCAACTGCTTTTTCGATAACTCAGCTGAATTTCCGACACATTCCTTATTTGACTAGAGGTTCATTTAACTCCGCTCTGTCCTGGAACTCCAGGAATGCGATGTAATAGCAGATGGGTCATCGCATACCCAGGACGAACGGGTACAGTACGGTATAGAAAATTTGCTTTGCTGATGTAACATGAGCACTCGTCATACATTCAAGATGACGGCCAAGTGCACTATTAAAACATGAAGCTCGTTGCTTTAGGATGTCATTGAATAATTACCACGAAACATGGTGAAGAAGAAGTCTGTTATAAAAGATCTCAGTTACAGAAGCCAAAAGACAATCAAGCTGA
Source organism: Meconema thalassinum (assembly GCA_946902985.2). Lineage (NCBI taxonomy): Eukaryota > Metazoa > Arthropoda > Insecta > Orthoptera > Tettigoniidae > Meconema > Meconema thalassinum. Next base: position 208,647,430 of record OX336391.1, read on the forward strand.
AGACTACGCGCAACCACCATCTTTAATATAGAAAATTATAACCTAACAACGATTAAGCACCACCTTTTTTGAAACTTGGCCAAAAGTAGTGTTACAGTATATACCGGTATAGAAACAGTGCATTGCTGAAAATTGCATGAGCATAGATTTCATTAATTTCCTTCGGTCATGCATACTATTAAGTTTTCACAGAGTGATGTTGATATTTATCGCCGAAATTTAACTGCCCTAATTGTACTGAATCGTACTTCACAAACAGAGTACAATGTGGTCATAAAGTTCAAATAAAGTACTCTATGTTCTTTACGAAACATCTTGCCTTCCAATAGGAAACAAACGTCTTGAGTTGCTTCGTTCTGAAGTTGATTTACCGTTGTTCCGTATCTTCTGATACTACGTGCCTATATTTAGAGACGTTATCCGCATCCGCCCCGGATCCACACGACTATTATCCGCTCCGCATCCGCATGCGCATCCGCACGACTAGTATCTGCATCCGTCCCGCATCCGCACGACTGTTATCCGCACGACTGTTATCCGAATCTACTGGCATCACAATAATATTATTAGCCTATTTACATTTTATGAAAAAAAATTGGCTTTTGTCCGTGTGTCTGTCAGTGCATGTGTGTGTGATTCGTGTGTGTGTCACCCCCCCCCCCCCTAATAAAATCTAAACGGACGGAACGATTTCAATGAAACTCAGTAAGATCAGAGCACCATTCTGGCCGACCCCGACCGTGCCCTTCAAATTTTATTCTGTCGCACCAATCCAACATGGCGGCTGTGCGAAATGCTTCACCAGCATTCAGTATCTCCTAAAGTATTACCGATATCACCCTGAAATTTTGTACGGTGATAAAGGGCACTACTAGAAATTAACCTATGAGACGTTCAAAAACTTGGTAAATACAAAACCAACATGGTGGCCAAGCGAAGTTGAGACTTTTAAATAGACTTTTCTCACGATTTAACCATCCAAACGTAATGAAAATTGGTACAGCAAATGTATTGTTTTGATAGCAATGTGGCGTCTAACCTTGTAATGGCCCTGCTTGAGTGCATGGACTTACGCCATAGGCCACTCAGGGGTTCTTTAACCTCAGGTACCTTCACTCTTGGGGGGGGGGGGGTTCTGTATGCTCAGGTAACGGGATCGTAACCATGTCTTACCGATTACCTTACCCACGATTGACAGCACACCACTTATGCTAAAAGAGGGGGGAATGAGGGAGTTCAGGATTCCGGGGTAGCTCCCCAATAAAAAGAGATCTCTCATGTACTGCCGGTTTATTCCTTTCAACAGCTTCCAGGAATCTACCGTGCAGGTACAGGGCTTGCTCAAAAGACTCCCTTCAACAAAAGAAACAATAATACAAGATCTCACCTGATCACTCAGCCGTCTCCCTCTCTGACGATGCTCAGCACCAGTCCCTTTGGTCAACAGGTGCTTGGTCGCAATACTACGATCCCCCGATCGTCAAACTTACGTCGCTCTCGTTTACGCTGCCTTCAAGGACAGTCCTCCTCTCTCAACTCTAACTCACTGCCCTCCACCACACCAGAGGTCGCAGCTTATAAACCTCTCCAAACGCAACACACATGCGTGCTTACGTAGCACCTCCTTGCAGATTCTCAAGATCTGGCTAGAACCGGGATTGGGCGTCCGGTATGGTTCAAGGCTAAACCAAAACCGGGACATGACAATATCTCCCCCAGTTCAACTGGACAGTGACCCCACTGTCTGGGCGGAGCTAGCCACCTAGCCACCCCGAATCTCTCCACCAACGGTCCAATTGGAGCCAAGCTCTACTGTTGACCTTACCCGTGACCATAGTGAGACCGGCGTGAAGCAAACAATAATGAGCGCGACATATCTGAGATCATTGGGGAGATGGGAACGCGGCGCATTCAGCGTGAAAACTGTTGACGCGTGAAAGAATAGTTGACTAAATTAAGCTAACGTTTACCATTGAGCATAGCCTCGTATCTGCATGGCTCCCTTGTCTATACAGTACATGGAAGATATATACACCAGGGATGTTACACCGTAACATAGAATTGTCTCGATACTAGTAAGCTCTTAAGATGTATATAAGTAATGTTACGTTGGGAAGATATACATGTTTTGTCATTGTACGACGTGAATACAAAATATTTGTTCTTTTCTGTGTGTTTATGTCTAGTAAGAATTCACCCAATCTCGTCCTTTCGCTATTAGCAGCGTAATAACCTGTCTATGTTAATGCAATGTTACAAATACAGTATTCCTTTTTTCTCTCTATGTACAGTAGGATATGACAAAGCTACCTTGTTGTTCTTATATTAAGAAGATGTACTCCCTTCCTAATCTGGAAGAAGATGTACTACAGTATGTGTACAGTAATACGATGTTCGTGAGATCTGACTTCTAAGATCTTCGTTTTAACATGTTTACACTATAAGATTTTCTATCTAAGATGGCCATCTTATAACTAACCTACCTAAGCCTAACAAAAGTAAGTGTGAGTACTCTCATTTGAGTACTATATACATTTGGACCTCGTAGTGTCCGCAACAATAAAACATTAATATATTACAATGTGGACAGTATGCATAATAACTATTTAAACATTGGTTTTTTTATTTTTTTATTTTTTTATTTTTTATCCTCGAACCAAGACGCTGTGTTGCTTCTTGCAGGCGCTGTATTGAGTCTTCTGTCTTTCCACTTGTGAAGACTTTCTCCCCTTCCCGCTTTCGTCTGCCTGCAAGGGACGTGTCTGTGAACATAGGGGGGACCAAATAACTACTTTCATATGTATTAGATGGTACTTCTGTAGACAGAAAGAATGATGCTCGATCGTTACGTAGAAACTACTGAAGCGATAGATGTCGTGGCTTATGAGGGCGCCTACAGTCTTCCAAACCATCGACACTGTGTAATAAAATTCCATCAGTGCAGAGTTGATTGTTTGAGCAGTGATGCAAGTCAATCCTACTGACATACATAAGAATGTATACCTGGCGCCTTCACCATTGTTTTGATAGCAATGTGGCGTCTATCCTTGTAATGGCCCTGCCTGAGTGCATGGACTTACGCCATAGGCCACTCAGGGGTTCTTTAACCTCAGATACCTTCACTCTTGGGGGGGTTCTGTATGCTCAGGTAACGGGATCGTTACCGTGTCCTTACCGATTGCCTTACCCACGATTGACAGCACACCACTTATGCTAAAAGAGAGGGGAATGAGGGAGTTCAGGATTCCGGGGTAGCTCCCCAATAAAAAGAGATCTCTCATGTACTGCCGGTTTATTCCTTTCAACAGCTTCCAGGAATCCACCGTGCAGGTATCGGGCTTGCTCAAAAGACTCCCTTCAACAAAAGAAACAATAATACAAGATCTCACCTGATCACTCAGCCGTCTCTCTCTCTCTGAAAATGCTCAGCACCAGTCCCTTTGGTCAACAGGTGCTTGGTCGCAATAATACGATCCGCCGATCGTCAAACTTACGTCGCTCTCGTTAACGCTGCCCTCAAGGACAGTCCTCCTCTCTCTCAACTCTAACTCACTGCCCTCCACCACACCAGAGGTCGCAGCTTATAAACCTCTCCAAACGCAACACACATGCGTGCTTACGTAGCACCTCCTTGCAGATTCTCAAGATCTGGCTAGAACCGGGATTGGGCGTCCGGTATGTTTCAAGGCTAAACCAAAACCGGGACATGACAATATCTCCCCCAGTTCAACTGGACAGTGACCCCACTGTCTGGGCGGAGCTAGCCACCTAGCCACCCCGAATCTCTCCACCAACGGTCCAATTGGAGCCAAGCTCTGCTGTTGACCTTACCCGTGACCATAGTGAGACCGGCGTGAAGCAAACAATAATGAGCGCGACATATCTGAGATCATTGGGGAGATGGGAACTCGGCGCATTCAGCGTGAAAACTGCTGACGCGTGAAAGAATAGTTGACTAAATTAAGCTAACGTTTACCATTGAGCATAGCCTCGTATCTGCATGGCTCCCTTGTCTATATAGTACATGGAAGATATATACACCAGGGGTGTTACACCGTAACATAGAATTGTCTCTATACTAGTAAGCTCTTAAGATGTATATAAGTAATGTTACGTTGGGAAGATATACATGTTTTGTCATTGTAAGACGTGAATACAAAATATTTGTTCTTTTCTGTGTGTTTATGTCTAGTAAGAATTCACCCAATCTCGTCCTTTCGCTATTAGCAGCGTAATAACCTGTCTATGTTAATGCAATGTTACAAATACAGTATTCCTTTTTTCTCTCTATGTACAGTAGGATATGACAAAGCTACCTTGTTGTTCTTATATTAAGAAGATGTACTCCCTTCCTTATCTGGAAGAAGATGTACTACAGTATGTGTACAGTAATACGATGTTCGTGAGATCTGACTTCTAAGATCTGAGTTTTAACATGTTTACACTAATAAGATTTTCTATCTAAGATGGCCATCTTATAACTAACCTACCTAAGCCTAACAAAAGTAAGTGTGAGTACTCTCATTTGAGTGCTATATACAATTGGACCTCGTAGTGTCCGCAACAATAAAACATTAATATATTACAATGTGGACAGTATGCATAGTAACTATTTAAACATTGGTTTTTTTATTTATTTTTATTTTTTTATTTTTTATCCTCGAACCAAGACGCTGTGTTGCTTCTTGCAGGCGCTGTATTGAGTCTTCTGTCTTTCCACTTGTGAAGACTTTTTCCCCTTCCCGCTTTCGTCTGCCGGCTAGGGACGTGTCTGTGAACATAGGGGGACCAAATAACTACTCTCATATGTATTAGATGGTACTTCTGTAGACAGAAAGAATGATGCTCGATCGTTACGTAGAAACTACTGAAGCGATAGATGTCGTGGCTTATGAGGGCGCCTACAGTCTTCCAAGCCATCGACACTGTGTAATAAAATTCAATCAGTGCAGAGTTGATTGTTTGAGCAGTGATGCAAGTCAATCCTACTGACAGACATAAGAATGTATACCTGGCGCCTCCACCATTGTTCTGATAGCAATGTGGCGTATATCCTTGTAATGGCCCTGCCTGAGTGCATGGACTTACGCCATAGGCCACTCAGGGGTTCTTTAACCTCAGATACCTTCACACTTGGGGGGGTTCTGTATGCTCAGGTAACGGGATCGTTACCGTGTCCTTACCGATTGCCTTACCCACGATTGACAGCACACCACTTATGCTAAAAGAGGGGGGAATGAGGGAGTTCAGTATTCCGGGGTAGCTCCCCAATAAAAAGAGATCTCTCATGTACTGCCGGTTTATTCCTTTCAACAGCTTCCAGGAATCTACCGTGCAGGTACAGGGCTTGCTCAAAAGACTCCCTTCAACAAAAGAAACAATAATACAAGATCTCACCTGATCACTCAGCCGTCTCCCTCTCTGACGATGCTCAGCACCAGTCCCTTTGGTCAACAGGTGCTTGGTCGCAATACTACGATCCCCCGATCGTCAAACTTACGTCGCTCTCGTTTACGCTGCCCTCATGGACAGTCCTCCACTCTCTCAACTCTAACTCACTGCCCTCCACCACACCAGAGGTCGCAGCTTATAAACCTCTCCAAACGCAACACGTGCGTGCTTACGTAGCACATCTTTGCAGATTTTCAAGATCTGGCTTGAACCGGGATTGCGCGTCCGGTGTGGTTCAAGGCTAAACCAAAACCGGCCATGACAATATCTCCCCCACTTCAACTGGACAGTGACCCCACTGTCTGGCCGGAGCTAGCCACCTAGCCACCCCGAATCTCTCCACCAACGGGCCAATTGGAGCCAAGCTCTACTGTTGACCTTATCCGTGACCATAGTGAGACCGGCGTGAAGCAAACAATAATGAGCGCGACATATCTGAGATCATTGGGGAGATGGGAACGCGGCGCATTCAGCGTGAAAACTGCTGACGCGTGAAAGAATAGTTGACTAAATTAAGCTAACGTTTACCATTGAGCATAGCCTCGTATCTGCATGGCTCCCTTGTCTATACAGTACATGGAAGATATATACACCAGGGGTGTTACACCGTAACATAGAATTGTCTCTATACTAGTAAGCTCTTAAGATGTATACAAGTAATGTTACGTTGGGAAGATATACATGTTTTGTCATTGTAAGACGTGAATACAAAATATTTGTTCTTGTCTGTGTGTTTATGTCTAGTAAGAGTTCACCCAATCTCGTCCTTTCGCTATTAGCAGCGTAATAACCTGTCTATGTTAATGCAATGTTACAAATACAGTATTCCTTTTTTCTCTCTATGTACAGTAGGATATGACAAAGCTACCTTGTTGTTCTTATATTAAGAAGATGTACTCCCTTCCTAATCTGGAAGAAGATGTACTACAGTATGTGTACAGTAATACGATGTTCGTGAGATCTGACTTCTAAGATCTTCGTTTTAACATGTTTACACTAATAAGATTTTCTATCTAAGATGGCCATCTTATAACTAACCTACCTAAGCCTAACAAAAGTAAGTGTGAGTACTCTCATTTGAGTACTATATACATTTGGACCTCGTAGTGTCCGCAACAATAAAACATTAATATATTACAATGTGGACAGTATGCATAGTAACTATTTAAACATTGTTTTTTTTTATTATTATTATTTTATTTTTTATCCTCGAACCAAGACGCTGTGTTGCTTCTTGCAGGCGCTGTATTGAGTCTTCTGTCTTTCCACTTGTGAAGACTTTCTCCCCTTCCCGCTTTCGTCTGCCTGCTAGGGACGTGTCTGTGAACATAGGGGGGGACCAAATAACTACTCTCATATGTATTAGATGGTACTTCTGTAGACAGAAAGAATGATGCTCGATCGTTACGTAGAAACTACTGAAGCGATAGATGTCGTGGCTTATGAGGGCGCCTACAGTCTTCCAAGCCATCGACACTGTGTAATAAAATTCAATCAGTGCAGAGTTGATTGTTTGAGCAGTGATGCAAGTCAATCCTACTGACAGACATAAGAATGTATACCTGGCGCCTCCACCATTGTTCTGATAGCAATGTGGCGTCTATCCTTGTAATGGCCCTGCCTGAGTGCATGGACTTACGCCATAGGCCACTCAGGGGTTCTTTAACCTCAGATACCTTCACACTTGGGGGGGTTCTGTATGCTCAGGTAACGGGATCGTTACCGTGTCCTTACCGATTGCCTTACCCACCATTGACAGCACACCACTTATGCTAAAAGAGGGGGGAATGAGGGAGTTCAGGATTCCGGGGTAGCTCCCCAATAAAAAGAGATCTCTCATGTACTGCCGGTTTATTCCTTTCAACAGCTTCCAGGAATCTACCGTGCAGGTACAGGGCTTGCTCAAAAGACTCCCTTCAACAAAAGAAACAATAATACAAGATCTCACCTGATCACTCAGCCGTCTCCCTCTCTGACGATGCTCAGCACCAGTCCCTTTGGTCAACAGGTGCTTGGTCGCAATACTACGATCCCCCGATCGTCAAACTTACGTCGCTCTCGTTTACGCTGCCCTCATGGACAGTCCTCCACTCTCTCAACTCTAACTCACTGCCCTCCACCACACCAGAGGTCGCAGCTTATAAACCTCTCCAAACGCAACACATGCGTGCTTACGTAGCACATCCTTGCAGATTTTCAAGATCTGGCTTGAACCGGGATTGCGCGTCCGGTGTGGTTCAAGGCTAAACCAAAACCGGACATGACAATATCTCCCCCAGTTCAACTGGACAGTGACCCCACTGTCTGGGCGGAGCTAGCCACCTAGCCACCCCGAATCTCTCCACCAACGGTCCAATTGGAGCCAAGCTCTACTGTTGACCTTACCCGTGACCATAGTGAGACCGGCGTGAAGCAAACAATAATGAGCGCGACATATCTGAGATCATTGGGGAGATGGGAACGCGGCGCATTCAGCGTGAAAACTGCTGACGCGTGAAAGAATAGTTGACTAAATTAAGCTAACGTTTACCATTGAGCATAGCCTCGTATCTGCATGGCTCCCTTGTCTATATAGTACATGGAAGATATATACACCAGGGGTGTTACACCGTAACATAGAATTGTCTCTATACTAGTAAGCTCTTAATATGTATATAAGTAATGTTACGTTGGGAAGATATACATGTTTTGTCATTGTAAGACGTGAATACAAAATATTTGTTCTTTTCTGTGTGTTTATGTCTAGTAATAATTCACCCAATCTCGTCCTTTCGCTATTAGCAGCGTAATAACCTGTCTATGTTAATGCAATGTTACAAATACAGTATTCCTTTTTTCTCTCTATGTACAGTAGGATATGACAAAGCTACCTTGTTGTTCTTATATTAAGAAGATGTACTCCCTTCCTAATCTGGAAGAAGATGTACTACAGTATGTGTACAGTAATACGATGTTCGTGAGATCTGACTTCTAAGATCTTCGTTTTAACATGTTTACACTAATAAGATTTTCTATCTAAGATGGCCATCTTATAACTAACCTACCTAAGCCTAACAAAAGTAAGTGTGAGTACTCTCATTTGAGTGCTATATACAATTGGACCTCGTAGTGTCCGCAACAATAAAACATTAATATATTACAATGTGGACAGTATGCATAGTAACTATTTAAACATTGTTTTTTTTATTTTTTTATTTTTTTATTTTTTATCCTCGAACCAAGACGCTGTGTTGCTTCTTGCAAGCGCTGTATTGAGTCTTCTGTCTTTCCACTTGTGAAGACTTTTTCCCCTTCCCGCTTTCGTCTGCCGGCTAGGGACGTGTCTGTGAACATAGGGGGGACCAAATAACTACTCTCATATGTATTAGATGGTACTTCTGTAGACAGAAAGAATGATGCTCGATCGTTACGTAGAAACTACTGAAGCGATAGATGTCGTGGCTTATGAGGGCGCCTACAATCTTCCAAGCCATCGACACTGTGTAATAAAATTCAATCAGTGCAGAGTTGATTGTTTGAGCAGTGATGCAAGTCAATCCTACTGACAGACATAAGAATGTATACCTGGCGCTTCCACCATTGTTCTGATAGCAATGTGGCGTATATCCTTGTAATGGACCTGCCTGAGTGCATGGACTTACGCCATAGGCCACTCAGGGGTTCTTTAACCTCAGATACCTTCACACTTGGGGGGGTTCTGTATGCTCAGGTAACGGGATCGTTACCGTGTCCTTACCGATTGCCTTACCCACGATTGACAGCACACCACTTATGCTAAAAGAGGGGGGAATGAGGGAGTTCAGTATTCCGGGGTAGCTCCCCAATAAAAAGAGATCTCTCATGTACTGCCGGTTTATTCCTTTCAACAGCTTCCAGGAATCTACCGTGCAGGTACAGGGCTTGCTCAAAAGACTCCCTTCAACAAAAGAAACAATAATACAAGATCTCCATGTGAGATCTGTGCTGGCCAAACGGAGGCAGACAGGTTTTTCTCCGGGTACTCCGGTTTTCCCTGTCAAAATTTCATTCCAGCAACACTCTCCACTATCATTTCATTTCATCTGTCATTCATTTAATCATTGCCCCAGAGGAGTGCGTCAGGCCTCGGCAGCCGGCACATTTCATATCCTCGCCGCTGGATGGGGGCTTCATTCATTCCATTCCTGACCCGGTCGGAGACTGGAAGCAGGCTGTGGATTTTCATTTTCAATACAAGATCTCACCTGATCACTCAGCCGTCTCCCTCTCTGACGATGCTCAGCACCAGTCCCTTTGGTCAACAGGTGCTTAGTCGCAATACTACGATCCCCCGATCGTCAAACTTACGTCGCTCTCGTTTACGCTGCCCTCATGGACAGTCCTCCACTCTCTCAACTCTAACTCACTGCCCTCCACCACACCAGAGGTCGCAGCTTATAAACCTCTCCAAACGCAACACGTGCGTGCTTACGTAGCACATCTTTGCAGATTTTCAAGATCTGGCTTGAACCGGGATTGCGCGTCCGGTGTGGTTCAAGGCTAAACCAAAACCGGCCATGACAATATCTCCCCCACTTCAACTGGACAGTGACCCCACTGTCTGGCCGGAGCTAGCCACCTAGCCACCCCGAATCTCTCCACCAACGGGCCAATTGGAGCCCAGCTCTACTGTTGACCTTATCCGTGACCATAGTGAGACCGGCGTGAAGCAAACAATAATGAGCGCGACATATCTGAGATCATTGGGGAGATGGGAACGCGGCGCTTTCAGCGTGAAAACTGCTGACGCGTGAAAGAATAGTTGACTAAATTAAGCTAACGTTTACCATTGAGCATAGCCTGGTATCTGCATGGCTCCCTTGTCTATACAGTACATGGAAGATATATACACCAGGGGTGTTACACCGTAACATAGAATTGTCTCTATACTAGTAAGCTCTTAAGATGTATACAAGTAATGTTACGTTGGGAAGATATACATGTTTTGTCATTGTAAGACGTGAATACAAAATATTTGTTCTTGTCTGTGTGTTTATGTCTAGTAAGAGTTCACCCAATCTCGTCCTTTCGCTATTAGCAGCGTAATAACCTGTCTATGTTAATGCAATGTTACAAATACAGTATTCCTTTTTTCTCTCTATGTACAGTAGGATATGACAAAGCTACCTTGTTGTTCTTATATTAAGAAGATGTACTCCCTTCCTAATCTGGAAGAAGATGTACTACAGTATGTGTACAGTAATACGATGTTCGTGAGATCTGACTTCTAAGATCTTCGTTTTAACATGTTTACACTAATAAGATTTTCTATCTAAGATGGCCATCTTATAACTAACCTACCTAAGCCTAACAAAAGTAAGTGTGACTACTCTCATTTGAGTGCTATATACAATTGGACCTCGTAGTGTCCGCAACAATAAAACATTAATATATTACAATGTGGACAGTATGCATAATAACTATTTAAACATTGGTTTTTTCATTTATTTTTATTTTTTTATTTTTTATCCTCGAACCAAGACGCTGTGTTGCTTCTTGCAGGCGCTGTATTGAGTCTTCTGTCTTTCCACTTGTGAAGACTTTTTCCCCTTCCCGCTTTCGTCTGCCTGCTAGGGACGTGTCTGTGAACATAGGGGGACCAAATAACTACTCTCATATGTATTAGATGGTACTTCTGTAGACAGAAAGAATGATGCTCGATCGTCACGTAGAAACTACTGAAGCGATAGATGTCGTGGCTTATGAGGGCGCCTACAGTCTTCCAAACCATCGACACTGTGTAATAAAATTCAATCAGTGCAGAGTTGATTGTTTGAGCAGTGATGCAAGTCAATCCTACTGACATACATAAGAATGTATACCTGGCGCCTTCACCATTGTTTTGATAGCAATGTGGCGTCTATCCTTGTAATGGCCCTGCCTGAGTGCATGGACTTACGCCATAGGCCACTCAGGGGTTCTTTAACCTCAGATACCTTCACTCTTGGGGGGGTTCTGTATGCTCAGGTAACGGGATCGTTACCGTGTCCTTACCGATTGCCTTACCCACGATTGACAGCACACCACTTATGCTAAAAGAGAGGGGAATGAGGGAGTTCAGGATTCCGGGGTAGCTCCCCAATAAAAAGAGATCTCTCATGTACTGCCGGTTTATTCCTTTCAACAGCTTCCAGGAATCCACCGTGCAGGTATAGGGCTTGCTCAAAAGACTCCCTTCAACAAAAGAAACAATAATACAAGATCTCACCTGATCACTCAGCCGTCTCTCTCTCTCTCTGAAAATGCTCAGCACCAGTCCCTTTGGTCAACAGGTGCTTGGTCGCAATAATACGATCCCCCGATCGTCAAACTTACGTCGCTCTCGTTAACGCTGCCCTCAAGGACAGTCCTCCTCTCTCTCAACTCTAACTCACTGCCCTCCACCACACCAGAGGTCGCAGCTTATAAACCTCTCCAAACGCAACACACATGCGTGCTTACGTAGCACCTCCTTGCAGATTCTCAAGATCTGGCTAGAACCGGGATTGGGCGTCCGGTATGTTTCAAGGCTAAAACAAAACCGGGACATGACAATATCTCCCCCAGTTCAACTGGACAGTGACCCCACTGTCTGGGCGGAGCTAGCCACCTAGCCACCCCGAATCTCTCCACCAACGGTCCAATTGGAGCCAAGCTCTACTGTTGACCTTACCCGTGACCATAGTGAGACCGGCGTGAAGCAAACAATAATGAGCGCGACATATCTGAGATCATTGGGGAGATGGGAACTCGGCGCATTCAGCGTGAAAACTGCTGACGCGTGAAAGAATAGTTGACTAAATTAAGCTAACGTTTACCATTGAGCATAGCCTCGTATCTGCACGGCTCCCTTGTCTATACAGTACATGGAAGATATATACACCAGGGGTGTTACACCGTAACATAGAATTGTCTCTATACTAGTAAGCTCTTAAGATGTATACAAGTAATGTTACGTTGGGAAGATATACATGTTTTGTCATTGTAAGACGTGAATACAAAATATTTGTTCTTGTCTGTGTGTTTATGTCTAGTAAGAGTTCACCCAATCTCGTCCTTTCGCTATTAGCAGCGTAATAACCTGTCTATGTTAATGCAATGTTACAAATACAGTATTCCTTTTTTCTCTCTATGTACAGTAGGATATGACAAAGCTACCTTGTTGTTCTTATATTAAGAAGATGTACTCCCTTCCTAATCTGGAAGAAGATGTACTACAGTATGTGTACAGTAATACGATGTTCGTGAGATCTGACTTCTAAGATCTTCGTTTTAACATGTTTACACTATAAGATTTTCTATCTAAGATGGCCATCTTATAACTAACCTACCTAAGCCTAACAAAAGTAAGTGTGAGTACTCTCATTTGAGTGCTATATACAATTGGACCTCGTAGTGTCCGCAACAATAAAACATTAATATATTACAATGTGGACAGTATGCATAGTAACTATTTAAACATTGTTTTTTTTATTTATTTTTATTTTTTTATTTTTTATCCTCGAACCAAGACGCTGTGTTGCTTCTTGCAGGCGCTGTATTGAGTCTTCTGTCTTTCCACTTGTGAAGACTTTTTCCCCTTCCCGCTTTCGTCTGCCTGCTAGGGACGTGTCTGTGAACATAGGGGGACCAAATAACTACTCTCATATGTATTAGATGGTACTTCTGTAGACAGAAAGAATGATGCTCGATCGTTACGTAGAAACTACTGAAGCGATAGATGTCGTGGCTTATGAGGGCGCCTACAGTCTTCCAAACCATCGACACTGTGTAATAAAATTCAATCAGTGCAGAGTTGATTGTTTGAGCAGTGATGCAAGTCAATCCTACTGACATACATAAGAATGTATACCTGGCGCCTTCACCATTGTTTTGATAGCAATGTGGCGTCTATCCTTGTAATGGCCCTGCCTGAGTGCATGGACTTACGCCATAGGCCACTCAGGGGTTCTTTAACCTCAGATACCTTCACTCTTGGGGGGGTTCTGTATGCTCAGGTAACGGGATCGTTACCGTGTCCTTACCGATTGCCTTACCCACGACTGACAGCACACCACTTATGCTAAAAGAGAGGGGAATGAGGGAGTTCAGGATTCCGGGGTAGCTCCCCAATAAAAAGAGATCTCTCATGTACTGCCGGTTTATTCCTTTCAACAGCTTCCAGGAATCCACCGTGCAGGTATCGGGCTTGCTCAAAAGACTCCCTTCAACAAAAGAAACAATAATACAAGATCTCACCTGATCACTCAGCCGTCTCTCTCTCTCTGAAAATGCTCAGCACCAGTCCCTTTGGTCAACAGGTGCTTGGTCGCAATACTACGATTCCCCGATCGTCAAACTTACGTCGCTCTCGTTTACGCTGCCCTCATGGACAGTCCTCCACTCTCTCAACTCTAACTCACTGCCCTCCACCACACCAGAGGTCGCAGCTTATAAACCTCTCCAAACGCAACACGTGCGTGCTTACGTAGCACATCTTTGCAGATTTTCAAGATCTGGCTTGAACCGGGATTGCGCGTCCGGTGTGGTTCAAGGCTAAACCAAAACCGGCCATGACAATATCTCCCCCACTTCAACTGGACAGTGACCCCACTGTCTGGCCGGAGCTAGCCACCTAGCCACCCCGAATCTCTCCACCAACGGGCCAATTGGAGCCAAGCTCTACTGTTGACCTTATCCGTGACCATAGTGAGACCGGCGTGAAGCAAACAATAATGAGCGCGACATATCTGAGATCATTGGGGAGATGGGAACGCGGCGTATTCAGCGTGAAAACTGCTGACGCGTGAAAGAATAGTTGACTAAATTAAGCTAACGTTTACCATTGAGCATAGCCTGGTATCTGCATGGCTCCCTTGTCTATACAGTACATGGAAGATATATACACCAGGGGTGTTACACCGTAACATAGAATTGTCTCTATACTAGTAAGCTCTTAAGATGTATACAAGTAATGTTACGTTGGGAAGATATACATGTTTTGTCATTGTAAGACGTGAATACAAAATATTTGTTCTTGTCTGTGTGTTTATGTCTAGTAAGAGTTCACCCAATCTCGTCCTTTCGCTATTAGCAGCGTAATAACCTGTCTATGTTAATGCAATGTTACAAATACAGTATTCCTTTTTTCTCTCTATGTACAGTAGGATATGACAAAGCTACCTTGTTGTTCTTATATTAAGAAGATGTACTCCCTTCCTAATCTGGAAGAAGATGTACTACAGTATGTGTACAGTAATACGATGTTCGTGAGATCTGACTTCTAAGATCTTCGTTTTAACATGTTTACACTAATAAGATTTTCTATCTAAGATGGCCATCTTATAACTAACCTACCTAAGCCTAACAAAAGTAAGTGTGAGTACTCTCATTTGAGTACTATATACATTTGGACCTCGTAGTGTCCGCAACAATTAAACATTAATATATTACAATGTGGACAGTATGCATAGTAACTATTTAAACATTGTTTTTTTTTATTATTATTATTTTATTTTTTATCCTCGAACCAAGACGCTGTGTTGCTTCTTGCAGGCGCTGTATTGAGTCTTCTGTCTTTCCACTTGTGAAGACTTTCTCCCCTTCCCGCTTTCGTCTGCCTGCTAGGGACGTGTCTGTGAACATAGGGGGGGACCAAATAACTACTCTCATATGTATTAGATGGTACTTCTGTAGACAGAAAGAATGATGCTCGATCGTTACGTAGAAACTACTGAAGCGATAGATGTCGTGGCTTATGAGGGCGCCTACAGTCTTCCAAGCCATCGACACTGTGTAATAAAATTCAATCAGTGCAGAGTTGATTGTTTGAGCAGTGATGCAAGTCAATCCTACTGACAGACATAAGAATGTATACCTGGCGCCTCCACCATTGTTCTGATAGCAATGTGGCGTCTATCCTTGTAATGGCCCTGCCTGAGTGCATGGACTTACGCCATAGGCCACTCAGGGGTTCTTTAACCTCAGATACCTTCAAACTTGGGGGGGTTCTGTATGCTCAGGTAACGGGATCGTTACCGTGTCCTTACCGATTGCCTTACCCACCATTGACAGCACACCACTTATGCTAAAAGAGGGGGGAATGAGGGAGTTCAGGATTCCGGGGTAGCTCCCCAATAAAAAGAGATCTCTCATGTACTGCCGGTTTATTCCTTTCAACAGCTTCCAGGAATCTACCGTGCAGGTACAGGGCTTGCTCAAAAGACTCCCTTCAACAAAAGAAACAATAATACAAGATCTCACCTGATCACTCAGCCGTCTCCCTCTCTGACGATGCTCAGCACCAGTCCCTTTGGTCAACAGGTGCTTGGTCGCAATACTACGATCCCCCGATCTTCAAACTTACGTCGCTCTCGTTTACGCTGCCCTCATGGACAGTCCTCCACTCTCTCAACTCTAACTCACTGCCCTCCACCACACCAGAGGTCGCAGCTTATAAACCTCTCCAAACGCAACACATGCGTGCTTACGTAGCACATCCTTGCAGATTTTCAAGATCTGGCTAGAACCGGGATTGGGCGTCCGGTATGTTTCAAGGCTAAACCAAAACCGGTACATGACAATATCTCCCCCAGTTCAACTGGACAGTGACCCCACTGTCTGGGCGGAGCTAGCCACCTAGCCACCCCGAATCTCTCCACCAACGGTCCAATTGGAGCCAAGCTCTACTGTTGACCTTACCCGTGACCATAGTGAGACCGGCGTGAAGCAAACAATAATGAGCGCGACATATCTGAGATCATTGGGGAGATGGGAACTCGGCGCATTCAGCGTGAAAACTGCTGACGCGTGAAAGAATAGTTGACTAAATTAAGCTAACGTTTACCATTGAGCATAGCCTCGTATCTGCACGGCTCCCTTGTCTATACAGTACATGGAAGATATATACACCAGGGGTGTTACACCGTAACATAGAATTGTCTCTATACTAGTAAGCTCTTAAGATGTATACAAGTAATGTTACGTTGGGAAGATATACATGTTTTGTCATTGTAAGACGTGAATACAAAATATTTGTTCTTGTCTGTGTGTTTATGTCTAGTAAGAGTTCACCCAATCTCGTCCTTTCGCTATTAGCAGCGTAATAACCTGTCTATGTTAATGCAATGTTACAAATACAGTATTCCTTTTTTCTCTCTATGTACAGTAGGATATGACAAAGCTACCTTGTTGTTCTTATATTAAGAAGATGTACTCCCTTCCTTATCTGGAAGAAGATGTACTACAGTATGTGTACAGTAATACGATGTTCGTGGGATCTGACTTCTAAGATCTTCGTTTTAACATGTTTACACTAATAAGATTTTCTATCTAAGATGGCCATCTTATAACTAACCTACCTAAGCCTAACAAAAGTAAGTGTGAGTACTCTCATTTGAGTGCTATATACAATTGGACCTCGTAGTGTCCGCAACAATAAAACATTAATATATTACAATGTGGACAGTATGCATAGTAACTATTTAAACATTGTTTTTTTTATTTTTTAATTTTTTTATTTTTTATCCTCGAACCAAGACGCTGTGTTGCTTCTTGCAGGCGCTGTATTGAGTCTTCTGTCTTTCCACTTGTGAAGACTTTTTCCCCTTCCCGCTTTCGTCTGCCGGCTAGGGA
Organism: Meconema thalassinum; assembly: GCA_946902985.2. Taxonomy (NCBI): domain Eukaryota; kingdom Metazoa; phylum Arthropoda; class Insecta; order Orthoptera; family Tettigoniidae; genus Meconema; species Meconema thalassinum. The sequence continues at coordinate 208,664,491 of OX336391.1, forward strand.
CGTGTCTGTGAACATAGGGGGGACCAAATAACTACTCTCATATGTATTAGATGGTACTTCTGTAGACAGAAAGAATGATGCTCGATCGTTACGTAGAAACTACTGAAGCGATAGATGTCGTGGCTTATGAGGGCGCCTACAGTCTTCCAAGCCATCGACACTGTGTAATAAAATTCAATCAGTGCAGAGTTGATTGTTTGAGCAGTGATGCAAGTCAATCCTACTGACAGACATAAGAATGTATACCTGGCGCCTCCACCATTGTTCTGATAGCAATGTGGCGTATATCCTTGTAATGGCCCTGCCTGAGTGCATGGACTTACGCCATAGGCCACTCAGGGGTTCTTTAACCTCAGATACCTTCACACTTGGGGGGGTTCTGTATGCTCAGGTAACGGGATCGTTACCGTGTCCTTACCGATTGCCTTACCCACGATTGACAGCACACCACTTATGCTAAAAGAGGGGGGAATGAGGGAGTTCAGTATTCCGGGGTAGCTCCCCAATAAAAAGAGATCTCTCATGTACTGCCGGTTTATTCCTTTCAACAGCTTCCAGGAATCTACCGTGCAGGTACAGGGCTTGCTCAAAAGACTCCCTTCAACAAAAGAAACAATAATACAAGATCTCACCTGATCACTCAGCCGTCTCCCTCTCTGACGATGCTCAGCACCAGTCCCTTTGGTCAACAGGTGCTTGGTCGCAATACTACGATCCCCCGATCGTCAAACTTACGTCGCTCTCGTTTACGCTGCCCTCATGGACAGTCCTCCACTCTCTCAACTCTAACTCACTGCCCTCCACCACACCAGAGGTCGCAGCTTATAAACCTCTCCAAACGCAACACGTGCGTGCTTACGTAGCACATCTTTGCAGATTTTCAAGATCTGGCTTGAACCGGGATTGCGCGTCCGGTGTGGTTCAAGGCTAAACCAAAACCGGCCATGACAATATCTCCCCCACTTCAACTGGACAGTGACCCCACTGTCTGGCCGGAGCTAGCCACCTAGCCACCCCGAATCTCTCCACCAACGGGCCAATTGGAGCCAAGCTCTACTGTTGACCTTATCCGTGACCATAGTGAGACCGGCGTGAAGCAAACAATAATGAGCGCGACATATCTGAGATCATTGGGGAGATGGGAACGCGGCGCTTTCAGCGTGAAAACTGCTGACGCGTGAAAGAATAGTTGACTAAATTAAGCTAACGTTTACCATTGAGCATAGCCTCGTATCTGCATGGCTCCCTTGTCTATACAGTACATGGAAGATATATACACCAGGGGTGTTACACCGTAACATAGAATTGTCTCTATACTAGTAAGCTCTTAAGATCTATACAAGTAATGTTACGTTGGGAAGATATACATGTTTTGTCATTGTAAGACGTGAATACAAAATATTTGTTCTTGTCTGTGTGTTTATGTCTAGTAAGAGTTCACCCAATCTCGTCCTTTCGCTATTAGCAGCGTAATAACCTGTCTATGTTAATGCAATGTTACAAATACAGTATTCCTTTTTTCTCTCTATGTACAGTAGGATATGACAAAGCTACCTTGTTGTTCTTATATTAAGAAGATGTACTCCCTTCCTAATCTGGAAGAAGATGTACTACAGTATGTGTACAGTAATACGATGTTCGTGAGATCTGACTTCTAAGATCTTCGTTTTAACATGTTTACACTATAAGATTTTCTATCTAAGATGGCCATCTTATAACTAACCTACCTAAGCCTAACAAAAGTAAGTGTGAGTACTCTCATTTGAGTACTATATACAATTGGACCTCGTAGTGTCCGCAACAATAAAACATTAATATATTACAATGTGGACAGTATGCATAATAACTATTTAAACATTGTTTTTTTTATTTATTTTTATTTTTTTATTTTTTATCCTCGAACCAAGACGCTGTGTTGCTTCTTGCAGGCGCTGTATTGAGTCTTCTGTCTTTCCACTTGTGAAGACTTTTCCCCTTCCCGCTTTCGTCTGCCTGCTAGGGACGTGTCTGTGAACATAGGGGGACCAAATAACTACTCTCATATGTATTAGATGGTACTTCTGTAGACAGAAAGAATGATGCTCGATCGTTACGTAGAAACTACTGAAGCGATAGATGTCGTGGCTTATGAGGGCGCCTACAGTCTTCCAAACCATCGACACTGTGTAATAAAATTCAATCAGTGCAGAGTTGATTGTTTGAGCAGTGATGCAAGTCAATCCTACTGACATACATAAGAATGTATACCTGGCGCCTTCACCATTGTTTTGATAGCAATGTGGCGTCTATCCTTGTAATGGCCCTGCCTGAGTGCATGGACTTACGCCATAGGCCACTCAGGGGTTCTTTAACCTCAGATACCTTCACTCTTGGGGGGGGGTTCTGTATGCTCAGGTAACGGGATCGTTACCGTGTCCTTACCGATTGCCTTACCCACGATTGACAGCACACCACTTATGCTAAAAGAGAGGGGAATGAGGGAGTTCAGGATTCCGGGGTAGCTCCCCAATAAAAAGAGATCTCTCATGTACTGCCGGTTTATTCCTTTCAACAGCTTCCAGGAATCCACCGTGCAGGTATAGGGCTTGCTCAAAAGACTCCCTTCAACAAAAGAAACAATAATACAAGATCTCACCTGATCACTCAGCCGTCTCTCTCTCTCTCTCTGAAAATGCTCAGCACCAGTCCCTTTGGTCAACAGGTGCTTGGTCGCATTAATACGATCCCCCGATCGTCAAACTTACGTCGCTCTCGTTAACGCTGCCCTCAAGGACAGTCCTCCTCTCTCTCAACTCTAACTCACTGCCCTCCACCACACCAGAGGTCGCAGCTTATAAACCTCTCCAAACGCAACACACATGCGTGCTTACGTAGCACCTCCTTGCAGATTCTCAAGATCTGGCTAGAACCGGGATTGGGCGTCCGGTATGTTTCAAGGCTAAACCAAAACCGGGACATGACAATATCTCCCCCAGTTCAACTGGACAGTGACCCCACTGTCTGGGCGGAGCTAGCCACCTAGCCACCCCGATTCTCTCCACCAACGGTCCAATTGGAGCCAAGCTCTACTGTTGACCTTACCCGTGACCATAGTGAGACCGGCGTGAAGCAAACAATAATGAGCGCGACATATCTGAGATCATTGGGGAGATGGGAACTCGGCGCATTCAGCGTGAAAACTGCTGACGCGTGAAAGAATAGTTGACTAAATTAAGCTAACGTCTACCATTGAGCATAGCCTCGTATCTGCACGGCTCCCTTGTCTATACAGTACATGGAAGATATATACACCAGGGGTGTTACACCGTAACATAGAATTGTCTCTATACTAGTAAGCTCTTAAGATGTATACAAGTAATGTTACGTTGGGAAGATATACATGTTTTGTCATTGTAAGACGTGAATACAAAATATTTGTTCTTGTCTGTGTGTTTATGTCTAGTAAGAGTTCACCCAATCTCGTCCTTTCGCTATTAGCAGCGTAATAACCTGTCTATGTTAATGCAATGTTACAAATACAGTATTCCTTTTTTCTCTCTATGTACAGTAGGATATGACAAAGCTACCTTGTTGTTCTTATATTAAGAAGATGTACTCCCTTCCTAATCTGGAAGAAGATGTACTACAGTATGTGTACAGTAATACGATGTTCGTGAGATCTGACTTCTAAGATCTTCGTTTTAACATGTTTACACTAATAAGATTTTCTATCTAAGATGGCCATCTTATAACTAACCTACCTAAGCCTAACAAAAGTAAGTGTGAGTACTCTCATTTGAGTACTATATACATTTGGACCTCGTAGTGTCCGCAACAATAAAACATTAATATATTACAATGTGGACAGTATGCATAGTAACTATTTAAACATTGGTTTTTTTTTTTTTTTTTTTTTTTTTTATCCTCGAACCAAGACGCTGTGTTGCTTCTTGCAGGCGCTGTATTGAGTCTTCTGTCTTTCCACTTGTGAAGACTTTCTCCCCTTCCCGCTTTCGTCTGCCTGCTAGGGACGTGTCTGTGAACATAGGGGGGGGACCAAATAACTACTCTCATATGTATTAGATGGTACTTCTGTAGACAGAAAGAATGATGCTCGATCGTTACGTAGAAACTACTGAAGCGATAGATGTCGTGGCTTATGAGGGCGCCTACAGTCTTCCAAGCCATCGACACTGTGTAATATAATTCAATCAGTGCAGAGTTGATTGTTTGAGCAGTGATGCAAGTCAATCCTACTGACAGACATAAGAATGTATACCTGGCGCCTCCACCATTGTTCTGATAGCAATGTGGCGTATATCCTTGTAATGGCCCTGCCTGAGTGCATGGACTTACGCCATAGGCCACTCAGGGGTTCTTTAACCTCAGATACCTTCACACTTGGGGGGGTTCTGTATGCTCAGGTAACGGGATCGTTACCGTGTCCTTACCGATTGCCTTACCCACGATTGACAGCACACCACTTATGCTAAAAGAGGGGGGAATGAGGGAGTTCAGTATTCCGGGGTAGCTCCCCAATAAAAAGAGATCTCTCATGTACTGCCGGTTTATTCCTTTCAACAGCTTCCAGGAATCTACCGTGCAGGTACAGGGCTTGCTCAAAAGACTCCCTTCAACAAAAGAAACAATAATACAAGATCTCACCTGATCACTCAGCCGTCTCCCTCTCTGCCGATGCTCAGCACCAGTCCCTTTGGTCAACAGGTGCTTGGTCGCAATACTACGATCCCCCGATCGTCAAACTTACGTCGCTCTCGTTTACGCTGCCCTCATGGACAGTCCTCCACTCTCTCAACTCTAACTCACTGCCCTCCACCACACCAGAGGTCGCAGCTTATAAACCTCTCCAAACGCAACACGTGCGTGCTTACGTAGCACATCTTTGCAGATTTTCAAGATCTGGCTTGAACCGGGATTGCGCGTCCGGTGTGGTTCAAGGCTAAACCAAAACCGGCCATGACAATATCTCCCCCACTGCAACTGGACAGTGACCCCACTGTCTGGGCGGAGCTAGCCACCTAGCCACCCCGAATCTCTCCACCAACGGGCCAATTGGAGCCAAGCTCTACTGTTGACCTTATCCGTGACCATAGTGAGACCGGCGTGAAGCAAACAATAATGAGCGCGACATATCTGAGATCATTGGGGAGATGGGAACGCGGCGCATTCAGCGTGAAAACTGCTGACGCGTGAAAGAATAGTTGACTAAATTAAGCTAACGTTTACCATTGAGCATAGCCTCGTATCTGCATGGCTCCCTTGTCTATACAGTACATGGAAGATATATACACCAGGGGTGTTACACCGTAACATAGAATTGTCTCTATACTAGTAAGCTCTTAAGATGTATACAAGTAATGTTACGTTGGGAAGATATACATGTTTTGTCATTGTAAGACGTGAATACAAAATATTTGTTCTTGTCTGTGTGTTTATGTCTAGTAAGAGTTCACCCAATCTCGTCCTTTCGCTATTAGCAGCGTAATAACCTGTCTATGTTAATGCAATGTTACAAATACAGTATTCCTTTTTTCTCTCTATGTACAGTAGGATATGACAAAGCTACCTTGTTGTTCTTATATTAAGAAGATGTACTCCCTTCCTAATCTGGAAGAAGATGTACTACAGTATGTGTACAGTAATACGATGTTCGTGAGATCTGACTTCTAAGATCTTCGTTTTAACATGTTTACACTAATAAGATTTTCTATCTAAGATGGCCATCTTATAACTAACCTACCTAAGCCTAACAAAAGTAAGTGTGAGTACTCTCATTTGAGTACTATATACATTTGGACCTCGTAGTGTCCGCAACAATAAAACATTAATATATTACAATGTGGACAGTATGCATAGTAACTATTTAAACATTGTTTTTTTTATTATTATTATTTTATTTTTTATCCTCGAACCAAGACGCTGTGTTGCTTCTTGCAGGCGCTGTATTGAGTCTTCTGTCTTTCCACTTGTGAAGACTTTCTCCCCTTCCCGCTTTCGTCTGCCTGCTAGGGACGTGTCTGTGAACATAGGGGGGGACCAAATAACTACTCTCATATGTATTAGATGGTACTTATGTAGACAGAAAGAATGATGCTCGATCGTTACGTAGAAACTACTGAAGCGATAGATGTCGTGGCTTATGAGGGCGCCTACAGTCTTCCAAGCCATCGACACTGTGTAATAAAATTCAATCAGTGCAGAGTTGATTGTTTGAGCAGTGATGCAAGTCAATCCTACTGACAGACATAAGAATGTATACCTGGCGCCTCCACCATTGTTCTGATAGCAATGTGGCGTCTATCCTTGTAATGGCCCTGCCTGAGTGCATGGACTTACGCCATAGGCCACTCAGGGGTTCTTTAACCTCAGATACCTTCACACTTGGGGGGGTTCTGTATGCTCAGGTAACGGGATCGTTACCGTGTCCTTACCGATTGCCTTACCCACCATTGACAGCACACCACTTATGCTAAAAGAGGGGGGAATGAGGGAGTTCAGGATTCCGGGGTAGCTCCCCAATAAAAAGAGATCTCTCATGTACTGCCGGTTTATTCCTTTCAACAGCTTCCAGGAATCTACCGTGCAGGTACAGGGCTTGCTCAAAAGACTCCCTTCAACAAAAGAAACAATAATACAAGATCTCACCTGATCACTCAGCCGTCTCCCTCTCTGACGATGCTCAGCACCAGTCCCTTTGGTCAACAGGTGCTTGGTCGCAATACTACGATCCCCCGATCGTCAAACTTACGTCGCTCTCGTTTACGCTGCCCTCATGGACAGTCCTCCACTCTCTCAACTCTAACTCACTGCCCTCCACCACACCAGAGGTTGCAGCTTATAAACCTCTCCAAACGCAACACATGCGTGCTTACGTAGCACATCCTTGCAGATTTTCAAGATCTGGCTTGAACCGGGATTGCGCGTCCGATGTGGTTCAAGGCTAAACCAAAACCGGACATGACAATATCTCCCCCAGTTCAACTGGACAGTGACCCCACTGTCTGGGCGGAGCTAGCCACCTAGCCACCCCGAATCTCTCCACCAACGGTCCAATTGGAGCCAAGCTCTACTGTTGACCTTACCCGTGACCATAGTGAGACCGGCGTGAAGCAAACAATAATGAGCGCGACATATCTGAGATCATTGGGGAGATGGGAACGCGGCGCATTCAGCGTGAAAACTGCTGACGCGTGAAAGAATAGTTGACTAAATTAAGCTAACGTTTACCATTGAGCATAGCCTCGTATCTGCATGGCTCCCTTGTCTATATAGTACATGGAAGATATATACACCAGGGGTGTTACACCGTAACATAGAATTGTCTCTATACTAGTAAGCTCTTAAGATGTATATAAGTAATGTTACGTTGGGAAGATATACATGTTTTGTCATTGTAAGACGTGAATACAAAATATTTGTTCTTTTCTGTGTGTTTATGTCTAGTAATAATTCACCCAATCTCGTCCTTTCGCTATTAGCAGCGTAATAACCTGTCTATGTTAATGCAATGTTACAAATACAGTATTCCTTTTTTCTCTCTATGTACAGTAGGATATGACAAAGCTACCTTGTTGTTCTTATATTAAGAAGATGTACTCCCTTCCTTATCTGGAAGAAGATGTACTACAGTATGTGTACAGTAATACGATGTTCGTGGGATCTGACTTCTAAGATCTTCGTTTTAACATGTTTACACTAATAAGATTTTCTATCTAAGATGGCCATCTTATAACTAACCTACCTAAGCCTAACAAAAGTAAGTGTGAGTACTCTCATTTGAGTGCTATATACAATTGGACCTCGTAGTGTCCGCAACAATAAAACATTAATATATTACAATGTGGACAGTATGCATAGTAACTATTTAAACATTGTTTTTTTTATTTTTTTATTTTTTTATTTTTTATCCTCGAACCAAGACGCTGTGTTGCTTCTTGCAGGCGCTGTATTGAGTCTTCTGTCTTTCCACTTGTGAAGACTTTTTCCCCTTCCCGCTTTCGTCTGCCGGCTAGGGACGTGTCTGTGAACATAGGGGGGACCAAATAACTACTCTCATATGTATTAGATGGTACTTCTGTAGACAGAAAGAATGATGCTCGATCGTTACGTAGAAACTACTGAAGCGATAGATGTCGTGGCTTATGAGGGCGCCTACAGTCTTCCAAGCCATCGACACTGTGTAATAAAATTCAATCAGTGCAGAGTTGATTGTTTGAGCAGTGATGCAAGTCAATCCTACTGACAGACATAAGAATGTATACCTGGCGCTTCCACCATTGTTCTGATAGCATTGTGGCGTATATCCTTGTAATGGCCCTGCCTGAGTGCATGGACTTACGCCATAGGCCACTCAGGGGTTCTTTAACCTCAGATACCTTCACACTTGGGGGGGTTCTGTATGCTCAGGTAACGGGATCGTTACCGTGTCCTTACCGATTGCCTTACCCACGATTGACAGCACACCACTTATGCTAAAAGAGGGGGGAATGAGGGAGTTCAGTATTCCGGGGTAGCTCCCCAATAAAAAGAGATCTCTCATGTACTGCCGGTTTATTCCTTTCAACAGCTTCCAGGAATCTACCGTGCAGGTACAGGGCTTGCTCAAAAGACTCCCTTCAACAAAAGAAACAATAATACAAGATCTCACCTGATCACTCAGCCGTCTCCCTCTCTGACGATGCTCAGCACCAGTCCCTTTGGTCAACAGGTGCTTGGTCGCAATACTACGATCCCCCGATCGTCAAACTTACGTCGCTCTCGTTTACGCTGCCCTCATGGACAGTCCTCCACTCTCTCAACTCTAACTCACTGCCCTCCACCACACCAGAGGTCGCAGCTTATAAACCTCTCCAAACGCAACACACATGCGTGCTTACGTAGCACCTCCTTGCAGATTCTCAAGATCTGGCTAGAACCGGGATTGGGCGTCCGGTATGTTTCAAGGCTAAACCAAAACCGGGACATGACAATATCTCCCCCAGTTCAACTGGACAGTGACCCCACTCTCTGGGCGGAGCTAGCCACCTAGCCACCCCGAATCTCTCCACCAACGGTCCAATTGGAGCCAAGCTCTACTGTTGACCTTACCCGTGACCATAGTGAGACCGGCGTGAAGCAAACAATAATGAGCGCGACATATCTGAGATCATTGGGGAGATGGGAACTCGGCGCATTCAGCGTGAAAACTGCTGACGCGTGAAAGAATAGTTGACTAAATTAAGCTAACGTCTACCATTGAGCATAGCCTCGTATCTGCACGGCTCCCTTGTCTATACAGTACATGGAAGATATATACACCAGGGGTGTTACACCGTAACATAGAATTGTCTCTATACTAGTAAGCTCTTAAGATGTATACAAGTAATGTTACGTTGGGAAGATATACATGTTTTGTCATTGTAAGACGTGAATACAAAATATTTGTTCTTGTCTGTGTGTTTATGTCTAGTAAGAGTTCACCCAATCTCGTCCTTTCGCTATTAGCAGCGTAATAACCTGTCTATGTTAATGCAATGTTACAAATACAGTATTCCTTTTTTCTCTCTATGTACAGTAGGATATGACAAAGCTACCTTGTTGTTCTTATATTAAGAAGATGTACTCCCTTCCTAATCTGGAAGAAGATGTACTACAGTATGTGTACAGTAATACGATGTTCGTGAGATCTGACTTCTAAGATCTTCGTTTTAACATGTTTACACTAATAAGATTTTCTATCTAAGATGGCCATCTTATAACTAACCTACCTAAGCCTAACAAAAGTAAGTGTGAGTACTCTCATTTGAGTACTATATACATTTGGACCTCGTAGTGTCCGCAACAATAAAACATTAATATATTACAATGTGGACAGTATGCATAGTAACTATTTAAACATTGGTTTTTTTTTTTTTTTTTTTTATTATTTTTTATCCTCGAACCAAGACGCTGTGTTGCTTCTTGCAGGCGCTGTATTGAGTCTTCTGTCTTTCCACTTGTGAAGACTTTCTCCCCTTCCCGCTTTCGTCTGCCTGCTAGGGACGTGTCTGTGAACATAGGGGGGGACCAAATAACTACTCTCATATGTATTAGATGGTACTTCTGTAGACAGAAAGAATGATGCTCGATCGTTACGTAGAAACTACTGAAGCGATAGATGTCGTGGCTTATGAGGGCGCCTACAGTCTTCCAAGCCATCGACACTGTGTAATAAAATTCAATCAGTGCAGAGTTGATTGTTTGAGCAGTGATGCAAGTCAATCCTACTGACAGACATAAGAATGTATACCTGGCGCCTCCACCATTGTTCTGATAGCAATGTGGCGTCTATCCTTGTAATGGCCCTGCCTGAGTGCATGGACTTACGCCATAGGCCACTCAGGGGTTCTTTAACCTCAGATACCTTCACACTTGGGGGGGTTCTGTATGCTCAGGTAACGGGATCGTTACCGTGTCCTTACCGATTGCCTTACCCACCATTGACAGCACACCATTTACGCTAAAAGAGGGGGGAATGAGGGAGTTCAGGATTCCGGGGTAGCTCCCCAATAAAAAGAGATCTCTCATGTACTGCCGGTTTATTCCTTTCAACAGCTTCCAGGAATCTACCGTGCAGGTACGGGGCTTGCTCTAAAGACTCCCTTCAACAAAAGAAACAATAATACAAGATCTCACCTGATCACTCAGCCGTCTCCCTCTCTGACGATGCTCAGCACCAGTACCTTTGGTCAACAGGTGCTTGGTCGCAATACTACGATCCCCCGATCGTCAAACTTACGTCGCTCTCGTTTACGCTGCCCTCATGGACAGTCCTCCACTCTCTCAACTCTAACTCACTGCCCTCCACCACACCAGAGGTCGCAGCTTATAAACCTCTCCAAACGCAACACATGCGTGCTTACGTAGCACATCCTTGCAGATTTTCAAGATCTGGCTTGAACCGGGATTGCGCGTCCGGTGTGGTTCAAGGCTAAACCAAAACCGGACATGACAATATCTCCCCCAGTTCAACTGGACAGTGACCCCACTGTCTGGGCGGAGCTAGCCACCTAGCCACCCCGAATCTCTCCACCAACGGTCCAATTGGAGCCAAGCTCTACTGTTGACCTTACCCGTGACCATAGTGAGACCGGCGTGAAGCAAACAATAATGAGCGCGACATATCTGAGATCATTGGGGAGATGGGAACGCGGCGCATTCAGCGTGAAAACTGCTGACGCGTGAAAGAATAGTTGACTAAATTAAGCTAACGTTTACCATTGAGCATAGCCTCGTATCTGCATGGCTCCCTTGTCTATATAGTACATGGAAGATATATACACCAGGGGTGTTACACCGTAACATAGAATTGTCTCTATACTAGTAAGCTCATAAGATGTATATAAGTAATGTTACGTTGGGAAGATATACATGTTTTGTCATTGTAAGACGTTAATACAAAATATTTGTTCTTTTCTGTGTGTTTATGTCTAGTAAGAATTCACCCAATCTCGTCCTTTCGCTATTAGCAGCGTAATAACCTGTCTATGTTAATGCAATGTTACAAATACAGTATTCCTTTTTTCTCTCTATGTACAGTAGGATATGACAAAGCTACCTTGTTGTTCTTATATTAAGAAGATGTACTCCCTTCCTAATCTGGAAGAAGATGTACTACAGTATGTGTACAGTAATACGATGTTCGTGAGATCTGACTTCTAAGATCTTCGTTTTAACATGTTTACACTAATAAGATTTTCTATCTAAGATGGCCATCTTATAACTAACCTACCTAAGCCTAACAAAAGTAAGTGTGAGTACTCTCATTTGAGTGCTATATACAATTGGACCTCGTAGTGTCCGCAACAATAAAACATTAATATATTACAATGTGGACAGTATGCATAGTAACTATTTAAACATTGGTTTTTTTATTTATTTTTTTATTTTTTTATTTTTTATCCTCGAACCAAGACGCTGTGTTGCTTCTTGCAGGCGCTGTATTGAGTCTTCTGTCTTTCCACTTGTGAAGACTTTTTCCCCTTCCCGCTTTCGTCTGCCTGCTAGGGACGTGTCTGTGAACATAGGGGGGACCAAATAACTACTTTCATATGTATTAGATGGTACTTCTGTAGACAGAAAGAATGATGCTCGATCGTTACGTAGAAACTACTGAAGCGATAGATGTCGTGGCTTATGAGGGCGCCTACAGTCTTCCAAGCCATCGACACTGTGTAATAAAATTCAATCAATGCAGAGTTGATTGTTTGAGCAGTGATGCAAGTCAATCCTACTGACAGACATAAGAATGTATACCTGGCGCCTCCACCATTGTTCTGATAGCAATGTGGCGTATATCCTTGTAATGGCCCTGCCTGAGTGCATGGACTTACGCCATAGGCCACTCAGGGGTTCTTTAACCTCAGATACCTTCACACTTGGGGGGGTTCTGTATGCTCAGGTAACGGGATCGTTACCGTGTCCTTACCGATTGCCTTACCCACGATTGACAACACACCACTTATGCTAAAAGAGGGGGGAATGAGGGAGTTCAGTATTCCGGGGTAGCTCCCCAATAAAAAGAGATCTCTCATGTACTGCCGGTTTATTCCTTTCAACAGCTTCCAGGAATCTACCGTGCAGGTACAGGGCTTGCTCAAAAGACTCCCTTCAACAAAAGAAACAATAATACAAGATCTCACCTGATCACTCAGCCGTCTCCCTCTCTGACGATGCTCAGCACCAGTCCCTTTGGTCAACAGGTGCTTGGTCGCAATACTACGATCCCCCGATCGTCAAACTTACGTCGCTCTCGTTTACGCTGCCCTCATGGACAGTCCTCCACTCTCTCAACTCTAACTCACTGCCCTCCACCACACCAGAGGTCGCAGCTTATAAACCTCTCCAAACGCAACACGTGCCTGCTTACGTAGCACATCTTTGCAGATTTTCAAGATCTGGCTTGAACCGGGATTGCGCGTCCGGTGTGGTTCAAGGCTAAAAAAAAACCAGCCATGACAATATCTCCCCCACTTCAACTGGACAGTGACCCCACTGTCTGGCCGGAGCTAGCCACCTAGCCACCCCGAATCTCTCCACCAACGGGCCAATTGGAGCCAAGCTCTACTGTTGACCTTATCCGTGACCATAGTGAGACCGGCGTGAAGCAAACAATAATGAGCGCGACATATCTGAGATCATTGGGGAGATGGGAACGCGGCGCATTCAGCGTGAAAACTGCTGACGCGTGAAAGAATAGTTGACTAAATTAAGCTAACGTTTACCATTGAGCATAGCCTCGTATCTGCATGGCTCCCTTGTCTATACAGTACATGGAAGATATATACACCAGGGGTGTTACACCGTAACATAGAATTGTCTCTATACTAGTAAGCTCTTAAGATGTATACAAGTAATGTTACGTTGGGAAGATATACATGTTTTGTCATTGTAAGACGTGAATACAAAATATTTGTTCTTGTCTGTGTGTTTATGTCTAGTAAGAGTTCACCCAATCTCGTCCTTTCGCTATTAGCAGCGTAATAACCTGTCTATGTTAATGCAATGTTACAAATACAGTATTCCTTTTTTCTCTCTATGTACAGTAGGATATGACAAAGCTACCTTGTTGTTCTTATATTAAGAAGATGTACTCCCTTCTTAATCTGGAAGAAGATGTACTATAGTATGTGTACAGTAATACGATGTTCGTGAGATCTGACTTCTAAGATCTTCGTTTTAACATGTTTACACTAATAAGATTTTCTATCTAAGATGGCCATCTTATAACTAACCTACCTAAGCCTAACAAAAGTAAGTGTGAGTACTCTCATTTGAGTACTATATACAATTGGACCTCGTAGTGTCCGCAACAATAAAACATTAATATATTACAATGTGGACAGTATGCATAATAACTATTTAAACATTGGTTTTTTTTATTTTTTTATTTTTTTATTTTTTATCCTCGAACCAAGACGCTGTGTTGCTTCTTGCAGGCGCTGTATTGAGTCTTCTGTCTTTCCACTTGTGAAGACTTTTTCCCCTTCCCGCTTTCGTCTGCCGGCTAGGGACGTGTCTGTGAACATAGGGGGGGACCAAATAACTACTCTCATATGTATTAGATGGTACTTCTGTAGACAGAAAGAATGATGCTCGATCGTTACGTAGAAACTACTGAAGCGATAGATGTCGTGGCTTATGAGGGCGCCTACAGTCTTCCAAGCCATCGACACTGTGTAATAAAATTCAATCAGTGCAGAGTTGATTGTTTGAGCAGTGATGCAAGTCAATCCTACTGACAGACATAAGAATGTATACCTGGCGCCTCCACCATTGTTCTGATAGCAATGTGGCGTCTATCCTTGTAATGGCCCTGCCTGAGTGCATGGACTTACGCCATAGGCCACTCAGGGGTTCTTTAACCTCAGATACCTTCACACTTGGGGGGGTTCTGTATGCTCAGGTAACGGGATCGTTACCGTGTCCTTACCGATTGCCTTACCCACCATTGACAGCACACCACTTATGCTAAAAGAGGGGGGAATGAGGGAGTTCAGGATTCCGGGGTAGCTCCCCAATAAAAAGAGATCTCTCATGTACTGCCGGTTTATTCCTTTCAACAGCTTCCAGGAATCTACCGTGCAGGTACAGGGCTTGCTCAAAAGACTCCCTTCAACAAAAGAAACAATAATACAAGATCTCACCTGATCACTCAGCCGTCTCCCTCTCTGACGATGCTCAGCACCAGTCCCTTTGGTCAACAGGTGCTTGGTCGCAATACTACGATCCCCCGATCGTCAAACTTACGTCGCTCTCGTTTACGCTGCCCTCATGGACAGTCCTCCACTCTCTCAACTCTAACTCACTGCCCTCCACCGCACCAGAGGTCGCAGCTTATAAACCTCTCCAAACGCAACACATGCGTGCTTACGTAGCACATCCTTGCAGATTTTCAAGATCTGGCTTGAACCGGGATTGCGCGTCCGGTGTGGTTCAAGGCTAAACCAAAACCGGACATGACAATATCTCCCCCACTTCAACTGGACAGTGACCCCACTGTCTGGCCGGAGCTAGCCACCTAGCCACCCCGAATCTCTCCACCAACGGGCCAATTGGAGCCAAGCTCTACTGTTGACCTTATCCGTGACCATAGTGAGACTGGCGTGAAGCAAACAATAATGAGCGCGACATATCTGAGATCATTGGAGAGATGGGAACGCAGCGCATTCAGCGTGAAAACTCCTGACGCGTGAAAGAATAGTTGACTAAATTAAGCTAACGTTTACCATTGAGCATAGCCTCGTATCTGCATGGCTCCCTTGTCTATACAGTACATGGAAGATATATACACCAGGGGTGTTACACCGTAACATAGAATTGTCTCTATACTAGTAAGCTCTTAAGATGTATACAAGTAATGTTACGTTGGGAAGATATACATGTTTTGTCATTGTAAGACGTGAATACAAAATATTTGTTCTTGTCTGTGTGTTTATGTCTAGTAAGAGTTCACCCAATCTCGTCCTTTCGCTATTAGCAGCGTAATAACCTGTCTATGTTAATGCAATGTTACAAATACAGTATTCCTTTTTTCTCTCTATGTACAGTAGGATATGACAAAGCTACCTTGTTGTTCTTATATTAAGAAGATGTACTCCCTTCCTAATCTGGAAGAAGATGTACTACAGTATGTGTACAGTAATACGATGTTCGTGAGATCTGACTTCTAAGATCTTCGTTTTAACATGTTTACACTATAAGATTTTCTATCTAAGATGGCCATCTTATAACTAACCTACCTAAGCCTAACAAAAGTAAGTGTGAGTACTCTCATTTGAGTACTATATTCAATTGGACCTCGTAGTGTCCGCAACAATAAAACATTAATATATTACAATGTGGACAGTATGCATAATAACTATTTAAACATTGTTTTTTTTATTTTTTTATTTTTTTATTTTTTATCCTCGAACCAAGACGCTGTGTTGCTTCTTGCAGACGCTGTATTGAGTCTTCTGTCTTTCCACTTGTGAAGACTTTCTCCCATTCCCGCTTTCGTCTGCCTGCTAGGGACGTGTCTGTGAACATAGGGGGGACCAAACAATTACTCTCATATGTATTAGATGGTACTTCTGTCGACAGAAAGAATGATTCTCGATCGTTACGTAGAAACTACTGAAGCGATAGATGTCGTGGCTTATGAGGGCGCCTACAGTCTTCCAAACCATCGACACTGTGTAATAAAATTCAATCAGTTCAGAGTTGATTGTTTGAGCAGTGATGCAAGTCCATCCTACTGACAGACATAAGAATGTATACCTGGAGCCTCCACCATTGTTTTGATAGCAATGTGGCGTCTATCCTTGTAATGGCCCTGCCTCAGTGCATGGACTTACGCCATTGGCCACTCAGGGGTTCTTTAACCTCAGATACCTTCACTCTTGGGGGGGATCTGTATGCTCAGGTAACGGGATCGTTACCGTGTCCTTACCGATTGCCTTACCCACGATTGACAGCACACCACTTATGCTAAAAGAGGGGGGAATGAGGGAGTTCAGTATTCCGGGGTAGCTCCCCAATAAAAAGAGATCTCTCATGTACTGCCGGTTTATTCCTTTCAACAGCTTCCAGGAATCCACCGTGCAGGTACAGGGCTTGCTCAAAAGACTCCCTCCAACAAAAGAAACAATAATACAAGATCTCACCTGATCACTCAGCCGTCTCTCGCTCTCTGACGATGCTCAGCACCAGTCCCTTTGGTCAACAGGTGCTTGGTCGCAGTACTACGATCCCACGATCGTCATACTTACGTCGCTCTCGTTTACGCTGCCCTCAAGGACAGTCCTCCACTCTCTGAACTCTAACTCACTGCTCCCCACCACACCAGAGGTCGCAGCTTATAAACCTCTCCAAACGCAACACATGCGTGCTTACGTAGCACCTCCTTGCAGATTTTCAAGATCTGGCTTGAACCGGGATTGCGCGTCCGGTGTGGTTCAAGGCTAAACCAAAACCGGCCATGACAATATCTCCCCCACTTCAACTGGACAGTGACCCCACTGTCTGGCCGGAGCTAGCCACCTAGCCACCCCGAATCTCTCCACCAACGGGCCAATTGGAGCCAAGCTCTACTGTTGACCTTATCCGTGACCATAGTGAGACCGGCGTGAAGCAAACAATAATGAGCGCGACATATCTGAGATCATTCGGGAGATGGGAACGCGGCGCATTCAGCGTGAAAACTGCTGACGCGTGAAAGAATAGTTGACTAAATTAAGCTAACGTTTACCATTGAGCATAGCCTCGTATCTGCATGGCTCCCTTGTCTATACAGTACATGGAAGATATATACACCAGGGGTGTTACACCGTAACATAGAATTGTCTCTATACTAGTAAGCTCTTAAGATGTATACAAGTAATGTTACGTTGGGAAGATATACATGTTTTGTCATTGTAAGACGTGAATACAAAATATTAGTTCTTGTCTGTGTGTTTATGTCTAGTAAGAGTTCACCCAATCTCGTCCTTTCGCTATTAGCAGCGTAATAACCTGTCTATGTTAATGCAATGTTACAAATACAGTATTCCTTTTTTCTCTCTATGTACAGTAGGATATGACAAAGCTACCTTGTTGTTCTTATATTAAGAAGATGTACTCCCTTCCTAATCTGGAAGAAGATGTACTACAGTATGTGTACAGTAATACGATGTTCGTGAGATCTGACTTCTAAGATCTTCGTTTTAACATGTTTACACTAATAAGATTTTCTATCTAAGATGGCCATCTTATAACTAACCTACCTAAGCCTAACAAAAGTAAGTGTGAGTACTCTCATTTGAGTACTATATACATTTGGACCTCGTAGTGTCCGCAACAATAAAACATTAATATATTACAATGTGGACAGTATGCATAGTAACTATTTAAACATTGTTTTTTATTATTATTATTATTTTATTTTTTATCCTCGAACCAAGACGCTGTGTTGCTTCTTGCAGGCGCTGTATTGAGTCGTCTGTCTTTCCACTTGTGAAGACTTTCTCCCCTTCCCGCTTTCGTCTGCCTGCTAGGGACGTGTCTGTGAACATAGGGGGGGACCAAATAACTACTCTCATATGTATTAGATGGTACTTCTGTAGACAGAAAGAATGATGCTCGATCGTTACGTAGAAACTACTGAAGCGATAGATGTCGTGGCTTATGAGGGCGCCTACAGTCTTCCAAGCCATCGACACTGTGTAATAAAATTCAATCAGTGCAGAGTTGATTGTTTGAGCAGTGATGCAAGTCAATCCTACTGACAGACATAAGAATGTATACCTGGCGCCTCCACCATTGTTCTGATAGCAATGTGGCGTCTATCCTTGTAATGGCCCTGCCTGAGTGCATGGACTTACGCCATAGGCCACTCAGGGGTTCTTTAACCTCAGATACCTTCACACTTGGGGGGGTTCTGTATGCTCAGGTAACGGGATCGTTACCGTGTCCTTACCGATTGCCTTACCCACCATTGACAGCACACCACTTATGCTAAAAGAGGGGGGAATGAGGGAGTTCAGGATTCCGGGGTAGCTCCCCAATAAAAAGAGATCTCTCATGTACTGCCGGTTTATTCCTTTCAACAGCTTCCAGGAATCTACCGTGCAGGTACAGGGCTTGCTCAAAAGACTCCCTTCAACAAAAGAAACAATAATACAAGATCTCACCTGATCACTCAGCCGTCTCCCTCTCTGACGATGCTCAGCACCAGTCCCTTTGGTCAACAGGTGCTTGGTCGCAATACTACGATCCCCCGATCGTCAAACTTACGTCGCTCTCGTTTACGCTGCCCTCATGGACAGTCCTCCACTCTCTCAACTCTAACTCACTGCCCTCCACCACACCAGAGGTCGCAGCTTATAAACCTCTCCAAACGCAACACATGCGTGCTTACGTAGCACATCCTTGCAGATTTTCAAGATCTGGCTTGATCCGGGATTGCGCGTCCGGTGTGGTTCAAGGCTAAACCAAAACCGGACATTACAATATCTCCCCCAGTTCAACTGGACAGTGACCCCACTGTCTGGGCGGAGCTAGCCACCTAGCCACCCCGAATCTCTCCACCAACGGTCCAATTGGAGCCAAGCTCTACTGTTGACCTTACCCGTGACCATAGTGAGACCGGCGTGAAGCAAACAATAATGAGCGCGACATATCTGAGATCATTGGGGAGATGGGAACGCGGCGCATTCAGCGTGAAAACTGCTGACGCGTGAAAGAATAGTTGACTAAATTAAGCTAACGTTTACCATTGAGCATAGCCTCGTATCTGCATGGCTCCCTTGTCTATATAGTACATGGAAGATATATACACCAGGGGTGTTACACCGTAACATAGAATTGTCTCTATACTAGTAAGCTCTTAAGATGTATATAAGTAATGTTACGTTGGGAAGATATACATGTTTTGTCATTGTAAGACGTGAATACAAAATATTTGTTCTTTTCTGTGTGTTTATGTCTAGTAATAATTCACCCAATCTCGTCCTTTCGCTATTAGCAGCGTAATAACCTGTCTATGTTAATGCAATGTTACAAATACAGTATTCCTTTTTTCTCTCTATGTACAGTAGGATATGACAAAGCTACCTTGTTGTTCTTATATTAAGAAGATGTACTCCCTTCCTTATCTGGAAGAAGATGTACTACAGTATGTGTACAGTAATACGATGTTCGTGAGATCTGACTTCTAAGATCTTCGTTTTAACATGTTTACACTAATAAGATTTTCTATCTAAGATGGCCATCTTATAACTAACCTACCTAAGCCTAACAAAAGTAAGTGTGAGTACTCTCATTTGAGTGCTATATACAATTGGACCTCGTAGTGTCCGCAACAATAAAACATTAATATATTACAATGTGGACAGTATGCATAGTAACTATTTAAACATTGTTTTCTTTATTTTTTAATTTTTTTATTTTTTATCCTCGAACCAAGACGCTGTGTTGCTTCTTGCAGGCGCTGTATTGAGTCTTCTGTCTTTCCACTTGTGAAGACTTTTTCCCCTTCCCGCTTTCGTCTGCCGGCTAGGGACGTGTCTGTGAACATAGGGGGGACCAAATAACTACTCTCATATGTATTAGATGGTACTTCTGTAGACAGAAAGAATGATGCTCGATCGTTACGTAGAAACTACTGAAGCGATAGATGTCGTGGCTTATGAGGGCGCCTACAGTCTTCCAAGCCATCGACACTGTGTAATAAAATTCAATCAGTGCAGAGTTGATTGTTTGAGCAGTGATGCAAGTCAATCCTACTGACAGACATAAGAATGTATACCTGGCGCTTCCACCATTGTTCTGATAGCAATGTGGCGTATATCCTTGTAATGGCCCTGCCTGAGTGCATGGACTTACGCCATAGGCCACTCAGGGGTTCTTTAACCTCAGATACCTTCACACTTGGGGGGGTTCTGTATGCTCAGGTAACGGGATCGTTACCGTGTCCTTACCGATTGCCTTACCCACGATTGACAGCACACCACTTATGCTAAAAGAGGGGGGAATGAGGGAGTTCAGTATTCCGGGGTAGCTCCCCAATAAAAAGAGATCTCTCATGTACTGCCGGTTTATTCCTTTCAACAGCTTCCAGGAATCTACCGTGCAGGTACAGGGCTTGCTCAAAAGACTCCCTTCAACAAAAGAAACAATAATACAAGATCTCACCTGATCACTCAGCCGTCTCCCTCTCTGACGATGCTCAGCACCAGTCCCTTTGGTCAACAGGTGCTTGGTCGCAATACTACGATCCCCCGATCGTCAAACTTACGTCGCTCTCGTTTACGCTGCCCTCATGGACAGTCCTCCACTCTCTCAACTCTAACTCACTGCCCTCCACCACACCAGAGGTCGCAGCTTATAAACCTCTCCAAACGCAACACGTGCGTGCTTACGTAGCACATCTTTGCAGATTTTCAAGATCTGGCTTGAACCGGGATTGCGCGTCCGGTGTGGTTCAAGGCTAAACCAAAACCGGCCATGACAATATCTCCCCCACTTCAACTGGACAGTGACCCCACTGTCTGGCCGGAGCTAGCCACCTAGCCACCCCGAATCTCTCCACCAACGGGCCAATTGGAGCCAAGCTCTACTGTTGACCTTATCCGTGACCATAGTGAGACCGGCGTGAAGCAAACAATAATGAGCGCGACATATCTGAGATCATTGGGGAGATGGGAACGCGGCGCTTTCAGCGTGAAAACTGCTGACGCGTGAAAGAATAGTTGACTAAATTAAGCTAACGTTTACCATTGAGCATAGCCTCGTATCTGCATGGCTCCCTTGTCTATACAGTACATGGAAGATATATACACCAGGGGTGTTACACCGTAACATAGAATTGTCTCTATACTAGTAAGCTCTTAAGATGTATACAAGTAATGTTACGTTGGGAAGATATACATGTTTTGTCATTGTAAGACGTGAATACAAAATATTTGTTCTTGTCTGTGTGTTTATGTCTAGTAAGAGTTCACCCAATCTCGTCCTTTCGCTATTAGCAGCGTAATAACCTGTCTATGTTAATGCAATGTTACAAATGCAGTATTCCTTTTTTCTCTCTATGTACAGTAGGATATGACAAAGCTACCTTGTTGTTCTTATATTAAGAAGATGTACTCCCTTCCTAATCTGGAAGAAGATGTACTACAGTATGTGTACAGTAATACGATGTTCGTGAGATCTGACTTCTAAGATCTTCGTTTTAACATGTTTACACTAATAAGATTTTCTATCTAAGATGGCCATCTTATAACTAACCTACCTAAGCCTAACAAAAGTAAGTGTGAGTACTCTCATTTGAGTACTATATACATTTGGACCTCGTAGTGTCCGCAACAATAAAACATTAATATATTACAATGTGGACAGTATGCATAGTAACTATTTAAACATTGTTTTTTTTATTATTATTATTTTATTTTTTATCCTCGAACCAAGACGCTGTGTTGCTTCTTGCAGGCGCTGTATTGAGTCTTCTGTCTTTCCACTTGTGAAGACTTTCTCCCCTTCCCGCTTTCGTCTGCCTGCTAGGGACGTGTCTGTGAACATAGGGGGGGACCAAATAACTACTCTCATATGTATTAGATGGTACTTCTGTAGACAGAAAGAATGATGCTCGATCGTTACGTAGAAACTACTGAAGCGATAGATGTCGTGGCTTATGAGGGCGCCTACAGTCTTCCAAGCCATCGACACTGTGTAATAAAATTCAATCAGTGCAGAGTTGATTGTTTGAGCAGTGATGCAAGTCAATCCTACTGACAGACATAAGAATGTATACCTGGCGCCTCCACCATTGTTCTGATAGCAATGTGGCGTCTATCCTTGTAATGGCCCTGCCTGAGTGCATGGACTTACGCCATAGGCCACTCAGGGGTTCTTTAACCTCAGATACCTTCACACTTGGGGGGGTTCTGTATGCTCAGGTAACGGGATCGTTACCGTGTCCTTACCGATTGCCTTACCCACCATTGACAGCACACCACTTATGCTAAAAGAGGGGGGAATGAGGGAGTTCAGGATTCCGGGGTAGCTCCCCAATAAAAAGAGATCTCTCATGTACTGCCGGTTTATTCCTTTCAACAGCTTCCAGGAATCTACCGTGCAGGTACAGGGCTTGCTCAAAAGACTCCCTTCAACAAAAGAAACAATAATACAAGATCTCACCTGATCACTCAGCCGTCTCCCTCTCTGACGATGCTCAGCACCAGTCCCTTTGGTCAACAGGTGCTTGGTCGCAATACTACGATCCCCCGATCGTCAAACTTACGTCGCTCTCGTTTACGCTGCCCTCATGGACAGTCCTCCACTCTCTCAACTCTAACTCACTGCCCTCCACCACACCAGAGGTCGCAGCTTATAAACCTCTCCAAACGCAACACATGCGTGCTTACGTAGCACATCCTTGCAGATTTTCAAGATCTGGCTTGAACCGGGATTGCGCGTCCGGTGTGGTTCAAGGCTAAACCAAAACCGGACATGACAATATCTCCCCCAGTTCAACTGGACAGTGACCCCACTGTCTGGGCGGAGCTAGCCACCTAGCCACCCCGAATCTCTCCACCAACGGTCCAATTGGAGCCAAGCTCTACTGTTGACCTTACCCGTGACCATAGTGAGACCGGCGTGAAGCAAACAATAATGAGCGCGACATATCTGAGATCATTGGGGAGATGGGAACGCGGCGCATTCAGCGTGAAAACTGCTGACGCGTGAAAGAATAGTTGACTAAATTAAGCTAACGTTTACCATTGAGCATAGCCTCGTATCTGCATGGCTCCCTTGTCTATATAGTACATGGAAGATATATACACCAGGGGTGTTACACCGTAACATAGAATTGTCTCTATACTAGTAAGCTCTTAAGATGTATATAAGTAATGTTACGTTGGGAAGATATACATGTTTTGTCATTGTAAGACGTGAATACAAAATATTTGTTCTTTTCTGTGTGTTTATGTCTAGTAATAATTCACCCAATCTCGTCCTTTCGCTATTAGCAGCGTAATAACCTGTCTATGTTAATGCAATGTTACAAATACAGTATTCCTTTTTTCTCTCTATGTACAGTAGGATATGACAAAGCTACCTTGTTGTTCTTATATTAAGAAGATGTACTCCCTTCCTTATCTGGAAGAAGATGTACTACAGTATGTGTACAGTAATACGATGTTCGTGAGATCTGACTTCTAAGATCTTCGTTTTAACATGTTTACACTAATAAGATTTTCTATCTAAGATGGCCATCTTATAACTAACCTACCTAAGCCTAACAAAAGTAAGTGTGAGTACTCTCATTTGAGTGCTATATACAATTGGACCTCGTAGTGTCCGCAACAATAAAACATTAATATATTACAATGTGGACAGTATGCATAGTAACTATTTAAACATTGTTTTTTTATTTTTTAATTTTTTTATTTTTTATCCTCGAACCAAGACGCTGTGTTGCTTCTTGCAGGCGCTGTATTGAGTCTTCTGTCTTTCCACTTGTGAAGACTTTTTCCCCTTCCCGCTTTCGTCTGCCGGCTAGGGACGTGTCTGTGAACATAGGGGGGACCAAATAACTACTCTCATATGTATTAGATGGTACTTCTGTAGACAGAAAGAATGATGCTCGATCGTTACGTAGAAACTACTGAAGCGATAGATGTCGTGGCTTATGAGGGCGCCTACAGTCTTCCAAGCCATCGACACTGTGTAATAAAATTCAATCAGTGCAGAGTTGATTGTTTGAGCAGTGATGCAAGTCAATCCTACTGACAGACATAAGAATGTATACCTGGCGCCTCCACCATTGTTCTGATAGCAATGTGGCGTCTATCCTTGTAATGGCCCTACCTGAGTGCATGGACTTACGCCATAGGCCACTCAGGGGTTCTTTAACCTCAGATACCTTCACACTTGGGGGGGTTCTGTATGCTCAGGTAACGGGATCGTTACCGTGTCCTTACCGATTGCCTTACCCACCATTGACAGCACACCACTTACGCTAAAAGAGGGGGGAATGAGGGAGTTCAGGATTCCGGGGTAGCTCCCCAATAAAAAGAGATCTCTCATGTACTGCCGGTTTATTCCTTTCAACAGCTTCCAGGAATCTACCGTGCAGGTACAGGGCTTGCTCAAAAGACTCCCTTCAACAAAAGAAACAATAATACAAGATCTCACCTGATCACTCAGCCGTCTCCCTCTCTGACGATGCTCAGCACCAGTCCCTTTGGTCAACAGGTGCTTGGTCGCAATACTACGATCCCCCGATCGTCAAACTTACGTCGCTCTCGTTTACGCTGCCCTCATGGACAGTCCTCCACTCTCTCAACTCTAACTCACTGCCCTCCACCACACCAGAGGTCGCAGCTTATAAACCTCTCCAAACGCAACACATGCGTGCTTACGTAGCACATCCTTGCAGATTTTCAAGATCTGGCTTGATCCGGGATTGCGCGTCCGGTGTGGTTCAAGGCTAAACCAAAACCGGACATGACAATATCTCCCCCAGTTCAACTGGACAGTGACCCCACTGTCTGGGCGGAGCTAGCCACCTAGCCACCCCGAATCTCTCCACCAACGGTCCAATTGGAGCCAAGCTCTACTGTTGACCTTACCCGTGACCATAGTGAGACCGGCGTGAAGCAAACAATAATGAGCGCGACATATCTGAGATCATTGCGGAGATGGGAACGCGGCGCATTCAGCGTGAAAACTGCTGACGCGTGAAAGAATAGTTGACTAAATTAAGCTAACGTTTACCATTGAGCATAGCCTCGTATCTGCATGGCTCCCTTGTCTATATAGTACATGGAAGATATATACACCAGGGGTGTTACACCGTAACATAGAATTGTCTCTATACTAGTAAGCTCTTAAGATGTATATAAGTAATGTTACGTTGGGAAGATATACATGTTTTGTCATTGTAAGACGTTAATACAAAATATTTGTTCTTTTCTGTGTGTTTATGTCTAGTAAGAATTCACCCAATCTCGTCCTTTCGCTATTAGCAGCGTAATAACCTGTCTATGTTAATGCAATGTTACAAATACAGTATTCCTTTTTTCTCTCTATGTACAGTAGGATATGACAAAGCTACCTTGTTGTTCTTATATTAAGAAGATGTACTCCCTTCCTTATCTGGAAGAAGATGTACTACAGTATGTGTACAGTAATACGATGTTCGTGAGATCTGACTTCTAAGATCTTCGTTTTAACATGTTTACACTATAAGATTTTCTATCTAAGATGGCCATCTTATAACTAACCTACCTAAGCCTAACAAAAGTAAGTGTGAGTACTCTCATTTGAGTGCTATATACAATTGGACCTCGTAGTGTCCGCAACAATAAAACATTAATATATTACAATGTGGACAGTATGCATAGTAACTATTTAAACATTGTTTTTTTTATTTTTTTATTTTTTTATTTTTTATCCTCGAACCAAGACGCTGTGTTGCTTCTTGCAGGCGCTGTATTGAGTCTTCTGTCTTTCCACTTGTGAAGACTTTTTCCCCTTCCCGCTTTCGTCTGCCGGCTAGGGACGTGTCTGTGAACATAGGGGGGACCAAATAACTACTCTCATATGTATTAGATGGTACTTCTGTAGACAGAAAGAATGATGCTCGATCGTTACGTAGAAACTACTGAAGCGATAGATGTCGTGGCTTATGAGGGCGCCTACAGTCTTCCAAGCCATCGACACTGTGTAATAAAATTCAATCAGTGCAGAGTTGATTGTTTGAGCAGTGATGCAAGTCAATCCTACTGACAGACATAAGAATGTATACCTGGCGCCTCCACCATTGTTCTGATAGCAATGTGGCGTATATCCTTGTAATGGCCCTGCCTGAGTGCATGGACTTACGCCATAGGCCACTCAGGGGTTCTTTAACCTCAGATACCTTCACACTTGGGGGGGTTCTGTATGCTCAGGTAACGGGATCGTTACCGTGTCCTTACCGATTGCCTTACCCACGATTGACAGCACACCACTTATGCTAAAAGAGGGGGGAATGAGGGAGTTCAGTATTCCGGGGTAGCTCCCCAATAAAAAGAGATCTCTCATGTACTGCCGGTTTATTCCTTTCAACAGCTTCCAGGAATCTACCGTGCAGGTACAGGGCTTGCTCAAAAGACTCCCTTCAACAAAAGAAACAATAATACAAGATCTCACCTGATCACTCAGCCGTCTCCCTCTCTGACGATGCTCAGCACCAGTCCCTTTGGTCAACAGGTGCTTGGTCGCAATACTACGATCCCCCGATCGTCAAACTTACGTCGCTCTCGTTTACGCTGCCCTCATGGACAGTCCTCCACTCTCTCAACTCTAACTCACTGCCCTCCACCACACCAGAGGTCGCAGCTTATAAACCTTTCCAAACGCAACACGTGCGTGCTTACGTAGCACATCTTTGCAGATTTTCAAGATCTGGCTTGAACCGGGATTGCGCGTCCGGTGTGGTTCAAGGCTAAACCAAAACCGGCCATGACAATATCTCCCCCACTTCAACTGGACAGTGACCCCACTGTCTGGCCGGAGCTAGCCACCTAGCCACCCCGAATCTCTCCACCAACGGGCCAATTGGAGCCAAGCTCTACTGTTGACCTTATCCGTGACCATAGTGAGACCGGCGTGAAGCAAACAATAATGAGCGCGACATATCTGAGATCATTGGGGAGATGGGAACGCGGCGCTTTCAGCGTGAAAACTGCTGACGCGTGAAAGAATAGTTGACTAAATTAAGCTAACGTTTACCATTGAGCATAGCCTCGTATCTGCATGGCTCCCTTGTCTATACAGTACATGGAAGATATATACACCAGGGGTGTTACACCGTAACATAGAATTGTCTCTATACTAGTAAGCTCTTAAGATGTATACAAGTAATGTTACGTTGGGAAGATATACATGTTTTGTCATTGTAAGACGTGAATACAAAATATTTGTTCTTGTCTGTGTGTTTATGTCTAGTAAGAGTTCACCCAATCTCGTCCTTTCGCTATTAGCAGCGTAATAACCTGTCTATGTTAATGCAATGTTACAAATACAGTATTCCTTTTTTCTCTCTATGTACAGTAGGATATGACAAAGCTACCTTGTTGTTCTTATATTAAGAAGATGTACTCCCTTCCTAATCTGGAAGAAGATGTACTACAGTATGTGTACAGTAATACGATGTTCGT
Organism: Meconema thalassinum; assembly: GCA_946902985.2. Classification (NCBI taxonomy): domain Eukaryota; kingdom Metazoa; phylum Arthropoda; class Insecta; order Orthoptera; family Tettigoniidae; genus Meconema; species Meconema thalassinum. The sequence goes on from OX336391.1 coordinate 208,692,174, forward strand.
GAGATCTGACTTCTAAGATCTTCGTTTTAACATGTTTACACTATAAGATTTTCTATCTAAGATGGCCATCTTATAACTAACCTACCTAAGCCTAACAAAAGTAAGTGTGAGTACTCTCATTTGAGTGCTATATACAATTGGACCTCGTAGTGTCCGCAACAATAAAACATTAATATATTACAATGTGGACAGTATGCATAGTAACTATTTAAACATTGTTTTTTTATTTATTTTTATTTTTTTATTTTTTATCCTCGAACCAAGACGCTGTGTTGCTTCTTGCAGGCGCTGTATTGAGTCTTCTGTCTTTCCACTTGTGAAGACTTTTTCCCCTTCCCGCTTTCGTCTGCCTGCTAGGGACGTGTCTGTGAACATAGGGGGACCAAATAACTACTCTCATATGTATTAGATGGTACTTCTGTAGACAGAAAGAATGATGCTCGATCGTTACGTAGAAACTACTGAAGCGATAGATGTCGTGGCTTATGAGGGCGCCTACAGTCTTCCAAACCATCGACACTGTGTAATAAAATTCAATCAGTGCAGAGTTGATTGTTTGAGCAGTGATGCAAGTTAATCCTACTGACATACATAAGAATGTATACCTGGCGCCTTCACCATTGTTTTGATAGCAATGTGGCGTCTATCCTTGTAATGGCCCTGCCTGAGTGCATGGACTTACGCCATAGGCCACTCAGGGGTTCTTTAACCTCAGATACCTTCACTCTTGGGGGGGATCTGTATGCTCAGGTAACGGGATCGTTACCGTGTCCTTACCGATTGCCTTATCCACGATTGACAGCACACCACTTATGCTAAAAGAGAGGGGAATGAGGGAGTTCAGGATTCCGGGGTAGCTCCCCAATAAAAAGAGATCTCTCATGTACTGCCGGTTTATTCCTTTCAACAGCTTCCAGGAATCCACCGTGCAGGTATAGGGCTTGCTCAAAAGACTCCCTTCAACAAAAGAAACAATAATACAAGATCTCACCTGATCACTCAGCCGTCTCTCTCTCTCTCTCTGAAAATGCTCAGCACCAGTCCCTTTGGTCAACAGGTGCTTGGTCGCAATAATACGATCCCCCGATCGTCAAACTTACGTCGCTCTCGTTAACGCTGCCCTCAAGGACAGTCCTCCTCTCTCTCAACTCTAACTCACTGCCCTCCACCACACCAGAGGTCGCAGCTTATAAACCTCTCCAAACGCAACACACATGCGTGCTTACGTAGCACCTCCTTGCAGATTCTCAAGATCTGGCTAGAACCGGGATTGGGCGTCCGGTATGTTTCAAGGCTAAACCAAAACCGGGACATGACAATATCTCCCCCAGTTCAACTGGACAGTGACCCCACTGTCTGGGCGGAGCTAGCCACCTAGCCACCCCGAATCTCTCCACCAACGGTCCAATTGGAGCCAAGCTCTACTGTTGACCTTACCCGTGACCATAGTGAGACCGGCGTGAAGCAAACAATAATGAGCGCGACATATCTGAGATCATTGGGGAGATGGGAACTCGGCGCATTCAGCGTGAAAACTGCTGACGCGTGAAAGAATAGTTGACTAAATTAAGCTAACGTTTACCATTGAGCATAGCCTCGTATCTGCACGGCTCCCTTGTCTATACAGTACATGGAAGATATATACACCAGGGGTGTTACACCGTAACATAGAATTGTCTCTATACTAGTAAGCTCTTAAGATGTATACAAGTAATGTTACGTTGGGAAGATATACATGTTTTGTCATTGTAAGACGTGAATACAAAATATTTGTTCTTGTCTGTGTGTTTATGTCTAGTAAGAGTTCACCCAATCTCGTCCTTTCGCTATTAGCAGCGTAATAACCTGTCTATGTTAATGCAATGTTACAAATACAGTATTCCTTTTTTCTCTCTATGTACAGTAGGATATGACAAAGCTACCTTGTTGTTCTTATATTAAGAAGATGTACTCCCTTCCTAATCTGGAAGAAGATGTACTACAGTATGTGTACAGTAATACGATGTTCGTGAGATCTGACTTCTAAGATCTTCGTTTTAACATGTTTACACTAATAAGATTTTCTATCTAAGATGGCCATCTTATAACTAACCTACCTAAGCCTAACAAAAGTAAGTGTGAGTACTCTCATTTGAGTACTATATACATTTGGACCTCGTAGTGTCCGCAACAATAAAACATTAATATATTACAATGTGGACAGTATGCATAGTAACTATTTAAACATTGGTTTTTTTTTATTATTTTTATTTTTTATCCTCGAACCAAGACGCTGTGTTGCTTCTTGCAGGCGCTGTATTGAGTCTTCTGTCTTTCCACTTGTGAAGACTTTCTCCCCTTCCCGCTTTCGTCTGCCTGCTAGGGACGTGTCTGTGAACATAGGGGGGGACCAAATAACTACTCTCATATGTATTAGATGGTACTTCTGTAGACAGAAAGAATGATGCTCGATCGTTACGTAGAAACTACTGAAGCGATAGATGTCGTGGCTTATGAGGGCGCCTACAGTCTTCCAAGCCATCGACACTGTGTAATAAAATTCAATCAGTGCAGAGTTGATTGTTTGAGCAGTGATGCAAGTCAATCCTACTGACAGACATAAGAATGTATACCTGGCGCCTCCACCATTGTTCTGATAGCAATGTGGCGTATATCCTTGTAATGGCCCTGCCTGAGTGCATGGACTTACGCCATAGGCCACTCAGGGGTTCTTTAACCTCAGATACCTTCACACTTGGGGGGGTTCTGTATGCTCAGGTAACGGGATCGTTACCGTGTCCTTACCGATTGCCTTACCCACGATTGACAGCACACCACTTATGCTAAAAGAGGGGGGAATGAGGGAGTTCAGTATTCCGGGGTAGCTCCCCAATAAAAAGAGATCTCTCATGTACTGCCGGTTTATTCCTTTCAACAGCTTCCAGGAATCTACCGTGCAGGTACAGGGCTTGCTCAAAAGACTCCCTTCAACAAAAGAAACAATAATACAAGATCTCACCTGATCACTCAGCCGTCTCCCTCTCTGACGATGCTCAGCACCAGTCCCTTTGGTCAACAGGTGCTTGGTCGCAATACTACGATCCCCCGATCGTCAAACTTACGTCGCTCTCGTTTACGCTGCCCTCATGGACAGTCCTCCACTCTCTCAACTCTAACTCACTGCCCTCCACCACACCAGAGGTCGCAGCTTATAAACCTCTCCAAACGCAACACGTGCGTGCTTACGTAGCACATCTTTGCAGATTTTCAAGATCTGGCTTGAACCGGGATTGCGCGTCCGGTGTGGTTCAAGGCTAAACCAAAACCGGCCATGACAATATCTCCCCCACTTCAACTGGACAGTGACCCCACTGTCTGGCCGGAGCTAGCCACCTAGCCACCCCGAATCTCTCCACCAACGGGCCAATTGGAGCCAAGCTCTACTGTTGACCTTATCCGTGACCATAGTGAGACCGGCGTGAAGCAAACAATAATGAGCGCGACATATCTGAGATCATTGGGGAGATGGGAACGCGGCGCATTCAGCGTGAAAACTGCTGACGCGTGAAAGAATAGTTGACTAAATTAAGCTAACGTTTACCATTGAGCATAGCCTCGTATCTGCATGGCTCCCTTGTCTATACAGTACATGGAAGATATATACACCAGGGGTGTTACACCGTAACATAGAATTGTCTCTATACTAGTAAGCTCTTAAGATGTATACAAGTAATGTTACGTTGGGAAGATATACATGTTTTGTCATTGTAAGACGTGAATACAAAATATTTGTTCTTGTCTGTGTGTTTATGTCTAGTAAGAGTTCACCCAATCTCGTCCTTTCGCTATTAGCAGCGTAATAACCTGTCTATGTTAATGCAATGTTACAAATACAGTATTCCTTTTTTCTCTCTATGTACAGTAGGATATGACAAAGCTACCTTGTTGTTCTTATATTAAGAAGATGTACTCCCTTCTTAATCTGGAAGAAGATGTACTATAGTATGTGTACAGTAATACGATGTTCGTGAGATCTGACTTCTAAGATCTTCGTTTTAACATGTTTACACTAATAAGATTTTCTATCTAAGATGGCCATCTTATAACTAACCTACCTAAGCCTAACAAAAGTAAGTGTGAGTACTCTCATTTGAGTGCTATATACAATTGGACCTCGTAGTGTCCGCAACAATAAAACATTAATATATTACAATGTGGACAGTATGCATAATAACTATTTAAACATTGGTTTTTTTTATTTTTTTATTTTTTTATTTTTTATCCTCGAACCAAGACGCTGTGTTGCTTCTTGCAGGCGCTGTATTGAGTCTTCTGTCTTTCCACTTGTGAAGACTTTTTCCCCTTCCCGCTTTCGTCTGCCGGCTAGGGACGTGTCTGTGAACATAGGGGGGGACCAAATAACTACTCTCATATGTATTAGATGGTACTTCTGTAGACAGAAAGAATGATGCTCGATCGTTACGTAGAAACTACTGAAGCGATAGATGTCGTGGCTTATGAGGGCGCCTACAGTCTTCCAAGCCATCGACACTGTGTAATAAAATTCAATCAGTGCAGAGTTGATTGTTTGAGCAGTGATGCAAGTCAATCCTACTGACAGACATAAGAATGTATACCTGGCGCCTCCACCATTGTTCTGATAGCAATGTGGCGTCTATCCTTGTAATGGCCCTGCCTGAGTGCATGGACTTACGCCATAGGCCACTCAGGGGTTCTTTAACCTCAGATACCTTCACACTTGGGGGGGTTCTGTATGCTCAGGTAACGGGATCGTTACCGTGTCCTTACCGATTGCCTTACCCACCATTGACAGCACACCACTTATGCTAAAAGAGGGGGGAATGAGGGAGTTCAGGATTCCGGGGTAGCTCCCCAATAAAAAGAGATCTCTCATGTACTGCCGGTTTATTCCTTTCAACAGCTTCCAGGAATCTACCGTGCAGGTACAGGGCTTGCTCAAAAGACTCCCTTCAACAAAAGAAACAATAATACAAGATCTCACCTGATCACTCAGCCGTCTCCCTCTCTGACGATGCTCAGCACCAGTCCCTTTGGTCAACAGGTGCTTGGTCGCAATACTACGATCCCCCGATCGTCAAACTTACGTCGCTCTCGTTTACGCTGCCCTCATGGACAGTCCTCCACTCTCTCAACTCTAACTCACTGCCCTCCACCACACCAGAGGTCGCAGCTTATAAACCTCTCCAAACGCAACACATGCGTGCTTACGTAGCACATCCTTGCAGATTTTCAAGATCTGGCTTGAACCGGGATTGCGCGTCCGGTGTGGTTCAAGGCTAAACCAAAACCGGACATGACAATATCTCCCCCAGTTCAACTGGACAGTGACCCCACTGTCTGGGCGGAGCTAGCCACCTAGCCACCCCGAATCTCTCCACCAACGGGCCAATTGGAGCCAAGCTCTACTGTTGACCTTATCCGTGACCATAGTGAGACCGGCGTGAAGCAAACAATAATGAGCGCGACATATCTGAGATCATTGGAGAGATGGGAACGCGGCGCATTCAGCGTGAAAACTGCTGACGCGTGAAAGAATAGTTGACTAAATTAAGCTAACGTTTACCATTGAGCATAGCCTCGTATCTGCATGGCTCCCTTGTCTATACAGTACATGGAAGATATATACACCAGGGGTGTTACACCGTAACATAGAATTGTCTCTATACTAGTAAGCTCTTAAGATGTATACAAGTAATGTTACGTTAGGAAGATATACATGTTTTGTCATTGTAAGACGTGAATACAAAATATTTGTTCTTGTCTGTGTGTTTATGTCTAGTAAGAGTTCACCCAATCTCGTCCTTTCGCTATTAGCAGCGTAATAACCTGTCTATGTTAATGCAATGTTACAAATACAGTATTCCTTTTTTTCTCTCTATGTACAGTAGGATATGACAAAGCTACCTTGTTGTTCTTATATTAAGAAGATGTACTCCCTTCCTAATCTGGAAGAAGATGTACTACAGTATGTGTACAGTAATACGATGTTCGTGAGATCTGACTTCTAAGATCTTCGTTTTAACATGTTTACACTATAAGATTTTCTATCTAAGATGGCCATCTTATAACTAACCTACCTAAGCCTAACAAAAGTAAGTGTGAGTACTCTCATTTGAGTACTATATTCAATTGGACCTCGTAGTGTCCGCAACAATAAAACATTAATATATTACAATGTGGACAGTATGCATAATAACTATTTAAACATTGTTTTTTTTATTTTTTTATTTTTTTATTTTTTATCCTCGAACCAAGACGCTGTGTTGCTTCTTGCAGACGCTGTATTGAGTCTTCTGTCTTTCCACTTGTGAAGACTTTCTCCCATTCCCGCTTTCGTCTGCCTGCTAGGGACGTGTCTGTGAACATAGGGGGGACCAAACAATTACTCTCATATGTATTAGATGGTACTTCTGTCGACAGAAAGAATGATTCTCGATCGTTACGTAGAAACTACTGAAGCGATAGATGTCGTGGCTTATGAGGGCGCCTACAGTCTTCCAAACCATCGACACTGTGTAATAAAATTCAATCAGTTCAGAGTTGATTGTTTGAGCAGTGATGCAAGTCCATCCTACTGACAGACATAAGAATGTATACCTGGCGCCTCCACCATTGTTTTGATAGCAATGTGGCGTCTATCCTTGTAATGGCCCTGCCTCAGTGCATGGACTTACGCCATTGGCCACTCAGGGGTTCTTTAACCTCAGATACCTACACTCTTGGGGGGGATCTGTATGCTCAGGTAACGGGATCGTTACCGTGTCCTTACCGATTGCCTTACCCACGATTGACAGCACACCACTTATGCTAAAAGAGGGGGGAATGAGGGAGTTCAGTATTCCGGGGTAGCTCCCCAATAAAAAGAGATCTCTCATGTACTGCCGGTTTATTCCTTTCAACAGCTTCCAGGAATCCACCGTGCAGGTACAGGGCTTGCTCAAAAGACTCCCTCCAACAAAAGAAACAATAATACAAGATCTCACCTGATCGCTCAGCCGTCTCTCGCTCTCTGACGATGCTCAGCACCAGTCCCTTTGGTCAACAGGTGCTTAGTCGCAGTACTACGATCCCACGATCGTCATACTTACGTCGCTCTCGTTTACGCTGCCCTCAAGGACAGTCCTCCACTCTCTGAACTCTAACTCACTGCTCCCCACCACACCAGAGGTCGCAGCTTATAAACCTCTCCAAACGCAACACATGCGTGCTTACGTAGCACCTCCTTGCAAATTCTCAAGATCTGGCTTGAACCGGGATTGCGCGTCCGGTGTGGTTCAAGGCTAAACCAAAACCGGGACATGACAGTATATGCACATTGTAATGCACTGGCATCTAATTTAGTTCAATTGTTTACATAACCTCAAAATGGCGGCTGTGCGAAATATTTTACTGGCATTTTATATCTCAGAAACTATTACAGATATCGGCCTGATATTATGTACAGTGATAAAGGGCACTGCTACAAGTTTATATATGTAACTTTCGAAAACCTGTCAAGTACAAAACGAACATGGCGGCCAAGCGAAATTGAAACATTTTAATAGACTTCTCTGTTGATTTAACCGTCTGGGCGCAGTGAAATGTGGTACAGTAAATGATTATACATATTGTAATGTAATGGCATCTTATTTAGTTCAATTGTTTACATAACATCAAGATGGCGGCTGTGCGAAATTTTAAAATTAAGTTTTTATTTCGTGTGTCGTAATCATGCGATCGAAGTGAAAGTTTGAATAATGAATCTACGCAATAATTTTCCTTTAATGGTACATAACTCAATGACCTATACATATAACAATCCAAAATGGCGAGCATCCGAAATATTTTGACGGTTCTCAATATCTACGAATCTTTTACAGCAATCAAACTGAATGTTTTTAATGTTCATAGAGGCTAAGAACATATGTTCACCTATCGGTCTTTCAGTAACCTGGTGAGCACAAATCCAACATGGAGGCGAAACAAAGTATATATATTTAAATGGACGTTTCTCGTGATTTTTTCATTCGAGTACAGTGAAGCTTTGCACGTTAAATGCTCATACAAATGTCAATCCACTGGCATGTAATGAATTTCAATTGTTTTCATAATCACAAGATGGCGGCTGGGCGAAATTTTAAAATCTCGCTTTTACTTCTAGTGTCCTAATCATGCGATTGAAGTTTGAATACCACAGGTACACAATAATCTTCATGTAATAGTACATAAATAAAAATCCAACCTGGCGACCATCTGAAATATTTAGACGGTTCTAAATATCTACGTATCTATCACATCAAACAAACTGAAATTTTGTATGTTGATTGAGGCAATTAACATGTGTAGGATATATGAAAATAAGCTGTATAGTTCTTCACGGAACTACTTGTTTTTTGTATTAAAGCAACACATTTAGACATCATGTGCTAAGTTATGTTTAAAATGAATGTTATACAACCAGAATTGCAACCTTTTTCAGTTCGGAGTGTAAATTATGCTTAATGACATAATTTGAATGTGATTAGCTTAAATCATCATCTTACATTTGTCATGAAAAATATAACGGAAACATATGATAGGCTATGTCATAGATATCCGGGTCTTAGTAATGATATTCAACAAGTACGGATTGGATTCTAAAAACTATCCGCTAATTTACTCCAAACATTATCCGCAGCTTATCCGCTATCCGCACAGCCATGCAAACTATATCCGCATGGCTGTACCTATATTTTACGGAAGCCAGCAGATGGCTCATACAGTACTGTGCTGTTGGGAGCTCACTTGTTCGCGCAGGGAGCCGGGGAAGGGTTTCCCAACACACAGCCTCGCTGCGGTTGCCATGGCAACGACCTAGCTGCCAGTTGGCCCGCTCCGCAGACATTCGCCAGAGACAGGTTGGTTGGTTCTTACGTTTAGGGGCACGACAACGCGGTCATGTAGCCCCGTTTGCTTTGGGTGTGTGTAGAATCTGTCTGATAACCGGTGTTAATTGTGATGACTGTATTAGTGTGTGTTATCTGTTTTTTAATTTAAGTACTGCAACTTAGAATTTTTCAAATAGTTCCTACTTTTGCCGCCAAGCTCCACCGTCAACGACTACTAGGCCAAGTTCAGAACTTCGCTACTAGACGCCACCGCAGTCGGCTCTTGGCAACGAACGTAGAAACCTAAGAGCGTTGTTTACATTTTTAACCTATCCAATTTAGCTTCACACAGGTGCAATTAGTGGAAGGTTCTTTAACATGCCATAAATCTATGACATTGGACCGCCGGCTTTACTTCCCCTCCGAAGGAAGGCATACTGAGGGATGTTTAACGCTCTTACAAAATCCGACGGCTTCGGCCGGGTTTGAACCCGCTATCTTGGGCATAGAAACTCAGCATGCTACCGACTACGCCACCGAAGCCGCTTCGCCAGAGACAGTCTGAGTGACTTCATTGGATTTCGTATCTGTGCTTTTATTTACTTAAGTCGTATTTATAATTCACTATTTTGTTTTATTTACTGTAGTTCTATGTGATCGGAAAGCTATGGCAAAATGTTTTGGGAAGGCAGATATCGTTGAGCCTCAGTCAGACTGCATGGTGCTTCGTTCTCGACGGCTACATTCCTTAGCCTAATATTTAAGTTTGTTCTTAACAGTACATGCATTCCCTGAACTGTTTACCATACGACCATGTTTCGCTGTCGTGCGATGTTGCCAAGTTCGTCATTTGTGCTTAAAATATACTCGTTGTAGAATGATCTAAAGAGATAGGTTAGCATTTCTTCACACCGAAAGTTCTCCTGAGATTGGCCTGCTTTAGCATTTAACAGACATTACGTGCAATTTATTCGTAGAAACAAATTTATTTTAGCCTATTTACTGTATCTATTACCTTATGCAATCTGTACTTAGAGTATCTCTTTATCGCGCATTTGGCAGAGCGCTATCTTTCCATCGGTAATTAGCCTCTCCTTGAATCCACGCCGAAGTACTCACTTTCAAGAATAATCTCTACAAGCATATCAATGCTCTTACAGATAATACTGGCCAATGATAATATTTCTCCTTCAAACTTGCAGGTCTGTCTGTCTATCTGTCTGTTAGGTAGTCAGCCCGGAGGCTGGTCGTATCCTCAACAAGTAGTTCCGTGAAGAACTATACAGCCTGTTTTCGAATATCCTACTTATGTTAACTGCCAGTATCAACATACAAAATTTCAGTTTGATTGCTGTAATAGATTCGTAGATATTAAGAACCGAATAAATGTTTCGGATGGTCGCCATGTTGGATTTTATATATGTAGGTCCTAGAGTTATGTACTGTTACATGAAGATTATTGTGTACGTGTAGCATTCAAACTTCAATCGCATGATTAGGACACAAGAAGTAACAAAGGAGATTTTAAAACTTCGCACAGCTGCCATTTTGTGGTTATGGAAACAATTGAAATAAATTAGATGCCAGTGGATTAACATTCGTATAAGGATTTACTGTACCAAGTTTCACTGCACTTGGATGGTTAAATTGCGAGAAACGTCCATGTGAATTTTTAACATTCGGTCGCCGCCATGTTGGATTTGTGATCACCAGGTTATTTAAAGTCCTATAGGTGAACTTATGTTCATAGCCCCTACGAACATAAAAAAATCAGTTTCATTGCTATAATAGATTCGTAGATATTCAGAGCCGTCTAAATATTTCGGATGGTCGTCATGTTGGATTGTTAAATGTATAGACCATAGAGTCATGTACCATTAAAGGAAAATTATTGCATAGGTTCATTATTCAAACTTTCACTTCGATCGCATGATTACGACACAAGAAATAAAAACTAAATTTTAAAATTCGCACAGCCGCCATCCTGAGGTTATGTAAACAATTGAACTAAATTAGATACCACTGCATTACAATGTGTATAAACATTTCCTGTACCAGATTTCATTGCGTTTGGAACATTAAATCGCGAGAAAGGTCTGTTAAAATTTTCAAATTCGCTTGGCCGCCATGTTCGTTTTGTAGTTAACCGGTTTTTGAAAGTCTTATAGATGAACTTCCAGTAGTGCCCTTTATCTCCGTACAAAATTCCAGGGTGATACCACTAATAGTTTCAAGGATTATGAATGCCGGTGGAATATTTCGCACATCCGCCATCTTCTGGTTATGTAAACAATTGAACGAAGTTAGATGTCGGTGGATTACAATGTGTATAAACATATTCTGTACCAAGTTTTATTGCGTTTGGTTGGTTAAATCGCGAGAAACCTCTATTTAAAAGTCGCAAATTCGCGTGGCCGCCATGTTGGTTTTGTAGTCACCAGTTTTACAAGAGTCACATAGATGAACTTCTAGTAGTTCCCTTTATCACCGTAAAAAATTCCAGGGTGATATCCGGAATAGTTTCGGAGATATTGAATGCTGGTGAAATATTTCGCAAAGCCGCCATGTTGGATTAGTGAGACGTAACAAAATTTGAAGGCCACGGTCGGGGTCGTCCGGAATAGTGCTATGAACTTACCGAGTTTCATTGAAATCGCTCCAGCCGTTTAGAAGTAATTAGGGACACACACACACCTCACACACACACACGCGCACGCAAGCGCACACACACACGGACAAAAGGTGATCTCATAAGCCTATTTTTTCAAAATTGAAAATAGGCTAAAACGCACCACCATAGGTTGGATGGAAACCACAGAAACCCATGACAACAATATAATGCTTGCCACGGTGGGTGGGTGGTTATCGTGTCGGGCTACCAACCCCAAGCTTGCAGGTTCACTCCTGGCCAAGGAAAGTGATTTTTGAAAGGTGACAAAAATCACGACACGCATGTCATACGTTGTTGGCATGTTAAAGAACCCATTTGAATTCAGTAGGCCGTGTTCATAATGGCAAAACTAATCTCAGGATTTTCCGCCAACACAAAGAGTTCCTCCATTCTCTACTAGAAAGCGCTATAGTGTCAAGGAGCTTAGATATCTAAACTCTTTGACTTTCATAGCACTCCTAGGAACAACAAAATTCGGCATGCAAGCTGCCCTTTGCGCGTCAAATATCAAAGCTTGCACCCTATCACTATAATGAGGCATACTATGCAAGGTGAAGAGTGAGATAGTTTGCCATTGCCTTCCTCACTGAATCAGAATAAAACACTGACGCTATGAGTAGAACCTTTCACAAGCATTGACTGCGCCCTGAAGGCTATCATTCAGCACCATCCATACCTCAGTAGTGTCCGTAAACCACAACCATGGATGAGACTGACATATCGGGTGGCTTCGGTGGCGTAGTTGGTAGCATGCTGAGCTTCTATGCCCAAGGTCACGGGTTCAAACCCGGCCAAAGCCGTTGGATTTTTTAAGAGCGTTAAAAATCCCTCAGTATGCCTTCCTTCGGGGGGGGGGGTAAGCCGGCGGTCCCATGTCATTGATTTATGGCATGTTAAAGATCCTTGAACTAATTACACCTGTGTGAAGCTAAATTGTATAGGTTTTAGGAATGTAACCACGCTCTTAGGTTTCTACGTTCGTTGCCAAGAGCCGACTGCGGTGGCGTCTAGTAGGTAAGTTCTAAACTAGGCCTAGTAGTCGTTGACGGTGGCGTTTGGCGGCAAAAGTAGGAACTATTTGAAAAATTCAAAGTTGCAGTCCTTACTTGATTTAAACAAGTAGTTCCGTGAAGAACTATACAGCCTATTTTCATATATCCTGCTCATATTAATTGCCTCTATCAACATACAAAATTTCAGTTTGATTGCTATGTTAGATTTGTAGATACAGAGAACCGACTAAATATTGCAAATGGTAGCCAGATTGGATTTTTATTTATGTACTATTACATGAAGAATATTGTGTACAAGGACACAAGAAGTGAAAACGAGATTTTAAAATTTCGCACAGCTGCCATTTTGTGGTTATGAAAACAATTGAAATAAATTAGATACCAATGGATTAGCAATTGTATAAGCATTAACGTGCAAAGTTTTACTGCACTCAGATGGTTAAATCGCGAGAAACGTCCATTTAAATATTTATACTGAACCCAACGGTATTAGGCTGACTGGTGTCGAACCTGGATCTCTGGGATAAATGAGAACAGACTAGAGATACCAGCAAGAAACGAACACAAGATCTTTTGAGGGAGTTTAAGCTATAAAAACCCCTATAGAAAGGGCACATTAAATCACTGTTGTGATATGAACAAATTCTGACATTATTTGTTAATATAATGTAGAAAATATTAGCAGAATACGGCAGTATTGGGCTGTAGGAGGCATACAATTCTGGACTTAGTGCAGAGCGTTGGAACTCTTGACAGATTGCAAATGAGCCTGGAATAGAGCCGTGGTTTCGTGGAGCCATGCCAGTCACTAGGATCTATTTATGCTGTCTGAGACAAGGCAGGACAATAATACATGGGTAAGTGAATCCCCGACACATAAGGAGATGTCCAGTGGGGTGAGAAGATGCCAGAATAATTTAATGATTACTCGGGAATGGAGTAACTCAGAGACATGAGGATTGCACCTATGTGAATGTATTGCCATGAGGCTAATTATCAAGCCGTCAAACATTGAAATCGAGGCAGATTTAATGTAACGCGCAATGACACTGAGGGAATGAGGCCAGCGCCAGAATCTGACCATGTCTTCGGGGGAAAACCAAAGACGCGGCTTGGGGACGCGCTGGCAAAGGCAATTAATATTAATTAATTGGCCGATCGATCCTCGGACACACAGGCGGATATGTGATCAGCGAGGCAAAATAGACCAGGAAAACGTTATTTCAAGACCAGAGAAGCACGGATAGAGGAGATGAAGCTCCAAGGGAATTTTAGACCTACTTTTTGTCTCCAAACAGATATAAGGTCAGTGGAGCAAGCAGTCGAGGTCAGTTGAACCATACTCTAGTGCGGAGCGCACGTTGCCGGAGTCCAGGAGGGGGACGCGCGCACTTTAGTATGTTGAGTGCTCATCAACATAATAAACATGCAGTATAACGCACTAGTTAGAACAAGTAATAAGGACAGTCGTGCCATACTTTTATAGTCGGCATTACAACTGACTACTATTGAGTACGCAGCAAATGTACCGTGTGGGGTACAAGTTAAGACAATGTCATATTAGGGAAATCGTACCTCATGACGAGGAGATATTATGTGGTATCATAATAATGTACGTGGAACTGTCCAATGAGTTGTTATAAGCAGATCATTCAGGGGGACTGTAAGTTCGGCCGAAGGACAATTGAAAGTGGTAATTGTACAAGTACAATGTACAATGGACGAGCGCAATATATAAGCTATTGGTTAGACATATAATAGGATGTCGAACTGCGCAGGTATATACTTTGTTATACGAGTGATGAAATTTCGCAGGGATACCACTGTAATTAATGCTCAGGACGATGTGGAAGCATATCTATACTATATCGGGAAATTACCTAAGGATAGAAATTGATAGACAGACTGAGGACTGATGCAAGCTGGAGGCAGAAGCATGTTTTTCATGGAAATTATTCACATGGGTACATGGGATTTGGTGCCCTGTACGGTGATTTGAGCTAAAGGTACAACTTAAGTCGGTCAAGATCTGATGTAAACAACTCTATTAACGTAACGAATAAAACGAATTAGGGGAACGACCGCACCTAACCTTAGCTAAGCTCCGATACAAACAAACATAAATATTGATAAACACCATATACTTAACATGGTCCAGGTAACATGGGGCGGTATTATTCTATCGTGGAATCGCCTGATTAGTTCAATATGTATATCTTGGCATTGCACACCCTGACCTGCGATAGGGATCTCTTATATTTATCATGTCGCCCGTGAGTGGGGCAAAACATGGTAAGCACTACCTCTATCTTATTTATCATGGCGCCCAATTTTGTGGAGCTTATGGGATTTAGGGAAAACCCATGGATTTTATATGGTATTTCATGGGGAAAACCATAATAATTATTTTTTGCCTCTAACTGTGTTTGATTGATTTTTGAGTTCAGTAGGCTTTTGAAGTAACGCAGAATCTCTCTATTGAGAAGAGAAGTGCCCAAGGGTACGAGCGCTACACACCCAATTCACAATTTATCCAAAATCCGAATTTTAAGTACAATCTTACAATATGTGTACAGTGTCTTGAATTTCTCTTCAAAACGAATCCATACATGTATCCGTGAAGCCTGCCTATATCTCCAATTGAATTTTAGTACGAATGGCTGGCACGGAGAGAATATTGCAAGGTATTGCAGAGCTAAGACAGCATTTTGACGCTGTCAATGAACAGAATAAGCTGGAAGCCAAGGCTTTCCAGGATGAAATAAATAACCGATTAGACGCTAATCAATTGGCAATTAACAATAATCAGGTTGAATTGAGTAATCGTTTAGACGCCAATCAGCTGGCAATTAATGCAAATCAGGTTGAAATGAACAATAATCAGGTTGAATTGAGTAATCGTTTAGATGCCAATCAGCTGGCGATTAATGAAAATCAGGTTGAAATAAACAACCGATTGGATGCAAATAAGGCAGAAATAAATGCTAAGTTAGGTCAAATGCAAGAAACAATTAAGACCGAGGTAACTGAAACCGTTGTAAGTATTATATCAGAAATGCAGGTTAAGACCGAAGAGCGTTTTGAGTCGATAGAAGCGAAACTCGAAAGTAATTTGCAGGCATGTGAGCACGCGCAGGATGAAACGAACAGCAGGTTAGATGCGCTGTCCAATGACATTAAGGATATTCAAATCCAAAATGAGGCGAATCTCGAACGCCAAGCGAAACAGTTTTCCGAATTTACTAGAACGGTAGATCAGAGATTAGAAGAGAATGACAGTAAATGGGATGAAAAGTTGAAAAGTTATGCTAGAGCGATTAACGCTGATTTAAAGAAGCAGGATCAGAACATATTAGACCAATGTCAGGAAATAGGAGAAATTAAGGCTATCGCTAACGAATGTAAAGAGCTGGTAGGCAACATAAAGGGTCAGGTGAGCAAAGTTTATCAAGAACTGGACCAAATTCAAAGCGACATTGTTATAGTTAACAAAAGACAAGAGGAAAACAGAGGGGAAATCGCCAAGGTCAGAAGTGAAATATCAAAGGTCAATGGGCATATCCAAGAGGAAATTAAAAGGCTGAGAGAAGAACTCGAAGTGAGAGAAGGCCAAAAGACAGAGGCAAGCGACAAGACCCTTGCTCAAATAAAGGAAGACGTAGAAGATGAACTCTCCCATATCAAGCAAAGCCTGAAGGAAGATAAGAAGAAAATATTTCAAGTGGCAGAAGAAAACCGGGATAGGCTAAGCAGAATAGAAAAAGAAGTACTCGCTCGATTGGAAAGAGCAGAGATGCGCCACAATCAAATGGAGACTAGGATAATAGCACAGGAGGAAACCCTAATGAAAGATCCTAAGTCAAGTGAAGGCAGCGTAGAAGATATGAGGAAAACCAAGTGGGCAGAATTAGAAACCCAACCTATAATAAGGAATGCTACAGGGCCAGGCGAAAGTGCATATATGACGCCAGGTGCGCCGATTGCAGCTTCTACGCCGCATGAAAATGCTATTCACAACCAAGTTATAACTGTAATTAGAGCAAGCGAGGAGAAACCAAGAAAGTTTTCAGGTAGCCATTGTAAAATGACACCGAAGTATTGGTTGAAAGAGGTGTTCGAATATCTGAATGATGCACGGATACCACAAGAGCGCAGGCTACGAGCCATAGAGAAACTAACGGAGGGAGAATGTGCGTTATGGTTTCGCAGTTTCCGTTATACCTTCGATACTGTCGAGGAGTTCCGGGAAGCGTTTCTGAAGCGATACTGGGATCCGAGTACCCAGCAGAATTTACGACTGGATTTGTACTCGAAAAGATACAGCACCAACAATCCAACGAAATATGCTGAATTTTTCGTATCTCATGTGTGTAAATTTAAAGAACTAAACCAAGCACCTAGCGAGCTAGAGCTATGCATTGCTATTGCCAAACAACTTCCTTATGAAATCCAAAGGCTGCTGATTTCGGCAAATGCAAAAACCGCAATGGAAATGGTGGCAGTTCTTAGGCAACTGGACCTCACAACATCCAATACAATGCGTCAGAATCGAACCGTGGAACAGGTACACGTAACCAACACGCAGACTGACCAATACAAAGCTCCGAAAAATAATAAAGCTACTAGCACCGTAACGTTAGATTCCAACGGACGTCAATGGGAACATGAACCTAGAATATGGCAACCGAAATATAAAGGAAACGCCGGTAGAGGAAGAGGAAGCCGAAATTCTTGGAATCAACAGAATACAAGGGGTAGACCGTACCAAAATAATGGAGGTAACAATGACCAATAAGGCAACAATCGAAATTGGAGACCCCAGAAAAGAAGGTGTAACTTCGATGACGAGGTAGAGGAACGTTATCTCGCTTCATTGCAATACCTCGATGAAAGGGGAGAAGAACCCAAGAAACAGCAAGTCCGCTGGCAAGAAGCTATTCAAAATAGGACGTCACCAGACAGATATGGGGACGGGGCCAAGAGTTTGGAGTTACAGCGCAGTGAACAGGAGAGAAGAAACTCTAACGGGACTGGCGCTGTAGGGAAAAAAAAAACACCAAAATTAGAAGATTTTGAGAATGATGGAAGGAATGCAGTCAACATCATTAATTAGATAGCTAAACCGGAAGAATTAATCGAGGATACAGGAGGATCACAGGTCATGATCAAAAGAGAATTGCCCATTATTATAGTAAGAGTGGCAGGGTTGAATATAAGAAGTCTTTTGGGCACGGGTTCAACGGTGTGTCTTATGACACAAGCTTTGTATAATGAGATAGCGCAAAGAGAAAACGTTCTGAAAATACCTATCTCAAGTGTCAAAATAAAGGGTGTCATTCCTGACAAGACGATGATATGCAAATATCAGGTATTCCTAGACTTACAGATAGGAGGCTCTATATTCTCACAGAGTTTTCTACTAGTAAGCAAATTGCCTTTTAATCTCATTATTGGGGCAGAGTTTATAAGGGAATACAGAGTGGTAATAGACCTATCACAGGACGGAGTTATGTTCCGTGTGAACGAGGAAGCCGAAGGCTTAGAGGTCTCACTCAAACAGAATGAACCAGGGAAAGATGAACAAGTATGGCATACATACAGAGACATGACTGAGGAGGAAGTGTTAGCTATCGAGCATTTAGAAGACGAACTGAAAACACTAGCCGCAGACATGGAGAAAGATCTGGAACCCGAACTGGAAGAATGTATTTTGGAAAAACTAGAAGAAGCGAAAATTGGTCCAAGAGATAAAGAAAATTAACAGAAATTGTTATTGGAACAGAAGGAAGTCTTTGACTCGAGACCTGGTCGTATAAAGAACTTCACTTATGCATTCCAAGTTAACGACTGGACACCATTTAGGCAGAAACCCTACCCAATAGCCGAAAAGCACTATGCTAAGGTCAAAGTAGCAATTCAGGAGATGTTGGAGGCCGGTGTTATTGAGAAGACATCTACGCCTTACACCATTGGTGATTGTACCCAAGACAGACGGGACTGTCAGAGTGTGCCTGGACTTGAGACATTTAAATATGAAGGTGATACCAGAGTTTGACAAAGTGCCACCTATTAAGGAAATCCTCAGAAAGTTTAAAGGGAAGACCATATTTACAAATTTAGATATCACGTCGAGCTTTCACCATATTGAATTGGAAAAGAAAACTAGTCTATTGACAGGATTTATATTTGATCAAAATACATACTCATTTTAAGACTACCCTTCGGTTTGAAAACAGCTGGTTCAGCTTTGATGAGAGCGTGAGACCGCAATCTATCCGAAGAAGTTAAAGAGAGTACCATCAGGTACGTAGATGACATTCTACTCACATCGGAATCTCTGGATGAGCACATGAGAGACCTGAACAAGTTGCTGGATAACCTTACAGAAGCTAATTTTAAGGTTAACATCAAGAAATCGCACTTCTGTCAGAGGGAAGTCAAATTCCTAGGGCACGTTGTCGATGAAAATGGAGTAAGGCCAAACCCAGAGAAATTAGAGGTAATTCGAAATTTTCCTCGACCCACGAAAGTTAAGCACGTCCGACAGTATTTGGGAGTTATTGGATTCTTTGCTAACCACTGCCCAAATTATACTACAACTGTGGCACCCCTGCAAGATCTATTGAAGAAAGGCGGCAGGTGGAATTGGACGGAGCAGTGTCAAGAAGCATTCGTGAGGTCGAAACAAATGCTTTTGGAATACGTGAAGCTGGGATATCCTGATTATACCCAGAAGTTCATAATACAGACGGATGCATCACTTGTTGGAATAGGGGCGATGCTATTCCAAGAAAATGTTGATAAGCCCGAGGAGAAAGTTTTTATTGCCTTTATAAGTAGGAGATTGATGGCCCACGAGAAAAATTACACGATTACAGAGATAGAGTTGCTCGCAATTCTGTACGCGTTACAGTACTGGCGCAAACTCGTGTATGGCTTTCAAATCGTCCTCAGAACAGACCATAAAGCTTTAACATTTTTGTTAAAGACGGATTTGTCCACCCAGAGGTTGACAAGATGGTCCCTGTATATTCAACAGTTCAATGTGGAAATAGAATACTGTCCAGGGAAAGAGAACGTAATACTGGACATGCTAAGCCGATATCCGAGAGAAGAGGAAACTCTAGCTGTCGAGATAGAAAATCGAGATCAGAAGACCGTAGACGACTTGAAGAATCTTACCACCCTACAACGCGAAGATCCGTGGTTGAAAATGATGATTGACTACTTCGAGGGACGCTTAGCAAGGGGAACTGCAATATACAGAGAGGCAGAGGCGTTATCAACAGACTACTTGTGGTACAATCAGACGCTACACAAGTGGGGTGATGTAGAGCATACCCGCCAAAGAATTGTTATTCCTGCATCTCTACAGAGGAGATTGGTGTGGCTGGCACACAGAGCGTTTGGACACCCTGGCATAGATAAGGTAACTGCTCTACTGAAAGACGCATTCATTTGGCCGAAGTTAAGAGAGACTGTAAGAAATGCTCTTAGGACATGCGATTTGTGCCAAAGGGTAAAGCCAAATCCCTTTTTAATGAGACAACGACCCATTCCGTTGTTACCAGAGAAGCCAAGGCAGCTAATGAGTGTAGACAACTTTGGACCACTGCCTAGGGCACGTAGAGGCAATAGACATTATTTTTGTAGCCATGGATGTATTTTCAAAACTGGTGGTATTATGCCCCATACAGAAGACCAGCTCGAAGCAGGTGTTAAAGAGATTGAAAGAGAGAGTTATTCCGATACTTGGGAAAACGGATAACCAACTCTCAGATCACGGGAGCTGCTTTACTAGCGCAGAATTTCGTCGAGAATTGGCAAATTTAGGAATTAGGCAGATTCTATCTACCATTCGCCATCCTGAGGCTAGCCCCGTTGAACGCGTTATGATAGAGATCCAAAAATACATGAAGGAAAATCTACTGTTCAGAAGAGAATTGGAGATGGATCGACGTTTTGGATATAATAGAGTACTGCATCAATAATACTGTGCACGAAGCGACAGGTCAAGTGCCCGTGACTCCACATTTGGATCAGAGACCGGAAAGGCCATGGACTGGTGTTATTCCACTACCTGTAGACGCGCAGCCAGGACGAGAATTGAGGATCCAGCGAACCTTCGAATATCTCCAAGCACAGGTTGAAAGACGCCAGAGAAGAAACCGTGCGAAGCGATATCATAGACCGCTTCTCATTGGGGAGAAAGTTTTAGTTAGGAGACCAGCCAGTTCAGATCCAGAAGCGCGGAAATATAAGAAATTCAATTTTGGATATCACGGCCCGTTCGAAATTATAAGAGACCTACAGAATAACGCATATAGAATAAGGCATTTAGAAACAGGAAACGAGGTCGTTATGAACGCTGCCAACCTCAAAATTTATCATTCACCAGAAGAATTCGACGAACAAGAGGAAGTTGTAGCAGCGCACACCCAAGTCAGCCAGGCAGACGAGCTTGGAGGCTCACGCAGCGAGACGGAAAGAAACCCAAGAAGCTCGCCCAGGGAAGGAAGAAGACAGACGGAGTGCAAGTGTCTACTACAGCTATACAAAGAAATGGTCGGTATTGCAGGGGAGGTTGAAGCCTTGAATGAAGCCCTCCGTGAGGACAATGCACGTCTGAGAGCCAACCTAAGAGTAGAAGGGGGAGGTATACAGACCCACTCGCAGGCAGACGACTTGAACGACCGCTTATTGTAAACACGGCGGCGGTCGGGACACAGTCAGCCAGTGACTTACAGAAGGTCACTTGCTAATGACTTCTATAAGTTTTGCAAGGGGAATATGAACCCAATGGTATTAGGCTGACTGGTGTCGAACCTGGATCTCTGGGATAAATGAGAACAGACTAGAGATACCAGCAAGAAACGAACACAAGATCTTTTGAGGGAGTTTAGGCTATAAAACCCCCTATAGAAAGGACACATTAAATCACTGTTGTGATATGAACAAATTCTGACATTATTTGTTAATATAATGTAGAAAATATTAGCAGAATACGGCAGTATTGGGCTGTAGGAGGCATACAATTCTGGACTTAGTGCAGAGCGTTGGAACTCTTGACAGATTGCAAATGAGCCTGGAATAGAGCCGTGGTTTCGTGGAGCCATGCCAGTCACTAGGATCTATTTATGCTGTCTGAGACAAGGCAGGACAGTAATGCATGGGCAAGTGAATCCCCTCCACATAAGGAGATGTCCAGTGGGGTGAGAAGATGCCAGAATAATTTAATGATTACTCGGGAATGGAGTAACTCAGAGACATGAGGATTGCACCTATGTGAATGTATTGCCATGAGGCTAATTATCAAGCCGTCAAACATTGAAATCGAGGCAGATTTAATGTAACGCGCAATGACACTGAGGGAATGAGGCCAGCGCCAGAATCTGACCATGTCTTCGGGGGAAAACCAAAGACGCGGCTTGGGGACGCGCTGGCAAAGGCAATCAATATTAATTAATTGGCCGATCGATCCTCGGACACACAGGCGGATATATGATCAGCGAGGCAAAATAGACCAGGAAATCGTTATTTCAAGACCAGAGAAGCACGGATAGAGGAGATGAAGCTCCAAGGGAATTTTAGACCTACTTTTTGTCTCCAAACAGATATAAGGTCAGTGGAGCAAGCAGTCGAGGTCAGTTGAACCATACTCTAGTGCGGAGCGCACGTTGCCGGAGTCCAGGAGGGGGACGCGCGCACTTTAGTATGTTGAGTGCTCATCAACATAATAAACATGCAGTATAACGCACTAGTTAGAACAAGTAATAAGGACAGTCGTGCCATACTTTTATAGTCGGCATTACAACTGACTACTATTGAGTACGCAGCAAATGTACCGTGTGGGGTACAAGTTAAGACAATGTCATATTAGGAAAATCGTACCTCATGACGAGGAGATATTATGTGGTATCATAATAATGTACGTGGAACTGTCCAATGAGTTGTTATAAGCAGATCATTCAGGGGGACTGTAAGTTCGGCCGAAGGACAATTGAAAGTGGTAATTGTACAAGTACAATGTACAATGGACGAGCGCAATATATAAGCTATTGGTTAGACATAATAATAGGATGTCGAACGGCGCAGGTATAAACTTTGTTATACGAGTGATGAAATTTCGCAGGGATACCACTGTAATTAATGCTCAGGACGATGTGGAAGCATATCTATGCTATATCGGGAAATTATCTAAGGATAGGAATTGATAGACAGACTTGAGGACTGATGCTAGCCGGAGGCAGAAGCATGTTTTCCATGGAAATTATTCACATGGCTACAATACTTCGCGTCGCCGCCATGTTGGATTTGTGCTCACCAGGTTACTGAAAGTCATATAGGTGAACTTATGTTCATAGCCTCTATGAACATAAAAAATTCAATTTGAATGCTGGAAAAGATTCTTAGATATTGAGAACCGTCAAAATATTTCGGATGCTCGCCATTTTGGATTGTTATATGTATAGGCCACAGAGTTATGTACCATTAAGGGAAAATTATTACGTAGCTTCATTATTCAATCTTTCACTTCGATCGCATGATTACGACACAAGAATAAAAACTTAATTTTAAAATTTCGCGCAGCCGCCATCTTTAGTTTATGTAAACAATTGAACTAAATTAGATGCCAGTGAATGACAATATGTATAATCATTTACTGTACCACATTTCAATGCGCTCATATGATTAAATCACGAGAAAAAGGTATTAGAATGTGTCAAATACGCTTGGCCGCCATGTTCGTTTCGTAGTTTACAGGTTTTTGAAAGTTACATAGATAAACTTGTAGCAGTGCTCTTTATCACCGCGGGGCGTGGTGGCTCAGCGGTCTAGCTGTATGCCTTTCACCAAGGCGGTCCGGGTTCGATTCCCGGACAATGCATGTGAGATTTTCGAAGTGAAATGCCATGTCCTGTGGTTCGGATTCCACGTAAAAAGGAGGTCCCGTGGCTCATGATCTCAAGATTAACGGTCACGTTAAACTACAAGCTTCCTTCCTTCCTTCCTTCCTTCTTTATCACCGTACAAAATTTCAGGTTGATATCTTAAATAGTTTCGGAGATATTGAATGACTGTGAAATATTTCGCACAGCCGCCATTTTGAGGTTATGTAAACAATTGAACGAAGTTAGATGTCGGTGCATTACAATGTATATAAACATATACTGTGCCAAGTTTCATTGCGTTTGGTTGGTTAAATCGCGAGAAACGTCCATTTAAAAGTCGCAACTTCGCTTGGCCGTCATGTTGGTTTTGTAGTTACCAGGTTTTCAGAGGTCGCATAAGTGAATTTCTAGTAGTTCCCTTTATCACTATACAAAATTCCAGGGTGATATCGGTAATAGTTTCGGAGATATTGAATGCTGGTGAAATATTTCGCACAGCCGCCATGTTGGATTGGTGAGACGTAACAGAATTTCAAGGGCACGGTCGGGGTCGCCCGGAATAGAGCTATGAACTTACCGAGTTTCATTGAAATCTCTCCAGCCGTTTAGATTTTATTAGGGGGACACCCACACACACGAATCACACACGCACACGGACAAAAGGTGATCTCAAAGCCTATTTTTTCAAAATTGAAAATAGGCTAAAAACAGATACACACACTAATACAGCCATTACAATTAACACCGGTTATCAGACAGATTCTGCACACACCCAAAGTACACGGGGCTACATGACCGCGTTGCCGCAGCCTCTAAACTGAGGAACCAACCAACCAGACTGAGATATCGGTAGAATGAAAAAAAAAATCCACAGCCTGCTTCCAGTCTCCGACCGGGTCAGGAATGGAATGAATGAAGCCCCCATCTAGTGGCGAGGATATGAACAATGCCGGCTGCCGAGGCCTGACGCACTCCTCTGGGGCAATGATTAAATGAATGACAGATGGAATGAAATGATAGTGGAGAGTGTTGCTGGAATGAAATTTTGACAGGGAAAACCGGAGTACCCGGAGAAAAACCTGTCTGCCTCCGTTTTGTCCAGCACAGATCTCACATGGATTGGCCGGGATTTGAACCACGGACCCAGCGGTGAGAGGCCGGCGTGCTGCCGCCTAAGCCACGGAGGCTCATCGGTAGAATAATGTGTCCTATTAGAAATCGGATTGTGGAAAGTAAAAACCATGAATTTTCAGATTCAGATACACGGTTGCTTTTTTTTTATTATTGTTGCTGCTTCAATTAGGGCTTGACACATGTTGATCTTCATCCCCATGTACTTGGCATTTGTCTGATAACCTGTGAATTCTCCTGGGTATTACAGTACCTTAATCAGAATTTTATCAGAATGCTCAAATAATTCCTCAGTTGAGTATTCATTTTTAATTATCCATGGATGGCCCAAACCACTAAATTAAGGATATAATGATTATTGGCCGTTTATAACTCATTGAATTACACGAAAATGAATCATTAGAGCTGTAAGATTATAAAAAATACGATTTTCTTGTCACTTTTCTTCATTATCATTCAATATTGTATTGGCGGATTCAGTGGCGCAGTTGGTAGCATGATGGACTGCTGCGCCCAATACAGCGGGTTCAAACCCGGCCGAAGTCGTCGGATTTTTTAAGAGCGTTAAAAATCCTTCAGTATGCCTTCCTTCGGAGGGGAAGTAAAGCCGCCGGTCCCATGTCATAGATTTATGGCATGTTAAAGATCCTTTCACAGACTAAACTTGTGTAAAGCAAAATTGTTAGGTTAGATTTCGTCGGAACCCTCTATCAAAGTTCTAACGTTCACCACTAGGTATCATTGATATCTGGTAGCAAAAGTTGAAACTACTTGAAATTAAACGGAACTTATAGCTCACCCCAATAAGGGTGTCCGCTGGAAGCAGCTACAGACTCAGGCGAGCCGAACATGTCCTCGGACACTCCCGGCACTATAAGCCATACAATAAATAAATAAATAAATAAATAAATAAAATATTGTATTATGTACTGTCGATTTTAATTTTATACATACCATATTGCGGTTTTGTGTACTAATCCATCAGATATTCTTGTGCCAAATCATGCTAATTCCTCAGTAACATAAAATTTTGAAGCTTCGCGAGGCCGCTATCTTTAATGTGCAAAATTGATAGACTTCTGTTTGCAGCAGACTGAAGATCTTGTACCTCTTTGCCATGTTTCAAAATTTTAATTTTATCAGATGGTGTATTCAATGTGTGATTATTGACTTTAATATCTTCAAGATGGTTGTGTGTACCATTCAATCTGATTGTCTTGTGTTTTTTGAAAGTAAAGCCCCTTATACAAAACTCACCCCCGCATCATAAACTTTCATGATTATTCAATTATACGCAACTATCCCCAGCTTTGAGGCCATTCTTTTAGTGTTGCCATATAGCAATTGTAACTCTTCAGTCGGTCAACACAAGATAACATCAATTACTGGAAATTGCGGAAAGAAACCCCTAAAAATACACGAGATTAAAACATATTTGTTACTGATTACAGAAGAGGGAGAAAACTATAGGGTGCCATGTTTCGCTCGTCAAGCGAGCATTGTCAGATCTCATTGTTCAAATCTATGAGTCAAAATAACTCTACAAGACACTACTAGATCCCACAATGTCAACCATCAAACGGAAAAAGAGTCCTCAAACAACAACCCTCATAAGGGTTAATACAGATGTTTTAAAAAAACTGTTGAGACTCCTAGAAATTAAATGTTTATCCCTCCCTATATTATTCGGCTAAGGTCCCATTCCAGTTTTGTACGGAAAATAAGGTCCCATTAACACCAACATACACATATGGGGTACCTACAGGTTCAGCATAACCCAATGCGTGAGCGAAACGCACTCACTTACTCTTTAAATGCCTCACAATTAAATAAATACCTTAAAATATGTATATTTACAATGAAATAATGAAAGAATGCAACACGGTAACCAGAATCTCACAGGTCCATCTATTTCTGTAAGACGCAATGCAATTCCAATTACTGTATTACATTACTGTGAACGTTTCCAGACGGTCATAAGGTTATCACTGAACCAAATTACGCTGTACAATTCATCAATACATACAGTATAATGCGCTTAAGGGGGTCAAGGGGCACTTTAGAATTTTTTCACGCAACTTTCACGTTGAATGTGGTACGAAAGGTCTTTTTCACCCGACTATAAAGGGTCTCCGAAAACCACATTTAAAGGCCCTGATATTAACAGTGTCTGTGATATTCCCAGAAAACTAACTTCACTCTGATATACCTATGAAGGAATGACAAACCCCTAACCACTGCACCAGTAGCTGAATTGATGAAGTCTGATTATACATACTGTGCCCAATCGGACACGGCAGATTGGCATCGAACTCGGGTCTTATCAGAGAAGACCAGGCCCATGATTATGCCTAGAGTCGAACCATTGATCTCTGAGGGGGAACAACTACAGGGAACCCGAAGAGCAATGAGTTGTATAATGACATATAATAATATAGCATGATTTCACGGCTAGAATGTGAATATCATAGCCGTTAAAGGGAAAAATTGTTAGAAAATGCAGTCATATGTACGTTTTCGAAGCATAGAAGCATGAAAGCAAGCCAGTTTACTAATCGCAGCCAGCAGAGGGGTGGAGATTCGTGTCGCCGAAGGAACTCATTTCGTCTGGACCGCTGGGACAGCTCGAAATTAATGACCCTGGGGTTCACCGATCGACAACGCTTGAGACCGGAGTGGGACTAATAGCCCACGGAAATTAATTGATTGCAGCCAATTGGAGCATCGAAATGGAGTAAAATGTACACCCAGGTGAATATATTCTAGGAGAGATAATTTAGGAGTGGTCTCACACCTAAGTTAAAGCCTATATCTCTAAATAAGCCTGTGAACACAGAGCATACGCGCGAGAGGAATGATTCGGAGACCCGCACGAGGGGATTTACCATGGTGGCGTCATGACGCTATGGAAAAAGGCAATTAATTGTAATTAATTTGCCGAAGCGATCGCTTGCACGAGAGTGATTATGGGACTTCCACACCTAGATAAACGAGGTGTATACGTCGTTTTGAATGGGAATGCATTATTTCAAGAAAGGAGTCGCTCTCGTATGTCATGTGGACTACATTTTACGAGAAACCTTTATATAGGGGGAGCAGAGCAGACCAAGCCAGTTCGTCTTCAGTTCGTCTTCAGTTCCTCTGCAGTTCATCTTTAGTTCTTGTTCAGTTCGTCTTTAGTCTACACGTAAACTAAAACGCTGCCAGTAAGTGCGCGAAATTTTAGAGTATCGACGCTCGAATATATTTGAAGAACAATGGAAGCGCATCATACAGCTTCTTAATAGTAATTATGAATCGCGTAAGATTTAATCTACAGCAGATATTTATCCATTATTATACGCAAGTGTAATTCGCTACAGCGGAGGAATAATTTAGGACGTTTTTGGACACGGAATACCAGGAGGTATTGTCATAGTTATAAATGACGCAGTATCGTCAGGATCACTACAATTATGGGAGCCGGGAAGGCATCACAAGTAATCATGACGGTGAAATGAACTGTATTGAAGGTGACGAGAATCGAACGCACACACACGCAAGATAGACTTTCACGGAGACCAGCGGTTGTCGTAGCTGCATCGCATCTCTGAGGTCAGGCGTTAGGAGGAGTCCAATTAAGGTTCCCCATGTGAAATAGTGCGAGAAGTGTATATAAGTTTTATTACAGTGATTTCAAAAGTGTTTATGTGTAGTGTGATATAATATGTATTGTGTTAAAATGAGAAAAGCCAGTGATAAAAATATTATTACCATGTGTCGTGTGAGATATAGCATGATGGCTTAAACCAAGCATCATGGTAGGCTCGTGGCTGGTGTGCTGGAATAATCCAGCGAAAATGAAAAGTGAGTACAAATTTACAATGTTATTCTAATTAGATAGTTCACCATACAACGATGCATCACCTTAAGACTAAGATGTAACAGTCACTTATGTACGAGCTTTCACCACTCGTATTTTGGTAGAATATGGCTTGGAGGGTGATTTGTTTAGGGCCATTCAGGCCTAAGATAGTGATGAATGTAACGGTAACGTTAAATGATAATAATAACAATAATAATCTGGGGTCGGTAACAGTAATCAGTAATGTGATAGGCATTTCAGGCCTAAAGAACGTACAAAGTGTGTCATGTCTAATATAAAGATACTGTATTTGGTAAACAGTAAGAAAGTAACGTAAAATATAGCGAGATACGAGAGTTTTTCAGTGTCAGTGAAGTGTTGAATGAATATTTGTTATGGTCAATTCTTAGGATTGTACTTGAGAACCATTAAAGTAATGTAAGCCAGTAAATTTATACTTGTTTTTGGAGCTATTTGAAGCTTTGGCTTAAAAGTAATTTCAGAGAGGACGTGAGTGCCTTAATAATTGAGTCATCTATGAGAAGTATTGTTTGAGCCGCATATAGCGAGCGAGGTAACGTAGAATCAAGTGATTTACGTCAATAAAGTTGCGGGGACCACTCTAACATAGCTTGCACGTTCGGTGAAAAGGTGGCTAATCTACGAGATAGTATTGCCGTGATGCATACTTGTATTATTCGCAGCGAGTGGTACGGAGGTTATCTGTATCCACGGCTTGCAGGAATAATTGCCACGAGGGATGCTCTTCGAGACCCCGTGAGCACATGCATTAATTGATCTGCCCTGAGGGGAGAATCATGTTCGTCGTATAGGAAACGCAGATTTCCTTATTATTATATTAGGCAGCTGCTGATGAGAAATCTTGTATTCTCATTGTGATGCGCACCCGAAGCCACTAGTATTCGCCACAGAACGGCAAAGCTATTACCGGATCCATCCCCAGCCATGAATGTTAATTAGGAGCCGAGTTGAGCCCATTACACTATAAATATCTGTCTGTTAGGTAGTCAGCCCGAAGGCTGGTTGGATCCTCAAAAAGTACCGCCGTTACGTTATGTGAGTAGATACCCACAAAAACCCAAGGCAGCGCTATTTTGAGGCGTTCTAGGCAAGAAGAGGAGTGAGGTAGTTTGCCATTGCTTTCCTCACTGAGTCAGAACAGTAGTCCTAACCCTATGAGTAGAACCTTTCACAACATCCACAGGCACGGACTGTGCCCCGAATGCCATTACTAAGCACCACCCATACCTCAGTAGCTTCCATATAATCACAGCCATGAGAGAAACTGAGACATCGGTGAAAAGCCACCTTTTACTCTAGCCTGTGCCAACTGACAAATGCAAAATAAATGGTAAATAATTAGAATGACTCAGTTAATAGAGACAACACTCAGCGTAACTCCTTTGTACTGCAATTGTAAACAAAGATGACCTTGCTAGCAGCCGGGGGGGGGGGGGGGTATGTAGACCACGAGGACGGCCGCCATCTTGCTCGGCCAGCTGGAACTAATTTTATTGCCTGCTTGAAAGGCAGGTCTATTGACCTGGTCCCTTTATTTTAAAAGCATAGTGAGACACTGAAGAATCTCGATATTTCGAAATGTAATTAAGATATGATTGTTGTGATGATGCCAATTGAATTAAATGATGTGTTTCAACACACATACCTTGTCGGATCATGGTGATCGGATAATATTTGTCCCAGTTATTCTCTGAGGAGGAACGCTGAACCAAATAAATGTAGGCATCTTTTTAAAGTGCATTTTTGCCCAGTTCACACTAATTTATGCAGACGGGTAGGTGACTTCTAAGAACATGACACGTTTGTAACGATATAATTTCGACCAGACCCAGAAAATCGTTGTATGGTGAAACTATAAACATTTCTATCCATGTGTATTTTGGAAGGGAAAACGTACCACTTTAGCGTTTCATATTGATGGGAAAAAGGAAGACGATTCACACGACACAACACTTGTTAAGTAAGGCATAAGGTAATGAATTTATGTCAATGAAAGTAAATGCCCGTAAAAAAAGAACGGATTAGTGTTTAATTATTACTGAATTAATGTCATTTAATGTAATATGACTATTGTGTTGTGACACTCCAGTATCTGTTAAATTGTCCCACGGGAAGAACGCTATGGAGACTCGTATATGTCTGAAAGTATCAATGATAGGATGCTAGAAATAGATTTGAGTGCAGTGAAGCACTAATTAAGAAGAGACTCACAAAATAACCTTGATATTCATTGTGGGAATTAAATGTAAATTATCCTTTGTTTATATTTTTGTTGTATAGCCATGATGTTATATCATTAAATGTTGTATTTAGGAATATGTTGTTTCTTTCATGTAGAGTAGTTACCTGACAGACTCAAATCCTGAACATGTGGTCGTATGGTGGGCATGAACGTCCCATACCTCGAAAGAACGTGAGTTAGCTGGGATACGAACACATGTTCCATGTGATGACATTTGGGCACAATACCAAGGATAAATCAGTCATAGCATTCATGATTGAGATTTTGCTAAGTGGACCCTTTACAACTAGAATATTCACGGGCGAAGCCGTGAAGGGTAATGCTAGTTAATATTAACAAGGTTGCTAGGATGAAAAATCATAAAACCACTCGGAAACGGTACCCTCCCTCCTCCAAACTAATCCACGAAAGCTTGGCTAATAGACTACTGCGGAGAAATATGTAAAGCAATAAACCCCCAGAATAGAAATATAAACATTGATCTGGTGATGCTCGCTTCTGTGATCCGTAACAAATATATTTTAACCCATGTAATTTTTTCAGGTGTTTCTCCACATTTCCCAGTAATTGGGATTACATTCTGTTGACCGACTGAAAATTATACTCTGCCATAACATATTTTATGTGGTACGCATGTGAATGTGTCAAATCGATGATCTTATGCATTCAGCCGCGCACAGTTTTCCGCGGTACTTGTCAAGTTTCGAAATTGCAAACTTATCAGATGGTATATTCTATATGGGGGTTGAGTGTAATTTTCAAGGTGATAGTTATTAATCTTGCGCAAGTAAAGTCTCTTATACATAACCCATATTTCACAGACTTTTGTGGTTATTGTTCAATTATCCCCATCTTTATCTGTTTTTTTTTTAAATTCGCATTGGTGCCATCTTGAATTTATCAAGTTGATGGTCTTGTGCATTCAGCCGATTCTTTCAGGGTAACACTTTCTTGGCAAATTGCAAGTTTATGGGACGGTGAATTATCAATTTTACCAATTTTAGTGAAGTCATGTGCAGGCGTTCAACAGTTATAAGAGGAAGGAAAGAAGATTGTAGTTTTACGTGACCGTGAATCTTGTGATTATGAGCTACGGGACCTCCTTTTTACGTGGAATCCGAACCACAGGACAGGACATTTCATTTCGAAAATCTCACTTGCATTGACCAGGAATCGAACCCAGGTCACCTTGGTGAGAGGCCAACAGCTTGACCGCTGCGCCACCTCGCCCCCAGTTATAAGTGGAGACAGATAAGCAGACAGACACACAAGTAGCCTCTGGTTGTTCTCATACTCCTACATTTACATAGTTTTCTTCAAAACGTTAGTGGTTCCGAAAATGACTAAATTGAGTTGTTTAGTTTCCAAACCAGCCGAGCACATCTGTCAATTCCCATATTTTAAAGCACTAAAAGTAATTTGTCGTATATTATCATTTTAAGTGATCCAGTCGACTTCGTCGTTACGTTACGGTGACGTCACGAAATGTACCGAGAATGCACTGAGGTGTGTGACGTCATAGTACCGCTTGGTGCATGTGTACTGAGGTCACTGGTGAGCTCAGGAGTTACGAGACGGCGAGCGGGACGTCATCCAGCCAACTCCCTCCTTTCACCGCGCTCCAGCTCCCTCATGACTTGTAACTTTCTAGCGTTCTGATTGTTTCTTGATCATCTAACATGGGAAGAGTCTTTGGCTTCAGGCGAAGCAACAAGCCTCAAGGCCTTTCTAGCATTTTTCATAATTTGTAGCATTTAAAATGATATAAAGTCCAGTCTTTCAGACTGACTGTCTCTTCTTTTTAATTCAGAGAGTGTTTCAGCAAAGTTCACTCCAGTCAGTGGTGGCTGGCGGATAATTGTTGTGGGTGTTGCACTATTTTCATTAAGGGGGATGGGTGTTAGGGTAAACGACTGATTGATATCAGAGAAAACTATATTCAATTGCGCTTTAAAAAGGATGTACCGGTACGTCATTCATCACGGATGCCGCATTTCAGAGAACATCACATTGTCATCGGCTTAAATGGATTATAAGTTAGTCTACATGAAAACCTTCAGGAGAACAAAACAACGTAACTTACTGTATATAAGAGGGCGAGTGTCACAAGTTCGCGCAAATTACATTGCAAAACATGGTATCGGCTGGTATGGTTGACGGAGCATCTCGGATGTCTCCGACCACGTCTCGGCTCCCTTGTTGCAATCAGCGGGCAACGACCAGCCGAGTTAACTGTTGGGATAGGACTTACTCGGTCTAGCTTCTCTGCCATATCCTCACTATTGAGATCTGGTCGGTGCTTGGGCCTGGCAACGACCAAACGAACGAGTGCTCTTAGACAGTCGGCGCGCTTCACTTTCTCAGACAGTTCACAGTAACTTACTATAAGATTTCCTGAATTATTAAAAAACAGAATTATGAATTCCTATACATATAACAGGAAACGTACAGCTTTTATTACTAAAATAGTACATTACGCAACGAGCCTATAGTGGCAATAATTAAGACACGAGTATGTTTATAAAACGACCGAAGTGAGTTTTATAATTTCCATACGAGTGTCTTAATTACCATTATAGGCGAGTTGCATACGACTGTTTATGTTCGACGATAATTATAACTATTTTATGTTCGAACATAAATATTCATAAATGTCTGTCGAGATTTCGCCAGTTTTATGTACTGAACAAAGCGCATGGGACGCAGAGAATTCCACGGCCTCCTCGAATACCCCACTATGACACTACTGCTAGCCACTCAGTGAAATTTAAAATAGTAGGCCGTGGAAGTCAACGCACATGTGATGCTATCCTTACCTAATTGGTCACACAACTGTTTCTTGAGCTCTGATTGGTGGGAGAAACTGTTTCATAATGAAAATTTGTACTATAATGACCCTCATTATGATACAGTTTTCCGACATTTCGACATCGTCGAACATAAATATTATTACGGTGTTAATTGTTTTTCTTGAATTAATCTGGTCGTTGTGCAACACTGCAACCTTATTACCGGCCGCCACTGACTCCAGTGTGTTAAAACCGAGGATATGGGAATAAAAGTGAATAGCATTACCCGTCGCGGCTTCACCCACGAATATTCTAGTTGTAAAGAGTACACTTAGCAAAATCTCAAACATGAATGCTATGACTGATTTATCCTTGGTATGAATAATCAGACTTTACCAATTCAGCTACTGGTGCAGTGGTTAGGGGTTTGTCATTCCTTCATAGGTATATCAGAGAGAAGTTAGTTTTCTGGGAATATCACAGACACTGTTAATTTAAGGGCCTTAAAATGTGGTTTTCGGAGACCCTTTATAGGTGGGTGAAAAAGACCTTTCGCACACTCACACGTGAAAATTGCGTGAAAAAATTCTAGTGTGCCCCTTGACCCCCTTAAGCGCATTTTACTGTATGTATTGATGAATTTTACAGCTTAATTTGGTTCAGTGATAACGTTATAACCGTCTGGAACTTTCACAGTACAGTAATGTAATAATTGGAATTGCATTGCGTCTTACAGGAATAGATCGACCTGTGAGATTCTGTTACCATGGTTACCGTGTTGCATTCTTTCATTATTTCATTGTAAATATACATGTTTTAAGGTATTTATTTAATTGTGGGGCATTTAAAGAGTAAGTGAGTGCGTTTCGCTTACGCATTGGGTTATGCTGAACCTGAAGGTACCCCATATGTGTAGGTTGGTGTTAATGGGACAATATTTTCGGTACAAAACTGGAATGGGACCTTAGAAGAATAATATAGGGAGGGATCCTAATTGAATAGTGTACTGTGCACAATTTCTATTGCACAAGAGTCTTACAATGTTTTATTATTTTGCTTCGAGTGCGCAGTGCCAATGTCTAACACGTATGCCTAATTAAGTCTAATTCAATTGCTAACTACACACCGATATCTAGATGTTTGATAGATTTCATTCGAGAGCCACCTATTGCAATGAATACCATGTTGCGACTTACAGAACAATTCGACATATCTTTGCGTTTCATGTCCCCTAACCCCAAAACCACCGTCAGTTTGCACCAATCACTTTCAAACATATATTTATTTTATGTATTTATTTATTTATTTATTTATGTATGTATTTATTTATTTATTTATTTATTTATCGTATGGCTTTTAGTGCCGGGAGTGTCCGAGGACATGTTCGGCTCGCCAGAGGCCGTAGCTGCTTCAAGCGGACACCCATGGGGTGAGCTACAAGTTCCGTTCAATTTCAAGTAGTTCCAACTTTCGCTACCAGATGTCAATGATACCTAGTGGTGAACGTTGGAACTTTAATAGAGCGTTCCAACAAAACCTAACCTAGAAATTTGGCTTCCACACAAGTTTAATCTGTGGAAGGATCTTTCTCATGCCATAAACCTATGACATGGGACCGCCGGCTTTACTTCCCCTCCGAAGGAAGGCATACTGAAGGATTTTAACGCTCTTAAAAAATCCGACGACTTCGGCCGGGTTTGAACCTGCTATCTTGGGCACAGCAATTCAGCATGCTACCAACTACGCTTCATAAATTATAACCAATCAAAATCTCGGTTAAGTTCGTTAATGAGCAAAATTGGCCGAAGGGGGTGGAATTTGACCGGAGGGGGGGGGGGGATTTTTCGAAAAGTTAAATATCGTTATAACTTTCTTATTATGTGATAAATCAGCTTTCCACGATGGGTGAGTGGTTATCATGTCGGACTACCAACCCCAAGATTGCAGGTTCGCTCCCGGTCGTGGTAAGTGATTTATGAAGGGCGACAAAAATCATGACACGCATGTCATACGTTGTTGGCATATTAAAGCACCCATTTGAATTCAGAAGGCCGTGTTCATAATGGCAAAATTAATCTCGGGATTTTCCGCCAACACAAAGTTCCTCCATTCTCTACTAGAAAGCGCTATAGTATCAAGGAGCTTAGACATCTAATCTCCATGACTTCCACAGGGTTCCAAGGAATGACAAAATTCGACAAGCAAGCTGCCCTCTGGGCGTCAATTAGCAAAGCTTGCACCCGGAACCCGAGGTCATACGATACTACTACTATGTGATAAATCGAATCCATTCCAAAATTCATACAATTCTTCGGATAAGGGCCAAAACTTATCCCAGTAGAGTTTTTGGATAGCACCAACCATTGACCAAAGGGGTGAGAAGAATGGAATTTTAGGAGAGAGAAAAGTACACGGTGCTACATGAGAATGATGTCGCAAATCCCTATAGAAGTAGTGGTACGCAATTTGTCACGCACGACTAGGTCACTGAGTAATCATAGTTCTGAATCCAATAGTAGTGGCATTTAATTAGCAACAGTTGGTAGCATTGACACCATGAATCAATCAGGACAGCGGATCGCAGGACGTCAGGGGTATTACCAATTCGGTTAATGAAGTTACAGACGTCATCTGAGTGCATACAGCACAACAAGATAACAACCATACCTTGAAAAACACGAGATTTTGGAGAGGACTGAACATTGAACACCTATTGATGCACTGTGTAAATCTGAATGAGTAAATAATAATCACCAGATTGGGCGATAAGAGATCGACAGGTACGGTATATAAGATGTTGGTGTCTGTTGATTACTCATCTGGCTGTTAGCATGAAGCATCTTCTGAGTCTCACTTTGTTGGCTGTGTTTAGTCTGGGAGCTGGGCATGAGGCGTCTCTCAGAGGAACGCTTGGAGGTATGCCTAATTAAGTCTAATTCAATTGCTAACTACACACCGATATCTAGATGTTTGATAGATTTCATTCGAGAGCCACCTATTGCAATGAATACCATGTTGCGACTTACAGAACAATTCGACATATCTTTGCGTTTCATGTCCCCTAACCCCAAAACCACCGTCAGTTTGCACCAATCACTTTCAAACATATATTTATTTTATTTATTTATTTATTTATTTATGTATTTATTTATTTATCGTATGGCTTTTAGTGCCGGGAGTGTCCGAGGACATATTCGGCTCGCCAGAGGCTGTAGCTGCTTCAAGCGGACACCCATGGGGTGAGCTACAAGTTCCGTTCAATTTCAAGTAGTTCCAACTTTCGCTACCAGATGTCAATGATACCTAGTGGTGAACGTTGGAACTTTAATAGAGCGTTCCAACAAAACCTAAAGACTTTAAACATATTCCGATTCACAATATCTCCGAAATTATTTAAGCAATCAAAATGAATATGTTTTATGGTGATAGAGAACTTTTAACTAAGTAGGCCTACATAATGTGTGACTTTCAAAATCCAGAGACACCAAAACAACATAGTGGCCTAGTGATTTACAAATATTTCAAATGATTTTTCTGGCGATCTAATCACCCGAGGGCAATGATGCTAAGAATAGGGAATCCTTATTCAGAGCTTAGTATAGAGACATCCCAGGTTCAATTGTTTTCAAGAATTCAAGATGGCATCAGTTCGACATTGTAAAACCTTATTTGTTTTATTTATCGTACCGTGTTCAAGTGTTTGAAGAGAAGATTCGTATAATAGGCTATTAAAATAATCATAATCTAATGACGCTAAATTCTGTAGCTTACTTTTCGTAAATAATATAAGTCGTGGATTTGCCTTTTCTTAATTAAACTCTCCTGACTCTCTACAGAAAGATGCTGTGGCGACTCTGCCGTCTGGACGTGGAACGAAATGATTGTTCCATGAGGGACTTGCTAACTTGCGTTTAGTCTCCTAGTAATTTCGTCACTTTCCGTCCTCCTGATTCTTCATATTCAGTTATTAACCGGGCCTTCAGGTCTAAGAATGGCGTTTTCGAAAGTGGTCTTATTAATAAGTCTGGCTCCAGTGAGCAGATAACATAGTTGAACTTCGTAAGCTCTTTCGTGATGTTAGCTGTAGCAAATTGGGACTTAATCTGCACTGGCCATACTTAAACATTTTTACGCCAAATTGGTGATATTTTAATTGACACTCGTGAAATTACAGGTTCATTTGATGTAGGCATACCTGATGTTTGCTGTTCTGCGTTAGACATGATATTAACGCACTGTATCTGCACGATGTATTGCGACCGGGAGTAACACAAATCACGTCAGAGTCACCAATGTGTTTTTTTAGCCTACTTTTCACATTTTGCAAAAATGAGGAAAAAGTAGACTTATGAGATCGGGCAAATGTGTGTGTGTGTGTCTGTCTGTCTGTCTGTCTGGCTGTCCTTCTGTCTGTCTGTCTGTCTGTCTGACTGTCTGGCTGTGTGTGTGTGTGTGTGTGTGTGTGTGTGTGTGTGTGTGTGTGTGTGTGTGTGTGTGTGTGTCCTATCAACTCCTAAACGGCTGGAGCAATCGAAACAAAATTTGGTAGGAGTAAAGATCTATACCTGAATATCTCACGGCCATATTTGAAACTGATATCAGTGCTACCAACTGCTGAAAAATCGCAATTGAAATTTGATCTCCATGTTTGATATCTTGGAAGATATGAATGGGAGCTATGTCAAAATTGGCACACGCATAGATAATAATATTGCAGTTTAATTTCCAGGAGGCCATACATGGCAGTGTTGCCAAAATAATTATAAGCCTGCTAATAGGTCCAATTTTTAAATGCATATCACTTCTACACTATCAATTGTAATTCAACCAAATTTTGTATGTGCTATGTGTACATATACAGACATGACGGAGCGTTTTCGTAAGATCCACCAGGGCTGCTAACTGTTAATAAATGCTCTCAATTTATTTTATACAAATACCAATATATCATAAAGTATGCAAGCCGACAGCTTTAAACTATGCACACGTTTAGTACCTGCCATTCTATATAAATTTGGAGTAACTTATATACGTCAGTGCTACCAACATGATTCTAAGCTTGGTGATAGGTCCAACTTTAAATACATGTAACTTCTATACTATCATTTGCAAATCAACCAAATTTCGTATGTACTATGTGTATCATGACAGAAATGACTATGCGTATTCTTAAGAGCAACCAGGGCTGCCAACTGTTAATAAATGCTATCTCTATTTTTGTTACCCTAATATCAATATATCTGAAAGTATGCAAGCCAATAGCTCTAAACTTTGCACACGTATAGTACCTGGCGTTCTAGATTAATTTGGAGTAACTAATATACGTCAGTGCTGCCAACATGATTCTAAGCCTGCTGATAGGTCCAATTTTAAAATGCATGTAACTTCTATACTAAGGAATGGATTTCCTTCAAAATTGTCACAACAATAGATCGCATTATTTCAGATTATTTCTGACTAATATATGCATGACATTGTTGCCAACGTGATTTTACGCGCTGTTAGATCCAATGTTTAACTTTATGTAACGCCCATGCTATCCATTGGACTTCAACCAAATTTTGTATTCTATTCCTTAAGAGATGGAACTAAGAATATATTATTTCACCAGGGCTGACAACTATAGTGTTCAATTAGGCTACATTAGGCTACATTATTCCAGGTATACAGTGTTTCGAACTAATGTGAAATTTCTATATTACCAACTTAATTTCGTCATTATTCTAGATAGATCCATATAGATTAATCATTGGCATGATTCTTAAATTTTAAGAAAAGTAGGCTCTTTAGTTCGTCACGGAACTTCTTGTTTATTAATGATAAACCACTTACCGTTGTTTTGCGTAATTTATTTTATAATTCAGTAACAATCTCCAAGAAGGAATAAAGAGAGCTGAGAGAAAATTTTTATCAGGACTTCAAAGAATAAAGAAAGCAAGCCAGCAAGTCCCTCATGGAACAATGCCATCTCGCGGGAGGAGTCTTAATACAAATATATATATTTTATTTATTTTTATTTTTTGTCGTGTGGCCTCCTGAGAGGCGACCTGCGCGTCGGGATGAGAGATGGAATGGATGAAGATGAATGAAACTGGGCAAGGAAGTGGAAGGAAGCGGCCGTGTCCTGTCAGAAGGTACCGTCCCAGCATTTGCCTGGTGTTGAAAATGGGGAAACCACGGAAAACCATTTCAAGGACGGCCGACGGTGGGGCTCGAACCCACGTGTCTACCAAGTCAGCAGAGAGCTTGGCCCCATGACCTAACCGTGCGCTTTTAGCGAGCGTAGCCACTGCTGTCGGTAATACAAAAAGCTCTATTATATTCTATACCTCTAGCCACCTCAAGACCTAAGCGGTCCCTTTGATGTTCTGGTCTGTGAAGAGACTAACGCGCCAGGAAATAGTTCCCAATTTTCTTGCTTGTTTTTGGCGTACAAGATTTTCCAACACATGTTGCTATATTTCCATAAGCTGGCTAGATTACTTTTCAGAATTTCCTGTGTAAAAATCATTTTCACGTTATTTGGGACCGTTGCCAACTTTGCTTTTCATGTGATGAATTGTGTGTGTGGTTTGAATATAGTTTTAGTGGTATTTGGAACGATAGGCAGAGTAATTCAGTACTAATTGATGTTATATTACATTTTCTTTTGTAGAAACCTTGTTTGAGCGGCAAAAGAGCACCCGAGTTATTCGATTTTATGGCAAATCAGGCTCAAAGGTTGGCAACTCTGTTAGGATTGCACAAAGTTCCACAAGTAGACAAAGTGTTCAAACTTCAGATGTACAGCTTGAATCACCAATAAAATACTTCACAGGTACCGATAATCAAAGTAGAGAGAAGTTGAGTGAAGGGTGTAAACAAATGATTTTGAATGTATATAATAGTAGGTTGAGTGATGACAATCTGGAGTTTCCATGTCGGAAAAAAAAGAAGGAACAAAGAGAGGAGATACGCGGAGGGATATTTTCCTCATGGAGGAAAGAATAAGAGGAGATGCCCTGAGCTCGTTTGAGTGAAGCCAAGCGCTGCAACCAAAGTGGGCGTAACCTTAACTCGTATTCGGTGTTCTGTGACTTGCATGAGGTATTGTGTACGGTCTTTTCCGAGTTTGTTAAGAATAATGTCGTGTAGTGCATATGGTTGTACGAATCGACAAACTAACAACATCCCAGGAATATCTTTCCACAGGTAGGTTAAGCAAAAAGACATATTAGGCCTATTAGTATACTTGAAAGTTAAATATCAATTGAAGCTGAACCGTTGTAAGTTTCATCCATGCAATTCTGTTGCAGGTTGAGCTTTTTTCTATTAGTTTAGCATAGTTATTACGTTTTGCCGCGTCTTTCTTACAAAACTAGCCTTCCATAGGTGCTCTCATATTTCTATTTAAATTGGCTTTTAAAACGATAACGCAGCTTTTTTGTGCCAGGTACCGTAATGTACAGAGTGTATTCTGCCTCTCCAAGAAAAAATCTTGACTTGTCATTGCAGTTTTATGTCACTAAAATCCATTACTAGTTGGAGTGGTTTACGGCTTTAAGCATAGGGACAGCCATTGTCTTGCAACCAATGTGGGCGAGTCGTTTGGCTTCAACAGCTTGCGCTAGGCAGCGCGGCGAAGGCATCTCCTTCCGTTCTTTCCTCCATGATTTTCCTCGATGTTTGGTATAGCACATAATTTCTCAATGTAATGGTCGTGTATCAAAATCTACTGAGTGCATCACATAGAAAATCCTCTTGACAGCCGGCAGAGTTTTTAACCCTGGAACAATACAGTGGGGCACTCAATGCCCCGAGAATTTTCGTTCCCCGATTACGTTATGCTGATACGCCTGATAAGCGGCCACCTCCTGTGACTTTCACTTGACTTCGGCTGTCTTTAAGTCAATGTGTATACGTCTTAGCAGTGACAATTATTTATACCCAAAGCAGTGTCTCCAGGGCATTGAGTGCTCCATCTGCCCACGATCCAAGGACACCAAGACCACTGTGGTGTGCTCAGAATGCAAAGGTTTGTGCGTAAACATCATGGCTTGGTGTTTTGTAGTGAATGTGAGAAGTGAAAATGATGATTATGTTGATGATGACCAACGAAAGAGTATCTACAATAACCTTGACAAATTGCTAATATTTTGGTTTTCTATTATATTCACACAGTTATTTTCATTTTACAGCCTTCATAGTTAAGTATGCTGTGCTACAGGGTTGATTTCGCTCAATTTTATTCCAGTTATTAGTAATACAACATGAAGTGCATAGAAAAAGTCAAGGCAACTTTCATGAAAAAAGTCCTGTGTATCTCAAAGTATACCCCATCCCGACTGTGCTATGAAATGTCACGAGAGACCTTCTACATCGAAGATTGAAGGTGTCAACTATTGCTCCCATCTATCGCCCAGTACGAGGACCTTCTAAAAGAGCTCAAAACGAAGAGGATGCAAATATGGAGTGACTTTTATTTAACAGCCGCAATGACGTCCGATGAGTGGAAGGGTCCATGTTACGACCTCAGACATACAATCACTCGTTTCGCAATACATGAATTCTACTTCAAGCTCTGCAAAATGGAAGGGTATCATGAGCCCAGTATAGAATGCATTTGCAAATTGTGTGGAAGTGGCTGTGAAAAGTATCATGTCATGACATGCAGACAAAAAGTTGAGTCACTTACTATCGTTTGTTGTCAATGAGAAATGATTGTAATCTTGGATATTTTGGGTTTTTATTATTTTTATATTGCCCCATGGCCATTGGCTGCAATAAATACCTTCTTATTATTTTAATGCATCAGAGTTGTGTTTCTGTCCTGGGATACTCAGTGCCCCAGGGTTAATGGAGAAGACCAGTAGGATATATGAAGATAGGATGTTTAGTTCTTCATGGAACTACTTGTTTATTTTTGTTATTATCCATTCCATTTACGTTGTGTATTGAATTCTTCGATAAAGTGAATTTCTTTATCCACAGCATGGTTGAAACCAAGCGCACCTGTGAAGTCGGTTGGAACTCAGTATAGAGAAGAACGGCTTCAGCAGAACCGCAGCGAGCTTATGTACGGATTCTCAGATCAAGGCGGTGCTGATGGAAATGGAGACTACCAGACGAATATACGCCCTTCTACACCAACGTTACAGAAGAACTTCAACTTCACTATACCTTTCTTTGGTTTCCGCTACAACTACACTAGGGTACGAGATAACTTGTATTTCTTTAAATAGCATTGAGGCAATTTCTAGTGTTCTCTAATCAGTAATTATGGTACAGTAGAACGTTGTTTATCCGGGCGTCAAACAACCGGAACGTCAATTATCCGGACAAGCAAAAGAAAAAAAGACGGAGCAGCGCGTGCTGTCTACAGTAG
The DNA here is from genome assembly GCA_946902985.2 of Meconema thalassinum. Classification (NCBI taxonomy): domain Eukaryota; kingdom Metazoa; phylum Arthropoda; class Insecta; order Orthoptera; family Tettigoniidae; genus Meconema; species Meconema thalassinum. Next base: position 208,735,029 of record OX336391.1, read on the forward strand.
TGAGTCGGTTCTCGTTTTCAATGGTTGCCTCTTACCATTTATTTACTCTATAATGGTTCAACATGTCACAGTACAGTGAGTACTGTATTACGTTGTGAATATGGCTTCTACGAGTGCCAAAAAGGAAAAACGATATCGCAATTTTTTATCGATGACAGGAAGTGGAGATCATTTACAAACTAGATAAAGGTGAGAGTGTGCAGTGTTTAATGAAAACTTACAGTGTTGGAAAATCCGCATTTTATAATTTGAAGAACAGAAAAGGTGAAATTCTGAATTATTATGCATCGAAGTTAGATATTGAAGAAGGATCTTAAAAGAGAAAAACCATGAAATCAGCTACGGATGAAAAATTGAAAGAAGCTGCGTACTTATGGTTTATTCAAACATGAAGTAAGGGAGATCCCTTTTCTGGACCTTTGTTAGCGTTGCAACTAAATGAGAAGCTTTGGTGGTTATCACCATAATGTACTGAGTATGTTCTTCCTATGAAATAGCTTGCCACGGTGGGTGAGTGGATAGCGTGTCGGTCTACTAACCCCAAGATTGCAGGTTCGCCCCTGACCGTGGTAAGTGATTTTTGAAAGGCGGCAAAAATACGATACGCATGTCATACGATGTTGGCATGTCAAAGAACCCATTTGAATTCAGTAGGCCGAGTTCATAATGGCAAAATTAATCTCGGGAGTTTCCGCCAGCACAAAGTTCCTCATTTCTCTACTAGAAAGCGCTATTGTGTTCAAGGAGATTAGATATCTAACATCTAACCTCCTTGACTTTCATAGTCAAGGAACTACGAAATTCGACATGCAAGCTACCCTCTGGGCGTCAAATAGCAAAGCTTGCACCAGGCACCCGAGGCCATACGATATTATTATTATTATCCTATGAAATAAACTAATGTTTGATTATCCGGAACGCTTTCGGTCCCAACCAGTCCGGATAAACGACGTTCTACTGTATTTATCGGCATTTCATTACAAGTTAGCCTATTTTCTTAAAATCAGTTTCAGACATTCTAAGGATTTAAACTAGGGGATTTCTGACAAAAGAAATTTTGGAAAGGGTCTTTTTCCGAGAGGTGTGCCGGCCCCATGGTGTTGGGGTAGCGCGCCAGGCCCCAGGTAGAGCCCTGCACGGATAATCAAAACGTTATCCGCAACCGCCCCGCATCCGCACCACTACTTCTTCCGGCATTCCCACGTTTGTTATCCGAATCTACTGGCATCATAATAATATTTTTAATTAGATAAAGCATAATTTACTAAAGCAACATATTTAGACATTTGAGGAAGAAATCGTTCCCTTAGGTTTTGTATGTTAAGTGCTATGTTTAAAATGAATGTTACACAGCCAGAATTGCAACCCTTTCCTGCTCGGAGTGTTATTATGCTTAATGACATAATTTGAATGAGATTGACTTAAATCATTTCATGAAAGAAGCATAACGGAAAGGAATATGATTTGTCATAAACATCCGGGTCCTAATGAAAAATGAAAATTCACAGCCTGCTTCCAGTCTCCGACCGGGCCAGGAATGGAATGAATGAAGCCCCCATCTAGCGGCGAGGATATGAACTGTGCCGAGGCCTGACGCACTTCTCTGGGGCAATGATTAAATGAATGACAGATGAAATGAAACGATAGTGGAGGATGTGGCTGGAATGTAATTTTGACAGGGAAAACCGGAGTACCTGGAGAAAAACCTGTCTGCCTCCGTTTTGTCCAGCACAGTTCTCACATGGAGTGACCGAGATTTGAACCACGGACTCAGCGGTGAGAGGCCGGCGTGCTGCCGCCTAAGCCACGGAGGCTTCATCCGGGTCCTAATAATGATATTAAACAAGTTTGGATTGTATTCTAAAAATTATCCTCAAATTTTCTCCTAATATTATTCGCAGCTTACCCGCAATCCGCACAGTCATGCAAACTATATCCGCATGGTGAAATCTTTTGTGGATATCCGCGGGTATCCGCATCCGCGCAGGGCTTGAGCCCCAGGTTCAATTCCCGGCTCCATAAGAGATTTTAGAAAGTGATGTGTGGGCTAGATCGGGATGCAGTCAGCCTCGTGAGGATAATTGAGTAGCTGTCTAATAACAGTGAGACAGCGCCCCGGTCACGGAGACCAAGATTAACGGCCGAGGGGACCCGACGCGATGACCACACGTCACCCCATAATCTGCAGGCCAAATGGCTGGGCAGCAGTCGCTTGGTAGGTCTAGGCCCTTCATGGGCTGTAGTGCCAAGGGTTATACGAAGTACGTCCAGAAAGTAAGTTTCGTTTGGTAATAACATTAAATTGTGTACAGATACAGAAAAATTATTTATTGCACAAAATTCTACAACCCTTAAACTACTTTTCCACATAACTGCCGAAATCTTGCAGGCATTTGTCGTAGCGTGGCACGAGTTTTTGTATACCTTAATCATAGACGTGTGCCGCCTGTGTCTTCAACTAGTTGTACGTTCCGCTGCAGCGCAGTTCCGCATATGCGCGGTAGACGCTCTGTATCAAGGAGAAGAAACGTGCGCCATTTGGAGAGCGCTGTCTGCCACGTACGCGTTGTTGTGCATGTTTATTCGTACAATGTCGGTGTTGATTGAAAATCCCGCCGCTCGTGAAATCAGATCTGTGATTCGTTTTCTGAATGCTAGGAAAGTGAAACCAATTGAAATTTATCGGCAAATTTGCGAAGTGTATGGACAAAATGCGATGAGTGATTCAATGGTGAGAAGATGGGTCCGACAGTTCAATGAAGGACGTAGTGAAGTGCACGATGAAGAACGAAGTCGGCGTCCATCTTTGATTAGACTACAGAAGAACTGGTTCACTCGATTGATGACAAGATCCGGGAAAACCGCAGGTTTACAATTAGTGCTCTCACTATGGAATTTCCCCAAATCTCAAGATCACTAATTCATGAAATTGTTACCGAAAAACTGAACTTTCGTAAACTTTGCCGACGTTGGGTACCAAAGATTCTTACGGAGCAACACAAAACAAAACGGATGGGTAGTGCACTTCAGTTTTTGACCCGTTACAATAAAGGCGGCGAAGAATTTCTGACACGGATTGTCACAGGAGATGAAACTTGGGTTTCTTACGACACCCCTGAAAGTAAGCGGCAATCAATGGAATGGAGGCACACTTCATCCCCAGCAAATGTTAAGCCGAAACAAATCTTGACACCTCGGAAAATGATGTGCACATTGTTCTGGGACTGGAAAGGCATCTTACTCATTGATTTCTTACCGCGTGGTCAAACAATCAACGCCGATGCTTACTGCGAGACACTTAGGAAATTGCACCGCGCAATACAGAATAAGCGCCGAGGGTTGCTGTCAAAAGGTGTTGTTTTTCTTCACGACAACGCACGACGACACGCTGAAAATGTGACGAAAAACCTCCTACAGGGATTTGGCTGGGAAGTGTTTGACTACCCTCCGTATAGCCCTGACCTCGCTCCTAGCGACTTTCATCTGTTCACACATCTCAAGTCTTTCCTTGGCGGTCAACACTTCAACAATGACGACGAGCTGAAAGAAGATGTTTCCAACTGGTTGAAGACACAGGCGGCAAACTTCTATGAAGAAGGTATCGAAAATCTTGTGTCACGCTATGACAAATGCATGCAAAAGTTCGGCAGTTATGTGGAAATGTAGTTTAAGAGGAGTAGAATATTGTGCAATAAATATTTTTTCTGTATCTGTACACAATTTAATTTTATTACCAAACGGAACTTACTTTCTGGACGTGCCTCGTATATTTCTCTTTTCTGTTACAACTACATTATTTCTAAATTTATGGATACTGTGTCAGGGGAGTGTGATGGCGTAGTGGCTTAGCTACTCGTCTTTCACTCGGACGGCTGGGGTTCAAATCCTGGTGACAGCGGGGTGGAATTCTCACCTGAAAATCACGTGGTGTCAGGAAGGGCATCCGGCCTTAAATCCCCGGGCAAAACTTGAATGAGCCTGGTTCGCTCCGGCGACCCCAATTAATTGGGAAAAGCCGAAGAAAGTTTATGGATACTGTGCCGGCTTCAAATTGTATTTGATTCTTTTATGTTTTCTAATCCACAGGTTTCATTGCATGGTTATCTGATATTCACCGATCCTCCTGCGCACTATAAATACCCCCTCGTCTTCCCCAACAAAAATTGGCCTAAGGAAAACGACCCATCATTTATCGGGATTTTCTTCAGCAAGGAGCGAAATGGTTCCATCTATCCACAAGATAGTGACCAGCGCAAACCTGGTGTGTACTTCAAGCTGGAGACTGATCTAACGAACCGGACTGATCAGTCTGGTGTTGAACTACGTGAGAGACTAACCAAGGATATTCATGAAGGAGTGAACGGATCTGACAAGTTTGTTCCAAAACATGCAATGGTCGTGACCTGGAAGAACGTGACCTTTGCTGGCGGCATTGATGCATCTCTGCACAAGGTAGGAATATACCGGGTGAAATATTTTAATACCATCTCATAGTGTAGTAGAAAAAGTTGTTGACTACCAACCCTCTGATGTCCCCGGTTTGAGTTCCGGCTCTACTAAGAATTTTGATATAATTTGATACGAGATATCCCAGCCATGGGAACCTGCCGGATGCTGTGGAAATCAACCACACTACTGCGCTTTTACTCCAGCCCAGTAGGCCTTCCTTCGGAGGGGAAGTAAAGCCGGCGGTCCCATGTCATAGATTTATGGCAGGATAAAGAACCTTCCACTAATTACACCTGTGTGAAGCTAAATTGTAGGTTAGGTTAAACTTTTGACAAACGCTCTGAGGTTCCGACGTTCGTCGCCAGGAGTCGACTGCGGTGGCATCTGGTAACCAGATCTGAACTAGTAGTCGTTGACGGTTGCGTTTGGCGGCAAAAGTAGGAATTACTTGGAAAAATTCAATGTCTGCAGTCCTTACTTGAATTGAAAACAGATAACACACACTAATACAATCATCACAATTAACACCGGTTATCAGACAGATTCTACACACACCCAAAGTACACGGGGCTACATGACCGCGTTGTCACAGCTCCTAAACGAGGAACCAACCAACCAACCAACCATACTCCGGCCCAGGAAGCCTGGTTAGTAATAGTAATAGCCTCTATGGGTACAGGGCCATGATTTGATCTCCTTTGTTCGACACTGGAGGAGTTTCCATCTGTATTTTCACCGAGGCCTGTATGACGTTGGGTGCCGTACAGATACACTTCCCTTTTGTTTCTGTTTCCTTATATCAATCCATCAATCCCTCCCCCGCCCTTTCTCCTTATTTGGACATCCTCATTTTTCGAGGAGTCTCAATTTTCCCCCCGCCCTCTTTTCCTTCTCCTTCCTTACTGCTCTGTCATCATCATCATCATCATCTTGTACAGCAGATATGGGCACAATTCGGCTCATTGAGCAGCGCTCCCGCTCCGGCAGGTGCGCTGTCACCGAAGTTAACCTTGTAGCTGCTTGCACAGCCTGCCGTTACAAGCGGCGTATCACAACAGCATTATTTTCTCAACTGAGAGATGTAAGAGGAACTGCTTACCTACCTTACATACATAACACGACGGATCGTATTGCTAAAATCCTACGTCGGTACAACATACGGACTGTAATTGGAACTTCTGTTAAGATTAGGTAACTCCTGCGACCAACTAAGGACAGTTTGCCTAAATTGCAACAACCGGGTATCTACAGAGTTCCCTGTACTTGTGGCAAGGTTTACATCGGGCAGACTTCGAGAACAATATGCACTCGCATTAAGGAACATAATAGATGTATCAGGCTCATTCAACCTGATAAATCAGCTGTTGCCGATCATGCATTAACACCTGGCCATGATGTCATGTTCCAAGGAGTGGATGTTCTTGCCCGTATAAAGCAATATCGTCCCAGAATCATCAGGGAGGCGGTTGAAATACGTAAACACCCAGATAATTTCAACCGCGACACCGGCTACAATCTCAGTGAATCCTGGCTACCTATTATCAGAACCCTGAGAGAGTAATTCACAGCTGCTTTCCGTTGTCCCTAACATGGGGCTATAATGGCGTCCATCTTTGGGCACCTTCTATATGTTCTTTGTTGCTTTCTCTTAGCAATCATTGTCGTATTCCAGATTATTCCTGACGAAGAAAGGCATGGTTTCTTTCGAAACGCGTCGAGTTTTAATATAATAAACACGGCATAAGCCCAAAATTCAACATTATGAATATATTTATTTTATTAGGTTGTGTGTGGGAAACATAAATAATTACTTTGACAGTTGATAAGTACACACTCCTTTGCCCACTACTGATAGTCCTGAAACTACAATAAGCCAACCTAACAACTTGTTTAGAACACAAGCAACGAAACCTTACTCTAGGAGTACAGAAATAAATACATGAATAAATATCATTCACCATAAACAAGACATAGGCCTATGTGTTCTTATTATATCTGAACTGTCATTCTGCAGATGATGAGAAGGTGTGCGTATCCTTTCCCTGAAGCAGAATTCGAAGAACGGCAGTGAGATGTGCGTCAGTTAGAGTGGCTCTTCGTGGAGATTTATTTATCTTCATTAGAGACAACAGGTTCTCACACAGATATGTTGAACCAAACCTTGATAGAAGTTTGGCAGTCATTTTGTGCATGTTTGGGAAATCTGTTTGCAAAAACTGTTCATAAAAAATGTGCTAAGCTTGTTCGTGATTCATATTTAGCGTACAGCCGTACACATAATATAGGCCTACTCAGCCCGATACAATGCTGTGGCTGTACCTATGCTTGCGCCTTGACTGCGCATATTGCTATCTACTAGTAGTCGTTCCAGCACAAACTATTAGCGAGCAGTCAGCTGGTCCCGGCTCCGTGGCTCCGCTCGGGCTCATGCAGTTGGCTCCAGGAGCTGCGCTCTCTCTTTGCCCACCTATGTTGTACAGTTTCCAGCCCCAGGCTGGGTCTATTTGGAACATAAGCCTCACCACTTACTGTCGACTCGAGTTTGAAGGATGTTTGTGAAGTAGCCAATAGACCTACATAAAATCCAATAACATCATCATTTTCGTCGTTCTATTTTACGTTAGGTCATGTAGGTTTGGAATTTTTAATTTATATTTTAATATTTTTTATCGCAGTTGGAACACAAAAAGTGCACGTTATTAAGCGTGTTTCAACCATGCGTCACATTTAAGAATTATTATCTCAAAAACCCGTCATCAGATCGAATCCAAATTTTAACACAATATACATTGGAAAGTTGTATAACAGGTTTATTAATTTCACAATTGTGTGTGTCCAAGAAACAAAGTTGTTATCATTTTTGTAAGGTAACTTTTTCTCGGCTCGGGGTGGTTGGAAAATGAAGTTCTTGGTTGCATTGTAATCCTTATATATCGAAAAGTTATGCTGTATGACTGTGAAATACATAAATTAATTCACTTATTTTATATCGGTTTGTATTTCTACGGGGAAATAACACATGTTTCACCAGCTAGCCGCTCCGGAAAAAGCTGTACAGTGTTGCCGAAATGGTGCCCACACGCATCATGGCGCGTCTCGCTCGGAAGTGATGGGCTCCATCTCAACAACGCTGTACAGCATTTCCCTGAGCGGCTAGCTGGAGAACCGTGTGTTATTTTCTCGTACACATACAAATCGATATAAAATAAGTGAATTAATTTATGTATTTCTCAGTCATACAGCATAACTTTTAGATGTATATCGATTACAACGCAACCAAGAACTACATTTTCCAACCACCCCGAGCCGAGAAAAAGTTACCTCACAACAATGATAACAACTTTGTTTCTTGGACACACAAAATTGTGAAATTAATAAACCAGTTATACAACATTCCAATGTATATTGTGTTAAAATTTGGATTCGATCTGATGACGGGCTTTTGAGATAATAATTCTTAAATGTGACGCATGGTTGAAACACGCTTAAAAACGTGCATTTTTTGTGTTCCAACTGCGATAAAGAATATTAAAATACAAATTAAGAAATGCAAACCTACATGAACTAACGTAAAATAGAACGACTAAAATGTTGATGGTATTGTATTTTATGTAGGTCTATTGGTTACTTAACAAACAACCTTCAAACTCGAGTACACATGATTCTTTGGTCGACAGTAGTCCTTTCTTCCCACCACCTCACCGCAGTCACTCTGGTCAGTCCTCGCCTCTCTTCTTGACACATTCCTCAGTCCATTATCATATCCGGATCGTCGTCGTTTGCATCCGTCCTTTCCGAGGCCTGTTCCTGTTTTGAAAGCAAATATAATATCCACTACTGGCTTGCTAGGCCTATCGTAGCTTCACCAGAGCCCCGTCAGCCGTCAATTTTCAGGGTTCTCATAGGGCCTTAGCTTCATCAGAGCCCCGTCAGCCGTCAAATTTCAGGGTTCTCATTTCAACGTAGCTTCAACAGACCCCGTCAGCCGTCAATTTTCAGGGTTCTCATTTTTAAAGCCTTTGTCTGGAGCGTGGCATTCTATGGAAGTGAAACTTGGACTAAACTTATTGGTGCAGCAGAAACGAGGAGAATTAAAGCGTTCGAATGTGGTGTTACAGGAGAATGATGAAGATCAGATGGGTAGATAGGGTTACAAACGAGCAGGTAGACTATTAAGACGCGTGGGAGAGGAGAGATGTTTCTGGCGACTGCTAATGAAGCGAAGAGATTGGTTGGTAGGTCACATACTAAGACACCCAGCAATAGCAAGCTTAATTATGGAAGGAAGGGTCGAGGACAAGAACTGTAGGGTTAGACCAAGGTTAGAATATGTTAAACAGATTGCCTCGGATGTAGGGTGTGGTGGTAGCTATGTAGAGATGAAACGATTAGCTCAGGACAGGGAGGCATGGAGGACTGCATCAAACCAGTCAAAAGACTGAAGACTCAAACAACAACATAGGGCCTTCACAGCTACCGTAGCGGTCCCGGGCACACGAAGTCCCCACTGTACTTCACCCCTACAGGCAATCCCCTACTTCATGCCGTTGTCCGTCTCCCACCACGTGGAGGAGGGGTTGGACTTGTCGGAGACCCTTACTACTCTGTCCGCCGTTCTTAATATTTAAAAAATATATAATAATATGGGGCGATTTTCTACCAAGGTCCATACAGTAGTTTCTGGCTGCTATCTGGTGACGAACAGGGGAATATTCTCTAGTTTTTGTAAGCTCATTGACACACAATCTTTGGCCATATTGCTTTAATTCAATTGAAAAAGGAGGCAAGGTTCCTTTCGAAATGTTTAGAATTTTAATAGTACATTATGCAACGAGCCTATAAATGAAAATCCACAGCCTGCTTCCAGTCTCCGACCGGGTCAGGAATGGAATGAATGAAGCCCCCATCTAGCGGCGAGGATATGAACTGTGCCGGCTGCCGAGGCCTGTCGCACTCCTCTGGGGCAATGATTAAATGAATGACAGATGAAATGAAATGATGTGGAGAGTGTTGCTGGAATGAAATTTTGACAGGGAAAACCGGAGTACCCGGAGAAAAACCTGTCTGCCTCCGTTCTGTCCAGCACAGATCTCACATGGAGTGACCGGGATTTGAACCACGGACCCAGCGGTGAGAGGCCGGCGTGCTGCCGCCTAAGCCACGGAGGCTTGTATGCAACGAGCCTATAATGGCAATAATTAAGACACGAGTATGTTTGTAAAATGAGCGTATGACTGTTTATGTTCGACGATAATTATTATAACTATTTTATGTTCGAAGATAAATACTCATAAATATCTGTCGAGATTTCGCCAGATTTATGTACTGAACAGAGCGCATGGGACGCAGTGAATGCCATGTATTTGACCATGGCCTTCTCGATCACCCCACCATGACACTAGGCAACGCAGTGAGGGCCTTGGAACTCAGCGCGGGTGCGATGCTAACCTTTTCTAATTGGTCAAACAACTGTTTCTTGAGCTGTGATTGTTGGGAAAAACTGTTTCATAATGAAAAATAGTGCTATAATGACCATCATTATGATACAGTTTTCTGACATATAATAGTCAGTTCGAACATATATTGTATTGTCACACGGCAATATCCCAAAAGCATGAATATTGTAATAGTATTCCGGGCCGTGAAAACCTTAATCTACACATTAGTAATATCTTGTCAAAGCCAAGGACTCTGATCAGGCCACCAAGGCTCTTATGGGTACCGGTATGGCTTCCTTGTTTTACATACAGGGTGTCATTTATGTACTTGAGTACCCTTAAAGGGCGTGTAGGGGATGGGTATAGGATCAATTTGAGATAGGGAACCTGGGGTCGGAATGGCCTCCTAATCCCAGAAAACATGTTTGATTCCTGCCCTCCGCCCCTGTAAAGTAGGCAAGCGCGCCATCCATGTGTTACTCTGAGGTCAGGCATTCTTTAGCTGTCAATCAGGCGCGGATTCAGGGGGGGGGGTTCACGGGGGTCATGAACCCCCTCCCCCCCAAACGGAGACCAAATTTTTTTGCAAACTCAAAAAACGAAAACACAATTTCCAGACAAATAAAACTTAACGAATTTTAACTGAAAAACAGTCTTTTTTTATTTTTTTATTTTATTCAATACTGAAATATTCGAATTATTATGTTCTGTTACAACTGTACATATTTACAACTTCAAACCTCTTATATAAAAACGATTATTTATACAACAAAATCAACTCGTCTACTTTGTTTAGCAAACCTTGTAATTACCGAATCGATGTCTATAGTGATGTCACGATGAATGTGCAGCAATGCACGGATAGGAATTTTGGGCTTTTTTCGCATCAAAAAAATTTGCCGACGTCCAAACTGCAAGCTTGGTTGGCAATTTAAGCTGTGACTTTCTCCCTTTGTCGGTACCAACTCGACTTGCCGAAACTGCAACGTACCTTGATACCTTTCTCGAAGCTCGATGTAAAAGTCGCAAAACACGCCGTTGCAATTTGTACGAATATTTTTGGTTCGCTAAACGCATCAAATTTCTATCCATGAAGCTTGCAAAAAAATTGGTCTGGTTTTGTACGTTTGGTTATTTTGTGATTGCGTTTTTAGTGATACCATTTTTCTTAACAATTTCGATTCTCTGACCCCCCTCCCCCCCCCCCCTTCCAAAGCCAAACTCTAGATCGATTCTCTGACCCCCCAAAACCAAACTCTAGATCCGCGCCTGCTGTCAATGGTTTTGGCGCGTCCACCGCTCAACGCTGCATTAGCCGAGAGCTGCATTCCTCTTGCCAATTGATAGTTTCGTCGTCTTTAACTACTGCAGAAACACACGTAACTCGTAGATACTAATAATCAAAAGGCAATTAATTTACAGAATCAACGACAGTTTTAATAAAATCAGCACAGAATAAGCACGGACTGTGACTACGCCCCCTCCTGCCCCTCTAAAAAATAAAGAAAAAGAAAAAATGAAGGTATGGCACCCGAAGAGAAACGAAACCGGGACCACCGTGGCACCGCGCCTCGCCGCTATCCTCTCGGCTAACGCAGCGTTGAGCGGTGGTCGCGCCAAGACCGTTGACCTCAAAAGTGTGCCTGAACTCAGAATAACACATGGCGCGCTTCCCTACTTTACAGGGGCGGAGGGCCTGAAACAAACGTGTTTTCTGGGGTCAGGAGGCCATTCCGACCCCAGGTTCCCTATCTCAAATTGATCCTATACCCATCCCCTACACGCCCCTTAAGGGCACTCAAGTACATAAATGACACCCTGTATATTTTTATGTCCAACTAAGGAGCACGTTAGACCTTATTTATCAGAGTTCTTCTTTTCTTCCCATTATCTCTTCATCCATTCTCTGTGCCCTCTTTTGAGTTCTTCTCTCCAGGCAGTATTTTTCCGTGTAGGTTCTCGGCAAATTCGTGTCCGTTCGTTAGGGTTAGGCCCTATTCGGTTTGTTCTATTGTGAATGATTTCTTTGTTAATACCAATTTCTTGTAGGTCTTCTTTGCTACTTCATTGGCGTAGTTGGTAGCATTCTGATCTTCTATGCCCAATATCGGAGGGTCAAACCCGGCCCAAGTCGTCGGATTCTTTAAGCATTAAAAATCCCTCAGTATGCCTTCCTTCGGAGGGGAAGTAAAGCCGGCGAGCCCATGTCATTGATTTATGGCATGTAAAAGAACCTTCCACTAACTACAATTGTGTGAAGCTAAATTTGTAGATTATATTTGATTAACGCTCTATTAAGTTCCACCGTTCGCCGCCTGGTGCCGGTTGTGGTGTTATAAAGGTTTTTCTTCCACTCGGATCACTGAAATCATTACTTCTCGGTTTACTTTGGTCGTAAATAAATGTTTTCCTACAGAAACCTTCCTCGAGAAATCTTTTACAGAATGGTGAAAACCGCATAAAAATGCATCGAAATTACACGCGACTACCAAGAATCGGGGACTTAGTTTTATACCAGTGGTCTTCAGCCTTATTTTTATGAAGGACCAAATTTTTGTTATTAAATGCCTTGAGGGCCGCATTAATCTTATTATATATTATCTTTCAACTTGGAAGAAAAAACATCACTTTTTAAATAATGTTTTATTTTGTTTTAAAATTACAGTGAAATAAATATTAAAATATGTTACAAAATACAAAACTAAATTAAAAATATCAAAATGGTATTTTTTTAGTTCAATAAAATCTGATACTGTTTCTATTTCACTAATCTGTCAACATTGGCTTTTATGTTGGATGAAGCAATTCGAAGAGAGTTCTCTAAATGAGTGTCAGAAACACGATTCCTCAATTTTGACTTCACATTCTGTAACGTGTTTTTCGAGGGGTTTTATGCAACTGGCATAAGTCAGTAGGAAGCCATTCTATATTTATTTACGCGGCAAATTGTTCAGCCAAGAGAATTTTTCATGTTAATTTATTATTATTATTATTAATTTATTATAATTATTATTTAGGTATTTTCGGAGCATTTTATAAAAATTATTAGCATTCAGATAGGTTTTCTATGTCTTAGAAAACGCTATCCAGCAAATTATTACGAACGACGATATCATAGAAAATTATCTGATTACGGAATTTTACGGAGTTTTCGTCAGTTAGGGTATATCGAGAGACGTGACTCACTGGGATTTCAAGTACACGCTTAATCTTGTCGAGAAGCATGACGCAATCTTGGGTCGCAAGGTCTAGAAAAGGCGAATTGTTGGAACGGAAAACGACTTCTCCCTCTCGCGCGCCGAGTGTAAAGAAACCAGAGGAGGGGAACTAGCGGTGGGTCAACCAATCAGTGAGGACCACGCAAGCTGAAGCCGGCTGAAGAGTGGGGGAGCCAACGTGTGCATATATCGTTCGACGCGCCGTGAAACGAGGACAATCTGTGTAGAACTTGCAGAGTACGGTCGCAAGTGCGTGTCGCTCCGATGTTCAGTGGAGTTAGCGACGAACTTTTGTAAAACTTGGTTGTACGAGTGTTTGGGTCCGAGGTACGGACCATAGAATTATCTAATCTACCAGAATATCATCAAATAACGAAGAAGATGGCGACGTCCAGGAGACTGTGGGAAGCACACAGCATCATCCAGTACGAGGGAAATGCTTTAGCAATTTCCAGTGGTAAGCGCAAATGACGCGGAAATACGCAATCTCTCATTTTTCTTTGTTTTATATTTCATAATTCAGTAACTTCATAGCTTGGAAATAAGAGTAAAATCAATTTATCAGACTCCGTTTTCACGTAATTTTCTATCGGTAATATTCAAATCACAACGCTCCAATTTAAATTTTAAATTATTATTATTATTAATTTTGCTATACTTGTTTTATATAATAAATTCATTTCTTTTACAATGCAATCTTTGCTTTCAGTAGGTAGCATTAGATATAGACCAATTCCTTCTCCTGATACAATTGTTTGTTGGGTTAATGATCAAATCATACCACGATCTGAGTGAATAGATTCTTGACGGTGTTCTACCAGAGCTAGACGATGTTAAATACAAATTTAGATTTCAGCATTGCATTGAGGTCTTGGCGCCCTTTAAAACAACATAGCTTAGGCAAAGGTAAATAATTACATTTTCTCCCAATAGTTTGGGGCAGCAAAACTGTTACATTTGTCGCTACCAACATGGGGCACTAATTCCCATTACATTGTCGCCGACAACTTGGGGCTGAAAACCTAATAACATTTGTGGAAGGAGAAGGGTATATATTTCTGTGCCTGTATTTTGGGGGTTATTCGTCTTTATCAGTGTATATCATTATGGGGGATGAGAAAGAAAGACAGATGAGGTTACGTAGTGGTCATCAACTGGAGAGTGATGATACGAGCAGTATGTCGAGTGATGGTAGTACCGGGGTAGCGGAGGTAAATCCCGATACTGAAACAGGGAGTGTAGGCGGCCAACCAGAATTAAAAACTTTACTTCTCGAGTTCATGTATCAGAACAAAGTTAGTAGTGATGCCTTAAATGCAAAATTAGAACAGAATAATGCAAAATTAGAACAGAATAATGCAAAATTAGAACAAAACAGTAGGGAAAATAAAGAAAGTACAGAAGCTTTAAATAAACAAGTAGTTCCGTGAAGAACTATACAGCCTATTTTCATTTATCCAACTTATGTTAACTGCCACAATCAACATACAAAATTTCAGTTTAATTGCTGTAACAGATTCGTAGATATTGAGAACCGTCTAAATATTTCAGATGGTCGCCAGGTTGGATTTTTATTTTTGTACTATTACATTAAGATTATTGTGTACGTGTAGTATTCAAACTTCAATCGCATGATTAGACAACAAGAAGTAAAAACGAGATTTTAAAATTACGCACAGCAGCCATCTTGTGATAATGCAAACCATTGAAATAAATTAGATGCCAGTGGATCAACATTTGTATAAGCATTTAACGTGCAACGTTTCACGGCACTCGGATAGTTAATTCGCGAGAAACGTCCATTTAAATATTTATACTTCGCGTCGCCGCCATGTTGGATTTGTGCTCACCAGGTTCCTGAAAGTCCTATAGGTGAACATATGTTCATAGTCTCTATGAACATAAAAAAATTCAGTTTGGTTGCTGTAAAAGATTCATAGATATTGAGAACCGTCTAAATATTTCGGGAGCTCACCATTTAGGAGTGTTATGTGTATAGGCCATAGAGTTATGTACCATTCAAGGACAATTATTGCCTAGGTTCATTATTCAAACTTTCACTTCGATCGCATGATTACGACACAAGAAATTAAAACTTAATTTTAAAATTTCGCACAGCCGCCATCTTGAGGTTATGTAAGCAATTGAATTAAATTAGATGGCAGTGCATTACAATCTGCAAAATCAATTACTGTCCCACATTTCACTGCGCTCAGAGAGTTAAATCACGAGAAAAGTCTATTAAAATATTTTAAATTCGCTTGGTCGCCATGTTCGTTTCGTACTTTACAGGTTTATGAAATATACATAGGTATACCTGTATCAGTACCCTTTATCACCGTACAAAATTGCAGAGTGATATCTGTAATAGTTTCGGAGATATAGAATGTCAGTGAAATATTTCGCACAGCCGCCATTTTGAGGTTATGTGAACAATTGAACTAAATTAGACTCCAGTGCATTACAATGTGTATAAACATTTGCTGTACCAAGTTTCAATACATTTAGATAGTTAAATCGCGAGAAAAGTCTATTTAAATGTCTCAACTTCGCTTGGCCGCCATGTTGGTTTTGTTGTCACCAGGTTTTTGAAAGTCTCATAGATGAACTTCTAGTAGTGCCCTTTATCACCGTACACAATTTCAGGGCGATATCGGTAATAGTTTCGGAGATATTGAATGCTAGTGAAATATTTCGCACAGCCGCCATGTTGGATTGGAGAGACGTAACAAAATGTGAAGGGCACGGTCGAGGTCGCCGGGAATAGTGCTATGAACTTCCCGAGTTTCATTGAAATCGCTCCAGTCGTTTCGATTTTATTAGGGGGGGACACACACACGAATCACACACACACGCACACACACACACACACACACACGCACACACACACGGACAAAAGGTGATCTCATAAGCCTATTTTTAGCCTACTTTCGATTTTTGCAAAAAATGAAAGTAGACTTATGAGATCAACACAGGGCGAAAAAAGTGTGTCTGTCTGTGTGTGTGTATGTGTGTGTGTGAGTCTGTGTGTGTGTGTGTGTGTGTGTGTGTATGTGTGTGTGTGAGTCTGTGTGTGTGTGTGTGTGTGTGTGTCTGTGTGTGTGTGAGTGTGTGTACTCTGAATGTCTGTCCCCCCCTATCAATTCGAACACGGTGAAACCGAATTGAACGAAATTTGGTACAGAGGTAGCACTAGTAAAGGACACCTCAGTGTCATACTTTATATCGCCGCCATCTTTACCAAAACAGAATGGCGGCCACTCAAATGTTCAAAACGTAAAATCAAATTACGGCTAAACTAATCATCCGATCTCTACCAAATTTGGTGACAACATACCTTTATATAGGACGCGTCTTTCACCCAAGGTCATCGGCCATGCCATTTCAGGATGGCGGCCGTGTGAATTATGCAACCATTTTAATAAATCGCTTAAGACCCACCAATTCCGATTATCGAGTCTAGGGGGGTTTAAGCTATCCTGAAGGTCGTGATCCGTTATTTATTATAATTTAATATTATAATATTATACAGTATGAGTGGCTTAAAAGAGCTGAGCCGTTGTGTCACACGACAAGATGGCAGCTGTCCTCATGTGCCTGTCTTATATTTCAGTAGTTTTAGTATGTTGTATGTGATATACCGTACTGATACAATAATATAAACTTTGTATGAAATGATCTTTAATGAAGATGTACTGCAGTGAAGAAATCGTTTATTTAAAGTCATTATTTGCCAACAGTTTGTATCTAATATGTCAGTTAAGAACACCTGACGTCATGGATACGGTTAGCTCTGGGCTAGCATGTTAGTCTGACACGCAGTTGACTGGGGATCGAGTACTGTTACAGTTAGGTTTTTTTTTCTTGAATTCTTTTACAAATGATGTGCACGAGCTTTTTCCACAGATACTGAATAAAATGTCATTTAGCTCAAAGGAGAGGATAAAGTATACACTCGTATATTAATAAAATCACAGTCCCAGCATCGCACATAAACAGAAGACATTAGAAAAAGGAGAATAGAAGAACTAGATACACGTTGTCATTAACCACAGCCTTCTTAATGCCTCTGTACGGTGCTGTCCTCTTGTGGGTTATGTGGGTAATATTGCTCCAAACATAACGCTGTGTAAATGCCTGAGCTGGCCTCCTGAAGTATGGCAATTTTGTAATACTGGTAGTTCAACTATTAGCCACGATCGCGCTCCGAATACCTTTAAACACTGCCAGCTGGATCGCCTCCCTCTTGGCTACTTTAAACTGCCTACTCATTCAACACCCATAGAACACTGCCATCGTAGTACATTACGATGGCAGTGCATAGGCGTACAAGATAAAGATTAATTCACTGATAGGTCGCAGCACCACCTACTGTGATTGGGGCGGAAGATTCTTAATTTTGCAGGCTGGCTTAATATAGAGATTAACGGACGTGAATGCATTACAATAAGTTAGTAGTTTTGTTATTCAATCATCATAAAGTATATAATATTGATCTTGACACTTACTGGCTTATTATCAATATAAAAGAAAACAAACAATACATTGTGGTTGGGGTGATTGTTTTAGGGATGAGGACAAAGAGTCATAATAGTACATTATGCAACGAGCCTATAATGGCTATAATTAAGACACGAGTATTTTTTATAAAACGAGCGTATGCGAGTTTTATAATTTCCATACTAGTGTCTTAATTACCATTATAGGCGAGTTGCATACGACTGTTTATGTTCGACGATAATTACAACTTTATTATATGTTTTAACATAAATATTCATAAATATCTGTTGAGATTGTCACTAGAATTTTGTGATCGGGTGCTGCGCAGGGTAGGATATCTCTGATGTCCAAGCTCACTGACCGACCGACGCATGCGCTCTGTGAGCTTCAATGCCGTATGTGCAGATTGAGCATCAGTATTCAGTAAAAATGTCACGGAAATCGTTTGAAAACAACCCGCTGTGTAGAAATTGGATTTAAGGATATTAAGGTACAGTGTCTCATATTAACCAGTTTATTTACGAGAACATTATGGACGGTGCACTTTCGGTAATTTATATAGACATGTTGGATTTTGAGCGCACGCGAGTAGGTATCGTTACCTAATTGGTCAATGAACGAGCTCTGATTGGCTTGAGAAACTGTATCATAATGAAAAAGAGTGTTATAATGACCATCATTATGATACAGTTTCCTGACACATAATAGTGGGGGTCGAACATAAAGATACCCATACATTTAGGAGAAAGTAGGCTATATGTTCTTTGCTGAACATCTTGTTTCAAAATTGAAAATAGGCTAATAAATAAAAAATTAGAACAGAATAATGCAAAATTAGAACAGAATAATGCATAATTAGAACAAAACAGTAGGGAAAATAAAGAAAGTACAGAAGCTTTAAATAAAAAATTAGAACAGAATAATGCAAAATTAGAACAGAATAATGCAAAATTAGAACAAAACAGTAGGGAAAATAAAGAAAGTACAGAAGCTTTAAATAAAAAATTAGAACAGAATAATGCAAAATTAGATAAGAACAACAAGGAAATTAGTGTGAAAATGGAGCAGATTAGAGGAGAAATCGGAGGAGTAATGGAAGAGAAGGTTAAAGAGATCATTGCAGATGTAGACAAGAAATTAGGAAAAGTACAGGAGGAGTTAGAAATTAGAATCAGTACACAGGCTGAAAATTTAAAAGAACTAGTGCAACTGGAAACACAGCAGGTCAAAAAGCAATTGGGGGGAGAAATTGACAAAATTCAGGTAGCAACTAAAGAGGTTAAGGAACAGCTGGGGGGTAGAATTGAGAAAGTCCACTCACAAATAGTTGCAGAAGTAAATGATTTAAGAGAGAGTAATAGAGAGAGCATTAGCAAGATTGAGGAGAAACAAGCAAAGCTATATGATAAAGTAGAAGAATCAGAAGGAAACATTAAATTAACAGTAAACAGTATTGAGAGGAAGGCTGAGGAGAAAATCGCAGAATTAGAATTAAAATTAAAAGCTAGGATCAGGCAAGAAAATAGTCAGAATAGGCCAGTTTTTGTGAATAGCACACACAGGGAGGTAGAACTGGGTAAGTTCAGCAATCGACAGGGGTGCCCAATGGAGTTCATGAACACTATAGAAAATAAATTCGGGGAAAGGTTGGAAAATGGTAGTATTGAGTGGTGCCAGGTAGTTGAAATTTTAGAACAAGTGTTTGTGGGGGAAACGAGGAATTGGTTTGCTGTCTACAGATACAAGTTTACTGATATCAATGATTTTAAAATGAAATTCTGTGAAAAGTTCTGGAATGAGGTTATTCAGTCGCAGCATCGTGAGGGAGTAGTGTGTGGTAAATATAACCCTAAAGGAAGCTCCACCATGACCGAATACTTTTTAGGGCAGGTATTAGTGTGTAAATATCTTGATGGCTTGAAGGAGGAAAGTGATGTGGTGAGGTTGCTACTTAGGCACTTTCCCTATAGGATCAAGGAGGCTGCTTGTATCCAGAATGTAAAGACTATATCACAAGTAGAAAATTTGTTAAGCACATTTGATGCACTAGGGAGAGGGGGTTATGAGGACAATTTCAATCGGAACCAGGGTAATAATAATAATAGACCTAATGAAGCCAGGCATCAGGAAGTTCAAGGGAACGGTGGCGAAGGGGCCAACGCTCAAAATAGGAATAATAATAATCAGCTAAATCAGAACAGAGGAAATGGCTATGGGAATCAGTATCAAGGGAGGAACAATGATTTCAGGGGAAATCAAGGGAGGAACAATGATTACAGGGGAAATCAAGGGAGAAACAATGATTTCAGGGGAAATCAAAGGAGAAATTATAATGACAATAATTACAACCAGAATAGGGGTCAAGGAAGAGGACAGCCTAGTGGTAGTAATATACAGCAAAACAATGACAACACAGCCCAGAACATCCAGACCAGTTCAGTAGTTAGTAGCACTACGGCCAGCTGTAGCGGTTCTTTAAACGCGAACCAGGCTGCGAAGTAAGGTCAGAATCTCAGTCTGTAGCATGCCCTGTCCATACAATTATACAGGAACCCTATGACCTAAATGTAAGAAATGAATTATTACATGAACTAAATGATGAAGGTATTATTCAGGAAGTGGTTAGTAAGAGCCCCATAGTTAAATTTAACGTGTCCGAGGCGTACACAGATGTTTTAATTGATAGTGGTTGTATGAAGAGTTGCATAAGTAGTGCATTTTATGATAAAATGAAAGGAACTGGAGTAAATTTTGAGGAGATGCCAATTAAAAGCACTTTTGTTATCACAGCTGTTGGGAAGAGGTCTAAAGTAATTTCTCAGCAAGTTTTAGTAGACATTAAAATTAATAATCATGTAGAGAAGCAGATTTGTCTTGTAATTCCAAATTTAGTATTCAGTGTTATCTTGGGTTCAGAGTGGCTAAGTAGAGTGTCTGGTAACTTATGTTATGATGTAGGGAGTTTGAAATTTAAATGGGGAGATTCTGAAGTAGAAGTAGCGTTCAATGACCATATTCAGAGGAGTAGTATTGTAGGTGTGATTTGTACTTTAAATGAGATATCGCCAGCCGTAGAGCGGGGTTCTCCATGTTTTGTGGGCAGTGTGATTACGAACGGAAGTCTAGAGGACTCGTTACGTGAGGCTGCATTTCAGGGAAATATAGAGGTGGAACAATGTGTTCGGCTCTATGATGTGTTATGGTGTAATAGGAGAGTTTTTGAGGATCGCATTGGTATGGCCAATTGCTATACACATTCATTGAACGTTATTGATAGGTCAGTATTCACAGGACATAGATATCCTGTACCTTTCGCTTATAAGAGTGCAGTTGAGGCACAAATTAATCAGATGCTTGAAGATGGGATTATTGAGCACTCGAACAGTCCATATGTTAATTCTTTGATAACGGTACCCAAGACCGACGGCACAGTTTAGACGCTCGTTTGGTTAACAGTAGAATTAGTTCAGATCAGCTGAAATCTATGTCAATAGAAGAATTAATGCAAACATTTGAGGGGAAGAAGTATTTCACTTGTGTAGATTTGAGTTCCAGTTTTTGGCAAGTGCCACTTATGTACGAAGATAGACCATTTACAGCTTTTAGTCATAAATATAACCTTTATCAATTTTGTAGAACACCTTATGGGTTAAAGAGTAGTTCAGCAGCTTTAATTAGGGCTTTAAACATCGCATTAGGGGATGACACAGGAGAGTTTGTAACCATTTACATTGATGAGATGGTAATTAGTTCACGCAGTTTTGAGGAGCATCTACGTCATTTAAATATAGTTTTTCAGAAGTTAGATCAGGCAGGGTTCACTTTGAAGCTGTCTAAGTCGTCATTCTGTCAGTCAGAAGTGACATTTTTAGGTCATAGAGTGTCGAGTAGAGGTGTGACACCAGAGGAAAGTAGGGTTAATAAGATACTTAACGCAGAGGTGCCACAGAATGTTAATCAGTTAAAAACTTACCTGGGAATTTGCAACTTTTTCAGGAGGTTCGTTCTTAAATACTCAGGGTTGGTAGAACCATTCAGGGAATTGCTTAAAAGTGGGACTCGGTGGAGATGGGAGTCCAAGCATGATCAGGCTTTTAGAGCGCTGAAGGAAGGTTTTGAGAAAGCTGTAGTGCTGAAATATCCGTTAAAAGATAAGGAATATGTGGTTATGACAGATGCTTCACATATAGGCATTGCTGGAGTATTATGTCAGAGAGATGATGAGGGTAATCTGTGCATTGTATCTTTAGCCTCGCGAGGACTGACAGCAGCGGAGAAAAGATACACGATTACTGAGTTAGAGCTTTTAGGTATTGTTTTCAGTTTAGGGAAATTTAGAATGTATTTAGTAGGGGGGGGAATTTGAGATCCACACAGATCACCATGCATTACTGTATATGAGGACTTGTAAACTCAGTTCTAACAGAGTTAGTAGGTGGATTCTTGCTCTGCAGGAATACGAATTCACAGTAAAATATATTAAAGGTAAAGATAACATTCTTGCAGACATGCTATCGAGGGACACTAATTTATGTAGGGATTATCCTGTGGTTAAAGCAGAGGACGGTATTTTAATATGTGCATGTGTGGACAGTAGCAACAGGGCATCGTTACAGACACTGAGAAATAGGTAGGTAGAGCAACGTGATGACGTTCATTTAAGGGAGCCACTTGCAAGGTTGGAAGCAGGTGACGCAGTAACATTTATAGTTTCCAAACGTATTGGGAAAACAGCATATGTGCTGGAGAATAGTGAGGGAAACAGATTATACGGGACGTATAATATACATAGTCTCCGAAAGTATGTGTCATAAAGTGAGGATGTTTAGCTGGCGAGCCAGCCTATCAAATGAGTAAGTGTGGTATTTGGTGCGTGGGAGGATATGGTCTTCCAGGCAGGCGTATCAGAAGTCACACAGGGGGGTAGTATGTAAGTAAATGAGAGTTTTTAAGGTACAGGGAAATATGACGGGATTGTCGGATGCTGTTGAGCACTAAATTGTCTCGATGCACCAAGGCCATTTTGGCAGCGCTGATGGGTTCCCATTTATCTACAAGAGATGGGGGAGCGCTTGTATAGGGCTTGTTAGCTTAAGGCGTCCACGAGATAAAAGATGGGCCATCAGAATGCGAGACAGTCCTTCATGAAACTCATACATATCAGCACACGTGATTTCTGTTTACGGCCTCGCCATGTAAGATTTGTAAGTGTGTAATTTAAGATAATTTGTCAAAAAACAACCCCTGGCACTATCCAGCCCATGACGGGCTAGTGTGAGGAGAAATGGTCTGTGTTGAGAACTAGTATTAAGTAGAATATGGTTAACGGGAACTTAACAAGACAGGGCGATTACGGCACAGAAATATTTGGTGTTATATGTAATGCGCATTTACTGTTTTTTTTTCAGAAGTCAATATTAATTTAATCTACTTTAAAGAGAGATTAAGTATTATGGTCACGAGGCGCTGCCACAATAGTGTGATCGTGTGCTCAGTGATAAGTGGAATTAAATGTCACCATAAGGAGGGGACCTCCAGTGAAATTAGGAAGTTCTATGGTGATATAAATATATCAGAACACCTTCAATGCGTGTGATATGACATCATAAATACATAGTGCTCACACATTAATTATGTCTATTTCTCCAACATAGAGAAATTTGAGAGGCGGAAATATCCGTGGAACACTTCTATATGTAAAACATTGGACTGGTTGCAAAGTGCAATCCATAGTGACAACAAACTTTGACGCAAAGTGCGTGAAGAAAAATTATGAGTGTATATATCTGTAATTTAGGGTGATTTCATTTATGTAATATGTATTTTGGATGGGGATTATTAACGTGTCTGGGATAATCGGATAATGGACCGTCGTCACGGTAAATCATCCGATGATCCGAGGCGAATATGTAACGTGTTTTTCGAGGGGTTTTATGCAACTGGCATAAGTCAGTAGGAAGCCATTCTATATTTATTTACGCGGCAAATTGTTCAGCCAAGAGAATTTTTCATGTTAATTTATTATTATTATTAATAATTTATTATAATTATTATTTAGGTATTTTCGGAGCATTTTATAAAAATTATTAGCATTCAGATAGGTTTTCTATGTCTTAGAAAACGCTATCCAGCAAATTATTACGAACGACGATATCATAGAAAATTATCTGATTACGGAATTTTACGGAGTTTTCGTCAGTTAGGGTATATCGAGAGACGTGACTCACTGGGATTTCAAGTACACGCTTAATCTTGTCGAGAAGCATGACGCAATCTTGGGTCGCAAGGTCTAGAAAAGGCGAATTGTTGGAACGGAAAACGACTTCTCCCTCTCGCGCGCCGAGTGTAAAGAAACCAGAGGAGGGGAACTAGCGGTGGGTCAACCAATCAGTGAGGACCACGCAAGCTGAAGCCGGCTGAAGAGTGGGGGAGCCAACGTGTGCATATATCGTTCGACGCGCCGTGAAACGAGGACAATCTGTGTAGAACTTGCAGAGTACGGTCGCAAGTGCGTGTCGCTCCGATGTTCAGTGGAGTTAGCGACGAACTTTTGTAAAACTTGGTTGTACGAGTGTTTGGGTCCGAGGTACGGACCATAGAATTATCTAATCTACCAGAATATCATCAAATAACGAAGAAGATGGCGACGTCCAGGAGACTGTGGGAAGCACACAGCATCATCCAGTACGAGGGAAATGCTTTAGCAATTTCCAGTGGTAAGCGCAAATGACGCGGAAATACGCAATCTCGCATTTTTCTTTGTTTTATATTTCATAATTCAGTAACTTCATAGCTTGGAAATAAGAGTAAAATCAATTTATCAGACTCCGTTTTCACGTAATTTTCTATCGGTAATATTCAAATCACAACGCTCCAATTTAAATTTTAAACTTATTATTATTATTAATTTTGCTATACTTGTTTTATATAATAAATTCATTTCTTTTACAATGCAATCTTTGCTTTCAGTAGGTAGCATTAGATATAGACCAATTCCTTCTCCTGATACAATTGTTTGTTGGGTTAATGATCAAATCATACCACGATCTGAGTGAATAGATTCTTGACGGTGTTCTACCAGAGCTAGACGATGTTAAATACAAATTTAGATTTCAGCATTGCATTGAGGTCTTGGCGCCCATTAAAACAACATAGCTTAGGCAAAGGTAAATAATTACATTTTCTCCCAACAGTTAGGGGCAGCAAAACTGTTACATTTGTCGCTACCAACATGGGGCACTAATTCCCATTACAATTCTTCATTTTGGAAAATACTGCTCACAGATGTAAGTGCTGCCAAAAGGGGATGCTGTGGACAGAGCATGAGATCTGATTGCTGGAAATTGATATTTTTCAACTTACAATCAGTAAAACTCCAAAAGTCCAAAATGTTAAAATTTCTCCTGTAAATCGCTATTACACTGAAACTCAAAAAGTTCCACATTCACACCAAATGGAGTACAGAATAGCAATTTCCCGTTTGCTACTACCCATAGACTGGAAGCAGGATGTGGATTTTCATTTCAAACAAGCGTTCACTCGCTAGGAGAGATCAGGTGATACTAATTAGTGCACCGTGGAAAGCTGTCTCAATTGACTGACCTTCAGTCACAGAGTTGCCACACTTGCTTCGCCGCTTACAAAATTGCCTACTACGGCCTACGAAGTAACATAAGATTTAAAAATCAAAAAAGTTAAGCAATCTTCTGAACTCTTTGCTCTTTTTATCATCGGTACATAACATAACACTGTTGTGGCTACGGAATACCATCAAATATGAATTATTGAAACTAAATCGTTTTGCGGACCGCTGAAATATACGTGGTGGGCCGCAAGTTGAAGATCACTCTTTTATACTATGTAGAAGTGTTTTGGGCGGAGCTTCCTAAATACAAGGGGAAAAAGCCCAGAGCTTAGCCAATCATACAGTAGTTATTTTTCTGCGAAATATGGAATGCTTTTAGTTTAAAACATAGTGGGGGTTTCAATCACACTCATGTTGCTTACTCTTGTTTAACAAGGAGTGAAGACAGTCATACTTTCTATCTGACTGTTCTTAGAAGGGTTTGGCATGCTTTTATGAGCTGACAACTATGTTCACTCAAATTTGATAACAATATATATCTCTCCAAGTGAGGGATTGGGAAGAGTTCTTCAAGTAATACAAGTCGAGCTGAGTTTCCACATTGCTTTCATGCTGCAATAGTAATCTCTACATGTCCCCGATTCTTGGATGTCACGGGTAACCTCGATGCGGTTTTCACCATTCTATAAAGGATTTCTCGAGGAAGGTTGTTTTAAGAAAAACATTCATTTATGACCAAAGGAAGCCGAGCAGTAACGATTTCAGGGATTCGAGTGGAAGAAAAGCTTGCCGATCGTGCGCATTTTAATCTTACACTGGGTAAACCATTCACAATATCTATATACTATGAGTGTAAGAATTGTTCAGCAAGAAAAGTTCTACAAAAAAGTCCGCGACAGCATATCTCTATATTTAATATATCGCCCACTATAAGTGTTTTTACGTTTTTATTTCTTCCAACAATCTCCATTCAGTGGAAATTTAAATAACTAGCTTCGGAGCGAGTTTACGAGCTAGCGAGTGAGCCTATCACCCCAGCTTCGATCAGGATCAAACTCTAGATTCGTGTTGAGCGAAGAGTATATGTGTTTGGAGTTTCGCTGTTCACCTCGGCTTTTCTGAATTGCGTCTGGGTCCTGCCGGCCGTGTGCCTATTATGCTTACGCTAGGTAAACCGTTAAAAATACCGGACGAACCCGGGGCGGGTTGCTAATAATAATAATATTAATTCTTATTATTATTATTATTATCTTTAATTTCTCATAATTAGCCTATGGTACAAATCAGTTTACAATTTACGGATTTGGAATCAAGTATCCTGTAAACTTATTACTGTGATAAAAATAACCTGACAATAAGGCACGTATCCAGCAGCACTGCCTTCTGTATTCTGGCAATCAGGTGTTTCATTTGCAGTTCCTCCCAAGCCATAGCCAACGTCTTTGGAACAACTCCCGAGGAAGAGATCACTGGCAAAATCCTCTCGCATTTTAGTCCCCATAGTTTTCGCATTTCTTCCGCTAACGGTGCGTACTTGTTTGCTTTTAGCTTGGGTAGTTTGCATATTTTGGCTAAGTGGGTCAGCAACGTCTATCAAGTAGGCCTTTTGGTTCCTTTCGTTGAGATAGACAATATCAGGTCGATTGGCCAAGATTTTCTGGTCGGTTAAAATAGGTCTATCCCAATAATCTTATAATCCTAATTTTCAAGCACGTTGGCAGGCTGGTAATTTTAGTACACCATGCTCGTATCCAGAAGTCCAGATTTTATAGCTAGCTCTTGATATAAGATCTTAGCAACATCATTGTGCCTCTTGGTATACTCTATACCAGCCAGCGTAGAGCAGCCACCGATTATATGATCGATGGTTTCCAGCGCTGAGGTGCATCTACGACATCGATCATCTGCTACATTCTCTTTAAGGATGTGCTTTCTGTAATTTTTTGTCGCATTAACACGATCCTGTATCGCAATTACAAAGCCCTCAGTTTCACTGAAGAGCGAACCATGCTTCAACCATAAGCTCGACAATGATCGGTCGACATGATGTTGGCTGAGCATGTGAGGGTGTACACCATGTAGTTCTTTTCGTAACCATGCCATCTGGCGCTGTTCAAACGAAGTAACGTGCTCTTTTGTGTCATATTGCATGTCTGCAAGTCGTAGTGGTGTGAATCTCTTCTCACTTTCAACAATGACTTCATACAGAGGAGTATTTCTTGCGCCAAAGAAGTACTGTCGCAGACGTTCCACTTGCCTACTTTGGGCGATTGTGAGATCAATGACCCCTCGACCGCCTTCGTTCCGTGGTAATGTGATACGCTCGATCGCTGCCTTTGGATGATGAAGCCGATATTTTGTCATTGACACTCGTACTCTCCGTTCTATCTGCTCCAAATCTGTCTTAAACCACTTAACGATCCCGAACGAATACGTAAGTACAGGTACTGCCCAGGTTCTTTTTTTTTTTTTTTAGCGTATGGCTTTTAGTGCCGGGAGTGTCCGAGGACATGTTCGGCTCGCCAGTTTTGTAGCTGCTTCAAGACGGACACCCAATGGGTGAGCTACAAGTACCGTTGGGGAGGAATGTTGGATGGGAGGGTCGAGGAGTTGGAAGGTAGCGGCTGTGGCCTATAGTTAGGGACCAACTCCGGCATTTGCCTGGAAGGAAGATGGGAAACCACAGAAGACCATCTTCAAGGTTGCCGGCGGGGGGATTCGAACCTCCTCGCCTCCCGGATGTGAGCGACTGCCAACAGTCATGCCGCAACGAGCTCGGCTAACTCA
This sequence comes from Meconema thalassinum, assembly GCA_946902985.2. Classification (NCBI taxonomy): domain Eukaryota; kingdom Metazoa; phylum Arthropoda; class Insecta; order Orthoptera; family Tettigoniidae; genus Meconema; species Meconema thalassinum. The sequence continues at coordinate 208,763,006 of OX336391.1, forward strand.
CCCGGTACTGCCCAGGTGTTAAGGGCTTTGACCGTCTTGCCTGCATCCAAGTATGATTTCAAAACCATATCCACTCGATTAAAGAACTTCTTCTGTAAATTGGCTTTAATTATTATTATTATTATTATTATTATTATTATTATTATTATTATTATTATTATTATTATTATTATTATTATTATTATTATTATTATAAAGAGATTTACGGGTTAAATCTCTAGGGAAACATAGTCTCTGGTTTGATACCACACGGTATACATAACGCCACTACCTCATAGATAAATCATCGAAACACACGTGATTTTACAAATGCAGTACTTCACGAACAAAATTGTATCCTGAATGCAATGTAATAAAATATTGCGAGTCTTGTGTGGGATTTGTGTATGAAAATAGAATTCGGCTTTTTAGTCTTTAGGGGGCATCCATTAATTACGTGAGGGGATTTTGGCGATTTTTCGTCCCCCTCTACCCTTGGAGAGATGTAGTGATATTTTGCTCGACCCCCTCCCCCCTAGCCTAATCTAACGTGAGATTTTTCAAAATGTGCATTTTCAATGTAAATAAGTTAATCTATGCTTGATTACATTGGATTTATTAAAAAAAAAAAAATTACGAGCCTTACAGTAGTCGCATATGATGTGTAACATTTGACTTTGAAGAAACCCTACGTGAAATTGTTGATACACCGGTATTTTATAGCATTATTGGCACAAATATTAGTCTATTGTAAAAGGGAGTGTTTTATAGATATTGTAGTTTATAATACGGAACTCATTTTATTAGATGATTTGTAGCTTCCACCAGCACTAGCCTAAATAAAGAATACGATATGGATCAACTAGATTAATAGACGCGACACCACCCATAGCCTTAAATTCCTTATAAACAGGTCCTCTTGATTCACAGACCAACACGTAATTTCATATGAATGCTGTTAAAATGAGTCATATTGATGATGAATATCGTTTAAAATGATAATCTGGTAGCAAAAATATCTTCCCCGCCCAGGATTCGAACCCAAGATCTCTAGATTCACAGTCATACACAATAACACCACGGCTATTTCGACTACGCAAATAGTGTGCACAAGATGGTGACTTATTTCCACGTTCCAATAATACTGCATTACGGAATTAAGTTTAATTTATATTTTGCTTGTTTCGATAATGTTCCTGAGTGACATTGAGTTTAAAATGCCTTATGCCAATGCAATGCCGACTACTTACAATGTTTGATATTAAGGCATTTTACCATTTAAAAATACTGATACGAAGACTTCGAACATGTACCATGTCATTTGTTTAAATCACTTGACACCAGAGTTCGCATGAGCGTTTTCCGTTCAGTATGTCATATACATTCCACATGGCCGAGAGTGCGTCATGGTATCAATTTTCGACACCACGCGCTGATTGTTTCTCTTACCAGTGCCAGCTGGATCGATCGATCGAGTTGGCAGTGCGTCTTATACTTCCGTTCGATCCACCACTGCCGGCTAGGTCACACTTCCATTCGATCAAACGAGCAGGCAGTGCATACTTCCGTTGTCCACCACTGCCAGCTAGTACACTTCCGTTTGATCGATCGAGCGGGCAGTGCATACTTTCGTTGTCCACCACTGAAAGCTGGTACACTTCCGTTTGATCGATCGAGCGGGCAGTGCATACTTCCGTTTGATCCACCACTGCCAGCTCGATCGTTCCGATTCACTTCCGTCCCCAATTTTCAAAATCACTCCCACAAAACTATCCAGCAACCGAGCGGAAAGATGTTACACATCAAAAACAATTTGCTGAATTCTTTTTATTTAAGACTAGTATTTAAGACTTCTAAGAGCGTAGTCTAGAATCACAGTGAGAAAATTGAACAATATGATGATGATGATGATGATGATAATTGTTATCTTAAGGGGCCTAACATCTGGGTTAGGAGAGGGACCGCCCAAAAGGCAATGGAAGAAGGAGAAAAATCAGACCCAGCTCAGGAAACTCGCGGGGTCGCCAACTCCCGAACTCACCAGACGTGAGCCCTTGAGGGTGTAGCTACACACACCCTGCCTCCTTGAGGGCCTTCAGCAGAAGGCTGGAGATAAAATGAAAAGAAAACAAGAGACCTAACCCTTCGAAGAAAGAGGGATCAGGAAATATGAGACAATGCCAATTAAGGCGGGAAAGTGAAAGACTCCCTAGGCCTCAGATACCCTAATACCGTTGGGGTCGGAAGAGAACAAGAGTTGATCAAGGGAGACCGAAAGAAAAGGTGATAATGAGGAGCCCGGCACAAATAAGTGGAAGCAATGCCGGACTCAGCTGGGGTCCGATGGTCCCCAACTCACGTCCCACTAGGTGAGACCCCCTGGGGTGAATTGAACATGAAAATACTTAAGTAGGAACTACTATAATTCTTTAAAGAATATTCATTCTAATTCAGTCCACGGAGACTCATGTTCGCATAACCACGATAAATACAGGGCGCCAAGAAATGTTATCCGCAACGGCTACGTGGAGCTGCTAGAGGTAGCGTCATCAGTTAAGTTGGCAGCACAGCGGGCAGAAAAACTGGACCTGTCAGAAATGCGTCTGCTGAGATAGGCAAGTGGGCATACAAGGTTGGGCAAAGTGAGAAATGAAGTGATTAGGAGACGACTCAGCGTGGTGCAAGTTTCTGAGAAAGTCAGAGAAGCTGGTCTCAGATGGTATGGCCATGTTAAGAGAAGAGATCAAGATTATGTGGGAAATAGGATGATGGAAATGCTTCCACCAGGGAAACGGAGTCGAGGACGACCAAAAAGTCGATGGATGGACAGCATTCAAGGAAGCATGAAACAGGGGGGGGCTTGTGGAGGAAATGGTCCGGGATAGAACAACGTGGAGGAGTAATATCCGCATCAGCGACCCCACATAAGTGGGATTAATCATGCTGGAGAAAAAGAAGAATAAGAAGACAGTGTCTTTGATAGTGTGAAGGCCTCTTGTATGGGCTGTAGACTGTCGAAATCGTCAGTGTGTATAGTTAGATTATTGGAAGAGTGCAACAGTATGTTATGAATGGCGGTGGTGAGTATAAAGTTTACTGTTTGTTTGTTATGATACAAGCGACAGCCGTGCTGCCAACGTAACCGGTGACGCTATCTCTCGCAGAAGCTCGTTGCTGCTGCGGAGAACATTTTCTGGCGCCCTGTATTATTATTAGGGACCGGATTTTTTGAAAATGCATATGCGCATATGCAAATGCATATTTTGTGGGTCTATTGGATATTGCATATTCTGAACATAACAGCATATTTTAGCAAATTCATTTGAAATTAAGTATAATTTAAAGCATCTGGAACAAAATTGGTTTCGCCTGCGTTTTGGACATCCCTTGTAAGCAACTTTCTGAGCAATAGATAATGAGATAATAGTATTTTACTCCTGGCATTTCAAGAAATAGATGGGGTGGGACATTCCTTTCACCATCTGGGTAGTATCCCTTGTAAGCAACTTTCTGAGCAATAGATAATGAGATAATAGTATTTTACTCCTGGCATTTCAAGAAATAGATGGGGTGGGACATTCCTTTCACCATCTGGGTAGTATCCCTTGTGAGCAAGTTACTGAGCAACAGATAACGAGATAACAGTATTTTACTCCTGGCATTTCAAGAAATAGATGGGGTGGGACATTCCTTTCACCATCTGGGCAGTATCCCTTGTATGCAAGTTACTGAGGAACAGATAACGAGATAACAGTATTTTACTCCTGGCATTTCAAGAAATAGATGGGGTGGGACATTCCTTTCACCATCTGGGTAGTATCCCTTGTGAGCAAGTTACTGAGCAACAGATAACGAGATAACAGTATTTTACTCCTGGCATTTCAAGAAATAGATGGGGTGGGACATTCCTTTCACCATCTGGGCAGTATCCCTTGTATGCAAGTTACTGAGGAACAGATAACGAGATAACAGTATTTTACTCCTGGCATTTCAAGAAATAGATGGGGTGGGACATTCCTTTCACCATCTGGGTAGTATCCCTTGTGAGCAAGTTACTGAGCAACAGATAACGAGATAACAGTATTTTACTCCTGGCATTTCAAGAAATAGATGGGGTGGGACATTCCTTTCACCATCTGGGCAGTATCCCTAGTATGCAAGTTACTGAGGAACAGATAACGAGATAACAGTATTTTACTCCTGGCATTTCAAGAAATAGATGGAGTGGGACATTCCTTTCACCATCTGGGTAGTATCCCTTGTGAGCAAGTTACTGAGGAACAGATAACGAGATAACAGTATTTTACTCCTGGCATTTCAAGAAATAGATGGGGTGGGACATTCCTGTCACCATCTGGGTAGTATCCCTTGTGAGCAAGTTACTGAGGAACAGATAACGAGATAACAGTATTTTACTCCTGGCATTTCAAGAAATAGATGGGGTGGGACATTCCTTTCACCATCTGGGCAGTATCCCTTGTATGCAAGTTACTGAGGAACAGATAACGAGATAACAGTATTTTACTCCTGGCATTTCAAGAAATAGATGGGGTGGGACATTCCTTTCACCATCTGGGCAGTATCCCTTGTATGCAAGTTACTGAGGAACAGATAACGAGATAACAGTATTTTACTCCTGGCATTTCAAGAAATAGATGCGGTGGGACATTCCTTTCACCATCTGGGCAGTATCCCTTGTATGCAAGTTACTGAGGAACAGATAACGAGATAACAGTATTTTACTCCTGGCATTTCAAGAAATAGATGGGGTGGGACATTCCTTTCACCATCTGGGCAGTATCCCTTGTATGCAAGTTACTGAAGAACAGATAACGAGATAACAGTATTTTACTCCTGGCATTTCAAGAAATAGATGGGGTGGGACATTCCTTTCACCATCTGGGTAGTATCCCTTGTGAGCAAGTTACTGAGGAACAGATAACGAGATAACAGTATTTTACTCCTGGCATTTCAAGAAATAGATGGGGTGGGACATTCCTTTCACCATCTGGGCAGTATCCCTTGTATGCAAGTTACTGAGGAACAGATATCGAGATAACAGTATTTTACTCCTGGCATTTCAAGAAATAGATGGGGTGGGACATTCCTTTCACCATCTGGGTAGTATCCCTTGTGAGCAAGTTACTGAGCAACAGATAACGAGATAACAGTATTTTACGCAAGCATGCTGCCTCAAAATGCCTAAAGAGAATAGGAGCAGAAGGTGGGTGTCAGGTAATAGTGATAGCGTTGTCTATTGTCAAATATGCTCGAAGGAAGTGAAATGTGAAAATAAATTTCAGCTTGAACAACATGCAAAAACAAGTCACATATTACGGCAAAAGAGGGTTAAAAGAGTGAATAAGATTGAATTATTGTTAAGTGCATATTTTTCAATTTCAATGCATATTTTCTACATCTTTGGTGCATAATTGCATGCATAATTTAATTGTGTTTAGTGCATAAATGTCCGATCCCTAATTATTATATATGAATTAGTCATATTTAAATGGAGAAACGTCTTTTACTTGATTTACCCTGATTTTCTCGCAATTTTACACTGTTTCTTGCGGGAAAAATTACGTGATATTTGCCGAGACCCCCCTCTCCCCCACGTGAGATTGGGTGAGGTTCGGCTCGACCCCTCTCCACTAAACGCCTCACGTAATTAATAGACACCCCCTTATGGAGCTACTCGTTTTATCTTGTCTAAAGTTAATGTGCTATGTTCCAGACCAACACGTTTCAGCTGGTTCTCACTACAGATGAAGTACAAACTTATGTGATCTTCAACTATCTGGACATCAACTGGCTGAGTCATACAGATGCTGGCGGTGACGCGACCTCAGGATTGGGAGGTGTTCCTGCTTTTGTGAGTATTATAATAGTGGATCCAGTGGTCTATCAGAGCTTAAAACATCACTGTGCGCCTTCTTGTTGTTGTTGTTGTTGTTGTTGTTTGAGTCTTCAGTCTTTTGACTGGTTTGATGCAGCTCTCCATGCCTGCCTGTCCTGAGCTAATCGTTTCATCTTTACATAGCTACCACACCCTACATCCGAGGCAATCTGTTTAACATATTCTAACCTTGGTCTACCCCTACAGTTCTTGTCCTCGACCCTTCTTTCCATAACTAAGCTTGCTATTCCTGGATGTCTTAGTATGTGTTCTACCAACCTATCTCTTCTCTTCATTAGCAGTCGCCAGAAATATCTCTCCTCTCCCACTAGTCTTAATACCTCTTCGTTTGTAACCGTATCTACCCATCTGATCTTCATTATTCTCCTGTAACACCACATTTCAAATGCTTCAATTTTCCTCTTTTCTGCTGCACCAATAGTCCAAGTTTCACATCCATGGAGCGCCACGCCCCTTAGGAAATATAAATAGTTTTAAATAAATCAACCTTGTAGTGTATCATGGGCCCAAACTGACTATCATAAGCCATGGGTCCTCCTTTTTACCTGAAATTCTAATCACATCTCCCCTCAAAATCTCCATTTGCATTAACCAGGAATCGAACCCGGTCAACATCCGTTCTTGTTTAAGCAGTTAGACAAAATTATTGTTCTTATTCACGACAACGTATCACCATAATAGGCATGTACAATACAATCTTATACATGTCAATTTGTGTCTATGGGAAATTTGTAGTGTAATGTACCGCGATCCATACTACTCCCCATGTTTGTGGGATTTTCCTCTAAAGGGGAAATAGGGAAAAGTCGATAAATCTGTCTAAAACAATTTCCTCAATACTACCTTCAACTTAGCTAAAATACACCTTATGGTGCCACACACACACCATGTGAGGCTATTAGTATCAAAAGGAACAATCTCCAATTTCCATCGAAATTGAGTTATTGACACCGTTGTATTGTCCAACTAGCCCTTTAACACACTATGCTGTTTGTTTCTTTCAACAAGAACAAAATCCCATCGTTTTAGGGCATGAAAGTACAATGTTGCTTTCAAACAGAACCATCTCCGCCATCTGTTGGAATCAAATGGGACAATCTCCATCATTACCAATCAGCTCCCTCCATTCCGGTCATGTGAGTGCTGCCGTATTGGTTCAATGCAGTGATAAAGAGACTGTCCTGCTCACGTGTGCCAATTTTCTCGTATTTTGCAGTTATATTGTAGGTATTTTTTGTGTTTTAAGACTATATGAAGGTGCACTAACATATTATATCATCACAACTAGCTGTAACTTTCTTCTAGGTGTTCTGTGATGGATACGACACCACTAAACGTGACACCTGTCTCACCCACGAAAGCTAGGAAGCTTGTACAATATTAAGGATACAGATCCAGAATTAAAAACTACCAAGTCTTATTTTCTAATGGTTTTTAATACTTGTTTTAATCTTGGATTCAAGATCCCCAGTAAGGACTGTTGTTCTCCCTGCATACAACTTGATGAGCGTCTAAAACAAGAGCAAGATTCCACAAAACGAAGTGAAATAATGATAACTAAGCGTGTACACGAACTAAAAGCGAAGGCATTTTACACTCCACTGAGAGAAGCTGGTGAAGAGACTCTTATATTATCCGTTGACATGCAGAACAAGAAGTTCCGTGACGAACTAAAGAGCCTACTTTTCTTAAAATGTAAGATTCATGCCAATGATTAATCTATATGGATCTATCTAGAATAGCTTGCCATGGTGGGTGAGTGGTTATAGTATCGGACTACTAACCCCAAGATTGCAGGTTCGGCCCTGGTCGTGGTAAGTGATTTTTGAAGGCGACAAAAATCACGACACTCATGTCATACGTTGTTGGCATGTTAAAGAACCCATTTGAATTCAGTAGGCCGTGCTCAATGGCAAAATTAATCTCGGGATTTTCCGCCAACACAAAGTTCCTCCATTCTCTACTTGAAAGCGCTGTAGTGTCAAAGAGTTTAGATATCAATCCTCTTTGACTTTCATAGTGTTCAAAGGAACGACGAAATTCGACATGCAAGCTACCCTCTGGGTGTCAATTAACAAAGCTTGCACCAGGCACCCGAGGCCATACGATATTATTATTATTATTATTATTATTATTATCTAGAATAATGACGAAATTAAGTTGCTAATATCGAAATTTCTAATTAGTTCGAAATACTGTATACCTGGCATAATGTAGCCTAATAGAGCACTACAGTTGGCAGCCCTGGTGACTGAATATATTCTCAGTTCCATCTCTTAAGGTACGGAATACAAAATTTGGTTGAAGTCCAATGAATAGCATGGACGTTACATGCAGTTAAACATTGGATCTAACAGCGCGCGTAAAATCATGTTGGCAACAATGTCATGCATGTAATGGTCAGAAATAATCTGAAATAATATGATCTATTGTTGTGCCAATATTGAATGAAATCCATTAGTTAGTATAGAAGTTACATGCATTTTAAAATTGGATCTATCAGCAGGCTTAGAATCATGTTGGCAGCACTGATGTATATTAGTTACTCCAAATTCATCTAGAATGCCAGGTACTATACGTGTGCAAAGTTTAGAGCTATTGGCTTGCATACTTTCTGATATATTGATATTAGGGTAACAAAAATAGAGACAGCACATATTAACAGTTGGCAGCCCTGGTTGCTCTTAAGAATACGTATAGTCATATCTGTTATGGTACACATAGCACATATGAAATTTGGTTGAAATCCAAATGATAGTATGGAAATTACATGTATTTAAAGTTGGACCTCTCAGCAGGCTTAGAATCATGTTGGTAGCACTGACGTATATATGTTGCTTCAAATTAATATAGAATGTCAGGTACTATACGTGTGCATAGTTTAAAGCTGTCGGCTTGCATACTTTTCTGATATATTGGGTATTTGGATAAAATAAATTAAGAGCATTTATTAACAGTTGGCAGCCCTGGTGGATCTTAAGAATACACTCAGTCATATCTGTTTATGTACACATAGCACATACGAAATTTGGTTGAAATACAACTGATAGTGTAGAAGTTATATGCATTTAAAATTTGGACCTATCAGCAGGCTTATAATCATTTTGGCAACACTCCCATGTATGGCATCCTGGAAATTAAACTGTAATATTATTATATATTCATGAGCCAATTTTAAAATAGCTCCCTTTCATACCTTCCAAGATATCCAACATGGAGCTCAAATTTCAATTGCGATTTTTCAGCAGTTGGTAGTACTGACGTAATTTTCAAATATGGCCGTGAGATATTCAGGTGTAGATCTTTACTCCTACCAAATTTTGTTTCGATTGCTCCAGCCGTTTAGGAGTTGATAGGGACACACACACACACACACACAGACAGACAGAAGGACAGACAGACAGACAGACAGACACACATTTGCCCGATCTCATAAGACTACTTTTTCCTCTTTTTTTTTTTTCAAAATGTGAAAAGTAGGCTAAAAACCAGCGTTTACCCCGCATCCCAGTTCAAGGGGCTTATCACTCCTGTCAACTTTACTTTCACAACTTTGCTATAGTTCAAGATACCTCCCAATGCTGGCTTACCAATGACAATATTTTTTGTTATTGCTGGACGGAGGACCAATATGGAAAAGGGTCCAATCAGATTGCTTCGGCGCTTTATGATAGGCTGATGAAACCTGACTTGAGGAATTACAAAGAAGTGAGACTCATGCGGGGGTCAAAATAAAAACAAGAACCTCCATCGCCATGTGCGGTAAATGGCTTCTGACTGCTTTAAGTAAGATTGAACGTATTGAAATGGTGTTTCCTGTATGAGGTCACTCTTTCATTCCTCCAGATCGTGTATTTGATAATATCGAAAAATACATCAAGAATGAAAGAGAAATCATTACTCCAGCAGGTTACTTGGGCATAGTTGCAAATCATGGAACGGTCATTATTCTTGAGAAAAAGACTGTACAGTGTTCGATTGGAAAACCAGCACAGATGCTGTTCTGAAGCCAACTGGATCATGGAACTTCAAATTTGCCCCAAGTAAACGAGTAATACTAACGCGGGGTGTCAAAAAGTGCGATGCAAAAGTAAGAGGGGAGACAGCATACCGTATTGACACTAATATGTCCATGTTCATTACAAAGAAAAACTGTTCCATGTCTGAAATAAAACCCAAGGAATCACCAGCGAACAACATTCAGAAATTGTCTAAAGGTAAATAGAGACGTTACGAAACTTCTGTCATCCTATTTCGGTGAAGACTGGAAAACACTTTCTGAGCTTCGATACTATGTCGATGTGCAGCACAGAGCAGAGACAGGATGAAGATAGACAGAATCCGCAAGATGACCTTTTGTGTGAAACACTTTACGATGATGACTCTCTTTTGATGCTTTAATTCATATTTGAATTTTGTCCAGTGTTCATCATTAGGTATGGTGCTGTAATCCAAATCAAAGAATGTTGTGTTTTTAATTTACATATCAGTTAAATTTGAGTTGAAATACTTATGTCCAAAATTAAAGGGCACTTCATTACAACAGTTTACAAATTTCTCCTCTTTCATTTGTACAGTTTGTACATAAGTCAAGCAGCATTGCGTCAAATAAGCGTCACAGGAGCTCATGTTACCACGGACAGTAAATGACATTTTGTCTAAAAGGAGGAGTGTAGGTATTACCCATTCAACCTTTGAATTGCGCTGATCGTGGCTGCGGCACCGTTTGTTTTTCATTGCAGCATAAGCCCCGCGGGGCGAAGCGGAGGACACAGCGATGACAGAGTGCAGTTTGTACATAAGTCAAGCAGCATTGCGTCAAATAAGCGTCACAGGAGCTCATGTTACCACGGACAATTAAACGATGACTGAGGCTACTGGAGCTGAGTCATATCCTACTCGCGCAACTGTACCTGTCAACAAAGCAGGCTGACGTGTGACACAAGTAAACAAAGAATAGCGCCATCTCGACCGCCAGCAATCAGTTCGTGAAATGGGAATATCACACATGTCTATATTAATAACAGAAAGGACAATCTCCATGCATGTTGATATCAAAAAGAGCAATATCCACAAGAATAGTACAGTTAGTATCAAAAGGGACAATCACCAAAATAAAATTTTAAATATCTCACTAACTATGAATCATATGGCTGGTTTTCTTTGATTACTCGCATACAACCGTTTACTTTATGTATAAGCAAAAAAACATCCAGATAGAGTGGATACAATTGCATTAGGTAGAAAATTACTCCTACTGTAAAATGCAGGAAGGTGGAGATTGTTCCTTTTGATACTAATAGCCTCATCTACAGTACAGTAACCTAAGTAATATTTCTAATAAAGCCTTCTTATATAAAATACATTTTAGCCTACTTTTCACATTTTGCAAAAATGAGGAAAAAGTAGACTTATGAGATCGGGCAAATGTGTGTCTGTCTGTCTGTCTGTCTGTCTGTCCTTCTGTCTGTCTGTCTGGCTGGCTGTGTGTGTCTGTGTGTGTGTGTGTGTGTGTGTGTGTGTGTGTGTGTGTGTGTGTGTGTGTGTGTGTGTGACCCTATCAACTCCTGAACGGCTGCAGCAATCGAAACAAAATTTGGTAGGAGTAAAGATCTATACCTGAATATCTCACGGCCATATTTGAAAATGATGTAAGTGCTACCAACTGCTGAAAAATCGCAATTGAAATTTCAGATCCATGTTGGATATCTTGGATGGCATGAATGGGAGCTATTTCAAAATTGGCACACGTATAGACAATAATATTGCAGTTCAATTTCCAGAAGGCCATACATGGCAGTGTTGCCAAAATGATTATAACACTGCTGAAAGGTCCAAATTTTAAATGCATATAACTTCTACATTATCTATTGGATTTCAACCAAATTTCGTATGTGCTATGTGTGCATAAACAGATATGACTGAGCTTATTCTTAAGAGCCACAAGGGCTGCCAACTGTTAATAAATGCTCTCATTTTTTTAAAATCCAAATACCCGTATATCCGAAAGTATGCAAGCCGACAGCTTTAAACTATGCACACGTATAGTACCTAACATTCTATATTAATATGGAGTAAATTATATACGTCAGTGCTACCAACATGATTCTAAGCCTGCTGAGAGGTCCAACTTTAAATACATGTATCTTCTATACTGTCATTTGGATTTCAACCAAATTTCGTGTGTGCTATGTGTACCATAACAGATATGACTATGCCGATTCTTACGAGTAACCAGGGCTGTCAACTGTTAATAAATACTGTCTTTATTTTTGTTACCCTAATATCTATATATCAGAAAGTATGCAAGCCAATAGCTCTAAACTTTGCACACGTATAGTACCTGGCATTCCAGATTAATTTGGAGCAACTAATATAGGCCTACGCCAGTGCTGCCAACATGATTCTAAGCCTGCTGATAGGTCCAATTTTAAAATGCATGTAACTTCTATACTAACTAATGGATGTCATTCAAAATTGACACTAGAATAGATCATATTACTTCATATTATTTCTGACTAATACATGTATGTCATTGTTGCCAACGTGATTTTACGTGCGCTGTTAGATCCAATGTTTAACTGCATGTAACGTTCATGCTATTCATTGGACTTCAACCAAATTTTGTATTCTGTACCTTAAGGGATGGAACTAAGAATATATTCAGTCACCAGGGCTGCCAACTGCAGTTCTCTATTAGGCTACATTATGCCAGGTATACAGTATTTCGAACTAATTAGAAATTTCGATATTACCAATTTAATTTTGTCATTATTCTAGATAGATCCATATAGATTATCATTGGCATGAATCTTAAATTTTAAGAAAAGTACGCTCTTTAGTTCGTCGCGGAACTTCTTGTTGCTGTTTCCATTTCTCTTTTAAAATCATAACTCGGCAATGAATATCTTTTTATGCCAAAATATTACGTTTTGTACGAGCTTTAAGATGGTTCAGTTTCATCCTTACAGAATCATCATGAGAAAGTGGCAAGTGGTCTTAAACTTTAGCTTGACGCTGGTCCACACACCCCAAAATAACTTAGGGTATCAGACAAATTCTTCACGCATACACGCAACCAAGTCTAAATTGAAACAACAGAAAAAGACCATTAGTACATTGGGAGAACATTCAGACCGTTGTCAAAATAGTGCGGTGTATCTGCGTCACTCAATAAATAATAATTAACATGCCACAAATATAAGTAACTAGTTGCTTCGGTGGCGTAGTCGGTAGCATGCTTAACTGCTGTTCCCAAGATCGCGGTTTCAAACTCGGCCGAATTCGTCGGATTTTTAAGAGCGTTAAAATCCTTCAGTATGCCTTCCTTCTGAGGGGAAGTACAGCCGGCGGGCCCATGTCATAGATTTATGGCATGTATAACAACCTACCACTAAAATTGATAGTGTGTAGCCAAATTTGTAGGTTATATTTGGCGGGTTAGAAACGCTCTATAAAGTTCCAACGTTCGCCGCTAGGTGTTAGTGGCAATTGCATCTGGTAGCCAAAGTTGGAACTGCTTGATATTGAACTTGTTGGGAGCTCACGGGCTGCTCAATTAAAATATCCTATGGCCACTTGGCAGCAATTCATATAGGTATAATAAGTACAGTGAGATTCTTTTGCTGGGGCGGGGCCGGTGACCGACTGCCGGGCGCGCGCGCCTTCCGCCAGCCAACCGAGCGTGGTCCGCAAGGTTGCGCGAGGCGGAGGCGAGCTAACCAGGGTCATTAAAGTCATTAAGTCACTAAACGTTCATCAATAAGGGTGTGTAGTGTCAGCGCACAGATAAGAAGGTAACATAAACAACAGCTGAAAGATTCAATTAAAGAAGCACAGATGTGTTTTTATTTCTTGGGAATCTGGATGACTTCACGTCACCAGTTAAGGTTAGAACTTATCTTTTCACAGAAGGTACTAAAAATGTACTTCTTCGGCTGACATACAATAACTTTGGACGTTACATCGTTACATTATGTAGCTACTCCTGCACCCTGCTGCGTGTTTACTATAACTAATCGAAGCACGGACCTAAGCCCGTTTGATGTTTACCTGTGGGTTAATTTACAATACGAAGTGTACAGATCAATTACCCATACTCTAGTGGGGCTGAGAACAATATACGGCAGCAGATATCCCTCACAACAGAAGGGAATCAAACGTGTAAACGCTAATTTATTTACACGGTACAACGCCAGTCTGTCAGCGGAAGGAGAACACACTCAGCATCTCCTGTGGATAGGTAAGTTCTTTAATCATGATTTGCTGGTACATTTACCATTAATTAATGTACTTGGTTAAGGTTTCCACCTGCGCGCAATCCGCGGTTCGAGCTCGGTTGGCTGGCGGAAGGCGCGCGTGCCCGGCAGCCGGCCCCGCTCCAGAAAAAGAATCACCCTGTAAAAGTAACTAAGTTTTTGGAAACGTATTTCGTGATTAGAAATGGTTAAATAGCTGGAATACACTAAGTCCAGACGGATTACGCTGCACCCCGGAGGAGGTTAACAAGTCCTGTATCACTGTGAAAAGGCATGAGACGGGAAAGCGCACTGGTGTCTATGATTTTCTGAACTGTGCAGTAGCAAAATATTGTTAACGTCCGTCATGTTTGTCAACATATGCAATATTATTCTGGGGACTACCAATATCAAACGACAATATCCTCTATAGTTTAGAGTTCAGTATTCTGCTACTGCAGGTATGAAGCATACAATATTTATTTATCTTTAACTTTTGTTTAAAATGAATTATGCAACATTATTATGGGGAGAAGCGGCTTCGGTGGCGTAGTTGGTAGCATGCTGAGCTGCTGTGCCCAAGATAGCGGGTTCAAATCCAGGCGAAGTCGTCGGATTTTTAAGAACGTTAAAATCCTTCAGTATGCCTTCCTTCGGAGGGGAAGCAAAGCCGGCGGTCCCATGTCATAGATTTATGTCATGTAAAAGATCCTTCCACAGACTAAACTTGTGTGAAGCTAAATTGTTAGGATAGATTTCGTCGGAACGATCTATCAAAGTTCCAACGTTCACCACTAGGTATCATTGATATCTGGTAGCGAAAGTTGGAACTACTTGAAATTGAACGGAACTTGTAGCTCACCCTAAGGATGTCCGCTGGAAGCAGCTTCAGACTCAGGCGAGCCGAACATGTCCTCGGACACTCCCGGCACTAAAAGTTATACGATAAATAAATAAATTATGGGGAGATATTCAATTGTAGAATTTCGGCAAGTAGACCGATGGAAACCACAATTGAGAAGGGGCCCTCCAGATTATGGAATGCTCTCCTCCAAAGTCATCTCTAAACTGATTGTTGATTTGTTCCAGGTTGGATTCAATGCAGGATATGGCACACAGAGTTATGAGTATCTACCTTATTCTCAAAGTACTGACCTGCGCAAGATAGTGAATAACAGTTGTGGTGACGGAATTCTTGGCAGGCATATTTTCCGCATCGATGAGAAGATCATCTTGGGTAACTGCAAGAACACACACTAATGTAAGGGCAATATGGTACTTCCTTTCATACATTGTACCCATTTTATTCTCACACCTCTAGTTGTTCTATAGGGGTACCAGGTAGAAAAGACTGTTGGAGGCGGGGCTCGCATAACGTAGCTGCTGAAGAGCGTCCCCCTCCATACACGACTTGGGAAGGTCCAGCGACAAGGACAACGAAGCAAGTAGCAGCGAGAAAGAGAGAGAGACCCCTACCTGACGCACATGCGCAGAAGAAAGACTGGCAGTTGAGAGGGAAGGGAGCTGGAAACACTCTCCCCTACTTTGGTGCGCCTGCGCATTGAAACATTCTTTTCTATCTGGTCACTCTATAGAAGGCATTCTTCTATACAAATCAAATTCATTATCAACAGACAATTTTTGACCTTCAACTCACTAGCTGTGATCATAATGTAACACCATTCAGTACATGCAGTAATCGATGAGATTGGCATATTTTTGTAGCTTTAGCAACGTATTTGGATAATAAACTATATTTGGTATTCTCAGGTACCTGATTTTGAATTTTTCATGAGAACCCCTATATCATATTTAAATAGCTTGCCACGGTGGGTGAGTGGTTAACGTGTCGGACTACTAACCCCAAACTTTCAGGTTCGCTCCTGGCCGTGGTAAGTGTGGGTTTTTTTTAAGGCGGCAAAATTACGACACGGATGTCATACGATGTTGTCAGGTTAAAGAACCCATTTGAATTCAGTAGGTCGTGTTCATAATGGCAAAATTAATCTCAGGAGTTTCCGCCGACACAAAGCTCCTCATTTCTCTACTAGAAAGCGCTATAGTGTTCAAAGAGCTTAGATATTTAACCTCCTTGACTTTCATAGTGCTTCAAGGAACAAGGAAATTCGACATGCAAGCTACCCTCTGGGTGTCAAATAACAAAGCTTGCACCCGGCATCCGAGGCCAAACGATATTAGACTATTATTATTATATTTAAATAATGTTATTCTCTTTGTAAGGATATCCATTTCATTAAAGATGACAATAACAAAAAATACAAAGTTTCCGCCTAATCAACACAATTTGATGCTATATTATCGTCTCATGGGTACATGTTTCGGAATTTCTAATAATTCCTTCTTCAGCCCTTTACATTTAGGCTATGTTAAGAAACACCATTCCACAGACAAAATTGACCTCGTCAATGTCAAAACACAACTATACATTGATATTAAAACACTTAAAAACTATTAAAATTACAACATGATAAACTTAAGAACAATTAAAACATTCCTATTGTTTACAGCAACATTGATATGTAATTGCTGTTACGACACATTCTTGCTAAGTGCGTGATGGTAAAAAATAATTATGACTGTATATTTTTTACCATCACGCACTTAGCAAGAATGTGTCGTAACAGTTATTACAAATCAATGTTGCTGTAAACAATAGGAATGTTTTAATTGTTCTTAAGTTTATCATGTTGTAATTTTAATAGTTTTTAAGTGTTTTAATATCAATGTATAGTTGTGTTTTGACATTGACGAGGTCAATTTTGTTTGTGGAATGGTGTTTCTTAACATAAATGTAAAGGGCTGAAGAAGGAATTATTAGATATTCCGAAACATGTACCCATGAGACGATAATATAGCATCAAATTGTGTTCATTAGGCGGAAACTTTGTATTTTTTTTTTTTGTTATTGTCATTTCTAAACGTCAACACGGAACCTGCAATGAATTCTTCTTCGAATACATTTCATTAAAGTATTTTATATTTAATTCTGATATTTAATATTTTTACCTATCCGAAATTAGTTAGTAGACATAGCCTAGATATGACAATAATAGTCTAATATATTTTTGATGTTGGCTGAAGAAGGCCTCTTTGCTAGGTTGAAACATGTACCTTTGATATATGAATGTTGTTGTTGTTGTTGTTGTTGTTGTTGTTGTTTGAGTCCTCAGTCTTTTGACTGGTTTGATGCAGCCCTCCATGCCTCCCTGTCCTGAGCTAATCGTTTCATATCTACATGGCTACCACACCCTACAGTCGAGGCAATCTGTTTAACATAATCTAACCTTGGTCTACCCCTACAGTTCTTGTCCTTGACCCTTCCTTCCATAACTAAGCTTGCTATTCCTGGGTGTCTTAGTATGTGTCCTACCAACCTATCTCTTTTCTTCATTAGCAGTCGCCAGAAACATCTCTCTTCTTTCACTCGTCTTAATACCTCTTCGTTTGTAACCCTATCTACCCATCTGATCATCATTTCCTGTAACACCACATTTCAAACGCATCAATTCTCCTCTTTTCTGCTGCACTTCCATAGAATGCGGCGCTCCAGACAAAGGTTTTTAAAAATGTCTTCCTAATACCTAAATCTATATTCGATGTCAACAGATACCTTTTCTGTAGAAATGCTTTCCTTGCCTGAGCCAATCTACTTTTTATATCCTCTTTGCTTCGTCCACCACTGGCTATTTTGCTTTCTAAGTAACCGAATATAAATACATATGTTTTAGTTATGTATTGATTGGTGTCCTCCCTATATTATTCTCCTAAGGTCCCATTCCGGTTTTGTACCGAAAATAAGGTCCTGTTAACACCAACCAACACATATGGGGTACCTACAGGTTACGCATAACCCCATGTGTGCCCGAAATGCACTCACTTCCTCTTTAAATGCCTCATAATTAAATAAATACCTTAAAAATGTACATTTACAATGGGAGCACCGTAAGCTGGCGAGCCTGCCGCTAGAGCGCAGGGCAGCGCGGTGGAGGCAGCCCTCTGGCGGGAGCGTGGCGTACTGCTAGGCAAGCCTGCCGCTAGAGCGCAGAACAGCGAGGCGGCGGCAGCCATCTGGCGGGAGTGCGGCGTACTGCTAGCTGAGGAGTCTCTCAGCAGATGGCTCTGGTGGGGTCTCGCCAAGACTCTCTCTAGGGTTCAATCCTTTGAAAATGTAAAATTTGCTGTATAAGAAACTCCCGAGCAAACAATAACCGATGAATTCGTTGAAACATCGAATATTGTCTACAAAGAGGTGCTGTGACAAGTACAAAACACTGTTCTACATAATTCTTTGTGTTCTTCTCATGTACGTATGCTGTTCAACAACAATAAATACATTTTTTGAATATTTAAAACTTCGTTCTCCCACATTCTTCCCTACTACCCCATAAACCTACATTCACGTTGCGAAAGCTCGCACGGGCCCACTAGTTGAGAACTTAATTTATCAATACGGATATCACAATTACTTTGCTAATATAGCAAATGTCTTTGCATCCTATATTTTTATTAGCTATCTCATTTTGTACTGTACAGTGGCAAACTCTTAGTCAGTCTGGAAACCCCTCATTGGCCTTTGTTAAGTGTCAAAAACGCTCCCCTCTTATTATTGAGAAATTTTAAATGTGGCATTTGTTAGTTTAGCGATACAGAATTCGGTATTTCCGAGAAGAAACAGAAAGATCTGCTACATTTTTGATAGCCAAGGTTTATGACGAGAACTCTACTGAGCCCTCTGGCAACGAGGAAGGCTGTACTGCAGGAGAGCATGACTGCACGGAAATATACTTTCTCAGCGACGCTATGTAATATGTAGTACGCATTACGTTACATTGAATATTGTGTTCTCTTATTTTACATTCTTCATGTTGAATTCTTTCACATCTCTGCTATTTTCAGATAACATTTTTAGGTAGATTTCATTAGAAAGCTAACTATTGCAATGGGTCCCATGTTTCGACTTCCGGAAAATTTCGACATATCTTCGCGTTTCACATCCCCCAGACCCCAAAACCACCGTCAGTTCAAAAGTTTATATATAATTTATGTATATATATATATATGTATATATATATGTATATATATATGTATATCAGTTTCTTGTGGACACGATAACTGCCGTAATTTTGCACCAATTACTTCGAATTTTTTACCGAAGATGTATACCTATAAAATCTCGGTCGAGTTCGTTACTGGGCTAAATCGGTCGAAGGGGGTGAAAATGGGGGGCTTTTTTCGAAAAAGTGAAATTTCGCTATAACTCTCTTAATACGTGCAATATCGAATCCATTCAAAGTTCATAATATGTGTCGGATAAGTGCCAAAAATTTATGTCAAATAAGATTTTTGATAGCACCAACCATTGACCAAAGGGGTGGAAAAAAGTGGGTTTTTCGGGAAACATTAATCATATCTCTCTTAATAGGCACAATATCAAAACCGTACAAAATGGACAATATTCCCCTAATAATTACCTAAAACTTTTGTCTGAAAGAATTTTTGATATGACCCACCATTACGCCAAGGGACGAGAAAAATGATTTCGGAATTATAAGAAAATGCCAAGAGCAATCAGTGGTTGCCATGGCAACACTACTAAATTGATGAGGCATGGACCATCAGACGTTGCCATGACAACGCACTTGCACGAGATCAGATTCATTATTTCCATCTGATTAAGTGGTTGGTTGGTTGGTTCTTAAGTTTAGGGGCTGCGACAACGCGGTCATGTAGCCCCGTGTACTTTGGGTGTGTGTAGAATCTGTCTGATAACCGGTGTTAATTGTGATGACTGTATTAGTGTGTGTTATCTGTTTGTTAATTTAAGTACTGCAACTAACAATTTTTCAGATAGTTCCTACTTTTGCCGCCAAGCGCCACTGTCAACGACTACGAGGCCAAGTTCAGAACTGAGCTACTAGACGCCGCCGCAGTCGGCTCTTGGCAACGAACATAGAAACCTAAGAGCGTTGTATACATTCTTAACCTATCCAATTTAGCTTCACACAGGTGCAATTAGTGGAAGGATCTTTAACATGCCATAAATCTATGACATGGGACCGCCGGCTTTACTTCCCCTCCGAAGGAAGGCATACTGAGGGATATTTAACGCTCTTAAAAAATCCGACGGCTTCGGCCGGGTTTGAACCCGGTATCTTGGGCATAGAAGCTCAGCATGTTACCGACTACGCCACCAAAGCCGCCTGATAAAGTGGGAAGCGGCTTCGGTGACGTAACTGGTAGCATGCTGAATGTCTATGCCCAATGTCGCGGTTTCAAAGCCGGCCGAAGTCGTCGGATTTTCTAAGAGCACTAGAATCCCTCAGTATGCTTTCCGTTGGAGGGGAAGTTCCAACGTTCGTTGCGAGTTGATGGTTGGGGTGGCATCTAGTAGCCAAGTTCACAGCTAGGTGTCGTTGACGGTTGTACCTGGTAGCAACATTAGGAACTACTGCTTGAAATTGACCGTCTGCAGTACTTACATGAATTAAGACTAATACAGCCATTACAATTCACACCGTGTATCAGACAGATTCTACACTCACCCAAAGTACACGGGGTTAGATGACCGCGTTGTCGCAGCCCCTAAACTGAGGAACCAACCAGAGGTAGATTTCGTTAGAAAGCTAACTATTGCAATGGGTACCATGTTTCGACTTCCGGAAAATTTCGACATATCTTCGCGTTTCACATCCCCAGGCCCCAAAACCACCGTCAGTTCAAAAGTTATATATAATTTATGTATGTATATGTATATCAGTTTATTGTGGACACGATAACTGCCGTAATTTTGTACCAATCACTTTGAATTTTTTACCGAATACGTATACCTATAAAATCTCGGTCGAGTTCGTTACTGGGCTAAATCGGTCGTTGGGGGGTGAAAATGGGGGGCTTTTTTTTCGAAAAAGTGAAATATTGCTATAACTCTCTTAATATGTGAAATATCGAATCCGTTCAACATTCATACTATGTGTCGGATAAAGCCCAAAAATGTATGTTTGAAGAGTTTTTTTTATAGCACCAACCATTGACCAAAGGGGTGGGAAAAAGTGGGTTTTTCGGGAAACATTAATCATATCTCTCTTAATAGGCACAATATCAAAACCGTACAAAATGGACAATATTCCCATAATAATTACCTAAAACTTTTGTCTGAAAGAATTTTTGATATAACCCACCATTATGCCAAGGGATGAGAAAAATAATTTCGGAATTATAAGAAAATGCCAAGACCTATCAGTGGTTGCCATGGCAACACTACTAAATTGATGAGGGATGAGCCATCAGACGTTGCCAAGATAACGCACTTGCACGAGATCAGATTCAGATTTCCATCTAAGTGTGAAGCGGCTTCGGTGACGTAACTGGTAGCATGCTGAATGTTTATGCCCAAGGTCGCGAGTTCAAAGCCGGCCGAAGTCGTCGGATTTTCTAAGAGCGCCAAAAATCCCTCAGTATGCTTTCCTTTGGAGGGGAAGTTCCAACGTTCGTTGCGAGTTGCTGGTTGCGGTGGCATCTAGTAGCCAAGCTCTCAGCTAGGTGTCGTTGACGGTAGTACCTGGTAGCAACATTAGTAACTACTGCTTGAAATTGACCGTCTGCAGTCCTTACCTGAATTACAGACTAATACAGCCATCCCAAAGTACACGGGGTTACATGACCGCGTTGTCGCAGCCCCTAAACTGAGGAACCAACCAAAATCTCTGCGGTAGATATAATTTTGCGTGAAGAAGTAACAGACCGTTACATAGTTGCACATCAGTGTCGAAACCTAGCATAAGGACAGTGTGACCACAAGTATAAAAATGGACCCCAAATGACAAGAAGGTTACCGTTCCCATAAGACAATAAAATGTTTAAAATAAGCATAAAATGACGAAAAACAAAGTTAATTAAGCTCCAATTATAAAATACCTTCTCGCATTAAATGAGGTCTGATCCTTCTACGAAAATCTGCATATTCTGCCTATTTTCGCCTATCCCCAAGTTTGTCCGGTGAAATCTACCTCCGCCTTCCGGCGTGCCGAGAGGACTTTTTTAATTTGGAACCTTGATTTAAAAAAAAATTACGAGCCTTACAGTAGTCGCATATGATGTGTAACATCTGACATGTTATTCGAATAATTTCATATTACTTACTCGCATTTTATAAAGAATGAACTCACAGTGCTACCTTGTGCCAGCAAACATGAAAGGATTCTCCAATGCATCTGCAGTAGTGACATATACCTGCAACTGTATGCGGGAGCAATCCACTGCCTACTTGATGCGAGCTGCACATTATACCGGCCAGTTAGTGAACCCATGCCAGCGGTGTTATTGAAAATGGCCTCTTATTGCCGAAATAGCGCACTGCCAAGTATAGGCGCGATTAAAAATTAGGTGTGCAGTAGGTATATTAAATGCGTTTCTCCCAGTGATACGTTTAGACCAACCAGTGGAAACTCCCACGAGAAACTGGCGACACCGATTATGCGTGCCATCTAGCGGTTCGCGCAGACAACTACGAACTCGATTTCAATCAGCTGGCTTGTTTATCTGCACATGTTAGAAGTGTAACCTTTGGGCTATGTATGGGTGTTTTCATTGCAAAATACAAAGTGATTAAGTGATTAAGCTATTTGGACCAACGAAGTTTCAATTATTGTTAGTAGTCGGTGTTAATATACTGAATTCCTACGTTGTTTGGAGTGTTGGTTGATGCGATATAGCACTCGAGATCGATTGCTTACATTAAATAAGAATACAGCAAAAGTATGAAGATTTAATAAATCGTAATTGTTTTCAGCGAATATGATATAATGAATATTTTCACACCAAAGAACGACAATTTAACGATCATTTATTGAAGAAATTTCTTTAATGGGGCCTCCAAACCTTGAGGTAAACCGTATGCGATTTACATTCCACATAGTCACATGGCTTACAGTACGTCGTTGTACCGATCTCCGCCACCGCGCACGCTCATTGTTTCCGTCCCATCCACTTCCGTCTCTTTTCCAAAATCACTCCCACAAAAATGTCCAGCTACCGAGTGCCACAAAAATATCCAGATACCGAGTGGAAAGATGTTACTTATCAAAAGTTGCTTTACTTAAGAATAGGTAATTTGTAAATTTGAAGATGTTTTCAATAATTTTGAAATTAACTGACGAATAACTCCAACGATTTAAAAGCCATTGCACAAATGTTTTTGATGTGTAACATCTTTCCACTCGGTTGCTAGAAAGTTTTGTGGGAGTGATTTTGAAAATTGGGGACGGAAGTGAATCGGGCGGAAGTGGATCGAACGGAAGTGGATCGGACGGAAGTGAAGACGCACTGCCAGAAAAATGGGACGGAAGTGAATCGGACGGAAGTGAATCGGACGGAAGTGAATCGGACGGAAGTGGATCGAACGGAAGTGGATCGGACGGAAGTGAAGACGCACTGCCAGCTGGATGTACAATTGAAAATGTGTGTTTTGGAAACAAAGTCAGTGTGTGCTCTGTAGCACGAGAATGTTATGGCAATACAGTAGGCAGTCCATTTAGCAGGCACTGGTTTGACGAGCACAGTGGCAAATGTTTCACCGACTTTCATTTGTCATTGAGTAGTTTATGAAGCTTCACGTTCAAGGTTGAATATCACATGGGGTAGGACAAAGACGACAAATGATATTTAACTAAGCGGCATTATTGTCAAGCTATGGGTGAGTAGTCAAATATTAAATGCGTAACAGAATGTTGTTATATGAGTGGAATAAATGCTGTATTTTCATCATATGTGGGACTAGGTCATTTCATGATTGTAGGAAGCCATGTTTTGATTGTTTACGGCGAACTGTATGAGAGCCTTGAGAATAATGAATGTTATAGTAACTGAGGAATGTGCTCACAGTATTTGAGAGTACTGTCGACGTTATGTGTCACTTTGTTATTATGAATTATTAATGTAAAAGGAAGGAAGCTTGTAGTTTTGCGTGTCCGTTAATCTTACGATCATGATCCACGTTACCTCCCTTTTACGTGGAATGCGAACCACAGGACATGGCATTTCAATTCGAAAATCTCACATGTATCGACCGGGAATCAAACCCGGTCTACCTTGGTGAGAGACTAACAGCTTGACCGCTGCGCCACAAATATGACAGTAGCATATCTCCAATTCAATCTATACATTCATCATAGTACCAGTATGAAAATGGAGTGTAAATTAACATTTTAAGAATGTCCAAGCTGTGTAGTAAACGAGTAGGATAACATGGCAGATGTTACACATCATATGCGACTACTGTAAGGCTCGTATCTTTTTTATATATTTCTTGACAGTCAGTTTAAGACACTGTACTTTTGAGCGTTAATAAATACATAAACTGTATTTGGCTTCTGGTTTTAAAATGAACAATTCTCGTTTTGGAATATTTTGTACTTTGAACTTATATGCAGATTAATAAATAGTAGTTTTGGATTTGATTCTCAGTATGATCCCTTTTACACAACCCAGAAAACATCACTACATATAGTGCTTTGAATATTCATAATTTATTTTCAGTTATTGTGAAAAAGTAATATGTTGGCACAAATGCAAAGCTCCGAAAGTGAGTTTTCTTAACTAATAATAAAAAAATCCCAAAATGTAGTTTAAATTCTCAGAAATGATGTTCAGGCCACAGCATTATATTAGTGAAATAATGGCTGTTGAACACTCTAATCGTACAGTTAAATTTTAAAAGGTATTTTGCACTTCTTGAATAATGGAGTTTTTCACATTCAACAGTCCGCAGTTGTCACGACGATAGTCCCACAGAAAGAAAAGTTCTTTATAGGCCCATTTACCTTCGTTGATAAGGATGGAGCGTTTAGTTGATCGTTCTTCTAGGTTGTACGTGCATGTTCTAAACATGAATGCAGTCGATCGTCTAAGTAAGGCGTTCTCAACCTGTTAGTGACCGTTGGTTGGTTCCTTAGTTTGGTTGGTTGGTTCGTTCCTTAGTTTAGGGGCTGCGACAACGCGGTCATGTAGCCCCGTGTACTTTGGGTGTGTGTAGAAACTGTCTGATAACCGGTGTTAATTGTGATGACTGTATTAGTGTGTGTATCTGTTTTTAATTCAAGTGAGGACTGCAGACATTTAATTTCAAGTAGTTCCTACTTTTGCCGCCAAACGCCACCGTCAACGACTACTAGGGCTAATTCAGAACTTAGCTACCAGACGCCACCGCAGTCGGCTCTTGGCAACGAACGTAGCAACCTAAGAGCGTTGTTTACATTCTTAACCTATACAATTTAGTTTCACACAGGTGTAATTAGTGGAAAGTTCTTTAACATGCCATAAATCTATGACATGGGACCGCCGGCTTTACTTCCCCTCCGAAGGAAGGCATACTGAGGGATTTTTATCGCTCTTAAAAAATCCGACGGCTTCGGCCGGGTTTGAACCCGCTATCTTGGGCATAGAAGCTCAGCATGCTACCGACTACGCCACCGAAGCCGCTTTCCTTAGTTTAGGGGCTGCGAAAACGCGGTCATGTAGCCCCGTGTACTTTGGGTGTGTGTAGAATCTGTCTGATAACCGGTGTTAATATGATGGCTGTATTAGTGTGTGTTATCTGTTTTAATTGAAGTAAGGACTGCAGACAATAATTTCAAGTAGTTCCTACTTTTGATACCAAATGCTACCGTCCACGACACCTAGCTTGCGGACTTGGCTACTAGATGGCATCGCAGTCAGCACTTGGCAGCGAACGTTGGAACTAATAGAGCGTTATCAATTCTAACCTACAAATTTTGAATCACACAATTGTAGTAAGTGGAAGGTTCTTTTCATGCCATAAATCTGTACCATGAGACCGCCGCCTTTACTTCTTCTCCGAAGGAAGGCATACTGAGGGATTTTTAACGCTCTTAAAAAATCCAATGACTTCGGCCAGGTTTGAACTCTTGACCTTGGGCATAGAAGCTCAGCATGCTACCAACTACGCCACCAAAGCCGCTTTTTTGTGACTGTGAGCCCACCGTCATGCCATACCGAGTACCCGAGCACCATTACATCAAATACTGTATAAATAATAATAATAATGCAACAAGCATGTCCCTCACTTTCCTTCTCTCCCTTTGAAGTGCTGGAATTCATCGCTCACCAGGCATGCTGCAGCTCGTTGCATGACTCATGCAGATAAGATACATTTACGTGTGGACAGTCGAGTCGAATCAGCATCTTTCGTGTTACTCATAAAACAGGAATGTCCAATTATGTTTACTGTAGATTAAAAAAGTAACAATCATGTATATTATTTCAGTAGTATAGATCCCTCCTGCGGCGCTCACAAGCGACCGATCGTGACAAATGAGCATACTGTCTGCAGGATGGTGTCATCACGTGCTCAAGTCTGGAATTCCATTACATCAGACCGGTGGTGACAGCTGTGAATTGAGAGGGCTGAGAGAGTGACTGTGTACAGGCTCACCCGCAAGCTTCAAGGTCAAGGGCAATCGTCTAAAACAAACGTCCGGCTTGTACGGGCTACCATGTCAAACTATAAGTACATTCCGAGCAGGCGAGGATTCAAGGGGGGGGGGGGGGCACGGGAGTCATCACCCCCCCCCTCCCCCCCCCCCCCAGACGGAGACCAAATATTTTTGCAAACTCAAAAAACGAAAACCCAATAACCAGACAAATAAAACTTAACGAATTTTAACTGAAAATCTTTTTTTTATTTTTTATTTTATTCAATACTGAAAATACCTTTATTGCAATTATTATCTTCTGTTACAACTGTACTAATTTACAACTTCATACCTGTTACATAAAAACGATTATTTATATAACAAAATCAACTCGTCTATTTTGTTTGGCAAACCTTGTGATTACCGAATCGATGTCTATAGTGATGTCACGATTAATGTGCAGCCATGCACGGATAGGAATTTGGGGCTTTTTTTCGCACCAAAAAATTTTGCCGACGCCCAAACTGCAAGCTTGGTTGGCAATTTAAGCTGTGACTTTCTCCCTTTGTCGGTACCAACTCGACTTGCCGAAAATGTAACGTACCTTGATACTTTTCTCGAAGCTCGATGTAAAAGTCGCAAAACACGCCGTTGCAATTTGTACGAATTTTTTTTGGTGCGCTAAACGCATCAAATTTCTATCCATGTAGCTTGCAAAAACATTGTTCTGGTTTTGTACGTTTGGTTATTTTGTGATTGCGTTGTTAGTGATACCATTTTTCTTAACAATTTCGATTCTGCGACCCCCCCCCCCCCCCGTGACTCTCCCCCCAAAGCCAAACTCTAGATCCGCGCCTGATTCCGAGCAAGCCTCGCTCGCCCTGCGAGGAAGTGGGAGTCGTGCACTAAGCTAACACGGGACGTCCAGATCCCGGCGACTTGGGTCTGCACTTGACATTGAGAGCTCATCGGTAGGAGAGGAGCGTAGAGTAGTGCGGGGATCGTGCCGAATACTTCCCTGTCTGAGAACATTGACGCGCACGACAGTATTGGGCTTGGGATGCAGATGTCTTCCCGCTCATTGCGTATCGTGCATTCGAAAAACATTAAGTTAGTCACTACTTGCTTCACTCACTCAGAACATTCCTTCCTTCTTTCACTGGCTGCGATAACAACCATTGGCATGTGGGAAGCCGATATACACTACCGGGGGAAAGAATAGGTCACCCTTTTAGAGGTTACCAATTCACTCAAGATATATTGTGGCAACAGTGCATATGGAGTAAATGAAATGATTAAATATACAGATCAATAGGTCAAGCGGTTCAGAGATACCAGGTATCAACCCATGCTGGAACACCCATATTACTGATATCGCGTCAGGAGTTGGCAGTCGGGTTTGAACTGCAGGGGTCTTCCCGCTCACTGCGTATCGCGCATTCCAAAAACATTCAGTTGGTCACTACTTGCTTCACTCAGCACATTCCTTCTTTCGGTGGCTGAGTGTCGCCTGTTGCAATGACAACCATTGGCATGCGGCAAGCCGATATATTTAACTTAGGAATCGGCGGGCCGCGCATGCGTACTGCAAGCCCCCCCCCCCGCACCCCGTCACAGCGTGTTCAACTGCCATCTCCTGCCGCGATGACAGTAGTACGAGGTGTAGCCTCCACGGCCGGCAATGCAGGCACTGACTCTTGCATCCAGTCGATAATACAGATGGCGAATATTGTCTTGGGATATGTTATTCCAGGCCTCCTCGACTGTTCACACAGTTCTGTAAGAGTTGTGGGTGTACGAGTCGCACTAGTCACTTGTCGGCCCATCATGTTCCACACGGCTCGATTGGCAACAAGTCTGGCGATCGTACTGGCCAGGGAAGTTGCTGCACGTCTTGCAGTGCACGTTGAGTTGCAGGGGCAGTGTGTGGGCGAGAATTATCCTGTTAGAACAACGCATCCTCTTCATGCTACAAGAACGGCAAAAGAACGGGTCTAACAACATCCTGCACGTACCGAGCGCTGGTTATCGTTCCCTCCACAAACACCAAAGATGAACGAGAGTTGTAGCTTATCGCACCCCAGACCTCATGGGTGGGGCTGGTGTGTCTTGGACGAATGCACTCTACGAGGCAGCGCTCACCAGGTCTACGTCGAACGTGCCAACGACATCACTTGCGTGCAAGTAGAATCTGCTTTCACCGCTGAAGACCACGGCGCGCCATTCCATCTGCCAAGTGATCCTCTGACGGCACCAGTCGAGCCGTGCACGTCGATGCTGTGGCGTGAGCGAAAGACGGGCTAGAGGTGTGCTTGCCCGTAGTCCCACTGCTAATAACCGGTTCGCAACAGTTCGTGTTGACACTTCTGGGCTCACAAACCCTCGTATCTGTGCTGTAGTAGCTGTGCGATCTGCCACTGCTGCCCTTACAATACGAGGATCCTGGTAGACGTCTGTGCTGCGTGGACGTCCAGAACCTCGTCTACGGGTGTGAGAATCTCATGTGACCACTAATACTAGCATCGTTGCACAACGGACACAGCACGTCCACTTGTGTGGCAAATTCTCCGAAATGACCATCCCGCCACTCAGAAGGCCACAATTTGACCCCTTTCAAACTCGCTTAGTTGGCTCTAGGAATCACGAGTGCGTCTCCGTGGCATTGTACCTGCTTGCTTCACACGTTTGCACCACAATGAACCGTATGGCTGTGAACTTTCCCTATTAAATGGGAGACACAGATGGGGCTCTGGTAGCTATGCCACTACGCCATCTGTTGGCGGACGACGTAGAAACCTTTATCAGTACATTACTATCCCCCAAGTGGCATCTGCCGTCATCGGATCAAAATCGACGTCGTCTTTCCAGGTGACCTAATTCTTTTTTCCGGCAGTGTATTTAGGTTTGGAATAGGCATGCCGCGCATGCGTACTGCAAGAACCCCACCCCGTCACAGCATGATGGACTGCCGTCTCCTGGCGCGATGACATTAGCATTACTAAAGTAAAGCCATCATTACTTCCGACTTGACGTTTCAGTGCTAGGCTAGAGTTTCGATCGCTAAATCGAGATATCGCGAAGAAAACTCGATTTGTCGTGATATATCGATTTGAATGACTGCATGTGATTGGCTAGTCAAAGTGATTTTCCTTCTGACCACCAGATAACTCTAGGGTAACACTGAAACGTCAAGTCGGAAGTCTAAGCCAGTGCCGCTGAGTGTGGCAAATGTTTTACGCTGCAGTAGTATGCAGGAAGAGGAGGATGGGCAAGTGCAGAGCTAGCTGCCGGTAACTGTTCAGTAAACCCAGATCTCTTTTTCTAGAGAGTCTATAACCTAAAAGTTAGGCTAATTAAAGACGCAGTTCTTAACGTATTATTGGAGTGCTCCAATACCATAAAACACCCTAATATATCTCAAGAAAGGGAAAGAAATACGCAAACAGGGTAAAACCAAATAGGCTACTGGCACGGACGATGAGAGGCAAACATAAAAACACTCATGAATGTAATAAACATTCATACGAAAAAAAAAGTCGTTGACGCCAGACAAAAGAGGAACAGTAGAAATACACAACCAAGAGAGAAAAGCAAGACAGTGATTTCGGTGAGCTCCTAGAGGCGGGACTCGAACAGTGGAGGACCAGGATCATGGTGCGTCGGGAGACCCGTTGGAGACCAGCAATAGGTGAGTGTGGATTAGAATCCATTATCCCGACCTTACCCTCACACCCTTTTACGAATAGAGTACGGACGGTTTGTTGGGCTTCAAGATAGATTATGAGAGGCGGGGAGCCGGAGCACTGGAGGAGAAACCCCTCCCTTATTAACTGCGCCGAGCAAAGGACGATTGCATTCACAGATTTTATGCATTAACACGCGACATGGACAGGTGGACAGTACGCCAGGCTAGGAGTGACTGCTCTCGCTGTGGCTGGATCGTGGCTGGAAATCTGTCTGTCCAGAGCGGTCAGCTTGATTTTGAAGCTTCACCACATATCGTCCGAACTCGACTCGATTCCAGACTGACAATAAAACAGTCTCAGATCAGTTAAGAACTCTTGCTTGCCTTTCATACATCGTCGGTAGTCCAATATCCTATATGAATCACCTCGTGCACGCCCTCTCCTATATCATGTCATGGCTGCTCCTCGACCCTGAGTTGCAGATTGTCAGATCAGCGCGTTCTCTCACGAACAATTCCGAGGCGGCCATCTTGCCTCTTCTCTCCACACCGCATAGGCCTCCACAGACACGTTCGGGAGCCTACCTTCACTGAGCGACTCAACATTAACACCTAGTCAGGCAAGTAGCTTCATTATTAGCCTACTTTCTAATTTTGTAAAAATTGGAAGAAAACTTATGAGATCAACACGGGCTAAACGTCCGTGTGTCTATATGTGTGTATTCTGTCCCCAATCCCACCCATCCTATCAATTCAAACAGTGACGGCCGGTAATAAGGTTGCAGTGTTCCACAACGACCAGATTAATTAAAGGAAAACAATTAATACCGTAATAATATTTTTAGTAATAAAAGCTGTACGTTTCCTGTTATATGTAGGCCTATAGGAATTCATAATATTGTTTTTTAATAATTCAGGAAATCTTACAGTAAGTTACTGTGAACTGTTTGAGAAAGCGAAGCGCGCCAACCGTCTAAGAGCGCTCGTCCGTTTGGCCGTTGCCAGGCCCGAGCTCCGACCAGATCTCAATAGTGGAGAGTATGGCCGAGATGCTAGGCCGAGTAAGTCCTTTCCCAACAGTTAACTCGGCTGGTCGTTGCCCGCTGATTCCAATAAGGAAGCCGAGGCGTGTACTGCTCGAGTCTAAGCTGCGTGAACATGAGAGGAATATGCATCGCGGACTATGAGTAACGGTGTTGACGAGTGATGAGGTTTCTCGGTCCGTGCATAGTACAGAACCAAATACATTGGTCGGTGACTCACTCAGTCATTCCTAACACCGCAGTGGTTTGAGCAACGGCCGAATGTTAACAGTATTGGAATAGAAAGGATCACGGTGGGCTGTTGACAGATCCTTCTCTTCATGCCCGACCCTTCGCTGCTCTTTCTCCTCACCCCGCAAGTTCATAGAGCTTGCACTCGAGCAGTACGGAGACATCCGAGATGCTCCGTCATCTGTCGATACTATGTTTTGCAATGTAATTTTCGCGTACTTGTGACACTCGCGGTTCTTTCTCGCCATCGTATATAACTTGAGTTGTTATGTTCCCGTGAAGGTTTTCATGTAGACTAACTTATAATCCATTTAATCCGATGAAAATGTGATGTTCTCTGAACTGCGGCATTCGTAATGAATAAGGTACATCAGTTTTACCGTGCAATTGAATCCAGTTTTCTCTGATATCAAGCAGTCTTTTACCCTGCCACCTACCCCCTGCACCTTAATGAAAATAGTGGACCACCCAGAACAATTATCCACCAGCCGCCACTGAATTCAAACAAGACGAACCCGAATTGAACCAAATGTGGCATACGGAGGTAGCACTAGCAAAGGGCACCTCAGCGTCATGTTTTATATCACCACCATCTTTACGAAAACAAAATGGCGGCCACCATAAATATTCAAAGCTTAAATCAATTTATGACTAAACAAATCTTCGGATCTCCACCAAATTTTGTAAAAATATACCTTCATATGGTAAGCGTCCGAGGCCTAGAATACAAGGTCATCAGCC
Organism: Meconema thalassinum; assembly: GCA_946902985.2. NCBI lineage: Eukaryota > Metazoa > Arthropoda > Insecta > Orthoptera > Tettigoniidae > Meconema > Meconema thalassinum. Next base: position 208,795,288 of record OX336391.1, read on the forward strand.
AAAAAGATCAAGATGGCGGTCGTGTGAATCATGCAAGCTTATAATCCATACCTTATGATCCAATGAATCACAGTAATTGGCATTAAGATAGTTTTATATTAGGACCCTCTGTTGGCAACGTGATAACATGAGACTGTTACGCGCAGCCACCATCTTAAATTAATAAAATATAAAAATAAATAACTCTCAACACTTATGAGCTACAGTAACGAAAATTAGTGACAAATTAGCGATACGAGGCCTTGTATGGCCATGGCAAAACAACAGACTTTCTATACATCCAAGATGGCGGCTGCGCAAAATCTTAAAACATTAAAATCGAAAACTCAGAATGAATTTGGGTAATTAAGACGAAACTTGCCAAAATATGAGTGCATATAAGAGCTCTCAATTGCATTAGTCAAACGATTATTACACTAAAAATAGGGCAGAGTGGACATCATGAAATTTCAAAACAAATGTATAATATTTGGTATCCTACCTAGAGCCGTAATAACGAAATTTAGTCATGCAATAGAACATTATAAGTAGCGCTGTATGCCCAAAATAAAAGAACAATGCATTCATAGATTCAAGATGTTGACTAGGCGTACTATCTAAGTATATAAATTAATAACTCAGGTTTTTATTGCACAATTGAGGCGAAACTTGGTAGAAGAGGAGTATTATATAAGGGGCGTCAGTAGCGATAGCACAGAATCACACAGAATAAAGCACGCAGCGACCATCCTCAAATTTCATAATTTAAAAGCAAGCAACTTTCTATGATTTAGAACTACAATAACGAAAATTAGTTATAAGATAGAAACCTATATCGAGTATCGTATGCACAAAGCAAAATAACAGCAACATTATTTATTTTAATGGAGGCGGGGCGTAATATTGAAATGTAATTGGGAATCATTCCGACTGTAATCGCGCAATTATAACGAAACTTAGAAAACATTACCATATAAGGGACGTTGCTAAAATAAGGCATATGTCTAACACACTGAATACAACGCGTGGCGGCCATCTTGAAAAAGAGAATATGATAATGAATTACTCAATGTAGTCTATTTTTAAGACACGACAATGAATTATACCAGTAACGTAGAACTTTGTTAGTGGCTTACTTAGACCAAGTCAAAATAATTGCGACTCCATACGTTCACGATGGCGGCTGGGCGTATTCTTAAGACCTGAATTAACCCACGATATAATAACACAATTAACTCGAAATTTAGTGAGAGAGGGGTGCCATAGACAATATCTCGCTATCATTATTCATAGTAATATCACACAATATCTATGTTTTACTACCAACAGTGGTGGCTACGCTCGCTAAAGCACAGCGTTAGGTCATGGGGTCAAGCTCTCTGCTGACTCGGTAGACGCGTGGATTCGAGCCCCACCGTCGGTCGTGGTTTTCCGTGGTTTCCCATTTTCAATCCCAGACAAATGCTGGTATGCTACCTTCTGACAGGCACGGCCGTTTCCTTCCACATCCTTGTCCAGTTTTATTCACCATCATTCATTTCATCTCTCACTCACTCCTTTCATGAGGTTGGCGTCAGGAAGGGCATCCGGCCGTAAAAACCATCCGCCCCAGATACTTCCATCGGATCTCATCCCCGACCCCGTTGGAAAACGGGAATACTAAGGGGTAGACATCCACACAGACGCTCTACTATGTTCAAAAATACGTGTGTAAGGACGTCCATTTTATTAGACTCACATATTCAAAATTGGATTTTTCGAGTTGAATTGTATATATTACTATTTCATCATGGAAAATAACATATATAGTATCGAAGTATGCTATCGTAACGCGCGCATGCTGATGAAGACCTCAATGAAGGGTTGACAATATTTTTCAACAAACATTATAGTATCAACAGGTGTCTCTCACTAAACTCAATTAACACAAGAAGCGCGCGCAATGTTGTTGACTTATGTGCAGACCGCACTACGTCATCACTAGAGCTCGGCACATTAGGTGCTAAAAAAAAGGAATCAGCCAAAAGGACCTGTCCACAGGGACCCGTCAAAAATGACTCCATTCAAAAAGGGCCCGTCCAAAAGGGGCTAGTCAACAGGGACCAGTCCAAAGAGACAAATCAACAGGGATCAATGAAAAGGGGAAAGCGCGTCATGTAAGTCGTTGCGCGCCGCCACCGTGGGAACATAAGTGTTTATCAGCAGTCTCCGGCAATGTTCGGGAGAGTAACCTTGAAAAGTAGCTGATACTCGGTAGTCGAAAGCATAGCTTGTCCCGTTTCTTACCTATATGACAAGGTTAGGTTAGGTAAATTTAGGTTATGTTAGGTGAGCTGAGGTTAAGTCTTAAAATATTCCCTCTCTTATGTGTTCAAAGTCGATTCACCCTGAAGAGTCAGCCAAAACTTTAAATATGTATATATCATTACATAAAGAATTAAAGCAAACTTAATTAATTATGAATGGCATTTTTTGTTACTGTTCAATGTAGACAGAATGTATGCATTAAATGATAGACTCAACACAAAATGTTTTGATTGTTGACTTGTGTTATTGATAAATTGGTTTAATGTTAGGGGCAGTGCACACTTTCCATGTCGATAATTTATATAGGCTAGAAGGATGGTGTTGCAAACTTCTAATGTGTATTTCCAAATTTCCTGCATAGTCTATTTCATAGAATTTTCCTGTAACTTAAAAGTTCATGCTGATTTTGTCTTTGTGTGTTTGACATTGTAACTACAATGGTTGATTGGATATTCTTTGTCAACTTTCAAATCATGTAATTCATGTCAGATATGTTGGAATTTTTGTTCATGTGTAAAGCTATCAAGTACCGATACCTAATTGGTTACACAACTGTTTCATAATGAAAATCTTGATCTCTGATTCATTGGAGAACTGTTTACGCTTGTCTGAACCAAGACTAACTGACTACTCACTGCTAAGGATTAGAAATTACATTTACTCAAATCACATTCTGGTAAAAAAGATCATGACTACTATAAACTGCTACCACTCTTCCACCACTTTGCTAACACTTTTCTACCATTTGACTCTCACTTTTGCTCTTACTTTAAACTGCACATACTACAAACAATCATTTTTATTATCGAGTTAACTTTACTAGAGATTAGTTTATGCTTAACAGTTGACATGGAAGTATCAACGACTAGCTATGGTAAGCCATGTGCTTACTATAAAGGATATGCATATATTGTAAAAAGAACTAATAAAAATGGAACTGTTATTTGGTGCTGTTCGAAACAACGATCTAAAAAGTGTCGAGGAATGATTAAGACAAAAGGCCCCAACATACTTATTTCAATCGATCATCATTGTAAATCTCAAAATAATACTCATTTAAATGGACAAAATACTCTAACCAAGGTAAAAAAGCAAGACCAAGAAAAAAGTAGTGTGGCTCAAGATAGTGCTTTGTTTGTTAAAGAGCATTTATTATCTCCTGAAAAAGACATGTTAGGACAGTCGTTAACGTCTAAGAAACCTCTAACACTATCAAAGACAACACAAACTATGCCAAAGGTTGTTGCATTGCAAGATGAACAAAAAGGATTAGATAGTAATATTGATGATGATTATATTGATGATAATTATATTGATGATGATAACCATGATGATGATGATGATTATGATGATGATGATGATGATAATGGTTTACACCCAAAAAAATCATTTGTTAAATTTGTTTACTGGAACAATCCCAGTAAGCTAATCCAGCGGCTTCAGTACTTGCATACCTGTAAACAGGCTGGTCATACTAAATATGAGGAAGAACTTTTGGATATAGAAAATGAGCTTCGTAATGCTAAAATTATAGTGTAATGAATCCATGTAACCGCTTAAACTATTTCTTAACAATACATGTAATATTTTCTACCACTTTGCTACCACTTTGCTACCACTTTTCTAGTTTGCTACCACTTTTCTACCACTTTGCTACCACTTTTCTACTACTTTTCTGCCACTTTTCTACCACTTTTCTAGTTTGCTACCACTTTTCTACCACTTTGCTACCACTTTTCTACAACTTTTCTGCCACTTTTCTACCACTTTTCTACCACTTTGCTACCACTTTTCTACCACTATGTTACCAATTGTCTACCTCTTTGCTACCACGTTTCTACCACTTTTCTATCACTTTAAACTGTACATATTAAATATAAAAGCCAACGCTAAATAATTCTATTACCAGAACAGAGATAACCTTTGTAGTGTGCAAATCATACTAACAGGTTAGTTACTACTTTGGAACTTACTACAACTAACCGAGGTAAACAACGTGTACTCTATAAAGGCTACTCTTATAACTATAGACGACAAAATGTAAAAGGAATACTATTCTGGCAATGCTCAAAACAGAGGTCAACAAAATGTCGAGGCAATATGAAAAGTAGAAATGGTGTGGTTTTAAGTGTGAGTGATCATCAATGTAGTGCTCCAGACAAAACACTGATGGTGTTGACAAAAAAATCATCAGAATGCTAAAAAGTTAGTACAAGAGAAAGATGTTGCTACTCAAAATAGTGCATTGTTTGTTGAGCAACGTTTAACCCCTGTTGTAAAAGTTATGTTGTATCCATCTTCCACGCCTCAAGAGTCATCAACATCACAGACTATGCAAGAAGTAGTGTTGTTGTTGTTTTAAGGGGCTGAACTACAAAGTCATCTGCCCTTGATACGCAAGTGGATCGAAAAGGACTAGATAGTTATAGACAAAAGAGAGTTGTAGTTTGCATATAACTATTGTACAAGTACTTACATTAAATAAATAAAAATAGTGTATGTGTATTGTCTGTTTTTCTTAATTGCTACCTCTATGTCCCACTATTAATGCAATTGTTAACCATCAACAGTCTCTGACTATGTTCGCAAAGAGAGTGACCTTAAACAATACACTCTATCTATGGTTTGTGTACCGAGTACACAATAATACAGTGTGGTCAAGCCATGTTGAGGCAATAGTTATATCAGGTAAGGGATTCGAACCCTTGCTTTCTTGTACATAAAATTTGAACTTAAGTCAAACACCATAACCACTCGGTCAACCTGACAGTTACTAATTTAATTATTTTTGTGGACTTGAGTGTTTATAAAACTTTTTGCAGTATACATTGACTAAACTACTTGTTTGTTTTGAAATATAGATTGTGTTTTGTTTGACCATAACATTGCAGTTATGAGTCTTGTGAACTGGGTGTTTAATATAGGGTTGAAGGCATTTTAAAATAATTTTAGAAAAGCTCTTAGGTATCGTGTCATGGGTTTTAGTAATGCATTACTGTTCATTGACTAACATTTACCGTTACACAACATTATTTTGGTGAGCTCTACATGTTGTTGTTTGAGTCGTCAGTCTTTTGACTGGTTTGATGCAGATCTCCATGCCTTCCTCCCCCGATCGAAACGTCTCATCTCTATATACCTACCACACTCTACATTCAAGGCTATCTGTTTAACATATTATAACCTTGGATCTCCCCTACAAGCTCTTGGGTTCAATTCCTAGATTTAACACAAACATTTAAAAGCGGTATAACAACTAAAACTAGTCTACTCAGTCTCGGGTGGTCCAAATAAGTAGAGAGGGTTTGATTCACACCTCAACCATAGAGCACCATGTTCTTTTTTTTTTAAATAATGATAGCCATTTGTTCAATTTCACATTTCACACATTGCAATTTGTCAATTTTCCATTTGCATTTTTTAAAATGACAGTTTGATGTTTTTCAATTTCATGATATGGAAACATGGATTTTTCCATTTTCATATTTACACATTTGTCAATTTCCCATTTGCATATATTTTCTTAAATGTCCGTTTAAGGTTTTTGAATTTTGTCTATATGGAAACATGGATTTTCCATTTTGCTGTTTACAAATTTTTTATATATTTATTTTGTGTATGTTGAAAAAAATCGATATTTCCAAAACAAGATTTTTTATTTTTCATTTTATGATTTTGTAAATGATCTTAATGTGAGTGCTTGACCATGGATTTTCCATTTTGCTGTTTACAAATTTTTTATATATTTATTTTGTTTATGTTGAAAAGCGATATTTCCAAAACAAGATTTTTTTTTTAATGATTTTGTAAATGATCTTAATGTGAGTGCTTGACCATGGCAATAATACAGTCTATCTATGTGTTAGCGGAACCATAGAGTCTTATTACTACTGCAAGTAAGAATGTTTTACAAAATAACGGCTATCTACCACTACATTTGAAAAACAAAACTATTGAAAAAAAACAAAAATACTATTTACCATTCATTCATATATAAGTGTTAATTCTCCCTCTCCCCACCCTACCTCATCGTATTTTCTCTGGTCAAACAATCAATGCTACCCATACATACACAAGATTTCTATATATCTCTCTCTATATATGTTTTCTCTGCTCCACAAGATAAAAATTATGGTTGCTGGATTGTATCCTGCACTGTTTATGCGACATACCATTGCTAGTTCATAAAACCGTTAGGTAGTTCTCTACACATAGCGATTTTACCACTGCTCTACCTACGCCTTTTGCTTGTTTGGCTTTCTTACAGGCTAGTATGTGATAGGCAGCATTAACTGTATATCAAACCCAGTCCACCTTTGTATTTGCAATCTAAGTAATAATTTGAAAAGAGACAAGTGTAATCAGTTTTAAACATTATCTCTGCTTTTTTGTTTGTTTGTTTATGACATGTATATTAACCTAAAATCAAACCCTAGTCTACCTTAGTGAAAGGCTAACAGTTTAACCTCTGCGTCACCATACCCTTCTTTCTTAGTTTGATTCATTCTAGGCCTTAGAGCTAGAAATCGAGTTACGATCTCCAGTGCAAGAGGCACATGTGCTCACCACTATAGCATGTAATGGTTAGCTGGTAACATTAGACAAACGAAAATGATTGTATTTCTGTTAACCAAGCATTTCTGTCATTTGCCTACTGTGTGAGCACTGCCAGCAAGACAGTTTAGTTTAGAACAAGCGTGTGTGTGTGTGTGTGTGTATAGATTATTAGCCTCAAGTATTTAAAGATTCTTGTGTGTAGCGACCATCTTGCTCAGTAACCACTGAGTAAGTTTTAACAGTTAACTCATAAAAACAGCATAGGATAGTTGTGTGTGTGTGGTTCATGTACTTGGGAATATGCATTAGCACCATGCGCTAGCTTTACCTTACCCTCTAGAGGTAGAGCGTTATCCCTTCCTTTGGACATTGCCAATGACTGCATTGCCCCACAAGTTTTACACTTAAGCCCTTGGCTTGTTCTTGATTAGGTTTGGTTTGCTTTAGGCTTGGTTTGGTTCAGTTGGGTTTGATTCGACTTGGTTCAGTTTAGTTTAATGTAGTCACCATTTTTTTATTTTTAGCTACACTCTTTAACCAATTAATTAATGATAGTCTACTCTTAATTCTTGAATCGATAAATTGAATTTTGTGTGCACCGTTTGTCACTCCATGCCTACAACCTATACTCCCTATGTACTACAGTCAGATCTGAAAACAAATTCCAATGGTCAAAGACGTGTCAGTCACCATACATATATCCTACAATAATTCTTTCTTTACCTAGCTAGATTTCGTCACTCACAGTAAACATCTTACATTATGGGTTTGCAATATATTAAGAAAAGCAAAAGTCCATGATCTTGTTGTTTTGGGTCTTTTTTTGGGAAATTCATAAGCCATAAAAAGAATGACATCATGTCAAGTTCTGAGTGGATCTTGTATGTCAAAATCCCATTATCGGTTTATAAAATCTCAAGGCCATGCCCTAGCAGTTTTGGATTATTTCAATCAATGAGTCCACCATAGGAATCATCGAAAAAATAAATACCCTTAAAACAAGTCGTCACATGACCCTCTCCGAACAATGCTTCGCAAAATATAAATTCATCCGTTGAACATTGAACATGATCGGCGACATCATCCTAGCTTCCCCCTCCCACCATGGTTGCCATATCGTTTGACCTTCAAGTGTCCTCAGCATCTCTGTGCTTTTTTTCATTGCCCTGTAGTCAAGTCAAGTCAATGCATTCCAATAAGCTCAAATAACATTCACATCCTGTCAGTCTGCCCCAGCAAGTTTGTTTTCTATAGTCACTTCAAGCAACATATAACCAAGTTCTGTTTGTTCTATCTAAAGCCAACTTCATCGAATCAAGGAATTATCATTTGTCATGTCACTCATAATCGTTTACACGTTAAAGACCCCCTTCAGGGGGTTTAGGAATTAGGAATTCCATCATAGGAAAAATCAGAAAACGAACCCTCGACCCGCCGTATCATCGAAATAGCGAATACTGTATTGGTATATCACCACCGTGGCCAGTAATAGCTTCGTTGAAACACGTGTCCAGTGGTATCGTCTCTTTCTATCTACAACCACTCGTCATTAACATTTTAGACAAATTTAAGAAAAGTTTTGAAAACTGAAATGTTTTCAACTTAAGTGTCGTTAGGCCCTTTCGCATTTTTTAAAACATAAATACTATATTCGAAAGGGAGAGAGGGGAGGGGCGTCACCCCGAGTCCTACGACCCCTCGTATACGTCTCTGGCGTTATTGGTTTGTAAGATATAACAGAAAGTCAAAAATCACAGTTTTACAACAAAAAATTCTGTTTCCCTCATTCTCAAAAACTTTAACCTATTACAAAAATAAAGAGGGTTTCGAGACAAGCCATTTGACACGTCATAGGACCAAATCCGACCATGCATTCGTGAAATATCAGAAAAAGTCTAAAATCATGGTTTTACCCCCAAAAAGCCTGTTTCCCTCATTCTCAAAACTCTAACCTATTAATAACATATAAAGGGCTTCGAGACAAGCGATTTGACACGTCACACGTCCAAATCCGACCTTGCGTTTGAGAGATATCGGCAAACTTCGTAGGAAAGTAGGCGACTATCTGGCTCTCTCCTCACCACCAAAACCTCGTCTTATCAATCACTTTTTTTCAAAGAGCTCGCCCTCTTACAAAAATCCCAAGTGCGCATGCGTAAAAAACAAAAACAAAAATGTTCATCCATAGCGGCAGCCATAAAAACGCATGCGCTATATGAGCAACAACGTTTAAGTTCATTTTAGCAGCGCACCTTATACATGTCGCATTTGAAAAGAGACTTTCACTAAAAAATTACAATTTCACCCCCTAGTAGGGGTAGGTTTTATTTAGGGGTTGAAATGAGTGGTCCATTGGAAAGAGGGCGTCAACCCGAGTCCAACGACACCTCATTTGTCAAAATCGGACCATGCGTTCGAGTGATATCGACTTTGCCCCTGAATGTATTGCGGGTTAGTATGTGACGTCAGAGGGAGAGGTGGTGGGAGGGGGCAGAAGCGCCACTACCCCCCTACTAAGAGGGAAGAGGGAAGGAGGTGGCCGTGGCCTTAGAGTAGGTACTGTACCATTATTCCTAAAGGTCTCAAGTACAGACATGGGTACAATATTATGGGACGGCGTGTAACATCCAAGCCAGCCAGAAAAGTCTGTCATCACAGCTGGTTCACAGCAAGCAAAAGTTCTGCTATGAAGAATGAATCTGGAGAGCTCGTATTTCCGATGAGAATCCCGAAGGCACGTCGATAGTAAACATATTGATATTGTCTTACATCATATCGATCGATACACCTGAGAATGATAAATACAAATTAAATAATATTTTGGGCCATGTGCGAGCAGTTATATGTGTCAGAATGCACATCTCCATGGCAGAAAACTATTACAAAAGCACGCGTGAAGAACGGAAGGTGATCTGTTAAATTACCTGTAATTACACTATATATATCGATGCATGACGTCAGAGAGGAGGGGGTATCAGGTGTCTTCCTCATACGAGCAAGTCTGGAGAGCGAGGACTTGGTATACTGACAATGAGCAGTAACAATCTCGACACACGGTGAAGTGAAATCGAAAGTTACGGGAATTATAACGCGTGCGAGTGTACCGCTGCTTTAAGCAAGTTCGCTCATCATTCTGTTTGCAGTGGAAACTTTTATAATGGGAGTCAGACGTTATTTAGCAGTCGTGCATTTACAGCCACTAACGGGCGACGCGGTAGGATTCGTTCCTGTTCTCTGCGGCCATTTCGTGTGCATTATATCGAAACACAGGCGTGTGTAAAAACTTCATGGGACAGCAACCTGAAGTTAACCAAACTTTTTCAAGTGGCAATACGGCGTATTCTCAAGCAAGGCGTCGGAGGGAAGGAGTACAATGACGCCTGTATCTGTTGAGATGGCAGGCTAGATTATGATGAGAATACTGCATTAATGAAGCGATAGCGGGAGCATCGTGCAACCACGTTTATCTACTGTGTACTTTACAAACGAATTTTGTACTGCAATGGATCGCGCGGGCACGTGTGAAAATAGTCCCATTTGCATTCTCGATTCGGAACTATTCTGTACCAGTTGACTCTCGCTGTGTATCGGGCTGATAAACTGTTTCCGGATGGGCCACATATATTCTAACGCGCGTGAGAAATTATCGCCATGCCATATTGGGACATTTCGACCGGCCAGGAGTTGTTAGAGCCTGAGAGGACCATGAGTTCGATTACTGGGGACCGAGTTGGAATCTTCCATGTCATGTGTCAGACAGGAGACTACCATGGCCAACGATATCCTTTTTTTTTCCACCGCATCCATGTTCGCCGAAAGGTACAGAAACTTCAGCTTGTTGCAGTAGTGTAGCTAGGGCAATTGAAGCAACCACAAATTGTCATATTTTGATTTTTGTAGTTTAAATGGTTGAGTAGAGGGTACAGGTTCGATGTTCTTTTCGGAGTTGACCTTCTAAGATGCCGGGATTTTGACTTAATTCAATGAGTGCATCCTTTTTGTAATTTTGATTGATAAATTTAAATTTCAGTAATCTTTTTTAGTATTTAAAGTGATATGCTTATTCTCATTGTCGAGAAGATCGTGCAGGGGAAGATCTCCAGATTTTTGTGTAAGAATATTTTAGAAACGTAATTTCTCAACAGCGTTGAGAACTCTGACTGATTTTTTTCTATTTTCTAGTGCATTATTTTCCTTAAGCACTTACGCTTGGATTACCATATTCTCAGAGGAGAATCTTTACTTGCCTAATTGTTATATCGATATTAGGAAGTTTTCGGATCCTGTTATTCTGAAAGTCACTTTGATTCTTTAGACTATTTTTCTCAATTATTAACAGATGTAACTTGCATTTTCTGGGCGTGACTTTCGAAATGGATTTTCCTAATGGATCATTAGTCGCTTAACCTATGTACTTAACCTAGATTCATGCTGTAGAAATGATCCATCGGCATTTTCGGGTTCAGAGAATTCAGGGAAGATCTTTATTTGAGAAAGGATCTATCTTTATAATTTACAACCTTAGTTTTGAGTGGTTGTGAGTGTTATACTATTCTTCTCTTATGAAGTTCACACTGGATTAAATTTATATCATTGCCATTGGTGCAATAGTTTTTCTCTATTAAGAAGGTATTTGAATGACATTCAAATTTGCGAGGATAATCCCAGGAAGGACTTACTATAAGTCATACGTTTTAGTAACAATAAATATTGTAACACATTAATGTAAGGCAAGTTTCTAAATTATGTGGAGTATTACTGGAATCCACAATAATTTCAATAACGTACTACAGAGTCAAATTCTTTTTCTAAGCACGAGTAGAGGCATTTCAAATGAACAGCTGATTTATATAACAGTGAATTAAAGCAGTAAGACGCCAATTATGGGTGCATATTAGTATTTAAGAGGCATGTATTATGAATAATGCCCATGTGTTTAAGCATTTTGGATATTGTGCTTTGCGAAGCAATTTTTCTTGTTGAAGATTGAACCATGTGTGCCAATCAAGAATAGATTGAATGAGGTTTCAACCCAGATGGGTGTTGTATTTAACCTAGAGAGGTTAATATGTTATGTCCTATGAGACATAATCGCTGTTTATATTTTTGAAGTAAGGCCTGCGTGAAGATTAGTATTTTCTCCAAGCACTATTCTTGATATAAGTGAGTGGATATTCAATCCAATATTTCCAGTAAAATTATGATTTGCTATGCCATAATATGGATGTATTACAAATATGATCAATATCTATTTAATGCCGAATCTATGATAACCATTTTGCTTAACTTAATTGTTCGGCAGAATTACACTGGGATAAAAATAATGAAAACGATTAAATGAATTTAAACAGAAGCGAATGTCGTGACATCAGGTCAGTGTAGAGAATAATAGAAATTATTCTAAAATTATGTATAAATTTGTATATTCTGTAAATATGCCATAATAATTTCATCCTTGACTAATAAGATAATGTAATATTGTTTGATGGGTGATTTAAGATTATTCTCATTCATCAGGATGGTTAATAAGGTGTGTATTAAATGAACACGAAGTGAATCCAACTATCATTTTTTTATTCTATGGGATCGGAATTCATTATAAATTTATTGTTGAAGGAATTGAAAGTCAGTTTCAATAGTGAATGATCCATTTTGGAATTCATTCACATATCTCATGTCTGGAAGACTATCCAGGATTATAATTAATTTTTTATTTCGATTAGTCGTAGTTACGGCAGATATAATATTTCTTGTCATGTTTATTCTTTCAATAAACGTATTTCTCATTTGGATTTAAATATTGCGTGATGATTTATAGAGGTGATGGAAGGCTGTATTAAGAAGGCCATCGCTAGGTATTTTAGGGTATACCACATCTTTGAGATTCTTTATTTTTCTAGAAGGACTCTTTTGTTTTGAGCTAGTTTCTTTCTTCGAGCCTTGGTCATTCTTAATACAACCTGTTAGGAATTCAAGTGGCCCTATTATCCCTTTATTTGTTGCTAGAACTTGGGGTTTTTCTAGCAAGGGATTTTCATGGTCTACGATCCAGCTGTCATCGAAGGATTTCAACAGGTATTGGTAGGTAATACGAGTACAGTACTATCCCGGCATTTGCCCGAAGACGAAGTGGGAAACCACGGAAAACCACTTCGAGGATGGCTGAGGTGGGAATCGAACCCCCTCTATTCATTTGGACCACCCGAGGCTGAGTAGAACCCGTTCCAGTCCTCATACCACTTTTCAAATTTCGTGGCAGAGCCGGGAATCGAACCCAGGACCTCCGGGGCGGCAGCTAACCACGCTGACCACTACGCTACGGAGGCGACTTCGATAATGTTCCTGCGTGAAATTGAGTTTAAAATACCTTATGAATAGGCCCTCTTGTGAGTAAAGAGAATGTATTCAGCAATAGTCCATGAAGGCTTGCTCAGCTCTCGTATAAACACAACGATTATATTATATTGATGACTGCATTACCGTAATGTGGGTTAATATTTGAATAGCCATTGTGCAGAAACATAATACCGGCAATGCCGACTACTTACAATGTTTGATATTAAAGCATTTTATCATTTAAATACTGATACGAAGACTTCGAACATGTGCCATGTGCTTTGTTTCAATCACTTGACACCAGAGTTCGCATGAACGTTTACCGTCAGAATGAAAGTGTTCAGCAATGCTATCCAGCTGGCAGAGCGTCTTACAAACTTCCGTTCGATCCACCACTGCCAGATGGATCGTCCGATCCACTTCCGTCCCATTTTTCAAAATCACTCCCACAAAAATCCAACAACCGAGTGGAAAGATGGTACACATCAACAAGACGATATCCCTGCCAGAACTGCGTCGCGTCTAGCCCACATAACAATAAAGCCGAGCGGGTGTCATATAGACGTTGGGCGCTCACAAGTTATCTATAATAATGTTATTGGTACAACATCCCTTTTAACTACTGAGGCCTTTAGAGACGCCAGAGAGTCGGAATTTTGCCCCGAAGGGGATCCTTAACGTTCCAGTAAATCTACTGACACGGCTCCCTCGCACTTGCGCACCCTCAAATGCCAACTAACTGCAGCAGTATTCGATCCTGCAACCTTGGGAACAGCGGGCTAGAACGTTACCGCTGCACCACGCAGCCAGTTTTACAAGTAACCGATCGTAACAAATGAGCATTCAAAAGAAACAGAATTACCCGCAGCAGTGACGAATTCCACTCTGATTTCAAAAATGTCGACAATTCGTTTAAAAAGTGTGATTTAGCAAATAAACAAGACAATAACCCCTGGCAGAGCTGTAACTCGTCGAACTCTCATACCAATAAAGCCGAGCGGGTGAGATAGCCGTGGTCGTTACGGCATGACTGCTGGCAGTCGCTCACATCCGGGAGGCGAGGAGGTTCGAATCCCCCCGCCGGCCATCTTGAAGATGGTCTTCTATGGTTTCCCATCTTCCTTCCAGGCAAATGCCGGAGTTGGTCCCTAACTATAGGCCACAGCCGCTACCTTCCAACTCCTCGTCCTTACATGCAAACTTTCCTCCCCAGACAACACTCCACACGCGACGGTACGTGTAGCTCACCCATTGGGTGTCCGCCTCGAAGCAGCTACAAAACTGGCGAGCCGAACATGTCCTCGGACACTCCCGGCACTAAAAGCCACACGCTAAAAATACAATAATAATAATAAAAATAATAATGTGTACTTACAGAGGTCATAGGCGATGCTGAAAATGTTCCCCCTCTCTTGTAACACACACCTGTCATCTTTTGATGAAAGAATGTCTTTCAAACTCTTTTATTATTTACGGAGCCTGTTTCCTTGAATAGTTTAGCGAGCCTCCTAATTGTACTGGCAATAGGCACAGGTCTTCCTGGAAACTTGATTCATACGCTAAAAAAAAAAAACAATAAAGCCGAGCGGGTGGTTTATACTCATGCGCATGGATTCACTAGTTATTGAATAAATCTTTTAATAAGTCCGAAGATTAATAGTACATTATGCAACGAGCCTATAATGGCTATAATTAAGACACGAGTATCTTTATAAAACGAGCGTATGCGAGTTTTATAATTTCCATACGAGTGTCTTAATTACCATTATAGGCGAGTTGCATACGACTGTTTATGTTCGACGATAATTATAACTTTATTATGTTTTAACGTAAATATTCATAAATATCTGTGGGATTCAGTTAATTCAGTTATTAGTGAATGCGTGTTCAAGGCACTACGGAAGCAGAGACCATTCACTTTGCTTGACAACACAGAAATATGTTGGATTTTGAGCGCATGCGCGAAGGTATCCTCATCTAATTGGCCACAAGACTGTTTCTTGAGTTCTGATTGGTGGGAGAAACTGTTTCATAATGAAAAATAGTGTTATAATGATCCTCATTATGATACAGTTTTCCGACACATAATGTTTACATTTCGACATCGTCGAACATAAAAATCTTAAGGCAATATTAATTTGCACTTTTTATTGTACCGGTTTCGGCCACATTGTGGCCATCCTCAGTGCAAATAATATTATGAATAGAAATGCAAGACTTATAGTACATGAACAAATTTACCACAAAAGAAGGTTGTTCTCAAAACTATTTCTAAAAAATTAATCGTCCAAAACACATAACTTACACTATTTTTTTTTTAAAATACGAGGCTTACAGTAGTCGCATATGATGTGTAACATCTGACATGTTATTCGAATAATTCCATATTACTTACTCGCATTTTTTAAAGAATGAACTCATAGTGCTACCTTGTGCCAGCAAACTTGAAGGATTCCTTCGTGTTATTACCATCGGTAAGTTCTCATTACTATTATTTCTGCAATAACTACCTGTAAAACTCCAGTGACAAATCCTTTCAGCAAATATGATATAATAGTGCTGTATTTTGGCAGACAGTACTTCGAGTGCTTACATTAAATAAAAATACAGCAAAAGTAGGGATATGTCTTTGCAATCGGCACTGAGACTCGTTAAAGCAAAAATTACACCAATTGCAACGTATGGATTGGATATAATATGGGTTAATTTAAGCAAAAATAACCTGAAAGACTTAGAGAAAGTGAAAGTCTTATTCTTAAAAAGACTGCTTTGTTTGTCAAAATATACCCCATCGAGGCTGGCGTATGAACTAGCGGGGGAACCTTTCTTTATAGAAGAACTCCGACTGGTTCACCAACTACCATCCACAGGACAATACAACGATTTGCTACAAGAACTACTTGCAAAAAAGAAGGAGATCCCAATTGGTTTCTACTCCACGACGGCCATGACGTCAACTGAATGGAAGGGCACTGCCTATGAGTTGAGACACACAGTGACCCGATTCACGGTGCACGGTTTTCACCATAGGATTTCTGAGACTGAGATGTTCCATGTGCCCACAAAAGAGTGCATTTGTAAATTGTGTCAGAAGTCATGCGATACTTACCACACTCTCGTGTGTACTAGAATGTTATCATCGCTCACAGAATGTTGTAAATAGTTAATGTAATGCACATTGTGCGCACTTATTCGTAATAATAAAAGTAGTAAGATTTAATAAATCATAATATTGTTTTCAACAAATATGATATAGGCCTAGGTAATGCATATTTTCACTCCAAAGAACGACAGTTTGAAGATGATTTATTGTAGGAATAGCTGTAATGGGGCCTCCAAACCTTGAGCTAAACCGTATGCGATTTACATTTCACATAGCCTCATGGACAACAGTACGTCGTTGTACCAATCTCTGGCACCGCACGCTACTTGTAAAACTCCTTTGCCAAATCCTTTCAGCAAATATGATATAATGAATATTTTCACATCAAAGAACGACAACTTGAAGAGGATTTATTGTAGGAATTTATTTAATGGGGCAATGGAAAATATATATTTAATTAAAACAAAGTTCTCCAATGGATCTGCAGTAGTGACATCTACCTGCAACTAGTTGAACTACGGTATACGGGAGCAATCCACTGCCTACTAGATACGAGCTTCGCTCTATACCGGCCAGTTAGTGAACCCATGCCAGCGGTGTAATTGAAAACGGCCTGTTTTTGCCGATAGAGCGCACTGCCAAGTGTTGGCGCGATTAAAAATTTGGTGTGCAGTAGGTATATTAAATGTGTTTCTCCCAGTGATACGTTTAGATCAACGAAGTTTCAATTATTGTTAGTAGTCGGTGTTAATATACTGAATTCCTACGTTGTTTGGAGTGTTTGTTGATGCGATATAGATTCCACATAGCCACATGGCCGGCAATACATCGAGTGCTTACATTAAATAAGAATACAGGAAAAGTATGAAGATTTAATAAATCGTAATTGTTTTCAGCAAATAGGATATAATGAATATTTTCACACTAAAGAACGACAACATGAAGATGATTTATTGTAGGAATATCTGTAATGGTGCCTCCAAACCTTGAAGTAAACCGTATGCGATATACATTCCTCATAGCCACATGGCCGATAGTACGTCGTGGTACCAATCTCCGCCATCGCGCTCATTGTTTCTGTCCCATCCATTTCCGTTTCATTGTTTCCATCCCATCCATTTCCGTTTCATTTTTCAAAATCACCCCCACAAAAAATATAGAGATGGGAAGATGTTACACATCAATACACTAAAAATTAAAAGAAAACAGATCTGTTACAAAAATATGTTAAATGCGAAAGAAAGAAATCTTGATATAAAACCAGCTTGAAGGAGGAACAGTGATGTGGATTTTATGTAGACAAAAATTTGAGGTTAAGATTGATTTTGTCATAATGGGTATGATCATGTACAAATGTGAAGAATCTGTGGAATTATAGCCTATCGTTGAGATAAATATTCCAATCTGTAGATTAGCATTTAGACGATTAATATTTTAGAAATAGTTTTGAGAACAACCTTCTATTATAGAATACCCATCTCAACATTTTTAAAAAATCTCAAAGAAGAATCAATTCATGAATGGCAGAAAAAATGGGAACAAACTTCAAAAGGCACACTTACAAAAGAATTATTTCCAACTGTTGCAGGTAGATTAAAATCCAAAATCACCTTAACACCTAATACGACTACAATACTAACTGGACAAGGAAATATTGCTTCGTACTTACACAGACTTAAAAGTATACGTAATCCCGAGTATTCCTGTAAAAGCAGCCCTCGAACTATAGATCATATAATTTTCGTGTGTAGTGAAGTGAAAAATATTAGGCAATTCTTGATTAATAGTGTTAATAGAGACGATAACTGGCCTATGCAGAAATCTGTGCTATTAAAAAAGTATTTAAACGAATTTTCTAAATTTGTTAATGCTCTGGATTTTTAAGCTCTTAGAAAAACGAAGACTAATATTGTTTGATATTCTTAAGATTAACAGTCATCTAGAAATTAAATTATTAAAATATAATTTATTTTGTTCATTTGTAAAAATGTAGTGCAAGTGCATGTAGTGGAGCATGCAGAGGGTATGATCAGTAAATAAAAAATAAAATTTAAAAAAACAGTGATAGTCTGTCTGAAAGACTGGACTTTATATCATTTTAAATGCTACAAATGCTGAAAAATTCTGGGTGAAAGCCTCATGATCATGCAGCGAACTGCGTGAACTCAAAGTCCATTAGCAAGTGCAAACCAAGGTCAAAGGAGGTAGCTGGCTGGATGACGTCATGCTCACCGGAGCGCATGCGTGAACTCAAAGTCCATTAGCAAGTGCAAACCAAGGTCAACGGAGGTAGCTGGCAGGATGACGTCACGCTCACCGGAGCGCGCGGGGAAAGGAGGAAGCTCAAGCGGTACTATGACGTCACACACCTCAGTGCATTATCGGTATATTTTGTCCCGTCGCCGTAACGTAACGCCAGACCTCAGCACAACGACGAAGTCAACAAGATCATTTAAAATGATAAAACCTCCTTTTGTGGTAAAATATTTCATGTACTGTAAGTCTTGCATTTCTATTCATATTATAATTTGCACTGAGGATGGCCACAATGTGGCCGAAACCGGTACAATAAAACGTACAAATTAATATTGACTCAAGGTTTTTAATCTTCAGAACTTATTATACTTCGTCAATAAGGAGCAGGGCTAACATGGTCGTTTTTATGTCACATTAAATATTTTAAGTGAAACAGTAGGCTACTCAGATATAATTGTTAATTAGGAAAATTCCTCTCCACACTCTGTTACTGAATTTCAGATCTATCAGCAAGCATAAGCAAGCATTTTTGAGGCAAAAATATATACTGTAGTTCAGGGTCACAGAGATTTTCCTTAGTTTGGTGGCTGCGACAACGCGGTCATGTAGCCCCGTGTACTTAGGGTGTGTGTAGAACCTATCTGATAACCGATGTTAAACGTGATAACTGTATTAGTGTGTGTTATCTGTTTTTAATTCAAGTAAGGACTGCAGACGATAATTACCAGTAGTTCCTACTTTCGCTACCAAATGCAACCGTCCACCACACCTAGCTGTGAACTTGGCTACAACTAGATGCCATCGCAACAAGCGCCTGGTGATGAACGTTGGAACTTAAGAGCATTAATCAAACCAACAAATTTTGCTTCACACAAGTTTAGTTAGAGGAAGGTTCTTTTACATGCCATAAATGTATGACATGCACTCGCCGGCCGAAGAAAGGCATACTGAGGGATTTTAACGCTCTTAGCATGCTGCCAACTATGGCACCGAAGCCGCCAAAGGTCACGGAGATCCCAATGTGGTATTTACGCTTATCTCTTCCTGGTGTGTCAACATCCTGGTACTGCTGCAGTTCTTTGATAAGTAATTGCAGAGTTGAGATGGGTTTTCTTATGACATAATGAATGTATCCTCAAGATAAACTAGACATGATTTACGCTTATAATGAAACCAAATGTGAAACTGATACCTTTGATATCAATTGTGTAATTCTCTACATAAAAAATAAAATAAGCATTAGCCACTTTCAGTAGTGTGTCGACAGCACCCCCTAGGACATATGTTTATTTAAATCATTATATTGTAGCAACTACCACTTGGTAAATATTTTTCACTACTGTCAGTGAGGCTTAGTTACTCCTGTATATATTTTAAATGTGAACCTATAATAATAATAATAATAATAATAATAATAATAATAATAATAATAATAATAATAATAATAATATTTTTTTTTTTTTTTTTTTTTTTTAGGGGAAGAAATGCATTTACGCACAGAGTGTCGGGCTCCTGCTACTGAGTAGCAGACTACCGACTAAAACTCCCCCTTTACTTCTGAACACTAGCCTGGAACCGTTTAGCACATTACTTCAGGCTAGAGTCATTTTATATTTGCCCGTAGGGCACTCTTCCGTAATGAATTATCTTCAGTGGCGATCCAGATCCGTCTTCTTTGTTCGGAGGATATCTTCAACAAAACTTGCTACAAGTTTCCAATGTTCTTCATTTTGTAGCATTACCGCAACAATATTGTCAGGAGATATCTCTACATCAATTTCATCTTGAAGAGACTGCCTACTTTGGACCCACCGTCCACAAGAGAAGAAGGTGTGATTAGCACTATCTACCTCATTAACACAGTAGATACAATCTGGTGAATCCACTTTCCCCATCTTCTTAAGATAAGAACTGAAGTACCCATGGCCAGTCAAAAACTGAGTGAGATAATAACCAACCTCACCATGTTTCCTCTCTGTCCAAACCTGCACCTGGGGTATCATTCTCCTAGTCCACTGGCTTCGGTGTCCTTGCTCCCATTTGATCTGCCAATTGTGAAAGGTTTGTGCTCTTGCTGTTCGTCTTGCATTTTGTAAACCTACTTCCGATTTCCTCCAGTAAATGTACTTGCGTTCTTTCGCTAGAAAAAAAATTGGAATTATCCCAGCAATAACAAGAACTGCTTCTTCAGAGACCGTGCGATAAGCAGATGCCACGCGTAAAGCACCCCGCCTCTGCACTTGTGCTAGTGACTTTCTATAAATTTCCTTATCCAGAGCATCCGCCCATATTTCCGCTCCATACAGCAGAACTGAATGGATGGCTGTCATCAGTAACCTCCTCTTACTAGATTTTGGCCCACCAACATTGGCCATTAGCCGACTGAGAGACGTTACTCCTCTTGCCGCCTTATCCGCAGTCCGTCTAATTTGTTCTCCAAAATTCAATTTATTGTCGATCATGAGGCCCAGATATTTTGCTGCTGGCCGCGTCTCTACTTGTATGTCTCCTACCTGAATTGGGAGTATTGTCTGAATTCTCTTCTTTGTTAGGACTACAAATAATAATAATAATAATAATAATAATAATAATAATATCGTATGGCCTCGGGTGCCGGGTGCAAGCTTTGTTATTTGACATCCAGAGGGTAGCTTGCATGTCAAATTTAGTTGTTCCTTGAGGCACTATGAAAGTCAAGGAGGTTAGATATCTAAGCTCCTTGAACACTATAGCGCTTTCTAGTAGAGAAATAAGGAACTTCGTGTTGGCGGAAACTCCCGAGATTAATTTTGCCATTATGAACACGGCCTACTGAATTCAAATGGGTTCTTTGACATGCCACTATCGTATGACATGCGTGTCGTAATTTTTGCCACCTTTCAAAAATCACTTATCTCAGCCAGGAGCGAACCTGCAAGCTTGGGGGGTTAGTAGACCGACACGTTAACCACTCACCCACCGTGGAAAGGTAATGTGGTCCTGATCAAGTTCTTCACTACTGTATTGGCAAATACCGTACACAATGCGTTCTCAACCTGGTGCTCGCGAGCACAAGCTCACCGAGATCCATTCTTCAATCAAATTATGTTGCACGAACAGGAATAATAGTGTTTTCATTACAAGTTTTGAAATGTTATCATTTTGTGAAATAGTATTTTTAATCTACAGTAAAAAAATGGGCATTCCTGTTTTATGCGTAACACGAAAGATGCTGATTTCTACTCGAATGTCCACACGTAAATGTATCTTACTGTATTTGCATGAGCCATGCAAGCAGTCGCAGCATGCCTGATGAGCGATGAATCTCTACCATTTCAGTACTTCTGAGAGAGAGATAGGCAAAGAAAAGAGGGCAACATGTTTCTTGCATTATTATTATTATTATTATTATTATTATTATTATTATTATTATTATTATTATTATTATTATTATTATTACTATACAACGGTGGCTAGGCTCGCTAAAGCGCAGCGTTAGGTGATGGGACCAAGCTCTCTGCTGACTTGGTAGACATGGGTTTGAGCCCCACCGTCGGCCGTCTTTGAAATGGTTTTCCGTGGTTTCCCCATTTTCAACACCAGGCAAATGCTGGGACGGTACCTTCTGACAGGCCACAGCCGCTTCTTTCCGCATCCTTGCCCAGTTTCATTCATCTTCATCCTTACCATCTCTCATACCGACACACAGGTCACCCACGGGCGTCGACTAGAAAGACCTGCACTCGATCTCTCAGGAGGCCACAAGACAACAAAAAATATTATTATTATTATCATTATTTATTACATTCGAAATTGGTTCTCACAGTCACGAAAAGGTTAAGAACGCCTGTCGTACACTGAATTCGCACTCTACCTGAAAATTAGACATTTATTTTGCTCGTTTGGCGCTAGTGTTGATTACGGACTTGTGTTGTTTCCAGTAATTTTCATTTGAAGTAGTGTGATTAAACCAAGACCATTAAACTTGTGTTTCTATCTAATTTGCATACAACATAGTGTGACTTAACTATGCTAAACCGTGAGTTTAGTCTTCTTCAGAAGGAACCCACTTAGTTTGCCGTGTACAATTAATTAGTTAATTGTGAGGGCTGTATGCAAATAAAGCCATCAAGATAAGCATATTTTGAAAGTCAATAGCTTCGAGCATAAAATATACAAAGAGTGCGCTTTGCCACACTGCGACTGTACTGTGACGTGAGAGCAATATCTCGATCAGCTGACTGAAGGGTAAACAGAGGAACTCGTAATGGAAGGTGATAGGAGTAGGTGGGGAAATGCTTTTAATGAGGGTTTTAGCACACATTTTCGTAATTTATACGACATTGGGAAAAGCATCGCATGTTTCTTTACGTACCGGAAGGTAGCAAAGGTAAGAATGTAACATATTTAAAAGAGGCTGTCGTGTCCCGTAATACTCATACATCCAGGATCCCCTCTTGTAAATAATTAATAACAAATCCAACTCTGAATTAGGCCTACTGATTTTTGAACAGAATTGTTTTTGTGTAGCTGGTCATTCTTGGTTGAACGCCCGAGGGCTCCCAACAAGTTCAATCTATTACTACATCATTTCCAAATTTATTTTTCATCATTAGAAAATGTATTTTAGGGGCAGATGACCTCGTAGTTCCGCCCCTTAAAACAACAATAACTAACTAACTAAAACGTACTTTAGAAAATGTTATCGTACGATGAGCTCTCATTCAGCGTTATTTTCCACTTCAGTATTTTATGAAAGTGAACAAAACAACATAGGCAAACTAGAAATAAGGAGGTCTATTGATTTAGTAGGCGTTGCATTTTAACATCTATGCATTACATTTGCTACAAAGGAAAACATTATAATCAATGGACTGATTCCTTTTAAATTCCATTTTCCATGAATCATAGAAACCTTCGCAAAAATAACCCAGAACTTTGAAATTCTACGAAGAATTAAATAGACTAATGTAGGGATGCAATGTATCCTAGAAGAATCTCAAAATTTCCTCAACCAAACGCACTGTCCTTACGTTTAATATGTTGTTGTTTGAGTCTTCAGTCTTTTGACTGGTTTGATGCAGCCCTCCAGGCCTCCCTGTCCTGAGCTAATTGTTTCATCTCTACATAGCTACCACACCCTACATCCGAGGCAATCTGTTTAACATATTCTAACCTTGGTCTACCCCTACAGTTCTTGTCCTCGACCCTTCCTTCCATAACTAAGCTTGCTATTCCTGGGTGTCTTAGTATGTGTCCTACCAACCTATCTCTTCTCTTCATTAGCAGTCGCCAGAAACATCTCTCCTCTCCCACTCGCCTTAATACCTCTTCGTTTGTAACCCTATCTACCCATCTGATCTTAATCATTCTCCTGTAACACCACATTTCAAATGCTTCAATTCTCCTCTTTTCTGCTGCACCAATAGTCCAAGTTTCACTTCCATAGAGTGCCACGCTCCAGACAAAGGCTTTCAAAAATGACTTCCTGATACCTAAATCTATATTCGATGTCAACAGATTCATTTTTTGTAGAAAGGCTTTCCTTGCCTGAGCCAACCTACTTTTTATATCCTCTTTGCTTCGTCCATCACTGGTTATTCTGCTTCCTAAGTAACAGAAGTCTCCTACTTCCTTCAGCTTTTCACCTGCCAATTTGATCTCCATAGAGGTTTCTGATTTATTTCGGCTGCATTCCAGTATTTTTGTTTTATATTTATTAATTTTCATCATGAATTCCTTCCGTAAGACGGAATCCATACCATTCAAAAACTCATTCAAATCCTCAGGATTGTCGGCCAAGATGACGATGTCATCAGCAAATCTCAGAGTTGAAATTATTTCTCCTTGAATCTTCACTCCCACTTTAAATTTTTCTCCAATTTCCTTCATTGCTTGTTCAATGTAAAGATTGAAAAGTATGGGTGATAAGTTGCAGCCTTGCCTTACACCTTTCTGAATACCAGCTTCTCTCTCATGTCCTTCAGCTCGAATGACTGCTGTCTGGTTTCTGTATAGATTGTATATCACCCTCCTATCCCTGTACTTTATTCCAATAGATTTCAAAATGTCAAACAATTTAGTCCAATCAACGTTATCAAAAGCCTTTTCTAAGTCTACAAAAGCCATGAACGTTCTCTTATCTTTCCTTATTCTACCTTCCAAAATCAGCCTAAGACTTAGTACAGCTTCCCTTGTTCCTACATTTCTCCTGAAACCAAACTGGTCTTCACCCAACTCCGTTTCTATCTGGCTTTCAATCCTCTTGTAAATTATTCTTGACAGGATCTTTGAAGCATGAGTAATCAAGCTGATTGTACGGTAATCTTCACATCTGTCAGCTCCCACTTTCTTTGGTATAGGGATGATAACATTCTTCTTGAAATCAGGGGGTACCTCACCTGCCTCATAAATCCTACACACCAAGTGAAATAACCTGATCAGACCTTCATCTCCTATGCAGCGTAGCAACTCAATCGGTATATCATCTATGCCTGGTGCTTTGTTCCTGCCTAAGTCCTCTAATGCTCTGTCAAATTCTGATCTCAATATTAAATCTCCTTTTGCATCCTCATCAATTTCCTCCTCCCTTTCCATTACATGATTCTCAATCTCCTTTCCCTTATACAAACACTCTATGTAAGCTTTCCATCTCTCAAACTTTTCTTCCCTATTTGTCAGAGGCTTTCCATTTGTGTCCTTAATATTACAGCACTTGGTCTTCTTTTCCCCAAAAGTATTCTTAATCCTTCGATAAGCTGTGTCTACTTTTCCTAATTTCAGACAATTTTCTATACCTGCACATTTTTCTTTCAACCATTCTTCTTTCGCTTCCTTGCACTTCTTGTTAACCTCATTTCTCAGACGTCTGTATTCTGCTTTCCCCTTTTCATCTCTTAGATTCTTGTGTTTCCTCCTTTCATCCATCAATTCTAGTATATCCTGAGTGATCCACGGTTTTCTACCTATTCTTTCTTTCCTACCAATGTTTTCTTCTGCGGATTTTGTTATTTCATTCTTCAAAAGTGCCCATTCGTCTGCAATTGAAGTTTGTTTAGGGGTTTTGATTAGTCCTTCCTTTATACTCTTCTTGAATCTTTCGTTTACATCCTTTACTTTCAGTCTGTCTATTGCCCACCTTTTTGGCTTTTGACTTTTCTTCAGTTTCTTCAACTTTAATCTGCATTTCATTACAACCAGATTGTGGTCAGAGTTTATGTCAGCACCAGGATATGTTTTACAATCCAAAATCTGGTTTCGAAACCTCTGCTTGACCATAATGAAGTCGATTTGGTAACGCCCTGTATCTCCTGGTCTCATCCATGTGTATATTCTTCTATTGTGGTTATTGAATAAGGTGTTAGCTATGACCAACTCATGTTCGGTGCAGAATTCCATCAGCCTGCTTCCTCGATCATTCCTTTCACCTAATCCGAAATCTCCTACTATCTTCCCTTCTCTCCCTTTTCCTACCACAGCATTCCAATCTCCCATTACTATAACATTTTCATCACCTTTGATATACCTCAGAATGTCATCTATTTCTTCGTAGACCTTTTCAACATCCTCATCATCAGCTTGACTGGTTGGCATATAGACTTGTACCACTGTGGTGCACGTAGGTTTAGTATTGATTTTTGCTACAATAATCCGTTCACTATATTGCTCATAATATTCCACCCGCTGGCCAAGTTTCCTACTCAATATGAGACCAACCCCTGCTTGGCCATTGTTTGATTTAGTGCTAATGACCCTATAGTCTCCTGACCAAAAGTCCTGCTCTTCCTGCCAGCGCATTTCACTAATCCCAACCAAATCCAACCTCAACCTATCCATTTCCCTTTCTAAGTTTTCTAACTTTCCACTTCCTAGCAGACTTCTAACATTCCACGCTCCGATCCGTAGAATGTCAGATTTCCTCTTTGTCACTTCTGTGATGTTAACCCCCTCTCGAGTAGTCCCCACCCGGAGATCCGAACGGGGGACTAGTTTACCTCCGGATTGAAATTTTACAGGGGAGGAGGCCATCATCACATGTAATTATGCATAGAGAGGTGCATATCCTCGGGAATAGCATTACGGCTGTAGTTTCCCGTTGCTTTCAGCCGTGCAGCAGAACGCAGTGTAGCCATTAGTTGGCTTATATTATCAATATCTTAACCGTCTATTAGACTAGTAAAGAATTGATTTATTCTGAAAGGCTGCTACTCCCTTGCAGAATAAGTAAAGAGCAATTCTACTACAAAATACTAACCTTCTACTAACAATTAAATACCAAAATTCTACTAACGAAAAAATACTAAAGTTTCACCAACAAACAAATACTACTACTAAAACAGTCTGTCACCAGGCCCACTCACATGCACCCTCACCAGACACATTCACACACCACAGTCTAATAGAACAATGAAATATATCTAATAAACAAATTAACTTCATACTTACAACTAAAACTAACTACATACTTACTGTACTGTAATTTGTAATTTACCTGTGATTTATTTAATAATTTTTGTGGAATTTCCAGAAATTAGTCATTAAAAGTGTTTGCTATTTCCTCTGGATTATTAATCACTTTATTATTTCTGGTCAGTGTAATGTTCCTTTGTATTTTAGCAGATTTTCCAGTTTCTTTCTTGATCACGGATCACATAGCCCTGTTTTTATTAGATGATTGGGAAATAAAATTATCATTATGCATTTTCTTTACTAGTCGTATTACCTTATTTAATATGCTAGTGTATTTTTTGTAGTATAAATTGAATTCAGGTGTTGTGTGGTATTGTTTATATAATTTGTGTAGAAATTTCTTTCTTTGACATGAATTTATAATCCCTGTTGTTATCCAATTGCTAGTTTTGTTATTTTGAACAGTTCTTCGTTTAAAGGGGAATGCTATTTCAAAATAGTGTTTTAGGGTACTGTTAAATGCATTAAATTTATCATTTACATTTTCTAGTTCATAAATTTCTGACCATGTTTCCTTATTTAATAAGTCATTGAAATATGTAACATTTGATTCAGTGAATGACCTGCACTTTGATTTTACTCCATTAACAATATTATTGATTGTTTCGGATACTTCAAAACTCAGTATTTGTCCATGGTGGTCACTAAAACCCGGACAATAGACTTCTATTGAATGGTGATATTTATCTGTATTTATAAAAATTTGATCAGGAGTAGTTTTACTAAATATTGTTATTCTTGTTGGGGTATTTACTGTAGGTTTCAGTCCATAGGAAATTAGTAACTGTGTTAATAATTCACAATTTCTATCAAATTTTAAGAAATCCACATTTACATCCCCACAAATTATTATATAGAAATGTACTTTGCTCATGTTATTGAGTAACAATTCTAATTTATCTATAAATAAAGGAAACTTTCCTGACGGAGAACGGTATACGCATACAATTATTAACTTAAACTGCTGTATTTTTACGGCAGAGAATTCAAAATCCTGTTCCATAATTAGATAATCATAAGCTGTTATCTGTTCATGATCTAAATTATTTCTTAAGAAGATGCAAGTTTAATAAGATGACAAATATTACCTCAGCGTATTTATTATCGAAGACTGCACCTGCAATGAACATGATTGACGAGTGTATTGCGTAGTCCACACTACATTTAATCCCTCATAGGGACATAAAGCATTTTTATTTTCAGAGATGCATTTACAAGCAGTCTCAACAAAACACCAAGAAAAAAGTCCATAGACATTTAAATACTTGATACCTTCGAACATAAATACAGGCCCGTTCAGTGGAGTAAGGGATAGGGTAAATTATAATAATTTATAATAAATGTACATGTTTAATTATTTTTCTTTCATGTTTCGGAGTTAAGAGGAAACGTAGGCTAAAGAAATGAAAGTAGTTAAGTAAAGAATTTTAGCGTTAATTTACAAAGTTAAGTTAGCGGTCGCCTGGGCGATCGGCCTGTCACCATCCCCAATGTATCTGCTCCAAGACACCGCCCTTGCGACGGTAGAGGAATGATCCCTCGCAGAGGCCATGGGTGAAGCCGAGCTGGGAGGATAACCGATTTCTTTTAAATGAGTTATTTCAAACACGAAGTTTGTGAGAAAATAAAATAGAAGATTGTGTTTGTTACAATTTAATAAAAATATAATGATAATGATGCTAACTAAACATTTGGAAGTGTCACTAATGTCCCCGGGTGCTTCTCAAGTCACACGGTCCAGTGAGACAGGCCCCGTCCAGTGCACACTGCCCCTGCTGGAGAGAATGGTATGTTGCGCTGGAGGAGGGAATGACGGACAGAATGATCACCAGCTGATTGTAGCATGTAATTGGGAGTCACCAGGGACTCCAGAATTCTATTGCCCTACAAACTCCACGTATTTACATTGTTTTTGTTTGAGTCTTCAGTGTTTTGACTGGTTTAATGCAGCTATGCCTCCCTGTCCTGAGCTAATCCTTTCATCTCTACGTAGTATGTGTCCTACCAACCTATCTCTTCTCTTCATTAGCAGTCAGCAGAAACATCTCTCCTCTCCCAGTCGTCTTAATATCTCTTCGACTCAGTGGCGGATCCAGGCCTTGCGGGGCCCTGGGCGATATGGTAAGGCGGGGCCCACAATTATAGGAAATAAAATAAAAAAATAAAATCAAATGGAAAATAGTTTTTTTATAATAATAATAATAAAATAAAGAATAGTTACAATATTCTGAATACACTACAGTACATTTTTTTAATAATATGAAAGAAACCTTTAAGTCCCCTTGGTGAAGGTTATGTAAACTATGAAATATTAAAATATTACCTTGCGACTTTTCTCCCGGCTGAAGTCTTCTTTCATTTCACTGAAATCTAAACTTGCTAAACGGTCACGGGAGGTCATAGCTGCACTGAAAAAAGAATATGAATTATAAATTAGTTTGAAAAGTTTGAAAAGTATAATTACAGTAATTAATCAATCAATTAATCCGCCCCTACTCTTCGTTTGTAACCCTATCTACCCATCTGATCTTCATCATTCTCCTGTAACACCACATTTCAAACGCTTCGATTGTCCTCTTCTCTGCCGCACCAATAGTCCAAGTTTCACTTCCATAGAACGCCACGCTCCAGACAAAGGCTTTCAAAAATGATGTCATATTACTTAAATCCATATTCGATGTCAACTGATTCCTTTTTTGTAGAAATGTTTTCCTTACCTGAGCCAACCTACTTTGAATATCCTCTTTGCTTCGTCCATCACTGGTTATTTTGCTTCCTAAGTAACAGAAGTCTCCTACTTCCTTTAGCTTTTCATAAAACTGATTGGGGGGAAACACGATTTTGAAACACTGTATATCAATATACAGTGTGGTCCACCAGCCCCTTATTTTTTTTGGAGGAAGGCAACCCAACTAACGCGTATATCACAGTCATCCTAAAAACATTAGTACCTGCTCTTTTACGTCCATTGTACAACTTTACCGTTGAGTACATCCTCGCGAATATAGTAGAAATCAATAGTGACAGTGTTCTTCAATGACCTAAAATATAATGCTTGATTGAAACGATCAGAGCTCCGAATAACACCTTCTTACGTCTGGACAGGAAGTGTCTACGAATAGAATCAATACAACATGGTTCTCGGTAGCTATGGTGGCTAAATCAAGAATTGCTAGAGAAGCGTCAACGAAGTCGCATTGTAGTAGGTTCGAACCTTGAACTAGCACATTTTTTTTGCTTAATATCGTTTATTGTGGATGCATTATGGACCCATATCTATTTGTTCCAACGAGTGATTTTTTTATTTGGCGTACTTATTCGATGGAATGCAGCGAGATTGGACGACGACATAATGATCTATAGAACGAAATCAAGGTATCCGGTATATTCAAGGTAGCAAGTGTTCGAAATTTTGACCACCTTTGTTTAAAGGAAAACTCCGACTCACTCAGACGACCCACATAACAAATAGATTCGTTATGTGGGTAGGCTCACGAATAAATACATCAGACCGAAACTATAATTTCTTTCAACGGTGTCTGTGAGAAAAGCGCTTGCTATACACTCACATTAATAGTTAGTGAGGCTTTAAGGGGCGGAACTACGAGGTCATCTGTCCCAAACATACAATAAATACAGATAATTATAACATTATTGGTTTTACGTCCCTTTTAACTGCTCTGGCTTTTAGATACGCCGGGGTGCCAAAATTTTGCTCCGAAGGGGATCTTCAACGTGCCAGTAAATCTACTGGCACGGCTCCCTCGCATTTACGCACCCTTAAATGCCAGCTGACTGCGCCAGGATGCGAACCTGCAACCTTGGGCACAGCAAGCGAGAACGTTACCGCTAAGCCTCGCAGCGAGGCAGTAATTACAGAACGTGTCATATTATTATAAATATTGAACTATTAAAATTATAATTATCACGAATAGAGTCGCCTCCGTTGAATAGTGGTCAGCGTGATTAGCTGCCACCCCGGACGTCCTGGGTTCGATTCCAGGCTCTGCCACGAAATTTGAAAAGTGGTATGAGGACTAGGACGGGGTCTACTCAGCCTCGGGTGGTCCAAATGAGTAGAGGGAGTTCGATTCCCACCTCAGCCATCCTCAAAGTGGTTTTCCGTGGTTTCCCACTTCGCCTTCGGGCAAATGCCGGGATGTTACCTACCGTACGGCCACGGCTACCTCCTTCCCTCTTCCTTGCCTATCCCTCCCGATCTTCCCCTCCCTTCCCATCCCTCAAGAGGACCCTGTTCGCTTTGCAGGTGAGGCCGCCTCCTGGGCGAGATGCTGATCCCATCTCCCCAGTTGTATCCCACAGACGAGATGTTTCAAGCTCCAGGACACTGCCCGTAGAGGCGGTAATGATGGGATCCCTCACTGAGTCTGTGGGAAAACCTAACCTGGAGGGTAAAAACGACTAAAAAAATAAAATATATATATATATTTTTTTAGTCGTTTACCCTCCAGGTTGGTGGAACCCACGGACTCAGCGAGGGAACTCACCACTACCGCCTCTACGGGCAGTGTCCTAGAGCTGGGAACATCGAATCGGAAGGGATACAACTGGTGAGGTGGGATTGGCACCTCTCCCAGGCGGCCTCACCTGCAAAGCGAACAGGTGCCTCATGAGGGAAGATAAGGGATGGTTAGGATGGATAGACAAGGAAAAGGGAAGGAGGCGGCCGTGGCCTTGAAGAAGGTACCATCCCGGCATTTGCCCGAAGACGAAGTGGGAAACCACGGAAAACCACTTCGAGGATGGCTGAGGGGGAATCGAACCCCCTCTACTCATTTGGGCCACCCGAGGCTGAGTAGACCCCGTTCCAGTCCTCGTACCACTTTTCAAATTTCGTGGCAGAGCCGGGAATCGAACCCAGGACCTCCGGGGCGGCAGCTAACCATGCTGACCGCTACGCTATGGAGGCGACATAATAATAATTATAACGAATAGTATCAATCCCTGGTTTTGAACAGAATTTAGGGAAAGTAACCATTTAAATGAGACAAGAAAATAACTTTCCCTATCGACTTCGTAGATAATGTGAACAAAACCAAGTTGAAATCTTGCTGTACGAGGTAGGGAGGGTATAATAAAACAGTTAAAAGTATTTAAAAATCTGCCATTGGATAGTCTTGAACCCGGGATCTTCGAAAGAGCGAGCGGGCGCAACAACACTTGCACACATTTCCAACACACTCTGCAGGTTTTTATTGCGCTTCTTATTAACGCGTATGGTAAAATATTCAATTATTACAGTTAGATCTTAAATATTGATTGGAATGCATTCAATCAGTACCTGGCATGTTTTCTAATTTACATAAAGCAAGTTTCGCGACCGCTTTGGGTTAATAAGGTGAAAGAACTGCAAATAATGCCCTCAAACGACAGCCCTTCGGTTATATTTCATACAACTTAGCGTATAAAATGCTAGCGTGTGACACATTTCGGTCATACAAGCAGGTGTACTGACGAAGAGAACAGAATCATACAGGATTTTGTACCAGCGATCACAGCAGCTTCCTTACCAGAGAGTGTCGTGTGATACAGGCCTAAAGATATGCTAAGGCTTTTTGTTAAAATTTAATAACAAAACAAGATGTTCGGTAAAGAACGTATAGCCTACTTTCTCCTAAATGCATGGGTATTGTTATAACTCTTTGTCCTTTTCAAGGAGTATAATTGAATGTTGGTTGTAGTAGCTTGTTGTAATTGATATGGGGAATCGATTTGCACACATACATGGCCGCTATCAGCAAACTATTGGGCTGATGACCTTGTAGTTCAGTCAAAAGATGCTTCCCACAAAAAGGTATGTTGTTGAAAAATTTGGCAGAGATCAAATGATTAGGTTGGTCGTAATTTGATTTAAGAATAAAACATTTGGGTGGCCGTTATTCCGATTCCGTCAAGATGGCGGCGATATAAAACATGACACTGAGGTGGCCTTTGCTAGTGCTACCTATGTACCAAACTTCCTTCCATTCGGTTTCACTGTGTTTGAAAAGATAGGGGGAATCGATTTGCACACATACATGGCCGCTATCCATACATTATTGGCCCGATGACCTTGTAGTGTGGTCAAAGGATTCTCTATACATAAAGGTATGTTTTTGCAAAATTCGGCAGAGATCAGATTATTAGGTTGGTCGTAATTTGATTCAAGCTTTTAACATTAGGATGGCCGCCATTACGTTTTCGTCAAGATGGCGGCGATATAAAACATGACACTGGAGTGCCCTTTGCTTGTGCTACCTCTGTATCAAATTTCGTTCAATTCGGTTTCACCGTGTTTGATTTGAAAGGGGAAATCAATTTGCACACATACATGGCCGCCATCTGCAAACTAATGGGCTGATGACCTTGTAGTTCAGTCAAACGTCGCTGGCCATACAAGTATATGTTGTTGCAAAATTAAGTATATGTTGTTACAAAATTTGGTAGAGGTGGGATGATTAAGTTAGTCGTAATTTGATTCAAGCTTTGAACATTTGGGTGGCCACCATTACGTTTCGGTCAAGATGGTGGCGATATAAAACATGACACTGAGGTGTTCTACGCTAGTGCTACCTCTGTACCAAATTTCGTTCAATTCGATTTCACCGTGTTTGAATTGATAGGGGGAATCGATTTGCACACATACATGGCCGCTATATGCAAACTGTTGGGCTGATGATCTTGTAGTTTGGTCAAAATATGCTTCCCACATAAAGGTATGTTGTTGCAAAATTTGGTAGAGATCACATTATTAGGTTGGTCGTAATTTATTTAAGCTTTTGACATTTGGGAGGCCGCCATTACGTTTTCGTCAAGATGGCGGCGATATAAACATGACACTGAGGTGTCCTTTGCTAGTGCTACCTCTGTACCAAATATAGTTCAATTCGGGTTCACAGTGTTTGAATTGAAAGGGGGAATCGATTTGCACACATACATGGCCGCTATCCGCACATTATTGGCCTGATGGCCTTGTAGTGTGGTCAAAAGATTCTCTATACATAAAGGTATGTTGTTGCAAAATTTGGTGGAGATCGGATGATTAGGTTATTCATAATTTTATTTAAGCTTTGAACATTTGGGTGGCCGCCATTACGTTTCCGTCAAGATGGCGGCGATATAAAACATGACACTGAGGTGCCGTTTGCTAGTTCTACCTCTGTACCAAATTTCGTTCAATTCAGTTTCACCGTGTTCGAATTGATAAGTTGGGGGGGGGGCAGACATTCAGAGTACACACACACAGACAGACACACAGTCACACACAGAGAGACACACAATTTTTGGCCCTGTGAAAATCTCATAAGTCTACTTTCATTTTTTTGCAAAAATCGAAAGTATGCTAATAATACCATGGGAATTTCTAAGGAATACGTATACTTCGATGCAAGCACTGGCGATCAGAATATCCTTCGTTATGTTGTTGTTTTGTTTAATTTGGGGTGCTAGAACATCGCGGTCATTTAGCCCCGTTTACTTGTGTGTGTGTGTAGAATTTGTCTGATAACCTGAGTCATTGCGGGCTTGTAATGATGTGTGTATTTGAAAATTAAGGATTGGGAAGGGGCGGCCGTGGCCTTAAGATAGATTCCGTCCCGGAATTTGGCCGGAGTAGAAGTGGGGAAACAACGGAAAACAATTTCCAGGGAGACTGAGGTGGGAATCGAACCCACTTCTTCTCATATTTGCTTCACGAGGCTACGTGTACCCAATTTCAGCCCTCAGACAAGTATTACATTTCTTGGCAGAGCTGGGAATCGAACCCGGACCTCCGGAGCAACACTTCGATATGTTATGTTAATATTCATGCAAGTTTTTTAATTTTCTGCCATTACAGGTCACGTGGCATAACGTACCAATTCGATCGTATTCTCTTTATAAATCTTCAAAATTCAACGTACTCTTCACAAAAATACGCCGTAAGGCAATAAATGTGGTAATGTAGTTACATCCCGACTAAAATGGAATGTGGGCTTTCGTTCAAAAAAGTATGCCTACTACAGGATTCGAAGCAGCATTCTATCCGCTCGCTCCCTCCACGTACGGTCAGGCTTTAACCCTCTCAGCCACCAACACATGGTAGATACCGCACGCTAAACGTGCTGTAGTTACTGTAGCCGTCCCACCTCAAACGTTTAAGTCCATCTGAAAGTCTTCAGTCACGGTTTATGGTGATAATTTAACATTCTACTCTTACAGATCACGTGGCGTAAGCTATTAATTCGATCGTATTACGTGTATGTGTGTTATTTCAAGGAGCAGTAAGTCATATGTTAGTTGAATGGGCCATAGTATTTGGCGGGGAAAAGTTTAAGGTCGGTTTTTCTTTGCTAGACCCATGACCCAATTACTGCCGTCACACAGTCAGAGCGCAGAGCAATATCGACCATCGGGAGAAATGCGATGTCAGTTGGGTTTCATAAAACTAAATAATAAGGGGCGGGTGGACCACACTGTATACTGCATTTTGACGAAACAATATACTGCCGGCTTGCGAAATGATTCTGGGTGACTTGTGAACCCGCTAGCGAAAGATCATTTCAACATTTTCCTTCCCAACTTCTATAGATTCAGGGGTGAACATAGAATGTTTATAAACGACAAAATTTAAATTTAACAGATCACAACAGTACTTTTCCTTCCCGACTTCTACTGATTCAGGGGTGGGCATAGAATGATTTTAAACGACAAAATCAAAGTTTAAGGAATTTTACACATTAGCAAGCCCACATTTCACAAGATATTCAATATTTCAGCAGCTATTTGTGGAAACTGTAGCCCATATATACATACTTTTTGGGCGTTTTTGTACAACAAAAATAGAAAAGGAATTTGTATGACGCTATTGGTTTTACTGGTTTTTCAAAATTGTGTTGCCTCTTCCAGACTAGCAAAAGGCACGTCAGTGTCATGTTTTATATCACCGCCTTGTTAACGAAAACAAAATGACGGCCACCCGAATGTTCGAAGCTAAATCAAAATACAACTAATCTAATCATCGGATCTCCGCCAAATTTTGGAAAAACATACTGAAACTTTACGTGGGAAGCATTTAAAGCAAAAAATACGAGGTCATCAGACGAAAAATTTCAAGATGGTGGTTGGGCGAATCATGTAAGCATTGTAATCCATAACATATGATCAATGAATCAATGATGACAATATTTGGCATTCAGGCAGTTTTATATAATAACTCTCTGTTACCAACGTGATGACAGTATGAGCGTAAATATTACGCACAGCCACCATATTGAAATTATAACATATAAAAATATATAAATATCAGCACTTAAGAACTACAGTAACAAATAGGCTATTAGTGACAAGGTAGGACTGCATTATGTGGTCTTGTATAGCCAAGGCAAAAGAATAGACTCTCCATATATTCAAGATGGTGGATGTGTGAGCTATTAGAACATACCTAAGCTATGAGTAAATATAGCGCGCCATCTTGAAATTTTAAAATAAATCCATAACGTTCGATCTCATAGAGCTATACAGTAAAACTTCGTTTAACCGTCACTCTTTAAATCGTCAGTTTCTGTCAACCGTCATTGCTGTAATAGCATTTGTCAGTGTCAAATCTACGGCTGGAATGAACTTTGGCCTCAATCTGGAGGTGAAGAATCTGAGGAACCTGAGAGTGTGACAGTTGACGAGATGGTCAATGTGTGCAATAATTTACAAATCAGTACAAATTTGACGTCAGAAGAAGTATCAGAGTTGTTAGAGTGTGACAGAGTGGACGGGGGGGGGAGTCAAATTTTGAGTGATGACGAAATTGTTGCCAGCATAAGTGCCACCGAAGAAGAAGAAGAAGAAGAAGAAGAAGAAGGGACTGATGAAGACGAGTGTTCAAACCATGACGAAAAACAAACTATTAGCCACTCAGAGGCTGAAACAATGCTGTCCAAGTGTATAGAATGGTTTGAAAGTCAAGAAGAGGCCAATGCAACGCAGACACCACGGCTCCAAAAAATAAGAAATATTGCCGCGGTGAAAGCTCGAGCATCAATGAGGCAGACGAAAATGACTGACTATTTTCAAGCTACATGAACTATTTATAGGCTATTACTGTACTGTACTTTATTTTGCCACATTTGTAGCTACTGTACGGATGTTTTTATCGTGTAATAAATAGATTTATTTGCAATTACAATCGTGTTTAATTTCTTTTCGCTCCGAAATATATTACATTACTGTGAGAGTGATATCTCTCTATAATATACTTGATTGAGGTCATGTTTTGGAGGAATAATACAGTGTTTCTGTTATCCGTCTATCCGCTCAACCGTAACGACCACGGTCCCGACAATGACGGTTAATCGAGTTTTTACTGTAATAACAAAATTTATTAATACAATAGAACCTTTTATACGTCACTTCGTATACCCAAAACAGAAGAACATTGACCCCATACAATTAAGATGGCATCTAGTAGCTCAGGATGTTATTGCACAATTTAGACGACACGTGGTAGGAGAGGATTAATATATAAGAGGCCTCATTAGTCTTAGTGAACAATTTATCGCACAGAATATAGCGAGCAGTGGCCAACCTGAAATTTTATAATTTAAAATAACTCTGTATGTTTTAGAGCTACAATATCGAAAATTCGCATGCCCGAAGGAAAATAACAGTAAATTAAAATTTTCAAAGATGGTGGC
The DNA here is from genome assembly GCA_946902985.2 of Meconema thalassinum. Lineage (NCBI taxonomy): Eukaryota > Metazoa > Arthropoda > Insecta > Orthoptera > Tettigoniidae > Meconema > Meconema thalassinum. The sequence goes on from OX336391.1 coordinate 208,832,941, forward strand.
TGAGGTACTATTAAAGCATAATAATGATTCATTCAGAATGTAAATGCGCAATTATAACGAAACTTAGTAAGAAAGAAGTAGCATTACAGGGACTATACTGCAAAAAGCTATAAAAGAAAACACAGTGGCCATCGTGAAAATGTAAAATATGATAACGATTTACTCAAAGAATGTTATGCAACAATAATGAAGATTAGTGGAAAGAACATATAGCCTACTTTCTCCAAAATGCATGGATATTGTTATAAAGCTTTGTCCTTTTCAAGGAGTATAGTTGAATGTTGGTTGTAGTAGCTTGTTGAAATACAACGTGCTATAGGGATGTTAAACATGAATATGAGGTGCCCTTTGCTAGTGCTACCTCTGTAAAAAAACATTCAATTCGGTTTCACCTTGTTTGAATGAATATGGGGAATCGATTTGCATACATACATGGCCGCTACCTGCAAACTATTGGGCTTGATGACCTTGTAGTTCAGTCAAAAGTTGCTTCCCACAAAAAGGTATGTTGTTGCAAAATTTGTTAGAGATCAGATGATTAGGTTGGTCGTAATTTGATTTAAGCTTTTTACATTAGGGTGGCCACCATTACGTTTTCGTCAAGATGGCGGCGATATAAAACATGACACTGGAATGCCTTTTGCTAGTGCTACCTCTGTACCAAATTTCGTTCAATTCGGTTTCACCGTGTTTGATTTGATAGGGGGAATCAATTTGCACACATACATGGCCGCTACCTGCAAACTATAGGACTGGTGACCTTGTAGCTTGGTCAAAGAACGCTTCGCACATAAAGGTATAATGTTGCAAAATTTGGTAGAGATCAGATGATTAGGTTGGTTGTAATTAAATTCAAGCTTTTTACATTTCGGTGGCCACCATTACGTTTTCGTCAAGATGGCGGCGATATAAAACATGACACTGGAGTGCCTTTTGCTAGTGCTACCTCTGTACCAAATTTCGTTCAATTCGGTTTCACCGTGTTTGAATTGATAGGGGGAATCGATTTACACACATTCATGACCGCCATCTGCAAACTATTGGACTGATGACCTTGTAACTTGGTCAAAGAACGCTTCATACATAAAGGTATAATGTTGCAAAATTTGGTAGAGATCAGATGATTAGGTTGGTCGTTATGTGATTTAAGCTTTGAACATTTGGGTGGCCGCCATTATGTTTTCGTCAAGATGGCAGCGATATAAAACATGGCACTGAGGGTTTCATTGCTAGTGCTACCTCTGTTCCAAATTTCGTTCAATTCGGTTTCACCGTGTTTGAATTGATAGGGGGAATCGATTTGCACACATACATGGCCGCCATCTGCTAACTATTGGGCTGATGACCTTGTAGTTTAGTCAAAAGACGCTCGCCAAATAAGTATATGTTGTTGCAAAATTTTGTACAGATCGGATGATTTGGTTAGTCGTAATTCGATTTAAGCTTTGAACATTTGGGTGGCCGCTATTACGTTTCTGTCAAGATGGCGGCGATATAAAACATGACACTGAGGTTCTCCTTGCTAGTGCTACCTCTGTACCAAATTTCGTTCAATTCGGTTTCACTGTGTTTGAATTAATAAGGGAATCGATTTGCACACGTACATGCTCGCCATCCGCAAAATATTATGCGGATGACCTTGTAATTGGTCAAAAGATTCTTCATCCATAAAGGTATGTTGTTGCAAAATTTGGTAGAGATCGGATGATTAGGTTAGTCGTAATTTGATTTAAGCTTTGAACATTTGGGTGGCCGCTATTACGTTTCTGTCAAGATGGCGGCGATATAAAACATGACACTGAGGTTCTCCTTGCTAGTGCTACCTCTGTACCAAATTTCGTTCAATTCGGTTTCACTGTGTTTGAATTAATAGGGGAATCGATTTGCACACATACATGCTCGCCATCCGCAAAATATTATGCGGATGACCTTGTAATTGGTCAAAAGATTCTTCATCCATAAAGGTATAATGTTGCAAAATTTGGTGGAGATTAGATGATTAGGTTGGTCGTAATTTGATTTAAGCGTTTAACATTCGGGTGGCCGCCATTACGTTTTCTTCAAGATGGCGGCGATATAGAACATGACACTGAGGTTTCCTTTGCTAGTGCTACCTCTGTACAAAATTTCTTTCAATTTGATTTCACCGTGTTTGAATTGATAGGGACTGATTTTCAGACATACATGGTCGCCATCTGCCAACTATTGGGCTGATGACCTTGCAGTTTAGTCAAAAGACACTCACCATATAAATATATTGTACCCATGGTACTGGTGCTGACTGGCATTGAACCCGATACTCTAGGTAGCAGAAATCATGCCTATGATTTGAGAGAGTATCGAACTAAAGGTCTCTGAGGGGGAACAACCTCATGGAACCCAAGACCCACTTAAATAAAGATTACTGAAGTAATCTCAGCATTGATTCCTGTTGTCTATAAGGAATTATAAGCAATTTTGTACATAAAGAAGGCATGATTACTACGGGAACATGCAGGACTTGGGCCATGAACCAAGATTTCGAGGCAAAGTGACATTTGACAGATTAGCCTAAGCAACTGGGCGGGCCAGACTGTCTCTAGTGAACTACTTTCAAGCGTCATAGGGGGAGCAGAACCGCTACAAATGACCCTAAAAATCCCCGAAGCACAATGAAGAGAAGATGGAAGGGAATGGTGGCCAAGAGAAATAAATTGATTATTTGGAAACTATGTATCCGAGAGAATCAAGATGAACATCCAGATGAATGAAATCCCGAGAGGATAATTATAGAGCCAGCAAATATGAAAATCGAAGCCTATAAAGTATCGGAGGAAAATCACCCGCAAACTGCGGAAGGAAAGACATTAGCGTAGACCTACAGGGAATTCCCCAAGTGGATGGCGTGGGTACGCTACCACAAGAACCAATTAATATCAATTAATTGGGCGATCGAATCGTTTGCGCGAGGCAAGAACTGTAAACTCCGTGAAAAACTGAACGAGAAGGATGCATTTCCAGGGCCGGAAATAGCAATTATGAAGGAAAGGAGGCTCTGATGATCTGAGGAAACTACATTTTTGAGCAAATCCCTTATATGGAGCAGCAAGACTTGGAGAAGTCAGTCCATTTGAAGAGTTCACGCGGAGAGGATGTTACTCCTCCGCTCCGGAAGTTGAACAAAGCTGCGCAAAGTCTTACTATAAAAGTAATAGTACAGTCCATTTGAAGAGTTCACGCGGAGAGGATGTTACTCCTCCGCTCCAGAAATTGTAAACGACGCCGCGCCAGTGAAGTGAAAAGTATTTTTACAAGTGTTTGAAGTAATTATAAAGTCTTTGTGAATTATTCGTGTAGGGAGAATGTTACTCTTCAGCATGAAATTGGTAAACAAAGCAACGAGTGCGAAGACAATGGAACTGTAGTTGGAGCTGAGTAAAGCTTACAATTATCAAAGCCGCACAAGAAGGGACGCGAATAGTATGTGAACATTGTAATTACACCTGTTAACGGGTAATTTTGTAAGAGATTCGCGTAGTCATAATTGATTTTACCGTGATTATACACTAATAAATTCACGATAGCTCATGGTATGGGAAGATGTCACAGGTAGTGTGATTATATTCAAGTCACAGACAGTACATTGATGCTAGATGAGATGGAGGAACATTTACACACACAATCGAGGATAGACTGAATGTTGAAGTAGGATTTGGGAGCCGTTGGATGAGGATTAGTCAGGATGAACGCGCATGTGATCGAGACTTTCATTGGAATGATAGGTCAGAAGGCGCGCCTGCAACTCTGATATCGCGCAGATGTGAAGCCAAAGAAGGCACCCGTGTGTAAATCAAGTGTAATATAAATGTTCATGTGTTTAACTGTTAACATAAAGTGTTGTGTTATAAAATAGTTTATGTTCGACCCTCACTATTATGTGTCAGATAACTGTATCATAATGATGGTCATTATAACACTGTTTTCCATTATGATACAGTTTCTCCAGCCAATCAGAGCTCGTTAATTGACCAATTAGGTAACGATAACTTCGCGCATGCGCTCAAAATCCAACATGTCGGACATAAACACAACATCGAACTATAATAAATTACCGACATGGAATACCCACCGTCCATATGTTCGCGTAAATAAACTGGCGAATATGAGACAAGAAATAGCACTGTACCTTAAAATCACCAACGCCAATTTCTACACAGCGCATTGTCTTCAAATGACTGCGGTGACAATATTACTGAGGGACGGCTGATGTAAACATATGGCTGCATATGGCATTGCAAGCCCACAGAGCGCATGCGTCGGTCGTTCAAAGCTCTTGAAAGACAAAGATATAACACCCAACGCTCGCTCTGCGATCACAAAATTCCAGTAGCTGACTCTCAACAGATATTTATGAATATTTATGTTAAAACATATAATAAAGTTATAATTATCGTCGAACATAAACAGTCGTATGCAACTCGCCTATAATGGTAATTAAGACACTCGTATGGAAATTATAAAACTCGCATACGCTCGTTTTATAAAAAATACTCGTGTCTTAATTATAGCCATTATAGGCTCGTTGCATAATGTACTAGTATAAAACAAGAAAAAGGAAGATTGTAGTTTTACGTGACCGTGAATCGTGTGATTATGAGCCACGGGACCTCCTTTTTACGTGGAATCCGAACCACAGGACATGGCATTTCACTTCGAAAATCTAACATGCATTGACCGGGAATCGAACCCGGACCGCCTTGGTGAGAGGCATACAGCTAGACCGCTGAGCCACCACGCCCCGATATATAAAAAAACAAGATGTTCAGTAAAGAACATATAGCCTACTTTCTCCTAAATGCATGGGTATTGTTATAACTCTTTGTCCTTTTCAAGGAGTATAATTGAATGTTGGTTGTAGTAGCTTGTTGAAATACAACGTGCTATAGGGATATTAAACATGAATATGAGGTGCCCTTTGCTAGTGCTACCTCTGTAAAAAAAATCATTCAATTCGGTTTCACCGTGTTTGAATTGATCCGGGGAATGGATTTGCACACATACATGGCCGCTATTTGCAAACTATTGGGCTGATGACCTTGTAGTCAGTCATAAGATGCTTTCCACAAAAAGGCATGTTGTTGCAAAATCAGGTAGAGGTCAAATTATTAGGATGGTCGAAATTTGATTTAAGCTTTTAACATTTGGGTGGCCGTCATTCCGTTTCCGTCAAGATGGCGGCGATATAAAACATGACACTGAGGTGCCTTTTGATAGTGCTACCTCTGTACCAAATTTCGTTCAATTCAGTTTCACCGTGTTTCAATTGATAGGGGGAATCGATTTGCACACATACTTGGCCACCATCTGCAAACTATTGGGATGATGATCTAGCAATTTGGTCAGAATATGCTTCCCACATAAAGATTTGTTGTTGCAAAATTTGGTAGAAACTAGATTATTAGGTTGGTCGTAATTACATTTTAGCCTTTAACATTTGGGTGGCCGCGATTACGTTTCCGTCAAGATGGCGGTGATATAAAACATGACACTGAGGTGGCCTTTTCTAGTGCTACCTCTGTACCAAATTTCGTTCCATTCGGTTTCACCGTGTTCGAATTAATAGGGGTAATAGATTTTGACACAAAGATGGCCGCCATCCGCAAACTATTAGGCTAATGACCTATTAGATTTGTCAAAGGATGCTCCCTCCATAAAGGTATGTTGTTGCAAAATTTGGTAGAGATCGGATGATTAGGTTAGTCGTAATTTGATTTAAGCTTTGAAAATTTGTGTGGCCGCCATTACGTTTCCGTCAAGATGGCGGTGATATAAAACATGACACTGAGGTGCCCTTTGCTCGCTACCTCTGTACCAAATTTCATTCCATTCGGTTTCACCGTGTTCGAATTAATAGGGGTAATCGATTTTGACACAAAGATGGCCGCCATCCGCAAACTATTAGGCTAATGACCTAATAGGTTAGTCAAAGGATGCTCCCTCCATAAAGGTATGTTGTTGCAAAATTCGGTAGAGATCGGATGATTAGGTTAGTCGTAATTTGATTTAAGCTTTGAAAATTTGTGTGGCCGCCATTACGTTTCCGTCAAGATGGCGGCGATATAAAACATGATACTGGAGTGCCTTTTGCTAGTATTACCTCTGTACCAAATTTCGTTCAATTCGGTTTCACCGTGTTTGATTTGGTAGGGGGAATCAATTTGCACACATACATGGCCGCTACCTGCAAACTATAGGACTGGTGACCTTGTATCTTGGTCAAAGAACGCTTCGCACATAAAGGTATAATGTTGCAAAATTTGGTAGAGATCAGATGATTAGGTTGGTCGTAATTAAATTCAAGCTTTTTACATTTCGGTGGCCACCATTACGTTTTCGTCAAGATGGCGGCGATATAAAACATGACACTGGAGTGCCTTTTGCTAGTGCTACCTCTGTACCAAATTTCGTTCAATTCGGTTTCACCGTGTATGAATTGATAGGGGGAATCGATTTACACACATTCATGACCGCCATCTGCAAACTATGGGACTGATGACCTTGTAACTTGGTCAAAGAACGCTTCATACATAAAGGTATAATGTTGAAAAATTTGGTAGAGATCAGATGATTAGGTTGGTCGTTATGTGATTTAAGCTTTGAACATTTGGGTGGCCGCCATTATGTTTTCGTCAAGATGGCAGCGATATAAAACATGGCACTGAGGGTTTCATTGCTAGTGCTACCTCTGTTCCAAATTTCGTTCAATTCGGTTTACCGTGTTTGAATTGATAGGGGGAATCGATTTGCACACATACATGGCCGCCATCTGCTAACTATTGGGCTGATGACCTTGTAGTTTAGTCAAAAGACGCTCGCCAAATAAGTATATGTTGTTGCAAAATTTTGTACAGATCGGATGATTTGGTTAGTCGTAATTTGATTTAAGCTTTGAACATTTGGGTGGCCGCTATTACGTTTCTGTCAAGATGGCGGCGATATAAAACATGACACTGAGGTTCTCCTTGCTAGTGCTACCTCTGTACCATATTTCGTTCAATTCGGTTTCACTGTGTTTGAATTAATAGGGGGAATCGATTTGCACACATACATGCTCGCCATCCGCAAAATATTATGCGGATGACCTTGTAATTGGTCAAAAGATTCTTCATCCATAAAGGTATATAGTTGCAAAATTTGGTGGAGATTAGATGATTAGGTTGGTCGTAATTTGATTTAAGCGTTTAACATTCGGGTGGCCGCCATTACGTTTTCTTCAAGATGGCGGCGATATAAAACATGACACTGAGGTTTTCTTTGCTAGTGCTACCTCTGTACAAAATTTCTTTCAATTTGATTTCACCGTGTTTGAATTGATAGGGACTGATTTGCACACATACATGGCCGCCATCTGCCAACTATTGGGCTGATGACCTTGCAGTTTAGTTAAAAGACACTCACCATATAAATATATTGTACCCATGGTACTGGTGCTGACTGGCATTGAACCCGATACTCTAGGTAGCAGAAATCATGCTTATGATTTGAGAGAGTATCGAACTAAAGGTCTCTGAGGGGGAACAACCTCATGGAACCCAAGACCCACTTATATAAAGATTACTGAAGTAATCTCAGCATTGATTCCTGTTGTCTATAAGGAATTATAAGCAATTTTGTACATAAAGAAGGCATGATTACTACGGTAACATGCAGAACTTGGGCCATGAACCAAGATTTCGAGGCAAAGTGACACTTGACAGATTAGCCTAAGCAACTGGGCGGGCCAGACTGTCTCTAGTGAACTACTTTCAAGCGTCATAGGGGGAGCAGGACAGCTACAAATGACCCTAAAAATCCCCGAAGCACAATGAAGAGAAGATGGAAGGGGATGGTGGCCAAGAGAAATAAATTGATTATTTGGAAACTATGTATCCGAGAGAATCAAGATGAACACCCAGATGAATGAAATCCCGAGAGGATAATTATAGAGCCAGCAAATATGAAAATCGAAGCCTATAAAGTATCGGAGGAAAATCACCCGCAAACTGCGGAAGGAAAGACATTAGCGTAGACCTACAGGGAATTCCCCAAGTGGATGGCGTGGGTACACTACCACAAGAACCAATTAATATCAATTAATTGGGCGATCGAATCGTTTGCGCGAGGCAAGAACTGTAAACTCCGTGAAAAACTGAACGAGAAGGATGCATTTCCAGGGCCGGAAATAGCAATTATGAAGGAAAGGAGGCTCTGATGATCTGAGGAAACTACATTTTTGAGCAAATCCCTTATATGGAGCAGCAAGACTTGGAGAAGTCAGTCCATTTGAAGAGTTCACGCGGAGAGGATGTTACTCCTCCGCTCCGGAAGTTGAACAAAGCTGCGCAAAGTCTTACTATAAAAGTAATAGTACAGTCCATTTGAAGAGTTCACGCGGAGAGGATGTTACTCCTCCGCTCCAGAAATTGTAAACGACGCCGCGCCAGTGAAGTGAAAAGTATTCTTACAAGTGTTTGAAGTAATTATAAAGTCTTTGTGAATTATTCGTGTAGGGAGAATGTTACTCTTCAGCATGAAATTGGTAAACAAAGCAACGAGTGCGAAGACAATGGAACTGTAGTTGGAGCTGAGTAAAGCTTACAATTATCAAAGCCGCACAAGAAGGGACGCGAATAGTATGTGAACATTGTAATTACACCTGTTAACGGGTAATTTTGTAAGAGATTCGCGTAGTCATAATTGATTTTACCGTGATTATACACTAATAAATTCACGATAGCTCATGGTATGGGAAGATGTCACAGGTAGTGTGATTATATTCAAGTCACAGACAGTACATTGATGCTAGATGAGATGGAGGAACATTTACACACACAATCGAGGATAGACTGAATGTTGAAGTAGGATTTGGGAGCCGTTGGATGAGGATTAGTCAGGATGAACGCGCATGTGATCGAGACTTTCATTGGAATGATAGGTCAGAAGGCGCGTCTGCAACTCTGATAACGCGCAGATGTGAAGCCAAAGAAGGCACCCGTGTGTAAATCAATTGTAATATAAATGTTCATGTGTTTAACTGTTAACATAAAGTGTTGTGTTATAAAATAGTTTATGTTCGACCCTCACTATTATGTGTCAGATAACTGTATCATAATGATGGTCATTATAACACTGTTTTCCATTATGATACAGTTTCTCCAGCCAATCAGAGCTCGTTAATTGACCAATTAGGTAACGATAACTTCGCGCATGCGCTCAAAATCCAACATGTCGGACATAAACACAACATCGAACTATAATAAATTACCGACATAGAATACCCACCGTCCATATGTTCGCGTAAATAAACTGGCGAATATGAGACAAGAAATAGCACTGTACCTTAAAATCACCAACGCTAATTTCTACACAGCGCATTGTCTTCAAATGACTGCGGTGACAATATTACTGAGGGACGGCTGATGTAAACATATGGCTGCATATGGCATTGCAAGCCCACAGCGCACACGCGTCGGTCGTTCAAAGCTCTTGAAAGACAAAGATATAACACCCAACGCTCGCTCTGCGATCACAAAATTCCAGTAGCTGACTCTCAACAGATATTTATGAATATTTATGTTAAGACATATAATAAAGTTATAATTATCGTCGAACATAAACAGTCGTATGCAACTCGCCTATAATGGTAATTAAGACACTCGTATGGAAATTATAAAACTCGCATACGCTCGTTTTATAAAAAATACTCGTGTCTTAATTATAGCCATTATAGGCTCGTTGCATAATGTACTAGTATAAAACAAGATGTTCAGTAAAGAACATATAGCCTACTTTCTCCTAAATGCATGGGTATTGTTATAACTCTTTGTCCTTTTCAAGGAGTATAATTGAATGTTGGTTGTAGTAGCTTGTTGAAATACAACGTGCTATAGGGATATTAAACATGAATATGAGGTGCCCTTTGCTAGTGCTACCTCTGTAAAAAAAATCATTCAATTCGGTTTCACCGTGTTTGAATTGATCCGAGGAATGGATTAGCACACATACATGGCCGCTATTTGCAAACTATTGGGCTGATGACCTTGTAGTCAGTCATAAGATGCTTTCCTCAAAAAGGCATGTTGTTGCAAAATCCGGTAGAGATCAAATTATTAGGATGGTCGAAATTTGATTTAAGCTTTTAACATTTGGGTGGCCGTCATTCCGTTTCCGTCAAGATGGCGGCGATATAAAACATGACACTGAGGTGCCTTTTGCTAGTGCTACCTCTGTACCAAATTTCGTTCAATTCGGTTTCACCGTGTTTGAATTGATAGGGGGAATCGATTTGCACACATACTTGGCCACCATCTGCAAACTATTGGGCTGATGATCTAGCAGATTGGTCAGAATATGCTTCCCACATAAAGATTTGTTGTTGCAAAATTTGGTAGAGACTAGATTATTAGGTTGGTCGTAATTACATTTTAGCCTTTAACATTTGGGTGGCCGCGATTACGTTTCCGTCAAGATGGCGGTGATATAAAACATGACACTGAGGTGGCCTTTTCTAGTGCTACCTCTGTACCAAATTTCGTTCCATTCGGTTTCACCGTGTTCGAATTAATAGGGGTAATCGATTTTGACACAGAGATGGCCGCCATCCGCAAACTATTAGGCTAATGACCTATTAGATTTGTCAAAGGATGCTCCCTCCATAAAGGTATGTTGTTGCAAAATTTGGTAGAGATCGGATGATTAGGTTAGTCGTAATTTGATTTAAGCTTTGAAAATTTGTGTGGCCACCATTACGTTTCCGTCAAGATGGCGGTGATATAAAACATGACACTGAGGTGCCCTTTGCTAGCTACCTCTGTACCAAATTTCATTCCATTCGGTTTCACCGTGTTCGAATTAATAGGGGTAATCGATTTTGACACAAAGATGGTCGCCATCCGCAAACTATTAGGCTAATGACCTATTAGATTTGTCAAAGGATGCTCCCTCCATAAAGGTATGTTGTTGCAAAATTTGGTAGAGATCGGATGATTAGGTTAGTCGTAATTTGATTTAAGCTTCGAAAATTTGTGTGGCCGCCATTACGTTTCCGTCAAGATGGCGGCGATATAAAACATGACACTGGGGTGCCCTTTGCTAGTACTACCTCTGTACCAAATTTCGTTCCATTCGGTTTCACCGTTTTGAATTAATAGTGGCAATCAATTTTCACACAAAGATGGCCGCCATCCGCAAACTATTAGGCTGATGACCTATTAGTCTGGTCAAAGGATGCTTCCCCAATAAAGGTATGTTGTTGCAAAATTTGGTAGAGATCGGATGATTAGGTTAGTCGTAATTTGATTTATGCTTTGAACATTTGTGTGGCCGCCATTACTTTTCCGTCAAGATGGCGGCGATATAAAACATGACACTGAGGTGTCCTTTGCTAGTGCTACCTTTGTACCAAATTTCGTTCAATTTGCGCTCACCGTGTTCGCATTGATAGGTGGGGACAGACATTCAGAGTACACACACTCACACACACACACAGACTCACACACACACAGACACACTTTTTTCGCCCTGTAGTGATCTCATAAGTCTACTTTCATTTTTTGCAAAAATCGAAAGTAGGCTAATGAGTGAAAGTGATAAAGTAATGATGTGTAATATCAAAGTGTGAAGTGATGTGACACCACAAGAACGGTATAATGCGACCACCATGAGGCACTGTTAGATGCAAGGATGGTGGGTCGCAAGCTGTATCGTTGGATTCGTCCACTGAATGTGAAAGGCGTAAGTACCATTTCAATGTTGTAATATATCGGTTGAGCACACCATACGTCCGTGTCAAAATAAAGAAAAATAGGAAACTTAAAGTAATGTTTATAAGAGTTCCATTCCTCGTAATTGCCATAGAGAGTTTGCAATTTGAGAATGATTTGGCTTACGACTGATATGCGTAAGATCATAATAAATCTAATGTTAAAGTTAATAATTAACTTAATGACTGGTCAAAGTCGAAAGAAAAATTAATATTCAGCATGTTATGCATGCAACGATAAATTGCGTCAAATTCTAAGAAATTGCAAGGTAAAATCGTATAAGAGTGGAATATACTGTGTCAGGAAATAATGTTATACATGTTCAAATGTAATTATTGTATTGAATCACGCAGTAAGCGTTGTAACGTAAAAGCCAGTAGTTATACCATTAACACATGCCAACTTATTGAGAAATAATGTGAAGTCATCAAGTAAACTAGATGAAAGGGAAACTGAATTGTCATATGATCCGGAATAATCCAACTGATCTAGTTGTTTGAGCCGCTGATATGCGAGCCATTTAAAGTAAAGTCAAGATGTTTACTTTATTAAATGCAAGGAAAACTCTGTAGCACATTGTCAGGACAATATTGGGCTAATTCCTCGAAGGTATTATTGTTGTACAGCCTGAGAGCGTACTGGTATATTGTTGACTGCGAATGGAGACAGGTGATGGTACTTAGTCGGCCATGCCAGCGTCATTTCAGCCAATAAGGAATAACTGTGCCACCTTAATTGAGCTGCATTATGGATTTATCCGCCCGTCGTGGTGCGGCACCATTGAATTTACGGAAGGGTCAATGGACGCCTTACCGATACTTCGCATGCGGGAGTGGCAAGTGGTAAGACCACTATCCCACGCTTTTTAAAAGCCGTATTCGATCCTCAAGACCTTGTAGCTATCAGAAACCCATTCCTTTGCCATAATATTTTATTGAGCCATGCATTGAGAAAATTAACATTACCCTATCGATAGGAAATAAATATTTGGATTTCCAGATCATAAACGATGACACAGTTTACGCCTTGTTCATAGTAAAGAAAGTGAAGGAGAAACAGTTAAGACTGTGTTGGTATTGTATGAATGACTAATGAGACAGCTGGAGAAGGAGAGGACTGGTCGGCCAAGGGTCGAGCCAGGCAGCCATCTTCTTTTGGGACAGGCAGGTATAAGCTTTTGTTCGCACAGTGGGAGGTACGGCTAATGACCAGCCCTATAATAATAATATCGTATGGCCTTGGGTGCCGGGTGCAAGCTTTGTAATTTGACACCCAGAGGGTAGCTTGCATGTCGAATTTCGTTGTTCCTTGAATCACTATGAAAGTCAAGGAGGTTAGATATCTAAGCTCCTTGAACACCATAGCGCTTTCTAGTAGAGAAATTAGGAACTTTGTGTTGACGGAAACTCCCGAGATTAACTTTGCCATTATGAACACGGCCTATTGAATTCAAATGGGTTCTTTGACATGCCAACATCGTATGACATGCGTATCGTATTTTTGCCGCCTTTCAAAAATCACTTACCACGGCCAGGGGCGAACCTGCAATCTTGGGGTTAGTAGACCGACACGCTGTCCACTCACCCACCGTGGCAAGCTATGACCAGCCCTGTTTAAAGTGTACTGGGAAAATTGTAATGTATAAACTGGCATTGTTAATTAATGAGAAATTGATTGGTTTGATTGAAAAAAAAAAACAATTGTTAGCACTCAGAGGATAAGGATCCCTCTTTTAAATTGTTGAAATCGAATGATATTTGGCCAAGTTAAGGTTCATAACATATAACTTTGCTAAAATCACTGACACATATGTTGAGGCATGAAAACCCAGTTAAAATAGGCATATTTGCATACGGGTGGCCGCAATATGGGTTTGACGCAATTGTAACTTTAGATCGACTTATATTTTGACCGACACAAGGATGTATGGTGTTGCGATAACTAACTAACATTGTTTATGTAGAGTAGAAAGGTTTGTGAGAGAAGGCGGAGGAAGTTGATTGTTACACAGAAGTAAAGTAAATTGTTGAACTAGTAACCAAACACAACAATGGTTAAGGCATTGTTGAATATTAAAGTAAAGGTAAATGTCCCATAAGCACTATGGACAGTTAGATGCAATCAAATATAGTATCATTTAAGAATAGGAAGTGCTACTTATGTACAGTCTTATGTCATGTTGTTTGATTTGATTCTATTATTTGGTTATTGTTGTCGTAAATGATGCGCATGAATTATGAACATTCGTCGAATGACAAGAATGCTATTCCAAACATGGAATTTATTTAGTGAAAGTGTAGACTAGGGTGTTGAGACACCGCATGTAGACTTATGGACTCACAAGAAGAGATATTGTCGCAGCATGCCTGAGGAGATCAAATGTTGATCTAAGCTGCGGAGCACAGATGATGCAAATTAGGAGTTAGTGATCCTTTGGAATTATCATCTGTGTGTCCCAAACATTATTTGCTGTTATTTGGGAGTAATATTAAATGTAATTTGATGTTTTTGTGTTGCTTTATAATGCCATGATTTTGAATTAAATGCGATTATTTTAGGAATATGTTTGTTTTGCCTGTAGAGTAGTATCTAGTAGTATTCAAATCCTGAGCATGTATTCGCACTATGGGGGAGACGTAACGCACCCCGAAAGGGCAGAGCTGTCGGGATGTGAACACATGTTCTCCATATAATGTCAAATGGGTACAATATGTTGTTGCAAAATTTGGTAGAGATCGAATGATTAAGTTAGTCGTAATATGATTTAAGCTTTGAACATTTGGGTGGCCGCCATTAAGTTTCCATCAAGATGGCGGCGATATAAAATATGACACTGAGGTGCCCTTTGCTAGTTCTACCTCTGTACCATAATCGTTCAATTCTGTTTCACCGTGTTCGAATTGATAGGGGGTGGGCAGACATTCAGAGTACACACACTCAAACACACACACAGACACAGACTCACACACAGACAGACACACATTTTTTGGCCCTGTGTAGATCTCATTAGTCTACTTTCATTTTTTGCAAAAATCGAAAGTAGGCTAATAACAGCGGTTCCATACATTCACGATGGCGGTTGGGAGGGAATCTTCTTTATATTTAACTCACCAAAAAATAGCCCAATAAATGCGAAATTTAGTGAGAAAGGAGTATATTATAGAATGCCTCACTAACATCTCTACACAGTATAAAACACAGTCCCCGATTCTTGGAAGTAACGGGTAATCTCGAGAACCACTGGATGGATTTTGATGCGGGTTTCACCATTCTGTAAAGGATTTATCGAGGAAGGTTTCTGTCGAGAAACATTAATTTATAACCAAAGGAAGCCGAGCAGTAACGAATTCCTTGAATCGAGTCGAAGAAAAACCTGCCGTCCGTGCGCCTTTTAAGCTCATGCTGGGTAAACCGTTAAAATATCTATATACTGTACTATGAGTGTAAGAATTTCCCAGCATGAAAAGTTCTACAAAAATGTCCGTGACAGTATATCTCTATCTTCAATACATCGCCCACTATAAGTGTATTTACGTTTTCATTTCTTCCAACAATCTCCATTCAGTGGAAATTTAAATTACTTGCTTCGGAGTGTGTTTACGAGCTAGCGAGCGAGCCTATCACCCCAGCTTCGACCAGCATCAAACTGTCGAGTCGTGTCGAATTAAGACTTCAGAGAAGAGTAGGCTATAATATGTGTTTGGAGTTTCACTGTTCACCTCGGCTTTTCTAAATTGCGTCTTGGACCTGCCGTCCATGCACCTTTTAAGCTTACGCCGGGTAAACCGTTCAAGATACCGGGCGAAGCCGGGGCGGGTTGCTAGTTAATCATAAGAATATCACATTGATTATAGCGCGCAGGGACCATCTTGAAATTATAAAATAAAAAAGTAATAACTTTATATACTTCATAGATCTCAAATGAGTATTGAAGTAGAACCATATTTAGGCTTTGTATGCTCAAGGCAAAAGAATAGCCTCGCCATATATTCAAGATTGTGGCTGAGCGTACTATTAAAATTTTAAAATCAATTACTAAGTATCCAATTGCGCAATTAACACGAAACTTTGTAAGAGGGAAGAAACAAATAAGATACCTCGCAGCCGCCATCTTGAATATTGTTTTAGATCCCTTAGCTGGGGGGTAATTAGGGATAAAACACTTGTGCCACTGTGATAATTTGGAAGATAGTTCCTAGGAGATAGTAGCTTCCCGTAGCTGGGAGAGCTTACTAGTGTAGTGTGTTGTTTAGTGTTTAAACGCTAGGGGGTGTTCCTGCAAAGATGCAAGTGTTGATTAGGGGATGGACCTCTAAATGCAGGCTACTATACCGGCCTGCCAGCTGGCCGGGATGAGTAATACAATAGGCGTGCTTATGTCAGCGGCTCGACGTTATGTAGTCGAGTCGCGTGCGGGAAGCACAATGGAGTCTGACCAAGCAATTACTGGCTACTATGGTCACGGTCAATCGTGACGAGAGTCAGGAAGGGTATGAGGATGTAAAGAGGAGTGTAATTATCAATACAAGTGTAATTTACTGACCATGTATTTATTAGTCAGTGAGTGTGAGTTTGTAAGTCCCTCCTGGGGGAATGTAGGCAATTATACAAGTAGTGTGTACAAAATTATGAGTGGGTGTTCACAAAGTAAAGGATTCTGAGCACTTTGCTGAGTCTCACCTGATGATGCAGCTGGAGCAGACGTCGGCTAGGGCCTTCGGCGACGCACACTGTATAACAGATAATGGCTCCAAAAAGGACTCTATTCTTATAGTTCTCGGCGCTGCGTGGTCAGCATTCCGTCGACGTAGCTGCCCCAGTTAGTTGTTGTGTAGATGTTTATGTATGTGTCGCAAGTAATTGGCTAACCTCCCAAGCTGGGTGGCCGCCTCTTGCTGTGTAAAGGTAATGTTCTGGTCTTATGATGATGCCAGTTAGGGTGGTTTTACTGAAAGATGGGGGTGGCTTTCAGGGGTACAGCCCCCCGGGCCTGTACAAGTCCTCTTCTTCGATTAGTTCGCGTCCCCGCGAACGGGAACGGGACGCAGAGTGGGGGTGTCGATGTGATGGGTCGTTTTTGATTTCTTCTTGTACCTCTTCTTCTTTTCTTCAGTGTTGATGTAGGTGTGTCGATGTCGTGGTGATGTGTGTCCAGCTTGTGCTCAGAGGGGTAGGTTTTGGGATATTCATGTTATACATAGTTAATTTTTTTGCAAGTTGACATGGTAATAATAAAGATAGAAACACACAAAAAAATGCATGGTCCCGCCGTTGTGTATATATATGTTGTTATTTTTTAGGGAGGAAAAAAACCATGTCCGGACGGATGGTTGTGCCGTCCGGCGTTGTATGGAGAAAAAATTGCTCCCTTCAGTGTATTGTTTAAAAGATGGAAGAGAATAGCAAATGTAGGTGCCCCAGGGTATAAGTTAAAGGAAATATCATAATGGTTTATTGTTCTTGGGATAAAACGGGACACCTTCACAAATTTTGGCGTTAGTAGAGCAGAAAGGAAAAAAAACAGTGTATTCAGTGTGGACATTATGGCGTGTAAAATGGCGTGACAATTTGTGAGTTTATGTGTGTAGGTGTACAGTTGAGCACCACTATGTTTGGATTTACAGTTTTTGCTTTTACAATGATATAACATAACATAACATAGTATAACATGAAATGACATAAAATAATAACCTTATTGCTAGACCGTTTTTGCTCATGAGCCTGGTACCTCTTTCTCATTATGTGATCACTTCATAGCGCTCTCATCTGGCCTTGGTCCTACCTTTCCATCCATGGCCATTTTCTACCCAGCCATTTTACTGTGTTTTAGTGGCTGTGCCGCTAATTCACGCCTGTCGTGCATTTTCCCCCGTGGGTGAGAAAATTGCACCTTGGAAGCAAAGGTGAGCGCTTACAACCCTTGCACTGTCCCTGGCTGCCGTAGGTCGCTTATTATTTAAGCGCTTTCTAAGAGTTGCGTCAGTGGCGTTCAGTGTCCCACGATCACTTCACGTTGCTGATCGCGTCGCCGTCACCTTATCGGCGCGACTTGAAAATGTAGCAAAGTGTATGTGTTTGTGTGATATCAGTGTTTTACATTTGTGTGTGATTCGGGATATGTATTTACAGGGTGTATGTACAGTGCAATGATCTTGACCTGTGAGACATAAATCTTTTGTTAGTGGGTGTGCTGCTGTTCATGGTTTCTTTCTGCAATCCTGAAAGAGAACGCATGGGTATGGTTATATTGGATAATGCATTGTTGTCATTCATACATGTATATACCTTCTAGTCGCCCTTGGCTCCTTACTCTATTCTCATTCTATGCCGGCTAGATTTCTATCTTAGCCTAATGTTGTCGGGCTTACCCTGGTAACGGATTTTTAGTCACCAGGCGCCGAAATGTTTTGCCTTAATCTTAAGGTGCTTAGTCTAAGTTATGATAGATTAAAAAAAATATTTTGTATTTACAAGTCGAATGGTTTTACCTTAATCTAGTGCCGAAATGTGCTGTGCTATTATTTAGCAACAGCGCTTATTAAATTTGCTTGATTCTAAGTTGCGTTCCAAATGCAACTGCCTTACATGCTAAAATTTCGACCGGAGCGATCGCCCGGGGCAGTTTTACCTCCCCAGATCACCACCCGCGTGTATTCTAGAAACACCGGTTGTCTCTAAAACCACCGGATTCCGCTCCCTTAAGGCTAGTTGTCGACATTTATATTAGTGATTAATAACTAGTAATTACTAAAGTTCCGGACGCCTGCGCTGCTGGAAAGCAAACACATCGCCGTTGTACTTGCCTGTATTGTCATCATTCTTCATTTGTCCTTTGTTGATGTACTCATCATTGCTGGGTTTGCCCACGGAACCCCTTTTGGTAGCTCGTTGCATACCTATTTAATATCTCTGGCCGCCCGCTGCGTTACCATTTAAGCTCTGGAGACTCGCTGTCAGCCATTTATGTGGGCACGGGACATCGTTCGGGAAAAATCGTCCGATAAAATACTATCATCCGGGAATTTAGCGTCCGGGAATCCTCTTCGCCTGTATTGGCATTAATAATAACATCCAGGAATTTTAGCGTCCGGGAATCCTCTTCGCCTATATGGGCATTGCTGGGTTTGCCCACTCGAACCCCTCTTGGTAGCTCGCTGCATGCCTATTTAATATCTCCGGCTGCCCGGTGCGTGACCATGTAAGCTCTGGTAACTCGCTGTCAGCCATTTATGTGGGCACGGGCCCGAATGATCGCATTCATTCCATATTATTCATATTTCATGTATATTATTCATTATTCGTTTATTCATTATTCGTTTGTTTGGTTGTCTTCACCTTGCCACGCGGGGCAAGGCCTTGGCGAATCTAGGATTGGTCCCGCTGAATCCTGAGATTCTCCTTCACTTCTGCGAGTAGAAGACTAGCTTCCCGCCATCGAAGCTCTACTTAACTTACGTACTAAACTAGGAGTCTAGTCCTAATTTGGTCGTCCCTAGGGTCATCTCCTGTGTCCGGTGTGGAGCTGGCTAATTCTCCCACCAGCCGTAGAAAGTCTCCCCTGAAGGTCTGGCTTCGATGCCCGTAGCACATAGTGGGTGTAAGGTTTCTTTGTCCCGGAGACAGGCTAGGTACTCCCGGGATTCCGAAGTTTGCCCGTGCTAGGTCATCGGCGCTTCGACCTTACGTAATTCCGTCTGTTATTTAGTCTGGGTCATTGAGTTAACTGGGGCAGGGCTCATCATCGCCTTCCCCAGCTCTGTTCCTGTGTGGCGCCTCTGCCCTTCTGTTTACGCTGTCATCACCATTCAGCGTGACATCAGATTCCTTTTTTTTATTTTTAAAAAAGTGAGTGTGCTATGTAAATAATTTACTGTGTGATTATGTAAATTTTTAAGTGTTCTGGGGTTGTAGAATCTTCTAAATGCATGGACTACTCTAGGCCTTCTGTCGCCACGTCGGACATCCAGCGGTAATGCCTTGGTAATCTTCTTGGAGGCGTTAATAGGTTTTTATGGCGTTGGGTCCCTTGTTATTAGGAACCGGGGGTGTTATCTGCTGGATGGGCTTAAAGCGTGGTAAGAGAGGGTTGTGCATCGTTGGGCTCCATGTTAATGGTGGCCTGGAGCCGGTGATGCTGCTAGGATGTTTTTACAGTGAGTGGACGGGGTAGGTACTTCCCGGCTTTGCAAAAATTTTAAAAATGCCATGCAGGTGTTATAATAATAATAATAACCCTGGTGTGTGGGTAGGATATTCCATGCATGTGGCTGGATATGAGGCGTATCCGCTCTCATTTGTGGATAGGTGTGGGCTGAGGTGTAATAATCCTATGTTCCTTGCATGCGGGATTATTTAGTAAAAAAGAGTTGTTAGTTTAAATGCGGCCTCATCTCTTTACATAGAGATGTGCATTACGCTTAATGTCATTTTCCGACTCACCCCTAATACTCGGGTGTAAGCATTGAGAACCAGGGCGTAGTGGACCTTCTCTTTAGACGCATGAAGTCTATCAAACCCGATGTATATTTTGGCATGTAGTTTAGCTGTTTTATGTGTTTATGTGTTTGTGTTGGATAGTGTTGTGAGTGACAAGGTTATGGAAGGAAAAGGGTGGTATAATTGTAGCCAGTAGGTGGTGTCCTGGCCATCCTGCTGGCACTATCCATCTCTGCTCCTGTCATCCTCACTTGGTCACTATCTGCTTTATATCCGCTCCTTGGGATGGTGAAGTGCGGTGACGCTGTGACGTCATGGCCTAATCTGGTCTCTCATTTATAATGTTGAGGTAGCAAGTGATCGTGAGTGTAACTGGTCATGTCCCGATCGCCTATGATGGTTTTTTAAAGATTGAAGAAAAAAAACAATGAGAGAAGTAGTTATTGGGGGGGGTTGTTCCTTCAGGGAATCTGTCTGTATTCGCCCCTGATTAGTGGACACGTGTGGGCAGGAGGTGCCCGTGGCTGTGGTTACTGAGGCTTGCGTGACTGTGGTTGCGTTCCGCTTCGCATACTGGCGTGCGTACCGTTATCGGATACGCCTTATCGTGTGTCGTGATGCTAATTGTCAGGCGGCGCGTGTACTTGTTATCGCCCTTGTAAACATGCTTCTGTGGCCCTAAGATAAATCCGGCCTATCGTGTCTGTACATTGCTAAATGTTATACCTATTGTAACAGCGCTGAATCCTGTGTCAATACCCGTGTGTCTGTATGCTGTTATTATTGATCATATCATATTTGCGTGTCACCAGCACGTCTGGGTGCTTTAGGAATGTCTACCGGCAACAATGTTGAAATGCGCTGAGTCCGCAACTCAATGTTTTGTTGTGTTTTTGTTTTCATGTTCTTGTGTACGGGAAGTCTCTGATGTTACGTATGGCGGCTGCCGGAACGTGACTTTTGCCAATGTTCGTGTGTTGACATTGTTGTGCATTCTGGGAGGGCCAGTGTGCTAATCTGTCCCGTTTTTGCTTACCGATGTTGTGTAGACATTTATTCCGCAAGACCTTTGCCTTGTGTACGGTACGGCCCCTATCGGTAGTCCCGGGGTCGCTAATGCCTTGGGTAGGCTGTTGTAGCGAGTACCTTGGAACGAATCTATGCTCCTGTATATATGGTAAAGAACCTCCCTGTCATTAAAATCGTGTGGCTCAACCGCTTATGTACTTATATACGGTCCCATTTCCGTCTGAGTGGGAATGAATTTTCCCCTGTAAATGGGTCTATTCGGTGTCTAGTCGTGCTAGCTGAGTTTTCTGACCTGTCATAATGAAAAAAAAACGTGTTTTGTATGTAAGTGATCGTTCGTTGGTCGACACTTATTGTTTTCCACGGTGTCCGCCATTATTGGGCATCCGGACACGGGATCCCGTGTAATACTCCGTGTTTCATGTCTGTGTTGCCTGTTGGGATTTGAGCGTCCCTAGTGTGGCCCCTGATTGTGTTTTCGCGCCAAAAATACCATTGGGTAGCTTGTTTTGGCACGACTGCATCGTGTTATCGTGCGCTCGCACCCGCCTTGGTCTAAGGTCCCGGTGTTACAATTTTTTGTACTGTATGTACGATGGCGCGTGTATTGTATTTTTGCGGCACGCGTATGAAAATATGCCTTAGTGTGAGTGTTTGCTGCTATTCTGGACGACCCTCGTACCCTAACTTCGGGAGTTATTTGGTTTTAAAACTGGCGTAAATGACTGTGTGTGTTACAGCCAGGACTGAAATACCCTTAGGTTGTCCGCCGCTAGTGAAAGTCGCCTGCTCACGAGTGTGTTATCGCTGGCTGCGATAGTGTCTAATTTCATTGACGTGGACATTACCTGTTACTTGTCTGGTGCTGTGCATATGTCAAGCACGTGTGTGTGAGCTTGGTTGCTCGCTCTTCTGTTGTGAGCATGGCTTTCCGTCATGGAAAAGAACCTTCCGTTATTTATATATTGTGTCCCCCAAATTTTGTGTTGTTGTATGCGTGGGGGGAATATATTCTTGTTAGTGGTAACTAGATGTCGTTATGTACGTGTGTCACCGGGCCGCTAGTTGCGTGTTTGGTGACTAGGTGTCGGAGGTGATTTTATTATTTTGTGCATATGAATGTCTGTCAGTGTGACTGTTCCTTATTGCCCTAACCTTCAACTGGATAGTTACCCGATCTTGCATTCCTGGTATTCAGAAGGTCGCGGGTCCGAGACCGTCTTTGTCCAGGGTAATTATTCCTGGTGCCTTTTAGGCCAGTTTCTCCGGGACAGTTTTGCTAAGTATTACTGACTGTTTTGTATGGTATTTCGTTTAGTGTGTGACCTCCAAAAATAAATAGTGGTGTTTTCCCCTTGAGCTGTGGGTGTTACCCCCATGGCGTTTATGTTTAGTTTGAGCGCTGTTATGGGGGACAAGAAAAATCCATGGTGTAGGGAGTGTAATAAATAGCGTACGCCTATGGATCAAATATATACAGTTCAACTTGGATAATTCGCACTTCACGGGATTAGTGGAAGAAAAATTGAGTTATCCAAAATTCGAATTAAGAAAGAAAGAGTAGGGAAAATACATTGTATGACGTTAACATAGTGGTTTACGTTCACTAAAGCAAATTAACAAACGATGGTACTTTATAAAGATTGTACCGTAACTGATTTCAAAAGTTTCAAATGGAAGTTGAAACCTGTGTGTGCTATTCACCTATTTGACGCCGTTAGTAAGGCAGTAATCTAGTTATGTCGCGGAGAAATCTACTATGTTTCAAAAATAGTTTGAGATTCTTGACTGTTTCTTACGATTAAGGCTCTCAGCCATCACAAGGGATTCTAGCAAATTCTAGGAACGGAACATAGAACAACTTAGTCATTTCTAAGAAAGACCCGCCTAAGCTCTATGCTGTGGTTTGTTGCTTAGGCTGTCTTTGGAACAGTTCTTTCCGGCCCTGAGCCGCGTGGCCCAACTGATTGGCTTCCGCTTGGCTTTGCACATTAAAAACTTTGAATTGTCCAAAATATATCCTGAATTAACCCCGATTTTAAACCATTGATGGCCTAAAAATGTTAGGGGCCAAGAAAAAATTAAGAAAAATTTCAAATTATATAATTTTGAGTTGGCCACGTTCCCCTGTATATACATGAAAAACGTGCAGTTTTGTCCATGAGTCTCTGCGTGTCTACCGTTTACAGGGGTGGAACCTGCCCTTTGTGTGTCAATTGTAGTGTTTCCTTCATGTAAAAGAACCTACTTGTGTGTATGTTTGTGATTCAAGTGACATTAGTGTATGTTATATTCATGGTAAAAGTCGTTATCCACGTCCGAGCGTCATTGCTCGAGATAGTGAATACTTTCACCTTGTCACTAAGGCGTAGGCCCCTGATACCCATTGAGGTGCTTCTTTACTATTTTCTGGCGGAGTTTGTAGCAAAGTAAGTCTGGGCCTACTTTCACCGTAGTGCCTGGATACTGGCCTGAGTGTGCTTGTGTCTGAGGGACTAATTGCGCTCTGCGCTACCCTAGCAGTGTTTATAGGGGTGTGTGTATTCCTGACTGCCCGGCCTCGTGGGGTAGGTAATAAGACCTTTCTTATACCCCGTGTAATGTGTGTTTGTGGCTGGTCAGTGTGCACAGGCGTGCGTTTTGCACCCTGCTGGGCTGAAGGCAACACCCTCTTATGCATTTGTACCTGGGGTACACATGCTGGTGCCCGCTTCCATTCTGGCAAACTTGCCCTTTGAACTAGCGGTAAAGGCCGCGCAATTGCCTGTGATCGCCCTGGCGATGTATTGGAGTGTAGTCTAACCGATTTCTGGCCTATGGCCACGGTAGACTCCTGCCCTTGTGTTTGCCTATGTGTGTAGGTTTGTGTTGGCTTAATGTGCTGTGGGGCGGGCTCTACCTCCTCAGCCCACGGCATATTTACCTCCCGTTTTCTCCCTGTTTTATTATGTGTGCCCGATAGTCCTGGCGTCAACTCCCTCTCGTTCGTCCGTTCCGAGGGGGTTGCCGTAAGTTCTTCCCGTCGGTTTGGCAAAATTGCCTTCCGAACCGGCGCTGAGGGACGTGTATTGATGTGACCTTGGCCCTGTAGTGTGTTGGAGCCTAACCTGGCCGTCTTCTGGACTGTGGCCACGGTGAACTCCTTCCCCTGTGTTTTGTAAGTGTCTGAGAGGGACATCCTCGCAAATTGCTGCGTTAGGGTATCTACGCTTATGTCCTCTCTAGGCTGGGCTTGTGGCCCTGCCATGAATTCAAAAATGGCCTTGTTAGTCTGGAGCTCGCGGTAGTCATCCCAAATTTGGGCGTACCGCCTATTGAGGCATATGGCCTATTTGCAGATCACTATGTTGGCGTGTTTGCGTTCTATATAGCTCTGTGGCCGCCATTTGGAGAGACGCCTGTTCGCGAATAAGCTCCCTGTATTGGGCGTATAAAATTCTGTAGTGCATCCTCATCCTATCTAGGGTTGTGTTATCTGTTACCGGGCCATGTGTAGTGATTAATTGGTCGTATATTCTGTTCCTTTGGACATGGATCCTATTGAGGTGTTCATGGATGTGCCTTAAGTGCTTGTGTGCGTATCTCAATCGCGCTGTCCTACCCTCTGACGGAGTGCATGGCTGTTTGCCCTGTATTGCCCCAACCTTTGTTTGGAGTGCCCGTATTTGTGTCTGTCGCCTTTGTATATGCCTCTGGTACCTTAGCAAGAATGCAAATAGTATCGGTGTACCCCTATTGCCTCTATGGCTTAAGATTTCTGTTGCTCCTGCATGTGGTGCCATTCTGAGTTAAGGGTGGGTATAAAAAGAAATGTGTGTGGGATTTCTGATTCTTTCCAGGGGGTGGGGGTGGGTGGGTTGATTAAAATTTCCCTTGTGTAGCTAGGGTGAAGGAAAAATAATGCTTTCTGTCAAAAAAAATCAATTTTTTCGCTTGGCTGTGTGCGGTACGGGCCGTTTCTACCACGAGGGCTCGTTGTATGAGTCCTACCCTTATTGTGCGTGGTAGCAGCGCCTCCACCAATATGTTTTAGATCCCTTAGTTGGGGGGTAGTTAGGGATAAAACACTTGTGCCACTGTGATAATTTGGAAGATAGTTCCTAGGAGATAGTAGCTTCCCGTAGCTGGGAGAACTTACTAGTGTAGTGTGTTGTTTAGTGTTTAAACGCTAGGGGGTGTTCCTGCAAAGATGCAAGTGTTGATCAGGGGATGGACCTCTAAATGCAGGCTACTATACCGGCCTGCCAGCTGGCCGGGATGAGTAATACAATAGGCGTGCTTATGTCAGCGGCTCGACGTTATATAGTCGAGTCGCGTGCGGGAAGCACAATGGAGTCTGACCAAGCAATTACTGGCTACTATGGTCACGGTCAATCGTGACGAGAGTCAGGAAGGGTATGAGGATGTAAAGAGGAGTGTAATTATCAATACAAGTGTAATTTACTGACCCTGTATTTATTAGTCAGTGAGTGTGAGTTTGTAAGTCCCTCCTGGGGGAATGTAGGCAATTATACAAGTAGTGTGTACAAAATTATGAGTGGGTGTTCACAAAGTAAAGGATTCTGAGCACTTTGCTGAGTCTCACCTGATGATGCAGCTGGAGCAGACGTCGGCTAGGGCCTTCGGCGACGCACACTGTATAACAGATAATGGCTCCAAAAAGGACTCCATTCTTATAGTTCTCGGCGCTGCGTGGTCAGCATTCCGTCGACGTAGCTGCCCCAGTTAGTTGTTGTGTAGATGTTTATGTATGTGTCGCAAGTAGTTGGCTAACCTCCCAAGCTGGGTGGCCGCCTCTTGCTGTGTAAAGGTAATGTTCTGGTCTTATGATGTTGCCAGTTAGGGTGGTTTTAGTGAAAGATGGGGGGTGGCTTTCAGGGGGTACAGCCCCCCGGGCCTGTACAATATGTAAGACGTTAATTTCGACAATCCGCTATGTATTGCAGTTTCAATGACGAAAACCAGCAGGTATGCAGTCACACATAAGAGTGTTTTTCTACAGACGTCACACGGTCAACTATTACATACATTCATGGTGGTGGATGGATATACTTATCTAATGTTAGAATCTGCAGGTTCGTATCCTGGCGTAGTCAGCTGGCATTTGAGGGTGCGCAAATGCGAGTGAGCCGTGTCAGTAGATTTACTGGCAAGTTAAAGATCCTCTTCTGGGCAAAATTTCGCCATCCAGACGTCTCTAAAAGCCATAGTAGTTAAAAGGGGCGTAAAAACAATATTTAAAAAATCCTAATCTTAGAATCAAATCCTTTGGATGCAAGAGCGGGATTACAACGAAACTTAGTAAACGAGGAGTCTTACAACTCATAACGTTCGTCACAAGAACATTCAGTTATAGGCCTACTGCTTGATAAGAACAAAGAATTATAAATATACCCAGGAATTTAAGAGAAATTCTTTACTGAACATCTTGGGTTTTTTTTCCTTGAAATTTATTTCCGGCAGTCTTTATGTACTTCAGACGTTCTGAACATTGTTGTTGTTTCATTCGAGGGGATTGGACATCGTGGTTATTTAACTTCGTGCACTTGAGTGAGTGTAGAATTTTGTCTGATAGCCTGTGTTATTGTGGTGTATGTAGTAATGTGTGCATTTGTAATGCAAGTAAGGATTGAGATGGAGGCGACCGTCACCTTAAATTAGGAACCATCCTGGCATTTGTCTGGAGAAGAAGTGAAAAACCACGGAAAACTACTCCCAGGATGGCTGAGGTGGGAATCGAACGCTCTTTTCTATTTCGCCTCACGGGGCTGAGAGTACCCCGATCCAGCCCTCAGACTAGATTTTCTTTCTGAACTTCATATTATCCCCTGTAGACAGAAGTAATTTTTATATGATCGAGAGTTTGCATTTGACTATTGTAAAACGAAATGATTGATTCTACTTCATTTCTCGAGTGTGAGCCATGAATCGGTTCCGCTGCTCAAAGAGATAGAGGGAAGGGTTCGTGTTTTTCTTTCTTTGTGTTTATAGTGTCCTCTATGGAAGTACTTGTTCTACATAGTGCACATACATCATGAAACTGATTGATTATACGCATATCTGTTTATATACACAGTAGATAACTTAACACGTTTCGCTGAGATAACATGTTCTTATCGTGACCTCCAGTGAGAGGCTTACTACAACATTCATCGCAAGTGGGAAAAACCCGCCGAAGAGACCACACGAGACGTACGCAACAGTAAGTTCATCATTCACTATTTTGTCCTACAAATATTTAGCCAGCACTTTTGCTTATGTTAATATATTTATCGAATATAGATTTAGGAATTAGGATGTCATTTTTGAAGGCCATTGTCTGGAGCGTGGCACTCTATGGAAGTGAAACTTGGACTATTGGTGCAGCAGAAAAGAGGAGAATTGAAGCATTTGAAATGTGGTGTTACAGGAGAATGATGAAGATCAGATGGGTAGATAGGGTTACAAACGAAGAGGTATTAAGACGAGTGGGATAGGAGAGATGTTCCTGGCGATTGCTAATGAAGAGAAGAGATAGGTTGGTAGGACACATACTAAGACACCCAGGAATAGCAAGCTTAGTTGTGGAAGGAAGGGTCGAGGGCAAGAACTGTAGGGGTAGACCAAGGTTAGAATATGTTAAACAGATTGCCTCAGATGTAGGGTGTGGTAGCTATGTAGAGATGAAACGATCAGCTCAGGACAGGGAGGCATGGAGAGCGGCATCAAACCAGTCAAAATACTGAAGACTCAAACAACAATATATTAAGGTGCGTTGCGACATCGTGCTCATGTATCCCATGTACTTGAATGTGTGCCTAATGTTTCTGATAACCTGCGTTATTGTGATGGCTGTATTAGTGAATGTATTTGTAATTGAAACCAGGATTGGGAAGGAGGCGGCCATGGCCTTAATTTGGGTACCATCCCGGCATATGCCTGCAGTAGAAATGAAAAACCACGGAAGACAATATAAAACTATAGATTAACTATTAGCATAGACAAATTTACTATTAATATTATCACAACGAAGTCTTTTGAGCTTCATAGAACAAACAAGTAGTTCCGTGAAGAACTATACAGCCTATTTTCATATATCCTAATTATGTTAATTGCCACTATCAACATACACAATTTCAGTTTGATTGCTGTAATAGATTCGTAGATATTGAGAACCGACTAAATATTTCAGATGGTCGCCATCTTGGATTTCATATATGTAGGTCCTCGAGTTATGTACTGTTACATGAAGATTATTGTGTACGTGTAATATTCAAACTTCAATCGCATGATTAGGACACAAGAAGTAACAAGGAGATTTTAAAATTTCGCACAGCTGCCATCATGTGGTTATGGGAACAATTGAAATAAATTAGATGCCAGTGGATTAACATTCAGATAAAGATTTACTGTACCAAGTTTCACTGCACGCGGATGGTTAAATTGCGAGAAACTTCCATGTGAATATTTATAATTCGCGTCACCGCCATGTTGGATTTGTGATCACCAGGTTATTTAAAGTCCTATAGGTGAACTTAAGTTCATAGCCCCTATGAACATTAAAAAATGCAGTTTGATTGCTAAAATAGATTCGTAGATATTCAGTATCGTCTAAATATTTCGGATGGTCGCCATGTTGGATTGTTAAATGGACAGGCCATAGAGTCATGTACCATTAAAGGAAAATTATTGCGTGGGTTCATTATTCAATCTTTCACTTCGATCGCATGACTACATCACAAGAAATAAAAACTTAATTTTAAAATTCGCACTGCCGCCATCTTGAGGTTATATAAACAATTGAACTAAATTAGATCCAGTGGATTACAATGTGTATAAATATTTCCTGTACCAGGTTTCAGTGCGCTTGGAACATTAAATCGCGAGAAAGGTCTATTTGAAATGTTCAAATTCGCTTGGCCGCCATGTTCGTTTTGTAGTTAAACGGTGTTTGAAAATCTTATAGATGGACTTCCAGTAGTGCCCTTTATCTCCGTACAAACTTTTAGGGAGATACCGCTAATAGTTTCAGAGATATAGAATGCCGGTGAAATATTTCGCACATCCGCCATCTTGTGATTATGTAAACAATTGAACGAAGTTAGATGTCGGTGCATTACAATGTATATAAACATATGCTGTACCAAGTTTCATTGCGTTTGGTTGGTCAAATCGCGAGAAACGTCTATTTAAAAGTCGCAAATTCGCTTGGCCACCATGTTGGTTTTGTAGTTACCAGGTTTTCAAAAGTCACATAAGTGAACTTATAGTAGTTCCCTCTATCACTATAGAAAATGTCAGGGTAATATCGGTAATAGTTTCGGAGATATTGAATGCTGGTGAAATATTTCGCACAGCCGCCATGTTGGATTGGTGAGTCGTAAAAAAATTGAAGGGCACGGTCGAGGTCGCCGGGAATAGTGCTATGAACTTTCCGAGTTTCATTGAAATCGTTCCTGCCGTTTAGATTTTATTAGGGGGGACACACACACGAATCACACACACACACGCACACACACACGGACAAAAGGTGATCTCATAAGCCTATTTTTTCAAAATTGAAAATAGGCTAAAAATACAAGTAGTTTCGTGAAGTACTAGTATAGCCTATTTTCATATATTCTACCCAGCCCTGTCTATCTCAAATCGTTCCCGACAATTAAATAGATTTTCCATGTCTGGTACACGACCTACTGTACTCTGTGATAAAGTATACGGCAACAATTTCAAACTCAAAACTTTATATCCAAACAATGTTCCCACTTCAAGACAATAAACATGAAAATGATATTTTAATATAGCTGTACCCGTAATTACCTACCATTACCTGCTGCATCCCACGAAGACTGCCGGATCGTAGAACCTGAATATCCCCGGCTAGAAAAAAACCCAGGTCCTACTCACAAGTGAATGGGATAATAGGGCACAAATACACCTAAAATGGAGTATTACGAAAGACCCTGGCCAAGAAAGCAAAAGTAGCTCAGAGAACATGAATTTCCAAGGAAAGAAGCACCTCGAAGCGGGGAATACTCCGAAATACCCAGCGATGGCCTTCCGAATACAGCCTTCCACCACCTCTTTAAAGCATCACGCCATCAAATATTTAACTAAAAGAAATTTATTCAAAAAAATGAACAAGAAACAAGAAAATTCCAGCATTCAAAAGAATGCACCCAAGAAAAATACACCCCACCAATAGGGTAATGCTCTCAGAAAATCAACCAGGAATCACCTCGTGTCCAACTTGACACGTTAAGAAAAACAATCTATACAACATGTAATATCATGAACGAACATAAATATAATTATTTTAGGTTGTCGCTCATCCTAATACAATTTATATTTCATTCGCAAATGTATAACATATCTGACACATCAAACTTGTTAAATTATTCAAAGGATTAGCTATTTACATAAATTACAATTCATATTAATGCATCCCGTATGCATTTTCATTTTATTAACCATGTGTTATTAATTTACAAGTTAATTTTCTCACGAATAACTTGGATTTATCAGTGATATGATTTATCATTTGACTTGGCTTATTGCAACCTAACAATTCCTTTTAATTCCATTATATTACTTCAAATGTATCGTAAGCATATTTAAATCCAACGAGCAATAAAGCTAATTGAAAGTTTAATTGACCATTCCATGTGAATTATTTTAGAACAAACAATTAATTAATACTGTTGGCATTTATATTAACTTTATCAAAGATAATCTATCCATATGAAATAATTTTGGTGCAGTTTGAATGCTTCGAGTGATTGTAGCAGTGAGGTATCAAACATCTGTGATCAAACAGCTGATCTTACATCCTATCACAAGGATTAATTAAACCATTATTTGACGACGTAGATTTTCATAAAAATCTATAATAATTGGCTCTCACAAGCTCAATTCCAATAACATATTTTCTATTGAACAATTTCATCTCTGTTACTCATAATACTAATTTTAGCACTACCCACTGGTATGCTGAACCATAATGTACACCTAAAAATGGTAACCTCCTATTCTATACTTCAATCAATGGTCTGCGTCACTCGTCAGTGTTCCCAAAACTACATAACTAATCGTTTAACCTCATATTTATACTGCACAAAACTAATATTCACTCCCTGCAGTTAAATCAGGATTCAATAACTTCGTTGAAATATTTACAAAATGGTATAAAAATATCCTGACTATATTAAAGTCTTGCTTTACAATATTTCATTACATATCATGTTATATTATTAATATAGACTTTCTTAAAGTCCAATATAGGAAATTGCGTATAAAATTGCTCGTCAAAATATCTCCAATCGAATAAGAAATTGATAGTAAGAATCTTCATGTTAATAAATCTGAAATTACAAAATGCACACAAAATACGTGGCTTATTCAAATTGAAAATTAATCAATCAAAACAGAATTCAACTCTCATTCAGATGGACTCAACATGTTTAACAATGCCCCCTACGCCATGAATCTTAGTTAACACAATTAAGTTAATTCTAATTGATTCATTAGGACACACTGTGAATATATTTTGCCTCTCAAAATAAAGTGAAGTCCCTATAAGAATAACTGAACAAAATCCTAATAAGACCTGACTCCAGAAACACCCTGTGTCGAAACGACCTAAGGAAAGTTCGTTAATAGAGTGCTCATTCAGATACTTAATTCTGTCAATGTAAACGCACAGTGAGTGTCTAATAAACTATTCTAATAAGCTATATAAATTTTATAGTTCGGTCAAAAATTACCAACACGTGTGAACACACACAAAATTAGTTCCAAAAGCGCTTGGAAATGTGGATATCTTCTCCTATAATTTTTCTTCTCGACAATGAAAGTATGCAAGATATTACTACTAAATTAAGCCAAATAATTCCCATAAATTTACACAAATGGATGCATTTATTTATAAACCAAAATCCGGGTAGGCAGAAAGTCAGAAACGACAAAAAGTCAAACCTAGACCCCTGTCCAACCATACTACAAAATAAAACAAATTATAGCAATTATGGTTAGTTTACAATACCGCTAAGCCACTACTGAATAAACTGAATTTCTTCTACCTTCAGCCACGTTCCGATATGATGTCAAAAAGATATAGTAGTGTGCCATGGTAAATATCTTCTATCTCCTCCAAGACACGATCTCCATTCTCCAACGACCTCGGGCCTCGAACCAGGAACTTGAACATCACCAAGCCCCCTCCGTGTCAGATCGAACGTACGCCTCTGCCAAGCAATGACATTTTGACAAACGATTACGAACACGCGTCTTCCGGTTGAAGTATAACAGTACATTGCAGCGAGCAAGCGTTTGCGTGTGACCACTAGTAATACCCATCTCTCTAAGAGTTGCGTAAACTATTTCACAATGTCAAGTTGTCTGTAACAGAAAATCGTGTTCCCAGACCCCATGTTGCGTGATGGTTAACTTATGCGAACATAGTGCTTGCGCCAATGGATTAACAAGACATGATATCAGGGCCGGCGAGAGGCCGGTGTAGGGGGTGCTACAGGACCGGGGCCCGGGACCGCGAAGGAGCCCGGCCCGAGGCCGGGCCCAATGATGTAATGTAAATTTTTGTGGTTGGTACAGAATTCTAGGCTTACCTCATCTAGTTCCATCCGGGAAACTGGAAATGTGTATGGCTATTAAATTA
This sequence comes from Meconema thalassinum, assembly GCA_946902985.2. NCBI lineage: Eukaryota > Metazoa > Arthropoda > Insecta > Orthoptera > Tettigoniidae > Meconema > Meconema thalassinum. Next base: position 208,865,836 of record OX336391.1, read on the forward strand.
ACGTGACTATTTATTTATACCATAAAAATCACAAAACAAACTTAAGTTACAAGCTTACTGTTTTAAGAATCGAAGTTGGCAATGCTGCACTACAATCTATAAAGCGCGTGCCCGAGGATTCCCGCACTGAGGAAGAGTTTTCCCCGCTGTCCCCGCACTGTGCTGCGTAAATAATGCTTTGTCATCCACTATCGGTTGATTGTCTAATCCAATAGTAATACGTTGTGTTAGTGATTCACCACTGTTTGTGTGCTTTGTACACGTTAGTTTTAATGGTATCGGTGTGTAATATTGTTCGATTACGGATTACAATTTAGAATGCGTATACTGGAGTGTGTTTTTAGTGAAACTTACTATGAGTTGCAATTACGAACACAAATCAGGTGCTCAAAAAGGAAGGAAAGAGAAGACAGGGAGTTGAAGGAAAGAGCATCGAAGAAAGGCCAGCTATCGCATGGACAGTTTTTAAAATGTCATCCTTCATCATCGTCAGTTATAGAAAAAGGTAACATTACTAATAGGCCCATCTATAGTAATAGTTATAAAGTAGATGTTTTATCTACAAATGAACAACAAAATGAAATCGAATCAAACAAGGAAGAACCAGTTCCCATCACTGAAACAGGGACTCCTGCAGTAGTCCTATTCAGTCTGTGTCGCCTACGAATATTGAATCTATCAAAGGCCACAAACCGCCTTTACCTTTACCAGACAAATATGTTGATGTAGGTGTCCCTGCTTTCGATAGCAGCCGAGACTTAAAATACTCGAATGTTCCTTTGCCTGGACAATTTCCTGTGGATTCGGTAGGCTATTCCGTTCCCGTGTCGGTCTTCCAAAAGAAACTTACAAATGGAGAACTGATTACCCGTGATTGGCTTGTTTGGAGCAAGGTTAAGATGCGTTTTACTGTTTACCTTGCAGAATATTCAGTACGTTGCCCCAGCCAAAACGATCTTCCTTCGCTCTTTCTGAGTGATATTCTGCGGAAAAACGCTGGAAAAAACTCTTCAATAAAGTGCCAGAACATGAGAGTAGTTCCAGTCATAAAAGCTGCTATGTTGGGTGGAAATCAGTGGTGATCAAATCAAAAAAAATACAAATCGCTAACGGACTTAATCTTTCACTCCATTCAACAAGAAAAGGACAAGTGGCGTGATCTTTTAAAGTGACTTCTTAATGTCACTTTATTCCTAGCTTAATGAGGACTTGCTTTTCGGGGTAGTATTGGTAAAATCAAAAACCCTACAAATGGCAATTTTTTGGGAATTTTAGAACTGCTGGCCAATTATGATCCAGTTTTGAATGAACATTTAAATAAAGTCCGCTCGTTTCAAGAAAAGGGAGAAAGAATGCAAGTGAATTATCTGTCTCATGTTATTGAAAATGAGTTTATTACTCTTTGCGCTACCCAAGTTACGAAGACAATTTTAGAAGAAAGAGAAATGGCAAAATACTATGCCATAATAGTTGATGCAACATCAGATTCTGCACAATGTTGAACAGACTGCGTTTCTTTTAAAATACGTTTAGTTGACTGAAAATGAAACTCAGCCTTGCAAAGTCGAAGAAAGGCTACTTTGCTTTACCGACTGCACCATAAAGAGTGGAGAAGCCATTGCAGAGCTTATTTTAGATAAGCTAAAGGAGTTTGACATCCCATTAAAAGACTGTAGGGGTCAAGGCTACGACAATGGGAGTAACATGAAAGGAGCGAACAAAGGAGTTCAGGCAAGAATTCTGTCTGCTAACAGTGAGGCAGTTTACTCTGCATGCACTTGTCATTCCTTGAATCTGTGTGGAGAACAAGCAGCGGAGAGCTGTGTGGCTGCAGTAACATTCTTTGGGGGTAGTTCAAAAGTTGTTTAACATATTTATCTCGAGCCCCCAAAGATGGGCAATTTTTAAAGGAAAGATACCAAGCTCCCTTCACTCGATGTCGAAGACTCGCTGGTCTGCTAGAGTATACAGCGTTAAACCAGTCGCAGCTCACTGGAGGCATTGACTGGACTGAGCCTAACTTCTGAATGTCGTCGAGACCTTGAGGGATTGAAAAAAATATTTCAAAACCTTCAACTGCCTTCTTGCGTCTATTTGGTTCAAGGTAAGAATACATCATATCTATATTATATATAGAGTATTTATTATTCATTATATACCATATTTTTCGTTTCGAAAAGAGGCGTGTATATAGCTACGGTAGTCAAGCATACCTGCGGGATAAATGGTCTTAACTACCAAAGAAAATATTATTTATTTTCCTGGTAAAATAGTATTTCTTTGACCAACAAAGATATTTCAAGCCACATAAAAATCATAAAAACAAAAACCTGTCACAAAATTACTAACTGCAGTAGAACCTCGGTAAGTCGGGCCTCTTTAACGCGCCCGTTGCGTAACCCAGACTGGCTTTAGTTGTTTTTATTTTGTGTTGTTGTAACATTTACTACTCCGTTAATGTCCCTTGAATCGGTAAACTGGCAGTACGAGTGGACCAGTTTTGTTTGACGGGGCTGAACTGTACTCACTATTATGACTGCGTAGACGATGAGTCATCGCCCATCCCCTCGCCCCCACGACAATGGAGTAAACCTGTTGTATTCAATCACACCACATCAACATTAGACCAGCTGATGAGTGAGAGCACGGAGTGCTACCACTCTGCTAACTACCACGCGCCCTAATAAGATGAAGTCTGTCAGTAATCAGTTGACACGTTTATTAGGTTTTAAAAGTGAATTGCACAAAAGGCAATTTAGTAGTTCATAAAATTTAATAAATAATCTATATGTAGAATAATAAAGACAAACATTTTTGAATTACTCTCAATTTGTACCATGAGGTGGGGATTAAGCTCCCTAAGCTCCCCCACCCTGGGTGCGCCACTGATTAGTCACAATAAGTGACTTTTTCAAAAACATTCATATCCTGTTTTAAATATTTATGTTATTTTAAATTATAGCGATACCGGTTTCATTTAAAAGAACATTGTCAGTTGTTAAACAATAATAAGCATTAGCGAAGGTCTCGTTTTTGTTATAGTTAAGTGCAATAATCTTACGTGCAGTTGGAGTATGAAATGAAATTCCACAGCCTGCTTCCAGTCTCCGACCGGGTCAGGAATGGAATGAATGAAGCCCCCATCTAGCGGCGAGGATATGAACTGTGCCGGCTGCCGAGGCCTGACGCACTCCTCTGGGGCAATGATTATCGAATGACAGATGAAAGGAAATTATAGTGGAGAGTGTTGCTGGAATGATATTTTGACAGGGAAAACCGGAGTACCCGGAGAAAAACCTGTCTGCCTCCGTTTTGTCCAGCACAGATCTCACATGGAGTGACCGGGATTTGAAGCACGGACGCAGTGGTGAGAGGCCGGCGTGCTGCCGCCTAAGCCACGGAGGCTTAGTTGCAGTATAATGATGGCAATTTAAATATTACTGATGTCATGTTTTTAAAATATGAAAACAAACGAATTCTTTCTTTCTTTCTTTCTTTCTTTCTTTCTTTTTTTCTTTCTGGTTTTAAAATTAATAGACATTGTCAACAGAGTTCTTCAACACCGAGGTGAAACTATGGATGTAGCGACAATTAACTTAGGTTCTCTGTTAGAAGACTTGAAAACTGTACAGTACGTTGTGAAGGGTGGGACCGTATATATAGTGAAGCTGAAGTACTGGCTAAAAATATAGGATGGCCCCAACAACTTGAAGAGGAATAAAAGAGACGAAAGAAAAGAAAGAGGCAAGCTTATGAAGAGGATGACAGTCATGAAGACAGTAATGATGCAAAAATTAATTTCATAAATGGTGTGTTCAATGTAATTCTGGACAGTATTATAGGGGACATGACAGGGAGGTTTCGATCAGTACAATCTCTTTGTAGCGGGTTTTCTGTTTTGTGGCAATGCAATGAAATGGCAGATGAATTAATTTCGGAAAAATCAGATAAGCTCGTAAGGCGCTATTCTAATGACATAGGAAACGACCTTTCGGATGAATTACAAAACCTGAAATTAATTTTCGAAGTAAAATTTGGTAGCAAACCTCTTACGCCCTTGGACCTTCTCAATAAAATTAAAACTTTATATTTCGAAACCCTATTTCCTAATCTTGATGTAGCATTGAGAATATTTGTTACCATCCTCGCAACAGTTGCGAGCGCGGAGCGCTCTTTCCCGGTTCTCAATCACGTAAAAAACGTTTTCCGCCCGACAAGGTGCAAAAATAGACTTTTTCAAGCTTGGGTGTTTTGGCTGTTGAAACGGAACTTGTGAAGTCTACCAATTTGTACAAAAAGGCCAGAAAGGGCAACCTAAGTTAATATAACTGTTTGTATTGTAGGTTTGTTTTGTACTTGTACATATACTGTGAGCCATGAAAGATGTAAGTTTATAGTGAATTTAGTGTTTTAATATTTTATTTCTAACCTTTCAGTTCAGTTTACAAATGAGGTAACGAAAACATTAACAATCGATTTTAGAAACAAATGGATTGGATTTTTAAGTTTTAAAAAATTAGTTATATGAACTGCATTGTTATTAAAGTGAATGGGTTACTGTTTATTTGGGTGTGAGAATTATTAAAACGAATTGGAGTGCTTACATGACTTGACATTTAAACTTTACAAAAATATGGTTTAAAATCGGTAATGCCTTTTATGGAGAGTTATAAATATATGTGTATGTATAATACACTAAATACAGGGCTGTGATTAGTGAATTTGGGTTGCACAAAAATGCATAAATGGCAGGGGCCCGAAATACTCCCAGCACCGGGGCCCGCGGCCGCTCTCTCCGGCCCTGCATGATATCTATATATATATATAACAAGAAGTTCCGTGAAGAACTATACAGCCTACTTTTCATGCCAATGATTATTCTACAGAATATGAACCTATCTAGAATAATGACGAAATTAAGTTGGTAATATCGAAATATCTAATTAGTTCAAAATATACCTGGTATACTGTAGCCTAATAGAGCACTACAGTTGGCAGCCCTGGTGACTGAATATATTCTTAGTTCCACCTCTTAAGGTACAGAATACAAAATTTGGTTGAAGTCCAAAGGACGTTACATGCAGTTAGACACTGGATCTATCAGCACGCGTAAAAGCATGTTGCCAACAATACCATGCGTGTGCTGGTCAGAAATAATCTGAATTATTATGATATCTTGTTGTGCCAATTTTGGATGAAATCCATTTGTTAGTATAGAAGTTACATGTATTTTAAAATTGGGCATATCAGCAGACATAGAATCATGTTGGCAGCACTGCCTTGTATTAATTACTCCAAATTAATCTAGAATGTCAGGTGCTATACGTGTGCAAAGTATAGAGCTGTTGGCTTGCATACTTTCTGATATATTGATATTAGGGTAAAAAGAATATAGACAGCATTTATTAACAGTTGGCAGCCCTGATTGTTCGTAACAATACTTATAGTCATATCTGTTATGGTACACATTGCACATACGAAATTTGGTTGAAATCCAGCTGATAGTATAGAAGTTACATGTATTTAAAAAATTGGTACTATCAGCAGGCTTATAATCATGTTGGTAGAACTGACGTATATAAGTTACTCCAAATTAATCTAAAATGTCAGAATATACATGTGCATAGTTTAAAGCTGTTGGCTTGCATACTTTCTGATATATTGGTATTTGGATTTTAAAAAAATAGAGAGAGCAATTATTAACAGTTGGCAGCCCTGGTGGCTCTTAAGAATACGCTCAGTCATATCTGTTTATGTACAGATATTACATACAAAATTTGGTTGAAATCCAGTTGAATGTGTAGAAGTTATATGCATTTAAACATTGGACCTATCAGAAGGCTTAAAATTATATTGGCAACACTGTCATGGTTGGCCTCCTGGAAATTAAACTGAAATAGTATTATCTACATGTGTGCCAATTTTGGAATAGCTCCCATGCATACCTTGCAAGATATCCAACATGGAGCTCAAATTTCTAGTGCGTTTTTTCAGCAGTTGGTAGCACTGACATCATTTTCAAATATGGACGTGAGCTATTCCGGTGCACATCTTTACTCATACTAAATTTGGTTTTGATTGCTGCAGCCGTTTAGGAGTTGATAGGGGGGGACACACACACAGCCAGACAGACAGACAGACAGAAGGACAGACAGACAGACAGACACACATTTTCCCGGATCGATCTCATAAGACTACTTTTTCCTCATTTTTGCAAAATGTGAAAAGTAGGCTAAAAATGAAAGTTTGTCTGTTTTTTCTGAATTTCCACGAAAATTTGCGATATTTGCGCGTTTCAGACTGTTTTATGATGGATGCGCGCAAAAATATTTTTTTTGTCTGTCTGTCTATCTGTCTGTCTGTTTGTTTGTTTGTTTGTTTGTTTGTCTGTGGACAATTTTTTGTGTCCTTATAACTCGAGAACGGCTGAGTGGATCAACGTAAAATTTGATACAGATATCCTTCAGAGGCACGACACCAATCATTGATGTAACTCTTCTCCGTACCTCTCATAAAAGGGGCCCTACCCCCTTAAAATACATGCTGAAATAGGCGTAGAAGGGTGAAACAAAGCTCATTTTCAGCCCCTCAATGTGAGAAACGAAACTCGGAAAACCAACAGTTTTTGAGATATTCCCAGAAAACTAATTTCACTTAATAAATAAATAAATGAAAGAATGCGTGCCGGTAACCATGGCAACTGAATCTCAGAGGTCCATCTATTTCTGTAAGACGCAATGCAATTCCATTTATTACATTACTGTGAAGGTTTGCAAACGGCTATAAGGTGATAACGGATCCAAATTAAGCTGAAATATTCATCAATACATGCAATGTGCTTAAGGGGTCAAGGGGTACTCAAGAATTTTTTCACGCGATTTACACGTGCGGGTATGGTACGGAAGGTCTATTATATCCCTTCTCTATTATATAAAAATGAATGTTCGTCTGTTTTTTTCTGCATTTCCACGGAAATTTGACATATTTGCCCGTTTCAGACTGTTTTGTGACGGATGCACGCAAAAATATTTTTTTTTGACTGCCTGTCTGTTTGTCTGTGGACAATATTTTGTGTCCTTATAACTCGAGAACGGCTGGGTGGATTAACGTAAAATATGATGCAGATATCCATCAGAGGCACAACACTAATCATTGATGTAACTCTTCTCCGTACCTCTCATAACAGGGGGCCTACCCCCTTAAAATACAAGCTGAAATAAGCGTAGAAGGGTGAGACAAAGCTCATTTTCAGCCCCTCAGTGTGAGAAACGAAAATCGGGGGCCCTAAAAGAACCCTGAAAACCACATTTTAAGGCCCTAAAACCAACATTTTTCGAGAGATTCCCAAAAAAAAAAAAATTACACTTAATAAATTAATGAAGGAATACCGACCGAAGTGGCTACGCTGGCTAAAGCGCAGCATTAGGTCATGGGGCCAAGCTCTCTGCTGACTCGGTAGACGCGTGGGTTCGAGCCCCACCGTCGGCCGTCCTTGAAATGGTTTTCCGTGGTTTCCCATTTTCAACACCAGGCAAATGCTGGGACGGTACCTTCTGACAGGCCACGGCCGCTTCCTTCCACATCCTTGCCCACTTTCACACCATCATTCATTTCATCTCTCATTAACTCCTCTCATGAGGTTGGCGTCAGGAAGGGCATCCAGCCGTAAAAACCATCGCCACAAAGACTTCCATCGCATCTCATCTCCGACCCCGTTGAAAAACGGGAATAATAAGGGGTAGACATACAAATTAATGAAGGAATGGATGCCGGTAACAATGGCCACAGAATCTCAGAGGTCCATCTATTTCTGTAAGACGCAATGCAATTCCATTTATTACATTACTGTGAAGGTTTGCAAACGACAATAAGGTTATAACGGATCCAAATTAAGCTGAAATATTCATCAATACATATAATGCGCTTAAGGGGTCAAGGGGTACTCTAGAATTTTTTAACGCGATAAACACGTGCGGGTATGGTACGGAAGGTCTATTATATCCCTATCCCTATATTGTTATATTATTATTATTATTACTATTATTTTAATTATTATTATCATTATTATGGCGTACAACGACGAGACAAACTCATTTTCAAACCCTTGGTGTCAGAAAAAATACTCGGGGCCCCTCAAGAGCCGTAAAGGGTCCCAGAAAACTATATTTTAAGGCTCTAAACCCAACAGTTTCTTAGATATTCCCAGAAAACTAATTTCATTTAATAAACTATAGAAGGAATGCAAGCCACTAACCATGACAAAAGTATCTCAAGAGGTGGCATCCAACTTTCCATCTATTTCTGGAATAAGTAATGCCACTCCATTTATTACATTTCTGTGAAAGGTTGCAAATGGCTATAAGGTTATCACGGAACCAACTAAAACTGTAAAATCCATCAATGCGCTTAAGGGGTTCAAGGAGTACCCTAGATTTTTTTCACACGACTTACACGTGCGATATGTCGTACAGAAGGTATATTATATCTCCAAACAGCAACATTATTTTCAAAAATTCCTGATTTGAAATAGTAGACTGTTTTTTGCTGATTTTAGGAATTTGGGCCATTGGAGGCTAAAGAAAACTGAATTTTCATGCACCACAAGCCTTTATAATTTATAAAAGGGGTCTTCCTGTAGTTGGGCACTTGACACAACGGTTAGGGTCAGTTCGTATGTGACGTGTATTGCGATTCGTCTACGAGGTTTTCAATTTTATTTTCACGCCAGGAAGAACACGTTAGGTAAATTTTGTTTGAGAGCACATTTTAGCTAATCAATTTTCTTTGCCAACAAACAGGTTCCAAGCCCCTAAACATTGCAACAGTAGATCAATTGGTAACATCTGGTTATTAATACCGAAGACCGTTCGAAGAATGGGTACTTCTGCTAGTATACATATAAATGTCATTGTATATTCCCCATGACGTCTGATCGTCCAACATAGTGCACGGGAAACGTACTGTTTCTATTTCAAACGAACTGTGCCATAATACAGCCTGTTCTAGCGTCACATTCAACAGGTGTATAGTGAGTCAAAGTTCCTGCACGCACTGAAAATGCATAATGGCTTCTAGACGCACTGCTTCCTCTCGTCTAGTATCACACCGCATGTGAAGAAAGCGTGAAATGACTTTGCTCATTCTTGGGAGCTTCGCTCACGCTGTGAAAGTGTTCGTGCACCATTTTCACGTATTTAAAATGCACATTCTATCCGTTGAATTCATTGTTCTGAATATTAACGTCCCGTGTAACGCACTTCTCTGTCCACGATATCACTTCGGAATACACTCCCGTTATCCAGAGATAGTTCCGACTCGAATTCATATAATGAATGATCTGTCTGCTTCACTCCTGCCTCACGGCGCTCGTCAACCCTTACCCCCTCTCCGGGGTATCCTAGTTCGACGTTTCCTTCCGGTAGAGTGCGTTATAATCATATCTCTCATGATACAGGCTTTTTTATAATGCATTAAATACATGTTTACACTTTCTCGCATTCTGACATGGTATTTAGCCTCAATCATACTGCGTATAATATTCTATTTAGCCATTATGTTCACTTCATTTCCTTAAATCAGATGTCGAGATTTTCTTGACGTCACGAAGATCACATGTTGCGAGTCGTGACACCATTTCTTTTCAACGACTTGCTTCGAGCAGTCTCGCGCATCCTCGGCTACCTTCGGCTTCCTTCCCAGGCATGTCATTGACATAGCAGTATCCACCATATGTTCCTGCGCTGAATACCATTCTTTACTCGTCAACTAGCGGTGGTCGAGCTATGAAATTAATGATACAGTACCAATACTTGGCCAAACTTAAACCAAAAAGCTTCAATTGTTCCTCAAGATAGCTCACATCAACACACCTCCAGCACTGGAAAACACGTGTCTAAAATCACAAGCTGATGCTTTATCTACAATACATGAAAATAACACTAAGAAATTATGTACCAGAATAGTTAGTTTATGGTAATGGTTAACCAACTTTTCGAAAGACCAGTTCAACAGAACAACAGTAAGAGATGTTCCTTTTCGGTAATTTTATTAAACATGCGCATAATCACCGTACAAAACTCTTGTTACTCAATATTATTATGGTGGCTCATTAAACAAACTTTCAATTCGATCGCTTGAATTAAACATTTGAATTTAAACATTTACACAGCCAACACCTTTAATTTTGAAGTCAATGAACAGCATTAGGGGCCGATATATTAAACTGTAAGTAAATATACACTAGCAATAATATTTACCATAAGAGGTAGTAATTTATAGATTCCTCTTTAAAATAATACGCCCATCAATACAATTCATGAAACATCATAGAGCGGCGCTCACAAGCGACTGATCGTGACAAATGAGCACTCCAATGAAAAAGAATAGACATTAACAGTGACGAAGTGCACTTTAATTTGATAAATATCTATAATTTCTTTAAAAAATGACTTTTAAAATATCTACGAAGTGTGCGATTTGAAAATACTGTTCCTGTAAGGAAAATACGCTCCATAATTGCTGTCCACTTCACATTTTGGCGGATGTGACGCCTGTTTCATGTCATTTTAACATTCTGAGATCTCTCCTTTATCATAATGCATGGATTTCAGAAACTGTAAATCAAAGGAATGAGTACTCAAATGGTATCATTTCATAAATATCGAATAACCGGTGAGTGTTATGATGATCCAATTTTCAGTGATTGCCTTCTTAAGTTAGGGAACGTAGAACTTGGAATTCTAACCGAAATGTAAATAGTGTTCTATAATCATTTGGTTGAAATAAAAACATAACAATCTTTCTCATTATAAACCTTTTGGGGAAAGTGTGGTTTATGAACATACGAGATTTCTCGCATGGGTCTGCTTGTATATTGAATTGTGCCTCCGTGGCTTGAGCGGCAGCACGCCGGCCACTTACCACTGGGTCCTGGATTCAAATCCCGGTCACTCCATATGAGATTTGTCCTGGACAAATCTGAGGCAGGCAGGTTTTTCTCTGGGTATTCTGGTTTTCCCTGTCACAAATTTCATTCCAGCAACACTCTCCACTGTCATTTCATTTCATCTGTCATTCATTTAGTCATTGCCCCAGGGGAGTGCGACAGGCTTCAGCAGCCAGCTCAGTTCATATCCTCGCCGCTAGATGGGGGCTTCATTCATTCCATTCCCTGGCCCGGTCGGTCGACTGGAAGCAGGCTGTGGATTTTCATTTCGTATTGAATTGTACATTTTGCGACCCTTCAATGGTGTCTCCTTCAGCTTATATGAAAATTCACAGCCTGTTTCCAGTCGACAGACCGGGTCAGGGAATGGAATGAATGGAGCCCCCATCTAGCGGCGAGGATATGAACTGTGCGGGCTGCCGAGGCCAGACGCACTCCTCTGGGGCAATGATTAAATGAATGACAGATGAAATGAAATGATAGTGGAGAGTGATGCTGGAATGAAATTGTGACAGGGAAAACCGGAGTACCCGGAGAAAAACCTGTCCGCCTCCGTTTTGTCCAGCACAAATCTCACATGGAGTGACCGGGATTTGAACCACGGACCCAGCGGTGAGAGGCCAGCGTGCTGCCGCCCAAGCCACGGAGGCTCCTCCTTCAGCTTATATCTAATTTAAAATATTATTCTAATTAACCGACTGCGCTGGCTAAAGCGCAGCATTAGGTCATGGGGCCAAGCTCTCTGCTGACTCGGTAGACGCGTGGGTTCGAGCCCCACCGTCGGCCGTCCTTGAAATGGTTTTCCGTGGTTTCCCATTTTCAACACCAGGCAAATGCTGGGACGGTACCTTCTGACAGGCCACGGCCGCTTCCTTCCACATCCTTGCCCAGTTTCATTCACCATCATTCATTTAATCTCTCATTAACTCCTCTCATGAGGTTGGCGTCAGGAAGGGCATCCGGCCGTAAAAACCATCGCCACAAAGACTTCATCGCATCTCATCCCCGACCCCGTTGGAAAAACGGGAATAATAAGGGGTAGACATACAATTCTAAGTAAAACGTAGAGAGAAGAAAAACTAAACTGTATAGGCCAATAAATAAAAATCAAAGGAGGAAAATAGAATGTGAACATGTTGACGACATGACGCTAGCCTCGGATAACATAGAGGATTTACAAAGCTGTATGGACCTTCTCACAAAATGGGCAGATGATAATGAGCTAAGAATGAATCTACGGAAGACAGAACTTATGGTTTTCAGGAGAAGAGGACGTTTACCGAAGAACATACACTAGTGCCTAAAAATCAGTTCCAATATCGTGGGATCACACTACAAGTAACCGGGACGACTTTCTCGGTTCAATAAATTAGCTGCTACACTTAGAAGTATAAGTGACATCAGACACCTACAAAGAATGTCACTGAAGACAGCCATGGAACTCTTTCAAAGTGCTACAAAACTCTTTTGACAATATTCGTGTCAAGTAGGCAACTAAAAGCACGGGAAAGCATGAAACCGAGATACCTCAAAAAGGTTGTGCGCAATAAATTCGTTATAAGCGTAACAATAATAATAATATCGTATGGCCTCGGATGCCGGGTGCAAGCTTGGTTATTTGACGCCCAGAGGGCAGCTTGCTGTCGAATTTTGTTGTTCCTTGGAGTGCTATGAAAGTCAAAGAGGCTAGATATCTAAGCTCCTTGACACTATAGCGCTTTCTAGTAGAGAAAGGAGGAACTTTGTGTTGGCGGAAAGTCCCGAGATTAATTTTGCCATTATGAACACGGCCTACTGAATTCAAATGGGTTCTTTAACATGCCAATAACGTATGACATGCGTGCAGTGATTTTTGTCGCCTTTCAAAAAAATCCCTTACCACGGCCAGGAGCGAACCTGCAAGCTTGGGGTAGGTAGTCCGACACGATAACCACTCATTTATAAAATAAATGGATATCCTTACAAAACATTGACATTTAAAAATAAATTAATTCTGAATTGAGTTAAAGATGTCAAAATTGTCAACATTTACGTAACACACGTAAGGTTTAAATTGGAAGATGTTTTCCATATTGATGATTGGATACACTTTATTTTGATAGTAATTCAAGATATTTTCGTTTGATATCTGATTTCACGTACTGTAATTGGCCCTTAATATGATTAATCGTTAAATGTAGAAAATCATCGAATTTTCTGTTTCAATTAATCGATTATTCGTTAGCTAAAATAAATCGATTAAAAGTTCCAGCCCAAATACGAACCTTTCTCAAAATATGCTTTATAGAATGGAGGAAGCCGCATCAAAATCCGTCCAGTAGTTCTTGAGATTAGCCCGAACAAACCGACGGACATACCAATTCGGGAATTTTATTTTATAGGTCTACTGTGTATAGAAATGAAATGTAAATGATTTTCCGTCGGTCAACATGATTGTACCCAAATTATGATGTTTGTTATTCCCTACACCTGAAAAAATTAACCATTACCATTTGGGTACGTGGTGACAGACTAAATATAATTTACATCTACTAGGGCAACACTCAAAAATGGCTTCCAACCTGATGACTGTGTATAGAAACAGTAAATACGGACAAAATAAATTTACTGAGAGTCTATTGCAGAAAAGCTTAGCAGTACATCATTTCACATGCACTGCCTGTGCTTAGACATACGCGAGTTATGTCCCTCGCCTAATAGCAAACCAAAGGATGTCTTTTCTCAGAGATATAACTTTTAAATCTCTTTATGTTCGACCCTGACTATTATATGTCTGAAAACTGTATCATAATGATGGTCATTATAACACTATTTTTCATTATGAAACAGTTTCTCCCACCAATCACAGCTCAAGAAACAGTTGTTTGACCAATTAGATAAGGATACCTTCGCGCATGCGCTCAAAATCCAATATGTCTATATAAATTACCGAAAGTGCACCGTCCATATGTTCGCGTAAATAAACTGGTGAATATGAGACAATAAATAGCACTGTACCTTAATATCCCCAAATCCAATTTCTACACAGCGCGTCGTTTTCAAACGAATCGGTGACATTTTTACTGAATAGTGGTGCTCAATCTGCACATATGGCATTGAAGCACACAGAGCGCATGCGTCGGTCGGTCAGAGAGCTTGGAAATCAGAGATATCCTATACTCAGCGCAGCACCCGATCACAAAATTCTAGTGACAATTTCAACAGATATTTATGAATATTTATGTTAAAACATATAATAAAGTTATAATTGTCACCGAACATAAACAGTCGTATGCAACTCGCCTATAATGGTAATTAAGACACACGTATGGAAATTATAAAATTCGCATACGCTCGTTTTATAAGCATGCTCGTGTCTTAATTATAGCCATTATAGGCTCGTTGCATAATGTACTATTATTTTACTATTTCACTGTGAAGAAAAGGTTGGAATTGAGTTTGACTTGTAATAATCTTAAGGGCTATGCCCACTCCCTAGGAGAGATGATTATTGTTATCAAGTTAAAGTGAATTTAGTTGTAGGTTTTAGGAAAGGAAGCAAGCTCCTTCTAGGAATTGTCAGGAAGTAGCTATGTCCATCTCTGCTTCCTGTGATATGGCTGATCCATTATAGAACATGAGTCATGTTAAGATACTCGAAGAGTTTCCTTACGTTTTAAGGGTAAAAACACAATTCATATTTCCCAGAATGGTAGTAGGCACTCCCTGTTTTGTTAACTGTTGTACGATTGGTTGTCTAATGGCACTAGCCCTATGCTATTGGCTAAGATCTAGCTTTTTATTTAACTACTACGAGGGGTGATCAAATGAAAAGGTACGAAACGATAATGTGGGTACAATTTATTCGTTATTCGAAAGTAATCACCACAGGTCTGTGCACAGGTTTTCCATTGCTTCACTAGCTGCAGGATTCCCTGTTCCCAGAAGTCTTTTGGTTGTGACAGGAGCCAATCCTGTACGGTGTCCTTTAGTTCGACGTCCGATTGTAAACTCTTTCCCTTGAGATGTTTCTTAACGGACGAAACAGATGGAAGTCGCAAGGTGACAAGTCCTAGGGCGGATGCTCAAGTTACTCCCACTTGAACGTGGCCAATACACCTTGTGTGACGTTAGAGACGTGTGGGCGAGCGTTATCATGGAGCAGAATCACTCCCTTCGTAAGCAGTCCAGGCCGTTATTTCTTGATGGGCTTGTGTAGGCTACGGAGTGTCGCACAATACACGTCACTGTTAATGGTTCGTCTGAAGGGAAAACGTTTCCAATCGGACGACAAACTAAAGGACACCGTACAGGATTGGCTCCTGTCACAACCACAAGATCTCTGGAAACAGGGAATCCTGCGGCTAGTGAAGCAATGGGACACCTGTGCACAGGCCTGTGGTGATTACTTTTGAATAACGAATAAACAGTAGCTTATCGTTGCGTACCTTTTAATTGGACACCCCTTATATATGATTGGCCAGTCAATGGGCGTTTTCCCTTGTATTCTGGTTACTCCGCCCACAGCTTACCCATATAAAAGACGTACGGTAGGTCATAAGAGCTCGTCTCTCTATCGTTACTTACATATTAAGTGTAACAGCTTCACCAGCTTCTATTGTAAATACTCTAATGATCGATTAATAAATACCATCATTCACCAAGTTGGACTCATCATTCCATTGAATAAGATACCACTCAACCACGTGAAAGAATCTGTAAGGAACTTAGCTTCACAAAATACAAAGCTTTATAGCCTAAACACGCACGTTCAGCTAGAAACTTAACTCGCGCACATTCTCCGCGATTGTCCGTACAGAGGTTATTTATTTAGCGTATGTCTTTTAGTGCCGGGAGTGTTCGAGACATGTTCGGCTCGCCAGAGGCTGTAGCTGCTTCAATGCGGACACCCATGGGGTGAGCTACAAGTTCTGTTCAATTTCAAGTAGTTCTGACTTTCGCCACCAGATGTCACTGACACCTAGTGGTGAACGTTGGAACTTTGATAGAGCGTTTCAACGAAATCTATCATACAATTTAGCTTCACACAGGTTTAATTAGTAGAAGGTTCTTTTACATGCCATAAATCTATGACATGGGACCGCCGGCTTTACTTCCCCTCCGAAGGAAGGCATACTGAAGGATTTTAACGCTCTTAAAAAATCCAAGAGTTGTCTATGGGCTCTTATGGGCTTTTACATTTAGCAGACTCACCCAGAATTGATAACTTCGAAGTCTTTAAAAACGGCATATCCCCTGTCCTATAGAATAGGTTATTGGTCATAAGTGAATAGTACACGATACTGGACGTTCATTTCGTGATAATGCATTCTCATTTTACTAAACAACGTGATTTTGTAATTCATCTGAGAGCAGTGTCCGCGCGTTGGATGGTACGGCCCTCACACTGTTGTAGCCTATTTGGTTTTGAGCTCCACCTTACGCACGAGGGCAGATCTCTTCAAGATATTGCTGTTAATTACAAATTGTGCAAAATTATAAAAGACACAATAACTTGTGTAATCATCAGTTTGTGCAGAATTCTATTATGGATTTTCCACGTTTTCTTTTGCAGTTAATTACCGTACATGATAGCGTTCACATTTTTTATGACAGAATTTGCAGATGCCCATCGGGTTGGATCATGGAAGCATTTCATCTTACACATGATGTGGTTGTAGCCATGCACAGCAAGTGACTTGACAAAATGTCGTACTCGTAAGTCTTCGTTCGCTTCTGTCCAGGCTCTATTTGTCATGGACTTTGTTGAGTAGAACTCCATCCAAATATCCTCTTTTTAGGGTTCGATCTTCTGTTGACCTTTTCCTGGTGTCCGTAGATTGCAGCAATAACTTATATATCCAATCATCTAATAGGAAGGGCTACCGACCGCGGTGGCCGAGAGCGCTAATGCGCTACCTCGTGTCTCGCTGGCATCGGGAGAGCGTGGGTTCGAATCGCTCCTCGGTCGTCATGAAAATGGTTTTCGAGGTTTCCCATTTTCACTACCAGGCAAATGCCAGGACGGTTCCTTTCAATAGGTCCACGGCCGATTTCCTTTCATAATCCCTTCCCTGACCCGTCCTGAAAAAGTAAAATAGCCTACATGGCCATTGGTTGCATTAATAAAATTAATAGGAAGGGCTCTCTAGCAAGTTCGTATACCATCCTTGAACGGGTGTATTTAGAAACTACAAGCACCACCTTCAGTCTGTGCTTGGACTTAGATATTTCAAACAATGTGTTGAGAAGCTTGAGAGAACCGGTAGTGAATATTATGTGAAATAAAACAATTACGTTGAGGTACGGTACGTGGAATTTATGAACACGTCTGATGTCCCGTTTGCGTTTTCTATGCAAGTTGACTGTGTATGCTATGTTGATGCAGGCAAGTTTTTCATTGTTGCTGCCATCAGTGTCGTAGTTCCTCGTGTTGCGTTCTGTACCATAGCTGCACCGCTACACTCGGCAACACTTGTACCATAAGAGCCATTGGCGATTCCTCCATGTAGGACGTGAGGATCATCCTACAGTCAGCTCTCAGCTGTAACAGTTTAAAAAAATTAAATTGATTGTCTTGTAAAATAGTATTTGGGGCTACCTTGCGCGCCCTCCCGATAAGCTCCGTCTCACTGTCACTGTCAGTACTTGTAACTACTGTAGTTCTACATTTCACCCCTAGATGGGGGGGGGGGGGGAAGGGGGGGGGGGGAGGGGCAGGTTCGATCTGTTTAATGGTGCTCTGAGGACGTCGACTGAGATCCTCAAATCTCGCTATTGGTTGAATTTAAACCAATACTACTGCCTATTGTTTACGATTTCGCGTGGTCAGAATGGATAGTCTGTTTTCAGCATGTGCACATGTTTGGAGTGGTATTCGATAGTATTGTATTGTGTAATGTGTTTGTAATAGTGTTGTGCTACTAAATAATTAATATTAGACTGAGTCTAATATCTCAAATTAGCCCAGCTATAATAATAATAATATATTTATCGCAGCTAAATAGCCATACACAAAGAAAAGAAATAATACTTTTATACACACTGTACTCGGGCGCTTGGGCCTTGCTTTGCATATTCTTTAATTGTTTTTGTTCTTTTGGTGCAGAGTTCTAGGTGGTAACGTTCACACATGTATCCACATAGTTCGCACCTACATGTTTCTGACGGTGCATGGTATGAGGTGTTGTTACAAGTTAGATGGTGGAAACCATGTACTGCCAGTCTTGTGAACAAGTGCCTCATCTCGAAGCTGGATGTTGTCCATGTCCGGTCTATCATAGCTCCAGTTCCAAAGAATTCTGCAGGGGTGTCTTCTCTTTTTTTGTTGAGTGTTTCTAGGAGATGCTCTGGTGTTTGGCAGGTTCAGGTGTGTTCTGAAGTCTTCAATGAGGAAGGATTCTCGCGCTAGAAGGTAGACGAGTCTTGATCTTGTTGTCTTGGATACTCCGATCGCTCTCTTTATGTATAGACCTTTTATTATTTCTAGAGAGGATAGGTTCTTCTCTGTGAGGTACGGCCAAATGATTTCCATCCCATATGTTAGAAAAGGCATGATTTTTGCTCTAAATAGTGCCATCGCCGTCTCTAGGCTGGGTGATCTAATGTAGTTGATTTCGTGCATCGCCCGTATTGCCTGTGTTGTTTTTTCTATTACATGCTTTGTAAAGCATTTGGCACTTGTTTGCAGAGTGATGCCAAGGTACTTGAAGTCGTTTACTATGGCTACTTTCTGCTTCTTTATGAAGATTTCTGTCATTGCTGGGATCTTTCCTCCTTGCCTAAATACCATCATGTTTGTTTTTGATGTATTAATTTCGAATGTGTGTTTGTAGCACCATTCCTCCATTTCTTTTATCACGTTTTGTAGTTTTGTGATGTCCTTTGATCCAGCTAAAATAATTATCTTAAGTTAAGCCTATCATATTACGTCCTACACATTACAAAAATCAGCAGTCGCCACTGATATTAAGAAAAAGTTCATCTACTGTAAGTTAGCACTTTTTTGACAGTTCTCGCGGGAACAATACTCCTGCAGAACATATCAATCCGCCTCTACCACGTGGATTCCAGCCAATGAGCTATCACCCACATGGCAGCCAGCAATGGCCGCTGTATTCCGTCAAGGTGTCAACAGCTGTGATGAGTTGCCTAAACATACATTCATCGCGTAATATCAATTCATTGCCCTTTTTAAAGGAAACTTGTATTTCCTTGAGACATTTATCAAATAATCGTTCTAACAGTACACCTAAAACCCACTGACTGCTCGCTGTTACCTCATTGGACGCGCTATGAGCAAGACCTTGGCTGTGACACAGTAGCTGATAACTTAAATGTGAGAGTGGAATTATTTTAGGCCCATCATTTCACAGCTCGAGGAAAATGCTTACTAAGGTATGGTGTAAGATGTCCTTAAGACGATACGATCATTACTTGACCTGTTGGATTGATATTAAAATAAAACGTACGAAAAGTTTCACCATGTAAGTTATATTTTAGGCCTACACAGCAACTCATATTTTAGGCTTACTTTTTTTGCACAAATCATGCCATATGAAAATAATTCACCAGGCCAATGTCCTTGGGGAAATCAATAGTTTTGATGCATTTTCTTTTACCTTCAAAGAGAGTGAAATAAAATAAATATCTTGAACAAGAAATTCCGTATCTGCTTCCGACTCGATATTCAAAACAAAGATGTCCGACCTGGAGACATCTCAGGCTACATATTTACTCAACATTTAAGATAACCACTATATATTATCTGAAAAGTGAACACGCGTTCAAATGGAAATAATACTTTCAGACGACTTAGCGAAATATTATCAATTATAATTAGTCTATTATTATTTAATATAATTAACACGTCATTTTCTCAGGCGAATGAACACAGTAAAGCGTCCATTACCAACCGCACTCCCATCCCACGAGCACGTGGTAGTTCATTTTGATAATGCAACTTTTCAGTCTGGCCGACAGAATATGTTGTCAATATAATCACAATTACTGGGACAAGCGAAAAAATAACCTGAATAGTTTTACATGTGATTAAAACGTGTATATATTTGTTATGGACTACAGGTTATAAATTGAGTCTTTCCTTATGAAGGATGGCAACCCTAGCTGTCAAAAAAGTGCAAACTTACAGTAGATGAACTTTAAGAGCTGTAGTCCACGCTTAATCAGTGGCGTACCGGCACGGGGGGAGTTATGGTTTAGCACTCCTCCCCGAGACATCTGTTTACTTGAATCCTTATATTTCCCATCCATCAGCTGTTTTACACTGCCGCTAGTGTGGTTTCTTTACACCTGTTTCCCTCCCTATATTATTCTGCTAAGGTCCCATTCCAGTTTTGTACCGAAAATAAGGACCCATTAACACCAACCTACACATATGGGGTACCTACAAGTTCAGCATAACCCAATGCGTAAGCGAAACGCACTCACTTACTCTTTAAATGCTTCACAATTAAATAAATACCTTAAAACATGTATATTTACAATGAAATAATGAAGAATGCAACACGGTAACCATGGTAACAGAATCTCACAGGTCCATCTATTTCTGTAAGACGCAATGCAATTCCAATTATTACATTACTGTGAAAGTTTCCAGACGGTTATAAGGTTATCACTGAACCAAATTAAGCTGTAAAAGTCATCAATACATACAGTATAATGCACTTAGGGGGGTCAAAGGGCACTCTAGATTTTTTTCACGCAATTTTCACGTACACGTGAGTGTGGTACGAAAGTTCTTTTTCACTCGACTATAAAGGGTCTCCGAAAACCACATTTAAAGACCCTTATATTAACAGTGTCTGTGATATTCCCAGAAAACTAACTTCGCTCTGATAAACCTATGAAGGAATGATAAACCCCTAACCACTCCACCAGTAGCTGAATTGATAAAGTCTGATTATTCATACCAAGGATAAATCAGTCATAGCATTCATGATTGAGATTTTGCTAAGTGTACTCTTTACAACTAGAATATTCGCGGGCGAAGCCGCGACGGGTGACTTACTTGACTTAGTTCCTATTGTCCCTCGTGGAACATAGGGCATCAATGAAGCATCTCAATCTGGTCCTGTTTGCTGACAACCTCTTCACCTCACTCTAGGTCTTTCCCTCCTCTATAGCCTCCAAGTGGACAGATCTGCGTCACGTTTGCTTGGGTCTCCCTCTCCTCCTCGTACCCTGTGGGTTCCAGTCCAGTGCCTCTCTCTCAAAGGCTTCATTTCCCTTCCTCAGGGTATGTCCGATCCATTTCCATTTCCGTCGCTTAATTTGTATGGCCATCTCCGTTTCACCCGTCCTTCTCCAAAGTTCTTGGTTGGAGATTACTTCCGGCCAGTAGATGTTTAAGATCTTTCTTAAGCAGCGGTTGACAAAGGTCTGCAGCCAGGAAGTGATTTCCGTAGCTACCTTCCAAGTCTCAGACCCATATAACAGAACGGACCTGACATTACTCCGGAAGATGCGAAGTTTGGTCTTCATGGATATTTTGCTGTTCTTCCACACCGGATAGAGCCTCACAAAGGCGCCGTTTGCTTTTTGGATACGTTGGGAGACATCCTTTGCCGCTCCTCTATCTTTGGTCACCACACTGCCCAAGTAAGTAAAGCTATCGACATCCTCTATAGGTTCATCCTCGAAGACAAATGGGTCAATTTTGTTGGTGTTAGTTCTTAGGGCCTTGGTTTTTTTTCCCACCTTTTTCCCTTCTACAACCAGGTCTTCAAGCTTTGCTTGCATTTCACCGTGTGCCTCAGACAGGAGACACAAATCGTCAGCAAAATCCAGATCTTCCAGTCTATTGGTGAATCCCCATTGGATACCACGTTTCGCATTTCTAGTCACATTTCGCATCACCGCATCAATCACAATCAAGAACTTGGTTGGCGACAGGATACAACCTTGGCGTACTCCTGAACATACAGATATAGGCTCAGATACACGGCCCTCATGAATGACTCTGCATGTGTACTCCCGGTATGTTTCTTGAATGAGACTAATAATCTGTGATGGCACTCCATAGCGCTTCACTTCCTTCTACATGGCTTCTCTATTGATCGAATCGAAGACTTTCTCAATGTTAACAAATACTGTATAGAGGCGAGAAGACCATTCCGCACACTGCTCCAGAATTATCCTCAAGGTGTTTATTTGGTCGACACACGAACGATTTTGCGGAAACCTGCCTGTTCTCGTCGGAGCCTTCGGTCAATATATTCTTTGATTCTGTTTAGCAAAACCCTCGTAAAGACTTTGCTAGGGATTGAGAGAAGTGTAATGCCTCTCCAGTTATTACAGTTTGACGTATCTCCCTTCTTTGGCAACTTCACCAGCAACCCACATCTCCAGTCCGCCGGCATTTCTCCATTTGTCCAAACCTTCTCAAATAGCGGCTGCAACATATTTGCTGAGGTGTCCATTTCAACCTTCATGACTTCTGCTGGAATATTGTCAACTCCTGCTGCCTTACCAATATGCAACTCTCTCAATGCTCGTTTGATTTCCTCCACTGTGGGTATGCAGGTTTTAATCCTTGGAACATTCTGGATCTCTTCTTCATCTCCTCCTTCTCCCTCTTCTATAGGTAGTTGATCTTCCAGGGAGCTGTTTAAAACTGCACAAAAATGTTCCTGCCATCGCTTCAGTTTGTTAAAAGGGTTTGTTAAAAGGGTACCATCTTTGTTCCTGACTGGCCGGTTTCTCTGCATCTGCTTTCTTGCCAGTACTCGGGTGATTGTATATAGTTCTTTAAGATTTCCCTTCTTGGCTGCCTCTTCTGCCTGTTTAGATAGGTCATCTATCCACTTTCTTTGATCTCTTCTTGCACTTCTTTTAACTTCCTTGTCCTTTGCAGCATATTTTGCTTGTAATTCTGCCTTTTTTGCTCGTGTCCTACATGTGTTCATTTCCTCCTTTATCTGTTTCCTTTCTCTGATGATATCCCATGTATGTCCAGTCATCCACTCTTTTTCCGCCTATCTTTGAAACCCAGGATGTTTTCACTTGCTTTGGTAAAGACAGATCTAATCTTCATCCAATTTTCCTCCACAGTTTCATCCTCCGCTTGAGCAAGTGCTTGGAATCGATTCTTTAACTCTATCCTAAAGGCCTCCTTCACCTTTATGTCATCCTTTAGCTTTCCCACATCATACCGGTTCCTTTCCTGGTCCATCCTCCTTTTCTGTGCCTGAATCTTCATTCTGAAGGTAGCCACAATAAGGTGGTGATCACTGACGATGTCCGCACCTCTCTTATTTCTCACATTCAACAAAGAACGTCTCCATCTCCTTTCAATCGCTACATGATCTATCTGGTTTTCTGTCTTATGATCTGGTGATACCCAGGTCACTTTATGGAAATCTTTATGCGGAAATACAGTACCACCAATAATCAAATCATGGTTGGCACAGAAGTCCACAAAGAGTTGTCCATTTTCATTTCGATCTCCTAAACCATGCCTTCCCATAATATGCTCAAGTCCTTCATTTTGCTGGCCCACTTTTGCATTCAAGTCTCCTCCAACTATAATGATATCCTTCCTCTTCTGTTTCTTAATTGTACTATTTAGATGTCCATAAAACGCCTGCTTATCTTCTTCCTGCGCTGCCTCCGTGGGTGCATAGCAAACAATCATCACAATGTTCCTAATATTGGACTTAAAACGTGCCACAATTATCCTTCCCGACACAGGATACCACTCTATATGGCTCCTTTTGGCCTCCTTATCCATCATTATACCTACACCTTCACAACTTGCTCCATCACCTTCGGGCCTTCCAGAGTATATAAATGTAACTCCATCATGGGTGACCAGCTCCCCAAAATCTCTCCATCTTACTTCACTGAGACCCAGGATCTTCAGACCGTAATTCTTCATACATACCACTGCTTGCCGTAGTCTTCCGCTTTCCCGCAGAGTTCTCACATGCCATAATCCAATTTTCGTCAACCTTTTCAAGCCAAAAGTCGTCGTCTTCGGATCAGTCCGGTTTCTCTTCATTGATGTTTCTTTAATAAGTTGTTTTAAGGTGTGCGAGTTATTAGCCCAGGTGGGGCTGCCACCTGCGCCTCCAAGCTTGCGGTTTTCTGTTGGGGTTTTCCCCCTTAGCCTTTGAAGATCCCTCTTCTCTACAAGGCAGTGGTTTTCCTCCTTGTTTACCCCAAGTGGGAAAGTTGCCTTCTGCCCAACTTCGCCGTACCAAAGGTCTCCTTCTCCGCCTCCGTTGCCGTTAAGGACTTCACCAGAGCCCCGTTAGCCATTACTTTTCAGGGTTCCTGTAAGGCCTTCACAATTACCATAGCGGTCCTGAAGGCACAAGGTCCCCACTGTACTTCACCCTTACTGACTATCCCCTACTTCATAATGTTGCCCGTCCCCCACGACGTGGACGAGGGGTTGGACTTCTAGGGGACCGCGACGGGTAATGCTAGTATATTTTAATTGTGATCATGTTCTTCACTTGGTAAATGCCCTACACTCTACTCGCAGCGAGGCTCGTCCTTCAGCGTTGGAGCTAGCCATGGATCAGTTTTGCTGTTAAAGTGAGCGATCGGTAACTTTTATCACGTTGCTTAGGGCTGCTTTAAATGTACATATCTGTATCACTGTGTGTCCGTTTCGTTTAAGATGATTCGGTACATGGGAATTTCTACAATTTATTCCTATCAATGATGCAGATGAAGCCATCATGGGCACCCGCAGGATATTTTCCATTTTCGTTTCATCTCTTACTTGCTTCGTAATATTCATTATTTGACAGCTCTGAAACCATTGGGTACATTATCTTTATGGCATGACTGGCAGGAAAAGTTTTTTCCATATGAGTTGGCTTTTCTTTGTAAATCATCGGCATAATGATCGTTTCATAAAAACAGGTAAAAAAGTTGTTGTATCACCATGTATTGGCAAAAATAAAAACCAAGCAATTCATTAAAATGGTAATGTTAATTCAGTTTACCGATTTTATAAATACTGTAACTGCAGATATTTTCAAATACTGTAATCCCAAATTACTAAGTTAAATAAAACGTGGAATTATCCCTACATCTAAAACAGTTAACTATCAGTAGCTTCAATTTATGAAATTAACTGGTGTGACAATGAACAAACGAAATATTCTCGGAATTCCAGTGGGGGGGGTGGGGGGGTCACGGTCCCTTCCTTGCCCCCACCCTATGGAGGCGCCCATGAAAGCCATCAAGACAGGCAGGTTTTGAGACTCAATAGTAGCCTAATGGCAGTAAGAACATGGAGAGCAAAACATTATTTTTCTCTTACAATAACAATAGGCCTATTATAAACAGTCACGTGGGGTTGCATCATTTCACTTTTAATATTTAGTTGCTGTTTTCCATATTTAAAGAAATGCTTTTTTAAATTTTTTATTATGCTGGTAAGTATAGGCCTATTTAAATAGTCTTCATTCAAAGAGAATGTTTAATTAATTATTGCCTTTTTATGAATAATAATTGAAATATCATTTTATAATGTACAGTGCACGACTACCCACCACCACCACCAGAAAGATATTCAGCGTACGCCACTGCGCTTATCTAGGACAGACAATACATTCTTAGCATGTTGTCAAAGTTTACGTGCCACCGCTTCAAATTCCCTGCCCTAATAATTATGAAGATCAACAGCAACTCACAGCCTCCGGGCTTAGGCGGCAGCACGCCGCGCCGGCCTCTCACTGCTGGGTCCGTGCTTCAAATCCCGGTCACTCCATGTGAGATCTGTGCTGGACAAAACGGAGGCAGGCAGATTTTTCTCCGGGTACTCCGGTTTTCCCTGTCA
Organism: Meconema thalassinum; assembly: GCA_946902985.2. NCBI lineage: Eukaryota > Metazoa > Arthropoda > Insecta > Orthoptera > Tettigoniidae > Meconema > Meconema thalassinum. Next base: position 208,891,578 of record OX336391.1, read on the forward strand.
AAAATTTCATTCCAGCAACACTCTCCACTATCATTTCATTTCATCTGTCATTCATTTAATCATTGCCTCAGAGGAGTGCGACAGGCTTCGGCAGCCGGCACAGTTCATATCCTCGCCGCTAGATGGGGGCTTCATTTATTCCATCCCTGACCCGTTCGGTCGACTGGATGCAGGCTGTGGATTTTCAACTGAAACTCGACCTCCAGTTGACCTATTTGTCATGTTAGAGCTGTAATTAGTCCATCGCCGAGCGCGGAACAAAAACATTTGTCGAGTAATGGGGAAACTTAAAAGAAGGAGGCCAAAAGAAAGAAGAATTAATGAATTAGTTTACTGAAACGCTAAAATGAGACCTATTGTAATATTAAGGCTTGTTAACTGTGTATGGAGGCATGCAACATGAATGGAATGCTGCTGTGCTTCTGACAGCTGTTCATGATCTCATTAGCTTCCTCAGAGGGTAAGTGGTAGTGTGTCTGCTTCATGATCCAGAGATCGTGAGTTCAATTGCCAGCTGGGAAAGTCAAATTTATGAAGGGCGAGTAAAATCCATGGCACACTGAGTCATACGATGTCGGCTCGTAGAAGACCTCTCGTATCACACTTGGTGATCACAATACAAAATCAATCAAATCTGAGCCACAGCTCACACAATCGAGTTCCAGTTTCTCTGCCAGATTGCACTGCAAAACGGAACGTCCAAATTGGTGGTTGGTGGTTCCTCAGTTTGGGGGCTGCGACAACGCGGCCATGTAGCCCAGTGTACTTTGGGTGTGTGTAGCATCTGTCTGATAACCGGTGTTAATTGTGATGGCTGTATTAGTGTTTGTTATATGTTTTTAATTCAAGTAAGGACTGCAGACATTCAATTTTCAAGTAGTTCCTACTTTTGCCACCAAACGCCACCGTCAACGACAACTAGTTCTGAACTTGCATACTAGATACCACCGCAGTCGGCTCCTGGCGACGAACGTTGGAACCAAAGAGCGTTAGTCAAATCTAACCTATAATTTTGCTTCACACAAGTGTAATTAGTGGAAGGTTCTTTTACATGCCATAGATCTATGACATGGGACCACCGGCTTTACTTCCCCTCCGAAGAAGGTCATACTGAGGACTTAGTAGTACTACTAGTAGTAGTAGTAGTAGTAGTAGTATTAGTATTATTATTAGTAGTATTATTATTATTATTGACCAGCTACGGTGACCAAGAGTGCTAACGCGTTAGCTCGTGACTCACTGGTATCGGGAGAGCATGGGTTCAAATACCACCTCGACCGTCCTGTAAATGGTTTTCGTGGTTTCCCCTATTCACCACCAGGCAAATGCCGAAATGGTTCCTTTCAACAGGTCCACAGCCGACTACCTCCAAAACCCCTTCCCTGAACCCCGCCCCCGCAACCTTGGGTACAGCAGGCGTGAACGTTACTGCTGCGCACCGCAGCCAGTGAAATAAAATTGTAGGATAGCCCCCTGCGTTATTATCCTCCCTATATTATTCTGCTAAGGTCCCATTCCGGTTTTGTACCGAAAATAAGGTCCTATTAACACCAACTTACACATATGGGGTAACTACAGGTTCCGCATTGCCCCATGTGTACCCGTAACGCACTCACTTCCTCTTTAAATGCCTCACAATTAAATAAATACCTTAAAACTGTACATTTACAATGGGAGCACCGTAACCTGGCGAGCCTGCCGCTAGAGCGAAGGGCAACGCGGTGGCGGCGGCCATCTGGCGGGAGCACGGCGTACTGCTAGGCGAGCCTGCCGCTAGAGCGCAGGGCAGCGCGGTGGCGGCAGCCATCTGGCGGGAGCGCGGCGTACTGCTAGCAGAGGAGTCTCTCAGTAGAGGGCTCCGGTGTGGTCTCGCCAAGACTTTCTCTAGGGTTCAATCCTTTGCAAATGTAAAAATTGCTGTAGAAGAAACTCCCGAGCAAACATTAACCTATGAATTCGTTGTAACATCGAATATTGTCTACCAAGAGGTGATGTGACAAGTACAAAACACTGTTCTACATAATTCTTTGTGTTCTTCTCATGTACGTATGCCGTTTAACAACATTAAATACATTTCTTCAATATTTAAAACTTCGTGCTCCCACATTCTTCCCTACTAACCCATAAACCTACATGCACGTTGCGAAAGCTCGCACGGGCCCTCTAGTTATTTTTATTATTATTATACCGACAGTAGTGGCTACGCTGGCTAAAGCGCTGCGTTAGGCCATGGGGGCCAAGCTATCTGCTGACTCGGTAGACGCGTGGGTTCGAGCCCCACCGTCGGCTGTCCTTGAATTGGTTTTCCGTGGTTTCCCATTTTCAACACCAGGCAAATGCTGGAACAGTACCTTCTGACAGGCCACGGCCGCTTCCTTCCACATCCTTGCCCAGTTTCATTCATCTTCATCCATTCCATCTCTCATCCCGACGCGCGGGTCGCCCACGGGCGTCGAATAGTAAGACCTGCACTCGGCCTCTCAGGAGGCCACACGACAAAAAAAAATATTACAGACAATGGTAGCTATGCTCGCTAATGCGCAGCGCTAATCCATAGGGCCAAGCTCTCTGTGGACTCGGTAAACGTGGGTTCAAACTCCACCGTCGGCTGTCCTTGAAATGGTTTTCCGTGGTTTCCTATTTTCAACACCAGGTAAATGCTGGATTGGTATCTTCTTATAGGCCACGACCTCTTCCTTCCACATCCTTGCCCAGTTTCATTCACGTCCATTCATTTCATCTCTCATTAAAACCTCTCATGAGGTTGGCATCCGGTCGTAAAAACCACGCGTCACATAACGTTCATCCACGACCCCGTTGAAAACGGGATTAATAAGGGGTAGTCATCTATTATTATTATTATTATTATGATCGAGTGGCCTACTGAGAGGCCGAGTGCAGGTTTTTCTAGTTGACGCCCGTGGGCGACCTGCGCGTCGTAATGAGGATGAACTGATGATGAAGACTTCACATACACCCAGTCCCCGAGCCACGCAAATTAACCCCAGGAGATTAAAATCCCTGATGGCCCGGCCGGGAATCAAACCCGGGGCACTTTGGCCAAAGCCTAGCGTGCTAACCATTTAGCCCCGGATCCGGACATTATTATTATTATTATTGGCTGGTTGCAACTGCGACGTGGGGGTAAAACTCAGACGGTCCACCTCATGATGTAGGGGTTAGCCTTCTTGGTTGTTACCCCTGAGGCCGGGGTTTGATTCCTGTTCTGTCAAGAAATTTACTTCTGGTCTGAAGGCTGGAACGGGGTACACTCAACCCCGTGAGGCAGAACTGGGAAGAGGTGGATTAGATTCTCACCTCAGCCATCCAAGAGATTTTCCGTGGTTTTCTACATCTATTCCAGGCAAATGCTAGAATGGTCCCTAACTGGATCTCGGTAGACGAATGGAGTCGATCCCCACCAACACCTGTCCTTAAATGTTTTTTCGTCCTTTCCCATTTTCAACTCCAGGCAAATGTCGGGCGATATCGTCGCCCACTTTCATTCATCTGTCATTAACTCTTGTCAGGAAGGGCATCCGGCCGTAAAAACAATCCAGCCAAATTAAATCCATCGCACCTCATTCCTGAAAGTGAATAATATGCGTTAACCTATCACTAAGCGGCTTCAGTGGCGTAGTTGGTAGCATCCTGAGCTTCTATGCCCTAGGTCGCGGGTTCAAACCCGGCCGAAGTCGTCGGATTTTTTAAGAGCGTTAAAATCCCTCAGTATGCCTTCCTTCGGAGGGGAAGTAAAGACGGCGGTCCCATATCATAGATTTATGGTATGATAAAGAACCTTCCACTAATTACACTTGTATGAAGCTAAATTATTGGTTATCTTTGAGTAACGCTCTTAGGTTCCAACGATCGTCGCCAGGAGCCAACTGCGGTGGCATCTAGTAACAAAGTGCAGAACTAGTTGGTCGTTGACGGTAGCAAAAGTTGGAACTATAATACTTGAAAAATCGAATGTATGCTGTCCTTACTTGAATTAGAGATAACACACACAAATACAGCCATCACAATTAACACCGGTTATGAGACAGTTTCTACTCACACCCAAAGTACACGGGGCTACATGACCACGTTGTTGCAGACCCTAAACTGAGGAACCAACCAACCTATTACTAAGCAATGGTGAAGGGCGCAGTGACTAGCATTCATGACTGTCACCCCTGAGGTCCAGGTTTGATTCCCAGCTCTGCCAAGAATTTTAAGTCTACTCTGAGGGTTGAAACGGGTTACATTCAGCCGCGTAAGGCAGTATTGAAAAGAAATGGATTCGATTCCTACCTCAGCCATCCTATGAGTCGTTTTCCATGGTTTTCCATTTCTACTCCAGGTAAATGGAGTATTCTTAATCACAAATACAAACACTAGTATATCTTGTCTTAGGTCTTCCTTCATTTTTAAACCCTTCCATATTTTTCACTTTACTCTTTAAATTCACTTCTTTCTAGCATCTGAGACTCTGTGATGTTCAACTTTTCTAAATCTTTCCTAACTTCCTTAGTAGACGTTGTAGTGGTCTTCTTCTTCCAGAGATAGTCGAATATTTGTTTGGTTAATCTATGATGATGATGACAATTGTTGTTTTAAGGGGCCTAACATCTAGGTTATCGGTCCCTAATTGTTTGGGTGATCGTGAAGATGACAATGATATATGAACTATAACTAAAACTAACTACTAGAAGAAGGAATGAAAAAAGGAGAATAAGGCAAATAAAGGACAGGAGGAAAAGAAACGCCCTCAACCCTCAAAGAATGCGGATAGAGGGACTTGGAAGGAAGGAGAGCCATAAAAGGCAGATAGGAAAGTGAAAGAGGAGAGGGTCCTCCCCACAGGTAATGGATAAAAGGGGGAAAACCGGACCCGGCTCAGGAATCCCTCGGGGTCGCCAACTCCGGAACTCACCAGCAGTGAGCCCCTGCGGGGGTAGCAATATCCAGGGTGCACCAGAAGTTGTTGGGCTACATACACCCTGCCTCCTTGAGGACCTTGAGCAGAAGGCAGGAGATAACAGGAGAAGAAAAAGAAGGCTGACCCCTCGCAGGGTATCAGAAAAGATGAGAAAAGGGCCAATTAAGGCGGGAAAGGAAGAGACTCCCTAGGCCTCGGATACCCTAATACCGTCTGGGTCGGAAGAGAACAAGAGTTGACCAAGGGAGGTCGACAGGAAAGAAGACGGAGGGGAGCCCGGCACAAGTAAGTGGAAGCAATGCCGGACTCAGCTGGGGCCCCGTGGTCGCCAACCCACGTCCCACTAGATGTGAGCCCCTGGGGGGGGGTTAATGTATGATTGTACATTCTGTATAGATGTATCACAATAGCACAAGTTAGCAGACAAACTTCACACACACACGCCACGGGACAACAGTACGATGTTGTTGTTGTTGATGATGATTATTATTTAGGGGCTTTGCGACATCGTGGTCATGTAGCACTGTCTACTTGGGTGTGTGTACAATTTGTCTGATAACCTGTGACACTGTGTGTATTTGTAATTGAGGTGAGGATTAGGGTAGGAAGCTGCCGTGGTCTTAAATTATGTACCATCCCTGCATTTGCCTGGAGTGGAAATGGGTAACGGAAAACCATTTCCAGGATGCCTGAGGTAGGAATCAAACCCACCTCTTCTCAGTTTTGCCTCACGAGGCTGAGTGTAGCCCGTTCCAACCCTCAGACCAGAACATATTCATAATCTAGGAGTAAGTCACTTAGAATTCTGGGATTTGCAAGACGTAATCTCCTGGGATTCAGAAGCCATGCACTCCGAGCGGTGTATCTCTCCACGATACGGCCCATTCTTCTACATGGACTTCCTGCCTGGCATCCCACTACCGAGGAAAACATGAGGAAGTTAAGTGCAGTCCAACGTCGAGCAGAGCGACTCATTTACAAACAGGGTAACAAAGTTTTGACAAAACTACTAACATCCATTAATGCCATATGTTACCAAATATATCTCACCTTTCTCCGAAAATCTCTAGCAGGCATCATTAAACTGTCCCCATTTCACCGCCTTCAGCTGTCATATCGCTCAGTCCGTAGAGCGCAGGGTGTCACCCTCGTTCCCCCATTCGCTAGGACAACAGATTATGAATCTGGGTTCTACAATCACTCTGCTCGACTTTGGAATGACCTGCCTCATGCAATAAAAGACCTTCCTCCTCGACAATTATGCCGCAAAGTGCAGGCTCTAAAGGGACTAAAACACCATGTAAATTGAATGCATATACAGGGTCTTTCATATAAAGTAAGAACGGCGAGCGGCGGTTTTGTCATTCGCTGCTGAAGCCAGCTTGGCCGAGCTTGTGACGCGCCACGGCCCCCTGCTGTAGTATTGAAAGCGCGCGCATAGTACAAACTTGACCTTGCAATAAGCGTGCAGGTGTTGTCAGTCGCCAGTCTGAACCACAGCTGCTAACATGTTGAGACAGTTATCATTGCAACATCGTATTTTTGTATGTAAAATTTATTTTGATTACGATTCGGCTCGGCGGGTACGTAATGCATTTGTTCAGCAATGTCCTGATGAAGTGCCACATTCATTAGCACAGATTCACGTAATTGTAAATAACTTTGACAATACTGGTTCAGTGCTCAATAAGAAACACAAAATAAATAAAAAAGTCAGAAAAAAAATACAGTGGCATGACTCACTCGCGTCAGCCAAAATGTGGTTTCGAGATACAATGCCTGTATAACCCAGGAAGGACGACACTTCCAGCAACTTTTATAAGGAAATATTTCGTAGAGGATTGTACACACGCTTAGAGCAGGGGGCCACGGCTCGCCACAAGCTTGGTCAAGGCCACCACACTAGCGGATAACAAACCCGCCGCTTGGCGTTCTTACTTTATATGAAAGACCCTGTATAATGTAAATGTGTGTGTGAGTGGGAGTGTGTGCGTGCGTGTATGTACTGTATGTATCTATTTACTTGTATGTGTGTGCGTGCGTTTATCTTCACTTTTATTTAAGAACTAGCAGTTGTGTCCGGCTTCGCCCGGTGGGTTTATTTGTTTTATGGATAATAATGAATACTACTACAGAACTGGAGCACTCAAGGATAAGGATCGGAAAGCACCAACTCTTATTGCAGCTGATAACCTCAGTATACTGCACCAACACCATTGCCCTTATACAGAGGCATACTATTGTCATGATGATAACTGTTTTAAGGGGCCCAAAAATCTTTTTGCATTAATTACTCCCCGTGGCTGCAATTTATAAGCAGCTCGCAATTCTGCACCCAAACACTGGTAGGGGCGACGTGATGCAGCCCGCATTGCCAGGCAACAATAGACTTAGGTATTACGTATTATTCAAGCTGTTCGGGAGCGCTTGTTCTTCCGACTTACTGAACAAATATCAATATTTGAGGTTACCTGAGAGGTGTAGCCTAATGCTTCATAGCCTAAACTATTCCTCTTGAATATGGCTATCACATACCAAAATAATTTTTCGAATCCGACTGGTAGTTCCAGATATTAGCGCGTTTAAACAAGCAAACAAACAAACAAACAAACTCTTCAGCTTTATTATATTAGTATAGATTGTATGATATAGACGTCATGTACAGCAGATTATGTGTTTATAGTAATGTAAAGTTGTAAATTGTATATACAGTATGTAACATATCAGATTTGTATATATTTAATGAACGGTGATGGGAGGTTGGAATGCGTCTTGAGCAATCCTCCACAAAGGGGATTTCGATGTATGTCTACCCCTTATTATTCCCGTTTTTCCAACGGGGTCGGGGATGAGATGCGATGGAAGTCTTTGTGGCGATGGTTTTTACGGCCGGATGCCCATCCTGACGCCAACCTCATGAGAGGAGTTAATGAGAGATGAAATGAATGATGGTGAATGAAACTGGGCAAGGATGTGGAAGGAAGCGGCCGTGGCCTGTCAGAAGGTACCGTCCCAGCATTTGCCTGGTGTTGAAAATGGGGAAACCACGGAAAACCATTTCAAGGACGGCCGACGGTGGGGCTCGAACCCACGCGTCTACCGATTCAGCAGAGAGCTTGGCCCCATGACCTAACGCTGAGCTTTAGCCAGCGTAGCCACTACTGTCGGTACAAAGGGGATTTCGATAAATTGAAAATTATAGGAGTGGCATAAGGATAAGGGAAACATATGTGATAGACCACAGTTTGAAATTTTGCTTGGTTTATTCTCCTTTTGACAGAATATAATTGAAAATTGCAACAAATCTGAAAAGGCTAAAAAAAAAGGTAAACCAACAAGAGTAATGAAGTTCAACTTTTAGAATAAAGACCTCTTAATGACTGGGAGGTTAAAATGATTAACAATGAATAACAATTAACACTCGAATATATTTCAAAAACTGTGAGGTTCTGGCCAAGTCTGGCTAGCAGAAGCCCTAGACAATTAAAAGAGTTCATCAAATTGAAATTTAAGAGTTCATATATGTTTGAGCACTTATCCTGATTGACTCATGATTGGCGTCTGTTCTTATCTCATTGGCCAGCGAGAGTGGCAATGAGGCGGCCGTGGCTTACACAAACAAAAGCCCCGTTTAGGTCATCCAGTATCTCGGTGTTCCTCCAGGTGTGGGCAGATTTGAGTTCCCACAGGAACTCAGTAGTCGCTCTAATGAGGCGGCAGTGGGCAACCACATCACAGCCAGATAAATCAGTGGTAATTTATCTGGACCTCAAAAACAGGCCAAGAGTCCACGGTAGGAATTCTAGATGATGTTGGAAAGAGAGCTTCCTCCTCAGAGTTGAGGAGACTGGAAGGATCTTGAAGAGAAGTCTCAAGAACTCAAGTAGAGTCCAGGACCGTAGCCCGCCAGAGTCCCAGGCGGGTGCCCTGTAGAATCCAGCAGATTCAGAATGCTGATTCAGGAATGCCAATTCAGGAATGACCATCCGGAATATATAACCAAAATTACGTCACAAGATGATACTTAACCAGGACAGGGAGGGAGAGCCGAACAGCCAATCACTGGTCCGACACTCGACACGCCAAGATGACAGTCGGTGGAGAGAAACCATTCCGGGTTCAAACTTTGAAAAGTGCGGATGTGGTCTACAACACTCCGAGAATATTGTAAGTAACTTAAATTGAAAAAATAAGTAATTAAATATATAGACATAACATGTTTTATACATATAACCGTGATCCCACTGCAAGAAAATAGGATAATGGAGCAGTTAAATTGAAGAGTGTTTCACACCCGAAGGGAAATACACAAAAATCAAAGAAACCCTATTCGCAAAAGCGAACAAACGGAGATCGAGAAACTGCTGTGTATGTGGGGCTTGCCCTCTCTCTATCTGCCGTCCATAAATTTTTGGAAAATAAATAATAATATTAATGCGGTTTCGCGATCTCAGACTAGTCAGAATCCTTGATATAATCTCCTTGCCCACCAGATATATATTAAAAAATACATATTTGTTTCAGTTACAGTACTACAAATGGTTGGTTCCTCAGTTTAGGGGCTGCGACAACGCGGTCATGTAGTCCCGTGTACTTTGTGTGTGTGTAGAATCTGTCTGATAACCGGTGTTAATTGTGATGGCTGTATTAGTGTGTGTTATCTGTAATTCAGGCAAGGACTGCAGACGATCAATTTCAAGTAGTTCCTAATTTTTCTACCAAATGCTACCGTCAACGACACCTAGCTGTGAACTTGGATACTAGACGCCACCGCAATTGACACCTGACGGAGAACGTTGGAACTAATAGAGCGCTAATCAAATCTAACCTACAAATTTAGCTTCACACAATTGTAGTTAGTGGACGGCTCTTTTACATGACATAAATCTATGACATGGGCCCGTCGGCTTTACTTCCCCTCCTATGGAAGGCATACTGAGGGATTTTTTAACTCTCTTTACAAAAATCCGACGACTTCGGCCGGGTTTGAACCCGCGATCTTGGGAATAGAAGACCAGCATGCTACAAACTACGCCACCGAAGCCCCTAGTTACTACAAATGTTGTTGTTTGAGTCTTCAGTCTTTTGATGGTTTGATGCAGCACTCCATGCCTCCCTGTCCTGAGCTAATCGTTTCATCTCTACATAGCTACCACACCCTACATCCGAGGCAATCTGTTTAACATATTCTAACATTGCTCTACCCCTACAGTTCTTGTCCTCGACCCTTCCTTTCATAACTAAGCTTGCTATTCCTGGGTGTCTTAGCATGTGTCCTACTAACCTATCTCTTCTCTTCATTAGCAGTCGCCAGAAACATCTCTCCTCTCCCACTCGTCTTAATACCTGTTCTTACTACAAATAGGGAAAACAATATTTATCTCCATTTCACAGCAAAGCCGTGCTCGTTAATTTGTTCATCATGCCTGCACGAGAGAGCGGATAGTCCAGAGATCAAAGGTTTGAATCCTAGCACTGGCAGTGACCAGCCTGAGTGTGTTTGTTCCAAGAATGTTTCCACACTCCCACCAGGCAAATGCCGTGATGGTACTATGTTTCAAGCCCCGAAACATTTATCCCAATCGTTAACCCTAAAATTACAGAAATCCTATACACTCTACTCAAGTCACTACAAAACATAAACAGACAAATTCAGCACTCAGGCCTGATGATCAAGATGTCCCTAACCCCTTAAAAATAAATTAACAACAAGAAAGCTGTTGTTTCATTTTAGGTGCTTCGACATCGTGGATATTTCAGCCCCATATAGTTGGGTGTGTGTAGAATTCGTCTGATGACTTGTGTTATTGTGGTGTTTGTAATTGAGCCGGGGATAGGGAAGAACGTCGACATTTGCCTGAAGTAGAGATGGGGAAACCATAGAAAACCATCTCCATGATGGCCGAGGTGGGAATCGAACCCCACCTTTTCTCAGTTTTACCGCACTAGGCAGAGTGTACCTCGTTCCAAACCTCAGGGTCAGGAATCGAACCCAAACCTTTGCGGTGATAGCCAACAGAATGCTAACCGCTACACCACGAGGTGATACTAACAAGAGAGTCCCTACTTTAAAAACACGTTTCGAAGACACCAGAACGATCTCCGTAAGCTACTAGGTCAGCTCGCTGCAGTGCACCCCTTATTGGGCTGTCGCGAAGCGATCACGTATCAAACCCAGGGTCTGTCCGGTATTAGTATTCTATAGTTTTTGTTCTTACGTAACGTTTATGTATTGCTTAGGGACATGGGTGTGGCACATTATTCTAAGCGTGGGATTTAATCGGTGCTGCCAACGTATATTTGCTAAAAATCTCTAGTTGATAGTCAAGTCACTAGAATACTTTGTTAGCACTAGATATAGAAGTTTAGAGATTATGTTGGCATCACTGGATGAGGAAGCAGCGAATACTGGGATATAAGTAAGCGTCATTGATGCCTGGTGGCTTAGTGCAATGTGATTGCAGTGCCACAGCAAGTCGGACCTCACTTCGCAGCGACGCGACGACGCGACGTGCCGTGACGGCTAGCAACTCAAGGTGAGTTCCTCTAGATGAGTTCAGCCTTGCAGCCTCGTACTGCAGATGCATCATCATTAAGTACAAGATAACCAAATGTAGAACTGTCCGATTATGCATCCGGTGTTCAGGAAAATGTTTCCAGGACATTTTTAAAAAATGCCCTGCCCTTTGGATGGATTCACAGCTGTTCTGGAAAATGTTTTCAGGACTACAAAATGCCATGGTCTTCGGCTGGATGTTCCGAAGTTCTGGAAAAGTATTTGGGATATCAAAATGCCCAGGTTCTTGGCAAGATGTTCCGATGTTCTGGAAAATGTCTTCTGGAGATCGAAGAGCCCTGGTTCTTCGCTTGATGTTCTCGAAAAGGTTTTCGGAATATAGCGGCTTCGGTGGCGTAGTTGGTAGCATGCAGAAATGCTGTTCCCATGATAGCGGGTTCAAACCCGGCCGAAGTCGTCGTATTTTAAGAGCATTAAAATCCTTCAGTATGCCTTCCTTCGGAGGGGAAGTAAAGCCAGCGGTCCCATGGCATAGATTTATGGCATGTAAAAGATCCTTCCACAGACTAAACTTGTGCGAAGCTAAATTCCTAGGTTAGATTTCGTTGTAACGCTCTATCAAAGTTCCAACGTTCATCACTAAGTATCATTGACATCTGGTACTCAGAGTTGGAACTACTTGAAATTGAACGGAACTTTTAGCTCACCCTATGGGTGTCCGCCTGAAGCAGCTACAGCCTCTGGTGAGCCGAATATGTCCTCGGACACTCGCGACACTTAAAGACATACGACAAATAAATAAATAAATAAATTTTGGGATATCAAAATGCCCTGGTTCTTGACTGGATGTTCCAGTGTTCTGGAATAAATGTTCGGTATATCAAATTGCCCTAGCTTTTGGTTGGGCATCCCGGTATTCTGGGAAAAGTATTCGGGTTATCAAAATGCCCTGGTTCTTGGCTGGATGTTCCAGTGTTCTGGAAAAAAGTATTCGGAACATAAAATGCTCAGGGTTTTGGCCGGATGTCTCGGGAGTTCTGGAAAAAGTATTCGGAATGTCAAAAAGCCCTGATTCTTGACTGGTTATCCCAGTGTTCTGGAAAAAGTATTCGGAACAAAAAAAAATATCTGGTTCTTGACCGCATTTCCCGGTGTCAAAGACCTAGCAATTGGTGATCATGTACCCCAGGGCTAGATTTGTGACGGTACGCACCGGTACGCCGTACTCAAACCTCTGATCGGGGGAAAAGTCTAATATATAACATAATTTAATTTAGACCCTGACTATTATATGTCAAAAAACTGTATCATAATGATGGTCATTATAACACTATTTTACATTATGAAACAGTTTCTCCCACCAATCACAGCTCAAGAAACAGTTGTTTGACCAATTAGATAAGGTTAGCATCGCACCTGCGTTGAGTTCCAAGGCCTTTTAATTTAAATTTCACTGCGTTGCCTAGTGTCATAGTGGGGTAATGGAGGAGGCCATGGTCAAATACAAGGCATTGTCTGCGTCCCATGCGCTCTGTTCAGTACATAAAACTGGCGAAATATCGACAGATATTTATGAATATTTATCCTCGAACATAAAATAGTTATAATAATTATCGTCGAACATAAACAGTCGTATTGCAACTCGCCTATAATGGTAATTAAGACACTCGTATGCAAATTATAAAACTCGTATACGCTCATTTTATAAACATACTCGTGTCTTCATTATTGCCATTATAGCCTCGTTGCATAATGTACTATCATGACGAATAGAAGGAACTAGTGTGAGGACTCCGCCATTATAGCACGGTAGTTTGTGGTCCCGCCGCTACAAGCACTGCAAGCGATAATGTCCAACAACGTGTCCTGTTGTTGGATCGAGCCGGGTCTCAGAAAAGTGCGCGAGAAGTTACTGTGTGAGATATTTGTGTGAATTAAATTGAATTTTCTTTGCATTCAGGTCTTAAATTCAGTTCATTGTGTCTTGTGTACATCAGCGTTTTGTGTTGTGAACTTCAAACATATTTCTTATGCGACTTTGTTAATTTAATAGTTCAACATGCCGTACTGGTTTTTGCCTGGCTGTAAGTCAGGATATGGTAGAGTAGTTGACGATTTACGATCTTTTTCACCACCGAAGAATACAAATCAATTTGAACAAGAAGTTCCGTGAAGAACTATACAGCCTACTTTTCATGCCAATGATTATTCTACAGAATATGAACCTATCTAGAATAATGACGAAATTAAGTTGGTAATATCGAAATATCTAATTAGTTCAAAATATACCTGGTATAATGCAGCCTAATAGAGCACTACAGTTGGCAGCCCTGGTGACTGAATATATTTTTAGTTCCATCTCTTAAGGTACAGAATACAAAATTTGGTTGAAGTCCAATGGACGTTACATGCAGTTAGACACTGGATCTATCAGCACGCGTAAAAGCATGTTGCCAACACTGTCATGCGTGTGCTGGTCAGAAATAATCTGAAATATTATGATATTTTGTTGAGCCAATTTTGGATGAAATCCATTTGTTAGTATAGAAGTTACATGTATTTTAAAATTGGACATATCAGCAGGCATAGAATCATGTTGGCAGCACTGCCTTGTAATAATTACTCCAAATTAATATAGAATGTCAGGTGCTACACGTATGCAAAGTATAGAGTTGTTGGCTTGCATACTTTCTGATATATTGATATTAGGTTAAAAACAATATAGACAGCATTTATTAACCGTTGACAGCCCTGATTGCTCTTAACAATACTTATAGTCATATCTGTTATGGTAAGCATAGCACATACGAAATTTGGTTGAAATCCAACTGATAGTATAGAAGTTACATGTATTTAAAAATTGGTACTATCAGCAGGCTTATAATCATGTTGGTAGAACTGACGAATATATGTTATTCCAAATTAATCTAAAATGTCAGAATATACGTGTGCATAGTTTAAAGCTGTTGGCTTGCATACTTTCTGATATATTGGTATTTGGATAAAAATAAATAAATAGAGAGAGAGCAAATATTAACAGTTGGCAGCCCTGGTGGCTCTTAGGAATACGCTAAGTCATATCTGTTTATGTATAGATATTACATACAAAATGTGGTTAAAATCTAAGTGATATTGTAGAAGTTATATTCATTTAAACATTGGACCTATCAGAAGGCTTAAAATTATTTTGGCAACACTGTCATGGTTGGCCTCCTGGAAATTAAACTGAAATAGTCTTATCTACATGTGTGCCAATTTTGGAATAGCTCCCATGCATACCTTCCAAGATATCCAACATGGAGCTCAAATTTCTAGTGTTTTTTTCAGCAGTTGGTAGCACTGACATTATTTTCAAATATGGACGTGAGATATTCCGGTGCACATCTTTACTCATACTAAATTTGGTTTTGATTGCTGCAGCCGTTTAGGAGTTGATAGGGGGGGGGGGCACACACACACAGCCAGACAGACAGAAGGACAGACAGACAGACAGAAGGACAGACAGACAGACACACATTTTCCCGGATCGATCTCATAAGTCTACTTTTTCCTCATTTTTACAAAATGTGAAAAATGGGCCAGAGCTATTCCACGAAAGGATACGGAGTTAACGCGAAGTATTAGAATTCGTCAAATTCATTTCTCTGATGATTTGATAGTAAAATCAGGTAATTTTATAGTGAATGGTGAAGAAGTGGAAATCTCTCGTGTGTGGTGGAAGTTACGACCTGGAGCAGTGCCTCATTTTCCCCCTAATTTACCGAAGTAGTGAGAATAAGTCCCGTAAAGCTCCCAACAGGAAAAAGAATCTCGACACCACCAGTAAAAGATGAAAGAAGATTGAAGATGGGAGTGGAGCAACGAATGAGGCATTAAAAGGTCAATCCAGTGTTGTTAAGAATTTGGGTCATTCTAGTGTACTTACTGATGCTGAAAAGACTATAATATTGTTCAAAAGGCGCCTTAAGAATGCTAACCGTAATTTAATTCGCGTTAGATCCTGCCTTAACTCAGCAAAATCGAGAATTAATTTGCTGGAGAAGCAGGTTCGAAATTCACAGGCATTTAATTACAAAGATAACGATTACAGTGGCGGATCCAGGCCTTGCGAGGCCCTGGGCGATATGATAAGGTGGGGCCCACAACAATAGAAAAAAAATCGAATCAAATGGAAAATAGTTTGGTAATATTAATAATAATAATAATAATAATAATAATAAAATAAAGAATAGTTACAATATTTTGAATACACTACAGTACATTATTTTAATAATATGAAAGAAACCTTTATGTCCCTTTGAATAAGATTATGTAAACAATGAAATATTAAAATATTACTTTGCGACTTTTTTCCCGGCTGAAGTCTTCTATTATTTCACTGAAATCTTAACTTGCTAAACGGTCACGAGAGGTCATAGCTACACTGAAGAAAGGAATATGAATTATAAATTAGTTTGAAAAGTATACTTAATTAATTAAATGTAGAAAAATCCATGGCGCGGGCCCCCCCCCCCCCCCCCTAGGACGGCGGAGCCCTGGGCGGTCGCCCTCCTCGCCCTCTCCTGGATCCGCCCCTGATAACGAATACCTTAGCAAGAAGGAAAAGATGATAATAGACACTATGCTCAAGAAATGCCAGGAAAAATCTCGCAATGGAATGAGGTACAGCAATGAATTCGTTTTAGAGTGTTTATTGTTGAGAATAAAATCACCGAAAGGATTCCGTCATTGTCGGCGACATAATCTCTTGCCTCTGCCTTCAGAAAGTCACTTGAGAAAACTTTGTAAAGGACTAAAGTGCCCTTATGGAGTTATTGCGCATAGTATAAATGCTATTTCAGACTATTTTAAGGAAGAAAAGAATGATAATTCACGTTACGGTGTTGTAATTTTCGAAGAAGAGAAGCTAAGAGAAGAAATCGAGTTAAATAGCTTTTCTGATAAAGTAGATGGATTAGTTGATTTAGGTGAACACACACCTGACCTCCAGAATAACGTACTTGCAAATCACGCTCTAGTGTTCATGTTCGTACCTTTCATGCATATATTGGGTGCAGCCAGTTGCTGTTTATGCAAGCGGAAATGCTACTCCAGGGGACATTCTAGCAAAAATTCTAAGTCTAGGTGATTTTGCAGTTAGAAGAGGCTGGGGCGAGGGTGGCTGGCTTTACTTGTGATGGTAGTCAATCAAATAAAAAGGCCAGGAATTCGTTAGGAGTCAGTGGCAAGACAAGCTCTCTACAACCTCACATCCTTAATCCTGCAGATGTTACGAGAAAGATCTGGGCTTTCTCCGACTGTATATTCCAGGAATCGGTGTGTTCCGTAACATGTAATGAAGACCGTAGTTCTTATTTCCGTGAATTATATTTTCCAATGTGCCCTGCCATGCTATTTTAATTGTAACCGCTAATTACTTTTTAAAAGAGTATTAGTTATAAAGTAATTAGTTTCCCTTAGCACCATCCCTAAGACCAGCTGACCCCGGCTGTGTGGAACTTGTCCACTCTAGCGCTGCCTGGCGGGGCGCGCTTGAACTTCAGGAGTCTTCTCACTTTCTCCTTCTATTCGTCATGGTACTATTTTAGAACTGTGGAACGTTAGATGTAAGTCAATGTCAACTTGGTCTTTGACCCGACTGTACTTCAAAGTGCATGGAATCTTGGCTGATTCGAGGACGGCACTCCGCTCTGGATACTAACAGCAAGTGAGAGAGAGAGAGGAGGCACATACGACATATTTTCTAAACATCGGCCTATTGTATAAACTGTGAGGTAAAACATGTACCTTTTATAATCCCTCCCTATATTATTCTGCTAGGGTCCCATTCCAGTTTTGTACCGAAAATAAGGTCCCATTAACACCAACTTACACATATGGGGTACCTACAGGTTCAGCATAACCCAATGCGTAAGCGAAACGTACTCACTTACTCTTTAAATGCCTCACAATTAAATAAATACCTTAAAGCATGTATATTTACCATGAAATAATGAAGGAATGCAACACGGTAACCATGGTAACAGAATCTCGCAGGTCCATATATTTCTGTAAGACGCAATGCAATTCCAATTATTACATTACTGTGAAAGTTTCCAGACGGTTATAAGGTTATCACTGAACCAAATTAAGCTGTACAATCCATCACTACATACAGTATAATGCGCTTAAGGGGTCAAGGAGCACTCGAGAATTTTTTCACGCAATTTTCTCGTGTGAGTGTGGTACGAAAGGTATTTTTCACCCGACTATAAAGGGTCTCCGAAAACCACATTTAAAGGCCCTTAAATTAACAGTGTCTGTGATATTCCCAG
This sequence comes from Meconema thalassinum, assembly GCA_946902985.2. Lineage (NCBI taxonomy): Eukaryota > Metazoa > Arthropoda > Insecta > Orthoptera > Tettigoniidae > Meconema > Meconema thalassinum. The sequence goes on from OX336391.1 coordinate 208,909,333, forward strand.
AAAACTAACTTCGCTCTGATATAGGCCTACCAATGAAGGAATGACAAACCCCTAACCACTGCACCAGTAGCTGAATTGATAAAGTCTGATTATTCATACCAAGGATAAATCAGTCATAGCATTCATGATTAGATTTTGATAAGTGTACTCTTTACAACTAGAATATTCGCGGGCGAAGCTGCGACGGGTATTGCTAGTAAATAATTATTTCATAAAGCTGTAAAGACAAAATTATAAAACTAGAAATAAAAGATTGTTGGTGACCATGTGTGCATTTTCAAACTGAATGTATTTAATTTTTTAAATTACGTAAAAATAAATACATTGAAATAATCTAGGCCTATATTGTTTGAATGGTAGCCTAGTTGGCCTACATTAAAATGTAATATAGGCCAACGGCTATGGTAAGAAAAATGTTGCTACAGCGGTCTCAATTTAATTTAAAATTGCAATCAAAATTAGATTGCTATTTTGTCCACTGATTAATTTTTAAAGCCCCCCCCCAGGGGCTCACATCTAGTGGGACGTGGGTTGGCGACCACGGGGCCCCTTCTGAGTCCGGCATTGCTTCCACTTACTTGTGCCGGGCCGTCTTCTTTCCTGTCGACCTCACTTGGTCAACTCTTGTTCTCTTCCTACCCCGACGGTATAAGGGTATCCAAGGCCCCTTGGATAGTTGTTAGTTTTAGTTATAGTTCACATTTCATTATCATCTTCACGATCACCCAAACCATTAGGGGCCGATAACCTTAATTGGCCCTTGTCTCATCTTTTCTGATACCCTCCTTCTGTGAGGGGTCAGCCTTCTTTTTCTTTTCCTGATATCTCCTGCCTTCTGCTCAAGGCGCTCAAGGAGGCAGGGTGTATGTAGCCCCATCACTTCTGGTGCACTCTGGATATTGCTACCCCCTTAGGGGCTCACGGCTGGTGAGTTCGGGAGTTGGCAACCCCGAGGGATTCCTGAGCTGGGTCCGGTTTTCCCCCCTTTTATCCATTACCTGTGGGGTGGGGAGGACCCTCTCCTCTTTCACTTTCCTATCTGCCTTTTATGGCTCTCCTTCCTTCCAAGTCCTTCAATCCGCATTCTTCGAGGGTTTAGTGCATTTCTTTTCCTCCTGTCCTTTATTTGCCTTATTCTCCTTTTGTTTTCCATTTCTTCTTCTAGTATATAAGTTAGTTGTTAGTTTTAGTTATAGTTCACATTTCATTATCATCTTCACGATCACCCAAACCATTAGGGGCCGATAACCTAGATGTTAGACCCCTTAAAACAGCAATTATCATCATCATCAATTTTTAAAGGTGTTCATAAAAGCGTATAAATATCGTTTTTAGAACTCTATATTTCAATATTCCATAAAGCCCCCCTTCCATTCTCCCGCCACCACCCGGTAGTCCCCAGTACCGGAACCTCTTATTTTACAAATCAAGCTCTGATGTACCCTTTCCATAATCTTCGCATCCCCTTTTATGTAGATCTGTTGTTGATAATTCATTTAGTAGTATGGGCATTGTGTTCATTCTGCCCCGAGTACTTTGGTGTGTGTCGGATTAGTCTTGATTACTTGAGTTATTGTGTTGTCTATTACAGTGCCTATTTGTAACTCAGACTAAGAATGGGAAGGAGGCAACCGTGACATTAAATTAGGAACCACCCACGCATTTGCCAGGGACAGAACCACTTCTAGGATGGCTGACGTGGGAATCGAATCCATCGCTTGTCAGTTTCGTATCACGAGGCTGATTGTACAACGTTCCAAACCTCCGACCAAGATTAAATTTCTTGACAGGGCTAAGAATCGTACTCTGTCCTCAGGGATGACAAGCAAGAATGCTAGCCCCTACACCACAAGGTGGTCTATGATATACCGCAGGGACCAGTGGCGCAAGGCTAATACATGTGGTTTATGGGTCACATCTTCACCGGCACACAAGAATTTTCTTAGAGGGAAAAGGTGGGTCCTGACTATATTCTGATAATGTATCTAATGTACAGGGTGTTTCAATAATGCACGGAAATTTTTCAGGGTTAGAATCTACACGTGTAAGGGATGAAAAAAGGCATATACGCATGTGTTCGGAAATGAACGTTTATTGAGATATTAGATATGGCAATAGATTATGCTCCTGTCAGTTTAGTCGTAATGTCTCTAAACACCTGAATGAGCGGTATCCTAATCACCAGATAGATAGAGGTGGACTGATTGTTTGGCCTCCACACTCACTGAACTTAAACCCATTGTAAGCTTTGTTTGTTGTGGGGGCGTTTTACGTCAATACTGTACCCAACTGCTTTGGACGATAATGTAACACGTCATGCTTGGATTATGCAGGATTGTCAAACCCAGGCATGTGTGTACCTTAATGTGACGACGACAACCAGTGGGTAGGCATTTCAAACACCTCGTGAAAGATACTAATAATTTTTCGACACGTGTGTATGTCACTGAACTCCTCCTAAACGACTGGACCAATTTTGATGATTTTTTTTATGTATGTCAGAGTGGGTCCATGTATGGTTTAGATTCACAATTTGACCCGATGGGTGGAATGAACACAATTTTAGAACCACAATTTACACACAATTTTAGAACCACAATATACAGTCAAAAACAGTCATCATGGAAACCGCTAGCCTTGGTGAAAGATGATGTCTTTGGACTGTTTGTCTCTGCACGTTAGAGCCACCTGGTTTCAACCTGTGCAACTACCGCCATTCCTTAGGCTTCTTTTATTGTTGCATGCTACATGCCACATGCCAAGCATGAGAATTAACATTGGTCAAATGGGACCATTTTATAGTAATGTTCTGCTCCCTTCTCGCGGTCAGTTTCTCCCACCAGGCATGTGACTGAGGCGAGTCGGGACAAGCGGGTGGCCGCCACGCCTGGCATGTCCCGCCACGCGGGTGGGACCAACGCCTTATGGGAATGTTTATAGTTGACGCGTCATGCCGAGCGGTTCAGTACAGTTTGTATTCTAGTTGAGTGTTAACCCTGGACAATGGAGGCTGGATTAGATACCGAAGTGCTCATCAGTGAAGTGCAGTGTAGACCGGTGTTATGGGATCCAAGCAATGAAGACTACAAAAACCGAGATCTTCGGAATAAGGCGTGGGAGGAAATCTGCAGCATTATCATCCCTACGTATGAAGAAAGTGGTGACAATCTCAAGAAAAAAATTAGGTGAGTTCTCATTTTCTATTAGTATCTGTTTGTTTGAATTACAAACTATACCGTAGCAATTAGTTTTATTACATAGTCTACCATTACAAACCAAAAATACATAATATCCGAAATCAATCATTTACAGTCTAGATTTTTGATTCCTGCCATGGCATGCTGCCAACACTCACGAAGTACTGAGAGTAATGGTCCCTTATAGGTGCACTTGACATACAAATTCCCCTGTCGCGTGGTCGTGGTCCGAAATCTTCAAATCCGGTCACAGTGAGTGTATCTTCATAGGTAGTTGAAACCATCTCTTATTCTAGTGGAGTTGTGCAAAACACAGCAGGCTTTTACAATGTCAACTGCAAGATTTGTGTCAACGTTTAGAGGACGATGAAAAATTCGCCATTTGTTGCTTAAAATTAAAATTCCGAACGTGCACTCAATATATCTTCGAGCTCGAGTCAATCGATAGTTGAATATTCTCTTGTTGTGGTTCAGATGTTTTCTGGAATAGGGTCTTAGTACACATTCACTAAGAGAGAAAGCTTCACCTGCAACTAATACGTAAGGGACTATAGGGTTCACAGTTCCTGGCAGTGGTCTTGGTGGAGGGAAGTCAAGCAATCCGTTTGTCATCTTATTCCAAAATAAACTACTTGAGAATACAGTGGAATCACAATTTCTCCCATAAGCTCCTACGTCGATGAAAGTAAAACAGTAGTTGGCATCACAAATTGCCATTAAACAAATTGAAAAAAATGTTTGTAGTTTATAAAAAGTGACCCACTGTGCTGAGGCAATGAACTAAACGAATATGCTTGCCGTCAACCGCCCCCACACAGTTCGGAAAGTTTGCTTTACTTTCAAAGTCACAGCTGATTTCTCTCCATCCTTCTGCAGACGGTTGAGCCATGCAGTCATTTCTCAGCACTGTCCACAATATCATACATACTTCACGTACTATTTTGGAAATAGTTGTTATGCCCATTCTGTATGTGTAGTGAAGATCGGTGAATGTATTTCCACTTGCGAGATACCTGAAAATAATAAAAATTTCTATAGCATAGTTTACGTGCTTGTGCCTATGGTTCTTTACATTCTCCTCTGTTTCTTTGCAGTTGAAGAACTTCGATCCAGATGGAAATCATCAAGAGATTCATACATGAAGGTAAAAGGGAAAGCTAAAGTTCTAAAGACTGGGTCAGCGCCATCAAAACCGATAAAGTATATCTATTATGAACAAATGAAATTTTTAGTAAGTTTCAGCAGAGGCCTACTAATACTAACTTTCACCCTGAAACGTCTGAAGACGCTGTCGACAATTACATCGAAGGTGATGAAATGCGTGATAATCCTTCAGTTACGGAAAGTGGTGTCGGAAGGGAGCTCAACAAAACTGCTAACATTAAAGAGAAAAAGAGGCAACAAATGGACTCTTTAGGGGAAAATATGTTGAGGTTATTAAAAAGCAGCAAAGAAACAGAAGACGATGCTGACCGGTCTTTCCTATTATCCTTACTTCCACATGTGAAGGCTTTCAATGAAGACCAAAAATGAAATTTCCAAAATGAAGTGCTCCAGTTAATAATGAATATCAAACGCAGAAATTATGCACCCATCGCTCCAAATGTTACTCTTTCCGGAAACATGAATTAAGCATCCTACCCTCATTATGATTCCTATAATGCACACTATACAACACAAACTCTTGCGGGTCAGTCCCAGCTGTGTTATGACCCACACCAACCTTCTACTTCATCTGTGCCTGATCCAGGTCAATCCCAAATTAACTATAACCATCCACATCAACGCCAGTCTTCGTCTGTTTGCTTAGATGAATCGACACATTCTTGGGAATCAGCAAGTACCGATTAGTTCTTCATGTGAAATTACAAATAAGCAATATACATGATCCGACAAAGGACAATGAACATTAATCAAAGTTAAATTTTAAAATACAAATATAATGTTAGAAATAATGTACAATTAGTTGTTTAGTTGTTTATATGGTATTTTATATATTATCCTTTCAAGCATTTAATAAATCTGTAGATTAAAGAATTTAAGAATGTAATTCTACGTGTGTCTATGACAAACGAAAAATACACATGCCTCAAAGTTACACAAAACCGCTCCATTGGACGAATGGGCATGGAGTGGTTTCTTGTAATTTGGAACTGACATTCTATTTTTCCAAATAATTCGTCAAATGATTTTGGGGCCATCCTAAAATAATTGAAGAACTTTGTTTCGTCTTCTCGTAGATCAGTGTAAAGGGTTTCGAAAGCTCCTATCACATCTCTTTGAATGTTAAGAGGATGGACACTAAAACGCCGTTTCCTCTTCTTCTTTCTCGCCATTATCTCGTAGAGGTACGGAGCTGCGATCACTTTAGTTGTCAACCCTGCCATAGTAAATGCTCGACTGATGCCAAACTATAAAAGGGTGCTTTCCCAAGGCGCACGCCACATGCCTGGCTTCGAGCATGTGGCATGTAACTATAAAAGGGGCCTTACACTTCGCATATGTTTTGTACCACAGGTGGCGGTGATGTCGATTTCTTTGTTAGTCTCTGCGCGTTAGAGCTACCTGGTTGCAACCTGTGCAACTATTGCCATACCACCCGTGGCGGAAAGTTATGTTTTGTACCATAGGTGGCGGTGATGTCGAATTCTTTGTATAATACGTAGGCTTCAAAACATGCACAATCGCTTGCATCGTACTTTGGCGTTGTTTTGACATTTCAATAAACAACATGTAATTTTCTGTGTGGCGTTGCGATCAGGTTCTAGAAATGTTTTGATTATTTTTTGCCAGGGTCTTCTTTCCACCCTAATTCTTCCAAGTCCCGTTCCCTTGGCAGTGCTTTCTTCTTAGAAGTATATGAAAAATTGACTTTCTGAGAATAATTCATTGCTATTGTTTTGACATTTCCATGACGGCTCATCGAAAATAAACAACATACAACTCAAATGTAAGTCACTTACTGTATATTTATGTAATGTGTGCTCATTACAGAATGCAAATGCGTAAGGTGCAGTATTGAAGTGAATATCTTACAGAATCTTCCATGAATTCCAATTACATACATGTGCATTCAATGAGAATCAATCTAACCTCAAACTTATTTCCTTAATTATGTTGCTGATTATGTAACATTTACTGACAACAATTCACGGAATTTAATCAACATCCATAAAATTCGAATATAATAATTTACTTCTATTTATATGTTGTGTATTCATTAAAGAACAATGCCACGTCTTCGTGGACGAGGAGAGAATATTGGTCGACGTACATGTAATTCACAAATAGTCCACAACCGTCGGTTAAATAGAACGTCAGAAGATCAATTGACGGACAGTGACAATTTAAGAGACCAGGTTGCAAACACACGTGCAAATGAAAGTAGAGAGCAATGCAACGAACGCCTTCGAGTTAATGCATTGAGACAAAGAGAGGCGCGTCAACGAGCCACAGACGCACACCCAGCACATGAACTACAGCGTCTGCAGGTAAATCGCGCAATGACACGTGAATCACTTCTCCGCCTTGCATTCGAATAGGAGTCGGACATGGACTATTCGTCACATTCACAAATTGTCATCGGCGCTATGGACAAAGAATGCCAATACTGCCATGCAATCAAATACAAAGGTGAATCAGCCGGTTTCTGCTGCGCGTCTGGAAAAGTTGTACTGCCACCATTGAACTCGCCACCAGAACCATTGAAAACAATTTTGGCTGGAACCACACCTCAATCAAAATTGCTTTTGCGTAAAATTCGTAAATTCAATTCTTGCTTCCAAATGACATCATTTGGGGCAACAAAAATCGTTAAAAATTATGATAGTCGCAATTTTGAATCAACGTTTAAAATTCAGGGCCAAGTATATCATCAAATTGGCTCTTTATTCTCAATGCCTGATACCTATCCAAATTTCTTGCAAATCTACTTCATTGGCGAGGAGGAGAAACAAATAAACACACGCTGCCAATACAACCACATCGAGCAGATGGAGGAGCGAGAAATTGTGACGACTTTGGAAACGTTCTTGCGAAATCACAACCAGTTGGTCCAGTTATTCAATACCGTTTCAAAGAGAATGAAAAACGACAACTACATGAGCATCATCAAAGCAGACAAAGCACCATCTGGAGAACACGCAGGCCAATACAAACCGTTGATGAAGTTGCAATTGTTATGGTTGGCGAAACATACGAACGTCGAGATATACGAATCCAACGCAGAGATACCGCGGTGCAGACAATTCAAGACAGTCATCGTTCTTACGACGCTATGCAATATCCATTGATATTTTGGGAAGGAGAAGATGGATATCATTTCAACATCATACAAAGAAATCCAGCGGCAGGTACAATCTAAACATTATTTTCTCTTTTCTTCATCTGTACGTTTTTGTTTTTAGTTTTTTATTTATATTTTCACTTTGCAGGTGCAGAAACCAACAAGAAAGTCAGCGCAATGAACTTCTACGCATTTCGCTTGATGATTCGTGCCAATGAAGACAACACCACTCTCCGATGCCGCCAGCTGTTTCAGCAATGCATCATTGATATGTATGCGAAAATTGAAAGCGAGCGATTACAGTATAGCAAGTATAATCAGGCGAAGCTGCGTTCTGAGGAGTACATACATTTGCGTGATGCTGTTGTCAGTAACGTAGATGGAACAACTAATTTCAAAGACATTGGTACCACATATATTCTTCCATCATCATATATTGGTAGTCCACGTCATATGCAAGAATACATTCAAGACGACATGACTTTCGTGCGCGCGTACGGCCGACCAGATTTGTTCATTACATTTACGTGCAATCCAAACTGGTATGAATTTAAATTTCCTTATTGCCAGGTCAAACAGCAATACATCGCCATGATATCACTGCTCGTGTCTTCAAACAAAAATTAAAATCCTTAATGAACTTGATTACACATCACTCTGTATTTGGCGAAACGCGTTGCTGGCTCTATTCTGTTGAATGGCAAAAACGAGGTCTGCCACACGCACATAGTTTGATTTGGTTAGTCGACAAAATACGGCCAGACGAAATTGATAAAAATTTTTCAGCAGAAATTCCGGATCGGAATATCGATCAAGAGTTGTTTCAGATTGTTACCGCTAACATGATCCATGGTCCATGCGGTACTCGAAACATCACGGCGCCGTGCATAAACAATGGATAATGTACGAAGCGTTTCCCAAAAGAGTGTACTGTATATACGACACAATCATTAATATCGATGGTTATCCATTGTATCGTCGCAGAGACACAGACAATGGTGGCCAATCATATCAATTGCACATGTCAAACGGTGGAATGGTTGACATTGACAATCGCTGGGTGGTTCCGTATTCGCCATTGCTGTGCAAAACCTACAAAGCACACACAAACGTTGAGTTCTGCAGTTCGGTGAAGTCCATTAAATACATTTGCAAATACGTTTATAAGGGCAGCGATATGGCCGTATTTGGTGTTCAAAACGTAAATGATAACGACGAAATAACGCGTTATCAAATGGGCCGATATATTAGCAGCAATGAAGCTGTTTGGCGCATTTTGAGATTTCCCATACACGACAGATTCCCTGCTGTTATACATTTGGCCATGCCCCTTGAAAATGGACAGCGTGTTTACTTCACTGAAAAGACTGCTCTACAACAAGTATTAACTGCCCCAAAAACCACACTCACTGAGTTTTTCGAACTATGCAACCGACCAGGTGTTTTGGGTCAATTCGCAAAGACATTACTGTATACTGATGTGCCACGATATTTCACGTGGAACAAACAGTCAAAAAAGTGGGACCCACGAAAGCGAGTTTTCCAGTACAAGGATATGACGGAATATTTATGGAAAACGCATTAGGCCGATTATACACAATCCATCCAAAGCAACGCGAATGCTTCTTGCGTTTGTTGTTGGTTAACGTTCCTGGACCAACGTCATTTCAATACTTGCGAACAGTCAATGGCATTTTGTACGACACATACCACGATGCATGTCGCGAATTGCATTTGCTGGAAGATGACAACCATTGGAATCTCACACTTGCAGATGTAGTACTGAGTTTCTCTCCTCATCAAATTCGCCAATTATTCGCCATATTGTTGACATGTTTTCCATCGCAAGCTTCTGTTCTCTGGGACAAATATAAAGGTTTCATGAGCGAGGACATTCTGCATCGCATTCGGACCGCTGATCAAGATCCCAATATAAATTTTTCGCCAGAAATATATAACGAGGCGTTAATCAAGATTGAGGATATTTCCATTCTCATTTCCAATATGCCACTCATTCATTTCAGTATGCCATCGCCTAACCGCCCAACAACAGACATCATTAACAACGAAGTTCAGCGCGAACAACAGTTCGATGCGGGCTATCTGACTACTTTCGTTAGAAATAATGAACAAATGCTCACAGCTAAACAAAAGAACATATACGGTCGACTTAATTTGTCAATTGCAGCACAACAAGGCGGATTTTTTTTTCGCACCAGGAGGCACTGGCAAAACATTCCTCATCTCACTGTTACTTGCGCGCATTCGATCACAAAATCATATTGCGTTGGCAATTGCTTCATTAGGCATTGCAGCGACTTTACTTGATGGTGGACGGACTGCACATTCAGCACTCAAGTTGCCATAGAACGTTCACACAAATCCAGACGCAATGTGCAACATAAAGAAGCATTCCGGCATGGCTCAAGTTTTGCAAAAATGCAAAATCATTATCTGGGATGAATGCACTATGGCCCGCAAGCATTCACTTGAAGCACTCGATAGAACGATGAAAGATCTCAACAATAATAAGACTTTTCGGTAGTGCTCTTCTGGTGCTGTCCGGTGATTTCAGACAAACATTGCCAGTAATTCCACGCGCCAAATATGCTGACGAAATTAACGCATGTTTGAAACAAACACCTATGGCAAAATGTCAACACATTACGACTTACCATAAATATGCGTGTTCAACTACGAAACGATCTATTGGTACTGTCATTCTCCGAACAATTGCTCAACATTGGAAATGGAAAAATCCCATTGCATGGAAATACACAATGCACCAAATTTCCAGACAATTTTTGCAACATGATAGCCACGAAAAATGCTTTGATTGAAAGCATATTCCCAAATTTGCGCGCTAATTACATTAATCATGCTTGGCTACGTGAACGAGCTATTTTGGCCGCAACAAATAACGATGTTAACGCAATTCATTTCAAAATACAGCAGTTACTGCCTGGCAATGAAATGTCATTCAAATCGATCGACACTGTTGTCGATCCTGACGAAGCAGTCAACTATCCTGTTGAATTCTTGAATTCACTGGATTTACCAGGAATGCCACCACATATCTTGCAATTAAAAATTGGTTCACCAATCAATTTACTTCGGAATTTAAATGTACCAAAGCTATGCAATGGCACGCGATTGGTCATAAAAAGAATCATGGGCAATGTTCTTGAAGCTACCATTTTGAACGACAAATTTCAAGGTGAAGATGTTCTCCTGCCACGGATCCCCATGATCACCTCAGATTCGCCGATTACATTCAGACGCCTGCAATTTCCAATTCGCTTGGCATTCGCAATGACTATTAATAAGTCACAAGGTCAAACAATGTCCATTTGTGGGTTAGATCTAGAAAATCCCTGCTTCTCACATGGCTAATTATATGTTGCGTGTTCTCGCGTTGGTAAACCATCATGTTTGTTCATTTATACACCTCAGGGATTGACGAAAAACATTGTTCATCAACTCGCATTAAGATAAAAACAAAATAAAAATTATTTCTTTTAGTTTTAAGATTCAACATTTATTTCACTACTTTACTCTTTTTAAAGTAATAAGAATATGACTGCCAAGGAAATTATTTTATTTTATTTTCTTTAAAAATCAATGTCAAAATTCTCTTACTTCAACGAAATTTATTCAAATATGTTCGCAGAACCCGCTCTATACACTCGGGCAGGACAACGTCTGCCGGGTCAGCTAGTATACATATATATACACACACACATACATACATACATATATACTGCACCCGTTCATCCGAGGTGTGCGATGACCCATCTGCCATTACATCGCATACCTGGCTTCCCAGGCCAGAGTGGAGTTAAATGAACATGAAATCAAATAAGGAATGTGTCGGAAATTCAGTTGAAATTATCACAAAAGCAGAGGGTAACACGAGATAAAGTATCTCCAGGGTCGTTACGGGCTTAAATTTAATCAAAACAACAAATAGAAATGGGCGCCATCAACTGAACCCCTAGCAAACCACATCCTTTCTGGTTAAGCCTTAATTAAGACAAAGGAAAGGATTGGGAAAACAACACCATCATCAGATCACAACTAAAAGAAAATCAAATTTATTTAAACTTAAATAGTCAGACAGAAAAAATAAACACAAACCCTGCCTAAGAGTATGGTCGAATGCAAACGTTAGGTTGTTATAGTCCTCAAAATCGAACCATCTCTGTGCTATTTCAAAGTATTTTCCATCCACATAAAATATAAAAATTTACTAAAGTTCGCTTGAGTTTTCAGGGCCACCGTAGCACTATGCCTTTGCGTCACTGACATTTCGTGATCCCTGAGACCTAACCTTTCTTTAATTTAACATCAGTAATGTGGATGTCAAGAAATATGAATCTGTCTAACAAAATATCCTAAAAACACATATATTCTAATATTAACTCATTTCTATGGCTTAAATGGCACTAATCAATGCTGGAAATCCCAACAATTGCTCCTAAAAATCTAACAATTAATTTATACACCATATTTACACTATCACTGATTATTGCTTGGTTGTGAATCAAAGAAAACTTCACTATTCATTGGTTATCATCATCATTATCATATCAAAATTAAATATTTCTCACATTAGTTCTCATCCCAATATTCGTTATATTCAAGTCAGAATAATTAATTTATTACCATCAAATCATTTAAATGAATATTATATTCATCAATTCATTATATTATTCAATTATCCACACACTCTCATTTCATTATCTCATTCAAATTAAATTATCTAAATTCATCCATTTAAATTGTTTAATTCATTAATTCAAGTTGCAATTCATATTTCTTATTTAAATTTATTTAAATTCATTTATATTTCATTAATCATCAGCTTCTTTAATTAATTATCACCCTTTAATTCAGTTATTCATCAGCTGTTTAATCACCTATTAATTTATTTAATTCAGTTAATTTATTCAACCTTTAATTCATCAATTCATTTAATTCATCGATTTATTCAAATTTTAATTTATCAATTTATTCAAATTTTAATTCATTCATTTATTTAAAATTTTAATTCATCGGGTCAGATCCTTAATGTGCTTAAACTTCAGATTATTATTTCATGAATTATTATTATCAGAAAATCTTGGATTATCAAAATTATTTATTTATTTAATTTCCTAAAAAATTGTTTAATATAGGTTATAGAACGTTGTCTTACAGTTTTATCAGTTCCAAGTTATATCTCGCATTTAATTATCATGCCAAAATAATACGTTGCCTTCACAAAACCACGTTGGATCTCACTATCCAAAACTTCACCATTTAATCTCACTTTGTCAAATACCATATTTGAATACCATAATTATTCCATATAACACCATAATTATTAAGCGCACAGCATGAATCTCCAAAAATATGCTATACTGGGTTCAACAACCTCATGTCTGCCTCAAAATTAGCATTGGCAACATTGCAAACTTCCACTTGGCCACCTCCAAAAATACCTATCAAAAATACTTCACATAATCACGTTGCATGATCCACAAAATATATAACTGGCTTCAAATGATTAACGCACACAATCTCCAAGAACTGTAACTAATCTGGTCATATCTAGACAACTTCTTAAACAATAAGGAAAATTACCTTAGTAATCGTAATCCAATTCAAGATCTGGTTTCAATTAGAGCACAAATTCTCTTAAGATCCTCAAGATTTACTTCAAAGAAAAACACCAATGTGTTATATTACCTCACATCAAAAATATCTAATACTGATCTGCCTCAAAATAAATTCTGACCATAAATGATTCATCTTACAAGATTCAATTACTTGAAATCCTTCTCAAAGGTATCAAATCACTCACAAAGAGTATCAAAAGTATCAGCTGTTAAATGAATATACTCTCAAAAGAGTATTGCAACAAAATATTGGATTGGCAAAACAAGAATTACAAAATGTAACCCTGCTGACATTTATTTTTAATTTATTTGACAAAATTCGACTAATGTGTGACTGGTAGTTTCTTGTTTAATCCTCTTACGATCATAAGTACACTCGGATGATAAAATGAGACCCTCGACTGGCAGGTAAGGTGAGTGCCACCACACAATCGCTTAGAGCGACAGGCCCCGCCTCGTAGACTAACATGATAATGCCATCACACAATTGCTTAATGCAACAGGCCCCATCTCGTGGACTAATGAGTGAATGTACATGATTGGAATCAACAAGACTCTATTTGTCACATAAAAGCGATAAGCATTCACTTGAGTTAATAAAATTTTAATATCACCAAACAATCCAACAAAAAATCCCTACTGATGAATTATACATAGGTCGCTAGTATGCAATGAACTGACGAAATAATTTAAATTATCCAATTGCAGATCACGAGTTCGAAACACTCGCTAAAAATATCCATAATCAAGAAATACTATCCTCACAGAAAAATATAAAGACCAAAATCCTGTCTAATAAAGTCAACCAATGGTGAGAACGTCGTATAAATGTGCCTGCCATATCATATGGTAACACCATATTTTAGCAAATGGAGCAATAAAATATCTAAGCCATGTCGAAAAATAATAGTAGCACTCCTACTAGAAATATATACAAGTATGCCCAGTGTTCATGAAAAATCATATCAGGAATGCCATAACTCTTACAATATCTTCATATTCCAGATGTTAATATAACTCAAAGATCGCCGATAATCCACGTGTTTCACAGATTTCTCGCTAGACCGACGAAAACGCTGTATCACCCACTGAACTAACGCTTGACTCCATCCAAGTGAATTTGATGTAATATTTATCCTCTTCGTCAGGAACTGAATCCATCGCTCTGTGGTGCCATCACGTCTCCGTATCCGCCTAGCCCGACATGATGAACTGAAGATTATACATCATGGATATTGTCCAAACTCTTCCACAAAAGTTCATAAATGCAGAGTACCCCATACTCTTCGAATATGTCACGCCACTGCTCCATAAACTATTCGGTTGGCATTCGACAATAATGTTAATCTCCACAGCGGCTGAATTTCACTGGTAGAAAAAATAAATTATCTTGAAAAGTGTACTGATTTGTCAAACACCCTGTATCTGTGTTCGTAACTGAGATATTTCATAACTGTTCATGCCTTGTAACCATTATGCTGCACGTGCCACTATTCACAAAGTGCATACGCTTATAACTTTTCACTTGCCAAAAGCAGTAATGTTGGACTGACCCCATGGTCGCCTTAAATATTTCGGTCTAAATGCATCATAAAATATGCCGTAATACCGCTGAAATAAGTTCAAGTCCATTTAAATGTCCATAATATAAGTGTATAATTGTAATTGGACTGCACAATTGGACTGTCGAAACACAAGTCCAAACGTCTTAAGCCTGACAAAATGTCAAAGTAATGTTCAGCTGCTTGACTATCGCCTGATTGTAAAATGTCGGCCACAGCACGACACGTTCCGCCTCACTGTCCTTGTACAATATGAGGTTGAATACTGGCCTCATTATACTGCTTCGCTGTGCTGTAATACGTTGAGAATGTAGCTCAAATTATGTTCTCAATCCTATCGTAATGCTGCGTATTGCTTCGATAAACTTTAAGCTTGGAAAAGCATTGCTGTTTCACGTAACTATTACTGCGATGCTGAAATGACATGTGCCTGAACACCGGCTTTCTCACTCAAGTTCACGGCTTGTATAACCTGCCTTGCGGATAGCGTGCGCTCCAACAGCGAACTCCTACCACTGCGCTGCAGGCTTCGCCTGGCGACTCTCTCTCCCGCACGTAACTTGATGTATCGCACTGCCTTGTTAACTGTTCTCTTACCGCACGATGTGATCTGCTTAGCTTGACTGCTGGAATAATTCTTTCTGCTGGTGTCACCGCGTTCGGCTGCCTCGCCCTGCTCTAGCACGTGACTTCCCCTTCCTTCCGCTGTTTGACGTCACAGCTCTAACCTCGACCACTATTATATCGGCTATTAAGTTATAACATAACTTAAGGAGTTGTCTGCCTTTCTTCAAGTTATCACCAATAAGATTTCTTGATATTTCCTTCCATTCTGAGGTTAGATAAGGTTTTATTCCATATTAATCTTTATAATTATCCAGTATTTCTCCCATAATTCCATATGCTTGAGGGGTAGTGTCTCCTTCTCCCTTGGCCTCCTACGTCATTTCCTACCATTCTTCTGACTCGATCTGAGCGCTATCTTTTCTCTTTGCCCACAAATCTCAACTATGTCTCGATCACAACTGGCGTAGCCGATAGCCTCAACTAGGTATCGGGTACAATACATACATACATGCATTCATACATACATGCATACATACATAGACTACATGCATTCACACATTTTCATTTGAGACTGATTTTCCTTTCAACGTCCAGTCTAGTCTGCAAGCGTCTGTTTGCGAACAAGTCGCCTCCATAATGCCCTATTAGCAGTTAGCAATGCGGCCTCCTCTGTTTCTAAACCTCTCACTTCGAAATCACTCAACACTGAATTTAACCATCGCCTCCTAGGTTTACCTCTGCTTCTCTTACCATCTATAGACGAACTCATTAACCTCTTAGGTAATCTCTCCTCCCCCATTCTCTTCACATGACCCCACCATCTGAGCCAGCTCTTACGAACAACTTCATCTAGCGTGTTCGTTTCTAGCTTAGCCTTTAACTCTTCATTATTAGTACCCTCCTGCCATTTCTCCCATCTATTTTTCCCAGAACTCATTCGTGCTACCCTCATATCAGTTACCTCTAGCTTATGTATCAGATATCCTGAATCTACCCAGCTCTCACTTCCATACAGCAAGGTCAGTAAATACTGAGCGATGTGGGGAGAGTTTTGTCGCTACACTAACTTCTTTCTTGCAGAATACTGTAGATCGCAACTGAGAACTCACTGCATTGGCTTTTCAGCACATTGACACTATTTCCTTCCCCATACTATCAACTTAGGAGATGTGTGGATTCTAACCTGAAATATTGCCGTGTGTTAATGAACACCCAATGTGAAGGGTTGGTTTGTTGGTTCCTTAGTTTAGGGCCTGCAACAACGTGGTCATGTAGTCCCGTGTATTTTGGATGTGTGTAAAATCTGTCCGGTGTTAATTGTGATGACGGTATTAATGTGTGTGTGTGTTATCTGTTTTTAATTCAAGTAAGGACTGCAGACGATAATTTCAAGTAGTTCCTACTTTCACTGCCAAATGCTACCGTCCACGACATCTAGCTGTGAACTTGGCTACTATTAGATGACATCGCAACCAGCGCCTGATGGCGAACGTTGGAACTTACGAGCATTAATCAAACCTAACCTACAAATTTTTCTTCACACAAGTTTAGTTAGTGGAAGGTTCTTTTACATGCCATAAATCTATTACATGGATACAGGGAGAGAAGGGCCAAGTCACAATTTTGAAATATTCTGTAGATGGCGATTCAAGAGTTTAACTCTGTTCACGAAATTTATTTTCAAGTATAACAATCAGTTATATTTGGATTTTTCCTACTACCTATATAATTTTTAATTCATTTTAACAGATATCTGGATTAAATAACCATTATTTTGCTGGAAAGATAAACTTATGGACCTTCTTTCTCGGTGCACTGTTTCTTGTTTATCCTGTAAGCTATACTTGGACTTGGACCAAACCCATTGTTTCCAAAACCTCCTTATGTATTGTTTAGGACAGATGTTCCCAACCTGGTGCTCGCGAGCACCACGGTGTTCTTAAAATGAAATTTGATGCTCCCGCCATTCGAGCCAAAAAGTGCTCGCAAGCACAAGGTCATCTGAGATCCATTCTTCAATTCAAATTCTGTTCCAAGAACCAGAATAACAGCTGGTATGCTTGCCACGGTGGGTACGTGGTTATCGTGTCGGACTACCAACCCCAAGCTTGCAGGTTCGCTCCTGGCCATGGTAAGTGGTTTTTTTATAGGCGACAAAAATCACGACATGCATGTCATACGTTGATGGCATGTTAAAGAACCCATTTGAATTCAGTAGGCCATTTTCATATTAATAAATAACCCCTGGCACTACAGCCCATGAAGGGCCTAGGCCTACCAAGCGACCGTTGTCCAGCCATTTGGCCTGCAGATATTGGGGTGGCGCGTGATCAGCGCATAGGGTCCCCTCGGCCGTTAATCTTGGTTTTCGTGATCGGGGCGCTGCCTCACTGTCAGACAGCTACTCAATTGTCCTCACGAGGCTGAGTGCACCCCATTCCAACCCTCATGTCAGTTTCTAAAATTCCTGGCGGAGCCGGGAATCAAATCCGGGGCCTCCGAGCGAGAGGCAGGCGCGCTACCCCAACACCACGGGGCCGGCTGTAGGCCGTGTTCATAATGGCAAAATTAATCTCGGGATTTTCCGCCAACACAAAGTTCCTCCATTTTCTACTAGAAAGCGCTATGGTGTCAAGGAGCGTACATATCTAACCTCCTTGACTTTCATAGCGTTCGAAGAAACGACGAAATTCGACATGCAAGCTGCCCTCTGGGTGTCAAATAACAAATCTTGCACCCGGCACCGAGGCCGTACGATATTATTACAGATGGTATATTGGCTTTCACGGCCAGTGAATTAAAACTCAGCAATTTTTCTAGGTTTGTGCCATGTCTTGTGTGGGGTTTTAATTCACTGGCCGTAAAAGCCAATGTATATCATCCTTTTGGAAGCCTTCATAGGGAGGTTAAGGCTGCTTGAGCTTTTGGTTCTCGCAGTAAAGAGGCGCAGGTGTGCTTCATAAAACGGGAGGTAGTGCGCAGTTCGTTACTCCTGTGGGGGTCCGGGCGTAGACACCCGCTGGTGAGCCAACTTGGTGCCCTAGGTAAAACCTCACACAAGACACAGTACAAAATTAGAAAAATTGCTGAGTTTCAGAATAATAGTGTTTTCATTACAAATTTAGACTGTCAGAAATGTTAGCCTATCGTCACGTGAAATAGTATTTTAATCTACAGTAAAAGTAATTGGAAATCCCTGTTTTATGAGTAACTTGAAAGATGCTGAATCGACTCGATTGTCCGCACATAAATATATTTTATCTGCATGACTCATGGAAACAGTTGCAGTGTGCCTGGTGAGCGGAGAATCCCTAGCTATTTCAACAATTCTGTGGGAGAGAGAGATAGGCAAAGGAAATAGGGGAGCATGTTTGTGCATTTGTTATAGTAACAATGATTATATGATTATTAATAATAATATTATATTCGATTTAACGGTGTTCAGATTCTTGGTAGTGCTCACAATCTCAGGTTATGAACGCCTCGTTTACAACAAGGAAAGAACTTCTCATTTACAAAATACAATTATTTAAAAAAAATACAAAATGGACATAGCTCTTTCTTTAGTTATAATAATAGATCCTGTCTAGGATAATTTACAAGAGGATTGAAAGCCAGATAGAAACGGAGTTGGGTGAAGACCAGTTTGGTTTCAGGAGAAATGTAGGAACAAGGGAAGCTGTACTAAGTCTTAGGCTGATTTTGGAAGGTAGAATAAGGAAAGATAAGAGAACGTTCATGGCTTTTGTAGACTTAGAAAAGGCTTTTGATAACGTTGATTGGACTAAATTGTTTGACATTTTGAAATCGATTGGAATAAAGTACAGGGATAGGAGGGTGATATACAATCTATACAGAAACCAGACAGCAGTCATTCGAGTTGAAGGACATGAGAGAGAAGCTGGTATTCAGAAAGGTGTAAGGCAAGGCTGCAACTTATCACCCATACTTTTCAATCTTTACATTGAACAAGCAATGAAGGAAATTAGAGAAAAATTTAAAGTGGGAGTGAAGATTCAAGGAGAAATAATTTCAACTCTGAGATTTGCTGATGACATCGTCATCTTGGCCGACAAGCCTGAGGATTTGAATGAGTTTTTGAATGGTATGGACTCCGTCTTACGGAAAGAATTCATGATGAAAATTAATAAATGTAAAACAAAAATACTGGAATGCAGCCGAAATAAATCAGAAACCTCCATGGAGATCAAATTGACAGGTGAAAAGCTGAAGGAAGTAGGAGACTTCTGTTACTTAGGAAGCAGAATAACCAGTGATGGACGAAGCAAAGAGGATATAAAAAGTAGGTTGGCTCAGGCAAGGAAAGCATTTCTTCAGAAAAGGAATCTGCTGACATCGAATATAGATTTAGGTATTAGGAAGACATTTTTGAAAGCCTTTGTCTGGAGCGTGGCGCTCTATGGAAGTGAAACTTGGACTATTGGTGCAGCAGAAAAGAGGAGAATTGAAGCATTTGAAATGTGGTGTTACAGGAGAATGATGAAGATCAGATGGGTAGATAGGGTTACAAACAAAGAGGTATTAAGACGAGTGGGAGAGGAGAGATGTTTCTGGCGACTGCTAATGAAGAGAAGAGATAGGTTGGTAGGACACATACTAAGACACCCAGGAATAGCAAGCTTAGTTATGGAAGGAAGGGTCGAGGACAAGAACTGTAGGGGTAGACCAAGGTTAGAATATGTTAAACAGATTGCCTCGGATGTAGGGTGTGGTAGCTATGTAGAGATGAAACGATTAGCTCAGGACAGGGAGGCATGGAGAGCTGCATCAAACCAGTCAAAAGACTGAAGACTCAAACAACAATAATAGAATTTGGTTGATTGGTTGGTTCCTCAGTTTAGGGGCTGCGACAACGCGGTCATGTAGGCCCGTGTACTTTGGGTGTGTGTAGAATCTGTCTGATAACCGGTGTTAATTGTGATGGCTGTATTAGTGTGTGTATCTGTTTTTTAATTCAAGTAAGAACTGAAACTTTGAATTTTTCAAATAGTTCCTACTTTTGCCGCCAAACGCCACCGTCAACGAGTACTAGGCCTAGTTCAGAACTTGGCTACTAGACGCCACTGCAGTCGGCTCTTGGCAACGAACGTAGGAACCTAAGAGCGTTGTTTACATTCTTAACCTACACAATTTAGCTTCACACAGGTGTAATTAGTTGAAGGTTCTTTTAACATGCCATAAATCTATGACATGGGACCACCGGCTTTACTTCCCCTCCGAAGGAAGGCATACTGAGGGATTTTTAACGCTCTTAAAAAATCCCCCGGCCTATTGTAATCAATTGTCATATATGCAAATTTGAATACACCAGATCACAAGTTATTCGCTACAAAGTCTTGTCAGAGAGCAGGCACTCTTTGGACACTCCAAGGTGTGGTAACGATCGCAGAATCCCCTACACCATCGACACACACAGTCAATGTTCGGTTCGTGAAAATGGAGTATAGCACAAGCCTTATGATAGAATCCGTGGACCGCTGCACGAGTCACTGCATGCCGAGTTCAAAGCAACTTTGCTGCCAAAGGGATGTGGTCATTCCCTGCACCTTTATCTGTAAACGGCAAGCCGTAACAATTGGCATGTAACACGATTATCCATCGTGCATTTGAGGAGCTCACATCCAAAAAGAGACTTTGTCCAGAAATTTTAAAAAATGAGTTTAGTACAGGTTTCACTTTGTGAGATTCATACTGAGGTCCCAACACCCTGTAAACATTCAAAAATGACTGTCTTGGCTATATTGCTCTCTGAAAGTAGACTATTCATTAAAAAAACAACTTTATTCTAACAAGACTTTGTCAACTTCAGCCAATCAGAACCCCAGCTTCATAAGAATTGACTCCCATCATGCATTGCGTGAACAGCGAGGTAGTGTATGATGATTATTTGGTTGGTTGGTTCCTCAGTTTAGGGGCTGCGACAACGCGGTCATGTAGCCCCGTGTACTTTGGGTGTGTGTAGAATCTGTCTGATAACCGGTGTTAATTGTGATGACTGTATTAGTGTGTGTATCTGTTTTTTAATTCAAGTAAGGACTGCAGACTTTTGAATTTTTCAAATAGTTCCTACTTTTGCCGCCAAACGCAACCATCAACGACTACTAGGCGTAACTTAGTTCAGAATTTAGCTACTAGACGCCACCGCAGTCGGCTCTTGGCAACGAACGTAGGAACCTAAGAGCGTTGTTTACATTCTTAACCTATACAATTTAGCTTCACACAGGTGTGATTAGTGGAAGGTTCTTTAACATGCCATAAATCTATGACATGGGACCGCCGGATTTACTTCCCCTCCGAAGGAAGGCAAACTGAGGGATTTTTAACGCTCTTAAGAATCCGACGGCTTCGGTCGGGTTTGAACCCGCTATCTTGGGCATAGAAGCATGCTACCAACTACGCCACTGAAGCCCCTAAATATGATGATTATTGCTTTTGGTGTTCAATCCAACTCCTGATTAATATTTCCTGTGTCATACTGGTTATTCACGATTCTTGTGAAACAGTTCTAGTTGGAGATTGTAACAAAGGAACTAGAAAGATAGCAAGATCGAAAAAATTAATCAGAAACTTGAGCGTGACAATCAGAAGTTAGATCAAGTAGCTAAAGTTAATGAGAAATTAGGTCAAGATTATGAGAAGTTGAGAGAAAGCCTAGTGCAAGTGAAAAGTGAGATCAGAGGAGAGATTAAGAGCCAGTTAGAGGAGATTGCAGGATGGTATAGAACCAAAGGATGAGCCAATTAAAGGCTTCCCGTTTCAGAGTGAACCCCAACAGAAGGTTAGAGTTAAAATTAAGTTGAGCGTTAAAGACCAGGAGGAAATTCATTTTAAGTAAAAATACAAAGAAAGAGAGAACATGTTGCTTTAACAGATAAATGTTTATTGTAAATATTAGAACATAGAAAAATATAATATAATATATAGAGGTTAACATATATTGTAAAGAGTTTTTTCATTGCTTTGAAAAATGCATAAGAACCTGAATGAGGTTAACAAAGCAGCTAGCCATAATGACTAGTACGGATAGCATTTTGGGGGCCTAGCCCAAAATACTAACAAAACTACAAAATGCGTGAACACCAGGTCCAATCAACTGGAAAGCAAAGACATAGTTCCAGAATGAAAGTTAATGAAACTGGACTTTCTTTGGCCAAAGACTTGGGGCCCCAACCCAAGCGGTTTGAAGTAGAAAGAATTTAACCTTAAAGGAAGGTAACTTACTTTACAAAGTAAGATAGAAAGGAAAGTTGCATTAAAAGTATCAACATACTTAATAATGCATAGACAGACAAACATAACCTTAAAAGGGTTATGACGAACAGGGACCTAATCTTGCCGTTACGTTGAAGAGAAGAAAATTGAGAAAGAAGGAGTAGGCTTCAAACCAAAATATGGCAAAGGAAAGTGGCAAAAGTAAGCCGTTACGTCATTCCTAAAAGGAAGGTGGCAAAGGTAAGCTGCTATGTGAATCTCGATTCGGAGGTTCATTAAGAGCAATGTCATGTAAACTCTTGTATTAAATACATAACAAGAAGCAACTCAAATTAGTGACGCAGAATTAAGTGGCGCAGAAATACTAAAAAAAAAGGGGTTACAAGACTTTTGAGAAGTCCAGTGATAATTGAGTTTTAATTTTGATACCAGTGAGAAGAAAAGGTCTGCTAGGAGCAGAACGAAAGGATGGAACATCAGCAATCCCTCGCTGACAAAATGTTACACGTGTACGAGTTATTTTTAGGCAAGTATAGCATAAAGAAAGAAAATGCGTAGGGAACAGGCCAACAAGGACTTTCATTGCGAAAAGTTTAAAGAGCTCAGGAAAATTCTAAAACGTGATATTCAATCCGCCTACCGGCAATACGTACGTAATGTCGAAAATGCAATCGGAGAGGACACGAATCGCCTCTGGGCATTTATTCGACACAAGAAACGATCCCCGGCAATACCCGTAATGAAAATTAATGGGGAAATATTAGAAAATGATAAGCAGATAGTCAACGGTTTTGCTGATTATTTCTCGTCAGTTTATTCGAAGGAATGCGCCAAGTATGACAATTTAGGTGCAAGTGACCAGGACATACACCCATTGCTTGATGTACTGGATTCTAAACAGATTAGTATTTCTGATGTTAAGAATGCGATACTAAAAATAAATCAAAAGAAAGCCGCTGGCCCAGACCTAATTCCTCCATACATAATCAAAGGCTGTGCAGAGGTGCTGGCCTATCCTTTAACTATAATATTTAATATAGCCATTCAAACTGGTACTTTTCCCAGTCGTTGGAAAATTACCAGGGTAAGTCCCATACATAAGTCTGGACACAAGTCTGATTTTGATAATTACAGACCCGTGGCAATACTGACAGCCATTGCAAAGCTCTTTGAACAATTGTTATATCAGCATATATTTCAGCACGTACAGTACATTATAAGTGACTTTCAACATGGGTTCATGCCTAAAAGATCAACAGTAACTAATCTAATGGAGTTTACTCACAAAGTATCAGCAGCAATGGACAAAGGAAGTCAAGTTGATGTAATTTATACAGATTATGCGAAGGCATTCGATAAGGTAGATCATGATATCCTCTTAAATAAGTTAGCATATTATGGCTTCTCCTACAATTTGCTGAAGTTGTTCACCTCATATCTCAGTGAACGAAAACAGTTTGTTGCTTGCAATGGATGTGAATCCTATTCATACTATGCCCGATCAGGCGTCCCACAAGGTTCAAACCTAGGCCCTCTATTATTCTTACTGCTTATCAATGATCTTACAAGGTGTATTAAATATTCGAACGTTTTTTTATTCGCGGACGATGTCAAAATTTTTAGAAATATTCAGACAGAGCAGGACTGTCAATTACTACAAGACGATCTCAATAATGTGGCATCCTGGAGTAAATTAAATCGCTTGAACCTTAACATAAAGAAATGCTCAGTTATGAAGTTTACTAGAAACAAATTCCAGGTGATGTTTCGGTACCGGATATTGGATGCGTATCTCACTATTAACAATTCTATCAAAGACCTAGGAGTCCATTTTGATTCAAAGCTAACATTTTCATTGCACACTCATGAAATGGTAGCTAGTGCTTATAAAATGCTAGGCTTTATAAGAAGAAATTCTAAAGATTTCGTCAACCCGAAAAGTATAAAATTATTGTTCAATTATTTTGTTAGAAGCAGATTAGAATATGCATCCAGCATCTGGAATCCCTGGTACTTGAACCACATTAGTGAAATTGAAATGGTTCAGAATAAATTCCTAAGATATCTGCAGTATAAAATGACGGGTATTTATCCGAAATATGATAGCTATGGAAATCTTCTAAGTTACCTGAATTATACATCTCTGGCTAACAGACGAAAAATTGCAATTCTTGTTTTTGTCTTCAAAGTATTCAATAACCTTTTGTATAGTCCGTATTTAATATCACAGTTTAATTTACGTGTCCCACCTCCATCAACTCGACCTAAGTTTATTACATTTTACTGCCCAAGAACTAGAACTGAACAGCATAAACATTCCCCAATAATAAGTGCTATTCAATTATACAATGAACATTCAATAGCAAACAACCTCGACTTATTCAGTTACACATATAGTTCCTTTGTTTCTGCCTGCTGTGCGATCACATGAACTCGTACATTCCACCTACCAATTACCTGCACAGTATTATTATATTTTCGTATTTAGTTGTAGAATTAATTTGCATTACAATCTCAGCATTATGTCTGTCAATTATATTATAATTTGATAGAATTGTGTAACCAAATGTACATGTGTTTCTTTTTATTAGGCATATGCCTGTTAGAAGCACAATAAATCCAAATAAATAAATAAATAAATAATAAATAAATAATAAATAAATAAATTATTCCTAATGTTCCAAATGCTTCCTTTTTTCATTTCACAACTCCAGGAAAATGCTTACTAAGGTTCGGTGCAAGATTTCACGAGACGATAA
The DNA here is from genome assembly GCA_946902985.2 of Meconema thalassinum. NCBI lineage: Eukaryota > Metazoa > Arthropoda > Insecta > Orthoptera > Tettigoniidae > Meconema > Meconema thalassinum. The sequence continues at coordinate 208,934,596 of OX336391.1, forward strand.
GATCATAACTTGAACTGTTGGCTTGATATTAAAACTAAAAAGAACCATGGAGCTGTCAGACCAATGCGCGACTAACGGAGGGTTTTAAAAGATAGTTATACATGGGGACTGAGAATATTAATAATAACTTTTTGACAGTATTATTCATAAGTCTATACGAACAACCGCAGCCTTCGTAAAGAGGTTTACGTAACCCAGCGCGTATCCCATTTCTGAACAGCTGACTGTGTAGCATTGGGGATCTGCGCCGCTAGCGCTAGACGAGCGGGGCGCGGTTGAACTCGGTCAGTGATGTTAACACTATGTTTTCTATTCGTCATGGTACAGTATTACTATGATTTTCGTTACGTAGTGGCTAACATTCTTGGCTGTCACCGCGGAGGCCCGAGTTCGATTCCCGGCTCTGTCAAGAAATTTAATTCTGGTTTGAGGGCTGGAACGGGGTTCACTCAGCCCCTTGATGCAAAACTGACAAGAGGCGGGTTCGATTCCTACCGCCACCACCCTGGAAGTGGTTTTCCATGGTTTCTCACTTCTACTCCAGGTAAATACCGGGATGGTACCTAACTTAAGGCCTCGGCCGCTTTCTAACCAAATCTTAGACAAATACTGTATACACACTAGAACAGACATCACAGTGACACAGGTTATCAGAAAAATTCTATACACACCTAAGTAGCCTACATGGAGCTAAATGACAACGATGTTGCAAAGCCCTTAAGGGTTGATGCCTAATGCGACAGCCCGGAAAGCAGGAAATTCGGGCTCGAATCCCGACTTTCAATTCTTACTCACTAGTTATAACTGCTCCAAAGGGAGCTATTTCCTAAATTAATATCTATGATTCTAATAAACACAGTAACTTGTGTTTTAATAATTAATATTACATGACTTATACTATATTGTCAACTAACTGTTACAGAAGTATGCCGACTGTGTTCACGGTCCCCAACCTGATCGCCAAGAAGAGAGATGGCGGCGTTCTAACTAAGGAGGAAATAGATTGGTTCATAGCGCAAGTGGTCTCTGGCGGTGCACAGGACTGCCAAATAGGTACTAATGACAAATTCTAGAGTTTAAAACTAACAAATGAGTGCTTAGCCTACCGTATTGGTGAAGCTGGTTGTTGTTGATGATGTTTTAAGGGGCGTAACATCTATTATAAGTCATCAGCTTCTGTACAGTCACAGACTGTCAAATTATTCAATGTTAGGCCCCTTAAAACAACTATTATCATCATCATCATCATCATCAAATTATTCACTTTCCATTATTACAAGTGACAAGGCCATACAATAGTTTGCATGTGTCATATTTTATGCTATCAGTACATTAATATTAGGCCGACCCGTGGGTTTGGGGTAGCGCGCCTGCCTCTCACCCGGAGGCCCCGGGCTTGATTCCCGGCTCCGTCAAGGATTTTAGAAACTGACGTGAGGGCTGGAACGGGGTGCACTCAGCCTCGTGATGACAATTGAGTAGCTGTCTGACAGTGAGGCAGGATTAACCAGTATTAACGGCCGAGGGGACCCGATGCGCTGATCTACAAGCCAAATGGCTGGCCAGCGGTCGCTTGGTAGGCCTAGGCCCTTCATGGGCTGTAGTGCCAGGGGTTATTATTATTACATTAATATTATTTACCGGCCCCATGGTGGCCGATAGCACTAACGCTCTAACTCGTGCCTCGCTGGCATCAGAAGAGGGTGGGTTCAAATCCCACCACGACCGTCTCCAAAATGATTTTCGTGGTTTCTCATCTTCTCTACCAGACAAATGCCGGGACGGTTACTTTCAACAGGTCCACGGCCGACTTCCAAAATCGCTTCCCTGATCGTTCCTTAACTATACCCATGTAGGCAGTCGCCTGTCACCATCCCCAGTTGTATCTGTTGAGAAAGTGTGTTCAGCTCCCAGACGCCGTCATCACGACGGTAGAGGAATAATCCCTCGTAAGAATCCGTGGATGAAGCCGAGCTGGGAGGATGAAAAAGAAAATCAATAGCCTGTTTCCAGTCGTCCCACCGGGTCAGGGAATGGAATGAATGAACCCCGCCATCTAGCGGCGAGGCTATGAACTGTGCCGGCTGCCGAAGCCTCTCGCACTCCTCAATGGCAATGATTAAATGAATGACAGATGGAATGAAATTATAGTGGAGGGTGTTGCTGGAATGAAAGTTTGACAGGGAAGACTGAAGTACCCGGAGAAAAATCTGTCTGCCTCCGCTTTGTCCATCACAAATCTTGCATGGAATGACCGGGATTTCAACCAAGGACGCAGCGGTGAGAGGCCGGCGTGCTGCCGCCTAAGCCACGGAGGCTTCCGAGCTGGGAGGGTAAGCGATAAAAATATATTATTATTATTAATATTATTATTGGAAATTGGAACTTAAGGGACTGTGAAATAGATAGGCCTCTATTATACAAATCAGAAGTTATGTGACTTTGAAATACAAGATGGATTTGAGTTATAAGGTCTCCTATTTTATTTTTCTCTCTCAAGATTGGGAGCAAATACCAACATGCAGTCTTGACTCACAGGACAAGGCACTCTTCATGAATGAGTGACAGAGATAGTAGCACTATGTGGTACGGTACTCATTAACTTTCTGGCAGCCGTTGGACAAGACTCATTTCGGATACTTAAAATGGTGACGTTTGCATTCCGTGATCAACGTCTAGTCATCCGTTTTCTTCACTTGCATAGGGTATAATAATTGATCGATATCCATTGGTAGTTGACTGAGACACGTGGTGATAGGGGCGGATCTAGGGGAGGGCGAGGAGGGCGACCGCCCAGGACCCCGCGGTCCAGGGGTCCCCGCGCCATGGATATTTTAAAATTTAATGAATGAATGAATTGATTAATTATACTTTTCAAACTTTTCAAACTAATTTATAATTTTTATTTTATTTTTTATTTTATTTTTCAGTGCAGCTATGACCTCCCATGACCGTTTAGCAAGTTTAGATTTCAGAGAAATAATAGAAGACTTCAGCCGGGAAAAAAGTCGGGAAAAATGTCGCAAAGTAATATTTTAATATTTCATAGTTTACATAATTTCTTCAAGGGGACTTCAAGGTTTCTTTCATGTTATTTAAAAAATGTACTATCGTACATTCAAAATATTGTAACTATTCATTATTTTATTGTTATTTTACAAAACTATTTTCTATTTGATTTGATATGTTTTTATTTCCTATTGTTGTGGGCCCCTCCTTATCATATTACCCAGGGCCCCGCAAGGACTGGATCCACCACTGGTGATAGTTTTATGGGTGTGAAAAACTTGCGCACATGGGTGAGACAATTCACAGTAGGCAGAACGTCAAGTGGGAACGATCCAAAGCAGCCTCTTGTAAACGCACTTGCCGGTCGAAGAACAATTGTCCGTGTGGAGCAAGTGGTTATGGAGGACCATCGAGTGACTGTGGAAGAGATCCCACCAAAGTCAGCATTACCGTGGGTTCAGTACACTCGCAGACATAGTCTAATGACAAAAACTTTCTTCCAGATGGTTTCCATGAGTACCATACTGACAAACAAACACAATGCAGCACGTCTTCAAACTTTCTTTCGTAACAACATTGAAGTGATTCCTGCTTCCCGGACCTTGCGCCTAGCGATTTTTGGCTCTTCCCATCAATGAAGGGCAGTCTCCGGCGCCGCACAATTTCGAGCCCTACTACTGTCGCAGTTTTCCAGTGGCCCAAACAGACTCCTAAAGAAGCGTTCGTGGTTGTCGTACGAACATGGTGGCGACGTTGTGAAATAGATGTTCGTTTAGAGGGAGACTATGTTGAAAAGCGATTGCAATGTCATCTTCGTAGTAGTCTATACTGTTCCCATTTCAACAATGAAATATGCAAATCACAGTTCGCCAGCAATGCTCAATCGGGAGTATCGGGGTTCATGGTATGTTCTCCCACTCTGTGACTTACACACTCTGGATTAAGCATAGGATACACTTCCAAAAATAAACAAAATCAAAATCCTACTATCAAACATTTAATTATTCAAAATATGGCGCTACAAAATTAACATAAAAACACTGACACTACACTTCACACTTGTTCCGAAGACGAATGAAATTCAAAATAATGATTCACAAAATATAAATAATGGTTATCCAAAAAAAAAACTTTATCTGAGTTTCACTCCCATATAGCATAAATCCTAACTCCTTAAAAACGAGCTCCAAATGGCTCGGTAAAGCTTACATGCATCGTGTTAACGATTAAACACACACTATTTAGTTTTTACATGAGTATCTCTAGCTTCAATTACAATATTATAGTATGGCTACTTATTAATTATTTTGGGCTCCCACAATGTTCATTTTGTTACCATCTCTCTTCTCAAGCTACCAACTCACTACCGTGCTTGGAAAAACTTGCGCATCCCCGAGTTATAGAAAACTACTGACAAAGTCAACTTAAGATAACTCCCAAAAATCTCAACATTTTCATCATAACTCGTGAATCAACTGAATCATTTAATAAAAAAGTTAGGGATTTCATTATATTGTCTTCCAAGACAATTATATCTTAAAGAAGCAACGATCTGAACTCTGCAAGCGATAATAATGAACGTCAAAGGACCTCAGTTCAAAAACTGGGTTGTTAAAACCATATTAAACACACCCGTGTAACGTGAACCAGACCGCTTGTTCTTGACCTTTCTCTATAAGAGAGTTTCCAAGAGTGTTACAGCACTCGGCTAATTTATGGCTTTGGAAGGAGGGGGACCACGGTCTCACCCTCGAGAGACAGGCTACACAGCGCTTGCTACCAGCTGCTTTAATGCGTTTCTTTGAAAGACAAGGCTTCTAATACAAATCAACAACAATACATTATTAGGTTCTACAGACCTTTTCTTTTAGCTCCGGTAAGGTATAATTATGAAGTGTCCTCATTAGTGGGTAAGAGAATCAATAGAACAACAAATATATAAGGGGCTTCGACGTGGAAGAATCTGAGTTCATTCCTTTTAAACTGCCTCGGGAACCATATCCCAACCTTGAGGACTTACAACATTAGCGACTTAGGGAAGGCATTTGTACTCAACCGGCGCTCACAATTCAACATAATTTGCACCCTTGTCTTGTATTGCATACAACCACATTCAATATATAACTCATTACCGCGACTAACTGTCCCTCACAATTATTTTACCGAGCCTTTCAACGCGTTCCTAGCGTGACAAATTATTTCAATTGCGCGTCATGGCGCTTATTCAAATAGCCAAGTTGCCTTTCAAAGAAAGAAATAATAAAACTTCAAATCAAAATTTGATCTTCGTCTCGAAAAGAATATAATCAAAGGAAGAAGGAAGGAAGATTGTAGTTTTACGTGACCGTGAATCTTGTGATTATGAGCCACGGGACCTCCTTTTAACGTGGAATCCGAACCACAGGACATGGCATTTCACTTCGAAAAAGAATATAATCAGCCTTAGCCTCAATCAACAATAACTATATTTAACATTATTGGTTCCTCAACATATTAACAATTCATTTAAGGAGCTCTCGCAGCTACTACTTATTCAATATAAAATTCATCACATAATTCATTTATTTATTATTATTATTATTATTATTATTATTGCGCTTGCATTACATAAATTATATTATTTGCCATCATACTGATATTCCACTGAATATTTTCTACAAGGGATTAAATAATACTTCAAATTACTTATATTTCAATCACATTAATCGTTCAGATCGCGCAACCTATATTTCACATGTTTTCGAACATCCCTACTTCAACTAGGGGCCGATAACCTAGATGTTGGGCCCCTTAAAACAACAATTATCATCATCATCATCTACTTCAACTTCTGAGGATTTTACGCAAATCTTCCCAAAACACATAATACTGAAATTAGTACTCACATGATTCCCTCGGTCAGAGACCGGGTTTTCCAACGATGAAACATTTCACCACACACTGATCCTTACGACATACTTATGATCATAATTACACTTAATAACACTGCTTTAAAATCACATAAAACATATTATACACTGATCATATTTAATCTACAGAGTACCCTTCTGGGGTTCATTTTCACTTAAACACACATTCACTAAAAAGATATATTTTACACTCAAAAATTTTCATTAAAATAAAATTACATATAAATTTATCACTTCTGGCCTTTATTCTCTTGGCCTTAACACACGTGATTATCTTCTCCTTTCACGTCTCCAAGGGTTACACTTTGTTTACGTCGGCTTCCTGATCCTATCGGATGATTGAAAGTCTCGATCGAACTACCCTCACTGGAACGGTGGATCCTATTATTCCGGGTTTTGACTATCGGCTTAATGATTTTTATGCACGATATCGTTCCTTGCTCGTAGCTAAATTGTTCGTTTAACATAAGTCTGTCACTGACGTTTTACTTCTAGGATCGCTTGAACTAGTATAACGCCAACCTAGTTATTTCCTTCTCTGGTAATCCACACATGGATTTTTACTTTCTGATGCTGCGGTTCTTCAACTATTGGACTAATTCCAATGTCTGACTGTTCGTTTGTCTAAACCTAGACAATGCCTGGCATCTCGATTCCCTAATTCTATCGCACCCCGCTCTAGTCTCCTCAGTTCAGGAACACTAGGCGTTACTATCACGTTTTACCCTGATCTGGTTATTTAACGTAGAGATACAATTTTATAGTTCACTGTTCTTAGGTACTTCGAACTCCTATGATGCTGATACTTTCGCTGAAACTATTTAAGTTCGAGTCCATATCACCGGTAACTGCTTAAGTCCACAGTCTAAAACTTTGACTGTACTTGTAAAATTTATAAACCCGAAGCTTGATGATATGTTTCCTATAACAAGGATTCTTATGCTTTTTCGCAGGGCGATAGTGTTGACGATACTAGACGGCGACTCCCATAAGGGGAAAAATAAAATAAAAATTATAAATTAGTTTGAAAAGTTTGAAAAGTATAATTAATTAATTCATTCATTCATTAAATTTTAAAATATCCATGGCGCGGGGTCCTTTAAAGAAATATTAGCTTTATTGCAGGTCTAGAAAGTTACACCACACAATAAGCAAATAGAAACAATTAGCAGTCTTACTCAAGTTTGCTCCTTGCGGAGAACACTCGCCCCTTTCAGTTCTCAAGCAGCTAATCCTCCACTAATTAGCCCCGTCCTCGCTAGAAATAACTTGCACCTCTTCCTCGGTACGCAAACCACAGTTATTTGCGGTAGCCTGTCACTCGCCACTAATAGCTCGTCTTAAACACGGTCCCTGTATGGATCACACTGCTTCGCTGTCCGGAGAAACACTCACTTGGTTTCACAATTCGCACGGCACTTCGCCTCAATACTTCTGTCGCACTGATAAAAACACACTTGCTCAAAACACACAGTCCGTCCCTCGCTGGCCAGGTCGTTTTATATAGCGGGGCTGTGACTCAATGGATGTTTCCAGAGCAGACCAGGATTCACGGTTACTCGAGAATTCCATTACCGGGTGGGCCGCGAAGGTTCAAGACGGTCTCTTTGTTACTGCCTGTCTTCTTGTTGCGCAAACCGCTGGTTAACACAGGGGCTGGGGTAGCCCGGGGCGGCCTGTGAATCACGCAGCGAGGTGATGAAGCAACCGCGTAGCCGTAACAATAATATATTTTCAATAATCTACCTTGTTAAAAGTTACGAAAAGGGATGTTCTCCTACTCTGCAGAATGAATTCTACGGTTAGGTTTCACTGTGTTTTAGCCTAGTTTTCAAAAAGAAGGTACATGATTATATGATACGATACCGTATATTTTAATTAATTAAATGTCTATTTTGCTTTTGTGAGATCATAGTGAAAGGAGCCACGTGCTGTACATTGAAAAAACAATTAATCAATTATTCTACCAACCGAGTATGGTAATCGATTAATCGTACAATCGATTAATCGTTATTTGGCAATTAATTTTTCTGCTTCGATTAATCGATTACCCTATTCGCAAACTCAAATTAAGCAATTAATAAAAGTACCAGCCCTAATTTATTCGCCATTATTACATGTTCGAGGTTATGTTACTTACAGCTTTTCTGATTCCTTAGGAGCTATGCTGATGGCAATCTACATTCGAGGCATGACCAAGGATGAGACTGCAAACTTAACCAAGGCCATGGTTCAATCAGGTAAGTTACTATTGTACTTTATTATATTTAAATTTCAGCCAATGGCCATAGCGGGATATTTTTAATTGAACGCCCGTAGGCTCCCCATCACAGATTACCCTCCCCATCAAGTTCAATATCAAGTAGTTCCAACTTTGGCTACCAAAGATGCCACTGTCACTGACACCTAATGGCGAACGTTGGAACTTGACAGAGCGTTTCTAACCAAATAACCTACAAATTTAGGTACACACTGCCAATTGTAGTGGTAGGTTCTTTTACGTGCCATAAATCTATGACATGGGCCCACTGGCCTTACTTCCTCTCCAAAGGAAGGCATACTGAAGGATTTTAACTATCGTACTTTATCAGGTAGCAATATTTCGGTTACTGTGAAGCCTTTGACTATGTTCAGCTTTCTGGCACGGTAGCTTAGGGATGAATGAAGAAATAGGCATTTCAGCCTCTTGAGAACAATAATTGTTGAGAGTAGCCTAGAGGTTGGTTTGAATCACATTCTCGGCCATCCTAAAAGTTGTTTTCTATGGAATCCTTATTTAAGGCCAGGCCAATTCCGGGCTTTGATGGGGGTGGAGGGGGGGGGGGTGCAGCGGTCTTAATACCTCTTCATTTGTAACCCTGTCTACCCATCGGATCTTCATCAAGTAACACCACATTTCAAATGCTTCAATTCTCCTCTTTTCTGCTGCACCAATAGTCCAAGTTTCACTTCCATAGAGTGCCAAGCTCCAGACAAAGGCTTTCAAAAATGACTTCCTAATACCTAAATCTATATTCGATGTCAACAGATTCCTTTTCTGTAAAACTGCTTACTTTGCCTGAGCCAACCTTCTTTTTATATCCTCTTTGCTTCGTCCATGACTGGTTATTTTGCTTCCTAGTGACAGAAGTCTCCTAATTCCTTTAGCTTATCACCTGCCAATTTGACGTTCATAGGGGTTTCTGATTTATTTCGGCTGCATTCCAAGATTCTTGATTTACATTTATTAATTTTCATCATGAATTCTTTCCTCAAGATGGAGTCCATACCATTCAAAAACTCATTCAAATCCTCTGGCTTGACGGCCAAGGTGACGATGTCATCAGCAAATCTCAGAGTTGAAATTATTTCTCCTTGAATCCTTACTCCCACTTAAAAATTTTCTCCAGTTTCCTGCATTGCTTGTTGAATGTAAAGATTGAAAAGTATGGGGATAAGTTGCAGCCTTGCCTTACACCTTTCTGAATACCAGCTTCTCTCTCATGTCCTTCAGCTCGAATGACTGCTGTCTGGTTTCTGTATAGATTGTAGATCACCCTCCTATCCCTGTACTTTATTCCAATCGTTTTCAAAATGTCAAACAATTTAGTCCAATCAACGTTATCAAAAGCCTTTTTTCTAAGTCTACAAATGCCATGAACGTTCTCTTATCTTTCTTTATTCTACCTTCCAAAATCAGCTTAAGATTTAGTACAGCTTCCCTTGCTCCTGCATTTCTACCGAAACCAAACTGGTCTTGACCCAATTCTGTTTCTATCTGATTTTCCATCCTCTTGTAAATTATTCTAGACAGGATCTATGAAGCATGAGTTATCAAACTGATTGTATGGTAATCTTCACAACTGTCAGCTCCCACTTTCTTTGGTATAGGGACGATAACATTCTTCTTAAAATCAGAGGGTACCTCACAGTCACCTGTCTCATAAGTCCTACACACCAAGTGAAATAACCTGATCATACCTTCATCAGCTATGCAGCGTAGGCTGGTGCTTTGTTCCTGCTTAAGTCTTCCAATGCTCTAACAAAGGCTGATCTCATTTTTTAATCTCCTTTCGCATCATCATCAATTTCCTCTTCCCTTTTCATTACTTGATTCTCAATCTTCTTTTCCCTATACAAACACTCTATGTAAGCTTTCCATCTCTCAACCTTTCCTTCCCTATCTGTTAGAGGCTTTCCATCTGTCTCTTTAATATTACAGCACTTGATCTTCCTTTCCCCAAAAGTACTCTTAATCCTTCAATAAGCAGTATCTACTTTTCCTAACTTCAGACAATTTTCTATACCTGCACATTTCTCTTCCAACCATTTTTCTTTTGCTTCCTTGCACTTCTTGTTAACCTCATTTCTCAGACGTCTGTATTCTGTTTTCCCCCTTTCATCTCTTACATTCTTGTGTTTCCGCCTTTCGTCCATTAATTCTAGTACATCCTGAGTGATCCACCGTTTTCTACCTATTTTTTCTTTCCTACCAATGCACAGTTATTCCCAAATTACAAACCAAAATCAAATTCAAGCCAATATGTTGTTCTTCTTGGAGGAGACATTCTCAAGTGGGATGACTCTTGGACCATGGTGGATAAGCACAGCACTGGCGGTGTGGGAGACAAAGTATCGCTGCCTCTTGCTCCTGCTCTCGCGGTGTTCGGCTTCAAAGTGCCCATGGTGTCCGGGCGAGGCCTGGAGTTCACTGGAGGGACCTTGGATAAGCTGGAGAGTATACCAGGTATGCATCATAAGTCAACTCCTCAGTGTTCCTGTATTCAGTATATGATGGCACAATGTGTGACTGGTCATGTGACAGAGCTTAGAGGTTTCATAAATATTTCCTAGTTAGTATGCGTCATGCTGTGGGAATCTGCTGATTATTAGCGCTCGGATTTTTAGGTGCTAAAAATCGGGAAAATATTTATTTTTATGTACTTAAAATACCTGAAATATGTGACAAAAAAGTAAAAATATTTAACTATAATTTAGTTTATTAATGTGAATATAAACAATATGCAGTACTCACGAATGCAATTTATTCTATGTCTCACTGACTGCTGAGCATTACAATACACAACGAGATACATCTTCAGGTTGTCCATCACATATGACCGACAATTATCGCGAAATACTTCTTCTGAAGGCGCGAGCTAATGTTTCTTGACCTTGAGGTGTTGTGTAGCTTGAGATCGCTGTTCAGCCTTGATTGCTTTCCCACATGGTTGGCAGAAGTAAAATTATCTTTAAACTCTACAACAGACGAAAAATTGTGCCTAGTTTTTACTTTGGGTATCGTAGAACTGCCTTACACTTCTCAGTGCTAGAATTGAACTGCATGTGAGTGACACTGGTTCAGGTAGCTGGGGGAGGGGGGGATTTAGCACCTGGTGAAATATGGCTATGGACAAGGAAATCCCCGGCTTCCACGGTGATTGGAAGGGGGCGACAAGTAAAGAGTAACACAGTTGCAGGCTGACATACGCTCTGCATGAAGTTTAGATAATTATGTTCTTCCCCGTTGAAGTAACACAGTAGGAATAAAAGGGCGATTCTGGCGCAGGGGCTAATGCGCAAGATGGCCGCCGCGCGCAACCAGTCCTGTGTTATTCTTATGGAGGGGACAGTCAGAGCTGGTGCAAGGGTTAATGCGCAAGATGGCCGCCACGTCCTGAGACCGTGAATGATGTCACAGGGGGAGTTCGACCGTGTAGTCGCTAAATGGAATATTTATTATTATTATTATTATTATTAGGTAATCTTGCATTGATCATGTACAATCAAGACCAGCCTTATATTGTCCACTTTTTGGTGTAGTGGCTAGCATTCTTGGCTGTTACTGTGGAGGCTCGGGTTCGAGTCCTGGCTCTGTCAAGAAATTTAATTCTAGGCTGAGGGTTGGAATGGGATACACTCAACCTTGTGAGGCAAAACTGACAGGAGCTGGCTTTTGATTCATACCGCAGCCATTCTGCCTAACCCAACTTCACCTAACCTAACCTAACCTTACCTTACCTAACCTAACCTAACCTAACCTAACTTCAAAGTCAGAATGTACAATACATTTATTGTTTTTTATACCCTCATAAATTAGATATAGAGAATGTCCACCACGATTTAGATCCTCGAGCACACTTTTCTCACATATATCATTAGAACGTGTAGAAAGGAATGTCTGAAAATTTTCACTAACACATAATACACGTTCACCATACATTGTGTCCACTTTTTGAATGTTAATGATACGGAAAAGAGTATGCATTGGTAATTCAGTGAGCTTTTTTCTCTCTAATCAACAGTTCTGCCCCCATAGCATTTAGAATATTTATTGTAGTAGCCTATAAAGAAACAAAAAAATCATATCTATTACAGTTTAGCTATAAGTGACCAGAACCACTATAACATTTTATTCTAATAAGGAGATTTCCTTAATGATAAGGAAAAAAATGCTTACCATAATGATGGATTGTGTAAGTAAACGTCTTTTGATGCTTGATGCCACTACTAAACTGATACTCATACAACAGACAAGTGAGTTCATGTTTCGCTGACGTAATCGTATGTTCCCACGCACTTCCTGTGTGTTGCACGCGCCGTAGTGGCTAAATTTGAAACGAGATGAGATGATTTGCTGACGTAATCGTATGTTCCCCCGCACGCACATGCAGGCCCCTGAGGACGAGTCCCTGTGGACGGGTCCTTGTGGACGAGTCCCTGTGGACGGGTCCCTGTGGACGGGTCCTTGTGGACGAGCCCCTGTGGACGGGTCCTTGTTGACGGGTCCTTTTTGACTAATCCCTTTAGACCGGCCCCTTTGGACTGGTCCCTATGGACTGGCCCATGACCCCTAATGCTATGATGAAATTAAACGTTGTTCCACATGAAACGCATGTGAAGAGCCGATTGCTACTATGAATTAACATGTTTTTTTTGTTTTTTTGTTTTTAGGCATGCGTACTTGTTTTTTTTTGTAGGTGGGCAGGCTTCATGAATAATGATTTATAGATGAGTTATTTTTTTTAATTACCAAAAGATCCAAAACTAATAGGTCATTAGCTTTTTAATATCTCATGAACCAATAAGGCTAGGGACTTGTATGAGAGGTCGTTGGACTTGAGGTGACATTCTGTTTTTGAATGTATTATTTATTTTTTGTCAAAAGGGCCTAACTACACTTTTGTTAATATCTCGCTAACTAATAATCAGAGAGGGTCAAATGAGGTGTCATGGGACTCAGGATGGTCAACCTTTTTCCATGACCAAGGAATTTACCCAAAAGATCTAATGCAGAATGGTCATTGACCTATGATTTTATAAACTAATCATCGGAGAGGGTCAAGTGAGGTGTCATAGGACTTAGAATGGTTAACCCTTTCCCATGACCAATGAATTTACCCCCAAAAATCCAAAACAGCAAGGTCATTGACCTAAGATTTAATAAACTAATAATCGAATATCAACATCTGAGATGTCATAGGACTTAGAATGGTCAACCCTTTTCCATGGCCAATGAATTTACCCAAAATACCCAATACATCAAGGTCATCGACCTGAGATTTTATAAACTAATAATCGGATACGAACATGTGAGATGTTTACCATGCGTGATGAAGCATAGCTAGGTAGAGAAAGAATTAGTGTAGGCTACATGTATGGTGACTGACAAGTCTTTTACCATTGAAACTTGTTTTCAGATCAAACTGCAGTATAGAGAGAGTATAGGTTGCAGGTATGGGTTAATAAATGAGAAACGGTGTACGCAAACTCTGATTTATCAAGAATTAAGAGTAGACTATCTTTAATTGATTGGTTAAAGATGATAGCTAAAACACAAAAATGCTCAGTGGTTACCGAGACAAAATGGTCGCTACACACAACAAGCTTTAAATACTTGAGGCTAATAATCTATACACACACACACACACTCGCTTGTTCTAAACTAAACTGTGTTGCTGTCAGTGCTCAGACAGTAGGCTAATGACAAAATGCATTGCAAACAGAAATATAATCATTTCCGGTTGTCTAATGGTACCAGCTATCCATTTTTTTTGTGTTGCAGTGGTAAGCACTTTTAGCTCTTGTACTGGTGGTCTTAACTCGATTTCCAGGTCTGAGGCCTAGGAAGAGTCGAACTATGAAACAAGGGCATGGTGGTGCAGTGGTTAAGCTGTTAGCCTTTTCACCAGGGGTTCGATTTCAGGTTAATATGCATGTCATAAACATATTAAACAAAACAAAACAGAGATAACGTTTAAAACTGATTACATTTGTGTCTTTTTCAAATTATTACTTGGATTACGAATACAAAGGTGAACTGGGTTTGATATACAGTTAATGCTATCTATCACACACTAGACTGTAAGAGAGCCAAAAGAGCAAAAGGCATAGGTAGAGCAGTGGTAAAATTGCTATATGTAGAGAACTACCTAGCAAAGCTATATCGCATAAACAGTGCAGAATACAATCCAGTAATCAAATTTGTATCTTGTGGAACAGAGAAATGCACTTACGTGAGAAAATGCAAGTTCATGTGTAATATGACCTAACTCACAAGTGTTCACCTGTGCACGTGCATGATAAGAGCTAACAACTCACATTCTGTTTAGTTCGTACGTAACGTTAGGTTAGGGCTAATGCACACACCCTAGTACACGAGGCACATGCCATTTGAGAGTAGGTCAAGGGATCTAACTTGCTGGATGGATGTGTTCTAACGAGTCATTTGTAGTTGAAAGAGAATAATACTTGTTCTTAAGATGTTAAAACTGAGGAGATGGTACGTACAGTAAGACGTCTTGTAATATCCTGTGTCATATTACAGACATGGCAGAGAGCGCACAGTTCTGTTGCTATGACTAACGCTGCAGTAATTTGAAACCCCAGGTGTTCATTAAGACAATGGGTGATGATTATACAAAGTTAGCGGTCATTGGATATTACACAGGTGTTCCTTCCGGTGTCATGTTGCTGACATGGCAGAGAGCGCACAGTTCTATTGCTATGACTAACGCTGCAGTAATTTGAAACCCCAGGTGTTGATCAAGACACTGGGTGATGATCATGCAAAGTCAGCAGTAATTGGATACCACACATCAACATGGACTAAATCATAAACGTGTTGTCATAACCAGCAGAAACCTCATTTAAAGATTTTAGATTTTACATTTTAACATTTTACATTTTAACATTTTAGATTTTAGATTTGTTTTAATTTTACATTTTTTATTTTATTAGATTTTACATTTTAAATTTTATTTTTTTTGATTTTTAGATTTTACTTTTTTTTACATTTTCCTAAAAGAGTAAACAACAAGGTCACATACCTAACCTCATTAAACCTAACTTTACCAAACCTAACTTAAGCTAATCCAAAGGCTAATGCACATCATCATCATCATCTTCCTAGCATTAATCCCGCTTTATTGCAGGGTCTGCTTTTCTGCACTTTTTCTTCCATACTGCTCGATCTTGAGCGTCTCTAGTTGTGGCATTCACTAGTTGCATGTCCTCCCGCATAGTATCCAGCCAGCGCTTTCTCGGTCGCCCTCGTGGTCGTCGGTCTTCTGGACTGATGTCAAGTGCAGTTCTCGCGACTGAAGAGTGATTGCTTCGCAGTACATGGCCATACCAACGCAGACGGCTCTCCCGCATTTTTTCATGGATTGGAGCCACACCAAATGTAGCTCGAACATTGTTATTCCTGATGCGGTCCAGTCTAGTAAGTCCCTGTGTCCAGCGAATCATCTTCATCTCCATGACATGTAGTTGTTGTTCATGTCTCTTCGTTACTGGCCAGCATTCAGTAGCGTACAGTGCTACTGGTCGAACGATGGTTCTGTAAATTTTTGACTTCAGATATAGTGGCACATTCCGGTCAAAAAGGACTCCAGTAACTAGGCGCCATTTCAGCCATGCAGCGTTGACTCTGTTTCGGACATCTGGGAGTGTTCGGCCATCTGAACAAATTAGCGTACCCAAGTATTTGAATGCAGATGATTTTCGCAGTTCAGTGCCATCAATGTGAATAGATCCTTCACTTGGTACTCCACACTCCATATACTCTGTCTTCCCAATATTAAGTCGTAGGCCATGGGTGTTTAGTGCAGCTTTCCAACATTGAACATGTTGTTCCAATTCTTGGCGAGACTTGCAGGCTACAATGATATCGTCAGCATAGAGCAAGGTCCAGGGATGTGGTTGCAGTAGTTCGACTGCGATGGTGTCAAGACAGATGATGAACAGGAGCGGGGACAAAGCTGACCCCTGATGAACACCAACTCTGATGGGAAAAGTTGCGGAGTTTCCTGAAGCACATCGGACATAGCTGGTGACATTCCGATAAAGAAGCTGAACCCATTGAACATATGCTTCTGGTACCCCATGCTGTCGTAGTGCATACCATATTAGATCACGAGGTACCCTGTCGAAGGCCTTTTCAAGATCCAAGAAGGCTATATGGAGTGGTTTCCGCTTTTCTAGGTGCCTTTCCATCAAAAGACGAGCGGCGTGAATAGCATCGATTGTCCCTGTACCTTTCATAAAACCACACTGGTTTGAGGCAATCTTGATTATGTCCCGAAGGCGTGTATCCACGATACGCTCAAATATCTTCATAGTGTGGCAAAGCAGGCGAATCGGTCGATAATTGGAGCAGTTGTGCACATCTCCTTAACCTTTCCATGTTGGTATTGTTACACTGCTGAGCCAAGTAAGAGGAGCTTCGTTTTCATTGATGATCTTGTTGAAGAGATCTAGAAACTGAGCTGCTTGTGATCAAAGCATATTCCACACCTCCGATGGGAGATCATCCGGTCCAGTTGCCTTTCCATTTTTCATTTTCTTCATAGCGGTCTCCACTTCGGCAACCGTGATGGCTGGTACTGGACCAAGTACAGGATCCGCAGCTGGTAGTGGCGGATGCGGAAATTCTTCGTTGCTAATATTTTCGAAGTGCTGTTTCCATCGGTTAAGAATCTCATTAGGTTTCCGTAGAGGTTGTTGATTTTCATTCTTAATGATCATAACATGTCCAACATCTTGAGTGGAACGATGGCGATTCTTCGCTAGTCTGTAGATATTATTTGCTCCTTCTGCTGTTTTGAGCTCTTCGTACATGCTCTTGTAATGGTCTGCTTTAGCCTTTGCCACTTCTTGTTTTGCCACCGACTTCAATCTTCTATATTGCTGACGATCAAGATCCAGTCCCGATTGGAGCCAGGTCTTATACGCTAACTTCTTCATCCTGATGGCATCTTGGACATGAGAATTCCACCACCATATCTCTTTATTGATAAAACTGCGTCCAGGTTTTGATTTACCCATGATGTCGGTAGCACAAGTCGTAATATGTGTGGATGCCTTTGCCCAGATTTCATCAACGTGTTGACCTTGTTCTGGCATAGATAAAGAACCTATAGATGTTTTCAGCTGGATATGATAATGTTTTATTTTCCACCATTTAATTCGTTCCGATGTAGAATTAAGACTTTTCTTGCCGAGATCAAGGCGAATCCTAAAATTGAGGAGAAGCAGATGATGTTGGGGTGCAATAATGTCTGATGGTATGACTTTTACATCAGTGACAAACTTCAGATCACTCCTTCGTACCAGCCAATAATCAATCTGCGTATTTCTTCCACCACTACTGTAGGTAATGAGGTGCGATGGTCGCTTTCTGTAAAAGGTGTTAGTCACAGCTAAGTCTAAGGCCTCAGAAAATTCCAGGATTCTGTTTCCATCCTCATTTCGCTCTCCAAAGCCTTGTCCACCATGTACTCTCTCGAAACCATTTCTATTCCCTCCAACGTGGCCATTTAAGTCACCACCAATGAACAGGAGTTCTTCTTCAACAAACTGTAGGTAAGTTTCGAGGTTGTTCCAAAATTCATCCTTCTCATCATCCGTGCACCCAGTTTGTGGAGCATAACATGAAACCACACGTAAGGTTTTCGTACCAGTGTCGATCTTAATAGACATCAATCGGTCAGAAAGACGGTTTACTTCAGAGACATGATCTCTGAACTTTGTACTCACAGCTATAGCTACGCCATTCCTGCCTGATATCTTTCCGTGGTAGAATAAATTGTATCCTTCACCAATATCCTTGGATTTTGAACCAGACCATTTGGTTTCCTGGATGCACATACACAAAGTATATATGGTGCATGCAACTATCCTTATGCTAGTCTTACAGGTTACTGTACAACATGATCACTACCCCAAACGGATTTTTTTTTTCATTTTGTTGTTTACACATATGTCAATTTTCCCATTTCCCATTTTCAGTTTTTTTTAATGTCAGTTTTTAGTTTTTCAATTTCATAATATGGAAACATGGATTTTGCATTTTGTTGTTTACACATTTATTAATTTCACAATTTCCCATTTACAGTTCTTAAAATGTCAGTTTAAAGTTTTTCAATTTCATGATATAGAAACATGGATTTTCCAATTTGTTGTTTTCACATTTGTCAATTTACCAAATTCACATTTTACAGTTTTTTTAAATTTCAGTTTAATGGTTTTTTTCTATTTGTCAATATGGAAACATGGATTTTTTACAATTTGTGTTTTACATGTCATGCAACTATCCTTATGCTAGTCTTATAGGTTACTGTACAACATGATCACTACCCCAACCGGATATTTTTTTTTCATTTTGTTGTTTGCACATATGTCAATTTTCCAATTTCTCATTTTCAGTTTTTTTTTAATATCAGTTATAAGTTTTTCAATTTCATAATATGGAAACATGGATTTTGCATTTTGTTGTTTACACATTTATCAATTTCACACTTTCGCATTTACAGTTCTTAAAATGTCAATTTAACGTTTTTCAATTTCATGATATAGAAACATGGATTTTCCAATTTGTTGTTTTCACATTTGTCAATTTACCAAATTCCCATTTACAGTTTTTAAAATTTCAGTTTAATGTTTTTTTCTACTTGTCAATATGGAAACATGGATTTTTCCAATTTGTGTTTTACATGTTCATTTTGCATTAGGAGTGGAGAGAGGTGGGTAGTAATTAAAAATGTGCAAGCAATGTCCATTGTTGACAGGTCATTGTTGACGAGTCCTTTTCATACAACTGACAAGTGAGTTCATGTTTCGCATGCATTACCTAAAATGTAATACCATGCAAGTGTTTAACAATTTTACAAATTAGCTTATGTATTAGTTTATGTGTGGGGTCTTATGATGGGCATTTTGTGTTGGCTTATTTGGCAAGTTATTTTGTCAATGCATTTAGTGGATTTTTCTCTTGGTCTTGGAAAGTATATTAGTCCATTTTATCACAACATAATGCTTACTGCCATGTTTGTAAGCAACAACAACAACACACTAAACTTTCAAAAAAAACTAAAGTGCTCTAAGGTACTCTCAACTCGTACTCTTACCTCTATCCCATGCCTAGTCAAGAACATTATTTTTTTTTCCAAAAAAGGTGAATGGGGAAAGTAGACTATATGTTTAAACTAAAAAAATCATATAAAGTCATATGTTAACTCTAACACCTACGTTTATCCCATTCTTAGTCGAAAAATATTATATATATTTTTATTTTTTCTAAAAAATAGTTGGAAAGTAGGCTATATTTTGAAAACTACTCATCCTATAAAGTCATATATAGACTCAAACCAATGACTTTTATATCCTTAATCGTTAGAACAAAATATGGAATTTTTGACATTTTTCCAAAAATGTTCATTTTTAAAAATGGGCTATATATTGGAAACTAGGAATTTTACAAAAAGTGTGTTTGACATAAATGACAGGTATTTACCTCCCCTCCCCCCCCCCTCTACCCACAAACCAAGTCCCCAGATCTCTGGGACAAAATCCAGAAATGTTTTAATCTAATCCTAGCTAACCTCACCTGACGTGACCATACCTGTTTGTAAGCAACAACAACAACACACTAAGATTCCATGAATTCCAGAGTACTTTTAGATTAATTATCGACTCTCAACTCTTATAACTATGTCTATCCCACTCTGTCAGAAACACTATTTTTTTTTTTTTTATTATTTTTTGCTCCATGTCACTACTGAAGTGATAATGGGTTTTCCGATCCTATCACTATAAATTCATTACCCCCGCTCTTATCTCGGTCTCGACAACAACCATGCCTATTTTTATTATGTCAGATGATGTAATGTTCGGATGCAAAGTGTGTGCAAAGTAGGTGTAAAAGTGAGTGAAAAGTGGGTGCAAAGTGGGTGCAAAAAGTGGGGGTGTAAAAGTGGTACCCTATTTGTAATGGCTTATTTGACAAGTTATCTTTGTCAATGTATTTAGAGGATATTTCTCTTGTTCTTGGAAAGTATCTCAACCCTTTTTATGATAGCATAATGCTTACCGCCATGTTTATAAGCAACAACAACACACTAAAATTCCAAGAATCCAAACTACTTACTCTAAGGTTAATGATTGCCTCTCAACTCCATTCCACGCCTAGTCAAAAACATTATACATTTTAAATTTTTCACAAAAAAAGGTAAATTGGGACAGTAGGCTATATGTTTAATCTAAAAATCATATAAAATCATATGTTAACTACAACACCTAAGTCAATCCCACTCTCAGTCAAAAAATATTATTTTTTTACATTCGAATTGAGCCACTATGGACTACGGAGTAACAATCAAAATCAATGTTTCGTTCTAGATCGTCTGCCAGCTTTGATGTCCTGCCAGTATCTCTTGAGCCCATCACTCAGCGCCTTCTTCCGATCTTCTGAAAGAGGTCCCCTCCGTCTTTTGGGTTCTGCCCCTGCCTTAAATCCCTGGTAATTTTTGATTCTTTAAATTGTTCCAAAAAATATTTGGAAAGTAGGCTATATTTTGAAAACTAATCATCCTAAAAAGTCACATATAGATTCAAACCAATGGCTTTTATGTCCTTAATCGTTAGAACAAAACATGGAATTTTTGACATTTTTCCAAAAATGTTCATTTTTAAAAATGGGCTATATATTGTAAATTATGAAATTTACAAAAAAAAGTGTTTGACATAAATGACAGGTATTTACCCCCTCTACCCAAAAAAAAACAAGTCCCAGGACTCTGGGACAAAATCCAAAAAGGTTCAATTTTGAAAGTAGACGATATTTTGAAAACTAATCATTCTAAAAAGTCATATATGGACTCAAACACACTTTCTCTAAGTCCTTTAGCGTTAGAACAAAACTTAACACATTTTCAATTTTTCCAAAAAAAGGTCAATTTTCAAAATTGCCTATATTTTGGAAACTAAGAATTTTTTAAAAAGTTTGTTTAACGTAAATGAAAGACCTTTACCCCCTCTACCCCAAAAATAAATTGTAGGTCCCTAGGACAAAAACTATGCAGTGGTGGTTTTGCAGGGTTTCTATACCCACCTCCACCTCCCCACCTCACAAGATGGCGGCCTTAGCTTAACTTAACCTAGCCTAACCTAACAAGATGGCGGCCGTAGCTTAACTTAACCTAGCCTAACCTAACAAGATGGCGGTCGTAGCCTAACCTAACCTAACCTAACCTAACCTACGAGGTGTGATCAAAAAGTTCCAAAAAGGTGACTGCGACTTAACCTAACCTAGCCTAGCCTAACCTAACCTAACCTACAAGGTGTGATCAAAAAGTTCCAAAATGGCGGCCGTAGCTTCACTTAACCTAACCTAATTTAACCTAAACCTACGAGGTGCGATCAAAAAATTTTCAAGATGGTGGTCATAGCTTAACTGAACCTAGCCTAACCTAACCTAACCCAAACCTACGAGGTGTGATCATAAAGTTCCAAAATGATGGCAGTAGGTTAACTCAACCTAACCTAACCCTACGAGGTGTGATCAAAAATTTCCAAAATGACTGCCGTAGCTTAACTTAACCTTTGATTGATCCCTGTTGATTGACCCCTTTTGATTGATCTCTGTTGATGTATCCCTTTGGACTGGTCCCTGTTGACTAGCCCCTTTGGACGGGTCCTTTTTGAAGGGAGTCATTTTTTTACGGGTCCCGGAGGACGGGTCCCTGTGGGCGGGTCCGTTTGACATAATTTGGATAAAATGCATGGGCCAGTCCATAGGGATCAGTCCAAATGACCCGCCCACAGGGACCCGTACACCAGGACCCGTCCTCCGGGACCCGTAAAAAAATGACTCCCTTCAAAGAGGACCCGTCCAAAGGGGCTAGTCAACAGGGACCAGTCCAAAGGGATACATCAACAGAGATCAATCAAAAGGGGTCAATCAACAGGGATCAATCAAAGGTTAAGTTAAGCTACGGCAGTCATTTTGGAAATTTTTGATCACACCTCGTAGGGTTAGGTTAGGTTGAGTTAACCTACTGCCGCCATTTTGGAACTTTATGATCACACCTCGTAGGTTTAGGTTAGGTTAGGTTAGGCTAGGTTCAGTTAAGCTATGACCACCATCTTGAACATTTTTTGATCGCACCTCGTAGGTTTAGGTTAAGTTAGGTCAGGTTAGGTTAAGTGAAGCTACGGCCGCCATTTTGGAACTTTTTGATCACACCTTGTAGGTTAGGTTAGGTTAGGCTAGGCTAGGTTAGGTTAAGTCGCAGTCACCTTTTTGGAACTTTTTGATCACACCTCGTAGGTTAGGTTAGGTTAGGTTAGGCTACGACCGCCATCTTGTTAGGTTAGGCTAGGTTAAGTTAAGCTACGGCCGCCATCTTGTTAGATTAGACTGGGTTAAGTTAAGCTACGGCCGCCATCTTTTGAGGTGGGGAGGTGGAGGTGGGTATAGAACCCCTGCAAAACCACTGAGTAGGGTTTTTGCATACAAAATCTTCCACGGATCTCTTCGTTTCGTGTGTGACCAATTTTGTTGCAACCTAATGACCACCGCAACATCCCCACTTCTGCCAAATGGATCTTCTGTCCCTGTTTCATGGTAATGGGCCAACACTCTATCCCGCAAAGAGTAACAAGTCTTACAACTGCCCTGTAGACTTGAAGTATATGGGCATCAGACGTTTACGTTGTTCTACAGTGTGGTTCTGAACCCATAGAAGTCTGCGGACCACTCAGCCTGAAACTGAAACATCTACGGACCACCCCAATACACCTTATCAGTTGTAACCCCTCCTCAATAACCCTTATTTTAAGGATATTTCAATTCTAAACCTGATAGTCATCGCCGCGAATACATTTGGACGATTCTCGTTCAACGCACATCGTTTTCGAAATCCCCATTAATTGGCCACTTTTATATACGTGCTGGTGGACCCCTTTTTCTCCCGCGGACCACTCCCGAAGCACTTGCGGACCACCTGTGGACCACCGGTTAAGAACCACTGTTCTAAAGTAACTTGCCTCCCCTATTTTCACGAAGCAATCACTTTGTGTATGCCGGCCCCGTGGTGTTGGGGGTAGCACGCCTGCCTCTCACCCGGAGGGCCCGGGTTCGGTCACCGGCTCCGTCAGGGATTTTATAACTGACGTGAGGGTTGGAACAGGGTGCACTCTGCCTCGTGAGGATAATTGAGTAGCTATCTGACAGTGAGACAGCGCCCCGATCACGAATACCAAGATTAACGGCCGAGGGAACCCGACGCGCTAATCACGTTTCACCCCAATATCTGCAGGCCAAATGGCTGGACAGTGGTCGCTTGGTCGGCCTTAGCCCGTCATGGGCTGTATAGTGCCAGGGGTTGACTTTTTAATCACTTTGTGTCACAGACATAAGTGACATATGTAGGGGTAATCAAACACTACTGAAGTGCACATCCATCATTCCCTCTGCATGTTGCTCATAGCCAAGACATGCTGTCTATTTGATGCTCAGTCATAAGCCATATTCGTCAAGATGGTCTTTCCATTCCTGTATTAAATGCTCAAGTTTGGACTTACATGGATCCAGAATCCAATATTTGATGAAAAATTCCAATTTTTTAACTTTGGAATTTGGAATCTGTTACCATTTCACTTTCCATCTGTGTCTATATTTTGAAAATATTCAAACCGGAAGTATTTCAATTAATTATTTTGTAATAGCCTTTCATAGCCTTTATGCATTAGTGTTGAAACTTAAATGTCATTTCCCGTAAGTTACTTCGAAGGAAATGTTCTCAGTTTGTGTGGAATGTAGGAACTTGAAACTTTCAGGTTACATTTATAATATTAGTATCTATGTACAGAAATGGCACTTTGGTGGTAGGTAACATATGTTTTGTTTTATGATCATAATATCCAAGGAGAAGTGCTGAAAGTTTTGGTCTTTTTTAAATTCTTCAAAACTGTCCTTTTAGTATGCATAAACAAACTCAAAATTTCAAATAGATACATTGAAAAGATTCTGAGAAAATGTTCCTTATATGTAGCAAGATTTAAGATTGCAAACATGGGATGTTTCGGGTCCCCTTAAATTCAGATGCTACCATCACATCTTAAGTATATGACAAAGTGTCTGTGAAACCCTTGTAACTGTGTTTGTACATAAGAAGAGTAATGGAGATAGGGCAGAGTCCTCGTGCATGCTCAATGTGAGTTTCCTACTGCGCAGTGACAATGCTATACTTCTCATACATTATGAGATGTTAATGCATAACACATGGGGTCATATGAATACTCAGTGAAAGGCTTTTTTCAAGATCTAGGAATTCCATATGTATTGCTTTCCTCTTTTCATGATGCCTTTCCATCAAAAGGTGTCATTTGTTCCACAGTACTTAGCAATTACAAATTAGTTGGGTTCCATTTGCACATTTTACAAAAACGGTGTCTTCACTTCCGATTACAGTATATCAGAGATAAAATCAGTTTCAGTTTTAGACAATAGTAGGGCAACGAAGCTTAGTTTTTCGCCATCAGCATAACGATACTTGCCATGACCAATTTGTGCGTACGAAATGTGCTGCTCTGGATTCGCTTGCATTTTTTACTCTATTTAAAAAGTAATCACAATGGCCACAAAGGGGAGAAACGTATTTACATTTGAACAGAAGCTGCTCTCAAACTGTGAGGCACAATACGAAAGATTATGAATGGCAATGTTATACACAATATATTCACATAGAAATTTTAGTTTGTCGCCCTCCTGCAGTTGGCATTGAAATACGCCAACAGGGCTCTTCGCATGGCCAAATGAAGGTATAGCATATAAGGTTACAAGGTATATTGGCTTTCACAGCAAATCTGAACATCGGTCCGACCACGGTCACCAAGAGCCCGCTGATGAACCTGACTTGGTGTTCCTGGATGAAACCCCGATAAAGACATGGCAAAATCCTAGAAGATTTTATGACTTTTATAAGTTTACAGTTTGCATCATAATCAACAGTCCTTATAACTCCTTATTTTTCATACACTGCAATGTGCCAATGAGATGGTGAATCTCCTTCAGTTATAAATACAGCAGCAGTTTCTGAACACTGGTTTTACATCCCTTTTAACTACTGCGGCTCTTAAAGATGTCGGGGTGTCGAAGGGGATCTCTAACGTGCCAGTAAATCTACTGACACTGCTCCCTTGCATTTGCACAACCTGCACCAGGATCTGATCCTGCAACCTTGGGAACAGCAGGCGAGAACGTCACCGCTGAGCCACGCAGCAAGTCTAACATCAGAATAGCCTAGAACAAAGAGGATATCAATGACATGCACTAATGATAGCAAAGTATAACATTTTAGGGTACATAGAAGAGTTGCCCTATCTAGGCTAGCATAACTTACATTATTTAGCATCTAGCATCCAGTGTTAGAATAACACTGGAATCTAGCGTAAATACAGAATATTTGTTTTTTTTATTTTTATTTTATTTTTTATTAACAATAATCCAGCTCACTTTGTGCTTGGTACTATTGTATGAAGCCGGCTTTACTTCCCCTCCGAAGGAAGGCATACTGAGGGATTTTTAACTCTCTTAAAAAATCCGACGGCTTCGGCCGGGTTTGAACCCGCTATCTTGGGCATAGAAGCTCAGCATGCTACCGACTACGCCACCGAAGCCGCCGATGAGAGGATTAGTAGTGAATGAAGGCTCAGTGTCGGATGTACAGAGGAGGAAAGATGAAAAGTTTCAGGGCAGAAGTGATTCGAGTATAGGCCTCATTAAAGAATGAACAAGTAGGCATATTTCAAATTTGAATGACATCAGTATTTTGCTACATTGTTTCTAAACTTTAGGCTGTTGCCTCAGATGTCCTGGTTAGATTTCTGTCTCTGCCAAGAAATTTAATTTGGTCTAAGGGCTGGACGAAGTTCACTCAGCCTCGTGAGCCAAAACAAAGAAGAGGTTCCCTCCTAAGTTATCCTAGAAGTGGTTTCCCATTTGTATTTAATAATTATTATATTGTCACTAGTGGATTCTTATCTGTCTGACAATAAAGAATAAATACAATACATCCATACCCATAACACAAGACCAGCAAACCAGCTATACATGGAGTCGACAAACACAACTAGATATGGTAATGAAAGTATTTCCTATTCAGCCAGCACATCTCATAACAACTTACCTCCTAAACTGAGACAGATTATAAACGTAAGCAAATTCAAAAAGGAAGCACGCAGGTACTTCCTGAAACAATATGTTGAAGAATATAGATGAACCCATAAGCACTGAATAAATTATACTACCACCTAAGTATATTCTAGTATAAGTCAGTGGCAGCCAGTAATAAGGTTGCAGTGTTGCACAACGAGCCAGCCCCGCGGTGTTGGGGTAGTGCGCCTCCCTCTCACCCGGAGGCCCCTGTTCGATTCCCGACTCTGTCAGGGATTTTAGAAAGTGACGTAAGGGCTGGAAGGGGGTGCACTCAGCCTCGTGAGGACAATTGAGTAGCTGTCTGACAGCGAGGCAGCGCCCCGATCACGAAAAACAAGATTAACGGCTGAGGGGACTTGATGCGCTGATCACGTGTCACCCCAATATCTGCAGTCCAAATGGCTGGGAAGCGGTCGCTTGGTAGGCCTAGCCCCTTCATGGGCTGTAGTGCCAGGGGTTATTTATATTATATTATTGTTGCACAATGACCAGATTTCTTTAAGAAAAATAATTAATACCATAATAATATTTTTAGTAATAAAAGCTGTAAGTTTCCTTTTAATGTATAGGAATTTATAATTTTGTTCTTTAATAATTCAGGAAATCCTACAGTAAGTTACTGTGAACTGCCTGAGAGAGCAAACCGTGCCAACTGCCTAGGAGCGCTCGTCCGTTTGGTCGTTGCCAGGCCTGAGCACCGACCAAATCTCAATAGTGAAGGGTATGGCAGAGATGCTAGAATGAGTAAGTCCTATCTCAACAGTTAACTCGGCTGGTCATTGTCTGCTGATTCCAGCAAGGTAGCCGAAGCGCAGACGGAGACATCCGTGATGCCTCGTCAACTGCCGATGACATGCCTTGCAATGTGATTTGGGCATACTTGTGACACTCGCGGTTCTTTCTCGCCCTCTTATATAACTTATGTTGTTTTGTTCTTGTGAAGATTTTCATGTAGACTAACTTCTAATCCATTTAATCTGATTACAATGTGATGATCTTTGAACTGCGGCATTCATGATGAATGAGGTAGCCTACATCTGTTTTATCGCGCAATTAAATACAGTTCCCCCCCTTCAATGAAAACAGTGCAACATCCAGAACAATTATCCGGCAGCCAGCACTGGTATATGTTACTAAGCCATATTTGTAAAGGGAAGACACCCCCCCCCCCTTCGGTGGCGTAGTCGGTAGCATGCTGAACTGCTGTGCCCAAGATAGCGGGTTCAGTATGCCTTCCTTCGGAGGGGAAGTAAAGCCGGCGGTCCCATGTCATAGATTTATGGCATGTAAAAGATCCTTTCACAGACTAAACTTGTGTAAAGCAAAATTTGTTAGGTTAGATTTCGTCAGAATGCTCTATCCAAGTTCCAACGTTCACCACTAGGTATCATTGATATCTGGTAGCGAAAGTTGGAACTACTTGAAATTGAACGGAACTTGTAGCTCTCCCTTTAGGGTGTCCACTGGAAGCAGCTACAGACTCAGGCGAGCCGAACATGTCCTTGGACACTCCCGGCACTAAAAGCCATACGATAAATAAATACCCCCCCCCCCTCCAGCTACCAGCTCACTGGGACATTCTGTACCAAATAAATAAATAATTACAACAAAAGAGCAGTATCTCATAATGCAAAACTGCATCATTACAACACAGTTGTTTTGCCTGAAGCCCTGTATGCGGTAGAAACCACAGTCATCAGTGAAATGACGAGAATTCGTGATATTGAGAAACAGGAACGAAAAATTCTTAGGAAAATCCATGGCGCTGTTTTCCATTATGGAATTTGGGTCAGGAGACCAAAAAGGAACTTTATGAAAATACAGACACCATTATAGAAAAATTTAGAAAGAGACGTCTGCAGTTCTATGGACACATAATATATAGGATGGATGAGAACAGACTCACTTAGAAGATTTTCAATATCGTGAATGCAAGTAAATTAAAGACCAGTTGGATAAAAGAAGTACATGAAGACATGGAATTACTTAAAATCTCTGAAGACGACATTAAGAACAGAGAACAATTTATAAATAAAATCAGAATCACGAAAATTTTACAAATGTCAAGGAAGGGCACATCAGGATAAAAATGGACAGATGAAAGGAAGAAAAAGCACTGTGAACACTATTGAAGAGGTTTTGGGAAGAAAAGAAGAGAGGAAAAGGAAGTGAAGCTGTGATTGGCTCAAGTTCACACGCTCTCCTGAAGGAGAATAATCGGAAATAATAATAAAATAATGCATTCAGCCTTAGCTGAATTGCTGGAACATCTGAGAACTTTTATCTGGAACCATCACTTGACTAATGATAATACTGTATAATGTTTCAGGGTACAAGGTGAACTGTACTCAAGACGAAATGTATTCAGCTCTAGTTGAGGCTGGCTGCTTCATTGCAGGAGCCACCGAGAAGCTCGCTCCTGCAGATAAAGAACTGTACAAGAGAAGAGATGTCACAGCTACTGTTAGCAGTAATTCTCTCGTAGTGGGTGAGTATCAATTCCTATTCTAACTGCGATGGTAGAATCTCGCACCAACCTTACAAAAAATCATATCAGTGACTCAAAACTTTCCAGTCTGTCAAGTTATCAGCCCAGAGGCAAGTTTGAACCTGTCTATTATATAATACGTTAAGTTCATCCGACAAAAAACTCAAGCTTCCGAACCAGAAGAAGTTAAAAGGTGCGTTTTGTGCCAAAATCTTCCAAATCGTCTCAATAGTGCAGGATAAATCTTGCATCTCTTGAAAAGTCAACGGAAATGTAATTGTTTAAAAAGTGTGTTTAAACAAATAAAAAAGACGTCCAGCCTGCATAACACTAGGTCTGGGCGGGTAGTCTTTACACATGGGGCGAACACAATCCATTGTGCATTGAAAAGAATATTCAAACAGAATTACCCGCTACATTGACGAATTGCACTCTGATTTCATAAATATCAACAATTTGTTTAAAAGTGCATAAATTAAACAAATAAACATATTTATAGAAGCTCCCATAACAGTAAAGCCATCCGATTTGGAAGATTTTGGCACAAAACGCACCTTCTAACTCCTTCTGGTTCGGGAGCTTGAGTTTTTTGTCGGATGAACTTAACGTATTATATAATAGATAGGTTCAAACTTAATGAAAAGATTTTTTGCACAGGTTCCCTAGTTAATAATAATAATGTTATTGGTTTTACATCCCTTTTAACTACTAAAGCTTTTAGAGAGACTGGAATGCTGGTATTTTACATCCTCAAAAAGCAATAGGTTATATGGATAGAAACTCCCAAAACCCAAATCAGTGCTATAATGAGGTATACTAGGCAAAGTGAGGACTGTATTGTTAGCAGCAGTGCAGCCAAGATTGACCAATTGGGGGGGGTTTATTGTTAGGAAATTGTTTCACTGAAAAATTACCATTCAATTGAATTATTTATTTAACATCCAGCTTGAATTAGACACTCTTGCAATGAACTTCTAGGGGATCACATTTGGTAACAATCGTGGATCAGGAATTGGGTCTTACTTATGTGTGAGCTATTGTTACTTCATTCAAGAACTTGGGACATCTTGGTAATCAATCTCGGGTACTGAGTTTGTTTGAGTGTTTCTGTGGTGACTCTCGTAATGTGTAAAGCTGTAATTAATAGGGTCAAGGGTCAAGGGTTGTGGTAGGTACTCTTGGATTTGGAATTAGATACCATCTAACACTTGTCAAGAGGGAGTGTGGTAAAACACCAATGAAAAACCATACTTCAGATGGTCGTCAAGATTTCTGGACTTTCAGTTCCCGATTGCAGTCGTGGAGCATGACTTAATATGCTTGGCTATGCTGCTAGTGATGGTGTAGCAATCTAGCTAGCTGCCTCTCACCGTGGTGGACTGTGTTCTGTTCCTGGTTAATGCATGTAGAATTTTCGAAATGAAAAGTCACGTCCAATGGTTTGGATTCCACGAAAAAGGACCTTATGGCTTATGAATGCTTGGTTAAGAGCTACCGTATGTAAAACTACAATCTTCCTTCTTACTTGAGAGAGCCTCTTCATTTACACCTGTCATTTCTGACCTGAGTCAGTGGAACAATTCATTAGGTTCTGTCCACCTAATCAATACAATTTATTTATCCTTATTTTTGATTCGGTTGGTTCCTTAGTTTAGGGGCTGCGACAACAGTCATGTAGCCCCGTGTACTTTGAGTGTGTGTAGAATCTGTCCGATAACCGGTGTTAATTGTGATGACTGTATTAGTGTGTGTTTCTGTTTTTTAAATTCAAGTCAGGACTGCAAATTTGAATTTTTCAAATAGTTCCTACTTTTGCCGCCAAATGCCACCGTCAACGACTACTAGGCCTAGTTCAGAACTTAGCTACTAGATGCCACCGCAGTCGGCTCTTGGCAACGAATGTAGCAACCAAAGAGCGTTGTTTACATTCTTAACCTATACAATTTAGTTTCACACAGGTGTAATTAGTGGAAAGTTCTTTAACATGCCATAAATCTATGACATGGGACCGCCGGCTTTACTTCATCTCCGAAGGAAGGCAAACTGAGGGATTTTTAACGTTCTTAAAAAATCCGAAGGCTTCGGCCGGGTTTGAAACCGCTATCTTGGGCATAGATATCCTTATTTTTATTTGGACATGTTAAATTAAACTATTAAAGAAACATCAACTAAGAGATACCGGAAGATACCTTAGTTGTGATAATTAAGATTTGCTGTGAAGTATTGTAGCCTACCTCATATCCCGTGAATATGGTTAGTTCTTCTTATTTCTCTTCCCCAATGTGCCACTACCGTGGCGTTGGGAGATAAACTCGGATCCATCTATTGTAAATCTGCCTGTTCCCGGCGAGAGTGCGGAGCTGCTGCATGGTCTTTCCTCTACTGGCTGCAACCTGCGTCATCTTCTCTTCCCATGTTATCCTCGGTCGTCCAATGGGTCTCCTGGCCTGCACTCTCCCCTTCATATACAGTCGTGGTTTCCTCTCCATTCCTATTCTCTTAACGTGCCCAAACCAGGAGAGCTGACGATCCTCGATTTTCCTCTCCACTGCTTGCACCTCGAGCTTGTCTAGGATACGTATGTTCCGCACTATGGCCCCCGTGTTTTTCCTGCTATCCGCCGGAGACACTTCATTTGGACTGCATTGACCCTGCTGATGTCACTTCTACTCGCCGTCCAACTCTCGCTGCCGTAGATAAGTATAGGCTCGATGACCGTCTTATAGATCCTTGTCTTGGTCTTCCGGCTTACCTCCTTCTTCCCAAACTCGCAGTGGTTTAGGGCATAGTATGCATTTGTAGCCTTATATACTCTATTTCTAACTTCTTCCATGAGCTTGCCTGTCTGATGAACTGTCGTGCCTAAATACTGATAGCTCGCGACTTGGGTGAGAATATGGTTAGTTATAGAATAAAACATCGAATTTTTCTAGTGAAAACTTATTTTCTCAAGAAGAAGTTTGCAGTAAATTTGTTCGTAAGTTTCAGTGCCTTGTGATTTTTACTTGTTGGGGAACTTCAAACAAAAGGTATACAGAAACAATCTACGTAGTCTGGAGATTCTCGAGAACGAAATAACTTCAATGATACGAAATATCAGTGTGGATGAATTACAGCGAGTGTACCAAAACTTCCTTCTTCCGTGAAATGTGTGTTTAGAAATTGAAGGACAGCATTTCCAGCAACTACCCTGAAATTCAAGTAAGTAATTATGGTTATTAAATACGTTAAAAAATGGAAATGTGTTGAACTAGTTTGGCGCTACGCTGCTGCTAGTGCCAGTGCCTTGCTTGGCCGGCAGCTAGCCACTGTGGCCAATCCACTACACAGCCTATGCGAGTCTCCGTTCTATAAGGAGGGCACTCCCTGTAACTATATCTCATGAGCTACAAGTCTCCTGTGGATGTTGAGCCTTCTATAAGGAAACATGAATCCATGCCAGCTAAGTAAAGGTCATAAGACTAAGTTGGTCTGCCATACTTCTCAGTGACTCCAGCATTAGATGTTAATAAATCTTATAACTTAATATCTTATAAGAAAATGTCAATACAAATTGGTTGGTTCCTCAGTTTAGGGGCAGCGACAACGCGTCCATGTAGCCCCGTGTACTTTGGGTGTGTGTAAAACCTGTCTGATAACCGGTGTTAATTGTGATGGCTGTATTAGTTTGTGTTATCTGTTAGGTAGATTTCTTTAGAAAGCTAACTATTGCAATGGGTACCATGTTTCGACTTCCGGAAAATTTTGACATATCTTCGCGTTTCACATCCCCTAGACCCCAAAACCACCGTCAGTTCAAAAGTTTATATATAATTTATGTATATATATCACTTTCTTGTGGACACGATAAATACCGCAATTTTGCACCAATCACTTCGAAATTTTTACATAATATGTTTCGCTATAAAATCTCGGTCAAGTTCGTTAATGGGCACAATCGGTTGACGGGGGTGGAAATGGGGGGCTTTTTTTCGAAAAAAGAAATATCGCTATAACTCTCTTAATATTTGAAATATTGAATCCATTCAAAGTTCATACTATGTGTCGGATAAGGCTCAAAAATTTATGTTTGAAACGTTTTTTGATAGCACCAACCATTGACCAAAAGGGTGGGGAAAAGTGGGTTTTTCGGGAAACATTGATCATATCTCTCTTAATAGGCGCAATATCAAAACCGTACAAAATGGACAATATTCCCCTAATATTTACCTAAAAGTTTTGTCTGAAAGAATTTTTGATATGACCCACCACGCCAAGGGATGAGAAAAATGATTTCGAAATTATAAGAAAATGCCAAGTGTCATCAGATGTTGCCATGACAACACCACTAAATTGATGAGGGATGAGCCATCAGACGTTGCCATGACAACGCACTTGCACTAGATCACATTCAGTTTTCTATCTGACTAAGTGTGAAGCGGCTTCGGTGACTTAACTGGTAGCATGCTGAACTTCTATGCCCAAGGTCGCGGGTTCAAAGCCGGCCGAAGTCGTCGGATTTTCTAAGAGCGCTAAAAATCCCTCAGTATGCTTTCCTTTGCAGGGGAAGTTCCAACGTTCGTTGCGAGTTGTTGGTTGCGGTGGCATCTAGTAGCCAAGTTCACAGCTAGGTATCGTTGACGGTAGTATTTGTTAGCAACATTAGGAACTACTGCTTGAAATTGACCGTCTGCAATCCTTACCTCAATTACAGACTAATACAGCCATCACAATTCACACCGTTTATCAGACAGATTCTACACTTACCCCAAGTACACGGGGTTACCTGACCGCGTTGTCGCAGCCCCTACTGAGGAACCAACCAAAATCTCTGCGGGAGATAAAATTTTGCGTGAACAAGTAACAGACCGTTAGATAGTTACACATCAGTGTCGAAACCTTGCATAAGGACAGTGTGACCACAAGTATAAAAATGGACCCCAAATGACAAGAATGTTACCGTCCCCTTAAGACAATAAAATGTTTAATATATGCATAAAATGACGAAAAACAAAGTTAATTATGCTCCGATTATAAAATACTTTCTCGCAATACATAAGGTCTGATCCTTCTACGAAAACCTGCATATTCTGCCTATTTTCGCCTATCCCCAGGCTTGCCCGGTGAAATCTACCTCCGCCTTCCGGCGTGCCGAGAGGAATTTTTTTTAAATTCAAGTAACAACTGCATACATTCGATTTTCAAGTAGTTCCAACTTTTGCTACCAAACTTGGTTCCTAGATGCCACCGCTCCAGGCAACGACCGTGGAACCTAAGAGTGTTAGTCAAATCTAACCTATAATTTAGCTTCACACAAGTGTAATTAATGGAAGGTTCTTTTACATGCCATAAATCTATTATATGGGACCGCTGGCTTTACTTCCCTTCTGAAGGAAGGCATACTGAGGGATTTTAAACGCCCTTAAAAAAATCCGACGACTTCGGCCGGGTTTGAACCCACGATCTTGGGCATAGAAGCTCAGCATGCTACCAACTACGCCACCGATGCCGCTTCAATACAAATTGTTAAATACTTATGTTACAAGGTTTGGGGTGACAGAACCTTTTCATCAGACAAACAAAGAATTCAGATAGAAGCTTAATGGAGAAAGGACAGAAATGACAGGTGAGTGAAGAGGCTCTCTCAAGATTGTAGTTTTACATAGCTCTTAACCGAGCATTCATAAGCCTTAAGGCCTATTTCCGTAGAATCCAAACCGATGGGCGTGTCTTTTTATTTCGAAAATTCTACATGCATTAACCAGGAACAGAACACAGTCCACCATGGTGAGAGGCAGCTAGCTAGATTGCTGCACCATCACTTGCAGCATAGCCAAGCATATTAAGTCATGCCCCACGACTAAAATTGGGAACTGAAAGTCCAGAAATCTTGACGACCATCTGAAGTCTGTAATATTTCAATCGAAGGTAGTGTGCTCTTCTTCTTCACTCGTCAGATCCACGTCACAAATATACAATACAAAAAATTGTTCATAGTTTTCTAAATAAATAATAATTTGGGTGATTATTTCAGGTTCAATCATTTCGAAGAAAGTGGCTGAAGGAACAAAGTATCTTGTCATGGACTTAAAGGTGGGGACAGCAGCTTTCTACAAGAACGCTAAAACAGCTCGCGAGTTGGCAGAACAGTTGGTAAGATTATGTGTGCTTAACATCTGTTGTTAAGAACACACAAGTGTTTAAACATTCATCGCCAATTCTCAACTCCAGCACTTGTCTTCCAGTGTCTTCTACCGCTCCAGGTTCCTCCTAGCTATGTCCTTGTGTACCTGCTGCATCCATCTCTCAATCTATCTCTAGGCTGTTACAATCAAACATACAGGGCAGGTGTGTTGGCTCTGATACGATGATAGCACTTTTAGGTCCCTCTGACCGCAAATGTGGACATAACACAATACAGTATGTGCCCAACCCGAGCTGCAATATAGAGCGGAATTCTTCGAGCCATGGAGTCAATAAGACCCCAGATCATTTCCTGAGAAATTGTGGCGCATGTTGGTTGCATTGTACGGGTCAGTTGTTCCAGAGTTGTAGGTGGCTGAGACAAGTTGGCCAGTTTTCAACCCATCCTATCCCACACATGCTCAATAGGGCTGAGGTCCTCAACAATCACTAATTGTGATTCCACATTAAGCCAATAGCTCCCCAGACCTTAATGCCCACTGTTGACCTTGTGTGCCTCTCGACTATGGTACATCATTGCATATGATTGTGGAGATCACTGCGGATGATTCATCACTATGCAATACCGACCCTTGCTGATCTTTCTCGATACCACACCAGCTTGGGCACCCACAGGATTTTTCCCAGGGGGAGGCCAGGTAATATTTTTCATTTCATTATCCACCCCGCCCCCCGCAAACCATTGGGTACATTATCTTTATGGCATGAATGACAGGAATATTTTTTTTAGTTAGAGAATTTGTCCATAAAAGTTTCCTTTTCTTTGTAAATCATCGTCATAATGTTAGTTTCTTAAAAACAGGTAAATAGTAGTTGTATCTCAAAATATCATCGTCTGGCTGCGTGGCTCAGGGGTAACGTTCTTGCTTGCTGAGCTCAAGGTTACAGGTTCGAAATCTAGCGCAATCAGCTGGCATTTGAGGGTGCGCAAATGCGAGGGAGCTGTGTCAGTACATTTACTGGCACGTTAAAGATCCCCTTCGGGGAAAAATTCCGGCACCCCGGCGTCTCTAAAAGCCACGGTAGTTAAAAGGGACGTAAAACCAATAACATTATTATATCAAAATATCATCATCATTTATTGTACCTCGCAGGCCATTTAGGCCCATAACAGAAAGCAAAGAAACATAACACACACATCAAATATTGTACAACATTGCATAACACTATCCTACTTAATCACTCAGGAAAGATCATCATCCCAATCACAATCTCAAGTATTTGTTACAAATGCCATTTCATTTACTTCTATCCATTGCATCATCCAGTACTGCTGCAACGTTCTCATCACCCTATCCTTCCATCTTATCCTCGGCCGGCCTTGTGGGAGTCTGCCAATCAGTTGAGCATTAAACACTGCATTAGGAATAAATTCCACAGCTCTTACGATAGGAACCGTCCACTTGGGTCATCTTCCTCTGATGATCCTACCCACATCAGCTTTCCCAAACCGTTGATATAAGTCCTCTTTTTCCCTCCTTTCCCAACTTCCTTCCTTACTAGGGGGGCGTGGTGGCTCAGCGGTCTAGCTGTATGCCTCTCACCAAGGCGGTCCGGGTTCGATTCCCGGTCAATGCATGTGAGATTTTCGAAGTGAAATGCCATGTCCTGTGGTTCGGATTCCACGTAAAAAGGAGGTCCCGTGGCTCATGATCTCAAGATTAACGGTCACGTTAAACTACAAGCTTCCTTTTCCTTCCTTACTATTGTAAATAGGACCATGTATCTTTCTGAGTACTTTCCTCTCAAACGCACAAATGCGTTCTTCCAGTGTTTGTGAAGTCGCCCATGACCAACGCCACCTAAATAATAAGGCCTCCGCACTGGCTGACCAGCGCTAGGCAGCTCGACCAACAGTAGTTAATCGCGTTGTTTGTGGAGCGTTACAAGGTCGGCGCATAAGTTGTACTTTTTGCTGTAGTTTTAATAATTATTGTAGAAACAAAAATCAAGGAAACCTCAAGGACACTGTGCCCAGAAAGACAAACATATTTTCCCATAGCAACTGACACTAATCTTGATAAATCACCTATGTCCAAATCAACATATCTGCCTACTGGTCCTTTACTTCTTTTCTGCTTCAGCTTTCTCATAATCAGGGCTAGGATTTATATGTAAATACAGTACTTATTTCTCTATTACACAGATATTCATATCCTATTAACTTATCTCCATCGATTATGTTGTCCTCTTTCAAATTAAACAAATTTATTTGACATGTTTCTCCATATTTCTGACTTCAGTACATACATGCACAATAAATAATTTTACATATTTAGTAAATTGCAATCCAACCGACAGTAGTGGCTATGCTGGCTAAAGCGCAGCATTAGGTCATGGGGCCAAGCTCTCTGCTGACTCGGTAGACGCGTGGGTTCGAGCCCCACCGTCGGCCGTCCTTTAAATGGTTTTCCGTGGTTTCCCCATTTTCAACACCAGTCAAATGCTGGGA
Organism: Meconema thalassinum; assembly: GCA_946902985.2. Lineage (NCBI taxonomy): Eukaryota > Metazoa > Arthropoda > Insecta > Orthoptera > Tettigoniidae > Meconema > Meconema thalassinum. The sequence continues at coordinate 208,972,116 of OX336391.1, forward strand.
CGGTACCTTCTGACAGGTCACGGCCGCTTCCTTCCCCATCCTTGCCCAGTTTCATTCACCATCATTCATTTCATCTCTCATTAACTCCTCTCATGAGGTTGGCGTCAGGAAGGGCATCCGGCCGTAAAAACCATCGCCACAAATACTTCCATCCCATCTCATCCCCGACCCCGTTGGAAAACGGGAATAATAAGGGGTAGACATACAAGTAAATTACAATCCAATATCTGTACATATTTTACTCTTATGAATAAAAATATATAGAATTGTAGTTTTCAGTGACTGGAAATACGACAGCACAGGACAAGTTTACAGTTATGTAATGAAAAGAAAGATTTCTGAAGTACGTAGGTGTAACGATAGCAATTCTTATGAAAAGAAGCTTCAAGTTTGAAAATTTAGAACATTTCATGACATACTGTTATGGTAGGCAGGAATAATAGGAATAATCGATGAATGAAAGCAAGTGAAAAGTAAGTGAAATAAAAGAAAATTGGATAATTTGATTTATAAATCCAGTATTTTTAATGCATTTATGTGGGTTATAGAAGTAACAAAATTAGTATTATGGGGATAAATTTGTCTTTTGTCCATATTTCATAAAATATATTTACATTTTGACATTTTTTAGATTGTACATATTTCTAAAATATATATACATACATATATTGACACTTTTTAGTACATATCAATCCTAGCCCTGCTCATAATTTTACCTTAATGTAGCCTATATCATTAATTGAAGATTTAGCTTCGGCAGTCCTGATGTACCAGATGGGTGAAGCATATTTCTTAACATCTATACATATCAGAAAGTCAATAAGCTTATTATTGATTCCCAAGATTAAGAAATTTAGCCCTATTGTAATTTCAAAAACAACCCTCTCAAAATGTGAATTGAATCTATTTTGAAAAATGTTAACCCATTTAAACTAATTTTTTAACCTTCACTTACATCCTTTAAGAAATTTTCTAGTAGCAAAAAGTAATTTTAATGTAAAATCTGTTAAAATAATAGTTATTAATCTGAAGATTTCCAATGCTCTCTCTATTCTCTATTAAGCTACAAGAACAGTAGGCTCATAAGTTGAATTGTTGGTGAGAGTTAATTACGTTCATGCTGTACAATGTAGTCTCGGCTAAATATGTTACAAGATAAAACTGTATTGTATTGTATTTCTGTCTGTAGCCAAATTGTTGATAAATTTTAGTAAATACCTGCAAAATTCAAAACTTTTAATTAAATTAATATTCTGTAATCCAACGCCAGTAAAATAATACTAAAAATTGAACGAGTGGAAAAAGGACAATATTCAAAGAAATGGGATAATATTCCAGCATATTTAATCATTATTTAGTCGCTAACTGATGACACATTTTGAGACATAACTTCTTGCTACTAGAATTACAATTGGCAATTAGTGAATTTTTCAATGCGACGTATAGTTTCGACAGATGATCGTTCTTTTTTCCTCTTGGAAATGGAATGTTATCGTCTTTCGACTCAGCTGTTCAATTATTCTTTTCCATTTTTGCCTTTCTCCCTTCATTTAAAAGTGAGGTTAATAAGTTCATAACGTTCTAAAAATCATAATAAACATCATTATCGTAATAATTACGGGTCTTTTTTGTTATTATGATGAAACTGTTTATTTCTTTTTCTCCCTCAGTATAGAAGGAGTTTCATAGTTCAAGCATTACTGGAAAGCGTATTTTATGAAAGGTAAGGAAGAAGGTAAATTCTACGAGGTACGGGTAATTTAGCAATGCTGGCTACTCAAAGACTTGCAGGCTATGCAGTGTTCATTTACAGTTGTACAGTGCAACAATGTGAGCGTTTTCTTTGCGAGTAGAAACATCGTTTGAAGGGCCGGGAGGACTACTCTTGGCGCGCGTGCTTCCGAGCGCGGAGGCCTTATTCTCTAGGTGGCGTTGCCATGACTCACATCCATATAGCAGAACCGGTTTCACGAGTGTCACTGCAATATATAACTTGACTTTGCTGTTTTGTGAAATTAAGCATGACTTCAATGAATTATTGAGACCAAAAAAGGTACTATTGGCACTAATAGTCCACTGTTGGAACTCTTTTTCAATCTCACTTTTATTAGATAAAATTGAGCCCAAGTATTTAAATTTTTCCACTGGTTCAAACGTATGTCCATCAATACTAACAGTGGCATCAAAATCCTGTTGGCGTGAAATGATCATATATTTCTCATCATTGACAACTAATCCCATCTTGCTTACTTCTTTCATGAACTTTGTGGTGTAGGATCTTATCTGATCTAATGATTCTCCCATAATCACCACATCATCAGCAAATGCCAAGATTATGTTAGTACCAATCGTGTCCATTTCTCTGTCATAACCCATTACACGTCGTACCTTTTCCAATGCAATATTAAACAATATTGGTGACAGAGGATCTCCTTGTCTCAAACCATTCCGATCCGTCAAAGGAGCTGATATCTTGTTTGCGAACCGTACTTGACAACTTGAATCTGCGTAGCATGCATCCACCAATTTGATATATTTCCGTTTGATACCCAACTCTTGCATTGCTCTCCACAGTGCAGTCCGATTTAGGCTGTCGTAAGCTTGTCTGAATTCAATAAATATGAAATGTAGATCTCTATCAAATTCATAGTATTTTTCCATTAGCTGTCTTATAGTAAAGATGTGATCAATGGTTGAACATCCTGTCATAAACCCACACAAGGTATGATCCTATGATCTGTTGTAAAATTGGTTTCAAACGTCCAAGTAACAGAGAAGTAAAGGTTTTATAACCAATCTCCAGCAACGAGAGTCCTCGATAGTTGTCTACTTTTGTGGCATCTAGTTGTATCTCCATGTATTGACAAAAATAAAAAGCAAGCAGTTCATTAAAATGGTAATGTTAATCCAGTTCGCCGATTTTCTAAATAACTGGAGATATTTTCAAATAATCCCAAATTCTTCTCTTCTTCTTCTTCTTTATTTCCTGGTTCCAGTGATCTGGGTCTGGGTGTGAATCAAGGACCTCCATACTTTTCTGTATCTCCACCACTCTCATCCTTCTTCCAGTATATCTTCCCAAATTACTAAGTTAAATAAAACTGTGGAATTATTCCTACATCTAAATCAGTTAACTATCAGTAACTTCAATTTATGAAATAAACTGGTGTGACAATGAACAATAAAAATATTCTCAGGATTCCGTGGCTCACATCTTAACCAAGTGTGTAGATCTTGCTGACTTACGAAGAAACCTTGGTTTGCAGATGACACTCAAAACTTATATTAGCCGATGACACGGTGGCTGACCTCGTCATCCGCTTTATAAGTGAGAGTGAGTTAGGGCCAGCAATCTAAATTTTCCAGTGTACATTGTCTCCAAGACTTGTTCATTTTTTAATTCTAAATTTTATGTTTATTCAATAATTTTTGTTTATTATTATAATCATTAGTTTTATTTAATTTTTTGTTTTATTAATTTTTGATTTTTTTCATATTTAGATGTTCACCTCTAAATTATTAATTTCATTCCAAATTTGTATACTTTAATCTGTGTTCAGAGGTACAGATGACCTCGTAGTTCCGCCCCTTAAAATAACAACTATTCTCGGGATTCCAGGGGGGAGCCACGGCCCCTCCTTGCCCCCCCCCCCCCCCTGCAGGTGCCCATGCACACCAGCTATTCACATTAATGTTGTGGGATCAATGGAAAACCTTCTGCAATAACACGGGCATGCTCTGCATGATGATTCACAACTGTTTATTGCAGGGGTGTCGCCCCCCCCCCCCCCCGAAATTTTTGCCACATATATTATTTGTTTATGAATTAAAACCAATATAATCATGTACTATTGTTACTAAGCGACGTATGGCAACGTTGCAAAGCAAGGCGAAGGTAGGGCGATGTAAACAGTGTGACAATCAGTTTGCTCTGATCTTACGTGTAACAACATAACCTCTTATTATTCTCCAGTGCCTTCGCTCTTATGAACGAACCAAGAACAGCAACAAGTGCCCTTGAAGCGTATGACAACAGTTTTTTCCCTAACTTTTATAGACTTATCAAACTTTTGGCAAATTTGCATCTCTCTGTAGCTTCTGGTACTGCTGAACGGAGTTTGAGTTGGTTGAAAACATACTTAAGAAATTCTACTTCTGAAAACAGACTCAACGGTCTAGTATTATCATCTATTCACAGAGACATACATCTCACTGACGATGAAGTTATGGACCGATTTGGCAATGCTTCAAGAAATCAAAACCATAACATTAATTCTTTCCATGTAAACACTGCCAAGAGAGCAAGATGATTGTATTAATAAAAAGTATCATAAAATGGTCTTAGTTGTGTTTGACATTAACCAAACATAAAACATCAGAACAAATTGGTTGAAAAAGCGATGCCAGATAGCCTTAAAACTCATCATTTTGCACCAAATTATACAAAAGTTTCCCGGGGCAAACCTCAGACCCTCTATTCTCTGGGCCTATACCATGCCCCCTAACCCCCGGTTGGGCACCCCCCGAAATAAAACTCTATATACGCCCTTGGTTTATTGTATAATGTGGGATGCCATTATTGCTCGAATTTGCGCAGCTGTTGTGTGGCCATCTGGACCATCCTAATGATTCAGCGATCCTCCCTCACAGTTGTTCTTCGAGTTGGGCCTGTCCGAGTCTACCTTCATTTGACCACTGCCGCCAAATTCGTTGTACACTAGATACCTGCCGGCCAACACCTGCGACTACAGTCTCTAAAGATGACCCACTCTCACATAGATAACTATCCGAACTCTCTCAAACTGCGACAATTGAGGACCTAATATGGAAAAGGCTGAAAGTGCCATTACATTTTTCTCCAGTAAAAGCCAATCATAGAGTTTTCTGTGTCATGGTTGTGTCTGTAGTAGTAGTAGTAGTGTGTGTGTATTTATAATTCAGACAAGAATTGGAAAGGAGGCAGATGTGGCCTTAAGTTAGGAACTATCCCGGAATTTTGCCAGGAGTGGAAGTGGGAAGCCACAGAAAACCACTTCCAGGATGGCTGATATGGGAATCGAACCCACCTCTTCTCAGTTTTGCTTCACGAGGCTGAGTGTACCCCATTCCAGCCCCCAGACCAGAATAAAATTCCTTGACAGAGCCGAGGATCAAACCCAGACATCCGGAGAAGAGCCAAAAATGCTAGCCACTACACCAGCAGGTGAGCAGAATGAAGAGAGAATGATTATTTTAACCAGAGAAATTAAGGAAGAAATATTTCAAATTACATTGTATCATCCAGTCTAGAAGACATTTTAACATTCCATATTGTTATGAAAATTTATTGAGAATACTGAAATAAAGGGAGAGAATGAGGGATGATTCAAGGTGGGACATAATCACAATGTTTACATTTGTCAAAGTTAAGACTCGCGCATACTACAACAGACACCACAATAACACAGGTTATTTAAACAATGGTATGAAATGGGAAACCATTAAAAGTTGTGAAAAGCTTCAAATACTTAGGGAGTGTCCTAACAGATGATGGAAGGATAAGTGAGGAAGTTGGTAAGAGGATCCAACAAGCAAATGGGTTTTACCCGAGTGTGAGGGGTCTGGTGTGGAACCAGGAAGTTCCCGAGAAATTTAAAAAACTCTTGTATTCAACATATTACACACCTATATTGACGTATGCAGCAGGCACGTGGACAACAACTAAACGGGAGGAAAGTAGAATCCAGACAGCAGGGATGAAGTTCCTTAGAGGTATAATTGGAAAGACTCGCAGAGACAAAATCAGAAACAAAGAAATTAGGGAGAAAACAGGATTCCCAAAGTTACAAGACAAAATCGAGATCAGTAGCTAAAATGGTATGGACATATGATGCGAATGGGAGAAAGCAGAGTCCCAAAGCGATTATTTACTGAGAAAGTCACGGGAAGGCGCCAAAGGGGAAGGCCGAGGATGAGGTGGATGGATGCAATGAGGGAGAGCATTGAGAATAGAGAAGTGAATGTGGAGGATGTACTGGAAGAGGGACGAGAGTGGTGGAGAGTATGGGTGTGCTTGATTCACACCCTGACCCAGATCACTGGAACCGGGAAATGAAGAAGAAGACGACGAAGAAGACGACGACGACGACGACGACGAAGAAGAAGAAGAAGAAGAAGATTAAATGGGAGGGTGCAATATTTTTCTCTAGGGTGGTAAAATGCCAAAAACAGCCCCAGGGATATGGTATGCTAGGACATTGGTTTCGTCCAAAAATTGCTTTGTGGATTCTATGTTTTTCAGAAAGAAAAAAAGAACATTATTGGATTTGTAATTGTCTTACAGGTGCAGGTGTCTGCAGAGCTGGGGGTGACAACAAAGGTTGTACTGACTACCATGGACACTCCAATAGGCTCAACTGTGGGCAACTCACTAGAAGTGGCCGAGAGCATCGAGTGCCTCAAGGGAAAAGGACGGCCTGACCTGGTGGAGCTAGTGGCCAATATTGGTAAGAACAAGCGAAAGAGCCTCCTTTTGTTGAAGACCTCAGATTGCAGCTGCTCCTGCCATCTACACACATCAAAAAAAGTTTTGCATCACCTCGGTTCCAAGAGTTCCGGAACCTTTAAATACAAAGGGAATAGAGATCAACACAAACAACATTTCAGCTCGTTTTATTGCTCATGAGACCCACACATTGCATGTTGTACCATCATACAGCTAGACTTTCAGCATTTGTGGTCCAGATTGCAGTACACACCACTACCTCTAATACCCAGTAGCACGTCCTCTTGCATTGATGCATGCCTGTATTCGTCGTGGCATACTATCCACAAGTTCATCAAGACACTGTTGGTCCAAATTGTCCCACTCCTCAACGACAATTCGGCGTAAATCTCTCAGAGTGGTTGGTGGGTCAAGACGTCCATAAACAGCCCTTTTCAACATATCCCAGGCATGTTCGATAGGGTTCATGTCTGGCGAACATGCTGGCCACTGTAGTCGAGCGATGTCGTTATCTTGAAGGAACGCATTCACAAGATGTGCACGATGAGGTCGAGAATTGTCGTCCATGAAGACAAATGCCTCTCCAATATTCTGCCGATATGGTTGCACTATGGGTCGGAGGATGTCATTCAGGTATCGTAAAACCGTTTCGGAGCCTTCCATGACCACCAGTGGCGTACGTCGGCCCCACATAATGCCACCCCAAAACATCAGGGAACCACCACCTTGCTGCACTCGCTGGACAGTGTGTCTAAGACGTTCAGCCTGACCAGGGTGCCTCCAAACACGTCTCCGACGATTGTCTGGTTGAAGGCATATGCGACACTCATCGGTGAAGAGAACGTGATGCCAATTCCGTGGGGTCCATTCAGCATGTTGTTGGGCCCATCTGTACCGCGCTGCATGGTGTCGGGGTTGCAAAGCTGGACCTCGCCATGGACGTCGGGAGTGAAGTTGCGCATCATGCAGCCTATTGCGCACAGTTTGAGTTGAAACACGACGTCCTGTGGCTGAACGAAACGCATTATTCAACATGGTGGCATTGCTGTCAGGGTTCCTCCGAGCGGCAATCCGTAAGTAGCGGTCATCCACTACAGTAGTAGCCCTTGGGCGGCCTGAGCGAGGCCTGTCATCGACAGTTCCTGTATCTCTGTACCTCCTCCATGTCCGAACAACATCGCTTTGGTTCACTCTGAGACGCCTGGAAACTTCCCTTGTTGAGAGCCCTTCTTGACACAAAGTAACAATGCGGACGCGATCGAACTGCGGTATTGACCTTCTAGGCATGGTAGAACTACAGACAACATGAGCAGCGTACCTTCGTCCTGGTGGAATGACTGGAACTGATCGGCTGTCGTACCCCCTTCGTCTAATAGGCCCTGCTCATGCATGGTTGTTTACATCTTTGAGCAGTTTTAGTGACATCTATGAACAGTCAAAGGGACTGTATCTTGGATACAATATACACAGTCAACGTCTATATGCCGGAGATCTGGGAACCGAGGTGATGCAAAACTTTTTTTGATGTGTGTACATCGGGTTATGAGAGGCTAATGCAGGAAATTAAGTTAAAGAGAGGAAGTATATGGCAGGAATTTTATGTCACGGATGCGATGACATCGCGGGATTGGACGAGGGGTTTCTATGGGATGAGACACTTGTTAACCAGATTCTCGGTGCATGGATTCCACTTCAGGGTGTGTGCAAACAAAATGTACCATCAACCGGATTGCAGGTGCATGTGTGCCCTCTGCGGCAAAGCGTGTGACAGATATCATGTAATGCAGTGTGATCAGAGGAAGTTATCTCTGTCTCAGTTTTGTACTAGTGATAAGTAATTAATTTCAGCCATTCTGTGCAGAACCTAGTTAAAGGAATTGTCCTTCCGGCACAACTCAGTGTGTGATGACAGTCACATTGCTTCCCACATTGGGCGCACACGCATTCTTCGTTCGGCGAGTGGTGGGTCTTCGTGGAGCATAGCTTGGGGTGAAATCCGTGCTCAGCTAATCTGGTCGTTATGTGTCTTAATTCGTAGTTGGCTTCTTTCCACTTAAGGTTTTGAATATTCCCAAAGGGAATATGATGTAGTTTCCATTTGAGCGGATGAATTATCAATAAATGATAAAAATGGTCCGGTTAGCTCAAACAATGCCAGCGTTTCGCCCCAGTGTGCTGTTGGGCTCGTCAGTTGGTACAGACACACCTACCAATATACGTGGCTAGCACATACTGAGCAGGCCATGCAAGACACAAAATACAAGCAGTATTGACGTCACGAGCATGCCAATGTGCTACGGGAGTCAAACTCCCTTTCATAAAAACAAAAGCCTTACCTTGGCAATCCAAATAAGGTTTTGAATATTCCCAAAGGGAATATGATGTAGTTTCCATTTGAGCGGATGAATTATTAATAAATGATAAAAATAGTCCAGTTAGCTCAAACAATGCCAGCACGCCCCAGTGTGCCATATTGGTAGGTGTTTCTGTACCAACTGACGAGCCCAACGGCACACTGGGGCGAAACGCTGGCATTGTTTGAGCTAACCGGACTATTTTTATCATTTATTGATAATTCTTTCCACTTGTCGGTAGTCGTCACGTGTGTGCTGTAAAAGTCCAGTCAAATTTCTGTTTTCTTTCTGTGATGTTCGAGAAAAAGATAAGTAATGTTTAATTCAATTGCATATTTTGTACTCCAATAAATTTATTTATAAGCAAACAGACTCCATAGCCAGAAGGGAGACAGGGGAGGCATTGCTCTACTCAAGTCCTCTCTTATTCCCACAGGAAACCATAAATTTTGTCTTACGCTCATTATGTAACATAAAATATCTACTACTGCAAATGTTGCCAACATTGAAAGCATTTCCCCTAAGTATTTCTCACATTCAAAATTGAAAGAATTAAAGTTAAAATATCCTGGCTAATGAACTTATGCCAGTTATTTGGACTGAACACAGAGTCGCTGATTCAGAAAAGGAAGACGAGGCACTTGAAGAAGAAGGATAAAATTAAAATGCCCTGTGCTTAAATAGTTCTTGGATTTGATTTATAGATCAGAAAAACAGGTTAAAGAAATGTGACTATTATTTTGGGACAGAGGAAGTATTTGAATCGCGGCTTCGGTGGCGTAGTTGGCAGCATGCTGAGCTTCTATGCCAAAGATTGTGGGGTCAAACTCGGCCAAAGTTGTCGGATTTTTTTAAAGCGTTAAAAATTCCTCAGTATACCTTCCTTGTAAAAGAACCTTGCACTAACTTCTATTGTGTGAGGCTAAAATGTGTAAGTTAGATTTGATTAACGCCACCAAGTGCTGACTGCAGTGGCATCTAGTAGACAAGTCCACAGCTAGGTGTCATTGATGGTAGCATTTCGTAGCAAAAGTAGGAACTACTTGAAATTGATTATCTGCAGTCCTTACATGAATTACAGATAACACACACTAATACAGGCATCACAATAATCACCGGTTATCAGACAGATTCTACACACACCCAAAGTACACGGGGCTACATGACCGCATTGCCGCAGCCCCTAAACTGAGGAACGAACCAAGTATTTGAAAAGTGGAATTATTAGTCATCAGTGCGACAGGCTTCGGCAGCCGGCACATTTCAAATTCTCGCCGCTAGATGGGGGCTTCATTCATTCCATTCCCTGACCCGGTCGGTCGACTGGAAGCAGGCTGTGGATTTTCATTTTCAATTATTAGTCATCAAGTGCAAAACTTGCCTCACCCAAAACAATTTAAATGAGGAAAAGATGAGATTTGGTGAATCTTGTGGGTATCTACGATTTACTTTGAACAATACTTTTTTAAATCCTGCTACTAAAGGGCTCAGTAAACTGTTGTTTAGGGACAGATGACCTCACTGTTTCACCCCTTAAAACAACAATAACTAACTAACTAAACTGTTGTTAAATTCGACAAGAAGTTCCATGACGAACTAAAGAGCCTACTTTTCTTAAAATTTAAGATTCATGCCAATGATTAATCTATATGGATCTATCTAGAATAATGACGAAATTAAGTTGCTAATATCGAAATTTCTAATTAGTTCGAAATACTGTATACCTGGCATAAAGTAGCCTAATAGAGCACTACAGTTGGCAGCCCTGGTGACTGAATATATATTTAGTTCCATCTCTTAAGGTACAGAATACAAAATTTGGTTGAAGTACAATGAATAGCATGGACATTACATGCAGTTAAACATTGGATCTAACAGCGTGCGTAAAATCATGTTGGCAACAATGTCATGCATGTATTGGTCAGAAATAATATGATTTATTGTTGTGCCAATTTTGAATTAAATCCATTAGTTAGTATAGAAGTTACATGCATTTTAAAATTGGACCTATCAGCAGGCTTAGAATCATGTTGGCAGCACTGACGTATAATAGTTACTCCAAATTCATCTAAAATGCCAGGTACTATACGTGTGCAAAGTTTAGAGCTACTGGCTTGCATACTTTATGATATATTGATATTAGGGTAACAAAAATAGAGACAGCACATATTAACAGTTGGCAGCCCTGGTTGCTCTTAAGAATATGCATAGTCATATCTGTTATGGTACACATAGCACACACGAAATTTGGTTGAAATCCAAATGATAGTATGGAAGTTACATGTATTTAAGTTTGAACCTCTCAGCAGGCTTAGAATCATGTTGGTAGCACTGACGTATATAAGTTTCTCCAAATTAATATAGAATGTCAGGTAGTACTGTATATGTGTGCATAGTTTAAAGCTGTCGGCTTGCATACTTTCTGACATATTGGTATTTTGATCAAATAAATTAAGAGCATTTATTAACAGTTGGCAGCCCTGGTGGGTCTTAAGAATATGCTCAGTCATATCTGGTCATTTATACATACAACATACGAAATTTGGTTGAATTCCAATTGATAGTGTAGAAGTTATATGCATTTAAAAATTAGACCTATCAGCAGGCTTATAATCATTTTGGCAACACTGCCATGTATGGTCTCCTGGAAATTAAACTGCAATATTATTATCTATACGTGTGCCAATTTTGAAATAGCTCCCATTTATACCTTCCACGATATCCAACATGGAGCTCAAATTTCAATTGCGATTTTTTAGCAGTTGGTAGCACTGACATCATTTTCAAATATGGCCGTGAGATATTCAGGTATAGATCTTTACTCCTACCAAATTTTGTTTCGATTGCTCCAGCCGTTTAGGAGTTGATAGGGGGGGGGGGACACACACACACAGACAGACAGACAGACAGAAGGACAGACAGACATTTGCCCGATCTCATGTCTACTTTTTCCTCATTTTTACAAAATGTGAAAAGTAGGCTAAAAATCTTTAGATCCTTCCTTGAAAGTTGGTGTAAAATTCACCTGATCCTATTTTCTCAAGTCAAAGTATTGGAAATAGCAGTGAAGAATTAGATAGGTGTGAGAGATTCATGGATGCAGTACTGTACCGACAGGGGGAATTTTATTGTTTAACCTACCTACCCCCTCCCCCAGAGACATTTGTTTAACTGAATCCTTATACCTTCCCATCTATCACCTGCTAAATGTTTTACACTACCGCAAGTAAGACTTCTTTAGTCAGAAGGAGCCCACTTCGATTTTCATGTACATTTACTGTATGTAGTTAATTGTAAGGATAAAGCCATCAAGATAGGCAGATTGTGAGAGTCAATAGTAACGGCAGTAAATTAAAATTGTAACATGATTCAAATATCTAGGAGAGTTAATAACAAACAATTTAAATGAGAAAGCATCAATTCAAATAAGAACAAACAAGGGCACAAAAATCAACATGGGAAACTTACAAAAAGAAATGCTTATCAATTAATGCAAAAATTAATCATTACACTACAGTCATAAAACCGGAAGCCACTTATGCAGCAGAAACATTATTCCATCTAAATGAATATTCTAAAACTGACAGATTACAGAAGATCGAAAGGCAAATTGTAAGAACTTGTATCAATAAAAGTTATAAAAAAGATGGTCAATGGCAAATAATACCTAACAATATTGTCTATAACAACCTAGAACCCATTACTGATATCATGCGAAAGAAAAGACTAGGATTCTTTGGGCACATCATGAGAATGCCAGATTCATGTCTTCTAAAACAACTAGTACAGTACAATCTTGCTTCAAAAAACACAACAAATGGATGCCGGTGGTTAAAAGAAATCAGAGAGGACTTGAAAAAACAGAAGATGCTACAAATAAGAAAAGTTTAACTACAGCACTTAAAAATATGACTTTTCATTTTCCACTCATAAAAAAATAAATCCAACAAGAATCTTTTCCGCCCAAGAAAGGGCAAGAAGATCAATACGAATGAAGAAGTACTGTAGCCTACTGGGAAGACTGCAAGGCTCGTACAGTTCCTACAAGTCGACGAACTAATGGTTGGTTAAAGTGATCCTTTGTGGTCTCAAAAGGCTAAGTAGAAGAAGAAGAAGAATGGCAGTAAGAACATGGAGAGAAATCTTTATTTTTCTCACACACAATATCAATATTACAAGCAGTCACGTATGGACATGATGACACCAATACATCTTTTCAGTTTATTTAGTTACTGTTTTCCATATTTTTTATCGGAGGGGAAGTAAAGCCGGCGGTCCCATGTCATAGATTTATGGCATGGAAAAGACCCATCCACTAATTACACTTGTGGAAGCTAAAATTTGTAGGATAGTTTGATAATGCCATATTAGTTCCAACGTTCGCCACCGGGTGATGACTGTGATGGCATTTAGGAGCCACGTCCGCAGCTAGGTGTCGTGGATGGTAGAATTTGGTGGCAAAAGTAGGAACTACTTGAAAAAATTAATCGTCTGCACTTCTGCAGTCCTTCTACCTGAATCACAGATAACACACACTAATACAGCCATCACAATTAACACCGGCTATCAGACAAATTCTACACACACCCAAAGTACACGGGGCTACATGACAGTGTTGTCACAGCCCCTAAACTAAGGAACCAACCAACATATTTCTTATTAATTTAGCATATTTTCAATAGTATTTGCAATTTTGTTTATTGTGCTGGAAAATATAATTTAAATAGTTTTCAACCAATGAGAATGTTTATTTAATCATTGCCTTTTTTTTTTTTACCAGTCCACATACATTTAGGTCTATATAGTTAGACATCACACTAACTCTTCATTATGGTTCGTACTATGAAATGAAACGAGGTGCTTAACACATTCACTATGCACTATTTTGAGCAACAGAAGAACTGGTTGATGTCTGCCCTCCTGATGAAACCAGGACATTGCAACGAACTTCTTGGAGGCTATAGCATTGATTGGACATTGGATTGATGGTGTGATTGCTAACCTTGTTCTTTTATTTATGCCTGTCCTTGTTTATCACTACGCCCATATCTGCCATTGTGTTTGTCCTTCTTATGTGTTTCTATTTTTCTTTTTATCTCAATTGATTATTTCGTTAGGTGGCTTCGATGGCGCAGTTGGTAGCATGCTGGCCTTCTATGCCCAAGATCACGGGTCCAATCCCAGCCGAAATCGTCGGATTTTTCTAAAGAGCGTTAAAAGATCCCTCAGTATGCCTTCCTTTGGAGGGGAAGTAATGCTGGCGGACCCATGTCATAGATTTATGGCATGTAAAAGAGCCTTCCACTAACTACAATTGTCTGAAGCTAAATTTGTAGGTTAGATTTGATTAATGCTCTATTATGTACCAACGTTAGCCGACAGGTGCCGGTTGCGGTGGCATCTATTAGCCAAGTTCACAGCTAGGTGTCGTTGACAGTAGTATTTGGTAGTAAAAGTAGGAACTACTTGAAATTGATTGTCTGCAGTCCTTACCTGAATTATAAATAACACACACTAATACAGCCATCACAATTAACACCAGTTATCAGGCAGATTCTACACACACCCAAAGTACATGGGGCTACATGACCGTGTTGTTGCAGCCCCTAAACTGAGGAACCAATCAACCATTGTTTGGTTAATAAATTAACATATACACACCAAGAATACCCAAACATGAACTTTTGTATCATTAGCAGCACAACCCTCTCTTAGCTAGAACAGTAAACCTCTAGTAGTTTATGTGCCTTGTTCTCAGGTGGCCTCATTTTGGAGATGAATAAGAAGGTGCCAAATCTTGAAGAAGGGAAAAAATCAATGGAAGAAGTGCTAAATAATGGCAAGGCACTACAGTGTTTTCAGAAGATGTTGGTATGTCAAGGAGTGAAGCCTGAGGATGCAGACGAGCTGTGCAATGGTGACATGTGGAAAGTGTTACCATCCACACCTGCAAGCCAGGTGACAACACTAGGAGCTGCAGCAACAGGTGCGGTATCATTATAATAATTATTATTATTCATTTTCATCTCTAGTCTATCCTGCACATCTCCCTTGCCCAATCTCTTCTCTCCGAAGTCATCCTTGATGTAGTCCAAACATCTCCTCTAGGTCTTCCTCTGTTTCTTGTATTATCCAACTGCAAGATGCTTGATCTTCTTCCAACACACCCCTCATCTCCTCTCATAACATATTTTTACCGTTGAACTTGTTGAACTTCCAAGAATTCTGTACCACTTCCATCGTATCTCTCATCCTATCAGTCCTTGTTCCGTCAAGTCTCGCCTTTCCTATCATCACCAACTTCATTAATTCATGAGCTCCCTTTCTGAACCAGGTTTACTTGCTATAGACCATCACTATCATCTTCCCTTTAGTGGATCTTCTAATGACCCCATCATACAACAACCCCAGCATTCTTATCAAGTTCCTCTAGTCAGGAATCCTGTGGTTTATATCACTACTTAGCTCTCCATTGGCAATAACAAAGGAGCCAAGATATTTGAACTCCTCTACTCTTCATAATCTCTCTTTGTAATCTAAATAAAATAGGCAGGAAAAAATAAATATGGAAGGTATCAAAGTGGTGGGTCATTTTGTCTGCTGTGATCAATCACCAGTCTTGACTCTAGTAGTCCCAATAGATTATTAGCGCTTGCCAGAACAGCATTCAAATGTCTATATTAGATTTTCAGGTGTCTGAAGTTTTAGAAGCCATTTTCAGAGTTGCCTCCACACTCTTAAAAAGAATTCATCATCATCATCACCCAGATACTGCATCCTTTCAGCGGGCAAGGTAGGATTGGAGTGGACAAGATGCCTCCATCTAATTATATCGTTGTTAACTTCTTCTCTTTGTATATCTTGTAATGTCGCTCCTTTTCAAAGTAGATCTTCATTGATTTGATCTACCCATCTTTTTCTGGGACGTCCAACGGGTCTCCTTCCAGGTACTATATTTTCGAAGTACTGTCTGGGAATTTATGTCTCTGGCATCCTTTACACATGGCCAGACCATTTCAGCCTTGTAATGCACATCCCTTCTTCCATTTGTAAGGTCACCTGCATATCTCTCCTAATGCAGTATTTCTGATTCTGTCCATTCTTGTCTTTTGCATAGCAAGCTTGTGGGCTAATTTGCTAATGTCTCTTCAATAAGACACAGTTGTCTAAGCCGTATGTCAATTGGCAGAAGGTAAGGTATAATTTGGCCATTGTCTGCGTGGCTCTTTTGGGAATTGCTTCATCCCAAATAATGTTCCGCACTTGGTAAAAAATAAAGTAGAACCCTTTGACTTTCTATACTATGTGAGCTGCCTGAATAGGATTGACATTTCAGCAGAAATTCCACGTCAGTCATCACCGCTCTGCCTCTTGACCAATCCCTCTTCGCATAGTTGATGTCATAATACTCTGCGTTGCAATATTACCGCCCACGTGCCTCAGTGTCTGGTCAGCTTTATCTCTGGCTTGTACAGTTTGGCAATCTCGATCTCGGACCACATGGCGAGACGAGAACTGTCAATCCTATTCTGGCAGCTCACAGAGTATATATTGGACATCTAATTTAGTACGAATTCAAGATGACGCTTCCAAAATAATTAAAGCTTTCAACAGATTCAGTCCTTGCTCCATCAAGCTTCGGATAACATTGTGCAGGTGTTCTGGTCATTTTTATTGTCACTGTTTTCTGCTTACTAACAGTTAACTTAAACTTGTTTAACTTATCACTCCAACTGTACCTCTTATTCTGTCTTCCCCCAAATGGCCACATCACCCAAAAATACTAATGCGATTGAATATTCAGAATCTATGGCTTTAATTTTCTTAATAATTACATCCATGAGTGCAATGAAAAGAATAGTTGATAGGGCATTTCCTTATTGATTACCTCTCATAATTCGAAACCATCTTGACCTACCATCTCCTATTTGAACACAGGTTCCACAATCTTCATACAACAATTAGGTTTTCCAATTTAAAGAAATTGGGATCCCTAGTCTGCCTAAACATTCCCATAGTATACTTCTCGGCACAGTCGTAGGCCTTTTCTAAATCCAAGAAACAGATCCCTTCCTCTTTCACAGTACATAATGAGCATGTACACAAACATACCGGTAAAAGAAGCAATATAGGTAATAGGGGACAATCTCAAACAGAAAAAGAACTGGAGGAAATAGTTGAATTGCTTAAGATCACACTCAACCAGAACGTGTTTCAATTTCAAGGCAAAATATATGAACAATCAACAGGTCTAGCTATGGGGTCACCACTCAGTGGCCTAGCTGCTAACATATTTATTAATAGTCTAGAGAAAAAATTCCTCGAAGGAAATTCAGCCCATTGGAGTAGATTCCTGGATGACGTCATTTGCATATATGACACGGAAATAACCGCCGGCCCCGTGGTGTTGGGGTAGCGCGCCTGCCTCTCGCCCGGAGGCCCCGGGTTCGATCCCCGGCTCCGTCAGGGATTTTAAAACTGACGTGAGGGTTGGAACGGGGTGCACTCAGCCTCGTGAGGACAATTGAGTAGCTGTCTGACAGTGAGACAGCACCCCAATCACGAATACCAAGATTAACGGCCGAGGGGACCCGACGCGCTGATCACGCGTCACCCCAATATCTGCAGGCCAAATGGCTGGGCAGCGGTCGCTTGGTCGGCCTTAGCCCGTCATGGGCTGGATAGTGCCAGGGGTTGACTTTGACATGGAAATAACCAATGAAGATACATAGCTCTAATCAATCAATAACTTCCACCAATCCATTAAATCCATTATGGAAATGGAAAATAACCAGTGCATAAGTTACCTAGACTTGACAATCCATCAAGCGGACCATAATAATCGAATGTATTCCATAAACCATAAGAAAATGCAAACATCACACACTATTGATAACAGTTCAAAACCCCCAAATTCACACAAATTAGCAGGCATCAAATCCATGGTAAACAGCGCTATCAGCATACCTACTGTATGTCAACTCAAAACTTCAATAAAGAAATTGAAACGATAAAACAAGTGGCAACAGAGAATAATTTCTCGCCCAACACTGGTGACCAGATACTTAACCCGAAATGAAAAAAAGTACGTACAATTCAATTTCGTGAACAAAACACTTACAAAATAACATATATCTTCAAGAAACAAGAACTAAATACTGTACAGCATTCAGAACAAACAACTCACTTGGTAAGCACCTACATAATAGCAACTTAACAAAAAAAACTGCATTCAAAATTAAGCAAATATCTGTTCACATGCCAAGATGAAGGATGTGATGCTATGTCGGACCAAGTGGAAGACAAATTGGAACACATTACAAAGAACACAAAAATGCAATTAAACACAACAAACATTCTGCTATATGACAAAAACCATCGTTTCACTAACATGGAAACAGACTTGAAAATTCTACACCACGAAGCAATGGGCAGAGCTCTCGACATTTCTAGCCAAGATAGATAATCCAGCTAATCTGAACAAACACATGTTTTATAAAGGTCACCACTTTTCGCGCTGCTAAATAAAATAAATCCACACTCGTAAAAATGAGGCAATGAATGCATACAGGAAGGAATAATTTGGGAAATATATTATAGGACGAGGATGCTCCATGTGTTATTTTTCAACAAATCAAGGCCTGAATTTAGGCAGTATTGCAGCCCTGTGTACTTGGGTGTGTGTGTAATTTTGTCCTCTAACCTGTGTTATTGTGATGGCTGTATTAGTGTGGGTTATTTTTAATTCAAGTGAGGACTGGGAAGAGGCGGCCGTGGCCTTACATTAGGAACCATCCCAGACTTTGCCGGGAGTAGAAGCGGGGAAACCACGGAAAACCACTTTCAGGATGGGTGAAGCAGGAATCATACCTCACGAGGCTGAGTGTACCCCTTTCTAGCCCTCAGACCAGAATTAAATTTCTTGGCAGAGCCAGGAATCGAACCTGGACCTCCGGGGCAATAGCCAAGAACGCTAGCAGCTACACGTTCTCTTATTTATTTTGCAAAGCAATATCCTGCATTTAAGGTTTTTCAATTGGCAACCATACACTTGCAACTCAGTTTAGCCAGTTACTTGAAGTGTAGGAGGTTGCAATCATCAGTGGCTATACTAGTACTGTAAACGTGCCTCTTTCATTAAAAAAAACTAAAAAATGTGTAAGAAGTACAACTACAGCAAGTGACTGAATTACAAATAACCTACACCAACACAGTCATCACAATAACACAGGTTATCAGACAAAAAATACATACACACACCCAAGTACACAGGGCTAAATAACCACAATCTCCAAGCCCCTAAAATGAAACAACAACAACAACAAGGGAGAAATTTAAGGAAAAGTGGTTGTCTTTTGAATTGAGGTGGTGATGGTGATCATTCTTTTAAGGGGACATCGAGGTCACCAGTTCTCTTTTGAGTTGGACAACACCATATCCTAAGCATTTACTTGAACAAAAATATTGTCTTGTCTTTCATATTTGAAGAGTAACTCCATTCTTGTATCCTTTTTGGCACCAAATTTATCAATCACGCTTTTGTTATTCTGAACACACGGCAAGGATTGGAAGTCCTGCTGAATTGTTACTTATTTTACTTAGGTACTTAATCCTGTTCCCTTGTACCTTCTGGTGTCGAAAGCTCGCCATTCCTTTCAGTCTTGGCTTCGTTTGATGATACTTTCCTCCTGAGACGTTGTTCTCTCACAGAGTCTTCACCCAGAACTCTACTCTATCTCTCCTCGTTGTGCTTCCCACACTTGTTTCGATAACCTATCCCTATCCATTATGTTCAGGTGTCCGAAACTTTTGAGCTGCGCTTGTTCTACCTCTGCAAAGGTCGGGCTTTTAGAGTCATCCTAATAGTGTGATTCCTTGCTTTGTGACAAAGTGACTAAAGAATTGTGTTCCACTGAAACTTAATTAACCTGTAATACCCCGCTTCATCCCAGAGCAATGATGAGCAGTAGGCTACATTTAAGAACACATTCACAAAATGTTAGAATAACTGTTTCCAGAAGGATTCAGGATTATTCTTTTCCAAATTAGCATAATAGCACATCATCAAATTTCAAAGATTTTGAAAAATTGATCCGATTAGCTCAATTCAGTATTGCCAGCGTTTTGTTCCGGTGTACAATTGGGCTCATCAGTTCGTATGGCACACCTCACCAAGACGCTTGGCTAGTACATTTTTCCTGGATCCTTCAGGAAACAGTTATTCCAATTTGGACAGACTTGGTGGGCCAATTTTTTAATAAAGGGAGCATAGCTCTCATAGTACATTGGCACTGCTCATGGCATCACAGTGGCCTTGCAGTGGCCTTCCCTACCGGGAGGCCAATTTTTTGAAATCTTTTAAATTTGATGATGTGTTTACAAAACGTGTTGTTCAAGTCAGGCCTTTCTAAAATTAATAACCTGAATGCTGTTCTATATAATTTGACTGTTGTTGCCAAGGGCGAGGACTAACATTAACTTCGTACCAATCCTCACATATGGTTTAGAGACTGCTGTGCCCAAGATAGCGGGTTCAAACCCGGCCGAAATCGTCGGATTTTTTAAGAGCGTTAAAAATCCTTCAATATGCCTTCCTTCGGAGGGGAAGTAAAGCCGGCGGTCCCATATCATTGATTTATGGCATGTAAAAGATCCTTTCATAGACTAAACTTGTGTAAAGCAAAATTGTTAGGTTAGATTTCGTCAGAACGCTCTATCAAAGTTCCAACGTTCACCACTAGGCATCATTGATATCTGGTGGCGAAAGTTGGAACTACTTGAAATTGAACGGAACTTGTAGCTCACCCTTTAGGGTGTCCACTGGAAGCAGCTACAGACTCAGGCGAGCCAAACATGTCCTCGGACACTCCCGGCACTAAAAGTCATACGATAAATAAATAAATAGAGACATGTACCCTACTAAACAAAGACTACAGTAGAATTCAAGCAACTGAAATAAGATTCATCAGAACCATGAACCAAACTACAAGAAAGGAGAAGATCAGAAATGAAGTTAATAGGTAAGTAGCTGGCATCGAGGTTCCTATAACCAGTGTCATAAAGAAACACAGACTTCAGTGGTATGGGCACATAATGAGGATGAATACAGAAAGACCTGCCAGAAAATATTTTGACCTTAACCTCATAGGAAGAAGACCACGAGGAAGACCCAGAAAACGCTGGATAGAGACTGTAAGATCACAGAGAGGACACAATGGGAAGATGTCCTGGAACAGAAGATTTATGAAGATAGAAGGAGATGGCGAGCTCTTGTGCACCATACCCGGGAAACTGGAGTTGGAGAATGATAATGGTGATGATGATCTGAAGAAAGTGGAGGGTTTCAAGTATCTGGGAAGCCTGATACAAGATGATGGAAGAAACGATAGAGAAATAAATGAGCGGGGGAGACAGGCCAAAACATTCCGGAGGAGTGTGAGAAGCATGTTATGGAGCAAGGATGTCCCTCAGAACAGCAAAAAAGATCATATATCGGACATACTATGTCCCTATCCTGACTTATGCCTCGGAGACCTGGGTTATGAAAGGAAGGGAGAAGAGCAAAATACAGGCCAGTGAGATGAGGTTCTTGAGAAGCAGCAGAAGATGGACAGAATAAGAAATGAGAGGACCAGAGAATTAATGAAGGAGGAACCATTACAGGATGGTATAGAGAAATCTAGACTTAGATGGTATGGGACATGTAAAACGAATGGAGGAGAAGAGGATACCCAGGAGGATACATGAGACGAAGTGGGAAGGAAAGAGACCGAGAGACAGGTGGCTGAAGGGGGTGGAAGAAAGTGTGAAGAAGAGAGGAGAAGACTGGACAAGGGTGGAGGCTGAGAAATGGTGGGAAGACTGAAGACGTTGGAGTGGGCTGTGTTCCAAACAGACCCCGCCAGTGGCTGGAAACTGTGCAAGATGATGATGATGATGATGATGATGATCTCCTACAAGTTAGGGAAGCTTACCACACAAAGTCCCTCTCCACACCCACCGCAAGGAAGCCTAATGTCTCGTAGCAGAGATGCTTGAACCAAGCGTCAAAGTACAGTTCACTTCAAGGATTCCTGTTGGTGTCCTTGAAAGCCCGAACACTAAAGCGAGTCCAACAGTCTAGTAACAGCCCACTGGAGGTGCACACAGCTTGTGGTGTTTCCACGATTGTGATCTAGCCAAGTTGTGTGCTCGACAGACAATTTACATATAAACACGCATGCCCTACAATTTGAGGCCCACAGATTGTATGATATCCCAATTCACATCTAGGCCCACGAACAGAAAACAGTGGAGTGAACTGTATATGAATCCTCGGAAGATAACAGAGGGATTATTAATGTTTGTATAATATGGTGTGGTAAACTGGTTATTTATACCCACCGTGTCTTCATGAATAAAGATCTGTCCATGAGTACAAAGCTTATGGTGTACAAAGCAGTAGTCATTTCTACATTGTTGTATGGCTGTGAAACGTGGACCCTTTACCGGCGTGATCTTAGGAAGCTTGAGCGTTTCCACCTACAAAAACTTCGATCAATCCTGAGGATTAAATGGGAAGACCTCATTACCAATATTGCTGTTCTGGAAAAGGCTCAAATCAACAGCATAGAATCATCCATAATAGGTCACCAATTTAGATGGATTGGTCATGTCCATCGGATGGATGATGTGAGATTACCTCATCAAATGCTATATGGTGAGTTATGCTGTGGCACCAGACCTCATGGTGGTCCTAAGAGGCGCTACAAGGACCAATTTAAGCAGACCCTGAAATTGACAGGTCTTGATTCACAAGCCTGGGACATGCTGGCTGAAGACCGCTCAACTTGGCGCCGTACCATCTCGGATACTGTAAAGACGTTTGAAAGGGATCGACGCATACATGAAGAGGCCAAGCGTCAAGCTAGGAAACTTTGAGCAGCCCAACCACGTCCTCCTCCAGCAATACTATGTGACTTGTGTGGTCGCTTGTTCCATGCCAGGATTGGACTATTTAGTCACCATAAATACATCCACAAACTGGACTGAAGGAAGATGATTTATACTCGGGATTCGAGTTAAAGCCGATGATGATACCCACTTGCATTAAAGCATAAGTGGCTTAGGCGGCAGGACGCCGGTCTCTCACTGCTGGGTCCGTGGTTCAAATCTCGGTCACTCCATGTGAGATTTGTGCTGGACAAAGCGGAGGCAGACAGGTTTTTCTCCGGGTACTTCGGTTTTTCCTGTCACAATTTCATTCCAGCAACACTCTCCACTATCATTTCATTTGTTATCATGTAATCATTGCCCCAAGGGAATGCGACAAGCTTCGGCAGCCTGCACAGTTCATATCCTTGCCGCTAGAGGGGGGCTGGAAGAAGGCTGTGGATTTTCATTGTCATTACTTGCATTATGAGTAGTAAAATTCTTGGGAGTAGCACTAATTTGCTACTCCCTTTTAAAGCCACCCCTACTACAGCATATTCCAGCTGTGTCTTATTGTTCCTATAATTCTCTCACATTCCTCTTTAACAAGCGGCGACTCAAGCGTTAGACCAGAGATTCCCCAACTGGGCGAATTTGCCCATTAGTGGGCAATTTTAGCACGCCAGTGGGCGAAACTGGCAGAATGTGAATTCCATAGGCGATTTGAAAAAATTGGTGGGCAAATAATTCAGTTTTTTATATTATTATTAATCTTGATTGGTCACATTGGACCACTTGAGTCGTTCCACAATCACTTCTTCTTTGAAAGTAGTACTGCTTGGTTCTTGCGCTCTTTCCAGTACTTTTTCATTCTTTCAGATCGGGATTTTCTCAACTCATCTGAAATCTCCATAGGCTTTCTGTGTGTCATTTCTGCAGAAAATTTGTGAGTTTTAAGAATGGTGTTAATTTTATTTTTCTCCTCGGCATCTGTTATCTTGAGTCCAACTGCTTTGAGATCTTGTTGGATTTCTTGGATCCATTTTCCTCCAGTTTTCTTTCCTAGATTTCTCATCACCAGTTGGCGTACAATTCTGTTTTCTGGAAGCCGTAAGATGTGAAAAAAATATGAAATTCTTTTCTTCTTCATTGTGCTGGTGATTGGATCAATCTCACGATAGACAGTTTCATTTGGGAGAATCCTCCAGACTCCCTCAACCTGATACTTTTTATTTATGCATGTTCTAATGATTCTTCTTTCTGTTTTGAGGAGCTGATCAGTTCTTTGTTCATTTTTAATTTGGAACAGTGTTTCACAAGCATAAGTGGCTTCAGGGAGAGTTACAGTTTTATAATGTTGGATCTCAGTAGCTATTGATAGGCATTTTTTATTATATGTTGACCAGGTTAGAGATTGTGCCTTTTTCATTTTATTTGTTCTATTTATCCAAGTTACTTTTTCGTTTAAGTTATGTGTTATAATTTCTCCAAGATACTTAAATTGAGGAACTAGGTTAATTTTATGATCATTTTTTATATATTATACAATATGACCGAGAAGTATTTGCCTATAAAAGCAAGGAATAAAATAAAATTGCAAACAAGCAATTTAATTATGTCAAATTATGTTTCCTTTTTAAATTTAAAACTACAGTAGTTTATCACAGAAAAGTTGTTTGTAGCATTTCCGTCTTCTTACATGGTTGAGAGAGGGTTTAGTGCGGTAAATATCTTGCCACGAAGTCTAGAAGTAGGTTAGAAATTGAAAAGTGAGGAGATCTTAGACGTTTTCTAACAAAAATGGCTCCTGACATCAACAAATTGATTGAAACTCATCGAACCCATCCCTCACATTAATTAGACATAGGTACCGGTATTTGTGTTGTTTAATTAAATAGATATAAAAGTTCATGTAGTTTTAATTTTATTTTTGTCTTTAATTTATTTCATTGGTCGTCATTCCTTTTAGACCTATTATTTGCAAATTTTCAATGTACATAATTACAGTCTACCTAAATAAACATGATGTAGCCTACCTATTAAAGAAAAATGTCCGTAAAAATCCTCATTTATCAACTTATATGCAGGTATTTGAATGTATGTGTTAGTAATTTAAGATTTTTGTGTTTTTTGAAATAAGGTGGACGAAAGAAAATTATAAATCTCAAACGTGGGCGATGTTCAGAAAAAGTTTGGGAAACCCTGCGTTAGACAGTACCACACGCCGCGCCGACAATAACCATTGTTCACTGCTGACCAATAGCATGCTTGCTCTATCAGTCCATGTGGATTCCAGAGTCCTGGGTGTGCACCGATGGGGGGGGTTTAGGGTTTAATCCCCCCTCCCCAGAGACATTTGTTTAATTGAATCTTTATATTGTCCCATCTATCAGCTGTTTTACACTACCGCTAGTGAGGCGTCTTAACTCCTGTATATATTTTAAAAGTTGCCACGTTCGTCACTCGGTAAATGCCCCACACTCTACTCGCAGTGAGGCGACTCCTTCAGAGTTGGCGCTAGCCATTGATCAGTTTTGCTGTTGAAGTGTGCGATCGGTAACTTTTTTGTGTGTGTCCGTTTCGTTAAAGATAATTCAGTACATGAGAAGTTTCTGCAATTTATTCCTATCTCTCTCTTAAGTTAACAGCCCTGGGGCTGGTTTGCAGCAACTCGACAATCTTCTCTATTCTCCGCCATCCTCTTCAATTCGTGATATGATGCAGATAAAGCCATCAAGAAAGGCCGATTTTGAGAGTCAATAGTAGCCTAATGGCAGTAAGAACATAGAGACCAAAACATCATTTCTATCTCACTTAATATCAATATTGTAAGCAGTCACATGATGTTAGTCTACTACTGCATCATTTCAGTTTTGATATTTAGTTACGGTACGGTACTGTTTTCCATGTTTAAATTTTATTTTATATTTTTAATTTTTTTATTGTGCTGAAAAAATAATAATAATGAGTCCTAAAATCATTTTATACAAAGATAATGTTTATTTAATTATTGTTTGTTATGTATATTAATCGAAATATCATTTTAATAATGTTATAGGGAGGCACAACAGCAAGGTCATCTGCCTCTTTAATAGTGTACCATACATAATTACCCTACTATATTGATGAACCCCCCCCCCCCTGAAGGAAATCCTGTGTACGCCACTACAAAGTCAGATCTCCTGCTTGTCAGGTCTCCAGTGTTGCACACTTGCACACAGTTCCGTCCAGTCTCGCTGCTTGCTCTCAGTGGCTACAGTGGAGAGTTGACAACACTATGCCTCAAGCTGGGAAAGCCCTGGCTCCACACAGAAATGAAATGTAAACATGGCTGCCCAGCTAAGTTTCAAAATTGAGCTGGTCGTTATTGAGTAAAGTCAGAGAAGGTTAAATGTCAGCACAATATATCAGAATTCTTGTTTACTCCACATTTCCTATTTGCAGCTGTGGCACTTTAAACCATAACATCTGATTTCTAATCATAACATGCATTGTAGGTATCATCACGAACATGAACGCGCTGAAGATTGGCTATGCCTGTTGGGAGATGGGAGCGGGACGAAGTCGAGCAGACCTGCCCATCGACTACCGAGTGGGGATAAGGCTGTTGAAGTTTCTGGGGGACTCTGTAAATAAGGACGAACCTTGGGTAGAGGTGCATCATGCTACCCCACAACTGGACAACATAATGAGGAATAAAATTCAAGACAGCATCACCATTTCTACAACGCCGAGTCAACTACCAGCCTCCCGAATCTTAGAAATTCTTTGACATACCACTGAATCTTAGTACAGTAATTAAATGGATTATAAAAGGAATTATTTCATTACATTCATCTAGTGTACATTAATGATAATATCCTGTAAATAAGTTACTTATTAACCTTCTGTCGGTCACATGTGTATCAGAAGTGCGCGTTTTTCTCATGTCATTGTTGTGCTAGGCAATAGAGGCAGCCCGCTCTAAGAGTACCTTCCTGTTTCCCCCTCCATTTCCAGCCAGTCACTTCACAGTCATCGTGCAGTCAGTTGTCAGCTGCTCAGAGCATATGTAGCAGATAATAATAATAATAGCCTATTGTATGGCCTCGGGTGCTGGGTGCAAGCTTTGTTATTTGACACCCAAAGGGTAGCTTGCATGTCGAATTTCTTTGTTCCTTGAAGCACTATGAAAGTCAAGGAGGTTAGATATCCAAGCTCCTTGAACACTCTCCTATAGCGCTTCCTAATAGAGAAATGAGGAACTTTGTGTTGGCGGAAACTCCCGAGATTAATTTTGCCATTATGAACACTGCCTACTGAATTCAAATGGGTTCTTTGACATGCCAACATCGTATGACATGGTGTCGTAATTTTTGCCGCCTTTCAAAATTCACTTACCACGGCCAGGAGCGAACTTGCAAGCTTGGGGTTAGTAGACCGACACGTTGACCACTCACCCACCATGGCAACATACAGCACAACATTTATTCATACATCTCTTTCTATTTTCGTGGATATTACATCTGTTACCATATGATGGCACAGAAGCAAACATATAATCTGGAAGATCCTTGGGATATAGAAACTGCTCCGAAACTAATTTTAGATGAAGATATACGGTAGTTTTTTAGTTCCTTTTTTATCGTTACTTGTGCTTATTTTTACTTGCATTGTATGATGTTTACAGAAAACAGTATTTTAGAAATGAATAATAAAGAAATGATTACCTGGAATATACAGAAAGAAAACAAACACAGAAATTAAAATGCATATAGTGGGTTCAACTACTCTATTACAAAACCTATGTATCAGACTGATACATTGCGACTGGCGCAGTCACTCATTTTTATCACAAAATGTGTTATGATAAAAGAAATGCATTACGCTAGTGCAAAATAACAGGTAGTATCGATATGTTGTAGGCACCTGAAAGGAAACATGATATGCCATATATCCAGAACAGCTGTCACAAAATGATGACAGTGCTTGAGCCTTAGCTTGACGTCTTGTTTGAATGTATCATTATGATACATTGCAACCGTTTCGTGAAACATTAACGTGCGACCGATGGAAGGTTAAGGTATTCAAAAAGTATGTTTTAAGAAAATGTTCATAATTTTAAACCGAACTTTTTGAAATTATTTTAGTGTAAATGAAATACAATGGGTACTGTATTTAATAAATCTATTACACATTGATCATCAACTTCCAAAGGCAATACCTTGTCTCCGCAACCATTGCTCTCTGTCTTCAGCAACTCGTTTCATTTCATAGTAGGAACCATAATGAAGAGTTAAGTGTGATGTCTTGAAGGAAATATTTTCTCGATTGTCCTCGGCCTTTCTTCCCTGTTACTTTTTCTTCCCGAAAATTAGTTAGGAAAGCGTTATGTCGCAAAATGGACCTGTGAATTTAGCTTTTAAAAAAGATACAGTCAGTCTGAGAGACTAGACTTTATATCATTTCAAATGACGCATGCTACAAATGCTTCACATGTCTCTTTCAATAGACTCCATTACCCTTTAACTTAGGCTTCCCGTGCTGGGAAAGGAGAGCG
Source organism: Meconema thalassinum (assembly GCA_946902985.2). Taxonomy (NCBI): domain Eukaryota; kingdom Metazoa; phylum Arthropoda; class Insecta; order Orthoptera; family Tettigoniidae; genus Meconema; species Meconema thalassinum. The sequence goes on from OX336391.1 coordinate 209,000,404, forward strand.
GGAGATGCACTCTGCTGATGACGTCACGCACTCGCCGTCTCCGTATCGCATAACGCCAGACCCCAGGAGTAAACTCAGACTCAACAGACTCCATTACCCTTTAACTTAGGCTTCCCGCGCGGGGAAAGGAGAGCGGGAGGTGCACTCTGCTGCATGACATCACGCACTCGCCGTCTCCATATCGCATAACGCCAGACCCCAGGAGTAAACTCAGACTCAACAGACTCCATTACCCTTTAACTTAGGCTTCCCGCGCGGGGAAAGGAGAGAGGGAGGTGCACCCTGCTGCATGACATCACGCACTCGCCGTCTCCATATCACATAACGCCAGACCCCAGGAGTAAACTCAGACTCAACAGACTCCATTACCCATTAACTTAGGCTTCCCGCGCGGGGAATGGAGAGCAGGAGGTGCACCCTGCTGCATGACGTCACGCACTCGCCATCTTCATATCGCATAACGCCAGACCCCAGGAGTAAACTCAGACTCAACAGACTCCATTACCCTTTAACTTAGGCTTCCAGCGCGGGGAATGGAGAGCAGGAGGTGCACCCTGCTGCATGACGTCACGCACTCGCCATCTCCATATCGCATAACGCCAGACCCCAGGAGTAAACTCAGACTCAACAGACTCCATTACCCTTTAACTAAGGCTTCCAGCGCGGGGAATGGAGAGCAGGAGGTGCACCCTGCTGCATGACGTCACGCACTCGCCATCTCCATATCGCATAACGCCAGACCCCAGGAGTAAACTCAGACTCAACAGACTCCATTACCCTTTAACTTAGGCTTCCAGCGCGGGGAATGGAGAGCGGGAGGTGCACTCTGCTGCATGACGTCACGCACTCGCCATCTCCATATCGCATAACGCCAGACCCCAGGAGTAAACTCAGACTCGGTGCATATGCACTGAACAACATGATGACGTCATACACGCCGTAACCGTGACGCATAACGGTAGACCAAAGCATAACGATGAAGTCGACAAGATCACTTGAAATGATAAAAATAATTATCATCATCATTATTTCAATTTCTATTTCACATGACTACAGTATTAGCATTAGTGTTTTTGATGTCCCCTACTGAATGCATTAGGTACCGTAATCACTATTATACTAAGAAAAAATCTTTTTTTTTTCTTTTCTTTTTTTATAATCAGTTTTTGAATGGGGACGTATTTTTTCTCAGCTTTAGTACAGGACATTCCTATTTTAATCGTATCAGGCTAGCCACTGTCAACATTGGGACAATGACAGGCCGAAGCCGAGAACTGGCCACCTCTTTGAAGCACCGGAATGTGGACATAGCTTGCGTTCAAGAAACCCGATGGGCAGGTGCAAAATCAAGAGATATGGGAGAAGGCTACAAGCTAATCTATAATGGTAAGAAAAGTGCAAATGGAGTCGGTGTCATTGTAAACCAGTGGATTCGCGACACCGTCTCTGAAGTAGCACGCATCAGCGACCGCCTGATGTCAATACAGATAACCTTGGGGACCAGTTTAATCCGAGTTGTGTCATGCTATGCTCCACAGACTGGTTGCCTTGAAGAAGAGAAAGACAAGTTTTGGAACGATCTAGAGACACATTCAAGCTGTTGATGATAGCGAAATTCTTTTCATTGGTGGAGACTTAAATGGACATGTTTGTCATGAAAGAGACAGATTTGAACGAAATCATGGAGGCCATGGTTATGGTTGCCGTAACAATGATGGTATTCGAATCCTAGAATTTGCGGAAGCGTGGGATTTGTCTGTAACTAACACCTTTTTTAGAAAGCGGGATTCACACCGTATCACCTACTATAGTGGAAGTCATACATCCCAAATTGACTACTGGATGACACGACGGAGAGACCTCGCAATGTTCAAGGATACAAAAGTGATCCCATATGACAGCGTTGCTCCTCAACACCGAATACTTGTACTAGATGCCGCAGTCCATATAGATTATGTATCTGTGAGGCCAAGCACGAAGATTGAAAGTATTAAATGGTGGAGACTATTAGAACATCGAGCTACCATCAAAGAAGCATTGATACCATCGATTTCAAATTCTACAACATCATCAGTAGAAGATGGCTGGAACACACTGTCCGAATCCATCAAGACATGTGCCACATCCACTCTAGGTGTCACTAAACCAAATCGACGCCTTATTGACAAGCAGACCTGGTGGTGGAATGATGACGTGCAGCAGGTAACCAGGGAGAAGAAAGCTGCTTACAAGACGTGGCACCGGACACGCAGCTTGGAGGATTTAGATAGGTACCGGACTCTCAAGTCCAGTGCAAAACAAGCTGTAGCAACTGCAAAAGCAGCACATTACAAAACCATCTACGACGAGCTGGATAAGCCTGGTAGCACAATTAGAATCTACAAACTTGCCCGCGCTCACGAGCGTGCCTCACACGATCTCGGTCATGTTATCAACATCAAAGACAGAAATGGGCTCCTCCTGCAAAAGAGACATGGCATACTACGTCGCTGGAAGGAGTATTTTGAGGATATATGCAATATGGAGTTCCCTCATCCGCCCCTACCAACAGCTGACCCTATCCACGGCCCTGTGCCCATTATCACTACAGAAGAAGTGTCCGCTGCCATCAACAAAATGAAGTCGGGGAAAGCGCCTGGTGCAGATGATATACCAGCCTTAGAATGGAATCTCCTGGAGGAACAAGGTGTAGTATGGCTTACTGACTTCTTCAACAAAATTATTATGGAAGACACAGTACCAGAGGCCTGGATAACCAGTATCACAATTCCTATTTGGAAAGGAAAAGGAGATATACTGGAATGCTCAAATTATAGGCCAATCCGTCTCCTATGCCATACTATGAAAATTTTTGAACGTGTTCTTGATGCGAGGTTACGAAACATCATCACTGTTTCATCTAACCAGTGTGGCTTTGTTAAAAACAGCGGAACAACAGACGCTCTTCATGCACTTCGTCTATTGATGGAACGACACCATGAGAAAAGGAAGACAGTTCACTTAGCCTTTCTTGATTTGGAAAAGGCGTTCGATAGAGTACCACATGATCTTATCTGGCTGGCATTGAGGCTACACAGTGTACCTGAAGCCTATGTAAACTGGGTGAAACTTCTGTACCGAAAGACAACAAGCTCAGTGCGGTGCGCAGCAGGAATGTCCGATACCTTCCAAATCACTTTTGGTGTCCATCAAGGATCAGCCTTGTCCCACTTGCTCTTCATACTCTGCATGAACTCAATCACAAATTACATCCAAACCAGGCATCCATGGACATTATTATATGCGGACGATGTCATGTTAGCTAACGAGACCCGTGGGCGCCTCGAACAGCAAGTACAAGAGTGGGAGATGCGTCTTGAAGAATTTGGGATGAAATTCAACCTGAAGAAGACGGAATACCTGGAATGCGGTGACCAAACTGATGGCACGATCACTGTTGGTAAGGTTCAACTTAATAAAGTGACCCAATTCAAATACCTTGGGTCATGCATCACCTCAGACTGCAGCACGATTCCTGATGTCAAAACAAGAGTCACTGCCGCATGGATGAAATGGCGCCAAGTTACTGGAGTCCTATGCGATAAGAAAATTCCATTGCATTTAAAATCTAAAGTATATTACACAGTGATTAGACCGGTGGCCCTTTATGGATCTGAATGCTGGCCTACAACATCGAAGCACGAACAGGCGCTTCATGTAATGGAAATGAAGATGTTGCAGTGGTCCAATGGTTTGACTCGACTGGACCATATTAGGAATGATGCCGTGCGGAAGGATTTCAAGGTTGCCCCAATCACAGAGAAAATGCGTGAATCACGTCTGCGGTGGTATGGACATGTGCTCCGTAGCAGTGAAACCTCAGTTGCTAAGACTGCCCTTCAACTAAATGTGGAGGGTCGTCGACCTCGCGGGCGACCTCAAACACGCTGGTTGGATAGGGTGAGAGATGACATGCGGCTCCCTAAACTCCACCCACGGGACGCTATGGATCGATTGAAGTGGAGGAAACATTGCAGGAAGGCAGACCCCACATGAATGGGAAATGCAAAGAAGAAGATGATTCCTATTTTAATAATCTTTAATTTGAGACCTTGTTGAGGTTAATAGGTGAATTTCTAATTGACTTATTGATGTTTTAATCGGTAAAAGACACAATTCTTAGTTATTGAGTAAATTAAATTTAACGTTTTACACTATGGTTAGACACGTGCTCCCTAAGGGGCAGATGACCACGCTGTTTCTCCCCTTTAAACCCCCAATAAGTAACTAATACAAGCTCCCTGGTCCATTTAAATCAATTTTCTGTCTATATTAATGCATGAATCTTGTAAATATCATATATATTTTTTAAGTACAGTTCAGTAGGTATAAGAATTAAGTTAAGCTTTCATCCGGAATTTTTTTAAAAGAAAGTTATAATTCTATCCAAATCCGCCATTTCAAACGTATATGAATATCTTTAAGAAAAATTAAATATTTGTGGTACCTCTCTATATTCACAGGACAATGGATCCTTTGACAGGCCTAGAAAATGCAACAAATTTATGCCTTGCTCTTTTCTCACCATATTTTTCTTTTGAGAAATGTGTTTCTGATGTCTAACAGTAAAATGTCCCTACAAGCTTAAAATGGGCGGCTTCGGTGGCGTAGTTGGTAGCATGCTGAGCTTCTATGCCCAGGGTCGCGGGCTCAAATCCGGCTGGAGTTGTCAAATTCTTTACGAGCGTTAAAAATCCCTCAGTATGCCTTCATTCAGAGGGGAAGCAAAGCCGGCGGACCTATGTCATAGATTTATGGCATGTAAAAGAACCTTCCAGGGAGTTGCGTGGCACAGTCGGTAAAGGCGCTGAGCTTCTAACTGAAAGGGAGTGGGTTCGATCCCCACCCATGTAGTGGATTTTAGAAACAAAACTACCACTTTCTGAAACGCAAATAGCCCTGGGGTTCACTCAGCCTACACCAGAAATGAGTACCTGGGTAATTCCTGGGAGCAAAGACGGCCGGGCGTGGAGCTGACAACTCGATCCCATCTAGTGCCGATGTCACAAAAAGTGGAAGCCACTACCTTCCACTACTCCCAGGGCCTCCATGGCCTGTAAGAACTTGGCTTTGCTAAAAGAACATTCCACTAACTAAACTTGTGTGAAGCAAAATTTGTAGGTTAGGTTTGATTAATGCTCTTAAGTTCCAACGTTCGTTACCAGGCGCTGGTTGTGATGGTATCTAGTAGTAGTCAAGTTCACAGCTAGGTGGCATGGACAGTAGCATTTGATAGTGAAAGTAGGAACTATTTGAAATTATCATGTGCAGTCCTTGAATTAAAAACAGATAACACATACTAATACAATCACAATTAACACCGGTTATCAGACAGATTCTACAGACACCCAAAGTACACGGGGCTACTGTACATGACCGCATTGTCGCAGACCCTAAACTAAAGAACCGAAGCTTAAAATGCTAGCACATTCTTGTTTAATGCATCATCATCATCAATTCTCAATCCAAAGATTGGTTTACAGCTAGGCCTACAGCAGTGTAGGTGCCTATCCACCTGAGCAAGTCATCTCATGCCCTGGTATTTGCAGCAAGACTAACCGACCAACCATCATCATCGGCTGTAACTCGAATCCGAGCAGAGGCGGCTGGTGATATTGGACTCAAGGACGCCGCCCTCCCACCCTCCTCCCTCCTCATCGGCCCTTATGTGCTCTCTCCTCGCACCTAATGTTTTGCCATCGTGACAATGTGTGTGTAGTTCCTCTCCTTGTCGGTAGAGCGCACCGGATACTCATGAGGACTCATCAAAATTCGCCCGCTTTGTAATTTACGTTGCCATGGCAACGAATACCTCCAGTTATCCCCTCTCCATCCTTTCACGCGCTATGTCACGAAGTGTGTGGACTCAGTCAGCCTGAGTCTGAAGCAGCCACTGGATAGCTTCCCTCCTGGCGCGCTAGGAAGCAGCACCAATTCACTGTGGCAGATATAAGTTTTGTATTCATGTTAATGGCGAAGTTGGAATGTATTCTGAATGATTTTATAATGTTGTACTGCTGCGTGCCCTTTTGTAAATCAGAACTGGGCAAGTTAGAATCATGAGATTCAATCGGACAATTCATTGCGTGAGAAGTGGTTACGAAGAATTTCCAGAGAAGGTGACGAGAGGAAGCAAATGGTTACCTTCTGATCGCTCTGTTGCGTGTAGTCTTCATTTTCTTCCTGAGAGCTTCAGATCACATAAATTATCAAATTGGTTACAACTAGTGGGATGTGGGTTGGCGACTATGGGACCCCAGCTGAATTTCCTTGAGCTGAGCTCCTCTTTTATATCTTTCATGTCAACTCTTACCCCAACGTTATTAGGGTATCGGAGGCCTGGAGACAGCCATATATGTATCCACATATATGTATTCTATAGACTATATTTATCCATAAAAACAGGAGTTGAGGGCAAAATAGTATGCAGAAGTTGTTGTAGGAATTCACTGAAAGTACTTGATTTTGGTTCTGAGGCTGAGCTTGTGCTTGGTACTGCAGATTTGTTGTTGAAATCATCCACTTCAATTAGTAAAGGTTCAAGCAGCTTTGGTGGCGTAGTTGGTAGCATGCTGAACTGCTGTGCCCAAGATAGCGGGTTCAAACCCTGCCGAAGTCGTCGGATTTTTAAGAGCGTTAAATCCTTCAGTATGCCTTCCTTGAGAGGGGAAGTAAAGCCGGCGGTCCCATGTCATAGATTAATGGCATGTGAAAGATCCTTCCTCAGGCTGAACTTGTGTGAAGCTAAATTGTTAGGTTAAATTTCGTCGAAACGCTCTATCAAAGTTCCAACATTCATCACTAGGTTTCATTGATATCTGGTGGCGAGAGTTGGATCTACTTGAAATTGAGCGGAACTTGTAGCTCACCCTAAGGGTGTCCGCTGGAAGCAGCTACAGACTCAGGCGAGCCGAACATGTCCTCGGACACTCCCGGCACTAAAAGCCATACGATAAATAAATAAGTAAAGGTTCATAAGGGGTTTTCTTCCGAAAAGGTTTTTTCAACCACTGTAACTGTACCTAACTGAAGAGCTTTTTTTTAGATGCTGAGGGAACCTAAAGCACATTTTTATGTGTCTTTCCATTTTGTTACAATGTGACTGTTAATAGTCCTTATTACAATATTTACAAGATACTACTTTCCCTTTCAAATTAAGACAGTTCCAAATAGGTTCTTTTTTCCTAAGCATTTTGCAAAGATTTAATCTAACACTTAAAAATATAAATAGCCTAAGAAAGAAGTGAAGTTATCTTAGACTCAACCACTCAATAGACAGCTCGACTTCACAACTCCCTGGGGCTGCTGGTTGTAGAATGCCTCGCCAATCTCAAGGCCACAACCACCCTACCCCCACTCCAATATCATAGCACAATGGCTGACCAGGGCCTAGCCCATCCACCCCCCTCCCAAAGCCACTATTGACACCATAATCAAACTCCTACCTAATTTTCCTAAATATAAATGAGTAGGCCTGCAGGCCTAACTCAGTAATACAATGTTTTATTCAAACCAGATATAAGTAATTCCCATTTAGATGTTATTGACAACATTGACACAGGATAATTAAATTATTATCAGCAATAATGGGCATTACTAGTTTACCCATGAAATGTACCTTTGATTAATGGCCTTTATTATGTTTTAGAAGCTGTAGCAACAATCACCAGTAGTAAAAAGTAAAAAAAGCACGTTTTTTAATGCCCATATTTTGGGCGCTTAAAACTGTTTTGGGCACATGCCCATTTATAGATGTCCTGCCCACTGGGCATTTGCCCGGCCCACATCACTAATCATACCTCATTTTGTCCTTTTTTCTGCCTTCTCTAAGAGGCCCTAAAAGAGGTAGGGTGTGTGTTGTCCCACCATGCACGGTGCACCTTAGATATCGATACACCCTCAATGATGGAGATAATTGTTGTTTAAAGGGGTGAAATATCTAGGTCATCTACCCTTAGTGGTTTAGGTGATGGTGAGAAATTATGATGAAATGAAATCTACAGCTAGGCTTAACTAATTACTGACTTACAACTAACTTATGTACCAGAAGAAGAGAACGACAATAATAAAAGAAAGAAACGAATAAGGGAAATAAATGACGGAAAAGGAATGCCCTCTATCTTCGAAAGGCAGATGACCTTCATGTTCGTCCCATTAAAACAAGAATCAATCTTCGAAGAATGGGTATTGAGGTACTTGGAAACTACTAGAGCCATTAAAGGCAGATAGAAAAGGGAAAGAGGAGAGCGTCCGCCCCAAAGTCAATGCAAAAAGGGGAAAATGGATCTCGCTCTGGAACACATCACGGTCGCCAACTCCCGAGCTCAAAAGCTGAGCTCTTGAAGGTGTAGCCCTATCCAGGGTGCATTACGTGTGGTGGAGCTTCACACACTCTGCCTCCTTTAGGGCCTTGTGTAGAAGGTATTAGATGTTATGAAACTAAAAAATAGGGCTGACCACTCGAAGAATGAGGGTATCAGGATAGATGATATAAGTTACGGCCGGAAAATGAATGCCTCCCTAGATTTGGATGCTCTAATGCTATCCGGGTTGGAAGAGAACAAGAGTTGACTAATGTAGGTCGACAGGTAGATGACAGAGAGCCCGGCACAAGTGAAAATAATAACCGACTCGGCTGGGGTCCAATGGTCTCCAACCCAAGTCCCACTAGGCCTAGTTGTGAACCCTTGTAGTGGGGATACATCCTCAAGGGCTCATGGCTAGTGAGCTTGGGAATTGGCGACCCTGATGGATTCCTGAGCTGGGTCCGGTTTTCTTCTTTTTCCAGTGACTGGGAGCAAATAGTTTTAATACCTTTGTTATTTCTTTAAAAACATTAGTGCCAATTCCAAACGAAATAAGGAAATCAAGCTACAAAAATATGTGAGAAGAAAAAACACAATAATGAAATCATCTCTGTCAATTACTGGATAAACATCACAAAAACGGTTTACATCTTAAACGGTTGAGTCCCTCCTCGGTAAAATTCACGAGCCGCCACTGAATCCGAGTATAAATCTTCCTCCTTCAGTCCAGTTTGTGGATGTATTTACGGTGACTGAAGAGTCCAATCCTGGCATAGAACAAGCGTCCACACAAGTCACAAAGTATTGCTGGAGGAGGACGTGGTTGGGCTGCTCAAAGTTTCCTAGCTTGATGCTTGGCCTCTTCATGTGTGCGTTGATCCCTTTCAAACGCTTTTACAGTATCTGAGATGGTACGGCGCCAAGTTGAGCGGTCTTCAGCCAGCATGTTCCAGGTTTGTGAATCAAGACCTGTCAATTTCAGGGTCTGCTTAAATTGGTCCTTGTAGCGCCCCTTAGGACCACCATGAGGTCTGGTGCCATATAGGATGTGAAATCAGGCAATACCAGTGGGGTGAGGCATCTCTATGAGACACTCTCTACTTTATATTTTATTTTCATAATTTTGAACTTGCACTTCATCAAGTCTTGATTGCTTGTCATCTTGATTCAAATATTGGATTATTTCACCAAAGAACAGTGCAGCCAACATTGTCAGTCTATTAGTGGTAGGCTACTCGGTAGCTTCAAAACTAAGGTTACAAGAGCTCTCATGGTGACATACTTTTTCTCATGTTGGAATATTGTGCCAGGGCCGAAGAAGGACACGGCAACTTTACCATGTAGCTGTTGGATGGTGCATTTCGTTGCTGAAATTGCAATATCGAGTATCTGACAATGCTCTTCTTTTCCTCATGATTGACCGCACCCCTTCCAGCCGTATGTGGATGTGCCGTTCATCAGAACAATTCACGTTAGGTTAATTTTTTTTGTTTTTAGGCATATGGAATAATGAGCTTTAACATTAAATCTTGTACTGCAAGAAATATCTGGGAAGCATGATACAAGAAAATGGAAGAAACGACAGAGAAATAAATGAGCGGGGGAGACAAGCAGACATATTCAGGAAAAGTGTTAGTAGCCTGGTATGGAGTAAGGATGTCCCTCAGAACAGCAAAAGGGTCATATATAGGACATACTACGTTCCAATCCTGACGTATGCCTCAGAGACCTGGGTTATGAAAGGAACGGAGCGAAGCAAAATATAGGCTAGTGAGATGAAATTCTTGAGAAGCAGTATTGGAGTGACAAAGGTGGACAGGTTAAGAAATGAGAAGATCAGAGAATTAGTCAAGGAGGGAGTATTACAGGATGGATAGAGGAATCAAGGCTTAACTGGTATGGGCATGTTAAGCGAATGGATGGGAGGAGGATACCCAGGAAGATACACGAGATGAAAATAGAGAGAAAAAGACCAAGAGGAAGGCCAAGAGATAGGTGGCTGAAGGGTGTGGAGGACTGTGTGCAAAAGAAAGGAGAAGACTGGACCAAGGTGGTGACGGAGAGATGGTGGGAGGACAGAAGACGATGGAGAGGCTTATGTTCCAAACAGACCCGGTCAGTGGCTGGAAACTGTTCAAGATGATGATGACTGCAGAAAAGTATATTTCTGTGTAGCTATGCACTCCTACAGTATAGTACGGTTTACTAAGATTCATTTTCCTTTAGTTCAACACACAGGAAAATGACCTAGCGTGAATTGTTTTGTTAGACGGCGCATGCGCATACAGCTGAGAATCGTGACCAGTCATATGGAAAATAATGAAAAAGAAGAGCATTGCAAGATGCTCGACAATATGAGTTCAGTGGTGATACGTTGCAATATTCTTATCAGTTAAAAGATGGGTGCACTCACGGAAACATCAAACATGGAAGTGCGTAGTGTGAGCCTAATTTCACAGAAGTGAATAGTTTCTGTTTGTTGGGATCAACCAATTGTAGTAATGGCTCATGCAGTCCAGAGATTCGCTGAAGACTTGCCCTAGGAAGAGCAGCTTTTAAAGGCCTGCATAAGATCTTCAAGTGTTCAGATGTATCTTTGCCTACTAAAATTAGAATGGTTAAGGCACTAGTCTTTCCCATAGCTATATATGGTTGCAAAGGCTGTACCATAAGGAAACGAGATAGGAAGTATATTGATTCTTTTGAGCTCTGGTGTTGGAGAAGGATACTGCATATTTCTTGGACAGCCAAGAAGACAAATGGATGGGTCATTCAAAAAATCAAACCAGTTCTTTCTCTTGAAGCATTAATAACAAGATTACAGCTGTCATATTTTGGTCACATTATGAGACATTCTGATTTATTGGAAAAGACAATTATGCTTGGAAAGGTGGAAGGGTCTCGGAGAAGAGGGCAGCAAGCATTGAGATGGATTGCTCCCTGAAATCCAACATGAATATGTCAGTGAAGGATCTGAAGTATATGGCGGAAGACCGAATCATATGTCCATCATGCAGTCGCTAGGAGTCGACGCCGACTTGATGGCACCGGATCATCATCAACGAAAATGAAAGTTGGGTGCATCATGCGACATTGGAGACAAAGCAAATTGTCAGTTGTAACTCTTCAGTCGGTCAACACGAATTTGCCCGAAGACTGGGCGGGGTACAATGTATTTAATATATGAACAACAAGTAAATAACACACTGGAAAAAATTACATGTACGGTATTAGTTATGATCAGTATTATAATGGTGCAATTTTTAGGATTACCCATTTCGACCTTCAAGTGGTCATCATTGGATCCTGATCACTGAGTTGAGGTTTATATTTATATACAATGTTGTCTAACAAGCAAAGCAAAGCAAATAGGGCCTTTGTACAATTGTATCCTGTTTGGTGAAATAAGAACATCTCAAGAAAAACCAAAATGCGCCTGTCTAATACCAATGTAAAGTTAGTTCTTTTGTATGGCTGTGAAACTTGGAAGGCCACAAAGTTAATAACAAATAGATTACAGGTCTTCATTAACCAGTGTCTCCGGAAAATTACAAATGTGAGATGGCCAGAGGTGATCTCGAATGGTGAACTATGGAAGACAACAAACCAGCAGCCGATAAGCATTCAGATCAAGGAGAGGAAGTAGCGGTGGATGGACCACACATTAAGAAAACCTCACGGAGCTGTTGAGAGGTCGGCGATGGATTGGAACCCGCAAGGTGCAAGGAGACATGGTCGACCCAGAAAGACTTGGAGGAGAACTATAAAAGAGAAAGCCTTGGAAGCGGGAAAAACCTGGAATGAAGTGAAGCGGTTGGCCATAAATAGAACCAGATGGAGAGCCTTTATTGCTGCCCTAAGCACCACCTAGGTGCAACAGGAAATAAGTCAGTGTCTAACAAAGCAAATATTTATGATATGGTAACATTCTCGAAGAAAGTTATGGCGATAGTCTTCTGGTTGATTTCCTCGCCAGGGTAGTGACATTGAATGTTGGCAGGTACTGTGTCACACAACCTAGGTGCTTCTTGAACATGGCTTCAGGAACTGAACACAGATTCCTTCCATGCAACATCAATGCCTTGCAGTACCGTTGGAACAAATGATCGGACAAGAATGTGTAGTAAAAAAGTAAACTCATGTAGCCCACTGGCCTGATACAAGTCTTCAAATCTGACACCGCTTGGGTGACCTGCATGTTGATAATGCCGTTTCAGTACCTCGGTGCCAAGAAACAAACTGGGCATCCAGGATGACTGCCAACAATGCTAACCACTACACCACAAGAAATACAACAAGAACGGTAACAATGTTGAATAGTAACTGGTAAATGATCAGTGCTCTACTATTGTGTATCATTCCTTATATCTGCCTGTAAAATAAAATGTTTACATGTAAGCTTTTATTAACTTATTTTTCGCAACTCCTTTGAAAATTCTCAATATACTTATATTATATGCAGATATAGGAGAATACAGTTGGAAAGCAGCGACTTACAAGATATGACAGAACTTCAAACTTAACTGTGTGCACTGTACCTTGCACATACAGTACATAAGCCATATGCGAATTGCTAGAAACGAGTCAGCGGATCAAGCTGCAAAAGAGGTGGTATCACTATCACCTCGGCCAATGGAGGTACCAGCTACAGATATTCGCTCTCAGTTTCACTGACAAGTACTGGCAATCTGGGATAGTCAGTGGCTAGCTGACCCAATGTCCAGTAAACTGAGAGCGGTGAAGGGAACCAATCGTGTGTGGCGGAGCTCTTTCCGGTCACGGAGGAAGTCCGTCATTTTGTGTAGACCAAGGATAGGTCACGAAAGATCCACCCACTCGTACCTAATGAGAAGGGAAGACTTTGCACCTTTGGAGCCATATTCACCGTTGCGATGGCCTGGGTTCGATTCCCAGCTCAGACAAGAAATGTAATTCTGGTCTGAGTGTTGGAACGGGGTACACTCAGCCTCGTGAGCAAAAACCGAGAAGAGGCCTACCTCAGTCATCCTGGAAGTGGTTTTCCATGGTTTCCCACTTCTACTCCAGGCAAATACCAGGATGGTGCCTACCTGTCCATGGTCGCTTCCTACCCATTACAAATACACTCGATAGCACAAACATCACAGTAGCACAGGTTATCAGACAAATTCTACACACATCTAAGTACACGGAGCTAGATTACCACGATGTTGCAAAACTTCTAAAGAATCAACAACTCTTTAATCTGGTTTTCAATGTTTAGCTGAACCTCCCAGGATACTAGAATACTTTTAATAATGAATCTGCAAATTAAAAATGTTTGACTCCTCCTGCCTTGCGTTATACAAAGATACGCAAGTTCTCATTCACCTTTAATGTGGCATCACCAGCTCTCTTTTATTTTAGAATTGAATGATCAATGCTACAACTATCCATTTAACAGCCACGCCTTGTTAAACCAACATCTCTAAAGCTGCGGTTTCCTCCAGTAGTGGTACCGCTTTCTAGCGGCCGTAATGTGATGGCAAATGACGTATAGAAACTGGGGACCATCTTGATGGTGAACAATGATGTAAAGCTAGAGCTAATTAACAGTGTGTGTCGTGACGGCATGTTATCGTAAAGTTGAATAAGAAATGGACGATCTTGGCATGGCGCTCTTAATATTTTTGGAAGAAGTTGGTTAGTTGGTTCCTCAGTTTAGGGGCTGCGACAACGCAGTCATGTACCCCGTGTACTTTGGGTGTGTGTAGAATCTGATAACACAGACTACTGTAATACAGTCTTCACAATTAACACTGGTCATCTGTTTTTAATTCAAGTAAGGACTGCAGACGATAATTTCAAGCAGTTCCTACTTTCGCTACCAAATGCTACCATCCACGACACCTAGCTGTGAACTTGGCTATTACTAGATGCCATCGCAAAGAGCGCCTTGTGACGAACGTTGGAACTTAAGAGCATTAATCAAACCTAACCTACAAATTTTGCTTCACACAAGTGTAGTTAGTGGAAGGTTCTTTTACATGCCATAAATCTATGACATGGGCCCGCCGGTTTTACTTCCCCTCCGAAGGAAGGCATACTGAGGGATTTTTAACGCTCTTAAAAAATCCGACGACTTCGGCCGAGTTTAAACCCGCGACCTTGGGCTCAGCATGCTACCAACTACGCCACTACGCCTTTTGGAAGAAGCGTCATCCGAAGACGATAGTGAACGTTCGGGGAGAAGTGACATTTTTAAACGGCGTCCTACAGAAGGTGCATATGAAATTTTAGTGCGTCGTCGTCTGTACAGCAATGAAGATAAATTCAATGAATATGTTCGTTTGACACCAATTTGATTATGTTCTGATGCAGGAGACATAACATCTCCTATACTTTGTGTCAGCTGCTAGATGTTCTTGATGTTGGGTCGTTGTATTCGCTTTCGGTTGATAAATGTCGTAATTCAGCATTACCAACCAGCGTGGAAATTTGCATCCTCAGTTGCACTTGTTCATGTCGAGGAAGTTCTTTTACAATTTTTGCCATAGACATGAAAAAGTGATCTGTTTCATCTAATTGTGCATTAGAATTTAGGCCTACGTTCCGCTCAGCTATTTGTTTAAGCAGCTGCAGTCGTTCCTCAGAGTGCGCTGATCTTTTCATCTCTTTTTTTGGTGGCTCCATCTCTTTACGAAAGTTCTCCGCCTCACCTTCCTCCAGGTTGTAGACCTGTGTATCCTCCTCTACAGCAGGAGTTCCGTTGGTATCTACATCTTCACAGCCCTTATCTCCAACAACATTGGTAATAGTGCTGAAATACGGAATAATATGATCATTTGTAGTCTAATAAACACTAAATGTATTATTTAGTTTTCTTATATAATTTCCGATTAAACGTTCCTTTTCTTTACCTTCTTTTCAATGAATTGAAGTCATCTAAGAATGACAGAAGCACAGCTCTCTTCTTTGCTGCGTCACCAGCGGTGCCAGTTATTGGTTTTCCTCTGCGTCGAACATAATAATCTCTTATGTAGGCCCACCTCTTGCTGCAGTCAACATCTGTATAAGACATGGTCAGAGAGAAATAATTAATAAATTACATTTACATTTCAAAAACTTATCATGTTTTTCTTTCTTACTTTCTTTCTTTCTTTCTTTCTTTTAGGTACTTGGCTACAGGAGAGTCATTTAGATCACTAGCTTTCCAATTTCGAATATCCCATTCTTGGATAAGTGTCATAACAAAGGAAGATGCTCGCAGCTTCACCACAAATATGTTCGGTTTATTAGAAATGCCATCACCAACAGAAGAACTACTAGGAACTGCTGAGGTACCGGTATATTTATCAAGATGGAATTTCCCGACCTGTGTGGGGGCGATTGACGGGAAACACATAAGGATAAGGGCTACCAAAAATAGGGGATCGACATTCTTTAACTACAAGGAGTTTTATTCAATCATTATGCTAGCGGTTGTCGATGGTGATTGCAAATTCATTGCAATAGATGTCAGATCGTATGGCAGAGAGGGAGAGGCAGGTATCTACTTAAAAAGCAAACTAGGACAAAACATTCAAGCCAATCAGTTTAATATACCCCCACCGAAAACATTGCCCGGAACAGATAATGCTGTACCTCATGTGATTGTTGGAGATGAAGCTTTTGCTTTACACTTACACGAAAATTTGATGAAACCCTACCCCAGACAGCAATCTTTGAGTGATCCGCCAGTACGGTATATAGGCCTAACTATCGACTATCGCGAGCTAGGAGAACCACTGATAATCCTTTTGGAATTTTATGCGCTTATTTTCGATTTTTTTTTATGTGTAACATCTTTCCGCTCGGTTGCTGGATAGTTTTGTGGGAGTGATTTAGAAAATTGGGGACGGAAGTGAATCGGGCGGAAGTGGATCGGACGGAAGTGAAGACGCACTGCCAGAAAAATGGGACGGAAGTGGATCGAACGGAAGTGGATCGGACGGAAGTGAAGGCGCACTGCCAGCTGGATGTACAATTGAAAATGTGTGTTTTGGAAACAAGGCAGTGTGTGCTCTGTAGCGCGAGAATGTTATGGCAATACAGTAGGCAGTGCTTGCCTTGACAACACATATTGAGACAGTTTTTGAAAAGCGATTGAAGAGTGGGGCAGTGTTTATTGATCTAACAGCTGCCTACGACACAGTGTGGAGAGAAGGTATTGTTTACAAGTTCTTTAAATTGACAAAGTGCAGTCAAATGTCCCGTTTGATCAACAATATGCTTTCAAATAGAATAATCCAGGTAGTTATGCATAAAAACCACAGCAAAATAAGGGTACTCAATAATGGTCTTCCACAAGGATCTGTTCTTTCTCCGTTATTGTTTAATCTGTATATTGCGGACATACCTACTACCAGCTCTCGTCAGTTTGCTTATGCTGATGATCTAGCAATAGTTACTCAACATGCTGATGCTAATGTAATAGAGAGAACTTTAAATGCAGACCTGGATGTCCTATGCAAATACTTCGAAAAGTGGTGCTTGAAGCCCAGCTCTAGTAAAACGGAAACCTGCTTCTTTCATTTAAACAATCGGCAAGCGAACTCTACCCTGAAAGTGTCTCTTAATGGAGGCCCTCTCCCTCATAATGCCAACCCCAAATATCTTGGAGTTACTCTTGACCGAACGTTATCGTACAGGAAGCATCTCACCAACCTAGCAGCCAAATTAAGGTCACGTAACAATATCATCCACAAACTTTCTGGCTCCACTTGGGGAGCGTTTGCAACTACATTGCGTACTTCGGCGATGGCACTGGTACTTTCAACAGCTGAGTACTGTTCCTCAGTTTGGGTCAACAGCTCTCATGTTAAAAAGGTGGACACAGTCCTGAATGAGACAATGCGTATTATTAGTGGCACAATAAAATCTACCCCTCTTTTCTGGTTGCCTGTGCTTAGTCACATAGAACCGCCTAGAATTAGAAGACTGAACAACTTGGTCAGGGAATACAACAAGATATTGGCCAATCCTGAACTCCCCATTCATGAAGATGCTAGCACCAGATATAGCCGTCTCAAGTCAAGATCTCCACCTATTCAAACAGCACAAGAACTGGTTAGGCAGGTTTATGATCCAAAAGCTGATTGGCAAAAAGAGTGGAACAGCATAGCTCCAATGCAATGGCAGGCATTGTTCAACATTCAAAATCTGCCAGCTGGTTTTGATTTGCCTCGCAAGACATGGGTAACTCTCAACAGAGTCCGCACTAACCACGGGAGATGCGGATCAATGATGTTCAAATGGGGTATGCGATCTTCCCCAACCTGTGATTGTGGTGCAGTTAGACAGAGTATGAACCATATTGTCACTGAGTGTATTAGTAGGGCATTCACTGGATCAACACAGGACTTTGTAATAGCCTCTACTGAAGCCATAAAATGGCTGGAAAATTTAGACATTAATCTTTGAACACCCTTTCCCTTGCATGATTGTAACAGTTGTAATGTGTTACCTATTGTATGTATGTATATTGTTTATGTTGTTTGTTTTGTGTTGTACCATACGCTAATAATAAGTAGGCAGTGCATTTAGCAGGCACTGGTTTGACGAGCACAGTGGCAAATGTTTCACCGACTTTCATTTGTCATTGAGCAGTTTATGAAGCTTCATGTTCAAGGTTGAATATCACATGGGGTAGGACAAAGACGACAAATGACATTTAAGTAAGCGGCATTATTGTCAAGCTGTGGGTGAGTAGTCAAATATTAAATGCATAACAGAATGTTGTTATATGAGTGGAATAAAAGCTGTATTTTCATCATATGTGAGACTAGGTCATTTCATGATTGTAGGAAGCCATGTTTTGATTATCTACGACGAACTGTATGAGAGCCTTGAGAATAATGAATGATATGGTTACTGAGGAATGTGCTCACAGTATTTGAGAATACTGTCGACGTTGTGTGTCACTTTGTTATTATAAATTATTAATGTAAAAGGAAGGAAGCTTGTAGTTTTGCGTGTCCGTTAATCTCACGATCAGGATCCACGGTACCTCCCTTTTACGTGGAATGCGAATCACAGGACATGGCATTTCAATTCGAAAATCTCACATGTATTGACCGGGAATTAAACCCGGTCTACCTTGGTGAGAGACTAACAGCTTGACCTCTGCGCCACAATTGTGACAGTAGCATATATCCTATTCAATCTATACATTCATCACAGTACCAGTATGAAAATGGAGTGTAAATTAACATTTTAAGATTGTCCAAGCTGTGTAGTATACGAGTAGGATAACATGTCAGATGTTACACTTCATATGCGACTACTGTAGGCTCGTATCTTTTTTTTTTTTTTTCAGCCAATCGCTACTGCCCCTGAAACTGCCGATAAGTTCATTGCATGTGCCTGTATTTTACATAACATTTTACGGGAAGCAAAAGTACCCCCTCCAGCTCACGTGCATGTTGATGCACTTCCACTTCCTGCAGAAAATGTGTTTCCACTAGCATCAAATAACGTTCGCATACGAAATTCACCCATCTAAATCCGAGAAATAAATGGTCCTGGTGCTGTTGAATGGCAGAATAATTCTGCAACACATTACTGAAATCTTAATTGCTACTCACTGTAAACAATTTAACCTCGTGATGTTGAGTGACCGAAGTGTATTTTGTTCTGTTTTAAGACATTAGGCTACAAAACATCCTAATAGTAATGTATGTTAATTAATTAATTAATGTTTAACGTGGTAGGCATATACAATGCAGGCCAGTCATTTTGTATTGGACGATGTAATTATACGATAAATAAGGAATAGGCTACCGGTACCGTGATTTTTAGAATATGCCAATCTTATAATTATAATGTATCAACATAACCCTAAAATAGAAATATATATCATACCTGTTTTCTTAAGTATACCGCCAATTTCACGCCAAAGATGTTGCTTCAGTTCGGCTTGTCTGTAATCTTTACTCTTCACATTATACAATGCCTCACGATTCTTTACGAAATCTATTAATATTTCCTCTTCTTCCATACTCCAATATATCATCTTATTAGTCATTAATACCGTACTTTCAGCACGCATCGTACACCGTACTAAAACGTTGATGAACTGTTTGCTGCAGCACTCACGACCGTCATATGAATGACGCCACCGCAACTTTATGTGACGGTAGTAGTCAACGCTTCCTAGAAAACCACTCACCGTTGTTTCTATGCGGAACGTTTTTTTGTGCTGTCATTCGCTGTTACATTACGGCCGCTAGGGGAAACCGCAGCTAAAGCGGAGAATTCTATACCACGTGGAGCCCAGGTTAGTTGGTTCGTTGGTTCCTCAGTTTAAGGGCTGCGACAACGTGGTCATGTAGCCCCGTGTACTTTGGGTCTGTGTAGAATCTGTCTGATAACCGGTGTTAATTGTGATGGCTGTATTAGTGTGTGTTATCTGTAATTCAGGTAAGGACTGCAGACGATCGATTTCAAGTAGTTCGTGCTTTTGATACCAAATGCTACCGTCAACGACACCTAGCTGTGAACTTGGCTACTAGATGGCACCTGGCGAAGAACGTTGGAAGTTCATAGAGCGTTAATCAAATCTAACCTACAAATTTAGCTTCACACAATTGTAGTTAGTGCAAGGCTCTTTTACATGTCATAAATCATTGACATAGGCCCACCGGCTTTACTTCCCCTCCGAAGGAAGGCATACTGAGGGATTTTTAACGGAGAGTCTGGTGCGAGCTAGATTATCGCATAGAAGTTTGTCGATTGATGGCTGGGCTCATATGTAGTGTCTGTAATACCACATGAAACTTGATCAGTTTATGAACTTATAACAACCGCTGTATAAGAATATTCCATTGATGTTCCATCCCACTTGGAACCGGTGTTGTGTTTTGTGGTCACCGTGTACTTCAATATGAATTTTCATATCTTCATCTCCGGTAGTTTTCACGTCGCGACCCATAAAAGACGGCAATAGACAAAAATTAAACTGAGGGTATATTTGGACATTTAATTATAGCCTACACCTTATCCGGGATAAATACTAAATTTTGGGCGAACATTTAAACTATACAGACAGAATGAATACTTTATTTATACAGATTTACATAATAGTACATTATGCAACGAGCCTATAATGGCTATAATTAAGACACGAGTATTTTTATAAAACGAGCGTATGCGAGTTTTATAATTTCCATACGAGTGTCTTAATTACCATTATAGGCGAGTTGCATACGACTGTTTATGTTCGACGATAATTATAACTTTATTATATGTTTTAACATAAATATTCATAAATATCTGCTCAGTCACTAGAATGTTGTGATCGGGTGCTGCGGTGGGTAGTATATATCTATTTTCCAAGCTCTCTGGACAACCGACGTATGCGCTCTGTGAGCTTCAATGCCATATGTTCAGATTGAGCTCCAGTATTCAGTAAAACTGTCACCGAAGTCGTTTTAAAACCACGCGCTGTGTAGAAATTGATTTTGGGGATATTAAGGTACAGTGCCATTTCTTGTCTCATATTCACCAGTTTATTTACGCGAACATAGGGCGGTGCAATTTCGATAATTTATATAGACATGTTGGATTTAGAGCGCATGCGCGAAGGAGTCCTAATCTTATTGGTCACACAACTGTTTCTTGAGCTCTGATTGGTGGGAGAAACTGTTTCATAATGAAAAATAGTGTTATAATGAGCCTCATTATGATACAGTTTTCTGACACATAATAGTTAGGGTCGAACATAAATCAATTTATATTTGAGCAAGAGAGTAAAATATCTGAAAATAAGACCGATGCATTGCCATTCGTTCCTCAAGGGTTGGTTGGTTGGTTCCTCAGTTTAGGGGCAGCGGCAACGTGGCATGTAGCCCCGTGTACTTAGGGTGTGTAGAATCTTTCTGATAACCGGTGTTAATTGAGATGGCTGTATTAGTGTGTGTTATCTGTTAGGTAGATTTCATTTAGAAAGCTAACTATTGCAATGGGTACCATGTTTCGACTTCCGGAAAATTTCGACATATCTTCGCGTTTCACATTCCCCAGACCACAAAACCACCGTCAGTTCAAAAGTTTATATATAATTTACGTATATATTGAACCCTTATTGATTTGCCGATCAATAAGTCTTCATGATTTTTATTATTATTATTATTATTATTATTATTATTATTATTATTATTAATATCCAGGCAGTACATGTTGGAGATTGACAAAGGGAAGACAGGTAGTGTGTCGCAACGCTTGCAACAGAGGTAGCGTGGTAGTTATTCTTGGGGATGACCAGCTAAGCAGAGTTCAAGGACAAATTCAGGGTGAACGCGCATCCAAGTCGGCTTCATTATGGGCGTGCCAGAAATGAATTTCCAACCGATACACGATTGAATCAGCGAATCAGGAGAGAGAACACCTAAACCTCGCGGAGATTTGCGTACCAAAAAAAAAGGCGCTAAAAACACGCGTATGAAGAACCGCCGATGCGATAGGATTCCGCATGAGTGCATTGAGACGTTTAAATGAAAAGAAGAAGTTTGATACTAGTCCCAAGTCTGTGAGTTGAAAATTACAGATTATTTTTACAGATTGCCCCCACTCTACCCCTATCTGTCAGTTTCTAATAAATTGATCGGTGATGAGTAGTTTGACACACAATTTTATTGGGCTCTGAGGAGCATCGTTCACGCCAGTTTGAGACACGATTTTATCAGGCTCTAGTGAGCATATTTCACGTCTGTCTGAACGAACATTTTATTGTGCTCTTGGGAGCAGAGTTCAGGCCTAGCGGAGGGAGATCTCTAGTTGAGATAAGCGCTACGCGGTAGACGTAATTAGTGAGACTTGTTAAAAGCCAGTTGCGTGGTGGACGAAGATTGTAATATTTTCTGTAAATTTTGTGTTATATTTTGTGTGATGTATATGTGCGTGTGAAGTAAGCAAATGCTTAGATAGGGCCAGTTCAACGTTGAGTAATCGCCCAGGACATTTTGAGTGAAAGTCAGTAGCTCATAGCGATTCTAGCTAGGTAGAATAATAACTTTGAACATTTCTGTCCAAGAAGCCACGCCAAGATGTCTACAGGAAGGTCGAGTGGTGGAATGAAGTGCTACGCCTCTACCAGAACGTCGACGATGAAGGAATAGATTTCCCGTGGGGGAATGCATTGGGATGGAGGTTGATATTCTACAAGCTGCACGGTGATGTACAAACCATTGATTTATTCAATATGTAGCTAGATTAGACGCGGGAACGTTGTAAATAATTTTATTCATTGTTTTTCTTGTGTATTTAGATTTTTGTGCGCCGACACTGTTATATTTAAATGTACGTTGGCACGTGGCCAAAATGTTTGTTTGATTGTATATTTTTCTTATGAGTCATTATTAGTATGCACGGCGCGTGTATTTTTATTTTATTCATGCGAATACGAGATTCGTCCTGGTCGATAAATGGTGCTTTTATTCAAATTCATTTTTAGTAGGAAAAGGGGGTAAAAGTTGTTAGATGTTTTACGAACAGGTTTTATTCATACTAGGGTTGCCGAGCGCAACAAGTTAAGATGTCACTGTAGAACACCTTAGTTCTATATTTTTTTGAGTTTCTTTGATATTCCTTTTCAGGTTCTTTAGTCACGGACTAGATTGGGAGCGCAAGTCGGTGGAAAATATTTTATGTCCTTTACTTCAGGTTTCTGTCAAACCCATACGTGTGATTCTGGTGTGTGTATTGTGTCAAGGTGTGTGTATTGATTCTTCGTGATGAGGGGTAGAATGTGTCTACCGCCCTCATAATATTGTGGTTGTATTTTTATGGAAAGGCAGAGCGCTCTTCGAGGCTACTGTACCTTGTCCTGTGCTGATTCTTGGATTTCCTTGGGAAATGCTAAGATATTTTATTTTGACACACACACGTATATTATGTGCTATTGGGAGCACGCTTCTTCGAGACTCGAGCCATTGCTACGGCAGGTCGAGGTTATTGACACGTGGGTTGACAGATGTGCAGATTCCACCTTGCGCCCGTCTATGTCTGGTGATTCATCGTTTAGGCAGTCCAGCTGACCGACTGACCCCTGTAAGCTATCTGTAGCAAACCTGTTCTTGTAATGGTCATTGGATCATAATATTAAATTGGGAGTTCGCCATGTCCGTTACGAATTACCGCATATCGTATGAAATGAAATATTTGTTTTATGATGTAAATGTTGGCGTTGAGCCTAGTGATTTTTGTGACTCATTTCATTTGTTTATATTGTTAGATTTTGTCTGTTGTGACACCGTTGGGTGTATTTTGTATTTTCTTGTAAAAATGGCAAGCGGCCATATGTGTATTTTTCTTGATTGGTCACGTGTAGATTTACTTGTGTTGATTTGAAAAGTCCTAATTTTAGGCGTTAATGTTGTTTGCTACGGCAGTTCTTTGATTCCAATTTCATGCGGAAATTATTTTTTTGTCTTATTTAGTGTAGGAAGTGTCGGATTAGTTTAATTAGTGTTTAGTTGGTTCCTCGTGTCTGTCTAGCTCTAAGACAATGCAGATTCGTCCCCTGAAGGTTTACTGGATGGTAACGAATCTCGCATTAATTTGTACACATCGTAACGCATGTAGAAAAGCCGCACACGCACATGTCATTGCAGTAATTTGGGACATTTGGTCCAGTTGTTTACGATCTCTCCTGAGGTCAGGCCTAGTTTGGCAATTTTATTAATTCAAGTGGGTGTCATTTGGGAGACCTTGTTTTTTTTCTTTTTGTTGTAAATGGTGTAAATTTGTTGATCTGTTTATTAAATTCATATGTTTTAATCCTGGTATTCACTTTTTCCTGCATGTTATTTTGTTATATGTTCCCATGCATGTTATAAGAAGCGCTTAACAACAACTTTACGAAATGGACTGTTACACCCCCCGAAATTGAGTCTCATATGCTTCTTTGCAAGGGTTCAATATATATATCAGTTTCTTGTGGACACGATAACTGCCGTAATTTTGCACCAATCACTTTGAATTTTTTGCCGAATATGTATACCTATAAAATCTCGGTCGAGTTCGTTACTGGGCGAAATCAGTCGAAGGGGGTGAAAATGGGGGGCTTTTTTTTTCTTCGAAAAAGTGAAATATTGCTATAACTCTCTTAATATGTGAAATATCGAATCCGTTCAAAGTTCATACTATGTGTCGGATAAAGCCCAAAAATTTATGTTTAAAGAGTTTTTTATAGCACCAACCATTGACCAAAGGGGTGGGAAAAAGTGGGTTTTTCGGGAAACATTAATCATATCTCCCTTAATAGGCACAATATCAAAACCGTACAAAATGGACAATATTCCCCTGATAATTACCTAAAACTTTTGTCTGAAAGAATTTTTGATATGACCCACCATTACCCCAAGGGATGAGAAAAATGATTTCGGAATTATAAGAAAATGCCAAGAGCTATCAGAGGTTGCCATGACAACACTACTAAATTGATGAGGGATGAGCCATCAGACGATGCCATGACAACGCACTTGCACGAGATCAGATTCAGATTTCCATCTGACTAAGTGTGAAGCGGCTTCGGTGACGTAACTGGTAGCATGCTGAACTTCTATGCCCAAGGTCGCGGGTTCAAAGCCGGCCGAAGTCGTCGGATTTTCTAAGAGCGCTAAAAATCCCTCAGTATGCTTTCCTTTGGAGGGGAAGTTCGTTGCGAATTGCTGGTTGCGGTGGCATCTAGTAGCCAAGTTCACAGCTAGGTAACGTTGACGGTAGTATCTGGTAGCTACATTAGGAACTACTGCTTGAAATTGACCGTCTGCAGTCCTTGCCTGAATTACAGACTAATATAGCCATCAAAATTCACACCGTTTATCAGACAGATTCTACACTCACCCAAAGTACACGGGGTTACATGACCGCGTTGTCGCAGCCCCTAAACTGAGGAACCATCCAAAATTTCTGCGGGAGATATAATTTTGCGTGAAGAAGTAACAGACCATTACATAGTTACACATCAGTGTCGAAACCTTGCATAAGGACAGTGTGACCACAAGTATAAAAATGGACCCCAAATGACAAGAAGGTTACCGTCCCCATAAGACAATAAAATGTTTAAAATATGCATAAAATGACGAAAAACGAAGTTAATTAAGCTCCAATTATAAAATACTTTCTCGTAATAAATGAGGTCTGATCCTTCTACGAAAACCTGCATATTCTGCCTATTTTCGCCTATCCCCAAGTTTGTCCGGTGAAATCTACCTCCGTCTTCCAGCGTGCCGAGAGGACTTTTTTTAAATTGAAGTAAGGACTGCAGACATTCGATTTTCAAGTAGTTCCAACTTTTGCTACCAAACGCCACCGTCAACGACCAACTAGTTCTGAACTTGGTTACTAGATGCCACCGTAGTCGGCTCCTGGCGAAGAACGTTGGAGCCTAAGAGCGTTATTCAAATCTAACCTATAATTTAGCTTCACACAAGTGTAATTAGTGGAAGGTTCTTTATCATGCCATAAATCTTTGACATGGGACCGCCGGCTTTACTTCCCCTCCGAAGGAAGGCATACTGAGGGATTATTAACGCTCTTAAGAAATCCGGCGACTTCGGCCGGGTTTGAACCCGTGACCTTGGGCATAGAAGCTCAGCATGCTACCAACTACGCCACCGAAGCCGCCTTTCCTTAAGGGTGGGAGACCACAAGGCCGGAGGAGAGGGTCAGGAAGAGGACTAAGGCTTCACCACCTCGTTGTGTAGCGGCTAGCATGTTTAGATGTCGCCCCGGAGATCCGGGCTCGATTCCCGGCTGGAATGGGGTACACTCTGCCTCGTGACGCAGAACTGAGAAGAAGTGGGTTCGATTCCCACCTCAGTCATCCTGGAAGTAGTTTTCCGTTGTTCCCCACTTCTGTTTGTCTACCCCTTATTATTCCCGTTCCCAACGGGGTTGGGAATGAGATGCGATGAAATGTTATGTGGCGGATGGTTTTTAAGGTCGGATGCCCTACCTGACGCCCACATGAGAGGAGTGAATGAGAGATGAAGATGAATAAAACTGAGGAAAGAGGCGGCCGTGGCCGGTCGTTAGAAGGTGCCATCTCAGCATTTGCCTTGAGTTGAAAGTGGGGAAAACCATTTCACCGACGGCCGACGGTGGGGCTCGAACCTACGTCTACTGAATCCACAGAGAGCTTGACCCCATGGAGTAGCGCTGCGCTTTAGCGATCGTAGCTACCGCTATCGGTAGTTGTTTCCCACTTCTACTCCAGGCAAATGCCGGAATGGTTACTAACCCAAGGCCACGGTCGTCTCCTTACCAATCCTCACCTGAATTACAAATACACAAACAATCACAGCAAGACAATTTACCAGACAAATTCCACACACCGCCAGTAAACGGGACTACGTAGGTTATCAGTAGGGCTCGGATTTTTAGGTGCTAAAAATCAGGAAAATATTTATTTTTTATGTATTAAAAATACCTGAAATATGTGACAAAAAAGTAAAAATATCTAATTATAATTTAGTTTATTAAAGTGAATATAAACAATATGCACTACTCACGAATGCAATTTATTCTATGTCTCACTGACTGCTGAAGCATTACAATACACAACGAGATACATCTTCAAGTTGTCCATCACAAATGACCGACGGTTATCGTGAAACACTTATTCTGAAGGCGCAAAACTGCGGCAATATGTGTCTTGCCCTTGAGGTGTTATTTAACTTGAGATCGCTGTTCAGCTTTGATTGTTTTCCCACATGGTTGGCAGAACAGAACCTTTAAATTCTGCAACAGACGATAACTTGTAGATGTTTTTACTTTAGGCATCGTAGAACTGCCTTACACTTCGCAGTGCCAGAAATAAACTGCATGTGAGTGACACTGGTTCCAGGTAGCTGGGGGAGGTGGAGGTCTAGCATGTGGTGCAATGTGGCTATGGACAAGGAAATCCCCGGCTTCCACAGTAAGTGGCACGGGGCGACACGTTAAGAATAACACAGTTGCAAGCTGACATACGCTCTGCTTGAAGATTAGATAGCTCACGGGTTCTTCCCCGTTGAAGTAACACAGAACAAAGATGCATTAAACTGAAAGATATAGCATACTAATTTTTAAAAAAATGTAAATATTATGTCATTTTATGTGCCAATAAGTGAAAAGCAGGAATTTATGTATTTATAGAAAAATGCTTAAAATATGTATTTCCTAAAAGATATTTATTTACCTAAAAATTCGAGCCCTAGTTATCAGCTTATCAGATTCCACACACACCCAAGTAAACGGGGCTACAAGACCACGGTTGTTGCAAAGCCCCTAAATAAATGAACAACAACGACTACTGCTTGCAAGCCATCGAGCTTCGTGCATTCCAATTCCATTGCACTACGGAGTAGAAAAATAAGATGTTTTCATACCACTAGTTATCTATTGTTAAACAGATGATGTCATTGCTTGTTACTGTCGCGTCGCGTCGCCAAGCTTCGACTACAATAGTAGCCTGCCTTCGTGAAGATATCGTATTGATAAATAAAACTGAGCAGCAAGTGGTGGTAAGTCATAACAGACGGACAGAGGCGTGAAAAATGGTTTATACCGTAACTAACGCTACCGACTCCGTATCACCCTGTTCCGTACACCAGGGGACTCCAAACTTTTTAGCCTGACTCCTCCATTAAGTCCCAAGGGTCAAGATCTAGCTAGATCATCAAGGCTACTGTAGTTTTGAATTACGCTCAAATTTTCGTTTCGGGACTAACCGACGAGTGACATATCTATGGCGCAGGGAACGGGGATGTGCTCCGCTCCGATGTTTCGTTGGTTTTTTCTGCCGTGTCGTCTCAAAACTCACGAGTCTTAAATCTCAAGAGTCTCAAAATTCACGAATTTCAAGATGAGGGTTAGTAAAAGTAGGTTCTAGCCCAGAGGCGGTTCTAGCCCTGGGCCGGGGGGGCCCGCCCCCCCCCCCCCCCCAGTTTTAGTGAAATAATTATTTTAAAATTCCTTGGTTACTAAATAAATTGATAATTTACAGATATAATTTATCTGATATAAAACAAACTATGCATTTAATTAAGTTAATTTTTCTTTCAATTTCAAAATTTATGTATTTTATTATATGTAACTTAAACACACAATTGAAATCGTGTATAAATATAATATTTGTAAAATGCGTAGTGCATACACCAAGAGTATTAAACTCTTTTCCCAACTTTATGACATGCAAGTTCAGAAGTTTCCAATGTAGAGAAACCTCCATTCGATACAAGTGCATCGATATCTCCCCAACTCTGTGACAAAAATGTGAGTGCAACTGTTTCTAATATAGATGAACCAGTACCATTTTATATCAATGCATCGATCGATGATGGTCCATGCCAACCCCGTAAATCAGTTTATAAACAAACGTTACTATACAATAAAAACAGAAGTTTTAACAGTAAATAGTTTGATAGGTATACATTTATTGAATGCTCTGAGAACAAAGGTGCTGTTCTCTGTGTCGTCATTTCGTTCAATCTGATTCAAGCAATGCTGAACATGTTTTCAGTAAAACTGGATTTTGCAATTGGAAAAGAATATGAGAAAAACGTGCAAAGCATGCTGATAGTGAATGTTATAAATCTTCACTAGTAAAGTGAAACAGTTTTCTGGTAAGTGAACATAGCAGCACAGTGATTTCGAAGCTAAGCGAGAAACCTCTGGTTATATTGCGTAACCGCTCAGCTGTGGCAACAATGGCCCGAGTCGCATTACTTTGTGCTCGGCAAGACATTGGGCTTAGAGGTCATCGCCAAACAGTTTCGGATGATGACAGTGTTAATAATAAAGGGAATTTTGATGAAATTTTAAATATAATTAAACTAGAAAGTGAATGCACAAGTAAACAGTTTATCAAAGAATGCAACTTATTCATCTAAAGATTCTCAAAATGAATTTGTTGATATCTCAGCTAATATAATAGTTGAACATATTGGAGGAGAGACGAAAAAACATAACAATGCTTATGTTTCCTTAATCCTGGATGAAGTTAGAGTTGTTAGTAAAGTGGAACAGATGTCCGTATGTGTCAGATATGTAGGACAAAATTCTATAGAGGAGCGTTTCATTGGTTTTATACATTTGTCTCAACTGAATGCTGAAAGTATAGCTAATTCCGCTTTAGAGTACCTTGTTTCAGTGGATTTCGATCCATGTAAGTGAATTGGACAAGCCTATGATGGAGCCGCAGTTCTGTCAGGGAAGATAAACGGTGTGCAGCGTTTATTGCGACAGAAGGTCAATAACCCGTGTGTTTACGTGCATTGTTATGCACATCGCTTAAATTTAGTTTTGGTGGACGTTCCAAAGCCAGTTTGTAGACGTGGTAGGGGACACTTTTGGTTTACTGGATGCAATTTATGCTTTTCAGTCTGTATCTACTGTAAGACACCAAAAGTTTGTTGAGATACAGAGTGATCTTCATCCAGGAGAACGTGTTTTAGAGATACCTCTTCAAAGTGACACGTTATGGGTATGTAAATATAGAGGAGTAATGTATTTTCAGAAACGTTTTGCTTCAGTTAAAGCAGCTCTGGAGTATTTTTCAAAGTCCGTTAACAAGAAAGAGGCAGCAGAAGCAAAAGGTTTGTTGAAACAGCTTTGTAAAGTGAAGGTGATGTTTGTGTTACAAATCTTTTCTGATATTCTCGAGCTTGCCAATGGAGCCTCTATGTTCTTACAATAAAAACATGTGGACTTCGGAGGGGCACATAGATTGATCCATGGTCTTGTAAAATCGTTGCAAGAAAAACGAAATGATTATTATTTTAAGGAACTATGGGCGGTTACATGTGACTCTGTTAAGTCGTTAGGCGTAAAAGTTTATAAGCAATCTAGAATCTCAAGTATTCCAAAGAACTTTCAGACTACGTTTTATTAATGCCAGTCTCTGCGGAGAAAGAAGAGGAAAATGTCACATTATCAGAGACATGTAAAAGAAATCTTTTTGAAATATTAGACAACATGGTAGAAGAGTTACTGCGTAGATTTACTGAAAATGATTTTGTGTGCAATGCAATGGATGCCTGTAACCCAAGAAGTGAAAACTTTTTAAATTTTGAATATATATATTCTCACGTTCTGTGAAAAGTATAATCTAATCTTCACAGACCGTAAGGTGCTACAGACTGAAATCAGTTTAGCTAAGAATGTATTTAAAGGCAAATATCCAAACACTTCCTCATTCTTTTTTTCTGAACTTCTGAAAATGGAAGTTGCTTTTCCAAAGCTACTATTATTTTTCAAGTTGATGCTGACTCTTCCTGTGTCATCTGCTTCTGCTGAGCTCAGTTTCTCTGTCGTGAAACGAATAAAATCCTATTTAAGAGCAACAATGGCAACAAAGAGGCTTTCCAATCTCGCATTTCTTTCAATTGAAAGAGAATTAAGTGGAAAATTACTTCACGACCCTTCTGATATAGTGAACCAGTTTGCCCAGAATAGAAACAGAAGAATAAATTTATGTGACAGTGAAATATGCTATTTTTTTAACCAATGATAGTTTTTAGCCTATTTTTCTCATTTTGCAAAAATGAGGAAAAAGTAGACTAATGAGATCGATCCGGGAAAATGTCTGCCCCCCCCCCCCCCCCCCCAGATTTAAACTTCTAGAACCGCCACTGTTCTAGCCGGTTTCTGTACCTGAGCCAGTCTCAAAACTCACGAGCCAATTTCTTCTTTTAAACACAAAATAACGACCTCCATGATTCCAATGAGGTTTTTTAGGCCTGCTTGATGTCACCAAGCAGAATGGCTGAGTTATACATGGAGAATTTGGTCTGTGGTAGGTTGATAATTCCTGGTAAAGCAATACAAACGAAATCCCAGGCAGTGTGAGTCACCATACAGCTCATACTTCTTGCGGTTATCGCAGGCACGTGCTCTCCGGAGTCGTGAGTTTTGAGACTATTTGTTACTATTTATAGCTCATGAGTTTTGAGATTCGTGAGGTTTGAGACGTAACTCTTTCTGCTTGGGATAGGCAAGTGAGAAGGAAGGAGGCGGCCGTGATCTTACGGTAGGTACTATGCCCGAATAAACTTGAACAGTGCTTGTCAAATCCGATGGAACAGCTGGATCGTAAAACCTGAAAGTCCACGGCTAGGAAATCCCTTAAAATCCTACCGACAAGTACTACATGTAAGGGAACACTTTCCTAAAAAGATTGCGTTTTGAAAAAGAACCAATGAAGAAAGAAAATAAACTAGCTCAATCGGTAAGAGTCCACAAACAAGAAAAGTAAAACCTCAAGGCAATGGGACTAATATGGAAATAACACCCAACTCTGGTCTTAATAACACAATCAAGAGTACACATTATTATAAATCACAAAGTCAACCTTCCCGAAAACAGCACTAAATGTATTGAATCGAAGACTGATACATGAAAATTTTAATTCCCCTGACAAAAAGATCAAAATTATATAACACACGACATGAACTACGTAATATAAAAGTTTCACGCTTGCAACGTAAAAACGCACAAATTAAATTGACAATACCAAAACTTCACGCAGTGTGCCCTTGCGTATAACAGCGTCATTATACGAGATTAAGTCTTCGGGGCGCGTTCAGTCCGGGTATGCTTTCTCTAGAGCTCTAATACCAGACGGCTGCTTTACAAATACAAGGACCATATGCAAAACTACAAACTAAGAAATGAGTGAAAAACAAATAAAATTACCACCATTTAATAACTGAATATAAACAACAAAACATAAAAAATACAACATAAACAAAGTCCACCCTGAACTTTACTCCCACAGTACAAGAATTTACACAGATCTGAGTGGCCTAGGAAGGTCCACTCCAAAGAAATAAAATTGTGGATCAAATTCCACTTGTCTGGTTAATATGTATGCACGCGTATAACTACGCTAGAAAGGAAATAAGTACTTTTGATGGAGATTTGCTCACAGATGGAACAGCCAATATGCTTGCAAACCCCCATACTGCAAACCATTATTATGGCTTTATGGGACACACTCGTAGAATAACATACCAAATATTATAATTTTACTGACAACGCAACCATTAAAAATTTATAAACTAATTGATCTCCAGCGAGATCGCAGTGAGTCAGGAAACTCTAAGCAAAACAGAAGCTTGCCCGAGAGCGCAAATAGCTCAACACAAACATGACAACAACGTGACCGAACATCGAGACCATCCGAGGTCAATGAACATGACAATAAACAAACAAGAAATAAGATGCCTAAAACCGGCTGATATTTACATGAAATAAAAGCATGGATAAGCTAACACACTGGGAATCGATCGATCAAAACGCGAACAGCTCCCATTTACCGATTACAATTCTTTTATCATTATACAGGCTTTATTTTAATATAAAAGATAAACATTTACGAAGGACGGAAACCTGGTCCGTGAATACTAATGAGAACAGCTTGCACCTTATCTGATTGGATTCCTCCCGGTAGAAATACCTTCTCTTACCACTCATTAACATCGGTGTTCAAAACCAGCCCTCCTTGTCGAAGCTTTGAGTCATGCTATTTATAACAAGAGACTAGACTGTCCCGTTACGCCACCTGTTAATCGCGACACATAAATTCACACACTTCTTGCCAATTCCATATGAATTGCAAGAACATCGTAGAAGGGGATTCCAACATTTTCCTCGCAAGGATTAAATGCTAATCCTGGACAGAGCTTCAGACAGAACCAAAGTTCCCGAAAACTGCTATCCCATAAAATACATATTTGCAGACTCAACAAAGCTTTTGGGCTGAACACAACACATATCTACCACGGGCCGACACTCCAATCAAATATCCCTAGATTTTGTGTCCCAAGACACTAAAAGAGTAACTTCACAAACAAATAAATTAATTGGGCAGATGACCCCTCACTTAACAAAAATGCAACAAACGGCAATTAACACACAAGCCTGTGTAACAATAAAAATCTATACAATACAAAGATATCCCACCAATTCTATTATCTACACTAGTTAATTCAGTTTCGCTTCTGTTATGATATCGGTTCCCAATTTGTGCTGCTTAGCCGCGCATTTTACGGTAGCGACACGCACTCGAGTACGCTTGGCCCGTATACATGACATCAACAAAAAAAATATCTTCACCAAATAAAATACAGCATGTCACGTTACTCAAGCACTAAACTAATGTGTGTCAGTACAACAAAGCATCTTCAATAAAACACGAAGACAAAATAAATAAAATCATATTTACACAAAATAATATGTTCCCACAAAACCATAACCAGTTTGTCAAATAAATAAATTATTTCAGTACTCATTCCTCTTTCTGCGTCGTCTCATCGAATATCGCCAGACATTCTCTCTCCAAAGTGTTTAGCTCATCTCAGACCACATGGAGCCGAAGAAACGTTGGTTCGATGTCTTTCTCTGGGTCTGGAGTTCCATCTTGACGTTGAATAAAATTTAAAAAAAATGTTAGTTATAGTCACACGTAATTCTCTATCTAAATTTTGCCAATAGCTACTTATTTCACCATTTGTCTATTGCAAAATTAATCGTAGACTTTCCCTAATAGTTGTAGTCGTGGGAGACTACTAAAATTTTACAGATACACAAATTTCACACTAAGTTGTGCGCACACAACTTCATTATAATGTTTTCAATAATGAATCTATCTCTGATAAATTTAACGCAGTAGACCTTCACGGCATCGAAAAGAATAAGCGCTAACCTCACGGTGTCACCAAGAATCAACCTCGTCGTCACTCAGACGACAGTATTTATGTGAATTTTGCAAAAGGACGGAGGGAGAGGGAAATCTATCACTAACTTCTATAATAATGCGACTATTGGCATGCGACAGGTATCAAACAGTTTGAAATATTATACAGGTCGCAAAGGGGCTATCGTGCTCTGGAATCGATCATAGATTTCTTTAATCCAATCTTTCCCGCTTTTATCATCAGGCCGGCGTCAGACGCTATCTTGGCGCTATAAATGGTGACCCTCTCTGATTGGTGGTTCATGACGTCAATATCGCAGTTTTGAACAGAAGCCTCTGTCCTATGATTGGTTGAAAGTTCCTCTCGTCTCTCTCACCCAGCAACTATCTTACTCACAACGCTAGGGTGACAAAGAAATAACGGTCTGAAATGAGTCAGGACCCCAACACACCTTTGTCTGATACTGCATCTGTCAAACATTCCGATCTCGTCACTTTTTTGTTTCAGGACTGGGCACTTCCAAACGTACTGTCTCCATATAAGCTTGACATTTTGCAATCCAGTCTGGCCTTCCTGTATGATTCTGGCAGTGAAATCAGAATATAATGAAATGAATAATTAGAATCATTAATATGCGTAGCTTATTAAGGGTTCACAACTCCCTTAGTTGGGAAAAATCGAACTTAGAATAAAGTCGATTTTTCTTCCCTAATTCACATGGTGCAGAATACTGGGTTAGTCTCCCTTCAAAATGTTCAGTCAGTCCGCCTCTGCTAGTTGACAAGTGTTTTCCTCGTTCCGATGTTTACATTCTCGCCCATTCATTAGGACAATACCAGCCTGCTGCTCACTTTCCCAGCGCTTCGCCTGGGGCTGTTTGTCGCTTGAAAACTATTCCCCTCTCTTTTGCTCGTCTGTCGACATACCTGTCAACTCTGCTTGCTTCAAGATGTAAACAGGGCCAGACGCTAATCACTTCCTCGATGTCGTGCTGCCTTCTGCTTGCCCCCCGTTCACTTGAGTGATATTGTACGATCACGTATTTAAATCGCTGCATTAATTCCAAGATTCCTCACTATGCTGAACGGTTTTCACTCCTCCACGCTGCCATCCTCTTCCTCTCTCCCGCGTGTTGCCATCTTCTTCCTCTAGTAGTGACCCGTTTTTCGGATCGCACCGGTGTTTCTCTTCCCCACCGGGCTGCGTTCTCTAATGCCCCGTGTCGGTAAGCTTCGTTCGTCTTCCTGGCTGGCTTCGCTATTTGCTTGTTCTCCATGCAGCTGATCCAAGTATCTCTGCGTCTCTATGTGCATGGCTTCAAACCCTTGATTTGTTCTGCCTTCCTCATCGTAGGTGTCGGGATTCTTCCGCTTGTCAATTGCCTGTTTCCAACGTCCTTGTTCATTTCCCTCGTTTGCATGAACTTCCTCTAAGTATTTCTGCGATTGAGCATGCCTATCCTTCCAGTCGTCTCGGTAGCTTCTAGAGTCCTCACGATTCTGAAATCTGCGGTCTTGCCATCTCTGATTTTCATTCCGATCTCCCCATCTCCTGTATGGTACATCTTGTCTCCGATTGTCCCTCCATTGTTGAAATCCTCGTTATTGGAATCTATTCTGTCCTTGGAACTGTCTGTTGTTATTACGGTTGTTATCGTAATGTTGGCGCTGTCTATTCTCGGCATCATCCTGACCTCTCACGGGTGTTGAAATGATTGTATTTGTATTGGTAGCCTGGGATTTTGTGTTAACCTGTCTCGGCTTAATCACCTCGATTGAATTTACCATTTCGACCTGTCTTCCAACTCTATTGTGTAAGTGGGACGTGGTTTCATCTATCTGGCGCAGGATCTGTTCAGCGTGTATCGCGTCTGAAACGTTAGCTGCGACCAATACCTGCTGAACGTTAACGGGAAGCTGGCGTCCGATAGGCATGACTAGCTCGGCCTCACTTAAAGGATTATCCAGATCTTTAAATTTAAGGAGCTGTGATGAAAAAAATCTGAATACTTAGTTTGCTGAGTAGACTGGTACTTTCTGGAGTACAATTCCATTCTTAACCCCTGTTGATATGAAGACGACCAATATTTCCGAAGAAAAGCTTGCTTGAATGCCTCTAAGCTTTCAAACGTGTATTTGAAGCTCAAGTACCACGTTAAAACATTTCCAGATAAAAAAAAACTCATGTGCAGTCGCCGGGCGGGAGATATATCATTATCATTATAGTAATGCTGGACTTCCCGCAAGAATGCCCTGGGTGTGACTCCAGAATTTTTCATAAACTTAGCCGGTTTGAATTCATTAGAACGGATGATTTGTACTAGTTGATGGTGCTGATTACCGTCATGTGGTGTAGAACGTCTCCCTATGTGATTACGAAATTCTTCCGTGTTCCGAGCAAGTGGACTTTCCGCGTCAAGCTGACTACCAGTTGAATGAGTCGCCCCCAGGCTATCTCTGTCTCCATCTCTTCCCTTCTTGCCTAATGACCCTGCATTATGTTCCATAGAAAATAATTCTGCTTTTATCAACCTGTCACCCTGTTCTTTAAATTTTGCTTTTATCGCATCTTCTAGCGTTTGTATCCGTGTGTGGTTCTCCCCCAGAAGTCCTTACATAATTTTTGCCAATCCTTTCTAACGTTTTCTATCTTCAGATTATTAGTATCCTGGCTCACTTCGATCCGTACCAAGCGATCATACATGCGTACATTATTTTCTTCAATAGTGGCTTTTAATCCCTCCCGGTCTACTTCTGCATTTTGCCAGCGATCTGTTGATTGGGTTTCGAGACGGTCTATGTCTTTTATCAGGCCGGTCACGTTTTCATCTACCGCCTTTATCTGTTCCTGTATAACTACGGTCATTTTCTCCACTTTATTAAATCTGTTTTTTAACCTGTCCTGTGCAGTTTTAATTTCGCTAATGTTAGATGTGCATGCCAATTCAATCTGTGCCAATTTTGCCAGAACTGTATCGTCTAAGTTATTAAGTTTAGCGTTAAACTGATCCTCAAGTTGTTTTATCTGTTTAACCTGCTTCTTATTGTTCTTACTTACATCTAAGGCAAGTAGTATAAGCTGTTTCCTTGTATGTTCTTTCATTTCGACCACTATATTATCGAGTTGCTCAGTGCTGCGACTGTTTTGCGCGTCTAGTTGAGAGTTTATTGATTCACTTTGTTATGTCAATTGAGAACTAATATTATCATTCTGTAGAGCTAATTGTGTATTAATACTATAATTTTGAAGCGCAAATTGTGTATTAATACTATTATTTTGAAGCGCTAATTGTGTGCCAATAGATTCATTAATTTGGGTTTTGATCACCGCTGACTGTTCAACTCTACTACTGTCTATTTGTGCCTTAAATGTTTCACTCTGTGCTATTAATTCCGCTGATTGTTCAGCCCTGCTACTGTCCATTTGTGCCTTAAGTTCAGCTGATTGTTCAGCCCTACTACTGTCCATTTGTGCCTTAAATTCAGCAGTCATCTCCTGCCGTAACAACACCAATTGCTGCTGAGTGCGTGCTGCAGCGCTTTCTACAACCTGTCTAATTTCGTCTAACGAAGCCATCACCACAATACACTTGAGAAAATAGAGAGAATGCCAATTGGCGATGTTCTCCGATACGTGCATACATATTAACACACATTTATATCATTTTACACATACTCAGTTCGTTTAAATTTATAAACACAATCCCATTAATCCAATAGCATCCCTGAGTATTCCTCATTTTACATAATTTAAAATTTAACCCACACATTCAGTTATTAAATGCTAGCCTTACAAAACGCTACAAAAACAGACTAATTAATCAAGTATTAATTGTATTGGAAAGGCTACACGCCTTCCTATTACATCCATGGAGTTGTCTTTCTATACAAAGCTAATTTTTATCATTAATATGGGCGCCCAGTCTCACGATATCATCTTTACAATTAATGCAACAAATAAAAACGTGTACTGTATTTTACATTGCAACTCCCGATTTTACTGTATAATACACTCACTTGGCGATAATACCATCGCCATAACTACGTTACATAAAATTATCACATCCGGTGATTCAAATACTGTCACATTCTGCCTCCACTTGTGGCGTGTCAGTTTATCAAACATGCGCTAGAAAAGCCTAAAACAGTGAAATACCCCACGTTGGGCGCCAGCTTTGCCTATGTGCCCTTGCGTATAACAGCGCCATTATACGAGAACCAGTCTTCGGGGCGCGTTCAGTCCAGGTATGCTTTCACTAGAGCTCAAATACCAGATGGCTGCTTTACAAATACAAGGACCATATGCAAAACTACAAACTAAGAAATGAGTGAAAAACAAATAAAATTACCACCATTTAATAACTGAATTTAAACAACAAAACATAAAAAAATACAACATAAACAAAGTCCACCCTGAACTTTACTCCCACAGTACAAGAATTTACACAGATCTGAGTGGCCTAGGAAGGTCCACTCCAAAGAAATAAAATTGTGGATCAAATTCCACTTGTCTGGTTAATATGTATGCACGCGTATAACTACGCTAGAAAGGAAATAAGTACTTTTGATGGAGATTTGCTCACAGATGGAACAGCCAATATGCTTGCAAACCCCCAAACTGCAAACCATTATTATGGCTTTATGGGACACACTCGTAGAATAACATACCAAAAATTATAATTTAACTGACACACGCAACCATTTAAAATTTATAAACTAATTTATCTCCAGCGAGATCGCAGTGAGGCAGGAAACTCCCAGCAAAACAGAAGCTTGTCCGAGAGCGCAAATAGCTCAACACAAACATGACAACAACTTGACCGAACATCGAGACAATCCGAGGTCAATGAACATGACAATAAACAAACAAGAAATAAGATGCCTAAAACCGGCTGATATTTACATGAAATAAAAGCATGGATAAGCTAACACGCTGGGAATCGATCGATCAAAACGCGAACAGCTCCCATTTACCGATTACAATTCTTTTATCATTATACAGGCTTTATTTTAATATAAAAGATAAACATTTACGAAGGACGGAAACCTGGTCCGTGAATACTAATGAGCACAGCTTGCTCCTTATCTGATTGGAGTCCTCCCGGTAGAAATACCTTCTCTTACCACTCATTAACATCGGTGTTCAAATCAGCCCTCCATGTCGAAGCTTTGAGTCATGCTATTTATAACAAGAGACTAGACTGTCCCGTTACGCCACCTGTTAATCGCGACACATAAATTCACACACTTCTTGCCAATTCCATATGAATTGCAAGAACATCGTAGAAGGGGATTCCAACATTTTCCTCGCAAGGATTAAATGCTGATCCTGGGCAGAGCTTCAGACAGAACCA
The DNA here is from genome assembly GCA_946902985.2 of Meconema thalassinum. NCBI lineage: Eukaryota > Metazoa > Arthropoda > Insecta > Orthoptera > Tettigoniidae > Meconema > Meconema thalassinum. The sequence goes on from OX336391.1 coordinate 209,039,781, forward strand.
AAGTTCCCGAAAACTGCTATCCCATAAAACACATATTTGCAGACTCAACAAAGCTTTTGGGCTGAACACAACACATATCTACCACGGGCCGACACTCCAATCAAATATCCCTAGATTTTGTGTCCCAAGACACTAAAAGAGTAACTTCACAAACAAATAAATTAATTGGCAGATGACCCCTCACTTAACAAAAATGCAACAAACGGCAATTAACACACAAGCCTGTGTAACAATAAAAATCTATACAATACAAAGATTTCCCACCAATTCTATTATCTACACTAGTTAATTCAGTTTCGCTTCTGTTATGATATCGGTTCCCAATTTGTGCTGCTTAGCCGCGCATTTTACGGTAGCGACACGCACTCGAGTACGCTTGGCCCGTATACATGACATCAACAAAAAAAAATATCTTCACCAAATAAAATACAACATGTCACGTTACTCAAGCACTAAACTAATGTGTGTCAGTACAACAAAGCATCTACAATAAAACACGAACACAAAATAAATAAAATCATATTTACACAAAATAATATGTTCCCACAAAACCATAACCAGTTTGTCAAATACATAAATTATTTCAGTACTCATTCCTCTTTCTGCGTCGTCTCATCGAATATCGCCAGATATTCTCTCTCCAAAGTGTTTAGCTCATCTCAGACCACATGGAGCCGAAGAAACGTTGGTTCGATGTCTTTCTCTGGGTCTGGAGTTCCATCTTGACGTTGAATAAAATTTTAAAAAAATGTTAGTTATAGTCACACGTAATTCTCTATCTAAATTTTGCCAATAGCTACTTCTTTCACCATTTGTCTAGTGCAAAATTAATCGTAGACTTTCCCTAATAGTTGTAGTCGTGGGAGACTACTAAAATTTTACAGATACACAAATTTCACACTAAGTTGTGCGCACACAACTTCATTATAATGTTTTCAATAATGAATCTATCTCTGATAAATTTAACGCAGTAGACCTTCACGGTATCGAAAAGAATAAGCGATCACCTCACGGTGTCACCAAGAATCAACCTCGTCGTCACTCAGACGACAGTATTTATGTGAATTTTGCAAAAGGACGGAGGGAGAGGAAATCTATCACTAACTTCTATAATAATGCGACTATTGGCATGCGACAGGTATCAAACAGTTTAAAATATTATACAAGTCACAAAGGGGCTATCGTGCTCTGGAATCGATCATAGATTTCTTTAATCCAATCTTTCCCGCTTTTATCATCAGGCCGGCGTCAGACGCTATCTTGGCGCTATAAATGGTGACCCTCTCTGATTGGTGGTTCATGACGTCAATATCGCAGTTTTTAACAGAAGCCTCTGTCCTATGATTGGTTGAAAGTTCCTCTCGTCTCTCTCACCCAGCAACTATCTTACTCAAAACTCTAGGGTGACAAAGAAATAACGGTCTGAAATGAGTCAGGACCCCAACACACCTTTGTCTGATACTGCATCTGTCAAACATTCCGATCTCGTCACTTCTTTGTTTCAGGACTGGGCACTTCCAAACGTACTGTCTCCATATAAGCTTGACATTTCGCAATCCAGTCTGGCCTTCCTGTATGATTCTGGCAGTAAAATCAGAATATAATGAAATGAATAATTAGAATCATTAATATGCGTAGCTTATTAAGGGTTCAGTAGATATTAGCGTTTTGTTAAGAATAAAGAATGCTCTCTCTAAATGTATACATAAATTTCGATGAAATGGCAATCATGATAATGGTAATCATATTAATCTTAATATAACAATTGTAATCAGTTATTTCAGTTTTCGTTAATTACGTAGACATATTCCAATACTACGTATCTAGGCCTACACAAAATTCTCATTATCACACTTCATGAATCTTCCTTATATAAAAATTAATTCTAATCTTTTCACAATAATCTATATCAACATCATTCATCATCACAACTTAAGTTTAACATACTGAGATCATCACCAAATGTCATTAATCATTATCATATGCTTCTGTTTCATAAGAACAGATAAATTTTGTCATAGTTTGGCCTATTTGACCGAGTAATTAAGCTAAGTTCAAACTTATCATACAAATTCGTGTCAAATAGTAAATAATGATAATAAAAAGTACAACCATGAGTTCGCTTACTAATTTTTCTATATTCTAAAATGTTTAACATCATTCAATATTAATCCAACCGTATCACAATTTTCACTTCCATATATGATCATCTATTTCTCACAGCAAAGTAATTTCTCATCATATTCTTCACTAAGTTTTCCATGGCTTAAATCACGACTAAATTCCTTTAAATATACTCACATAATCAACATTCCTGGTAATCTCTTATAAATTCAATATATATTATATACTTCAATAATTTCAATACCACTTCGACATCACCTACAACCTCATTATACCTCAAATATGCTTTAAATAGACAGCTGCAAATTCTTATGTTGCTCGACAATTTTATACTTCCGTTGGATTTAATTTTGTTAGATACATGTTCTATCATCATTTCGTTGATTTTCATGGCTATAATGTTTTATAATACTTCATTATTTAATAATAATATAGTTAATTACTTTCAGTCAATATCTTATTTGCTATCAACAATATCAAACATCTTCAAGTTTTCAACATTTTCAGTATAATTCTTAACTTATTATTCTCAGTTTTCAAACTTTACCCAACTTTCATTATAATCCAATAAATTCTACAAGAATGGTAATTTTCCTTACTCAAAAAAGAATGTGTAATTAACCCAAAATGTCATTCAAAATATAACGCCTCAAAGTTGAGAAAATTCGATAATACTGTTCATAGTTCATGAGTTCGTCAACATAGCCTCCTAAGTACGCTGACAAAGTAATCCTTCAATTCTATACTTCCTGATATCGTTGATCATGATATAAGTAAAATGACTGTCGAAAATATTCATAAACTTCCTACAATAATGTCTATCAAAATCCTAATCCTATAATTCTCCTTCCTACTACTACGGTAAAAATCTTCTTCCTAACGCATATCTTCACAACAACAAAAATCTCCATTTTATCGAATAGCAAATCTAAAATATACATGATCCAAAATCGAAAATAGAGGATGAATTCGCAAACGAATCAAAATCCTACTTGAAATATGGCGAAATATGAAAAAGAGTTGCATATCTACACCATACTACAATTTAAATAGACAAAAATTGCGAAATGGTAAACTCCAACATACCTCAAAGTACTACTAGTAAAATAAAATCTTCTTCTATTCTCTTAACTTCAAATATACTCTATACTTCAAAATGTTCATAAAAGTTTTACAGAATATACATCTCCACTGTAGATTACTGCTGGAATATTCGCTGTCACTAACAATGTTCTCGTAACTTCTCGTACTGGTTACGACTTGAAGACACGTTGTTCACTCTTCACGGTTCAAAAGAATAAGATCCTTCTTCTCCACTCACTACCACCCTCCAGCACTTTCTCACACCATCGCTGGCCTTCTTCTCGCGATATATCTCGATGTTTAATATAGCTTATCCGTTACGTCATCCACATAGTATTGCATTCAACAAAAGCTCAATGAAATCACATTCCTGCTGACTTATGGTAATTTCGGGTGTATAACAGTGCGTACTTCTAATTCTCTATTCCTCTGTATTCATGAGACATTACATTCTGCAACGCTTTCGATCTATTTGCTGTCAGTCGATCAGCTGGTGACCTCACACCCCTCCTTAACTTGCGTGAGCTGGCAAGAATGACCTTGAAGAAAACTGAATTCCGAGTAACATTGCAGGACGCCTATACGTAATTCTTTCGAGGATGGCTGAGGTGGGAATCGAACCCCCTCTACTCATTTGGACCACCCGAGGCTGAGTAGACCCCGTTCCAGTCTTCAGACCACTTTTCAAATTTCGTGGCAGAGCCGGGAATCAAACCGTGGACCTCGGGGGTGGCAGCTAAGCATGGTGACCACTACACCAAGGAGGCGACTCAAAAATATTTACAGATCCGAATTAACTGATGAGCATTTGAAGTCGCTGCTAAAAATTTCCACTCGTAAACTTGATCCACAACTGCAAACATTTATCAGAGGAATGTAGCTACATAAATCTCATTAATCATGGTTCGACTATTATGTTCAATTTCATTATGAAATTATGTATGTAAGTTTTTAGGAAAAATCACATATCAATAATTACGATGATGATGATGATGATGATGTTGGTTTACGTCCCTTTTAACAACTGTGGCTTTTAGAGACGCCGGTGTGCCGGAATTTTGCCCCGAAGGGGATCTTTAATGTGCCAGTAAATCTACTGACACGGCTCCCTCGCATTTGCGCACCCTCAAATGCCAGCTGACTGCACCAGGATTTGAACCTGCAACCTTGGGCCCAGCAAGCGAGAACGTTACCCCTGAGCCACGCAGCCAGACATCAATAATTACAGTCAAATGTTCAATTGCATTATGTATGTCAGTTATAGTATTTTTTAATGGTCGCTAAATAAAAACATCTCATTACTATTTTGTATGATTTACTTAGCATTGTCTTTAACAAAAAGAAAGAGATCTTAACTTCTAAGAACATCAGCCTTGAAATCAGGAAAAGATTTCTGAAAGCATATGTCTGGAGTGTGACATGCTACGGCTGTGAAACCTGGACTCGGGGGACTGTGGAAGAGAAGAAGCTACATTCTTTTGAGATGTGGTGCTCTCGGCGCATGCCCAAATTAAAATGGATTGACAAGGTTACAAATGAAGAGGCCTTGAAAAGAGTGGGTGAGAAGAGAAGTTTGTGGATTTCAGAAGAAGCCAACTATTGAGACATGAAGCAATCCTGAAGACAATCGTAGAGGGAAATGTTGATGGAAAAAGACCTAGAGGAAGACCACGCCTGACGTATATGGATCAAATTAAAGAAGATGTGAGATGCAGGACCTATGGAGAAATGAAGAGGAAAGCGGAAAGACGTGAAGAGTGGAGATTTGGAGCAAACCAATCCTCGGATTGACACTAGAGAAGAAGACTTAGGCTACTTTGTAAATGTTACAATGCAATTAATAGGGCTGGATGTTTAGGAAATATCATATATTTTCTTTGCCTGTATTTTCATGCTCGATTGGTTTCTGATGCAAATCAATTGATTATCGTCACAATACAGTGGTTTTATTTGTCATGTAAATGCACATTTCAAACATTTTTTACCATTAGGTCATATTTTGAGCATTTTTTGGTAGTTTGGCGGCAGCTGTAGGTGTGCAATCATCCTCAACTTACCGAACGGGAACTAGTGTTTACAGAAATAGACTGTAAATAACCACTTAAACACGTATATTCAGAAAAGTAATATGAAAATATAAATAAAGAATTTAGTTAACAATTTAATCTCGAAGGGATTGTCGCTTGGATTTATCATCATATATATTATTTCAGTAGTATAGATCCTTCCTGCGGCGCTCACAAGCGACCGATCGTGAAAATGAGCATTCAAATGAAAGAGAATATACATTACCAGTGACGCATTGCACTCTAATTTCATAAATATCTATATTTTCTTTAAAAATGGCTTTTAAAAACTGTACGAAGTGTGGGATTTGCAGATACTGTTGCTGCAGGAAGATACGCTCCATAATTGCTGTCCACTTCACATTTTGGTCACTCTGATGTCTGTTTCATGTCATTTAACATTCTGAGGTATTTCCTTTATCATTTTGCATGGATTTCAGAAACAGTAATTTAAAGGAATGAGTAAACTTACTCACATCGTATCATTTCATAAATATCGAATAACCGGTGAGTGTTATGATGATCCAATTTTCAGTGATTTCATTCTTAAATTAGGGAATGTAGAACTTAGAATTCTAACTGAAATGTAAATAGTGTTCTATAATCATTTGGTTGAAATAAAAACATGACAACCTTCCTCCTTAAGTCTCTCATTATAAACCTATTGGGGAAAGTGTGATTTATGAACATGCGAGATTTCTCGCACGGACCCGCTAGTAATTAAAGAACGGCCATATTTTAATCAGTCATATTTCGTCATATTTAAGGTCAAATTATTTGTTTGCATATTCGGGCTATTTTTAGGTCTTAAACATCCAAGCCCTAGTAATCAAAACAAACGATGGAGGGCCGGATATCAGGCATGTCCGCCACGCCCCCGCGAGCCGGATTGATGGTCTCGCGGGCCAGTAGTTTGGAGACCCCTAGCCTACACGAAGCGACTCGACCATCTCAGTGCCTTCCAAACTAGGGTTGCCAGACGTTCCGTTTTACCCGGAACATTCCGTTTTTAGCCTATTTTCATTTATGAAAAAATAGGCTTATGATATCACCTTTTGTCCGTGTGTCTATGTGTGCGTGTGTGATGGTGTGTGTCCCCCCTAATAACTTCTAAACGGCTGGAGAAAATTCAATGAAACTCGGTAATTTCATAGCACTATTCCGGACGACCCCGAGCGTGCCCTTCAAATGTTGCTAAGTCTCACCAATTCAACATGGCGGCTGTGCGAAATATTTCGCCAGCTTTCAATATCTCTGAAACTATTACCCATATCACCCTGGAATATTTTACGGCGATAAAGGGAACTACTAGAAGTTCACCTATGTGACATTTGAAAAATTGGTAACTACAAAACCAACATGGCGGCCAAGCGAAGTTGCGACTTTTAAATAGACGTTTCTAACGATTTAACCAGCCAAACGAAATAAAACTTGGTACAGTATATGTTTATACACATTGTAATGCACCGACATCTAACTTCGTTCAATCGTTTACATAACCTCAAGATGGCGGCTGTGCGAAATATTTCACCGGCATTCTATATCTCTGAAACTATTAGCGGTATCGCCCTGAAATTCTGTACGGAGATGAAGGGCACTACTGGAAGTTCATCTATAAGACTTTCAAAAACCGGTTAACTACAAAACAAATATGGCGGCCAAGCGAAATTGAAAATTTTAAATAGACCTTTCTCGCGATTTAATGATCCAAACGCAATGAAACTTGGTACAGGAAATGTTTATACACATTGTAATGCACTGGTATCGAATTTAGTTCAATTGTTTACATAACCTCAAGATGGCGGCTGTGTGAATTTTAAAATTAAGTTTTAAACCTTGTGTAGTAATCATGCGATCGAAGTGAAAGTTTAAATAATGAACCTACGCAATAATTTTCCTTTAATGGTACATGCCTCTATGGCCTATACATATAACAATCCAACATGGCGACCATCCGAAATATTTAGATGGATCTCAATATCTACGAATCTATTACAGCAATCAAACTGAAATTTTTAATGTTCATAGGGGCTATGAACATAAGTTCACCTATAGGACTTTCAATAACCTGGTGATCACAAATCCAACATGGCAGCGACGCGAAGTATAAATATTCACATGGTCGTTTCTCGCTATTTAACCATCCGAGTGCAGTGACACTTGGTACAGTAAATCCTTATACAAATGTTAATCCACTGGCATTTAATTTTTTCAATTGTTTCCATAACAACAAGATGGCAGCTGTGCGAAATTTTAAAATCTCGTTTTTACTTCTTGTGTCCTAATCATGCGATTGAAGTTTGAATACTACACGTACACAATAATCTTCATGTAACAGTACATAACTCTAAAACCTACATAAATCCAACATGGCGACCATACGCAATATTTAGTCGGTTCTCAATATCTACGAATCTATTACAGCAATCAAACTGAAATTTTGTATGTTGATAGAGGCAATTATCATAAGTAGGATATATGAAAATAGGCTGTATAGTTCTTCATGGAACTACTTGTTTCTTGTTTTGTTCCGCGTTCCGTTTTTATCTTTAACGGAACGCCAAATATTCGGTTTTTTGGTCAATTTGATAATAGCCTATATTAAATTCCGCACCAATTTTCAAATGTTCCGCTTCTGAATTGATTGTAATATCTAGCTTGTTTTCTGGCGATACAGGTGCAAGTTTGAAAGAGAAAATGATTTCTATATCTGTGTAAGATAGATGTGTACATGTTATAGATTTATTAGGGGCAACAAAATTAAGGAATATCTTAGTCCTTGTGAAGTTAATACTCAGCATTTTCCCCTCCAATGCTTTTACGAAGAGAGTTTTTCTATCATGAATAGTCTATCAAATGAAGAGATGATAGAAACAAATGCTCCATTAGTTTGATAAAACAAGAATTGTTCACATATTTCAATTATTACGAAAATTGTAGTGAACTTTATCAGAAGGTACTTACAAATAAAAAATCCTTGCAAAGGGTCGTTCAAATGAAAAGCATTTGTAAGTTGCTGGTGTCATAGGCCTATATGATGTGTCCGCAATATCTAATTTTAATTGAGAAATGCTTATTTAATACATAAAAATGTGTATTACTGTATTTATTACAACATTTAACAACCTTGATTTTTTTTGACAATGGTTTGGGACGTGTGTTCCGTTTTTCCATTCTTGAAATCTGGTAACCCTACTTCCAAACTAGTGCAAGGCTCTTTTCAAAACAACTGTACGGCCATATGGTTTTAGTGGAGAGAAGAAACGGTTACTATGCCATGTATCAACCACCTACTGTAATGTCACAGGCAGTGCCGGATTAAGGTAAAATGGGGCCCAAGTCCCTCAGATTTTTGGGGCCCCTTTATTTTTTTTCAAATATTTTTTTTATTTTTTAGCACCTGTACATTTAATAAAGTATATACAAGAGTTTATTTTCTCAAGATGAATAATACACTTTTTATTAAATCATATATACATTTCAATTGAAACGGCAGCTTGCCACGGTGGGTGAGTGGATAGCGTGTCGGTTTACTAACCCCAAGATTGCAGGTTCGCCCCTGACCGTGGTAAGTGATTTTTGAAAGGCGGCAAAAATACGATACGCATGTCATACGATGTTGGCATGTCAAAGAACCCATTTGAATTCAGTAGGCCGAGTTCATAATGGCAAAATTAATCTCGGGAGTTTCCGCCAGCACAAAGTTCCTCATTTCTCTACTAGAAAGCGCTATTGTGTTCAAGGAGATTAGATATCTAACATCTAACCTCCTTGACTTTCATAGTCAAGGAACTACGAAATTCGACATGCAAGCTACCCTCTGGGTGTCAAATAGCAAAGCTTGCACCAGGCACCCGAGGCCATACGATATTATTATTATTAATTGAAACGGCCATCGTTATTTGAAAAGAATCCATATGATTTGTTGAACAATTTAACAAATCATACTTTTTTCACTTCTGTAAAATCTACTAATTTTTTTTGTTTTTTTTTTTTTCGGTCAATGAAATCTTCTACAATGTCAAAAAATCAATTTCCCGCAGAACATCTGACTTGATATACATTGAACTTAGCATGTCTAGTCGTTCTTGTGGCATGGCATGATACTTCTTTGCGCACTTTTGATCCGTTTCAATTTTGAAAACGAGCGCTCCGAAGAACAATTCGTTATCATGAAGGTCAGGAAAATGCGAAAAGCAATTTCAACGTTCGGAAAAACAGACTCAAGCTTGTCTCGAATAAGAATTTCGTTAAGTTCAGAATGAGTGAACTCAGTATTTAAAGGACATCGTAATTTAATATAATGCTGAAACTGTCTGAGTTCTGGATATTTTTTTTCTAAATCTTCGGAATAAAATTTAGGGGCCCCAGATAATTGTGGGCCCTAGGCCTGGGCCTTGTCGGGCCTAATGGGTAATCCAGCACTGGTCACAGGAACCGACGCGACGGCTGTCGTGTCATATCTTGACTCAGAGGCGTACGTGACTAAATGCATGCTAGCCTATCACAATGAATAATTTTTAGTCGTACGCGAGCTGATTGAGAGGTCGTGCGTGAGAGATACAGTAGCTATTGTTGATTTTAGAGGCATGTCTACGAGGGGCGTATTATATTGTTTTGCACTTTATTTTTATCTACCCAAATGAAGTAGCCTACATTACACATCATTATGCTTCCATCGCATGGTCACCGTTTTTGCATTTTGCAGAACTAGTCACAGCTGTCAAGGCATGATAGAGCACTCAGAAAGAATGGTTTCAGGAAGGTCTGGAGAGACTGCACATCGTAGTTCATTGACATCGCAAAGAAGCGCTTGAAAGGGAATCAAACCCGGACAACCGTGGTGAGAAGCCAACAGCTTAACCGCTGCGCCATCACGCCCCCGCTAATGAAGAGAAGGAAAAAGGAAGATTGTAGTTTTACGTGACCGTGAATCTTGTGATTATGAGCCACGGGACCTCCTTTTTACGTGGAATCCGAACCACAGGACATGGCATTTCACTTCGAAAATCTCACATGCATTGACCGGGAATCGAACCCGGACCGCCTTGGTGAGAGGCATACAGCTAGACCGCTGAGCCACCACGCCCCCCATGAAGAGAAGAGATAGGTTGGTAGGACACTTACTAAGACACCCAGGACAGGAACTGTAGGTGTAGACCAAGGTTAGAATATGTCGAACAGATTACCTCGGATGGTGTGGTAGCTGTTACGGCTGTGAGTTTGTTTCGACGCCTCGCCGCATGAGTCACAGCTGCCCCGGGCTGTGCACTGCCTCACAACTGTTCCCGGGTGAAGCCGGGCCGGATTGCTAGTTATAATATAAACTAAATATACGGAAAAACAAACGTTCTGAATTTCTAAAAAGAACAAGTCTTTGAGTAAATGTACACTGGAAAATTTAGATTGCTGGCCCTAACCCACTCTCACTTATAAATTGGGTGACGAGACCAGCTCCGTATGTAATAAATACAATCGCAGCAATCAGGGCTTCCCGCCCTGCTCTTATGTAATCGGCAAAGCTAGTCAACTGGCGGTGACTAATCACTCTCTACCTGTCACACGGCCCAGCGAAGCTCCGTTCTATAGGGATGACTCTCAGTGTAGTACACAAAGCTCCTCATGGATGGTGTTATCGGCCGTTTGTGGCATTTGAAGATGTACTGCTCGTGTCCATGATCCGTGAATCTGGGAGGAATGTGGACAAACGTGCTGGGTTCCGAGTCTGTGCGTAGTATTAACATAACCAAATGCATTGGTCGGTGACTCACTCAGTCACGCAACACCACAATGGTTTGAGCAACGGCCCTATGTTAGCAGTATTGGAATAGACAGGATTACCAGATAACAAGCGGGCTGTTGACAGGCCCTTCTCTTCTCGCCAGCCCCTTCCCACAGAGCTTGGACCCGAGCAGTATGTGAGGCCGGAAACTTTTGGAACCTAATTCATCACGCCAGGAGATGGCAGTTCAACACGCTGCGACGGGGTAAGGACGGGGGTTCTTGCTGTACGCATGCGCGGCCCGCCTATTCCAAACTTAAATACATCAGCTTGCAGTCAGTTGCTGCTACTTCCTGCATGATAATTTGTTATTGGGCTTCACGTGTGTGTATTGTTACCTTCCTTCCTACTGCCGATATTCTCACAAGCATTTGTGTTTACTTTTAACAGTGTGGCAGTATCAGGTGCAGTAATGGAAACAGTGACCAACTTAATGTTTTTGGAATGCGCGATACGCAGTGAGCGGGAAGACAACTGCGATCCTCTGGCGAGATATGAATAACTTATATCATAATCAAATAATTTTGTAAACCCTTTGAGATGAACTCACTTACTGTCAGTGGTACGAGTGCCACGTGTTGAATAACACTGATATTGTTGTTTGTATACTTAACTAACCACAAGCACAGACAATTTACTGGCTGGACCTTGACCTTGACCTTATGGCCAGATGACAACAAGCAAACATAGCTGACGCATCACTCGTAATTAACTCTCCACTTGGTATCGTAAAGTGGCCATCTATAAAGCCCTGCGTGGATGCGGATATCCGCTGATAAACCCACGGATATCCGCAACATTTATCGCCACACCGATAGAGTTTGCATGGCTGTGCAGACAGCAGATCGGGTATGGTATTGCTGAGGTGACGTGATATCTGTGGTCGTCCCGTGTGGCGGTTTACGCCGATGGTAGCATTATCTCTGCGATATTGAAGATCCACCCTCGACACTGTTGACCTCGGAAACCCGCTTTCGCGTGTAACCTCCGAAATGCTATGACCCATGCGCCGTGCGCCGATGATCATCCCACATTCAATGTCGGTTAACTCGCGACGTGTTGCCATCCTCACTACACTCGTGTCTGTGACAGGCTGCTCTGCTCCGCCGCAACGCTCAGGAGTCATACACGGCCCATTTCCTCATGGGACTACCCTTCCAGTGACTTTTGGCTGCTCAGTGTACATGTCCATGGTTTAATTATTTTAGCAAAGATCTACCTCCATTAACCGGAAACCTATGCTTTACGGAAAAATTTGCGACTCCCATTCATTTGCGTTGAAAGCAGGTTTTACTGTATGTAGGATGACTCAAGAGAAACCCGTGTTACCTCTAGGATTTTAAAATTATTTTTATAGAAGAGCTGATATTATCGCCTTTCGCCATCGAACCCGTCAGATACTACTGTGTGCTTTGAAAGGGACATTATAGAAGGGCCGATCATTCGTGGCCGGTCGTAAGCACGTGCGAATTCTTTTTTAAACCCGAGTAGAACACTGAGACCACTGAATATTCACGTGCGCTGCCGAGGACACATTGCGCACTATATTTGCATTGATGACAAAGGTATGAAGGCTCACTGTGCGTGGAGACACCACTGTGCACGTAATATGTACTGGTCAAGAAGGAACGGCCCACTTATACCCAGGTCAATGAGGTGGGTGAAGAGAAGAGACAGCCAGCGTTTCTTCGAGGAACTTTTATCCATTGCGGGGGATGGGGAACAGACCCACTATCCGGGGGAAGAGCACCTGATATTTTGTCTCCCTTCTACTCCAAAGGTTAACTACGTTACAGCACATACACTGGTCAAAACAATTAGGGGATCAAATTGAGATATCTAGGTTCTGACGTATTGTCATCGGCAGAATGACCTAAAATGGTTCGACGTCTTTCAGTCGGTTCTACGAAGTGGAGACAACAACCGAGATAGTGGTAATAACAGAAAGTTGCTGCAGAGGGGGTTGGTGTGGACGTGTGTTTACTCTACCGAACGAATGACTCAAGCAGTTGGGTTCAGATGGTGTAGTGAGCAGGTAGTGCAATGCAACAACAACGTGACTTACCCAAAGGTATGGCATGGAGAGCCATAGGAAGGTTGGAAGCGGGACAGACACAGAGGGAGGTGGCTGCAGCTATTGGAGTATCCTAAAGTGTAATTTCCAGGACCTGGACGCGATTTCAAACAGGAACCGTTAAAAGAAGGCCAGGCCAAGGTCGTCCACGGGTATCATCAGCAAGAGATGACCGTTATCTCCGGTTAACAGCCCGTCGAGACAGGAGGCTGAATGCAACTCAACTGCAACGCACCCTCCAGGCGGCAACAGGACGCACAATATCAACACAAACAGTCCGAAATCGCCTTCGGGAAAGTGGCCTCTACGCATGGAGGCCTATGGTGTGTGTCCCATTAAAACCACGCCACCGTTTAGCCTGCAGAAACTGGGCGGAGGAACATCAGGATTGGCGTCATAACGAATGGCGCCGGGTTCTGTTCACAGATGAGTCAAGCTTCTGTGCTCAGCCGGAAAATTGTCGTTCCCTCATCTGGAGAGAACGCGGAACTCGGAACAATCCCGCTTATGTGCAGGAAACAGCACCATATCATGGTGGTGGACGAATGGTGTGGGCAAGAGTCAGTATTGGCGGACATACGGACCGATATGTCGTTCAGAATTGCGCTTTGACTGCTCAGAGGTAACAAGACGAGATCCTTCGACCGTTTGTTGTGCCCTACGCTGGTGCCATAGGCGATGGGGTCATTCTGGTGGACGATAACGCAAGTCCCCACAGAGCTGCACTGCTGGACAACATGCTTGACGACGAGGGCACTGAACCAATGGAGTGGCCTACTTGTTCACCGGACTTAAACCCGATTGAGCATGTCTGGGATGCACTTGGCAGACGCATTGCAGCCAGACCAGCACCTCCCACAACGGTTGCCGAGCTGGATATTGCACTCATGGAAGAATGGCCAAATATCCCTCAAGAGCTGATTAATAACCTCATACTGTCCATGCCACGCAGGTGTGCAACTGTCCTGGCTGTCCGAGGTGATCACACACCATATTAGAGGGCAACGAGAATGACTTTTTCACTATTATGGTAGCCCAATGGTGCCTCTCTCTAAGTAAACGCCATGTAAACCTCCAGTAAAGAGTTCGGACAGCACAATATCGTACTGTAGCACACACAAATTACAATTGTAACCGAACTCTGAATAAAAGACGTTACCATATGTATCATGTGTGTGATATCTCATCTGATCCCCTAATTGTTTTGACCAGTGTATTTGCACACAGAGCTAATGTTTTAAACCACCAAAATTAAGATTGGCGTATAATCTCTACTTAGTATTAAACAAAGTCCCTGATTCTTGGATGTCACGGGTAATCTCGAGAACCACTGCATGGATTTTGATGCGGTTTTTACCATTCTGTAAAGGATACCTCGAGGAAGGTTTCTTTAGGAAATTATTTATTTATGATCAAAGGAAGCCAAGCAGTAACGATTTCAGAGAAAAAGTCGAAAAAATCCTGGCGTCTGTGCGCTTTTTAAGCTTATGCTGGGCAAACCGTTAAAAATATCAAGGTACAATGCGTGTAAGAATTGTTCAGCATGAAACGTTCTACAAAATTTTATGCGAGAGTATATCTCTATATTCAATATATCGTCCACTGTATGTGTTTTTAGATTGGACGGAAGGGGGATTTGTGTTTCATGCACCTCGCCATTCTTAAATTACGTCTGACAAGAATTTGTTGCACGTGCATCTCTACGATAATATAGTTAATAGTCCAGCTTACCGTGTTCAAAGCCAGTTTTCAGTGTTGCCTTAATAATCGATATTTATATTTTTTAGTATTAGAATGGTTGAACCATGAGAAGTATGGTCCAGAAAACGAGGCGAGATAGAGAAATGAATATATACGGAAAGAACTGGGAGTACATAAACTAAACAAGATGTTCAGGAAAGAACATATAGCCTACTTTCTCCTAAATGTATGGGTCTAGTTATAACTCTTTGTCTCCTAATTTCTTCCAATTCGAAGTGCAAATTGGCACACTGCATTTGAGGAGTGGCGTTCAAATAATTTACCCCAGCATTTTGCAATTTCATCAGTAAACACTCCAAACAACGTAGGTATTCAGTTTATTAACACCGACTACTTACAATAATTTCAACTAGTTGCTCTAAACGTATCACTGGGAGAAACATATTTAATATAACTATTACACAGCTAATTTGTAATCGCGCGCGGCTAACGAGAAAGACAGGCCATGGCGCGTAAACCAAACCCTTCTGTGACGTAGGCAATGTACCGGTACTGCTTGATGATGCCGTGATAATCGCGCCTTATCTTGGGGATGTGTACCCTCTATCGGCAAAAATAATAACCTTCGCAATTATACTGTAGACATGGGTTCACTAACTGGCCGGTAGAGAGCATAGCTCGTATCTAGAAGGCTGTGGTTACCAATAACATAGTTCAAGTAATTACTCTTAGATGTCACTCCGGTGGTGAATGTTGTTTTAATTAAATATATATTTTCCATTTCAAAATGCACCATATAATGCTTTATTTTATAACGTCTCAGTACTCAAGAAATAATAAATATAAAAAAATCAAGAAAAAAAAGTCCAACTCTGATCGGATTTGAACCACGGCCAGCCTGGTGAAAGACTAACGCGCTGACCACGCAGCCAATCGTGCACACTGTAATAGATCGTTAGGGACCAATACATATACCACGTTATAGCAAATCATGACTTGGACTAAACGATTTCTTTACTGGAGTATATTTTAAACCGAGTTCATTTCATAGAAAGTTCATATATTTGTTACCACTAGCCTATATTGCATGCAACATACTGAAATTAATAAAATATAGGTCAGAACGAGAGATCAGCTGCCATCTTGTCTAATAACCAAAATGACTCAGCTTTTTAAAATCACTTCTAGACTATAATATTAAAATATAAACTTTTAATTTCAAACGGGCCACGTCGTTTCAAACAGATTAAATGATTCTTGGTTCGATAGTCGGAACTGGTGGGTCCCATGTTAAGGATTATAAAGTTTGCATAATTCACACGACCGCCATTCTGAAATGGTACGGTTGATGACCTCGTAGTTTGGGCACAAGACGCGCCTCATATGAAGGAACGTTGTTACCAAATTTGGTAAATATCCGATTATTAGTTTGGTTGTAATGCATTATTACGTTTTGACCATTTGAGTGGCCGCCATTACCTTTTGGTAAAGATGGCGGCAATATAAAACATGACACTGAGGTGCCCTTTGCCAGTGCTACCTCTGTACCAAATTTCGTTCAATTCGGTTTAACCATGTTCGAATTGATAGGGGGGGACAGACATTCAGAGTACACACACTCACACACACACACACACACACACACACACAGAGACTCACACACATACACACACACAGACAGACACACTTTTTTTCGCCCTGTAGTGATCTCATAAGTCTACTTTCATTTTTTGCAAAAATCGAAAGTAGGCTAATGACCAATGACAAACTGGAGCAAATCAGATTGAGATGGTTGGGACATGTCAAACAGATGAATGAAGAAAGGCTACCAAGACGAGCACTGGAACGACGGATGACAGGGAAGAGAGGACGATGAAGACCAAGAATGCGCTGGATGGACTCGGTGAAGAATAGCATTAGAAAACGAAACCTGGATTGGAACACCGTGTCGGAAGAGGAATGGTGGAACGACAGAACAAAGTGGGGAGGAACCATATTTGCCCCCACCCAGTGTCAGCTGGAAAAGGGAAAAAGGAGATGATGATGATGAGTATTTGAATGAGTTTTTGAATGGTATGGACTCCGTCTTGAGGAAAGAATTCATGTATAAATTAATAAATGTAAAACAAAAATATTGGAATGCAGCCGAAATAAATCAGAAACCCCTATGAACGTCAAATCGGCAGGTGAAATGCTAAAGGAAGTAGGAGAATTTTGTTACGTAGGAAGCAAAATAACCAGTGATGGACAAAGCAAAGAAGATATAAAAAGTAGGTTGGCCCATGAAAGGAAACATTTCTACAGAAAAGGAATCTGTTGACATCGAATATAGATTTAGGTATAAGGAAGTCATTTTTGAAAATATTTGTTTGGAGCGTGGCACTCGATGGAAGTGAACCTTGGACTGTTGGTTCAGCAGAAAAGAGGAGAATTGAAGCGTTTGAAAGGTGGTGTTACAGGAGAATGATGAAGATCAGATGGGTAGACAGGGTTACAAATAAGGAGGTATTAAGACGAGTGGGAGAGGAGAGATGTTTCTGGCGACTGCTAATGAAGAAGGAAAAGGAAGTTTGTAGTTTTACGTGACCGTTAACCTCGCAATCATGGAATCCGAACCACTGGACATGGCATTTCACTTTGAAAATCTCACATGCATTGAAAGGGAATCGAACCC
Organism: Meconema thalassinum; assembly: GCA_946902985.2. Taxonomy (NCBI): domain Eukaryota; kingdom Metazoa; phylum Arthropoda; class Insecta; order Orthoptera; family Tettigoniidae; genus Meconema; species Meconema thalassinum. Next base: position 209,057,285 of record OX336391.1, read on the forward strand.
GGACAACCGTGGTGAGAGTCCAACAGCTTAACCGCTGCGCCATCACGCCCCCGCTAATGAAGAGAAGAGATAGGTTGGTAGGACACTTACTAAGACACCCAGGACAGGAACTGTAGGGGTAGACCAAGGTTAGAATATGTCGAACAGATTACCTCGGATGGTGTGGTAGCTGTTACGGCTGTGAGTTTGTTTCGTCGCCTCGCCGCATGAGTCACAGCTGCCCCGGGCTGTGCTCTGCCTCAGTGTATTACGTGCGCCTTACGCAACGGGCTGCGCGGACAAAGGGGTGGTCCAGAATATTCGTGACCCAGCCAGTGATGGAAATCTCGAGAAGCCGTGAATCCTGGACGGGTCTAGAAGCATTCATTGAGTGTAGTGGTGAGTGACCGGCTATCGTAAATAACTGTAGCGTGTGTATTTGAGGAAGTGTTGCAGGTAGTTCTACCGAGGCCACCGGTCCCATTAGGAGGGATTAACTTCTCTGGCTTATTGACACGTGAAAGGCGAGTGTGATAATAATTGCTTGTATTTGCTATTTGTGTGGTGTATCCTTCTGGCCCGCAATAAAGCTAATACGTTTCTTTAAAGGAACAATTCGTGTTGTGCTTCTACCCACCGTAATCCAGTTAACGGAAGACAAACAACCAAAATGGAAGCGCAATTGGCAGCATTGCAAGAAAAGTTAAGTGGCATGGAAACCAAATTAGAAGACGGCCAGAAGAATTTAACCAAGGACCTGAAGAAGATGGAAGACGGCCAGAAGTAGATGGAGGACGGTCAGAAGAAGTTAGCCGAGGACCTAATTCCCAGATTAGAAGACGGCCAGAAGAATTTAACCAAGGACCTGAAGAAGATGGAAGACGGCCAGAAGAAGTTAGCCGAGGACCTAACTTCCAAATTAGAGGACAGCCAGAAGAAGTTAGCAGAGGACCTGAAGGACGGCCAGAATAAGTTAGCAGAGGACCTAACCGCCAAATTTCTGGATGGCCAGAAAAATCTGGAAGAGTGTCTGCTGACGAAATTAGAGGAGAGCCAAAGGAAATTAGAACAGGGCCTACGTGAGGAAGTCACAGCAGTAGAAAAGAAGTTAGACGCCTTACAAGAGGAAGTTGCCAAACTGCGCCAAAGCCCACTGACGGGGGTAGAAGAGAAATTCAACGCTTTAAAAAAGGAAATTGCTGAGCTGAGCCAACGCCCGCCGACGGGGATGGAAGCGAGATTCAACGCTCTACAAGAGGAAGTTGCCGAACTGCGCCAACGCCCGCTGACGGGGGTGGAAGAGAAATTCAACGCTTTACAAAAGGAAATTGCTGAGCTGAACCAACGCCCGCCGACGGGGATGGAAACGAGATTCAACGCTCTGCAAGAGGAAGTTGCCGAGCTGCGACGACGCCCGCCCACAGGTACACCGGGAATATCAGGAACGGGACAGAGCAGAGTGACGCCCCCAAACCTTCGACGGAAAGGTCCCGTGGAGCACCTATTTACGTCAGTTCGAGGCAGCCTGTTCCGTAAACAACTGGAACAGCACGGAAAAGGCTACAGCTCTCATTGTAGCACTGAGAGGGGACGCCCTTAACGTCCTTCAGGCCATCCCGACTGGATCCCAGGACTACGCTTCACTGATCGCCCATATGGAGTCCCGATATGGAGATAGCCATCTTCAGCAGGCCTACCAGATGCAGCTCCGGACCCGGCTACAAAAGAACGCGGAAACCCTGCAGGAGTTCGAGATGGACATCGCACGCCTCGTAAGGCTCGCCTATCCAACAGCGCCGGCCGACTTTCTGGAACAGATTGCGACGCAGACCTTCACCGACGGGCTACGGGACTCGGACACTCAACAGGCGCTGCGACTCGCGCGCAATAAGACCCTGGCAAATGCGCTGAGCCATGCACTTGAGTTCGAGACGGCAAAACAGGCATCTAGAATGCACGCGCGGGTGCGTCAACTGGACGTCGACGAACCAGCCAAAACCAACGAGACCAAGCCCCTGGCCGACGAATTGATGGAGGCGCTAAGCCGTTTCTTCGATAGTTGCGGCACCACGGAAGAGGACTACCGACCTGCTGGACCTGCGGTAAGAAAGGCCACCTGAGCAAGGACTGCGGTGATCGCCGCCGCCGAGGGTATCTGACGGGAAATCAGTCGTATGAAAACCGCGCGGCCCAGGGAAACGAGTATTAGCCAGCCTTGGGGGGCAAAGGTTGGCTTGTGACAGTCGTCAAGCCCCGGCAGTCCAAGTTCGTGTGACGAAGTTACGGAGGGACAATAGCAGCCTGATGGTCGACGGAGTCGTCAACGGATTGAGCTGGCCCATGTTGGTCGACACGGGAGCGTCGAGGACCATTGTCAATCCCACCGTGATCCCGAGGTGGAGAGTGCCATGGTGTAACTACAATGGTGAAGCGTATCGCTCCCTCTCTCTCTCATGCGGATGACGTCAGAACGGGGGCAACTGCGAGTTGTGGCTATAGGCGGGAGTCAAGCGCGTGATCAGCAGTCGATTGAAACATGCTAATGTTGACAAGTGTGTGCGTTGCTAGTGAAAGTATTGTATTTCTTAATCTCTGTCGACGGAAAGTGGGATGCAATGCCGAATTGTGCTATGTATGGTTGCAACAACTACTCCAGAAAAACAAAAGGGTCTAATATAAAATACTTTGTATTTCCACAAGACACAGATGTAGCGAGCTCATGAGTCAGAGCTTGCAGGAGGGAGGACATGTTTAATTTAAAGCATGGTAAGTTATGATTTCTAAAACTAATCTGTCTGTTGTGAACAGAACAGTAAATCATTCTTTAAATTATTACTCTCTAAAATTAAAACATTGCAATAGCTCTGGACGCATTTTCAAACTGAGATATTAAAGAATATTATAGAAATGAATAGGCAAACCAAATAACAATTACGAGTGGAGATTATTAGGGTATATTATTATTATTAGCATTATTATTATTAACATTATTATTATTATGATTTCAGATCGAGTATGTTCTCTTCATTTCACTAAAGACAGTTTTGCTATTCCACTTCGACAGCAATTGTTGAACTATACTCCAGTGCACAGTAGAACTTTAAAATTAGATGCCATTCCGACTGAAAATCTACCAAAATCCACTCAAATTACACAAAGGAAAAGGAAAAGATCTCTGGAAGAAGCTGAAAGTCGGTCGATAAGGCTGGAAAAGAGGCGTCGTAAAAGTGTTATAAGGGAAATTATACATAACAATGAAACACTCACCGAAGGAATACAATCTAAACATACCTGCTTGAAAACGAAGGAGTTAATAAGGTACCGGTAAGCTTCTTTTTGTTTTTGAACATGAAAGTCTCATTTAATAATAAAAGGTGAATTTGTTTATTTTACACGCACAATACAACTAAGGTTCATTATGATACTTGGAAGAGAGGTACCTAGCGGAGTAAAGTACTGGTTTCACCAGATCGTTGAGACATTGATATCATGAGTTTAATTAAAGCCTGGTGTAGCTATAGTATTAATCTAATCTTGACCTTCATGCAGCCGTAGTATAGTGGTCATATGAAAGAAATATTGCTCTTGTGAATAGAAACGTAGGCTACTCTAGTTACAATATAAGTTCAAAAAATAAACCTGATAATTCAACGAATGTCTTTCCTTTTAAGCACACGTTCTCATGAAGATGAGGTCAACACTTTGAAGAAATTAGTTGAGGAGGTACGTGAGGAATCCGAAGCTTGGAAACAAAAGTACGATGATTTATGTGCAGACCATTCGGCGTTGAAGAAAGAAATCGCCGATCTGAGGAACAGTCGTTGCAAAGAAATTCAGACGATACTGGGTAAAGTCTTCACTCCAGGTCAAATAAAACATTTATTAAGTACAGAGAAACGTAAGAAAATTAATTGGTGTTCTGACGATATAGCGGCGGCTATATCACTCAGAAGTGTAAGCCCTAAAGCCTACCGGTTTTTAAGGGCTAATAACTATCCCTTGCCAGGACTGACGACGTTACGTGATTGGGCTAAATGTTTGAATTTAGAGCAGGGTGTTTTGCAAGATGTAGTGAAACTAATGAAATATAAATCAGCAGGACTAACCGAATTGGAACGCTTGACTGTATTGACATTTGACGAAATTTATATTTCAAATCGCACGTGTATCGACAGAAGCAACCAGCAGAAAATTGGCCCTCACAAAACTTGCCAAGTTGTCATGGCACGAGGTTTGATTGGTCAGTGGAAGCAGCCTCTTTATTATGCCTTTGACCAAAAAATGAAAAAAGATATTATTCTTGGAATAGTATCGAATCTACATTCTGCAGGCTTCACTGTTGTAGCCATTACAAGTGATATGGGGTCTGGGAATATGGGCTTGTGGTCAGAGCTTAATATTGGACATAATAAGGAATGTTTCTTCAATCATCCAAGCAACGATTCCTTAAATTGTTTGTGTTTGCAGACATTCCTCATTTATTGAAACTTGTTAGATCAGGGATTTGTGCTGCTCAATGGGAAAAAAGTGAACAAGGAATGTTTGGAACTACTAATTTCTATGTCTTCTTCTGAACTCACTATTGCGCACAAAATTAGCAGATATCATTTAGATTTAAAGGGATCAGAGAGACAAGAAGTTCGGCCTGCAGCTCAAGTACTTTCAAACCAGGTATCAAAGGCTCTTGAATGGTGTGGAGGGAAAGGGTTGATAAAAAACATTGACTGGGAAGAAGCGGCTAGATGTATAAAATTAATAAATGACTGGTTTGACTAAGAACAAATTTGGGAGTCATTCTGAAAGAAATGCATTTGGTACTGATTTAGACAAGCAAATCAGTTTGCTAAATAATGTTAATGAGTTGATAACGTCCATGAGAGTTGGCCGACATAAAGCCTTACTCCCATTTCAAAAAGGAATTCTACTAAGCAACACGTCTCTAGTTAACCTTTTTAAATATTTGAAGCCGATGTACCAAGTCGAGTACATAATAACTTATCGTCTAAATCAAGATATTTTGGAGAACCTTTTCTCGTATATTAGAGGAATGGGAGGTTCCAATGATCACCCATCTCCTCTGGACATTAAATATAGATTGAAATGGTTCATTTTGGGCAAGCACTCTGCTTCAATTTTTACTGTAAATAGAAATACAGAGGAGGATATTGACGAAAAGTGTCTGATTAAACCAATGGAAACAGAAACTGACACCTGTTTCTCGCAGACTGCGTTAGTGAATGTTGCCAAACGTATTCCTGATATCGTGGATACTCCTGACGAAGAAAAACTATTTTCTAGTTTATTTGTTGAATCAAATTACGAAACTGAGGAAATGAACATGAGTTTGTTTGAAATGACCGATCATCAGAATGAATTGTTCGATGAATTTGATCTCTCGGATTTTAAAGATGAAATGAACCACGAAGGTTTAAAATACATTACAGGATATGTAGCACACAGATTCAGGGATAAGTACAAAAACTTGGGAACATTATCTCAAGAACTTGAACCCAGTAAAGAAGGCCCAGATTGGAACCAGTTTATTTCAAGGGAAAATCTTTTGTATCCCTCTAATGAACTTATGGAAGTTGCAAAGACAATGGTCGCTGAGTTTCATAAATTTCATGGCAATTCGCTATCAACTGATAAGTTTATATTCAATGAATTAACCAGCAGGACCTTGAGAAAATTGCCTCATATTAATATTGCATATGAGGTTATTCACTGTTTAGCTCGAACCCGAACATATATTAGGTTGCGTGACTTAAACAGAAAAATAAGTTTCGGCAATTCACAGAGGAAATTGAATTGCAAAATGTGTAAATTCACCAATGTGAAAAAATAGTGGATCTCGTTAAAGGGCCATTACTATTGTTTAGAGGTACCCCGTATTCATAATTACCAACATTATTATCAGTGTTTACAATACAAAGTATTGAACCCTTATTGATCTTCGATAAATAAGTATTCATATTTATTATTATTATTACTACGGCCCAGGCAGCACGTAAGGAAGTCGACTTGGATATTAGGGAGGCCAGCATTTCGTAACGATTGCAACAGAAGCTGAGCTAGTAGCTATTCCTGGGGGACGGCCAGAATTAGTCGAGTTCAAGGCTAAATTGTGCAACTACTGTACCAAAATTGGAGACATAAAGGAAGAATCACGAGGTCCTCTCAACGAACATACGATTGAATCAGCCAATCGCAAGAGACCAAGCCGTGACCACGAGGTGGACGGCGTCAGTAGTAAAAAGCCCGCGGAAGTGTGTATCTAAGGAACCGCCGAACGGATTAATTTCCGCTCGAGTAATTTGAGACGTTGGATTTATTTGGAGAAGAATGACACTAGCTACATCTTTGTGAGACAAAAACTCTGGAAGTTTTTATCCGACTTTGCCCCACTCCACCGCCCTTGTCAGTTTCTCATAAATAGCTTGGCCTGACGCCAATCTAAGTCTAACCTTGTGGAGCCTTCAGAGGCATACTCCACGTCAGTTTGAGGTGTGAATTTTAAAGTCTTATCTTGTGGAGCCTTCAGAGGCATACTCCACGTCAGTTTGGATTGTGATTTTGACGCTCGAATTTATCTAAGTCATTATTTGGTGTGAAATATGATTTTTACGCTCTAAATCATTGAAGCTAATTCATTTTGTGAGCTTTGAGGAACTAAAGTCGTAGCGACCGCAGTATCAAATTTCAAAAGCTATAACACATTTTATTATAAAATCAACTTTGTTGTGTGATCTAAATATTTCATGCTAGCGCGTGATAAACAGTAACAGTCATTTCAAGACGACGAGTTCAACTTTAAGAGGGAAGTATCGCATCACCCTAATTAGCGCTTACCAGAGTCGAAGTCCATAGTACAGACGGAAATACCGGACGAGATAGCGACTGCTAGTGCAGCCAGGATTGTGAACTTGTTAACGAGCCAGTGGCGCGGACTCGAGATGTATATTTTCTGTATAAATTGTGTGTATTTTATGTATGTTTTATAGTGCGTGTGTCCGATATAATTAGGGCCAGTCTTCGCTATTAATCGCAATAGGACAATTGTGGGTGAACTGAGTAGCCTGCAAGCGATTATAGATAGGCAAATATTTAATATTGAACTTTTCTGCCAAGGAGCCGAGGCCAAGATGAACAGCACGTGGTTTGAAGTTGGGATGAGCTTCAAGACATCAGCACAGACGACTACTATGGAGAGCTAAATTGTCCATAGGGCAATGGGTTGAGGAGGATGTCCTTGGTCTACATGCAGAAGCGGTGATGTACTAAAATTGGATTTATTTCAATTATGTAGTTAGATTTGGCCGGGGAACTTTGTATATAGTCATGTTTTTCTTTCTTGTTGTTTTAGAGTTTTTCTTGTACCGACACTGTATGTTTAAATGTCCGTTGGCGCGTGGCCAAAGTGTTTGTTGATATTTTGTTTTCTTTCTTGAGTCAAGTGTAATGTACGCGGCGTGCGTGCGTAATTTTTATCCTTGCAATTGCGGAACCCGTTACATTCGATAAATGGTGCTTTATTAACGTTAATATTTGAAATAGGAATGGGAGGAAATGAGTGTAAAACATTTTGCTGAACAGGTTATTATTCATGTTAGGGTAGCCGAGTGCACCAACTTAAAAGTAATTGTAGAACACCTTTGTTCTAATTTTGATAGATTTTCTTGAGTCCTTTTCAGGTTACTAGTCACGGCATAGAACGATGGCGCCAGCATGTGGATATTATTTGTGTCTTTATTTCAGGGTCTGTCAAACCCATACGTGTGATTCAGTGTGTGTTGATGTGTCTAGTGTGTTGATTCTACGTGAGGAGGGGGTAGTTGTCCTACCGCCCTTATATTTTTTTGCTGCTATTGTATTTTTGAGATGGAAAGACAGAGTGCTCTTGGGAGACTGCTGATTCTTGTCCATATGGTTATTTGTGACACACACATGTATTATTGTGCTTTGGGGCACATTTCTTCGAGGTTCGACCCCATGTCCTGGGAGGTCGAGGTATATTTGACACGTGGGTTGACAGACATGCAGTGTTCCACAAACCGCCCGTTTTGCCTGTGACTTATTTTGATAGGCAGTCCTTTTGTCCGACTGAACCCTGTAAGCTTTCATGTAGCAAACCTGTTCATTGTGATGGTTAATTTTTAAGCCATAATTAATTGGGGAGTTCGCCATGTGTGTAACGGATTGTTGTACCTTGTATGGGTAAAAATATTGTGATTAACGTAAATGTTGGCTGTTTGCCTATTGCTTTGTTGATGACTCGATTCATGTAAATTTTGTTTGTCACACCCGTGTGGTGTAATGGTAGAGTATTTGTAAATTTTGACAGCGGTCATTTGAGTATTTTTCTATTGGTCACGTGTTAATGTACTTGTGTTGATTTGTGTGAGAAGTCCTAAGTTTTTAGGCAGTAAATGTTGCTACGGCAATTTAAGTCCAATTTCACACGGAAATTTTGTGTTTGTTTATAGTAGATTTAGGAAGTGTCGGTTTAATTTAAGTAGTGTAGTTGTGTTCCCCCGTGTCGGTCTAGCTCTAGGAAATGCGGATTCGGTGTTTGAAGGGTCATCCCGGATGATAACGAATCACGCATTCAAAGTACACATCGTGATGCAGGTAGAACGGCATACGCACTTATATGGTCACTTATATGGTCACTTTTGTATCTTTTTATTTAAGGACACTTGGTCCAAGTAATTAATCTCTCCAGAGATACCGCCTAAGTTTTGGCATTTTTATTAAATGGGAGTCAGTTGGGAGATTTTGTTGTTAATTGTTTATGTGTAAATATGGTGATTTGTTATTAAATTCAGTTGTTTTTAACCCTGGCTTCACTCTTTCCTGCATGTTATTTTGTTATATGTTACCCTGCAAGTTAATGAAGCGCCCTGACAGCAACTTACGAATATGACCCGTTACGCCCCGAATCTGAGTCTCATATGCTTCTTTGCAAGGGTTCATAAAACAAAAATGGCTGCCCAAGTGGGGATTGTTGTTGTTGTTGCTTCGCTGATCTCATATTTATTTCGTTGAGAAATGATGCCAGGTCAAGCGGACATGTAAATTCAGTAAATGGAGGCGATGTTGTACCGCCATGTGCATTAGTAAAATCACTGAGTTCCTAAGGTTAGAAATATTGAACAAGGTTAGAATTTGATTTTGTATTTGTTATAAACTTGTTCTGGCGCCCACATTAAAATTAGAAATTTGCATTATTAATGAACTCAGTCAAGCAAGAAGATGTTGCCTTATATTTGACATTTAATTGACTTCGGTTAATTGGTGTTTCGTAAATTCTGTTGGTTAGGAATTTAAAAGCAGATCACTAGGGGTTATTTTATTGTTTGGGAATAAGTGTCATTGTATTCAGTAAATTTTGTTACTGAAGTTTTCATTAAATTAGAGCCAGTAATATTTAAATGTGTGACATGTATGTGCGTATAGGGCTGAAACCTTAGCCCATAACCCTGTTTTTCTCTGAATATATTTTTGTGTGTGATATGGCGCTTGTTGATGAGATAAAGGCATTGTTAGAACAGATGTCGATCCAAATGTCCGCGAAAACGGAAGAACAATTAGAACAGATGTCGATCCAAATGTCCGCGAAAACGGAAGAACAATTAGAACAGATGTCGATCCAAATGTCCGCGAAAACGGAAGAACAATTAGTGCAGATGTCCGTAAAGACGGAAGAACAATTAAAAGAACAATTAGAAGCTCAGCGGGAGCATAACGATAAACAATTAAGTGACATTACGGTCCAGTTACAAGCGCAGAAGATAGACTGTGAAAAACAATTACTTGATATGAGCGGTAACATTTCGGTCCAGTTAGAAGTCCAGAAATTAGACACTGACAAACAACTCAATGAACTAAACCACAAATTGTCACAACAGGCGGTAACACAAACCGAACAGTTAGGGAAAATCACAAATGATATTAACCAGAGCGTTCAAAAAGTAGAGAAACTGGCAGGCGAGGTTGCGGAAAACAACATCAGACAGTTAGGCGAAATGAAGAAATTGGAGGCAGAATTTGATAACAAATTAATACAATTTGACGAGATGGTGGCGGATAAACTTAAGCAGATAGAGGCAGCATGTGTCAGTAACACCGCGGGAGTGAAGAAGACCCAAGAGAAACTACAACAGCAAATTAATTCGGTAGATAACAACGTGCTGGAATTAATAAAGGAAATAGATAAAGTCGAAGTTAAGGCTGAAACCGAGCGGATACACTTGCGGGAAAATTTAGAGGAGCAATTAGGCAGAACACAAGAGATCATAAGAAAAGAGATGGAAGGCCAGCTAATAAACACACAAGAGGTTATCAGAGAAGAGGTGGGGGAACAACTAGTGAAAACGCAGGAACGGATACGTGAAGAGCTGGAGAAAAATCAGGAGAGGAACGAGGAGAAAATAAACAGCTTGAAAAGTAGGATCCGGCGAGATTGGGACCAGCAGGCTCAGGCGAATAAGGAAGACAGGCTGGCAGTTTTAAAGCGAATGCAGGCACTGGAGGAAAATATGAAGTCGAAATTGCAGGAACAATCAGAATTAATCATAAAAAACGAGATCAGATCGTTAGAGAATGCGACATTATTTTCAAATGAAAATATACAGGAAAAGCAAACAAGTATTGGAAGTCCGGCAGGTTCGAAGTTGGCTGAGGACACGAGTCGGGGTCAAAGTCCCAGACTAACGACTAATGCATTCCAGCAGTACAGGGGGGAGACTTCAACTCCGCAACCGAACTTGGCACCAGCCCAAGTCATCCAAGTCATTCGGGGTAATGATTTTAAGCCCGGTAAGTTCAAAGAAAATTCAGGAACCACTCCCAAAGCATTCCTACGGCAATTAACGGATTACTTTAATGACCAACACATCGGCCCTGAGAAACAATTAAGACTGGTGGAGAAATTTTTAGAAGGACCTAGCCTGACCTGGTTTTTAAGTTTCAAGTACACATTTACAGACATGGATCAATTCCGCGAGGCGTTCTTGAAGAAGTTTTGGAGTCCTTCGTTACAGCAGGGGTTAAGAATGGACCTGTACACACGCAAATACCATAGTACCCATCCAACCCGTTTCTCAGAATTCTTTAGTCAGCAATTGGTAAAATTCAGGGATTTTGATGACCCGCCTAGCGAGCCGAATATGGTTCTAACCATCGGGAAACAACTCCCAATGCATATCCAACAATTATTAGTCGCAGGAAACATTCAGACCGCAGTCCAAGCAGAAGAATTACTTAGACACTTAGATGAGACGAGTATGGTGAGCCCACAAACAGGAAGAAGGAATTTGGAATGTGTAAACACGGCAGAGGTAGTTCAGGGACTCCAAAATAACCACGGCCAGGGAAACCAAAGTAAGACACAGTCAACAGGGACACAGTTCACGCCAAGAAGACAAGATTTTGACGGCCGAAACCAGTTCCATCACAACAATCATAACTATCAGAATAACCGCGGGAGATATCATCAGAATAACCAGAATCAAAATAATCAGTGGACGTACCAGCGGGAGTACACGAATTGGAGGGGAAACCAGAGACAAGGTAGACCTTACCAAAGAAATGGAGATGGTAGATGGAGTAACGGCAGGGACTATCGCCAAGAAAACAGAGGAGATTATAGGAACAACTGGGACGAGCGATATATTGAATCCCGTAAATACCTGGATCAATTAAGTGAAGAAGCGGAGAAGGAAAAGTGGGGGCGTGCCATGGCGAACAGACAAAGCCCAGACAATCATCAAGGAGAGGGGGCAGAGAGTTTACTGAGGCAACAGGAGCGACAGAATGATAACCGGCGAAACACATCTAATGGGGCCCGGGATAAAAAAAAAAAAAATGAACTGAAAGGAGATAGGCTAGAAACGGAGATCGCCAGGGAGCAAGAAGAGATGATAGTGGCCAATATAGAAGAGTGGGTAGCATTCCCAGACGACTGCCTGGAGGAAGTGGTGAAGAACCGTGAAAACATTATCAGACAGCTACCAATTATTTACGCGCATATTGGAGGTATGAGGGTGAGATGTTTGATTGATACAGGTAGCCAGGTGAGCTTAGTCACTGAAATTTTGATAAAAGAAATAGCAAGAAAACAGACTGTTCCTATTATGCCGGTACCGCTAATGAAAGTCAGAGGCGTCATTCCTGACAAAACTATGAATTGTAAGCAGCAAGCATTCCTAGATCTGGAAATATTGAACCATACTTTTTCACAAACATTCATTGTTATTCCAAAGATGAACTACAATATAATTTTAGGAGCCAACTTCATCTGCGATTTTCATGCTGTAATTGATTTACATAACAACACTGTAAGCTTCAAACAAGTAGAAGGATTGGATCATGTGGGTTTAAATATGGAAGAGAATCCGCTGGAGAGAGAGGCCAATACTTGGGTTGTTGAGGAATGCACTAATGAGGCCGGAGATAAGATCTTGAGGGGAGAGCAAGTCAACCAGACAGCAGTGCTAGAAATGGACAGCCGAGATATTTCGCAGGAACTTTGGGTGCATTTGGCGGAAGAAGAAATGGGAGGAACCAAATTCGAAATTTTACTTCAGGAGCGACTTAAGGAAGCCATCGTAGGGGAATCTGATAGAAGAAGATTGGAAGAAATTTTAAGATTACATAAAGAAGCTTTTGACACCGTACCTGGGAAAGTTTTGAATTTTCAATATGCTATGCAGGTGACAGATTGGACCCCATTTAAAAGTAAATTGTACCCGATCCCAGAGAAGCATTTTTCTCAGGTGAAGGACATTATTACTAACTTGTTAGATTCTGGCATGATAAGGAAAGCTGCAACCCCTTATCTGAATGCAATATTGGCTGTGACCAAGCCAAACGGATCAATTAGGCTATGCCTAGACGCGCGAGTTTTAAATAGTAAACTGCTAGTTGAGCACGACCAAGCACCGAGGATCAAAGATGTTTTGAAAGGCTTCCGTTGGAAGAAGATATACTCAAGTGTTGATTTGACGAATAGTTTCCACCATCTTGAACTTGAAGAAAAATCTCAACTGTTGACGGGATTTTTATTCGACAATCAAAGTTATATCTGGTGTCGAATGCCCTTTGGCGTGAAAACTGCGGGATGTGCACTCATTAGAGCACTCGACAGAAATCTGACTGAGGAGGTCAAGAACTTCACCACGAGATATGTTGACGACATATTAATCGCTTCTGAGACAATGGAAGAACACTTGGTAAATTTAAATAAACTACTGGACAACCTGAGAACCATGAACTTCAAGATCAACTTAAAAAAGTCACATTTTTGCCAGAGCGAAATTTTATATTTGGGACATATAATTGATGTCGAGGGCGTGCGGCCTAATCCAGCCAAGATTGATGCTATTAAGAAATTTCCCACACCTACCAAAGTCAAACATGTTAGAGCATTTTTGGGAGTGACAGGTTTCTTCAAAGAAAATTGCCCTGGTTATACAGAAACAGTAGCGCCTATGCAGGAGATGTTGAAGAAAGCGAATCGATGGTCGTGGAATGAGGAGTGCGACAGGTCTTTTAGAGCAACGAAGGATTTATTGGAAAACTGTGTGAAACTTGGATATCCGGATTTTGAGAAACAATTTATCATTCAAGCAGATGCTTCGTTAATTGGGATTGGTGCTATGCTGTACCAAGAGGACGCTGAAGAACCCAAGAAGAAATCCTATTTGGCATTTACGAGTCGTAAATTACGGAAACATGAGAGAAACTACACAGTTACGGAACTTGAGCTACTAGCAATTCTATATTCTCTCCAACAGTGGCGCAAGATGATCTATGGTTATTCCATCATTGTTAGAACCGACCACCATGCACTGACATTTTTATTTAAGACGACAATAGCAAGTGAGAGAGTAACGCGCTGGTCCATCTACATACAGCAGTTTGACATCACAATAGAGCATTGTCCTGGAAAATTGAACGTCATACCAGATGCCTTGAGTAGAAACCCTGAGGACGGAAACGAAGTAATAGCGGAAGTTCACAATATTACCTTGACACCTAAGGCTCGTGAATTTTTGGCAAGATTGAAGGATATTCGGAAGGAGCAAGAAGCTGATCCATGGATGATGATGATGATAAAATTCTATAGGAAGGAGTTACAACCAAATTCACCAGAGTACCGGGAAGCCAGTGCTAAACAAGCGAGATTTCACTACTTGAATAACTTGTAACATAAGTACGTGGATGAGCATCATACTAAACTGCGGATCTTAGTTCCAGCATCACTACAGAGGGGATTAACTTGGCATGTTCACGAGAGCCTAGCACATATCGGCACGGATAAGACTGAAGCTACGATAGGGGAGACCTTTACTTGGCCCAAGATGAGATTCACCATTGTTGAAGTAATTAGAACGTGTGACGCTTGTCAACGCACAAAGCCGAACAACTTTATTCTGAAACAACCTCCAATACCACTATTACCGCAGAAACCATGCGAGATGCTCGCGATTGATTGCTTTGGTCCTTTAGTAAAAGGAAAGCGTGGATGCCGACACCTCTTGGTGTGTGTCGACGTATTTTCGAAGATGGTCGTACTATGTCCTATTCAGAAGACGACATCAAGACAAGTCCTCAGTAGAATTAAGAACAAAGTCATTCCGATGCTTCGGAAGCCGGAATCCATTCTATCAGATCACGGTACCTATTTCACAAGCAATGTTTTTAGGCAAGGTTTGGAGAGCCTAGGAATAAAACACATATTTTCAAGTATTCGTCATCCTTGTGGAAATCCGAGCGAAAGAACAATTCGCTGTGTCGCTAAATACTACAGAGTAATGATTCCTAATGAACACAATAAATGGGTAGACAAAGTAGGGGAAATTGAGATGTGCATGAACACTACTAAGCACGAGTCGACGGGTCAAGTCCCACTGATTGTACACCACAACAGATTGCCAGAAAGAACTTGGGATAAGATCATTCCTTGCCCAAGGGATCCATTATTAGCGCATGATTTGCGAATCCAGCGAACGAGAGAGCACATGAGGAACCAAGCGGACCGAAGGCTGAGACGGTACCGAGGGAAGAAGTTTCACCGAGAGTTACAAGAACAAGAATTAGTGCTGGTTCGTAGACCACCGATCTCTGATCCTAAGAACAAAGTTTTCGCCAAGTTCTGTCCAAGGTTCATTGGTCCGTTCCGGGTAATTAAGAATCTGGGTAACAATGCCTACAGATTAGAAGAAGTGAGCACTGGTGCAAAATCTGTTTTTAATAGCGCCAATTTGAAACCGTACTACAGAAGGGAACCATTTGATGAGTAGGAAAAATGATATGTGCAGAATCTGTATTGCAAAATTCATATTTCGAGAGCAAACACTCAAATTCACGGGGAGCGCGTGAGCACGCACTTTGTTTGTAAACAACGAGCAGCTGAGACGACGGGAGTGGCAACTACTTGAGGAGAAGGGGAAACCTAGTGAAAATATGAATGACATTCCAGCGAGAAGGGAGCACACTAATTGAGTCAGAGGGGCATACACTCGAGCAGCTGAGTGAGATTTAAAGAGATGTGTTGTTACTACAGTGGATTTTGTTTTTGAAATCCAAACCAATAAATTGTTTCAAATTTCAAAACCTTGCTGAGGATAAATGAACCCTTATTGATCTTCGATAAATAAGTATTCATATTTATTATTATTATTACTACGGCCCAGGCAGCACGTAAGGAAGTCGACTTGGATATTAGGGAGGCCAGCATTTCGTAACGATTGCAACAGAAGCTGAGCTAGTAGCTATTCCTGGGGGACGGCCAGAATTAGTCGAGTTCAAGGCTAAATTGTGCAACTACTGTACCAAAATTGGAGACATAAAGGAAGAATCACGAGGTCCTCTCAACGAACATACGATTGAATCAGCCAATCGCAAGAGACCAAGCCGTGACCACGAGGTGGACGGCGTCAGTAGTAAAAAGCCCGCGGAAGTGTGTATCTAAGGAACCGCCGAACGGATTAATTTCCGCTCGAGTAATTTGAGACGTTGGATTTATTTGGAGAAGAATGACACTAGCTACATCTTTGTGAGACAAAAACTCTGGAAGTTTTTATCCGACTTTGCCCCACTCCACCGCCCTTGTCAGTTTCTCATAAATAGCTTGGCCTGACGCCAATCTAAGTCTAACCTTGTGGAGCCTTCAGAGGCATACTCCACGTCAGTTTGAGGTGTGAATTTTAAAGTCTTATCTTGTGGAGCCTTCAGAGGCATACTCCACGTCAGTTTGGATTGTGATTTTGACGCTCGAATTTATCTAAGTCATTATTTGGTGTGAAATATGATTTTTACGCTCTAAATCATTGAAGCTAATTCATTTTGTGAGCTTTGAGGAACTAAAGTCGTAGCGACCGCAGTATCAAATTTCAAAAGCTATAACACATTTTATTATAAAATCAACTTTGTTGTGTGATCTAAATATTTCATGCTAGCGCGTGATAAACAGTAACAGTCATTTCAAGACGACGAGTTCAACTTTAAGAGGGAAGTATCGCATCACCCTAATTAGCGCTTACCAGAGTCGAAGTCCATAGTACAGACGGAAATACCGGACGAGATAGCGACTGCTAGTGCAGCCAGGATTGTGAACTTGTTAACGAGCCAGTGGCGCGGACTCGAGATGTATATTTTCTGTATAAATTGTGTGTATTTTATGTATGTTTTATAGTGCGTGTGTCCGATATAATTAGGGCCAGTCTTCGCTATTAATCGCAATAGGACAATTGTGGGTGAACTGAGTAGCCTGCAAGCGATTATAGATAGGCAAATATTTAATATTGAACTTTTCTGCCAAGGAGCCGAGGCCAAGATGAACAGCACGTGGTTTGAAGTTGGGATGAGCTTCAAGACATCAGCACAGACGACTACTATGGAGAGCTAAATTGTCCATAGGGCAATGGGTTGAGGAGGATGTCCTTGGTCTACATGCAGAAGCGGTGATGTACTAAAATTGGATTTATTTCAATTATGTAGTTAGATTTGGCCGGGGAACTTTGTATATAGTCATGTTTTTCTTTCTTGTTGTTTTAGAGTTTTTCTTGTACCGACACTGTATGTTTAAATGTCCGTTGGCGCGTGGCCAAAGTGTTTGTTGATATTTTGTTTTCTTTCTTGAGTCAAGTGTAATGTACGCGGCGTGCGTGCGTAATTTTTATCCTTGCAATTGCGGAACCCGTTACATTCGATAAATGGTGCTTTATTAACGTTAATATTTGAAATAGGAATGGGAGGAAATGAGTGTAAAACATTTTGCTGAACAGGTTATTATTCATGTTAGGGTAGCCGAGTGCACCAACTTAAAAGTAATTGTAGAACACCTTTGTTCCAATTTTGATAGATTTTCTTGAGTCCTTTTCAGGTTACTAGTCACGGCATAGAACGATGGCGCCAGCATGTGGATATTATTTGTGTCTTTATTTCAGGGTCTGTCAAACCCATACGTGTGATTCAGTGTGTGTTGATGTGTCTAGTGTGTTGATTCTACGTGAGGAGGGGGTAGTTGTCCTACCGCCCTTATATTTTTTTGCTGCTATTGTATTTTTGAGATGGAAAGACAGAGTGCTCTTGGGAGACTGCTGATTCTTGTCCATATGGTTATTTGTGACACACACATGTATTATTGTGCTTTGGGGCACATTTCTTCGAGGTTCGACCCCATGTCCTGGGAGGTCGAGGTATATTTGACACGTGGGTTGACAGACATGCAGTGTTCCACAAACCGCCCGTTTTGCCTGTGACTTATTTTGATAGGCAGTCCTTTTGTCCGACTGAACCCTGTAAGCTTTCATGTAGCAAACCTGTTCATTGTGATGGTTAATTTTTAAGCCATAATTAATTGGGGAGTTCGCCATGTGTGTAACGGATTGTTGTACCTTGTATGGGTAAAAATATTGTGATTAACGTAAATGTTGGCTGTTTGCCTATTGCTTTGTTGATGACTCGATTCATGTAAATTTTGTTTGTCACACCCGTGTGGTGTAATGGTAGAGTATTTGTAAATTTTGACAGCGGTCATTTGAGTATTTTTCTATTGGTCACGTGTTAATGTACTTGTGTTGATTTGTGTGAGAAGTCCTAAGTTTTTAGGCAGTAAATGTTGCTACGGCAATTTAAGTCCAATTTCACACGGAAATTTTGTGTTTGTTTATAGTAGATTTAGGAAGTGTCGGTTTAATTTAAGTAGTGTAGTTGTGTTCCCCCGTGTCGGTCTAGCTCTAGGAAATGCGGATTCGGTGTTTGAAGGGTCATCCCGGATGATAACGAATCACGCATTCAAAGTACACATCGTGATGCAGGTAGAACGGCATACGCACTTATATGGTCACTTATATGGTCACTTTTGTATCTTTTTATTTAAGGACACTTGGTCCAAGTAATTAATCTCTCCAGAGATACCGCCTAAGTTTTGGCATTTTTATTAAATGGGAGTCAGTTGGGAGATTTTGTTGTTAATTGTTTATGTGTAAATATGGTGATTTGTTATTAAATTCAGTTGTTTTTAACCCTGGCTTCACTCTTTCCTGCATGTTATTTTGTTATATGTTACCCTGCAAGTTAATGAAGCGCCCTGACAGCAACTTACGAATATGACCCGTTACGCCCCGAATCTGAGTCTCATATGCTTCTTTGCAAGGGTTCAGTATGTACAGTGTTATAATAAATGCTTTTATTAATGCCTTCAAGTTATATTATTATGACCAGAGCCGCATTACAGAGTGCTGTGTCACCGAACGCAATGCTCCCGTTGTGACGTCATCCGCACGAGAGATAGGGAGCGATCCGCCTCACCATTGTAGTTACACCATGGAGAGTGCAACCCACACGAAGTAACCTCCAACTAATAACCGCGACTGGAGAGACTGCACCGGTACATGGCGAAGCATCACTGGAGTTCGTCATTGGTCGACGGGCGGTGAAGCATCCAGTGCTTGTGGCTGACGTATCAAACGAAGTGATCATCGGACTGGACTTTCTGGACCAGAACGACATAATCTTGGACTTGAGTACCAACACTCTGCACTTCGGAGGTGAGGAACTTGCTTTGCAACTAGCACACGAGGCCATCACCGCACGACGAGTAAGGCTGAGAGAGGACGTCATCATTCCCGCCAGGAAGGAGGTCAGCGCTGCCGTAATTGTCGACGGAACTGCTGAGGGAGTGGCGGCTGTCATCGAGCCAAAATATGAGGACATCCAGACAAAAGGATTGCTAGTTGCCAAGACTCTCATCAACACGACGTCTCGGCCGTACGTCCGCCGGTCCAACCTGAACGACTACGACATTATGGTCCACCGGGACACCAACCTAGGAGTCTGCGAGCCCGTTAACTGGATTGCCCGCATCAAAGACATGACGGACGGACACGTGCAGACGGACAACCGAAGAAGACGCGCACTGCCAGAAGAACTACAGAAGCTGTACCAAGGATCCCAGGACCATTTAGACGAGGAACAATCACGCCGACTTCGGGACCTGCTACATGAATTCCAGGATGTCTTCTCTGTGGGGAGCAAAGACTTCGGCAGGACAAGCTTGGTCCAGCACAGAATCAACGTTGGGGACAGCGCACCGATTAGGGCCCCATTCCGACGTGTCCCGCTCGCCAAGCAAGCCGAAGTCGACCGGATGGTAGAAGAGATGAAGGAGCAAGGGGTGATCAAGCCATCACATAGTCCTTGGAGTTCTCCGGTCGTGCTACGGAAGAAGAAGGACGGTTCCACCAGGTTCTGCGTGGATTGCAGGCGGGTGAATGAAATCACGAAGAAGTACAGCTACCCTCTACCCCGGATCGACGACACCCTGGACACCATATCAGGGTCAAGATGGTTCTCCACCTTGGATTTGAAGAGTGGCTATTGACAAGTCGAGGTCCACCCTAAGGACCGCGAGAAAACGGCGTTCTCAGTGGGCAGCGGGCTCTGGCAGTTCACCGTCATGCCATTCGGTCTGTGCAACGCCCCTGCGACCTTCGAAAGGCTAATGGAGTCCATTTTGAGGGGACTACACTGGAAGACCTGCCTGGTCTACTTAGACGACGTCATCGTTCTGGGGAGAAGCTTCGAGGAGCACTACATCAACCTGAAGGAGATCTTGATGAAGCTATGGGCTGCCCAGCGGAAGTCAGTAGCGGATCCAGGCCTTGCGGGGCCCTGGGCGATATGATAAGGTGGGGCCCACAACAATAGGAAATTTTTAAAAATCAAATCAAATGGAAAATAGTTTTGTAATCATAATAAAAAAAAGAATAGTTACAATATTTTGAATACACTACAGTACATTTTTAGTAATATGAAAGAAACCTTTAAGTCCCCTTGAAGAAGATTATGTAAACTATGAAATATTAACGTATTACTTTGCGAGTTTTTTCCCGGCTGAAGTCTTCCCATCATTTCACTGAAATCTAAACTTGCTAAACGCTCACGGGAGGTCATTGCTGCACTGAAAAAAGAATATTATGAATTATAAATTAGTTTGAAAAGTATAATTAATTAATCAATTACGGTATATTTAAAACAATCCATGGCGCGGGGCCCCCCGGACCGCGGAGCACTGGGCGGTCGCCCTCCTCGCCCTCCCCTAGATCCGCCCCTGGCTGAAGTTGAGCCCCATGAAGTGTCAGCTCTTCCAGAAGCAGGTCCAGTACCTTGGGCATATTGTCTCCGAGGAAGGGGTGCGCACCGACCCAGAAAAGACCGCAGCTGTGAGGAAGTGGCCAGTTCCGAAGGACAAGTCCCAACTACGAAGCTTCCTGGGACTCTGCACTTATTACCGTCGCTTCGTGAGAGGATTTGCCGACATCGCCAAACCACTGCATCGACTGACTGACAAGGACCAACTTTCCACGTGGACAGAAGAATGCCACAGTGCCTTCGAACAACTCAAGCAGGCTCTGTGCACCGCACCTATTCTGGCCTACCCCAGACCCGGAACAAGGTTCGTCGTTGATACCGATGCCAGCGACTTTGGTATAGGGGGAGTCCTGTCGCAAGTAGTGGACGGCGAGGAGAGAGTTGTGGCATATTTCAGCAAGGCCTTGTCAAAGCCAGAGAGGAACTACTGCGTCACCAGGAAGGAACTGCTCGCCATCGTGAAGACTATCGAACACTTCCACAAGTACCTGTACGGGCAAGAATTTCTCATCAGGATCGACCATGCATCCCTGCGGTGGCTCCTGAACTTCGAGCAGCCGGAGGGTCAACTCGTGCGGTGGTTAGAGAGGCTTCAAGAGTACAACTTTCAGATCCAGCAAAGGAAAGGCCGACTGCATTCTAATGCCGACGCCCTGTCACGAAGACCGTGCCCCGAGGACTGCACCTTCTGTACCAGAAGGGAGGAGAACATCGGGATACAGTGCCGAAGGACTACCGTGGAACTTCAAGGGAGCTAGAGCCGCGAATCTTTCACGCGGGCACAAGCAAAAGATGATAGCCTGGGACTGATAGTCGAATGGAAGAGGGCCTGTGTTCCCAGACCCGGGTGGAACATTGTGAGTGACTGCAGTCCAAAGTTTAAGTCCTACTGGGCGCAGTGGGACTCGCTGATTGTAAGGGATGGCCTCATCTGGCGTAGCTGGGAGAGCACCGACGGGAAGACATCTGGTGGATACCTAGGGATAAAGAAGACCCTGGAGAAGCTGAGAGAGTGGTTTTACTGGATCGGATGCCGAGCAGACGTGGAGAACCACTGCGCGAGGTGCCACGATTGCGCAGCCAGCAAGGGCCCAGGACGAAGACGACGGGGTCCACTGAAGACCTACAACGTGGGTGGCCCCATGGAGAGAGTGGCCATCGATGTTGCTGGGCCATTCCCGTTGAGCGAGGCAGGGAACCGCTACATATTGGTCGTCAGCGACTACTTCACCAAATGGCCGGAGGCGTATGCGCTCCCTAACCAAGAAGCCGCGACGATCGTAGAGACCCTGGTGAAGGAATTCGTCAGCCGGTACGGAGTACCCCTGGAGCTGCACTCCGACCAAGGGAGGAATTTCGAGTCGCAGGTGTTCCAGAACCTACGCCAGCTGCTGGGAATCCGGAAGACAAGGACGACGCCGCTACACCCTCAGTCCGACGGGATGGTAGAGCGATTCAATCGCACCATCGAGAACCATCTCCGAATAGTCGTCAGCGAGCACCAGAGGGATTGGGACAAACATCTTCCACTATTTCTCCTGGCCTACCGCGCCGCCGTGCATGAAGCCACCGGGTGCACACCAGCCCGGGCCATGTTTGGGAGGGAACTCCGTCTACCTGTCGATCTTGCCTTCCGCCGACCTGGGAATGATCCGGTCCCGGTAAGCCAGTATTGTCAAGAACTGGTCGACAACTGGAGGACGTGCACGCGTTCGCGAGGAGGAGACTGCGGACCAAGACCGACCGATTTAAGACCCGATACAACCAGCAGACGGATGCCGGCGGATTCCACGAGGACGACCTGGTCTGGCTCTTCAACCCATTACGGAAGAAAGGCCTGTCACCCAAACTGCAGAAGTCCTGGGAGGACCCATACCGAGTCGTGAAACGGATCAACGATGTCGTCTACAGGATCCAGCGGAGCCCAAGGACGAAGATGAAGATCGTGCATCGAGATCGCCTGGCAGCCTAGGGAGGGACACAGACGGACCAATGATTGATTGGGACGATCAGCCTTTTAGGAAGGGGGTGGTGTTACGGCTGTGAGTTTGTTTCGTCGCTTCGCCGCATGAGTCACAGCTGTCCCGGGCTGTGCTCAGCCTCAGTGTATTACGTGCGCCTTACGCAACGGGCTGCACGGACAAAGGGGTGGTCCAGAATATTCGTGACCCAGCCAGTGATGGAAATCTTGAGAAGCCGTGAATCTTGGACGGGTCTAGAAGCATTCATTGAGTCACCAGCCTGCTATATAAGAGCGACCTGGCCAGCGTGGTGGACAGTTTTTTTTTCGAGCTAGTACGCCCTTTTACCTGAGCGACAGTTGTTGGTGACGTGACTTGCGAAACCCTAGTGAAGCTGATTCTCTTGACAGCGAAGGAGTGTGAAGCCTACGGAGGAACTGTGTCTTGAGCGAGTGTGTTTTCCAGTGCAACAGAGGTTAGTGTGGTGAATTGCGAAAACACCGGGGGCTGTTTCCCTAGCCAGCGGACAGCGAAGCAGAGTGTAGTGGTGAGTGACCGGCTATCGTAAATAACTGTAGCGTGTGTATTTGAGGAAGTGTTGCAAGCAGTTCCATCGAGGCCACCGGTTCCATTAGGAGGGATTAACTTCTGTGGCTTATTGACAAGTGAAAGGCAAGTGTTCCCTACAAGAGGAAACTAGAGTGAGATACTAATTGCTTGTATTTGCTACTTGTGTGGTGTATCTTTCTTTCCCGCAATAAAGCTAATACGTTTCTTTAAAGGAACAATTCGTGTTGTGCTTCTACCCACCCTAATCTAGTTAACGGAAGTGCCACTATGGGGTGGCCCGTAACAGTAGCTATGTACAGATCACACGATTAGTTCAGGACAGGGAAGCATGGATTGCTGTATTGTACCCGTTCGTCCTGGGGATGCGATGACCCATCTGCTATTACATCGCATTCCTGGATTTCCAGGACAGAGCGGAGTTAAATGAACATCAAGTCAAATAAGGAATGTGTCGGAAATTCAGTTGAAATATCACAGAAGCAGAGGGTAACACGAGATAAAGTATCTCCAGGGTCGTTACGGGTTTAAATTTAATTTAAAAAATGCAAATATAAATGGGTGCCATCAACTGAATCCCTAGCAAACCACATCCTTCCTGGTTAAGCCTTAATTAAGACAAGGAAAGAAAAAGGAAAATCACATCACCATCAGATCACAACTAAGATAAAAAACAAATTTATTCAACTTTGATAGTCAGACAGACATATTAAACACTCATCCTACCTGAGAGCATGGTCGAATGCCAACGTTAAATTGTCATTGTCCAGAAAATCGAACCATCTCTATTCTACTCAAAGTGTATTTAATCCACATAAAATAGGAAAAATTTCTAAAGTTCTCTTGGGTTCTCAGGATCACCGTAGCACTATGTCTTTGCGTCACTGACATTCGTGATAACTGAGACCTAACTTCTCTTTAAATTAACATCATGAATGTGGATGTAAAAATATTAATTAATCTGTCTAAACACATATATTCTAATCACATATTTAAATATCACATAATTTATGGCTTGCATGGCATTATTCAAATGCTGAATATGTTAGTAAAATCGAATAATTAATTTACACTATTTACACTGTCATTAATAATTGCTTGTTTGTGAATCACAGAAAATCCACTACTCATTGGTTATAATCATCATCATCATCATCAAAATTAAATATTTCTCACATTAGTTCTCATCTCAAAATTCCATATAATCAAGTCAGAATAATTAATTCATTATCATCAAAACATTTAAATGAATATTATAATCATCACTTCTTTATGCTCTCTAATTATTCACACACTCTCGTTTCATTATCTCCTTCAGATTAAATCATCTTAAATCATCAATATAAATTGTTTAATTCATCAACTCAAGTTGCAATTCTTCAAATCATATCTCAATTAAATTTATTTAAATCAATTTAAATTTATTAATCATCAGCTTCTTTATTTAATTATCACCTTCTAATTCAGTTATTCATCATCTATTTAATCGTCTATTAATTTATCTAAATCAGCTTATTTATTCAAATTTTAATTCAACCATTTATTTAATTCATTGATCTATTCCAAAATTTAATTTATCAATTTATTTAAATTTTATTTCATCTGGTTATTTAGATTTTTTATTATTTCATCTAGTCATTCTGATTTTTATTTCATTATGTCAGATCATTAATATGCTTAAACTTCAGATTATTATTTCATTAATTATTATTATTATCAGAAAATCTTGTATTATCAACTTTATTTATTTGTTTAATTTCCTAACAAATTGTTTAATATGGGTTATAGAACGTTGTCTTACAGTTTTATCACTTCCAAGTTATATCTCGTATTCAATTATCATGCCAAAAAATATTATTGCCTTCACAAATTCACGTTGGATCTCACTATCCACAACTACATCATATATTCTCACTTTATCAAATATCACATTTGAATACCACAATTATTCCACAAAACTCCATAAATATTCAGCGCACAGCATGAATCTCAAAATTATGCTAGACTGGGTTCGACAACCTCATGTCTG
Source organism: Meconema thalassinum (assembly GCA_946902985.2). Classification (NCBI taxonomy): domain Eukaryota; kingdom Metazoa; phylum Arthropoda; class Insecta; order Orthoptera; family Tettigoniidae; genus Meconema; species Meconema thalassinum. Next base: position 209,082,482 of record OX336391.1, read on the forward strand.
CTTCAAAATACATTAGCAATATTGCAACTTCCACTTGGCAACTTCCACAAAATGCCTATCACCAACTTCATTTAACCACGTTGCATGATCTACAAAAAATATAACTGGCTTCAAATTATCAACGCACACAATCTCCAATAACTGTAATTAATCTGATCACATCTAGACAACTTCTTAAACAATTAGGAAAAATATTACCTTAGTAATTGAAATCAAATTCAAGATCTGCTTTCAAATAGCATAAATTCTCTTAAAATTCTCATAATTCACTTCACAGAAAAACACCAATGTGCTGTAATCTCTCACATCGAAATATGCAATACTGATCTGCCTCAAAATAAATCTGACCATTAATGATTCATCTTACAAGATTCAATTACTTTAAATCCTTCTCAAAGGTATCAAACCCAATCATAAAAATTATCAAAAGCATCAGCTGTATCAGCTGTTAACTGAAAGTACTCTCAAATGAGTATAGCAACAAAATATTGGATTGGCAAACAAGAATTACAAATGTAACCCTGCTGACATGTATTTCTAATTTATTTAACAAAATTCGACTGATATGTGACTAGTAGTTTCTTGTTTGATCCTCTTACAATCTCAAGTACACTCGGATGATAAAAATGAGTTCCTCAATGGCGAGTAAGATGAGTATCCACCACACGATCGTATAAATACGAAAGGCCTCGCCCCGTTGACTATCATGATAATGCCCTGAACGATGGGTAAAGATGTGTACCACCACGCAATCGTATAAATACGAAAGGCCCCATCTCGTTGTCTAATGAGTGAATGTACCAGATTGGAATCAACAAGTCTCTCTAGTTGTCACATAAAAGCGATATTCATTCACTTGAGTGAATAACATCTTAATATCTCCAAACAATCCAATGGAAAAATCCCTACTGATGAATAATACACACTCGCTAGTATGCAATGAACTGACGAAGTAATTTAAATAATCCAATTGCAGATCACGAGTTCGAAATACTCGCCACAAATAAATAACTGTCCAAGAAAACTATCCATACTGGAAAATGTCTAAAAGACCAAACATCTGCTTAATAAAGCCAACCAATGGTGAGAATTTCGTATAATGGTGCCTGCCATATCATATGGTAACGCCATATTCTAGCAAATTGGAGCAAATAATGTCTAAGCCATGTCTAAATAATCGTAGAACTCCTACTAGAAAAATATATACAAGTATGCCCAGTGTTCATGGAAAAATCATATCAGAAAGTCATAACTCTTACAGTACCTTCTCATATCAGCTGTTAATATATTTCAAAGATCGTCGATTATCTTCGTGTGTAATAAATTTCTCGAAAGATCGACGTGAAAATCGTTTCGCCCACGCAAAAACGATCGCCTTCATATCCCAAGTGAATCAGCTGTTAGACCTCCTCTTCTTCAGGAATCGAATCCATCGCTCCGTGGTGCCATCGCGTCTCTGTCTTCGTTTACTCCGACATGATGAACTGCATGTTATCCATAGCGGATACTGTCCAAATTCTTACGTAAATGTTCATAAAAGCAGCGTACCCCATATTCTTCTTCTATGTTACGCCACTGTCTCATACAATGTTCGGTTCGCTTGTTAAAAGTTCAATCTCCACAGCGGTTAAGTCTCACTTGCAGAAAATAAATTTTATTTGTGAGAGTGTATAAGTTTTTGAAACACCCTGTAGCTGTGTTCGTACTCGATATTCTATAATAATTCAAGAAAACGAATTGTATTAATGCACATGCTAATGTTCATAAGTGCATATAATTGTAACATTTCGTTTGCCTTAAAAGCATTAATGTTAGCTTGACCCCATGGTCGCTCTACATGTTCCGTTATGAAATGCATAGTCGTAATGTCATTTGAATATCTAAGTTCATAATTGCAGTATATTACAACCATCCGCCTGCACAATTCTATTACTGAATACAAGTCCCAACTCAATGTTATAACTGAATGTTGAAAAGAAGTTCAGTTTCTTTAATGTTGCCTGCGTATAAAAGTTGGAAACAGCCCGCTCGGATATACTGCACTGTTCCAGAATGATCTACGCTTAAAGCCGGCCTCGCCATGCCACTTCGCTGTGCTGTTCTGCGTTACAAAATGCAGCTCGAAATAAAGTTCTCAATCTCGTATTACAATGCTGTTCTAACCCCGGCCTTCTCCTGCTTACACGGCCCGTACAGCCTGCCTCGTAACCGGTACTCTCGCCGTCTACCGTACGTTGCTCGCCTTGGCTCACTGACCTACTTTCGCTCTCTGCTTGGTTAAGTAATACTGTTCGTTTTCACGCCACGTAACAAGTGCTGTGCACCGCTCAACTGTGCCGTACTCTCTGCGCATGTGTACTACTCAGCCCTGACGACTGAACTCGACTGATGTCTCTAGACTGCGTTAAGGAGCTCGTACCTGGCGCGGTCACGTGATGCTCCCCCACCTTCTGTGGTCTTGCGTCACAAGTATAATCTCGACCACCATCATCTCGGCTATTAAGTTATACAATAACTTAAGGGATTATCTGTCTTTCTTCAAGTTATTACCATATATATTGCTTGACATTTCCTCTCTTTTGAGATGATAAAACACTATGTTCCATTTAGATCTTTATAAAACTTTAATATGCTTCCCATAATTCCATCTGCTTGACTGGCAGTGCCTTCTTGATCCTTGGCCTTCTACGTCATTTCCTAACATTCCTCTCGACTCGATGTGAGCGCTACCTTTACAACTTTTCCCATAAATCTCAACTACGGCTCAATGTCAGCTGGCGTAGCCGATAGCCTCAACTAGGTATCGGGTACAGTATCAAACCAGTCCAAAGACTGAAGACTCGACCAACAACAGTCGACAACACGATTGTACCCAATTGTAATGGGTGCTTCCCTAATCCTGAAAGAAAACTTTTACATGAGATTGATAAATACACTTGGATGACCAGTTTGGATCGTCAAGTGATCATCATCAGATCTTTATACTTAGGCTTTTAAATCTTTATCTACAAGTATGGGTGACAATACAATATATACACTTCTTTAGTTCCAGTAGTAATTAAACTAACACAACTACTTGACTAGTTGGCTGATGTAGAAGTGGTAAACCACGGAAAAGCACTTCCCTTCTCTTCTCAGTTCCCCCTCACGAGACTAAGTATATCCCGTAACATTCCTCAGACCAGAACTATAATTTTTTGGCAGAGCCGGGAATCGAACCCGGACCTCCTGGGTGACTGCTAAGAATGCTAGCTGCTACACTACGATTTGGTCACACAATTGGAATAACAATAATGTTTTGTAGTTTCTACATGCATTTGATTTCTGATGACATGGAGCCTACTCTGCTTCTGCACATGCCTGCGGTAGGAGTTTGGTAACCACCGTGTACTTACATGTGCGTCATATACCAGTCATGAAATCGCTCGATACAGAACGGTCTTTATCAAGACCAACACTAACCATTATATCTGTAAATATTGAAGGCTTGTCTACATCTAAAGAAGGAATGTTACATCAGCTCTGTCAAACACATGCATGTGATATATTATGCCTTCAAGAAACCCACAGAGATGAGCAACTGCGGCGACCTAAAATAGCGGGGATGAGACTCGTGACCGAAATTCCCCATAGACAGTACGGCAGTGCTGTTTTTGCCAAACCAGATTTACAAATTTTGTCTGCTGCAGTCACCACCGAAAACCAAATCGAGATAATAACCGTGGAACTCAGCAATTGCACCATCTCAGGTGTCTACAAACCACCCAATGTGAATTTCTCCTTCCGAACTCCAAACAATTACAACAATCAAAAGACAAACTTTGTAGTTGGAGACTTCAACAGCCATAGCAGTGCATGGGGATATACAGAAGACGATAATAATGGAGAGGCAGTGTTAGAATGGGCTGATGATTTCCAATTACAACTTGTTCATGACCCCAAACTACCTCCATCCATTAACAGCAGTAGATGGCGACGAGGCTTCAACCCAGACCTCATATTTGCTAGCGAACACGTGGCACAACAATGCGTGAAATGAATGTGTAATCCTATTCCAAATACCCAACACCGACCCATAATGTGTCAACTCTTCTCAGCAATTCGGCCAATAAAGGTTCCATTTCGAAGGAGGTATAATTTCAAAAAAGCAGACTGGCAGAAGTTCAGCTCAACTCTTGATACAATAATATCAGATATCCAGCCAACACCAGAGGTGTATGATCAGTTTGTTGAAGCAGTGAAGGAAGCTTCCCGCGTTTCCATACCACGAGGCTGCAGAGTTAATTATATACAAGGCCTAACTTCAGACACGGCTGCTCAAATGAACACATATATTTCACTGTTTCAGGAAGATCCACTAAGTGAAGACACTGTGTCAGCTGGAAGGAAACTGCTTTCCTTAATTGCAGAGGCATAGAAATATGCTTGGATCAAACTCATGGAGGAAACAGATATGTCAAGGGACAGCAGAAAGGCTTGGAAGCTTCTAAAACGACTTAGCAACGATCCAACCAAGGTACCAGTCCATGCAAATGTTACGGCAAACCAAATCGCAAATCAGCTTGTCACCAATGGGAAAACCAATCGCCCAATAAGAAAAATGGAACACAATATCCTGGAAAATGGAGAAATGAAGTCCAGTAACCTTTCCCGGCCATTTGAAATAAAGGAATTACAGAAAGCTATTCAATGTGCCAAACATGGAAAAGCGGCAGGATTAGACGACATCACAATAGAGCAAATAAAACACTTCAGTTCAACCACACAGGGATGGCTTCTGAACTTCTTCAACAATTGTTTTACTTCTCTGAAAATTCCTAAAATATGGAGAAAATCCAAAGTGATTGCATTTCTGAAACCTGAAAAGGATCCTTCGGACCCAAAAAATTTCAGACCAATCTCCTTACTCTGCCACCTGTACAAAATAATGGAAAGGATGCTGTTAAACCGCCTAATTGGAGTAGTAGACCACGCTCTAATACCTCAGCAGTGTGGCTTCCGCCCAGGAAAGAGCTGCACAGCACAGGTTCTACATCTAACTCAATACATTGAGGATGGATTTGAGAAGAAGAAGATCACTGGTGTGGCTTTTGTGGATCTCTCCGCCGCCTACGATACGGTAAATCACAGGATATTATTACACAAGCTCTACAGAATGATTACAGACATCAAAGTAACCAAGATGATAGCTACTCTCCTGGAAAATCGTCGCTTTTTTGTTGAATTCCAAGGACGCCGAAGTACATGGAGAAATCAAAGGAATGGACTCCCTCAAGGTAGTGAACTGGCTCCTATTCTTTTCAACATCTACACAAATGACCAGCCATTGCCAGAAGGTACTAAAAGCTTTATCTATGCCGATGACCTAGCACTTACTACTCAGACTAATACCTTTGATTAAGCAGAGACCTCTTTAACTGTTGCATTAGAAGAGCTAGGTACCTATTATGAGAAAAACCAACTGAAACCAAATTCAGCTAAGACCCAAATTTGCGCGTTCCATCTGCGGCATGCACAGGCATCTCAGAAACTCAAAGTTATCTGGAAAGGGAACTTACTGGAACATTGCTTTACACCAAAGTATTTGGGAGTTATGCTGGACCGCACACTAACATACAAGAAACATTGCCAAAACGTAAAACAAAAGATAGCTGCTAGAAACAACATTCTACGCAAATTGCCAGGAACCAGTTGGGGAACACAACCACAAACAATCAGAACATCAGCTCTAGCTTTATGCCACTCTGCAGGTGAATATGCCTCCCCGGTTTGGTACAGGTCAGCCCATGCGAAGCAAGTCGACATCGCTCTCAACGAAAGTTGCAGGATCATTACTGGATGCCTGAAACCTACACCCATTGAGAAGATCCAACTTCTAGCTGGTATTGCTCCTGGTGAGATTCGTAGGGAGGTAGCAGCTAACAAAGAAAGGCTCCAATCATCTACTTCAGAAGCACATCCCCTCTATGGATACCACCCAGCCACCCGGAGGCTGAAATCCAGAAAAAGTTTTCTCCGTACATCAGTTAACCTTGAGGGGAAAGCGGAGAATGCTAGGATCAAGATGTGGAAAGAGAGAACCAGCCATCTCTCCAACTGGATGGAGCCGAAGGAAAGTCTTCCATGTGGACACCAGGAGAAGTGGACAACCTGAAAATCCCTTAACAGACTCCGTACAGAAGTCGGCAGAACAAAAGTAAATCTTCGGAAGTGGGGTTTCTCAAGCGACTCATCACTCTGTGATTGTGGAAAGCAGCAAACGATCCAACATTTATGTCAGTGTGTCTTATGTCCCTCAAAGTGCACTATGATAGACTTGGTTGCAGCTTCCTCTAATGCTATTGACGTCGCCCAATACTGGGCAAGAATTATCTAGCTTCCGATTTTGTTGCTCAGTAGGATTGTTTATATGTGTATATCTGTATATTTGTATAGTAGCAATGTATATATCGTGTATTTTAAAATATCTATGTGTAAAGTCGATACTTCTGACACGAATAAAGAAAGAAAGATGTGCGTCATTAAAAATTAGTATCGATTATTGTGAGCTATTGGCAACTCCAGCTATCTGATATGACATCTAGCGGTAAAAATGAGAAACTTACCAAGTAGGGTACATTTGTCACGTGGTGACAGTTTGTATATGGTTTCTTATATTGGTAAACAGATCGTGGAAAATTGTTCGTGTCTTTATACATAAGTAATAAGTTTTACTCGTTGATAGAGTGAAAAATGAGTAAAAGCAAAGTGTATTGCTCAGTTTACGGCTGTATGTCGATGTATAAGAGGGCTGCGGATATACGTTTTCATCACTTTCCAAAAGATGCAAATAGCAATAGCCGAAATGTGATGATACCTAATAATACCTAATACCTAATAATAATACCTTTCCACCCCGGGAAGGATCTAACACTTGTCGAGGTAGACAGACAGAAGACCTGCGACGTAAAGCCAGCGAAGGTTATCCAGTTTCAAAACAGTTGTTACGATGGGCGCGCTGGTAAGATTGAAGTTACTTGAATAATTAATTAAATAATTAATTATTGGCTGCTTGGTAGGGTGAAAGGATGAGTTTAACTTGTATTAAAACTCGGGGGGCGACAGGAATTGCTTGATTTGGAATGGATGGTTAAAAGGTGGTTTGGTGTTGTATATTTGAATGGCAGCAGAATCACTCATTCTACAGTGTTACCACGGGGAGGCAAATTAGGCCTATATGACTCGTAGTGGAATAGCTCGAATATCGAATAACTTGGCGATTACGAGGTGTAGGCTTGGCGGAAAGGCTGGCGGATCATCAGTTTGACATCAATTTACGATATAAGTCGGAGCTTGGAGCAGTGGCGTCTGGTTTGCGTGGATGCTAGTCTCGGAATGATAAAAGTAGCATAGATTCGGTGTGTTATTTATTTGTTTATGTACCGTATTTCTCTATTTGAATGTCCTCGGCGTTGACTCAGGATCGACATTTACATTATATTGCGCATAATAGTACCGAAATAATGTCCGGAGTATAGCCCTGTGTATATTTGAATCAGCTGATCTACATCAACCATAAAAACTGATGCTTGATAATATGCAATTGACACCAAAAAATCCAGTGGAACACACAAATTAGATCACGTGTATCGCACAGTTATACATATATACAATTAAAAATAACACTGTCATTACTTTAGAGACCACATTTACTGATTATAACCGAAAAATAAAAAGTGTTCCATATCAAACGCGTGTTATTGAGTATTTTAAACTCTACTTATCCAGACCGACCGCAGCGCCCCAAGTGTTAGTTTGAGTTGCCAATTGTTCTGTCGATGTTGATGGAGGAATTCCAGCGTAGCCTACTTAAAATACAGTAGTATATTTTACCCTAAAACGGTAGCGCTAATTGCAACATTGTTATCGGCAGCGATTCGCATCGGTGAAGAATAAGATTGTAGAAACTGATAATAGATACCACTTACGTTAACTTTTATTTCACTCTCTTGGTTAGCAGAATGGAGGCTGTTTTTGAATAATTTTTTTGGATTTTTGTTAACTTGTTTTTGGGTTTTGATTAATTCTTTACGTATTTTTTAGTATTTTTGAGCTGGTTTACACTAATTTTGACCAATTGTGATTGTTTTCTTTTGGGATTTTGACTAATTTTGATTTTTGTGTTTTTGTTGGACTTTCTGAGCTTTTTTGAGTAATTTTGACTGTTTTGTTTTGTATTTTGGCTAATTTTGTTTTTTTGTGTTTTTGTTTAGATTTTAAGTATTTTTCGTTTTTTTAACATTTTGAGTTTTTTTGATAAATTTTGACTAACTTTGATTGTTTTATGGTTTTGACTAATTTTGATTTTTGGTTTTTTGTTGGACTTTTTGAGCTTTTTTAAGTAATTTTAACTGTTTTGTTTTGTATTATGACGGATTTTGTTTTTTGTGTTCTTTTGTAGATTTTAAGTTTTTTTCTTTCTTCATTACATTTTGAGCTTTTTTGATAAATTTTGACTGTCTTTGATTGTTTTTTTGGGTTTTATGGTTTTTGTCTAATTTTGATTTTTGGGGTTTTTGTTTGTCTTTTTGAGCTTTTTTTTACTAATTTTGACTATTTTGTTTTGTATTTTTGACAAATGTTGTTCTTTGTGTTCATTTTTAGATTTCTTCTTTTTTACATATTGAGGTTCTTTGACAAATTTTCACTAACTTTGATTGTTTTCTTGGGGGGAGGGGGTATAGATTTTGACTAACTTTTTGTGTTTTTACTTTTATTTTGACTAATTTGCTTTGTATTTTAAGACTGCCAAACACTGGTGGGGATTGGACAAAAGGAAGAAGTGGGGGAAGCAGAAGTGTATCCCGTTTTCGTCGCCGAGACTAACGCTAGCATTCTACAGTAGGGTTAATGGGTTGCTGTTGAAGTCCGAAGTACGGCTCCACATTACTAACATACTACAGTGGTAATAAGACAAAAATAATACCTCATTTAAATTAAAAAGATAATTAAGTATCCGATCACTAGAAAAAATATTATTACGTTAATTCATTTTAGGGACATGGAACGTCTTGGTCATCAGCCCCGTGTATTTGAATGTGTATTGAGTATGTTAATTTATGTTTATGTGGTGACTATAATAGTATTGATGTTACCGATTCATTTGAGGACCTTGAATATAGTGGTCATTTCAGCCCCGTATGATTGGATGTGTGTGTCGGCGTCGGTAGTGCTGAACTGCTACGCCCAAGATCGCGGGTTCAAACCCGGCCGAAGACGTCGGAGTTTTAAGAGCGTTAAAATCCTCCAGGATGCCTGCTTTCGTAGGAAGTAAAGCCGGAGGGCCCATGTCATAGATTTATGCCATGAAAAACAACCTTCCACTACAATTGGTAGGTTATTTGGTTCCAGCGTTCGCCGCAAGGTTAGAGTGGCGTCTGGTAGCCAAAGTTGTAACTACGTGAAATTGAACTTTCATTCATTTCATCTCTCATTAACTCCTCTCATAAAGTTAGCATCAGGAAGGGCATCTGGTCGTAGAAACCATCAGCCACGCATCTCATCTCCGACCCCGTTGGAAACGGGATTAATAATACTAATAATAACAATAATAATAATAATATCTTATTTCCCACCAAAGAAAACAGCGAGTACAGAAGGCGTCACAACCACGAATTGTACAAGCACGTGGAGAAAATCAGTGACACGATTCGAAAAAGAAGGATTGCCTTTTATAGTCACGTGACACGAATGAGCCCAGGCAGGATATCAAAACGGATATTGACGTACTTTCAAGATAAGAAAACCAAAGGGGCATGCTTTACGGAAGTTGAGAAAGATCTCCGTGAAATGAAAATTTCCCCTAAAGATATCCAGGAGCGTGTTCCACTTCAGGAAAAACTACGTACGCACAAAGGTTTCCAGGAAAAGCCGAAGCTGAAGACAGGGAAGGCGTGGTCCCAAGAGAGAAAAGAACAACACCGGAGACGAATGAGGGAACACTGGGCGGTAGTTAGAGCTCGGAAGAAGAGACAGTTGAACTGACGTGGTCCCTAGTTGGCCGAATCGAAGAAAGAAGAAGAAGAAGAAGAATATCGTATTGCCTCGAGTGCCGGGTGCAGGCTTTGTTATTTGACGCCCAGAGGGCAGCTTGCGTGTCGAGTTTTGTTGTTCCTTGAAGCACTATGAAAGTCAAGGAGGTTAGATATCTAAGCTCCTTGACGCTATAGCGCTTTCTAGTAGAGAAATGAGGAACTTTGTGTTGGTGGAAAATCCCGAGATTAATTTTGCCATTATGAACACGGCCTATTGAATTCAAATGGATCCTTTAACATGCCAACATCGTATGACATGCGTGTCGTGATTTTTGCCACCTTTCAAAAATCACTTACCACGGCCAGGAGCGAACCAGCAAGTTTGGGGTTAGTAATCCGACACGATAACCACTCACCCACCGTGGCAAGCACGGGATTAATAAGGGTAGACATAGATGCTTAGATCTGCGTAGAAATGATTTGATTTGTATTATTGTCGTAGTGTGTGTATTTGTAATTCAGGTGAAGATTGGAATGAAGACGGCCGTGGCCTTGAGTTAGGAACCATCCCGGCATTTGCCTGGAGTAAATGTGCGAAACCACGTAAAACCATTATTCCAGGATGGTTGAGGAGGGAATAGACCCCACTTATTCTCATTTTTGCCTCACGAGGCAGAGTGTACCCTATTCCGGCCCCCAGACCAGAGCCGAGTATCGAACCAGGACCTCCCAGGCGACAGCCAAGAATGCTAACCACTAGTAATAGTGTGTGTAACTATAAGGCGCGTTCAAAAAGTAACGAGCCCGAGGCTGGAATGCGCAAACCGGTGACTACATCGGCTAATCGTGGCGTGTGTAACGAGGTGTGGTTCCGACCAGAGCGTGGAAGACAGCCCGTCGCTAGATGGCTCGCGTGCACGTCACGTGACGATACAAAGCGAGCAGCAGCATGCATCAATCGTCCAACGCTGTCAGTCGCATTGCAAACAGTGACATGGAGGCGTCAACCGAAGAGCAAAGAGGTGTTGTTCGGTTTCTGACAGCGGAAGGAGTAGTGGGAACGGACATTCATCGCCGAATGTCACAAGTGTACGGCGAACACTGCATGTCCCTTGCAAGGGTCAAGGCTTGGCACAAGTGCTTCAGGGAAGGACGGGTGTCGTTAGCCGATGATGCCCGGTCTGGGGCACCCCCTTGCATTACCGATGACAACGTCCAGCTGGTTGATTCACTCATTACCCAGGACCGCCGAGTGACAGTGAACGCCATAGCCACCGTGGTCGCTCCACGACAATGCACGACCTCATAAGGCCAACACAGTCGCGGCACTCCTGCAGAAATTCAACTGGGAGGTTCTTGGCCACCCTCCATACAGTCCAGACCACTCTCCCTGTGATTACGCCATGTTTGGTCCCCTGAAAAGGGCTCTGCGGGGCCAACGATTCACCTCGGACGCCGACGTCCAGCTGTACGTGCGGAACTGGTTCACTTCGCAGCCCAGGGAATTTTATGAGACAGCCATTCACTGCCTCGTGTCACAGTGGGACAAGTGCCTCAACAGCCAGGGCCAATACTTCTAACATACAGGTACTGGTTTTTGTAATTATGCCTCCGGCTCGTTACTTTTTGAACGCACCTTATATAATCATTAGGATCTACAGTGAGGGAGGGCCCTCTCTATAGAACGGAGCAGAGGCCGTGCCGCGTGCAGGACGCAATGAGTCACCGCGATATGTATAGCATGTACCGACTACAACAGCGGGTCAGGAAGCCCTGGATGCTGTCATAGCATTTATTACATAAGCAGCTGACAAGATACCTTAGTTGTGGTAATTAAGATTTGTGGTGAGGTACTGTCGCCTATCTCGTATCCCGTGAACATGGTAGGTATAGAACAAAACATGGAATTTTCCGAGTGAAAACTTATCTCCTCAAGAAGAAGTCTTCCAGTATATGCGTTCGTAAGTTTCAGCACCATGCGATTTTTATTATTTGTGGGGGAACCTCAAACAAAAGGCATACCGAAACAATCCGTGTACTCTGGAGGCTCTCGAGAACGAAATAACTGCACTGATACGAAATATCAGTGAGATGAATTACAGCGAGTGTACCAAACCTTCCTACGTCTGTGCAACGTATGCTTAGAAAATGAAGGACAGCTTTGAAATTCATGTAAGTAATTATATTTATTAAATACGTTAAAAAGTGTAAATTTGTTATTCTTAGTGTATTTTTCCAGGGGTTTTCCACACTCCCTCCAGGAAAATGCTGGGAAAATACTTTATCATCACGTCCTTGGCCACGTGCCCTATCCCTGTCCCCAATTCAGCTACACACATGGATATATTAATCACAGAAATGCGGGTCATGAGACAAATTTAACAAATACCCAAGTACACGGAACTGATTACCCAAGCCCCGAAAATGCATTAACAACATCCTCGTATATTCAGGGACAATTTTCCTCTGCAAGGTTTATCTTCAAATCTTCCTTTGGAATCACATTTTTGTTATATTTCCATACAAAATACAATGTTACAGTATGCATTAAGCATACTGTAGGTGTTTTATATACGTGGGAAGAATATACCATTGTTTTCTGTGCAATATATTTTACCCGTCAGAACATAAGATCCTTAGAATGGAAATAAAGCGAGGTTAGCCGAATACCGAATTTTTCTGACTGTAAGGCACTGCGGACCATAATAAAATTTAAGGGAGAAAACCATTTACTTAAAGTACCTACACTACAGTGAGGTACATTGAACCATGGATATGTTTATAAGATCTAGATCTAGATGATGAACACTTGTTGCCTTGATAACCATATGGGAGGCCTAGATGACCTTTACACTTCAGATTTAAAATGACGAATACTTGTTGCTTTGGTAAACATAGAGGAGGTCTAGATAACCTTTAGACCCACACTTCAGATTTAAATGATGAATACGTGTTGCTTGGTAAACATATTGGAGGTCTAGATGACCTTTACACTTCAGATTTAAATGATAAATACTTGTTGCTTGGTAAACATATTGGAGGTCTAGATGACCTTTACACTTCAGATTTAAATGATAAATACGTGTTGCCTTGGTAAATATATAGGAAGTCTAGATGACCTTTACACTTGAGATTTAAATGTTAAATACTTGTTGCTTGGTAAACATATTGGAGGTCTAGATGACCTTTACACTTCAGATTTAAATGATACTGTACTTGTTGCTTGGTAAACATATTGGAGGTCTAGATGACCTTTACACTTCAGATTTAAATGATAAATACTTGTTGACTTGGTAAATATATAGGAAGTCTAGATGACCTTTACACTTCAGATTTAAATGATGAATACTTGTTGCTTTGGTGCCATATAGGAGGTCTAGATGACCTTTACACTCCAGATTTATATGATGAATACTTGTTGCTTTGGTAACCATATGAATACTTGTTGCCTTGGTAACCATATAGGAGGTCTAAATGGCCTTTACACTTCAGATCTAGATGATTAATACTTGTTGGCTTGGTAAACAAATAGGAGGTCTAGATGACCTTTACACTTCAAGGCCTTATCCATGTTAATATAATTTCACTGTATTTTCAAACAACAAAACCTCTTCTGTGCAACTGACATTGTTTACGGTAACCTGCAACCCTTGTAACTTGCGACTGATTACAAACTCTGACGCTAGAATATTCGATCGTCTTTATTCCTTCCTCGCATTGTTATAGACGTACTTGCATCATTTACCACGGTGGGTGAGTGGTTATCGTGTCGGACTACCAACCCCAAGCTTGCAGGCTCGCTCCTGGCCGGGGTAAGTGATTTTTGAAAGGCGACAAAAATCACGGCATACACGGCATATTGATGGCATGTTAAAGAACCCATTTCAAATCAGTAGGCCGTGTTCATAATGGCAAAAATAATCTCGGGATTTTCCGCTAAAGCAAGTTCCTCATTCCTCTACTAGAAAGCGCTATAGTGTCAAGGAGCCTACTATAGATATCTAACCTCCTTGACTTTCATGGCGTTTCAAGGAACGACAAATCTCGACATGCAAGCTGCCCTCTGGGCATCAAATAACAAAGCTTCCACCCGGCACCCGTGGCCATACATTATTATTATTATAATTATTATTATTATTATTAGTCTACCGTAGTAGCCAACAGTTCGGTTTAAGTGAAGTACTTTGACAGTATGGCAACAATAAACTCAGCATGCAGTTTGTTTATCAGCGTTTGCATGTGGAATTGCTGCAAGATGGATACAAGAGAAAAGTTCTGACCTGGTACGATGAGCAGGCGGGCGGGGAAGAGGTTGCGAGCCGTTTTGTTAGGAGAATGTTTCGAGCATTGGTGTAACAAATCACGTATACTCAGTGTCTAAATACGATCGATCTTCGGACCATAAGACGTAGTCGTATGTTTTGCAGCAAAATTAGAGTGTCTGTTGTCGCTTATTTTAGGGGCTGCGACATCGTGGTCATATAGCCCCGTGTATTTGAGTGTGTGTGTTCGATTCCATAAGACGCAGCCGTATTTTTTGAAACAAATGTGCGTCTTATGGTCCGAAAAAACATTTCTAGTGGTACAATGGATTGTTATAATTCGAATAGGCCTACCAAAGAGAATGCGAATTCCTCAATTTCCTTAACATCCAAAATAACCATTATAAATTATTTTACAGAATACATCAATAAATTGACTGTATGTAAACATTGTTTTCAATAGGTCAACACGTAAGTAAACGGGAGCTGAATTATCTTGGGTGGTTAGTTTTATATTAATAACCCTAAAATGTTGTACAGTGCCAATTTTTGATGTGTCATTTGTGAACTATTTTAGTTATTGTGGTGTTGGGGTAACACGTTTACCTCTTACATGCAAGCTTCCCGGTTCGATTACTAGCACCTACAATGATTTCCGAACTGACGCTGTGTTGGAACGGAGTGCATTTAGCATCGTGAGGACAATTGAGTAGGTGTCCGATACGAGAGGTAGCGAGCCTGGTCAAGAACGGCGACGTCGCATGAATACGGGTCACCTCGCAATCTGTAGGTCATATGTCTGAGCAGCGGTCGCTTGGTGGACCAGGGCCCTCAATGGGCTGCAGTTCCACATGACTGAGCTACTCATATCTGCATGCACTGTAATGGAAACTTACTCAGTCCCTCCGTCTGGCGCCGAGCATGTGATAAGGCGTCTAGTCCTCTGGCCGTGACTCAACAACTGAGATTAGCATAGGCTATGAGCCTCATACCACAAACACACCTATTACAGTATGTAGCATAATAGTATTGTTAAGGATTATGAAAGGTAGACATGAACAGGGGTGTTCAAATGAAAAGGTACGAAACGATACTGTGGGTATAATTTATTCGTTATTCAAAAGTAATCACCACAGGCCTGTGTACAGGTGTCCCATTGCTTCACTATCCGCAGGATTCCCTGTTCCCAGAAGTCTTGTGGTTGTGACAGGTGCCAATCCTGTACGGTGTTCGTCACCCGATTGGAAACGTCTTCCCTTGAGATGTTTTTTTAACGGACCAAACTTAGGTACTCACATTTATCTTTGGATATGCCTTCAATGTTCAGTTGTAGGACACGAGCACAAGGCGCAATGCATTTTGAGTTCTGTGTGCTTTGGCTCTTAAGAACCTTTTGGAAAATGTTGTAGATCATAAAAACCGGGAGAGATACGAGATCTAGTTCGGTTACCGCTTGTGTAGACTTTTTGCCGTCCTGCCCTTGCAGCCATTGCTTAGGGAGGTTGTCTACACTTCGTACCCCAGTACTGAGTAATCCTCCACCCTTGCGCCTGAAATCCAGGAATCCTATTTGGAGTGATGACATTATTAAACAGCCAGAGCCTTACAACATCAGCAAAATCTGGAAGGAAAGATGGAGAGATTTTTCTTCACCTCACCAAATCCACTTATATGATCCTTCCCAGCATATCCCAGGAATTGATCTACCAAGAGCTACGTGGTGCCAACTAAATCGTGCTCGAACTGGTCATGGAAGGTGCAAGGCAATGCTACAAAAATGGGGTTGGCTAGAATCACCAGCTTGTGACTGCGGAGCTTAAAACAAGACCATGTACCACATCATTCGGGAATGCCCACAGCGTAGCTTCGCAGGCGAATGGGAAGAGTTCATGAAAGCATCAGCTCCAGCGCTTTCCTGGTTGAAGAGCCTTGATGTTCATTTTTGATTGTTATGTACATATTTGTATATATATATATATATATACATATATATAGATCATTTTTACCATACGAAAATATATATATAACGGACCAAACAGATGGAAGTCGCAGGGTGACAAGTCCGGACTATAGGGCGGATCGTCAAGTTGATCCCACTTGAAAGTGGCCAATACACCTTGTGTGACGTTGAGACGTGTGGACGAGCGTTATCATGGAGCAGAATCACTTCCCTAATGAGCAGTCCAGGCCGTTTGTTCTTGATGGGCTTGCGTAGGCTACGGAGTGTCACACAATACACGTCACTGTTAATGGTTCGTCTCAAGGGAAAACGTTTTCAATCGGAGACGAACTAAAGGACACCGTACAGGATTGGCACCTGTCACATCCACAAGACCTCTGGGAACAGGGAATCCTGCGGCTAGTGAAGCAATGGAACACCTGTGCACAGACTGTGGTGATTACTTTTGAATGACGAATAAATTATACCCACAGTATCGTTTCGTACCTTCTCATTTCGACACCCCATATTAATGTAATGACTCACACAAGCACCGGGTAGCTGCCATTCATAATACAAGATTTAAATCGATACACCGAAATGAGCTATCGTGAGTGTGATTTTTGGGAGATTTTTCACCCTCTCATCAGGAAAAGACTGGAAATATGCATTCTCTTCAGTTCCGAAATTCTAGATCTTAATCATTTCAGTTACACGCATAACAATCACCAGCACCATCACACAAATGACCACACTACACCGTTATTTTGCATTTCAAGATTTGATTGCCAGCGGTCGAGATGGGTACTATTCTTTGTTTACATGTGTTACGCTGCCTGCCTGCATGGTTGACAGGTACAGTTGCGTGAGTAGGATATGACTCAGCTCCAGTATCCTCAATCATCGTTGAACATCAGAATATTCATTCAGTTTTGAAGCAGATCACATCTGTGTGCGAGCCTACGCTATGTAAGTGCACCAACAAGCCTTGACTTACACTCAGCCGCCACGTACTGTAAAAGAAAAATAGCCATTCGCATAACGCGTCACCAAAAGAAGGCGTAGCCTAGAACAATTTTCATATCCTCGATTTCTCAAAAAGTACTTATCCGGTTTGGGAAATAATCACACCGTTGAAATTGTCTCAGTGAAATCTGTTACCCTGTACGCAAAAATCTGTATAGTTCCATTAAAAATTAAAAATAAAAGTTAGTACCAGGGAATGGAATGAATGAAGCCCCCATCTAGCGGCGAGGATATGAACTGTGCCGGCTGCCGAAGCCTGTCGCACTCCCCTGAGGCAATGATTAAATGAATGACAGATGAAATGAAATGATAGTGGAGAGTGTTGCTGGAATGAAATTGTGACAGGGAAAACCGGAGTACCGGGAGAAAATCCTGTCTGCCTCCGATTTGTCCAGCACAAATCGCATATGGAGTGACAGGGATTTGAACAAAAACCCAGCCGTGAGAGGCCGGCGTGTTGCCGGCTAAGCCATGGAGGCTACAATGAAAGGAATAAATTGTATAAATTAGTTTAAGAGCCCTTTTGCACCATTCACAAAAGTGAAAACAGAATATTGATATATTTAACAGTTTATAAGATATTGGCGAGGGACATCTATGGCGACTGACTAACCCTGTATATATACAGTATATAGGGGCTGCGACATCGTGGTCATTTAGCCCCGTGTATCTGTGTGTGTGTTCGGGGGGGGGGGGATTTCAGTGATAACCTGTGTTATTGTTCAGGCTGTACTAGTGTGATTATTTGGAAATTGGGGATAGGATTGGGAAGGAGGCTGGTGTAGCCTTAAGTTAGGAACCACGCCAGCAGTCACCTGGAGTAGAAGTGGGGAAACCATGGAAAGCCACTTCCAGAATGGCTGAGGTGGGAATTGAACTCACTTTTTCTCTGTTTTGTCTCACGTGTACCCCGTTCCAGACCTCACACCAGAATTAAAATGTATTGGTAAAACTGGGAAACGATCCTGGACCTCCGAGACAACAGCCACGAACGCTAGCCGCTACACCACGAGGGGATCGATAAATTAATCTCGTCAATTGGAAGGCTACCAGCATGGTGTCACCTTGCCTTCAAAGGCCAGAGCAACTTTTGAACACCAACGGCGAAGAGATGAATCCAAGAAGCGACATGCTAGGAAGGAACGATAAAACTTCAAAAGAATCACTCCTCAACAACTTGCGGGTAACATCGATTTGTGCCATTACTGTGGAAGAATCTGTCTTTCCAGGTTTGGCCTTCACAACCATCCACGAAACCACCACCATAATCAGTGATGTCCACGGAAGGCTATCATACTCGTTAGCGAATGGTAGCCTAAGATAATTATGATGATATTATGTGCTCGTATCCAATGGAAGTTTAATATATTGATTAATACAAGGAGTATTTAAGGATTAAAGCACGTAATAGTTAAGCTCCTAAGCAGCCAAAAACATGTATGGCATATAAAGATCAAAATGCCTTGAAAATTCCTAATAAATAACAAGTACATTTGCATGAAGTATGAAGGTAATTCATTGATCTATGTCTAACCCTCATTAGTCCCGTTTCCAACGCGGTCGGGGAAGAGATACGATGATTATTTATTTATTTACTCGTATTTGTGTGGGGTTTGAAGCCAATTTTCAGTGTTGCCTAAGTAAACAGAAGTTTGGTGCTTTTCAATCGGTCAACACGAATGTACCCAAAAAGAGCTGGGTTATGCCCTAATCCTGAAATAAATTACATGACATTAACAAATACACTGGATGGCCCGTTTCGATCGTCAAGCGATCATCATCAGATCCATTACACTTAGGCTATAACATCTACGTTTGAGAATACAGGTGAAAAATATTTACAATATGTACTAGTTGCAATATTGGTAATGGAACTGTCGGTGTATGCTAAATGTAGCAGGCCTATATCTGATGTTAGGTGAAATGCTAAAATGGTGATAGAAATCCGGAGTTTGTCTGTTTGGGGTGACTATATGGTTGTAAAAAAGTCAACTATGGTTATACTGTAATATACAGGCTACTACTTATCTAGTTGTCTTCCTGGCTGGAGCTTCGAGCAGTTTCGTGTTCACTATTGCGCCAGTTGTGGTCGACTGAACCGGGGTGTTAGCTGGACGAATCTGGTTTCAGGATTATGGCATAACCCAGCTCTTTTTGGGTACATTCGTGTTGACCGACTGAAAAGCACCAAACTTTTGTTTACTCGTAGTTATTAATGTTGTTATCTTATTTTACCGTTAGGATCTTCTGAGGACCTCAAACCAATTTCAATGTGTAGTCCTTTGTTGTTCTTTCTCCTCCCTACAGTGCTCCTTCATCTTTTCGCTGTGTGTCTTCTTTCTCTCTTCCGACCATTTTTAGCCTGTTTTCTTACATTGCCTTCCTTGGAGTCCTTCCATTCCCAATATCTTTTTTTTTTTAAATTTCTCCATCTAGTGCAGTGGTTCCTAACCTTTGCCAGCTGACGCCCCCTTTTCAGATACGGGTAGTCATCGCGCCCCCCTCCCCTCCACTCGTCGCTTCTATAACCTCTTCGATAAACTGACGCGGAGGATATAGACCTAACCTAATAACACTACATAATGGAATAATTATTTCTGAAAGGATAATATGAAGTACGCGCTTTATATCTATTAAATACTAACAAGGAACACACTCTTACAATAAATCCTTAAATTAGTCATCAAATGTCAGTGGAGGGTTGACAGTGTTTTCTCTTGGTAAGATTCGGTATGTTTGGTTTGATATTTGACAGAGCACAGTGGAGATCACTTGCAACATAAAGCCGACGGCGCGGCGCTGCTTTGTTTCTATGACACTCAGCGTTGAAAATCCTGACTGGCATAAATATGTCGTTGAAAATGGGACAATGACACGCAATGCAACTTTGGCTATTACACTGCAAGACAGTTTACCCAAAAGTCCTGATATTTTGGAATCATAATTCACACTTCAAATCTATGGCGCTTCTTCTTGAAGTTGTTCTGGCAGTGCTTCAATCTCAATGGCAAACGGATTTCTTCTTAACATCCAGAACCATTCATCCGACGAGATATCAGGAAAGTAGAAGTTGAATTCTTGTGCCAGGGAATCCAAATGTAACTGAATTTGCACATTAAGTTTATTACGATCACGTTCATTTTCCGGCAAAATTTCATTAAGGCGGTGCAAGGATGAGAAGTTGAACTGAAGCCGGCGTTTCGGCAAATGTATTTTTTTCAGGAAAGCTCTGATGGCATCATAAGCAAGAATACCGACAGTAGTGGCTACGGTGGCTAAAGCGCAGTGTTAGGTCATGGGGCCAAGCTCTCTGCTGACTCGGTAGACGCGTGGGTTCGAGCCCCACCGTTGACCGTCCTTGAAATGGTTTTCCGTAGTTTCCCCATTTTCAACACCAAGCAAATGCTGGGACGGTACCTTCTGACAGGCCACGGCCGCTTCCTTCCATTGGGCCGATAACCTAGATGTTAGGCCCCTTAAAACAACAATTATCATCAATTTATCACTTCCTTCCACATCCTTGCCCAGTTTCATTCGCCTTCATCCATTCCATCTCTCATCCCGACGCGCAGGTCGCCCACGGGCGTCGACTAGAAAGACCTGCACTCGGCCTCTCAGGAGGTCACACGAAAAAAAAAGCAAGAATAATATTGGAGGTTTTGCCTTGGAGCTTTAAGTTCAAACTGTTCAAAGCTTCAAAGGAATCGCAAAGATAAGCCAATCAGACG
Organism: Meconema thalassinum; assembly: GCA_946902985.2. Taxonomy (NCBI): domain Eukaryota; kingdom Metazoa; phylum Arthropoda; class Insecta; order Orthoptera; family Tettigoniidae; genus Meconema; species Meconema thalassinum. The sequence goes on from OX336391.1 coordinate 209,103,450, forward strand.
TTAAAATTGGTATTGATTTTGCTCCTTACAACACAGCAACCTCCAACCTCGCGGCTCCGCCGAGGTTTGTGCCGACAGTTGGCAATTACCAGTGATTTTGAACGATTGACTTGGCGCTAGAATCACATGGAGATATTCGAAAAATGTTTATCATAAAAAATTGTAATATTTGAGTTTAAAAGAATTAATTCGGAAATCACTTCACGCCCCCCTTGATAAAGCCCCACGCCCCCGATGTTGGGAACCCCTGATCTCGTGCATCTTCTTCTCTTACATTGTTTCTTTCTAAATCTATCTTTACTTCTTGAAACTAGGCTGTTGTCGATTTCTTTTTCCAAAGATATTTAAAAATCTGTTTGGTTAACCCACTATCATTCATTCTATATAAATGTCCGAAAAATAACAATCGCCTCTTCTTTATTGTCTCCGTTCTGTTTTCGATGTTCCGATATATTTCTTCGTTACTTCTTAATTTTCAAAACTCTGTAGTTCTTAATGGACCGAGAATTTTGCGTATCATTTTGTTTTATTTATTTATGTATTAATTTATTTATTTACTTACAGTATTTATTTATTAATTCAATTATGTATTTATTTGTTCGTTTATTTATTTATTTTATTTATTATTATTATTATTACATCATTTTTGCCCTTATGGACGGTGTATGAACTTAAATATCTCATGATGTCACAATTTTCACTTCTTCTCTTCCCAAAATCTCTTCATCCTTTGACTGTGTTCCTGTTTCCTTTGTTCCGTCCACAATGTTCCTATCTTCTTCCTTTCACTTACTAAAAATTTGGCGTTCTTAATTTTGTTTCTGAATTTTTCTCTTTCTTCTATCATTTGCTTGTTGATCCCTAATTGCTTTAAGTCGTCTTCTATTTCATGATACCAATTTGTTTTCCTTTTTGAACTGTTTACTACATCAAAGATTTTCTTTGTAAGTCGTTTATTGTTCATTCTCTGTATGTGCCCGTAGAAAGTTAGTCTGCGTTTTCTAATGATATCTGTGAGTCTATCTGTGTGTTCATATAGCTCTTTGGTAGGTCTTTTCATCCATATCCCATCTCTGTGTACTGCTCCAAATATTTTTCTCAGAATTTTACGTTCAATTTTTTCTGTTTCTATGATGCCAGATGCTCCAATTGTGGTCGTTTCTGACGCATACAATGCTTCTGGTGATACAACTGTTTTGTAGTGTCTAAGTTTGGCCTGTCTTGATATGCTTTTCTTATTATAATGTGACCATGTAAGTTTGTATGCTTTCTGGAGTTTTTCCGTTCGTTCTATGTTAGACTATTTATTTATATTTATTTATTTACGGTACGGTATGTACTTATGTTGTTTGTTAGTTTATTTCTTTGTTTTATTTATTTATTTATTTATGACGCAATTAGCACTTGCCCCATTTGTACAATCTGAAAGTTATCAGTTCAACGGCCAAGAGATAAAACTTCTTGTAAAGTCAACTGAGGAGTGGCTGTAATTTATTTAATAGGCTTGTGATGAAGTCCAATCTGATAATGAAATGAATGGGTTGGGTGAGATATGACTACCAGTCTGCCCTTGAATTGCTCACGTTACGATATTGTAAAGCTTAATCTCAGTGTAACTATTAGCCAGTAAACTGTTCACAGAAATGTTTATCAGGAGTTCAATTGCTTCTTCAGAAAACAACTAACCCGTATAAATAATATCGTATGGCCTCGGGTGCCGGGTGCAAGCTTTGTTAATTGACACCCAGAGGGCAGCTTGCATGTCGAATTTCGTCGTTCCTATGAAAGTCAAGGAAGTTAGACATCTAAGCTCCTTGACAATACAGCGCTTTCTAGTAGTGAATGGAGGAACTTTGTGTTGGCGGAAAATCCCGAGATTAATTTCGCCATTGAACACGGCCTACTGAATTCAAATGGGTTATTTAACATGCCAACAACGTATGACATCCATGTCGTGATTTTTGTCGCCTTTCAAAAATCACTTACCACGGCCAGGGGCGAACCTGCAAGCTTGAGGTTGGTAATCCGACACGTTAACCACTCACCCACCGTGACAAGCACCCGTATGAAATCGCATATTTCTTCTGGTTAGGTTAAGTAAAAATTAGAGTGCCGTATCACCTCCAGGGACGTAGTCGACATGAAATAGAACCCTTGATTTAGTCAAGGGATCACTAACCAGGCATCACGAGCCGGAGTTTGCGTGTGGTAGGGTGGTCAGTTCCTTTCTACTCTTCCTCCTGCCATAGCATCCGGCAGGTTCCCATTTTGCATCACGAGGCTGGGAGATCCCGTACCAGACCATACCAAGACTTTTCAATTCTTGGCAGAGCCGGGGATCGAACCCGGTAACTCGGGGGTGACAGCCAACAATGCTAGCCACTGCATCACGAGGTGGTCTAGGTTAAATTAGAGGTAGAAACAAAGGTCCTTTGGTATTTATATGCTGTGTGACAAATGGGTTATATTGAGACATATTTTAGCATTTTTAAGTTTTACCCCAAATTAAGGCCATTCTTAAGCATTTTTTGACGTTTTAAAAATTACTGTACATTTTGTGTACCGGTAGGTTTTTTTTCCTCAGAGATTTCTTTTACTTGACAAATTACAATTAAACCAAATTAAATGATTGCCGTTTGCTCTCTTGTGAAGTCGATAGAAGCTTTTCGAAATACAAGGCTTTGTTATGTGATCATAGGCAATGATTCACATTGCAAAATTTGCATTAGATAGTAACTGCATAGCACAGTTTCGTCGAACGACGGAGTCCCGGTGGCTTGTAATGGGAGCGGCATGCGATTTATCTTCCACCCTCTTACTAGTGTTTCTCGCTCGGAAGGGGGTGGTTTTATGAGGAAAATGGGATTTAAACGGAAGTTGTCTCGAAAGTTGACTTCGAGACAAATCCTCACAGCTAAGCTATTGATACGTGCTACCCCTAGTAGCAAGTTCGTTAATTGGATTACAGTTGGTAAAAACACAACACAAATGATCCTTTAAAGAAATATTAGCTTTATTGCAGGTCTAGAAATTTACACCACACAATACGCACAGAGACCATTAGTAATCTCGCTCTGGTTTCCTCTTGTAGAGAACAATCACCATTTCACTTTGTCATACAGTTAATCCTCCACTAATTAGGACCCGTGTCCTCACTGAAATACCTGCACACTTCTTTGAGTACACAAACTACAGTTACTAATTACGAGAGTCTGCTACACACTGCTCTGCAGGCTCGGAAACAATCTCACTGCGTTTCGTAATCCACACGGCACTTCGCCTCAATACTCTGTCGCACTAAGTGAAACACACTCGCTCGGTAAACACAGTCCATCCCTCGCTGGCCAGGTCGCTTTATATAGCGAGTCTGGTGACTCAATGGATGTTTCCAGAGTATACCAGTTTCACAGCTACTCTCAGACCTTCTCGAGAATTCCCATACAAGGCGGGCCACGAACTTTCTGCATCATGTCTTTGTTCTTGTAGCCCCGTTGCGTAAGGTGCTGGTAACACACAGGCAGGGATAGCCTGGGGCGGGCTGAGTCACACGCGAGGGAATGAAGCAAATGCGCAGCCGTAACACTATCAATTGGTGTCGCGAAAAAAGCGCACTGCGAGAAAAGCGCACTGCGAAGAAAGCGCACAGTCAACCCTTTTGGAGTTACAGAAGGAATCCCGCCCCTATCTTCTTAGAAATAAGGAGTGTTACACAGAAAATAAAAGTTGAATTAATTAGTTTCTGATTCCCATCACACTTTATCCAGGCTGTGGACTGGCTAAATGATTAATTACTAAATATTTTTAATCATTTAGGCGTGTTTAAAATCAGCTTGAGTATAGCTTCGTCAATGTTAACTTTTTAAATATATTTACAGTTTTAAAGTATACTTAGGCTTGCTTTAAATCAGCATGAATGTAGTTTCGTCAATATTAACTGTTTACTATTTACATTCTTTTCGGGTCTTGCTTTTCTTCTAGAAAGAAGGTCTAGCCAAGTTTTTGTAGATATGAAACTGTCTTTAAACACGCTGTGATGTCACCATTTTCTTCATACTTCTTCACAGTTCTTTCCAGTTTCTTATCCAACTCGATGTAAGTTTTCTTCCTCTTTTTCCCAGCTAAATTCAGTTCTATCCTCATGTACATACAAGAAGATTCCTCCGCTTCACTCTTGAAACAAAGTATGACATCTCTGATTTTGGGGTTGGGTCGTCCAAGAAGATTGTTGATTTTGTTGTGCCAACCTTCCACCGCGTTCGTAGTCCTGTGTCGCCTAGCATAGCAATTCCACAATTCAATAGGAATTTCGTCATTATGCAGCCACTGTTCGACGAAGTAGTCGAAGAAGCGAGTTAATTTCGGGTTTTCAAGAGCCTGTGAGTGAATTTCGACCCAGCCATCTTGGACATCTTCAGTTTTCAAGAAGGCTAATGCAGCACACATTTGAGTGGACAGTCTGATTTCTTCATTTTCTCTATATTCACATGTCAGTCCAATTTCTTGTATTTTTCTCCACAGACATTTTTTCAAATGAAAGTAGCACCCATGGATTTCAACTGATGGCAGAACTTCTCTAATTGCAGCTATTGCACTCGCCTCAAAATCAACGTGGATGTGTCTTGGATTCCATTCTGGGACTGCTTGCAGTACATGACGAAAAAACGAACGTATGTAGTTTTCTTCTTGTTTGGAAGTAGGCCAAACACAACTGGATAAACGTTAGTTTCTGTGTCGGAGCTTCCATAATCAGCATGGATGGTGTAAATTTGACCGAACTGTTTACTACAACTTTTAAACGTTCCATCCATGAAAAAGCCTTGTAGGTTCCTCAAGCACTCTTTTCCTTTTTCTGAACAAAAAATGATCATCCGTTCCTCTGAGCCTTCGTCCACTAACATAAATTTTGATCCGTCGTTCATCTGAAGCAATTCTTCGTCTAAAATTACTTCTTCTCTAGTCTTAGGCTCCTTTTGGGTTCCACGCGCACTTTTTCTCTGTATGTACATACTTCTTTTTGTGGTGAGTTGTTGCGGCATTTCTGTTACAAAATTGTAGCCCTTGTTGTGGAGTTCTCCCAGTTCTTCTCTGTAGATGTTTGAAATGGACGTGTCTTCTTCACGGGCTCTCTTCTTTGCAACGTTGATGCTCTTCATAACTTCCAATCTGGCTGTGTCCGGTGCTGCACATGAGTGATCAGTAACTTCTAAAACTTCGCCATTTTTACTTTTTAACATTCCACGGCACCTACTTGACCTTTCCTTCTGACATCGCCAAACTATTAACCCATCTATATTCTTCCTAAACTCCCTATATGCGTATCCGTTATAATGTGCTGCAGGCTTACCCTTGTTAGTAGTTAAGACTTCCATAATATAACTAAACCATGTATAAATACTTAAAAGAAAGAAAACGTTCAAAACACTAGGTATACTAGTAAAATAACTTTAACACAAGTAAGTTTAAAACACTAAAACAGATTATTGCTGCTTACGAAGTGACTTGAAGGACCATCAGAACAGGAATGACAAAGAAGGGGTCGGTGAGGTGGGGCGGCTGCTCGGGAGGAATGAACCTGAGCTATTGTATTGCGTGATGACTCACCTCCAACCAGCTCCAAGTATTCATTTCCTGGTAACGTAACCCCTACCCTAAACTGTCACATTGGCCCTTGTGCGCTTTCTTCGCAAATACCTGTATGTGCGCTTTATTCGCTGTGCGCTTCTCACACAGATTCTATCAATTACTGTAATTTGAAAGGTATTTTCGAATTATTAATCGATTAACTGAACTTCGCTTATTGCCAGCTCTATTCGTTAAACCCCAAGTGGCGTAAATGTCGAAGACTTGCACCAGCCTAGTGTTTGATGTTGTTGTTGGCCTTAAGTTAGGTACCACCCCGGCATTTGCCTCGAGTAGAAGTGGGAAACAACGGAAAATCACTTATTATTTATTGGCACGTTAAAGATCCCCTTCGGGGCAAAATTATGGCACCCCGACGTCGCTAAAAGCCACAGTAGTGAAAGGGGACGTAAAACCAATATGCATGTCTATCTCTTATTATTCCCGTTTTTAACGGGGTCGGGGAAGAGATGCGATGAAAATCTATGTGGTTGATAGTTTTTACGGATTGACAGCAAAGTGGAATGCATAAGGCAAGCTCCACAATTGCAATGAGGAGCTACGAGTCCAAAATCGGTCAAGGTGGCCATCCACGATATGGCTTCCCCCGTTTTCTTTCCCACACCCCTCCCACACAAATGCCGGGATGAAACTTTTTTCAAGTCCCGGAACATTTACCCCAATCCTAGACAATAATAATAACAAGGGGGCCTGTGCGAGAAATCTCGCATGTGCATAAACCACCCGCCCTGCTCTAATGTTATGCGGGCTGGATGCGATACAGTTCTGTCACGTGCGACCATCTTGTTTATTAAACGCACGTTTTAACAAATAAATATCCCCACACGCTCAGAGATCGTGTAGTTTCAAGAAAATAGGTTAATATGGACATTGACTTGGTGTACAGTGCCAAGGTTACTCATTAAGATGGTGAATTGAAATCCGTAAGCAAATAGGAGGCCATGACTCCTAGTTAATGTAGTGCGAATAGGAGATCACGACTCCTAGTTAATGTAGTGCAAATAGGAGGCCATGACTCCTAGTTAATGTAGTGCGAATAGGAGATCACGACTCCTAGTTAATGTAGTGCAAATAGGAGGCCATGACTCCCAGTTAATGTAGGGCAAATAGGACGCCATGACTCCTGGTTAATGTAGTGCGAATAGATCACGACTCCTAGTTAATGTAGTGAAAATAGGAGGTCATGACTCCTAGTTAATGTAGGGCAAATAGGAGGCCATGACTCCTAGTTAATGTAGTGCGAATAGGAGATCACGACTCCTAGTTAATGTAGTGAAAATAGGAGACCATGACTCCTAGTTAATGTAGTGCGAATGGGAAATCACGACTCCTAGTTAATGTAGTGCAAATAGAAGGCCATGACTCCTAGTTAATGTAGTGCGAATAGGAGATTACGACTCCTAGTTAATGTAGGGCAAATAGGAGGCAATGACTCCTAGTTAATGTGGTTCGATAGGATGCCATGATTCCTAGTTAATGTAGTGCGAATAGGAGGCCATGACTCCTAGTTAATGTAGGGCAAATAGGAGGCAATGGCTCCTAGTTAATGTAGTTCGATAGGAGGCCATGACTCCTAGTTAATGTAGTGCGAATAGGAGGCCATGACTCCTAGCTAATGTAGGGCAAATAGGGGGCATGACTCCTAGTTAATGTGGTTCGATAGGAGGCCATGATTTCTAGTTATTGTAGTGCGAATAGGAGGCCATGAGTCCTAGTTAATGTAGTGCGAATAGGAGGCCATGAGTCCTAGTTAATGTAGTGCGAATAGGAGGCCATGACTCCTAGTAATGTAGTGCGAATAGTGCGCATAGGAGGCCATGACTCCTAGTTAATGTAGTGCGAGTAGGAGGCCATGACTCCTAGTTAATGTAGTGCGAATAGGAGGCCATGACTCCTAGTTAATGTAGTGCGAATAGGAGGCCATGACTCCCAGTTAATGTAGTGCGAATATGAGGCCATGACTCCTAGTTAATGTAGTGCGAATAGTGCGCATAGGAGGCCATGACTCCTAGTTAATGTAGTGCGAGTAGGAGGCCATGACTCCTAGTTAATGTAGTGCGAATAGGAGGCCATGACTCCTAGTTAATGTAGTGCGAATAGGAGGCCATGACTCCCAGTTAATGTAGTGCGAATATGAGGCCATGACTCCCAGTTAATGAAGTACGAATAGGAGGCCTTGACTCCCAGTTAATGTAGTGCGCATAGGAGGCCATGACTCCTAGTTAATGTAGTGCGAATAGGAGGCCATGACTCACAATTAATGTAGTGCACATAGGAGGCCATGACTCCTAGTTAATGTAGTGCGAATAGGAGGCCATGACTCCTAGTTAATGTAGTGCGAATAGGAAATCACGACTCCTAGTTAATGTAGTGCGCATAGGACGCCATGACTCCTAGTTAATGTAGTAAGAATCGGATGATATGACTCCTAGTTAATGTAGTGCGCATAGGAGTCCTTGACTCCTAGTTAATGTAGTGCGAATAGGAGGCCATTGTTCATTGCCCCTGAGGTGGCCTGGGCACGGTCACCAAGAGCCCGCTGATGAGCCTGACTTGGTGCACCGAGGTGAAACCCCGCAAAATACTCCGCAAAAACCTAAGATTTGCTGAGTTTTAATTACTTGACCGTGAAAGCCTTTAAGTCATCATTTTGAATATTTTATGTTTCTATTAACAATTCAATCCGTGAAAAATCACAATTGAAATCGAAAATTCATGGCAGCCTAACTATCAAAATAATATTATTTTCTTTGCTCTGTCTGAAACAAACGTTCACAAAACTGGGGAATCTGCCATCATCTGTCCTTGTTGCAGGCTGAGTATTGACCCTGCATTATTAATTATTCAAAGCAGAGCTCAATTCTGTTGCTGTCTGTAGATACATCAAGCCCAGACGGTATCGTTCCAGAAATGAGAGCGATGCCTCAGCATCAAGGAGTTAATGAAAACATGGCAAGAACACTAATGAAGCCATCGAGGAAATGTCAGGTAGAAACTGGACCAAACGAGTAACTTAATTTTATAAGAAGAAAAGACTGACGCTCTTCGCTTGTTTTTCCTTCAGTAATCGCAACCACCATCGTGTAGCCAAGTGTTCTAAATTAGGCACGCACCACGAATGGACTGGGTAGCTGCTGTTCAGAGATCAAAAGTCCGAAGCCCATCGATCAGAGCAACCATTTTCAGTGTGGTTTATCCCAGTGATTTCCAGCTTCCCTCCAGGAAAATGCCGGGATGGTATCATACTTTAGTTTAAGTTACTACTCCAACCCTAGACCTTAATACACACTGCAATAACATAGGATAACAAGAAAATACCGAACACAAGTAGACGGGGATGATCACCAAATACTCCAGATTGCTCGGTGGCTGGGATTTGTATCATTTACACTGTGTTATCGGTTGTCATATTTTTGTAGGACGAAATTTGATGGAAATTATGCGTCTCTGCGTGGGAGTAGTTTACAGGAGGCTTTAGTTGGTCGTGCCTCAAGTAAGTTGGATTTCAGAATTGTCAAGATTAGCTACAGGACACCGCTAGATATCATTGAGCCACCTCGTGGTGTAGTGACTAGCATTCTTGGCTGACACCCTGAGATCCGGTTTCGATTCCCGGCTCTGCCGAGAAATTAATTCTGGTCTGAGTGCTGAAACGGGGTACACTCAGTCTTGTGAGGCAAAACTGAGAAGAGATACCCTCCTTTCCCACCTCAGCCATCGTTTAGAATTGATTTTGCATGGTTTGCGCCCCCCCCCCCCCCCCGCCTTCCTCACCCCCTCCCTATCCCCCTCAACTTGTACTCCTGGCAAATGCTGGGAAGGTATCTAAATTAAGGCCACGTCCGTCTTCTTTGCCGATCTTTGTCTCAAATACAAATACACACACTAATACAGCCATCGCAGAAACACAGGTTATCAGACAAATTAAATATACACACCCAAGTACACCGAGGTACATGACGACGATGTCGCAAAACCCCTTGGGTGGCCTAAGTACGGTTTATGTGACACAAACGGGTTTTCGTGGTTTTTCATTTAACCATATGCGCGTATTCAATTACAGCGAACTAGAGAGATAGATGTTAGTTATTGTTGTTTAAAGGAGCGGGACTACGAGGTCATCTGCCCCAAGAGAGAGAGAGAGAGATGTGGCATTGAAATGCAGTAGAAAGAAAGTAGGTTAAGCTATATGAGGACCGTCGGAACACAAAACCAATAAATCCACTTTTGCTATATCCGTGCTGTTGTGGTCCTGGGAGGAGTATTGGGTGAATAATTATTGAAAATATGATTCTACAAATATTTTATATCGTCGTTATTGTTGTTGTTGATTCTTTAGGGGACGAAATTTCATACTTTTCAGTCGATCAACACGATTATACCCAATTGTAATGGCTGGTTCCCTAATCCTCAAAATATTACATGAGATTAATAAATACACCTGCATGACCAGTTTCGATCGTCACGCAATCATCATCAGATCTATTACACTTAGGGTAATAAATCTATGTCTACAATTATGGCTGATGGTATTTACACTTATTTAGTTGCAGTAGTTATTAAACTCGCGCAACTTGTCAAGATATCTTAGCTATATCGGGTATTTTTGTTATAATACTGATAGTGGTGAATGACCTTCAAGTTTGCTTCCTTAGTGTGATTACAGGGTCTTTCATATAAAGTAAGAACGGTGAGCGGAGGCTTTGTTATCCGCTGCTGCAGTGGCCTTGGCCGAGCTTGTGGCGCACCACGGCCCCCTGCTGTAGTATTGAAAGCGCGCGCATAGTAGATACTGTACTCGACCTTGCAATAAGCGTGCAGGTGTTCAGTCGCCAGTATTTTTGTATGTAAAACTTATTTTAAGTACGAGTCGGCTCGGCGGGTACGTGATGCATTTGTTCAGCAATTTACTGATGAAGTGCCACCTTCACTAGCACAGATTCACGTAATTGTAAATAAGTTTGACACTACTGACTCAGTGCTCAATAAAAAGCACAAAATTAAAAATCAGTAACATTACAGTGACCTCTCACCCGGAGGCCCCGGGTTCGATCCCCGGCTCCGTCAGGAATTTTAAAACTGACGTGAGGGTTGGAACGGGGTGCACTCAGCCTCGTGAGGACAATTGAGTAGCTATCTGACAGTGAGACAGCGCCCCGATCACGAATACCAAGATTAACGGCCGAGGGGACCCGACGCGCTGATCACGCGTCACCCCAATATCTGCAGGCCAAATGGCTGGGCAGCGGTCGCTTGGTCGGCCTTAGCCCGTCATGGGCTGTATAGAGCCAGGGGGTTGTTGTTTGAACATTACAGTGACAGAACTCACTCGTGGTTACCAGATACAATGCCTGTAGAACCCAGGAAGGACGACACTTCCAGCATCTTTTATAAGGTAATATTTCATACAGGATTGTACACACGCTTAAAGCAGGGGGCCGTGGCGCGCCACAAGCTCGGCCAAGGCCACCGCAGCAGCGAATAACAAAACTGCCGCTTGGCGTTCTTACTTTATATGAAAGACCCTGTATGTGATTGTTATTAAATGGTCAGGTTGGAGTGGATTGAGAATTTAGCTGATTGTTTGAGCGATGTGTGGTCCGTTCCCGTTCAGCTGCTCACACCACTGTCTGTACTAAACTGGGGGTTATTTATTAATCTCATGATTTTATTTTCAGGATTAAGGAAATACCCATCACAATTGGGTACAATCGTGTTAACCGACTGAAAAACATTAACATTTCGATTACTAAGGCAACACTGAAAAATGGCTTCCAACACGATAATGTTCATTGCGACATCATGGTCATGTACAGTACTTGGGTGTGTGTAGAAGTTGCCTGATAACCTGTGTCACCCATCTTCTATCAAGAGCCGCTCGTTATGAAATCCCACGAAGTCGCCAGTGTTAATTACATTTTGCAATGATTGCGTTGCTTGATTTATCGGTTCTTGTTCCGACGATCCTCATAATGTTCTTCACTCAACATGTTGTTTAGTTATTCAATAACATGAACAATTACCGAACATCAGCACAGCATCTGAAGAATTTGGACTCATATCATCATCATCATCATCATCATCATCATCTTCATCATCACATATATTATTTCAGTAGTATAGATCCCTCCTGCGGCGCTCACAAGCGACAGATCGTGACAAATGAGCATTCAAATGAAAGAGAATATACATTAGCAGTGACTTATTGCCCTATAATTTCATAAATATCTATAATTTCTTTAATAATTGACTTTAAAAAAATGTACGAAGTATGCGATTTGCAAACACCGATGCTGAAGGAAAATGCGCTCCATAATCTCTGTACACGGGCCGCTGTGATGCCAGTTTCATTTCATATTAACATTCTGAGGTCTTTCCTTTATCCTGAAATGTAAATAGTGTTCTATGATCATTTGGTTGAAATAAAAACATAACTTTTCTCCGTAAGTCTCTCATTATAAACCCATTGGGGAAAGTGTGGTTTATGAACGTGCGAGATTTCTCGCATGGGTCCGCTAGTTAATGTAAATAAGGCAGCATTTATGGTTTTTATTCGTCAAAATCGCGACCATGCAACTCTCAGCAACAGAGGTATTTCAGTCGAGCGGGTTCGCCATTTTAAATATCTAGCGAGTATCTTCAGTGACGGTTTACAGAAGTTACATAAAAATAGCACTCAGTGTATATAGAAAATGTCATCTTGCTTCAACAATGGCAACTTAAATCAGAGGCTCCGTTTATTTTCTTTTTCTTTTTTGCTTTTAGCGTACGGTATGGCTTTTAGTGCCGGGAGTGTCCGAGGACATGTTCGGCTCGCCAGTTTTGTAGCTGCTTCGATACGGACACCCAATGGATGAGCTACAAGTACCGTTGGGGAGAGAAGTTGGAAGGTAGCGGCTGTGGCCTATAGTTAGGGACCAACCCCTGCATTTGCCTGGAAGGAAGATGGGAAACCACAGAAGACCATCTTCAAGGTTGCCGGCGGCGGGATTCGTACCTCCTCGCCTCCCGGATGTTAGCGACTGCCAGCAGTCATGCCGTAACGACCACGGCTAACTCACCCGGTAGAAGCTCCGTTTAAGAATGGCTTCAATATTATGTCTGGTATGAAAAAGCTAGAGGCATTCGAAATGTGGATCAATCGAAAAATGCTAAAAAAATACCCTGGACCGATCAAGTTACGAACAAAGATACCCTCAGAGAACAAACAGTGATCGTCAACTTTTGTCTGCAATTAGGCTGAATGTCGAAAGACTGCCTATTTAGGTCATTTACTTAGAAGCCAAAAATACCAGTTGCTTCAACTAATATTGCAAGGCAAAAAAGATGGCCGGTCAGGATGTGGCAGAAGACAAATGTCCTGGCTCCAGAACATCAAGGAGTGGTCAGGGATTCGATCTTCAGGAGAATTGTTCCGGCTTGTGGAAGATGGAAATGCCTTTGCCATCGTGATCGCCAACGTTCAGGGGGCCGAACATGGCATTTGAAGAAGAAGAAGAAGAATAAGAAGAACGCTTTAACGACCAGTGATTATAGTTGCCTCACTTTCCTGGTTAACGTGCGGCTCGCCTTTGAAATCTAGCTGGGCGCATATGTTTACATTCCATGGCCCCTGGGGCCAAGGCTTTCCCAGCGTGAGACACAGCGTTGTCAAATTTCCACCGTAGCTGCTGAGAGCAAGCAGCGAGACTTGACAGAACTATGTGCAGATGTGCAACATTGGACACTGATACCTGTCGGAGACACAAGCTAGCCACCAGGGCGGGACTTAAGAGTCCACGTGGAGTGATAGAGGAAGCATTATATTGGTCAACAACCATCAGCTATTGGTCAGTAGCGAGCTACTGCCTTACATTTGAGTCGCCGCTCGTTAACCAGAAAAGTGAGGGAACTATACAGCTAGTAGGCTATTTCATGAGAAAAGAGTCGTATTTAACAGTCGAATGATTTGGTAGATGACACAGTAAATGTTCTTAATAAGATGCGAGGCCTCTTATGATTGACAGAGGAGAGGTGAACAGCGTTATCGACTACTATTTACACAAAAAGTTTTACTCGTGGCAACTCCTGAACTTTTTCTCCCTGTTATCACAAAACTCGAGAAGTACCGTACTTAAATTCTTATCTACTTATTACGCCATTTAGCAAATATTATTCAACTGTTGTGTAGTGTTTCTCCAACATTATGAAATACTCTGAAGGGTGTGGTTATCGTAAGAGGAGATGCACCGATGGGGGAGGATTGGTCCCAGATCAATTACCCGAGCTCTTTCAAACTGCAAAAATATTGTTGATAACATGCTCCGTTAAGGCAGGAACTGCTCACTGTACAGACTGCAAGTCAACTATGCTGTCCGCTTCATTGCGTAGCAGCTAGCATTCTTGGCAGTCACCCTGGAGGCCCGGGTTCGAATCTCGACTCTGCCGGGTTGGAACGGGATTCACTTAGCCTCGTGAGGCAAAACTGAGAAGAGGCGGGTTCGATTCCTGGATCTGCCAATAAATTTAACTAGAGGGCATATGCGAGAACTCTCGCATATGTTCAACCACCCGTCCGGCTTTACTGTTATGCGGGCTGTACGTGACACAGTTCTGCCAGGGGCTATCGTCTTGTTTATTTGCTTAAGAGCGTTTTATAAACAAATACATATATTTCCGTTGACTTCTCAAGAAATGCAAGATTTTTCCTGTACTATTGAGACGATTTGGAAGATTTTGGAATAAACGGCACCTTCTAACACCCTCTGGTCTAGGAGCTTGATTTTTGTGAAACATAGCCTACACCTTAGCGAATTATATGATTACTATCGGACCCGTTCGAGAAGTCTCGCATAATTGGTTGTGTGCCCCCATGTGTACAGACTCTCCGCTCGGCTCTAGTGCTATGCAGGCTGTACACAACATCGTTCTGCCAGGGGCTATCTGGGTTGTGTGCGCCCCATGTGTACCGACTACCCGCTGAGCTCTAGTGCTATGCGGGCTGTACGCGACACCGTTCTGCCAGGGGCTATCTGGGTTGTGTGCGCCCCATGTGTACCGACTACCCGCTGAGTTCTAGGGCTATGCGGGCTGTACGCTACACCGTTCTACCAGGGGCTATCTGGGTTGTGTGCTCCCCATGTGTACAGACTACCCGCCAGGCCCTGGTGCTATGCGGGCTGTACGTGACACAGACGTCGTCTTGTTTGTTTAAAAGCACTTTATAAACAAATAAATATATTTCCGTTGACTTATCAATAAATGCAAGATTTTTCCTGTGCTATTGAGACGATTTGGAAGAGTTTGGTACAAACTACAACTTCTAACTCCCTCTGGTTTAGGAGCTTGTGTTTTGTGGAATATACACCTTAGCGTACAGTATTTTATAATAAGATTCTGGTCTGAGGGCTGGAACCTCGTGAGGTAAAACTGAGAAGAGACGGGTTCAATTCCTACCTCAACCATCCTGGAACTGGTTTTCCGTGGTTTCCTACTTCTATTCTAGGTAAATGCCGGGATGGTAACTAACGTAAGGCCACAGCCGCTTCCAACCCAAATCCTACCTACAAATACACACATTAATACAGACATCACAGTGACACAGGTTATCAGACAAGTTCTACACACACTCAAGCACACAGTGCCACATGACCACGATGTCGCAAAGGCCCTATAGAATCAACATATACATGAAATGAATACATACATCTCATGTAAATTGTTTTAAGGATTAGGGAAGCACCCATTACAATTAGGTACAATCGTGTTGGCCGGCTAAAAAACATCAAATTTTGATTACTAAGGCAACAATGAAAAATGGCTTCCAACACGATCATCAATCAACAACAACATTATTCTTTTCATCCTTGGCTGGATTATTTCTTAGAATAAAGCTAAGTATGTTAGACATGGCTTCATATTTCCACGCGGGCCAAGTCGGGTACTCCCGCTAGTCGTGAATAATTCGATCTTTCTTGTCAGTCCCTTCAACTAGAAATTTAACAACTGCGAGTGTAGTCAGAAACTATCGACATTTGTGAAGGGTGCAATCAGGAGGTGTTCGTGCCAGGAACTTGAAGTAACACACCTATTATTAAGGGAGGTGAAGAAACGGCAAAATGGGCCCAATATTGTTGTTCAAGTAGATTATATCTCGGTAGGAACGCCATCAAAATTGATGCACTACGTCATGTTTGTTAAATGGATTGTATCAAAAGGGTAGTTGAGTAAATGGGGAAATACTTATTTGTAGCAAGGATTCATATCGCTTTGGCCATCATTTAACGATAGACCTATCAGCCATGAACATGGCCACGTCATGCTGGTTAAATATAGTTACTATGTAGCAAGTTAAATATAAGTTACTATGTAGAAGTTTGAGGTGTTGTCAGTGTTGAGTCTATAAAGCTCAAGGTATATTCGCCCTCATTATAGCCTATAGGAGGCAGATGACCTCGCTGTTCCTCCCATTAAAATAACAATCACCATCGTTCATTCTATAGGCTGTTGTCAGGAGAACCTGTTTTGCACTCGATCTTTGACCCTGTGCTCTACAGCTACAAAGAAATTAAAGGCCTGAAGAATGTTACGCCACATCATATTTATTAACTAGCCGACGTTTCGCACGCACTACTGTTGTGGTAAACTTTATCAAGAATGGCGAGCCAAACGTTCAACCCATGTACCGGCGTACTGACTCCAGACTCTGCTGGAAATGAGATTTAGAGATTTCCCCACAATAATATTTCTTGTCTATTATGGTATTTGTGTCATTTAGGGGCTTGGACATTGTGGTAATCAGACCTGTGTATTAGGTGTGTGTTTGGAATCTGTCTGATACTCTGCGTCATTGTGGCATCAGTAATGTAGTGTAGTGTAGCCAAGGCTAGGATAGGGAAGCAAAGGCGGTGAACATGTCTTTAACCCTAGAACGGTAGCGTTTATTGCATCATTGTAATCGGTAGCGCTTCGCACCGGTGAAGACTACGATTGTAGAAACTGGTAATAAATACCTCTTAAGTCAACTTTTATTTCACTCTCTAGACTAGCAGAATGGAGACTGTTTTTTAATTATTTTGTTTGATTTTTGTTAACTTGTTTTTGGATTTTTACTAATATTTATTTATTTATTTGGAATTTTTGAGCTGGTTTACACTAATTGTGATTGTTTTATTTTTGTATTTTGACTCTTTTTTACTTTTTGAGCTTTTTTTACTAATTTTGATTAGGTGGCTTCGGTGGCGTAGTTGGTAGTACCGTATGCTGAGCTTCTGTGCCCAAGGTTGCGGGTTCATACCTGGCCGAAGTCGTCGGAATTTTTAGGAGCGTTAAAATCCCTCAGTATGCCTTCCCTCGGAGGGGAAGTAAAGCCAGCGGTCCCATGTTATAGATTTATGGCATGTAAAAGAACCTTCCACTAATTACACTTGTATGAAACCAAAATGTGTAGGTTAGAATTGATAACGCTCTATTAGTTCCAACGTTCGTTGCCAGGTGCTGACTGCGATGCCATCTAGTAGCCAAGTCCGCAAGCTAGGTGTCGTGGACGGTATTGGTAGAAAATCTACGAACTATGGAACTTGAAATTATTGTCTGCAGTCCTTACTTCAATTTTAAAAATTCCTCTCGGCATGCCGGAAGGCGGAGGTAGATTTCAATGGGCAAATAAGGGGATAGGCTATAATAGTCAAAATATGCAGGTTTCCGGAGAAGGATCAGAACTCATTTATTGCGAGAAAGTATTTTACAATTGGAGCTTAATTAACTTTTTTTTTCGTCTTGCTATGCATATTTTTAACGCTTTATTGTCTTATGGGGACGGTAACCTTCTTGTCATTCGGGATCCACTTTTATACTTGTGGTCAAACTGTCCTTATGCAAGGTTTCGAACTGATGTGTAACTATCTAACAGTCTGTTACTTCTTCATGCCAAATATCTCCCGCAGAGATGTTGGTTGGTTCCTCAGTTTAGGGGTTGCGACAACGCGGTCATGTAACCCCGTATACTTTGGGTGTGTGTAGAAACTGTCTGATAAACGGTGTTAGTTGTTATGGCTGTATTAGTCTGTACTTCAGGTAAGGACTGCAGACGGTCAATTTCAAGTAGTAGTTCTTAATTTTGGCACCAAATACTACCGTCAACGACACCTAGCTGTGAACTTGGCAACTAGATGCCACCGCAACCAGCAACTTACAAAGAACGCTGGTACTCCCTCCCCCGAAGGAAAGCATACTGATGTATTTTTAGCGCTTTTAGAAAATCCGACGACTTCGGCCGGCTTTGAACCCGCAACCTTGGGCATAGAAGTTCAGCATGCTACCAGTTACGTCACCGAAGCCGCTTCCCACAGAGTCAGATGGAAAACTGAATGTGATCTCGTGCAACGGTGTTGTCATGGCAACCTCTGATAGCTCATCCCTCATCAATTTAGAAGCGTTGTCATGGTAACCTCTGATGGCTCTTGGCATTTTCTTATAATTCTGAAATCTTTTTTCTCATCCCTTGGAGTAATGGTGGGCCATATCAAAAATTCTTTCAGACAAAAGTTTTAGGTAATTATTAGGGGAATATTGTCCATTTTGTATGGTTTTGATATTGTGCCTATTAAGACAGATATGATTAATGTTTCCCGAAAGACCCACTTTTTTCCACCCCTTTGGTCAATGGTTGGTTCTATCCAAAAACGTTTCAAACATAAATTTTTGGCACTTACCCGATACATAGTATGAACTTTGAATGGATTCGATATTTCACGTATTAAGAGAGATATTGCGATACATAACTTTTTCGAAAAATGCCCCCTATTTTCACCCCCTTCGATCGATTTTTCCCATTAACGAACTCGACCGACATTTTAAAGAGATACATATTATGTAAACAATTCAAAGTGATTGGTGCAAAATTACGGCAGTTATCGTGTCCACAAGAAACTGATATATGTGTATACATACATACATATATACATAAATTATATATTAACTATTGAACTGACGGTGGTTTTGGGGTCTGGGGGATGTGAAACGCGAAAATATGTCGACATTTTCTGGAAGTCGAAACATGGTACCCATTGCAATAGTTAGCTTTCTAATGAAATCTACCTAAAACAGATAACACACACGAATACAATCACAATTAACACCGGTTATCAGACAGATTCAACACAAACCCAAAGTACACGGGGCTACATGACCGCGTTGTCATGTAACTAAGGAACCAACCAACCAATCTCTAGGCTAGCAGAATCGAAACTGTTTTTGAATAATTTTGTTTGATTTTTGTTAATTTTTTGGGTTTTGACTAATTTTTTATTTATTTATATATTTGGAATTTTTGAGCTGGTTTTCAATATTTTTTACTAGTTGTGATTGTTTATTTTTTGTATTTTGACTTTTTTACTTTGAGCATTTTTGACTAATTTTGATTGTTTTTCCTTTTTTTGTATTGAGTAATTTTTATTATAATTGTGTTTTTCCTACATTTTAAGTAGGCCTATACTGTATTTTCATTTTTCTTTCTAATTTTTTAGCTTTTTTTTACAAACTTGCACCTAAGTTTTGATTGTCTTTTTGGCGTTTTATGGATTTTGACTAATTTTGATTGTCTTTTGGGGTTTCATGGATTTTGACTAATTTTGATTGTCTTGGGGTTTCATGGATTTTGACTAATTTTGATTGTCTTTTGGTGTTTCATGGATTTTTACTAATTTTGATTGTATTTTGGGGTTTCATGGATTTTGACTAATTTTGATTGCCTTGGGGTTTCATGGATTTTGACTAATTTTGATTGTCTTTTGGGGTTTCATGGATTTTGACTAATTTTGATTGTCTTGGGGTTTCATGGATTTTGACTAATTTTGATTGTCTTGGGGTTTCATGGATTTTGACTAATTTTGATTGTCTTTTGGGGTTTCATGGATTTTGACTAATTTTGATTGTCTTGGGGTTTCATGGATTTTGACTAATTTTGATTGTCTTGGGGTTTCATGGATTTTGACTAATTTTGATTGTCTTGGGGTTTCATGGATTTTGACTAATTTTGATTGTCTTTTGGGGTTTCATGGATTTTGACTAATTTTGATTGTCTTGGAGTTTCATGGATTTTGACTAATTTTGATTGTCTTGGGGTTTCATGGATTTTGACTAATTTTGATTGTCTTTTGGGGTTTCATGGATTTTGACTAATTTTGATTGTCTTGGGGTTTCATGGATTTTGACTAATTTTGATTGTCTTGGGGTTTCATGGATTTTGACTAATTTTGATTGTCTTGGGGTTTCGTGGATTTTGACTAATTTTGATTGTCTTGGGGTTTCGTGGATTTTGACTAATTTTGATTGTCTTGGGGTTTCGTGGATTTTGACTAATTTTGATTGTCTTGGGGTTTCATGGATTTTGACTAATTTTGATTGTCTTGGGGTTTCATGGATTTTGACTAATTTTGATTGTCTTTTGGGGTTTCATGGATTTTGACTAATTTTGATTGTATTGGGGTTTCGTGGATTTTGACTAATTTTGATTGTCTTGGGGTTTCATGGATTTTGACTAATTTTGATTGTCTTGGGGTTTCATGGATTTTGACTAATTTTGATTGTCTTTTGGGGTTTCATGGATTTTGACTAATTTTGATTGTATTGGGGTTTCGTGGATTTTGACTAATTTTGATTGTCTTGGGGTTTCGTGGATTTTGACTAATTTTGATTGTCTTGGGGTTTCATGGATTTTGACTAATTTTGATTGTCTTTTGGGGTTTCATGGATTTTGACTAATTTTGATTGTCTTGGGGTTTCATGGATTTTGACTAATTTTGATTGTCTTGGGGTTTCGTGGATTTTGACTAATTTTGATTGTCTTGGGGTTTCGTGGATTTTGACTAATTTTGATTGTCTTGGGGTTTCGTAGATTTTGACTAATTTTGATTGTCTTTAGGTTTCATGGATTTTGACTAATTTTGATTGTCTTGGGGTTTCGTGGATTTTGACTAATTTTGATTGTCTTGGGGTTTCATGGATTTTGACTAATTTTGATTGTCTTGGGGTTTCATGGATTTTGACTAATTTTGATTGTCTTGGGGTTTCATGGATTTTGACTAATTTTGATTGTCTTGGGGTTTCATGGATTTTGACTAATTTTGATTGTCTTGGGGTTTCGTGGATTTTGACTAATTTTGATTGTCTTGGGGTTTCATGGATTTTGACTAATTTTGATTGTCTTTTGGGGTTTCATGGATTTTGACTAATTTTCATTGTCTTTTGGGGTTTCATGGATTTTGACTAATTTTGATTGTCTTGGGGTTTCATGGATTTTGACTAATTTTGATTGTCTTGGGGTTACATGGATTTTGACTAATTTTGATTGTCTTGGGGTTTCGTGGATTTTGACTAATTTTGATTGTCTTGGGGTTTCGTGGATTTTGACTAATTTTGATTGTCTTGGGGTTTCATGGATTTTGACTAATTTTGATTGTCTTTTGGGGTTTCATGGATTTTGACTAATTTTGATTGTCTTGGGGTTTCATGGATTTTGACTAATTATGATTGTCTTGGGGTTTCGTGGATTTTGACTAATTTTGATTGTCTTGGGGTTTCGTGGATTTTGACTAATTTTGATTGTCTTGGGGTTTCATGGATTTTGACTAATTTTGATTGTCTTGGGGTTTCATGGATTTTAACTAATTTTGATTGTATTTTGGGGTTTCATATATTTTGACTAATTTTGATTGTCTTTTGGGGTTTCATGGATTTTGACCAAGTTTTTTTTTTAATATTGACTAATTTGCTTTGTATTTTACGACTGACAAACACTGGTGGGGATTGGACAAAAGAGAGAAGTGGGGGAAGGAGAATTGTATCCCGTTTTCGTCGCGGAGACGAACGCCACCATTCCAGGGTTAATGTGAGTAACCATCCCAGCATTTGCCTGCAGAAGAAGAACCACTTCTAGGATGGCTGAGGTGGGAATGCAACCCACCTCTTCTCAGTTTTGCCTCAGGAGGCTGATTGTTCTACGTTCCTTGGCAGAATGGGTATCGAACCCGGGACCTCAGGGATGTCAGCCAAGAATGTTGTCCGCTGCGCCAAGAGGTGAAGCTTGTAGTTTTACGTGTAATCCTAACCACAGTGCGTGATATTTCACTTCGAAAATCTCACATGCATTGACTGTGAATCTGACTTGGAGAGAGGCAAAGCAGCTTGACCACTGCACCACCACACTCGCCAACTGTAATAGAGTATGTAAGTGTAATTGTAGCCGGCCCCGTGGTGTTGGGGTAGAGTGCCTGCCTCTCACCCGGAGGTCCCGGGTTCGATTCCAGCCTCCGTCGGTGCACTCAGCCTCGGGAGGACAATTGACTAGCTGTCTGACAGTGAGGCAGCGCTCCGGTCACGAAAACCAAGATTAACGGCTTAGAGGACCCGATGCGCTGACCACGTGTCACACCAATATCTACAGGCCAAATGGCTGGACAGCGGTCGCTTGGTAGGCCTAGGCCCCTCATGGGCTGTAGTGCTAGGGGTTAAGTGCAAATTATAAGGGCCCATCCAAACTCACCGCGGCGCTTGTAGGGAACTTCGTGCCCATCCTAACCCACCGCGACGCTTGCAGGGAGCCTGGTGCCCATCCAAACTCACCGCGGCGCTTGTAGGGAACTTCGTGCCCATCTAAACCCACCGCGATGTTTGCAGGGAGCCTCGTGCCCATCCTAACCCACCCCGACGCCCCTATCTCATTGTAGGAGGGTTGTGCCCATCCGAGCTCTCCCGGTGGTGGCCCGCAGCTTAGCAGTGCTCGTTAAATCTGCACCGCGGCCACGAGGGCAACGGCAACAAGTCCGGAGATAGGACATTCAAATCTCGCCGCTGACAGGCTATCATGAGAGTGGTTTTTTTTCACACTCCCTCCAGTCAAATGATAGGGTAGTACCTTACTTTAAGTCCCGGGGCGCCTACCCCCATCCCTGTCCTTAATACAGTTACACGCAATACTACAGTCATCACATAAATACAGGTTATCTGACAAGTTCAACACACACCCAACTACACGGGGCTGAGGACCTAGATGTCCAAAGCCCCTCAAATGAATTAACATCAACCAATGGCGACGGGACGCCTCTGACCGCCAGACGAGAATAAACTTTAGACGATTTGCCACCCGATTGCATCAGCGACCGAGCCGTCACCCGAGTGACTACATCCGAACTCAACCGAAGGCTGGTCGGCTGTCAGCGCCTACACAAATGTACCGTTCCTGGATGCATGTAATTGAATAATTGTCAACAGAGGCCGGTCGGGTGACGTCACAACTGTGCACACGCTACTGAGAGTCACGCGGGCAGTGCGATCGGTACCTCTCCCCACCACCTCGTGTGGAACTCATCCGGAACGATAAATAGTCTTCACAGCTCAACACTGCGACATATTCTAGTTGGTTTCTACTGAACTACAAGACTCCTCTCAACATGCCAGACCCGTGCTGTGGATCAAAGAACAGTGAGTATAAATAGTCACGTAGCACTGGGTCATTAGTTCATTATTTTAGACGGTATGCATGAGGGTGTTAACGTCCAATGCGATGGAGTCAGGCTATTTCCGAACTTGGAAGATGAGAGTGGGTTCGAACCCCACCATCGGTCATTCTTGAAATAGTTTCCGTGGGTTCCCCACTTTAACTCCAGGCAAATGCTAGAATTGTACCTTATAAAATCAATCAACTACTTTTTCAATTGTCCATTCGTTGTTACTGTGTTGTTGCTGTTGTAACTTCGAATAGGGACTTGGGTCATATTGGTCATCAGCCCCGAGTACTTGTTAATGGTATTGGTTTTACGTCCCTTTTAACTACTCTTGCTTTTAGAGACGCCGGGGTGCCAGAATTTTGCCCCGAAGGGGATCTTTAACGTGCCAGTAAATCTATTGACACGGCTCCCCCACATTTGCGCACTCTCAAATGCCAGCTGACTGCACCAGGATACGAACCTGGAACCTTGGGCCCAGCAAGCGAGAACCCGAGTACTTGTCTTATGACCTTTGTTGCTGTGGTATATAATTGTGCAGGATTCAAAATCGGGGTTGGTGTCCCGCGCCTTGTAATAAGATATCATGCAGACATTTCATAGAGAGTGTTTGGAAAAGAGAAACTGCTCTCCGAATGTCTACTGTCAATTTCGGAACTCGAACCACGGATTCCGAACTGCATTTCCCCATTCCAACAGTGTTGCGTAACTACACACTAACTACTACGCTGCTAGGTCATTATGAGGTTGTAGTCAGGAAGGGCATCCGGCCATTATAACATTCACTACGTTCAGATTCAAGACACAGCACCCGCGATCGCATAGAAACAGATATAACCAGGGGTAGACGACTAACGCACTAGCTCTTGCCTCGCTGGTATCGGGAGAGCGTGGGTTCGAATCCCTCCTCGGCCGTCCTTCCAAAGTCCCTTCCCTGACTTTTCCAAATTAGACCCAAGTTAGCGGTCACCTGGGTGATCTACCTGTCACCATCCCCAGTTGTATCTGCCGACAAAGTGTGTTCAGCTCCCAGAGACTGGCTTTGCGAAGGTAGAGGAATGATCCCTCGCTGAGTCCGTGGGTAAAACCAAGCTGGGGGAATAAGCGATTAATATATATACACACACACACGGATAATTCATCCATTGCTCATCATTTCAGCATCCAGTCTGGTCTGCAAGCCACTGTGTGCGAACGAGTCTCCACCGTGATCCCCTAGTAGCAGTTAGCACTACCGCCACCTCTGCTTCTAATAATAATTAATGTTACTAGCGGGCCCGCATAATGGGTTGGGTGCGCCCCACGTGTACAGACTACCCGCCTGACTCTAGTGTATGGGGGCTGTACGCGACACAGTTCTGCCAGGGGCTATCGTCTTGTTTATTGGCAAATAAATATATTTCTGTTGACTTTTCAAGAAATGCAAGAATTTTCCTGTATTATTGAGACGATTTGGAAGATTTTGGTACAAACCACACCTTCTAACTCCTGGTTTAAGAGCTTGAATTTTGTGAAACATACACCTTTGCGTATTGGGCTATATAATAAGATTGGTTTTACGTCCCTTTTAAACTACTGTGGTTTTTAAAGTCGCCGGGGTGGCGGAATTTTGCCCCGAAGGGGATCTTTAACGTGCCAGTAAATCTACTGACACGGCTCCCTCAAATGCCAGCTGACTGCGACAGGATTAGATCTTGCAACCTTGGGGACAGAGAACATTACTACTGAGCACTTCTGATTCTATACCTCTCACTTTGAAATCGTTAAAAACTAAATGTTAGGTAATTATAACAGAGTTCATTAACCTCTTACGTAATCTCTGCTCTCCCATTCTCATCACATAACCCCACGTTTTGAGTCAGCTCACACGAGCAGCTTCATCTGACGTGTTCATTACTAACTCAACCTCAGTCTCTTATTTACACGTACCCTCCAACCATTGCTTCCATCTTTTTTTTTTTCTCTCGCGTGACCACCTCGTGGTGTCCGGGTGAGTTAGCCGTGGTCGTTACGGCATCATTGCTGGCAGTCGCTCACATCCGGGAGACGAGGAGGTTCGAATCCCCCCGCCGGCAACCTTGAAGATGGTCTTCTGTGGTTTCCCATCTTCCTTCCAGGCAAATGCCGGGGTTGGTCCCTAACTGTAGGCCACAGCCGCTACCTTCCAACTCCTCGACCTTCCATTCCAACTTTCCTCCCCAACGGTACTTGTAGCTCACCCATTGGGTGTCCGTCTCGAAGCAGCTACAAAACTGGCGAGCCGAACATGTCCTCGGACACTCCCGGCACTAAAAGCCATACGCTAAAATAAACTCGTGGTGTAGCGGCTAGCGTTCTTGGCTGTCGCCCCGGAGCTCTGGGTTCATTTTAATTCTAGTTTGAGGGCTGGAACGGAGTACACTAAGCCTCGTGAGGCAAATCTGAGAAGAGGAGGGTTCGATTCCAACCTCAGCCATTTTGGAAGCAGTTTTCCGTGGGTTTCTACTCCAGGCAAATGCTAACTTCAGGCCACGGCCGCCTCTTCCCAATCATATCCCCAATTTACAAATACACACACTCACTCACGGGGCTATATGAACACGATGTCACAGCCCCTAAAATAAGCAACAACTTCTTCTCCTTGCCTCTCACCAAGGCAGACCGGGTTCGATTTCCGTGTGATATTTTCGAAGTGAAATCATGTACTGTGATTCGAACTCCACGCAACACTGTACGATCCGTGGCTCATGATCGCGCGATTAACGGTCACGTAAAATGACAAGTTGCCTTCTTTTTCATCTTATTTTCCAAAAAATCATTCGTGATAACATCATATCAGTTACCTGCAGCTTATGTATGAGATATCTTGAATATACCCACCCAGCTCTCGCTTCCATACAGCAAGCTCGGTGTAAATACTGAGCGATTTAGGGAGTGTTTTATCGCTGTGCTAACCTCTTTCTTGTAGGTAGAATACTACGCTATATTTCTGCCTTGGTTTCTAAATGGTCTTAAAAGTACAGTAATCGCACAGAGCCAATTCAACTCGCTACGTGGCCTACATTCTACGGATGTGTGTCGACCCGTTATTATTCTCGTTACCGACAGCAGTGGTTACGCTCGCTAAAGCGCAGCGTTAGGTCATAGGGCCAAGCTCTCTGCTGACTCGGTAGACGCGTGGGTTTGAGCCCTACCGTCGCGTCGGACATCCTTGAAATTGTAATGAATTTCTATTAGATATCTGTACGGCGGAATGACCTTCCTGACGCCAACTTTATAAGAGGTGTTAATGAGAGATGAAATGAATGAAGAAGAAGTGTTATATTGGTTAAGGAGTTAGAAGGAAGCGATCGTGGCCTATTAGAAGGTACCATCCCAGCATTTTCTTGGTGTTGAAAATGAAGAAACCACGAAAACCATTTCAAGGATTGCCGACGGTGGAGTTCAAACCCACTCGTCTACCGAGTCAAGAGATCGCTAGGCCTTATGGCTCAACATTATACAGTTCTTGAAAATAGTTGATTGTTGTTAATCATTGTAGGGGTCATCAGCTTCGTGTAGTTGAGTGTGTGTTAAACTTGTCTGATGACATGTATTTATGTGATGACTGTAATAGTGTGTGTAACTGTATTCGGAACAGGGATGAGATAGGTGCTCCGGGACTTGAAGTTAGGTACTATCCCGGCATTTGCCAGGAGGGAGTGTGGAACTAACCAGGGCAAACCACACTCAAAATAGCCACTGTTAGCGCCGGGATTCAAACCTGAGATCTCCGTAATTGGTGCAGCTGCCCTCGCGGCCGTAATGCACGATTTAACGAGCACGGCTACGCCGCATGACGAAAATATAGTGATTGGGTGTGCATTTACTTTTGAGACAGGTTGTAGGCTACTGTATATACAAGAGCTTTTGCTGAAGGAAATACCAGAGTTATTTGATCGATTCAACTCGACCCAATCTGAGAACTGGTAAGGCGAACCTACAACTTACAATGTGATGCCACAATTTCGACTCCTGAATTTTGGAGCAGGCACTAATACTATTCCTGCAGCGTTAGGATTGGACATAAATAAGCGGCCGTCAACCAAATACAATCTGTGTGGTACACACACAACTTGCTGAACTGATGACCATGACGTCCCTAGATCGTAGACAGTTTTTCCGCCTTTTATTTTCAAAAAATCGTTCAGCAGTGGTGGTCACGCGCACTGTCTGGCCACTACATAATAATAATAATAATATAACTTAATAACCCCTGGCACTACAACCCATGAAGAGCCTAGGCCTACCAAGCGATCGCTGCCCAGCTATTTGATCTGCAGATATTGGGGTGACGCGTGGTCAGCGCATTGTGTCCCCTCGGCCGTTAATCTTGACCGAGGAGCTGCCTCATTGCCAGACAGCTACCCAATTGTGCTCAGGAGGCTGAGTGCACCCCGCTCCAGCCCTCACGTCAGTTTCTAAGATCCCTGACGGAACCGGGAATCGAACCCAGGGCCTTCGGGTGAGAGGCAGGCCGGCTCTCACTACTACAGGTTTTCTTAAATCATTTTGCATTATTCCTCGCAATGATTCATTATTAATTGAAAATCCACAGCCTGCTTCCAGTCGACCGACCAGGTCAGGGAGTGGAATGAATGAAGCCCCCATCTAGCGGCGATGATATGAACCGTGCCGGCTGCCGAAGCCTGTGCAGTCCTCTGGGGCAATGATTAAATGAGCGACTGATGAAATGAAATGACAGTGAAGAGTGTTGCTGGAGTGAAATTTTTGACAGGGAAAACCGGAGTACCCGGAGAAAAACCTGTCTGCCTCCACTTTGCCCAGCACAAATCTTACATGGAGTGACTGGGATTTGAACCACGGACCCAGCGGTGAGAGGCCGGCGTACTGCCCCCTAAGACAAGGAGGCTCAAATATCCACTATTAATTGAAATGAAAATCCACAGCCTGCTTCCAGTCTCCGACCGGGTCAGGAATGGAATGAATGAAGCCCCAATCTAGCGGCAAGGATATGGACTGTGCCGGCTGCCGAGGCCTGACGCACTCCTCTGGGGCAATGATTAAATGAATGACAGATGAAATGAAATGATAGTGGAGAGTGTTGCTGGAATGAAACTTTTGACAGGGAAAACCGGAGTACCCGGAGAAAAACCTGTCTGCCTCCGTTTTGTCCAGCACAGATCTCACATGGAGTGACCGGGATTTGAACCACGGACCCAGCGGTGAGAGGCCGGCGTGCTGCCGCCTAAGCCACGGAGGCTTCCACTATTAATTAATAAATTTAAAATATACAGTGAGAGCCTTCGCTATAGAACTGAGCTTCACCTACGCCGTGGGACGGACGAAACGTGTTGAGTCAGCGCCAGTTAACTAGCTTCTACCGTTACACAACAATGCGTCGGAAAGCCCCGAATGCTAGCATTGCATTTATTGGTGTCCTGTAAATGGCACCCAATACAAAACGCGTCCAATGTAAATCTCGCCCAGCATGGTCTCTTCCAGGAGTACTGTATGTGTGGCTGATACGGACGAAACCATTGGTCGCTACTTGGTTAGATGACTGTCTGGACGAAAATTACTGATTGCACTACAAGCAAGAGGGTCTGCGGCGTAAGCTCCAGGTTAGGTTTGTTTTGTATGTAGAACAGTATTGTCACGAAGACAATTTCTAGACTGGACGCGATTTACGCACATTCCTCAGTGGGCGCTACTTTCCCTGGGCGCAATTTTCGTAAAACCGCATTTATTGCATACTTTAGTTGAGATAATATTAAGACGTATGGAGAAGCACTGTTGGCAATATCGTATCCCGTAAACATGGTTAAGTATGGAACAAAACATCGAATTTTCCTAGTGGACACTTATCTTCTCAAGAAGAAGTCTTGCAATAAATGTGTTCGTAAGTTTCAGCGACTTTTACTTGTGGGGGAACCTCAATCAGTATGCATACAGAAACAATCCACGTAGGCTACTCTGGAGGCTCTTGAGAACGAAATAACTGCACCAATCCGAAATATCAGTGAGGATGAATTATGCGAGTGTACCAACACGTCCTACGTCAGTGCAACGTGTGTTTAGAAATTGATGAACAGCATTTCCAGCAAATACTCTGAAATTCATGTTAGTAATGATGATTATTAAATACGTTAAAACGTGTAAATGTGTTTAACAAGTTGAGTGCTACGCTGCTGCTAGCCCCAGTGCCTCGCTCGACAGGTGGATAGCCACAGTGCCTTGTCTGACACACGGCGCCTGCGAGGTTCCGTTCTGTAGATAAGGCTCTCACTGTACAATTGTAAAGAAAATTATATCATTAAAACCGTAAGGGACATTAATATCTTGCTATAAAATTTCTAATGAGCATGATATTAGTATAAAGCAAATGTTTAGTTAGTTATTGTTGTTTTAAGGGGCGGAACTACGAGGTCATCTGCCCCTAAAGCAAATTTTTGTAGGGAAATTACTGTAAATACATAGCAAATTAGTAATCAGTAATAAAGTAGTCACAGAAGAGTAACCATTCACAATGAGTGAAAAGTAATAATGTTTAATTTATGTACATAGATTGTGCTACTATTTGGTATTCAATTAAGGAGGTATGTTAGATTATCTCATGTATTTATTGGACAAAAGTGATAAAACCAAGGATAATACGTAATATTATAACGATAGTGAAAAAATTCATAATTAACCAGAAAAAAAAAACTCATGAAAGTAACAAGAAACAAGATAAGTGATTTCACGAGATTAGTAGACACAGATGTTGGACGTTTTTAAAATGCAGGGAAGGTTACTACAGTGAAGACCCTCCCTATAGAACCGAGACTCGCATATGCCGCCTGGCAACCGAGCTATTGTAGCTAGCTGTGTGTTGAGCAAGGCGTTAGCAGCAGCGTAGCACCCAACTAGTTTGACACATTTTAACATATTTAATAATCATAATTACTTGCATGTAGTTGCTGGAAATGCTGTCCTTCAATTTCTAAACACACGTTGCACCAACGTAGGAAGTTTTGGTACACTCGCT
Source organism: Meconema thalassinum (assembly GCA_946902985.2). Classification (NCBI taxonomy): domain Eukaryota; kingdom Metazoa; phylum Arthropoda; class Insecta; order Orthoptera; family Tettigoniidae; genus Meconema; species Meconema thalassinum. The sequence goes on from OX336391.1 coordinate 209,133,582, forward strand.
GTAATTCATCCTGACCGATATTTTGCATCGGTGCAGATATTTCGTTCTCGAGAGCCACCAGAGTACACGGATGTTTCTTTATACCTCCACAAGTAAAAATCGCACGGTGCTGAAACTTGCGAACAAATTTACTGCTAACTTCTTCTTGAGAAGATAAGTTTCCCTACCAATCACAGCCCAGCAAAGTTACCCGCCCAGCCAACACGTTCAAATACAGCCATTCACAGCGCACCAGCTAGCTCACAACTCGTTACAAGTCATTCTCATCTCATTTTACCCCAAATTATCAGCGAGGCTTATTAAAATCAATGTATTATTTTAACGAAATACCTACTACAGGTCTATACTCTTTCATACTCCAAAAAACAACCTCCTAGAGGTCTTCCTAAAGCTTAACAAATTTTAAAACTTAACATTTTCAACTTCCAAATTTGTATTATTATTAGAAGTCGTTGCTAACGCCGGCCATGGCGCACGCTACATGTTAAAGCCATACCACCAGGCTAATCAGAGCTTGTCCGCTATGACAACTGTTTATTCCCCGTAACAAAGCAAAAATTAAATTATTTTACAATCGCTAACTTAATTCATAACAGCAATTTAAAACATTTTACCAATTTATACACGCAACCGCCGGCTAGTGGCCGACAGTCGCTTGTGGCGGAGAACTTTATTATTATATTAATAAAATAAATTTATATTTACAAAAATTCAATTTATCCCACTTAAAGTAACATACACCAGGCAGAGTAGCGCATTATCGCAACGGTACCTGGTCTCCTAGCGACGCTGGCCTCAAAACGTATTAGCAGCAAGATAAGTTTCCACTAGAAAAATTTGATGTGTTGTTCTATACCTAACCATGTTCACGTGATACGAGTTAGGCTTCTCAGCAAGTCTTAAGGCATCTCGCCAGCTGCGTATGTAATAAATACTATGACAGAATCCAAGGCTTCACGGCGCGCTGTTGTATCCTAATCGGCACATGCTATAAATGTGACGGTTTTTTTTTTTCGTATGACTTTTAGTGCCGGGAGTGTCCGAGTTTTGTAGCTGCTTCGAGGCGGACACCCAATGGGTGAGCTACACGTACCGTCGCGTGTGGAGTGTTGGTCTGGGGAGGCAAGTTTGAATGTAAGGACGAGGATTTGGAAGGTAGCGGCTGTGGCCTATAGTTAGGAACCAACCCCGGCATTTGCCTGGAAGGAAGATGGGAAACCACAGAAGACCATCTTCAAGATTGCCGGCGGGGGGATTCGAACCTCGTCGCCTCCCGGATGTGAGCGACTGCCAGCAATCATGCCGCAACTACCACGGCTAACTCACCCGCTAATGTGACGGTGAGTCATTGCGACGTACCTGCGGCACGGCTATTGGACAGTCCTGTTCAGTAGGAATGGTCCGCACTGTATATGACAGCTGAGGAAGACCTGAAGAAGGTTGAAACATGTAACTTACTAAGATATAAAATTGAAATTAAGAAATAAATTGTATTGATAGGTAAATTAATATTATTTGTGGCATCTACAATCTATTAAGTGAAATACTGTCCGGCAAAGAAACCCGATCACTTGAAAATTTCAACATTACTTTAATTTAAATCATAATTATGAACGCTCTAGGCCTATAGGGCATCCAACGTTTAGAATGAAGCATTGGTCTTATGGCGCGTTACGACAGGGTTGCCACTCCATGGGAGGAGGCAGTACAAAGCGCTTCGCGTACACTTTCCGCACATTCAGCGATTGTGCAGTGACGAAGACTTGAAGTACTGTATAATAATACTAATAGTAGGCTAACATAACACATACAACGAAATTAAATTAAGTTAACTATAACGTCATTATAAAGTCATTATATTTAACATTCCTGCTATTCTTGCGAAGTGTATTACTTAGCCTCTTTTTGCGTGGCGATAGTACTGGACCCTGCCCACTCTCACTACGTATTTTAAAAACGCTAGTATTTGATATTCCTGTGGCCAGGGCAGTTTCATTGACTAAATTATTTATACTTTCGTTAGGTTTAAGATTTTTAAAATAACTGAACACATTTATTACGACCTGTTTTTTCCTCCTTCTGAGCACTTGACCACGCTTTCTTTTCACAAAACTATCCATTGTTGTACGTGAAATACGTAAAATACAACACGTTAAATCTAACAGAACTGCTGCACACACACTCAAGATAGAGACTGCTGAACAACTGAAATACAAGCTCGAAGGGCACAGAAATACAGCTGTGAGTAGTGAGCTGCACCCCGCTGTCCTTCGAAACTTCATCCATATAATCCGCGGTCAATGAACAGCCCAGCCTGTGTAAACAATTAAACCTACACTCGGGGTATGCAGGTAGAAAACTTCTTCCAACATTCCTCTACAACTCTCAAACTGATATGACATGGTTATCTTTAAAAATAGAAAAGTTGGCAGCATACGAACTTTTTCAATGCTGCTATGCGGTTATGAGAGAATATTCAGAAGTTTTACCTACATGAAAATTGTAATATTGCCAGCATAAAATATTTCAATAATCCATCATCAAGATGGCACATTTAGCTACACGTGTGTGAAAATTAGGCATCACAAAGTCAATGCAACATGATATAAGATCGATTTTAATAAAAAGGGGACACAGTTGATCTTTCTTTTTTTAAATATGGATATCTAATTTTTCTAGCATTTCTATCAAGTTTACGTGGTTCTAATATAGGACAAAAAAGATCGGCAAAACATAGTTCTACCCGAATATGCTGTTTTTACGACAAAGAAAATTTTTCGACTGATATGGCAACAGTGGATTGCTAGAAAATGACAGTTTAATTCTAAACGTTGGATGCCTTATAGTACTTTTATAGCGTGGAAGTAAGGTTAATTGTTTTTCTTCATGTCATTGTTTCACGTAACAATAGCGAATCATTGACATGATGCTGTTTCCTGCGGAAAGATGTGCGCGCCACCATTTTCGATCAGAGCCACTGCCCTTGCAACATCTTCAGGACTCAAGCACATATTTGTTTCTGAATTGCACAAGAACAACTGAGGATGTGGCTGTATTGATCTTTTCCTAAGCCAACAAGTGGCAGAAGAAAAAAGAATAAATCATTGCATTGTTGACGATAGCGATGGCGCGCACATGTTTCCGCGGGAAACAGCATCATGTCAATGAATCGCTATTGTTAAGTGAAACAATGACATGAACAATGGTAATGCATCCAGGAAACCAATTAACCTTACTTCCATGCTATTACTACAGTATGTACTGTACTAGGCCTATACCGTTCATATTTATTATTTAAATGAAAGTAATGTTGAATTTTTCAAGTGATCGGTATTTATTTTTTTTGCCGGTCAGTAGATACAGGGTCTTTTTTTTAAGGTCGCTCCGAGTATCAGGGGAACATGCACGGAAGGCGATAGTCCGGCCGGGTGACTCTTTTGCCGAGAGATATATTCCCGTCATGACGGCTAAGATGACCTAATACAGTACGGTAGCGATAACCATTGCATTATACGGCTAGGGACGGAGTGTCATAACGCCAGCCGTGCCGTGCTCTGAGTGGTGCTGCGGAGCGACCTAAAAAAAAGACCCTGTACATAGTAAATCTCTAATGCGAATCTAACTTCTTGCTAAGTTTCAGCACTGTTATGTTTACTAGATGAGCTGTTGGGTTTAATATTATATGTAATTAATTAAAATACTCCGCCAAACAATACAAATTATAGTCAAATTAGTACATGTTTCGATCCAACAATGGGACTTTCTTCAGCAAGATTAGAATTGAACATTGGTTGGTTGGTTCCTCAGTTTAGGGGCTGCGACAACGCAGTCACGTAGCCCCGTGTACTTTGGGTGTGTGTAGAATCTGTCTGATAACCGGTGTAAATTGTGATGACCGTATTAGTGTGTGTGTGTTATCTGTTTTTTAAATTCAAGTAAGGACTGCAGACTTTGAATTTTTCAAATAGTTCCTACTTTTGCCACCAAACGCCACTGTCAACGACTACTAGTTCAGAACTTGGCTACTAGACACCACCGTAGTCGGCTCCTGGCAACGAACGTAGGAATCTAAGAGCGTCGTTTACATTCTTAACCTATATAATTTAGCTTCACGCAGGTGTAATTAGTGGAAGATTCTTTAATATGCCATAAATCAGAACTGAACCTTGAGAAACTAATTTAATAAAACAGCTAAGATATGAAATTAAGGGCCGGTTTCATCAACCTTCGTTAAAGATAACTAGATGTTAACGTAATTTCGTTAGCAGTAACATTGGTTAATGGAACACTACTTTGTTAATATGTACATAGAATGACTTAAATGTGCCGTTAAATAATTAACGAAGGTTGGTGAAACCGGCCCTAATAAAATATACAGGATGAAATGAAGGAACTGGAAAAACAATGAATAAGAACGAAGAAAATATAAAATCTAATGGATAAGTATTCTTGTAAAATGTAAAATTTTCCCATAATGGTAAATGATTTTGCTTTTTATATTCTATGTATTCAAGATGGCGGTTCAGAAACATCGATCTTTCTACAGCATATTATTAAAACTGAAATTCTGATCTTCATCATTCTCCTGTAACACCACATTTCAAACGCTTCAATTCTCCTCTTTTCTGCTGTTCCAACAGTCCAAGTTTCATTTTCATAGAGCGCCACGCTCCAGACAAAGGCGTTCAAAAATGACTTCCTAATACCTAAATCTATATTCGATGTCAACAGGTTCCTTTTCTGTAGAAATACTTTCCTTGTCTGAGTCAACCTACTTTTTATATCCTCTTTGCTTCGTCCATCACTGGTTATTTTGCTTCCTAAGTAACAGAAGTCTCCTAATTCCTTTAGTTTTTCACCTGTCAATTTGATGTCCATAGAGGTTTCTGATTTATTTCTGGTATGCAGAGAGAATGGAAATCCCCAGGAGGAAACCACACACTCAGCGTGTCCGCTGTCAACACTGGGGTTCGAACCTTTGATTTCCGCCTCGTAGCGTAGTGGTTAGCATACTTGGCCGTCACTGTGGAGGCCCGGGTTCGATTCCAGGCTCTGCCAAGAAATCAATTCTGGTCTGAGGGCTGGAACGGGGTACACTCAACCTCCTGAGGCAAAATTGAGAATTCCTACCTCAGCAATCCTGGAAGTGATTTTCCATGGTTTCTCACTTCTACTCCTGGGGATGGTATCTAACGTAAGGCCACGGCCGCTTCCTACCCAAATCCTACCTCCATTACAAATACACACATTAGTATACACATCGCACTTATTTATTTATTTATTTATTTATTTAGCGTATGGCTTTAAGTGCCGGGAATGTCCGAGGAAATGTTCCACTAGCCAGAGGCTATAGCTGCTTCAAGCGTACACCCATGGGGTGAGCTACAAGGTTTTTTTTTTAATTTCAAGTAGTTCCAACTTTCGCTACCAGATGTCACTGACACCTAGTGGTGAACGTTGAAACTATGATAGAGCGTTTCAACAAACTCTAACCTAGAAATTTAGCTTTACACAAGTTTAGTTAGTGGAAGGATCCTTTACATGCCATAAATTCATGACATGGGACTGCCGGCTTTACTTTCCCTCCGAAGGAAGGCATACTCAAGGATTTTAACGCTCTTAAAAAATCCGACGACTTCGGCCGGATTTGAACCCGCTATCTTTGGCACAGCAGTTCAGCATGCTGTCAACTACGCCACCGAAGCCGCTTGGACATCGCACTGACAACTTCTATACGCACCCACGTACACGGGGCTACATGACCCTAAAGAATCAACAACAACGGAACCTTTGATAACCGGACTTCCAGCTCTACGCGGCTACGAGACAGGGTTCACCATTCAGAATAAAAACACACGAGTCACACGCTGTCTCGCTTGTCGTCTATCATAACTCTTGATGGTATTTATCTCTAAGCAATGGATCGTTAAAGCACTGACGACGTCTTTGATCGTGACACTGGCCATTGGTTATCGGGAGATAACCCCCCATTTGACCACCCATGCTTATAATTACTAACGAAGATAACCCTGAAGTCTTCCGATAAACTTCCCAGAACGCCCTGCAGGGAGCGGATCATGGGAACATGTTTAGTTATCTTTACTCGTTACAAATTATGCATTAGCCTATATCTAAAGCAGGCGTTCTCAACTTGATGCTCGCGAGCATTAACTCCCCTGAGATCTATTCTTCAATTCAAATTCCGTTTCAGGAACCGGAATAATAGTGTTTTCTTCACAAGTTTTGACAGTCAGAAATTTTTAATTTAGTGAAATTGTATTTCTTTCTTAGTCGTTTTACCTTCCAGGGTTGGCTTTTCCCTCGAACTCAGCGAGGGATCGCACCTTCACCGCCTCCAGGGCTGTGTCCCTTACCTAGGAGGCCCTGGTTCGCTTCCCGGCTCAACCAGAAATGTTGAAATCTGACGTGAGGGTTGAGACAAGGTGCACCCAGCCTTGTGAGGAATGTTGAGTAAGCGTCCCATGGCCTAAAACCAAAGTAATGCGGCTGAAGGTGTTATCGCGTCGGCCACACTTCCCTCTGAATCTATTCCCGTTAACTATGTTGTTGTTGTTTCATTTGAGGGCCTTGGACATCGTATTCATTTAGCCTCGTGTACTTGGGTAGCCTATGTGTAGAATTTGTACTTTAATTCAGGTGAGGATTGGGAAGGAGGTGGCCTTGACCTTAAGTTAGCAACCATCCTGTCATTAGCCTGGAGTAAAAGTGGGAAACCACGGAAAACCACTTCCAGGATGGCTAAGTTGGGAATCAAACTAACCTCTTCTCAGATTTGCCTCACAAGGCTGAGTGTACCCCGTTCCAGTCCTCAGACCAGAATTAAATTTCTTGGCAGAGCCGGGAATTGAACCCGGACCTAAGGGGGAAAAAGAAGGAAGATTGTAGTTTTACGTGACCGTTAATCTCGAGATGGACCTAAGGGGTGACAGCCAGGAATGCAAGTCACTGTGACATGATGGCCAAGTGCTCGAGTGCTTTATATTCACCCATTACATCAAGAGTTGACAAATGAGAAAACTCAGATGGTTTATAGTGTTGTTGTTGCTTATTTTAGGGGCTTTGCTACATCGTGGTTATATAGCCCCCTGTACTTATGTGTGCGGAATTTGTGTGATGACCTGTGTTATTGTGATGGCTGTATTAGTGTGTATATTCGTAAATTGGGAAGGAGGCGTCCGTGGCCTTACCTGACACTAGAAGTAATTGGCCGCACACCTGTTCGGAATGCAGAGGAATTAGGCTTGAGTCCCGATGACGGTCTCATTTTCAATTTGCTGCATCTTACGCCACGACGTATGTCCGCCTGAGAGCCTATATCTTTCAATGTTTGTTTTAAAGGTGTTGTTGTTGCTATTCCAGACTGTGGCAGCGGGTGCAAGTGCGGCTCCAACTGCACATGTACCAACTGCTCGTGCTCAGGAAGCAAGGGCTCCTCCGCCGACCAGACCAAGAAGTAATTCGTCACACAGGTAATTATTGTCCCAACTGTATCTAACCACCTGCTATGCTCTCGGAGTACGTATTGACTCCAATTCCAAAGATCCTGGGTTCAATTCCCACCCCATCCATCCTAGAAGTGGTTTTCTGTGGCTTCCCACTATTACTGAAGGCAAGTGCACATACAGCTCAAGGAGCCACAACAATAACGATTTTAACATTATAACTGTGCCTGCCTCAAATCTTGTACAACAATGATATACATATCCAAGGAAACCTTGCTATTAGAAGCAAAGTTAAAAATTTTCAACATTCAAATGATAATTGAAAATGAAAATCCACAGCCTGCTTCCAGTCTCCGACCGGGTCAGGAATGGAATGAATGAAGCCCCCATCTAGCGGCGAGGATATGGACTGTGCCGGCTGCCGAGGCCTGACGCACTCCTCTGGGGCAATGATTAAATGAATGACAGATGGAATGAAATGATAGTGGAGAGTGTTGCTGGAATGAAATTTTGACAGGGAAAACCGGAGAACCCGGAGAAAAACCTGTCTGCCTCCGTTTTGTCCAGCACAGATCTCACATGGAGTGACCGGGATTTGAACCACGGACCCAGTGGTGAGAGGCCGGCGTGCTGCCGCCTAAGCCACGGAGGCTTTCAAATGATAATTATTTTTATCAATTTTTTCAAAATTGGTTCTTGTTTTGTGCTGACCTTCACCGTTTCCCTGATATCTCCCGTGTTTATAGGAATTTTTGGAGTTTTCTTTTTATAATGTGGGTGTTAAACCTTCTGCTACAAAATTAATCACGCATATTTTCACATTATTAATTAATTAAGCGTCATTATTTCCATTTTATTCTGAGCAAACTAAAAAAAAAAGTAAAATTTCATAGAAAGACTAATTAAAGTCACAACGGCTTTGAGTGAGATTCATTTTGTAGCAGAAGGTTTAACACAGGGGCAGATGACCTCGTAGTTCCGCCCCTTAAAACAACAATAACTAACTAAGGTTTAACACCCACATTAAAAAAAGAAAACTCCAAAAATCCCTATAAACACGAGAGATATCATGGAAACGGTGAAGGTCAGCCCAAAACAAGAACCAATTTTGAAAAAAATATAAAAATAATTATCATTTGAATTTTGAAAATTTTTAACTTTGCTTCTAATAGCAAGGTTTCCTTGGATATGTATATCATTGTTGTACAAGATTTGTGGCAGGCACAGTTATAATGTTAAAATCGTTATTGTTGTGGCTCCTTGAGCTGTATGTGCCCCCTTAAAGCCACAGTCATCTCCCTCCCAATCCTAGCCTCATTTATACAGTATATGCACACTACCAGTGGCGTAACTAAAGTTTGCTTCTGGAGGGGGAAGACTAGGGCCCGGATTTTGATGACCTAAAAATGTCTAACAAATGAGCTATAAAATGACTGCAAAACTTTAAAAATTGATCTAAAAATTGGAATGGGACTGACATATTTCACGTCATTGTATGTTGAAATGATATTAATAGGTACGGGTACCTAATATAATTTAATTATTATTTGACAAATACAAATTATTTGCACACAAATATTCGTTATTATTTCAGTCTAGTGTGTATATTGAAATGTGGATATTCCAAGAAACAAAGGCTGAACAAAGTTGTGAAGATTCTCATGTCTTCGTATTCATCCTCACTTTCAGTTCCGTTAATATCCAGTACCATACGCAAAAAATGCATCAAAAACCATTAAGAATGTGAGAAAATTACTTAAAACGTATAAAATATTCTAATAAATTCCATAAAATGACATTATAATGACGCGAAAAGCAAGAAAATTACCCAAAAGCAAAATACTTAGAAAAATTACGAAAAAGTGACTTAATAAATATGCGCCAATGGCCTGGCCATGTTGAAACACCGGATCCCATGAGAACTCCGCAGTTAAGCAACATTGGGCGTGGTCGGATCTTGGATGGTATACCGGTTCTAGGTGCTGCGCGCTGTTGGCCAACATAAGGAGGAGCGGAAAGGCCCTGGCCACCCTACCGCACGTAAACTCCGGCTGAGGATAGCTTCTTCGGAGGCTCTGACCTGCCTTCGGGCAGAATACCAATTACATTTTTTTTAAATATGTATTTCTGTAATGTGGGGGCCATGAACAGGATTTGTATATAAGTTAGCAATGTCTGTGGTGAACAATTTAAAAGATGACATGTCATCAGAATCCGGACCCTGGGGATGAGCAGAGTCAAAATTGCATTTGGGGAGTGAGGGCTCGGACATAATGAGACATAATCAATGAAAACGAATATATGATCCAGAAGTTTTAAAACCTATAAACCATACCCTATAGGCCTATTATTTTCGTATTTGATTCGTAGTATTTGCTCTCACCAATGTGCAAATGCTCGAAAATTTGTTAATATTAAATTACAAAGTACAGTTGTATTTGCGAAATCATCTGGCCTTTCTATTCCCCGACATTGTATAACTAATAAACTACAGTTTAACTTAAAACAGAAATGCAACTTAACCCTTTATAGAGCCTGGTACAATAATGACCCGCACACTAGGATACTAACAGAATGCCAACTAACAAGTGGTGTATTTTTGAAAGGGGTGAGATAGAAATGCCACACCCGTCTCACTTCCACCCCTCTGGCTAACTGATCAGTTAAGTTCGGATATCGGTAAAGAGTTTGTTAGTTGGTTCCTCAGTTTAGGGGCTGCGACAACTCGGTCATATAGCCCGTGTTCTTTGGGTGTATGTAAATCTCTCTGATAACCAGTGTTAATTGTGATGACTGTATTAGTGTGTGTTATCTGTAATTCAGGTGAGAACTGCAGACATTCAATTTTCAAGTAGTTCCTACTTTAGCTACCGTCAACGACAACTAGTTGTGAACTTGGTTACTAGATGCCACCACAGTCGGCCCCTGGTGACAAACGTTGGAACCTAAGAGCGTTAGTCAAATCTAACCTATAATTTAGCTTCACACAAGTGTAATTAGTGGAAGGTTCTTTTACATGCCATAAGTCTATGACATGGGTCCGCCGTCTTTACTTCCCCTCCGAAGGAAGGCATACTGGGGGATTTTAACGCTCTTAAAAATCTACAACTTCGGCCGGGTTTGAACCCAGAACCTTGAGCATAGAAGCTCACCATGCTACCTACTATGCCATCGAAGCCGCTAAAGAGTTTACACGAGTGAAAATAAATGCTTTAAAATTTGTAAGTATAATCCAATAAATTGTCGTCAATCCGAAGATCGTTTTTGTCTGTCTGTGAGGTAGACAACCTAGAATGTGGTTGGATCGTGAAAAAGTACCACCATAGGTTAGGTCGGTAGATACCCACAAAACCTCAAAGCAGCAGTAAACTGAGGCGTACTAAGCAAGATGAGTGAGGTAGTTTGCCATTGCTCTCCTCACTGAATCAGAACGAACGGACATCACGTCGCCACAGCAGAACCATACGGGGCGATCGAAGAGCTACTGTGAGTCACTTCACCGCCCAGTTGAATGTTGGGAGTCAGGAACCCATTTCATGTCGAGTCGATGCCGTTGCTGAAGTTTTGAGGGCTCGCGGAGGAGCAACTTGATGTTACATCATATTCCGTGCCTTCCCATGACTTTTGACCACTAGGGGTATACGTAGGGGAGACTATGCTAACCAGCGGCTTCGGTGGCGTAGTTGGTGGCATGCTGAGCTTCTATGCCCAAGATCGTGGGTTCAAACCCGGCCGAAGTCGTCGGATTTGTAATTGCATTAAAAATCCCTCAGTATGCCTTCCTTAGGAGGGGAAGTAAAGCCGGCGGTCCCATGTCATACATGTATGGCATGTTAAAGAACCTTCCACTAATTACACCTGTGTGAAGCTAAATTATAATATAGGTTAAACATTCGACAAACTCTCTTAAGTTCCGACGTTCGTCGACAGGAGCCGACTGTGGTGGCATCTGGTAATCAAGTTCTGAACTAGTAGTCGTTGACGGGGGCGTTTGGCGGCAAAAGTAGGAACTACTTGAAAAAATTCAATGTCTGCAGTCCTCACTTGAATTGAAAACAGATAACACACACTAATACAGTCATCACAATTAACACTGGTTATCAGACAGATTCTACACACACCCAAAGTACACGGGGCTACATGACCGCGTTGTCGCAGCCCCTAACCTGAGGAACCAACCAACTTTGCTAACTCTGCAGTAATTGAAATATACTTTTTCTGCAGAGATATCCCAGCGCAAGAGACGAGTTCATCTCACCAGTTGTGTTGAGTCAACTATTAAATCTCCTTGGCTATGAATTTCAAAACGTTAAATGCTAACACCTGGTGGTAAAATCGTGAAAATTTGTGTTTGTTTGTAAAATCTCATGTATTTCGGCGATGCGGTAGTTGTAGCAATGATGCATATTATTCGGTTTATCATAATGCGGATTTAGACAATGTACCGCGGATTGAGAACTAGTACCACTAGCATCAACCAAAAATAATAAAAAAAATGCTGAGTTCACATTTCTTCGAAAGTATTATTTCAAGTATTAGATGATTTAGACAACCCATACCAGATGATATTTTAAGAACTGAATTTGTCACAAATATGTACAGTGGAACCTGGTTATAGTGAACCTCTATATAAGAAAAACAACTGTATTGGAAAGAAATGTCTTGGTCCCGTCATTTTTACGGTGAAAAACTCTATACAAGAAACTTGTGTTGTACTCGTTTACCTCTGTAGCCTATAGGAAAGGAAGTAGATTCATGACCTCTATATAAGAAAGTGGTGCCTCTCTTTTCCTGTTTACTCTCTGCATCCGACTACGTACTGTACTGTATTATCCATACCTAGTTTACTGTGCTGCATTGTTCCTATTGTCAGAGTTCAGTCTATTTCTATAACAAACGTCAGGTCAAGTCCTGAGGAAAATATCACTCCGCGCATCTCCTCTCCCTCTCTCCTTTCTTTTGTTTCCGGAATGGAAACTCTAGATTGTCATCCCTCAACCTAATATAGTATATCCATATAAAATCATTTGTTTGCACCTTTTACTCAACTTCTCTCCACTTGTATTATCTTTGAAGTATTTTATTGGTGAGTCAAGCTTTACAGCTCCAGTTTGAACACGTTGTCTACTTAAAGAAACCATGTTGAACTTTGTACATTCGTTCGTAACAGTGATGCCAACTGTTGAGCCTGATACGCCATATAATTGATTTACTCGAGTGCTCTTTTGCCCCTCAAACAAGGTTTGTACAAAACAAAGTGTAATATAATATCAAATTCGTACTGAATTACTCTGCCTATCGTTCCACTAAAAACTATATTCACAGAGACAATTCACCACATGAAAAGCAAAGTTGGTAATGCTCCCAATTAATGTAAAAATGAAAAATTTATTCAGATTTTTATAAAGGAAATTCTGAAAAGCAACCAGCTTATGGAAACATAGTAAGACTCACTGGAAAATCTTGTACGCCAAAAAACAAGCAGAAAAAGTGGGAAGTATTTCCTGGCCCGTTAGCCTCTTCACAGACCAAAATATCAAAGGGAGCGCTTAGGTCTTGAGGTGACTAGAGGTATAGGAGTAAACGCGCTATGGTATCATTACAATGTCGACTAAGCGGAAACAATTTTCTTTAAGCGATAAACTGAAATTGATTGAGAAAATTGAAAGTATGTAACAGACTTACAACCTCCATACAAGAAAGTGGCTTGGATAAACTTGGGTATGAGACAACCTGGGTATAACGAAAACCTATATATAAGAAAGAGAACACTTTCTCCTTTAACTTTCTCGTAACCAGGTTCGACTGTAGGAATTTAATTTCTAGGTTAATGTTTTGAATCCCGTTCCCTTAATTTATCATGTTTACCAACCATTCCTAAATATTGCGGATTTAATTGAGTCTCCCCTATACTCCACTAATGTGCTAATACAATAAATAAGTCTTCAGTTTGTAGTCTGCTAACGATTACTGTACAAAATGGTAATATTCTGGAAGAGTCGGTATGTAAACATCAAGAATTTTAAGGAAAGTAGACTCTTCCAATTCTCCATATGATATTTTGTTTCACGTGCCATACACCCAATATTCTGAGCTGTGCAAGTCTTAAATGAAAACTTGTAATTAATATGAATTGTATTGTTGTTCCAGGTTCGACCCGTGGAGACATCCTCTTCGCTCCTCGCACTTCATCATCTCCACTATCACACTCTGCACTTGCCTGTCCGCTTCACAGCTGACGTTACTTATAGCGCACCAGTTATCATTCATGATGATTCAATAAATATATTTTAAATAATCATTTTGTATTCATTTCTCAAACTCCTATCTTCACTCATAAGGTGAAAGGTTTTGGTGAAAATAATCAATTAATTTCCTCTCTTGTCAGCGTATCGATGTCGAAATGTAAACATTATGTGTCGGAAAACTGTATCATAATGAGGCTCATTATAACACTATTTTTCATTATGAATCAGTTTCTCCCACCAATCAGAGCTCAAGAAACAGTTGTGTGACCAAATAGGTAAGGATACCTTCGCGCATGCGCTCAAAATCCAACATATTTCTGTGTTGGCAAGCAAAGTGAATGGTCTCTGCTTTCCGAGTGCCTTGGCCCACGCACTGTTCACTACCTGAATTAACTGAATCCCACAGATATTTATGAATATTTATGTTAAAACATAAGCCTCCGTGGCTTAGGCGGCAGCACGCCGGCCTCTCACCGCTGGGTCCGTGGTTCAAATCCCGGTCACTCCATGTGAGATCTGTGCTGGACAAAACGGAGGCAGACAGGTTTTTCTCCGGGTACTCCGGTTTTCCCTGTCAACATTTCATTCCAGCAACACTCTCCACTATCATTTCATTTCATCTGTCATTCATTTATTCATAGCCCCAGGGGAGTGCGTCAGGCCTCGGCAGCCGGCACAGTTCATGTCCTCGCCGCTAGATGGGGGCTTAATTCATTCCATTCCTGACCCGGTCGGAGACTGGAAGCAGGCTGTGGATTTTCATTTTCATGTTAAAACATATAATAAAATTAAAATTATCGTCGAACATAAACAGTCGTATGCAACTCGCCTATAATGGTAATTAAGACACTCGTATGAAAATTATAAAACTCGCTTACGCTCGTTTTATAAACATACTCGTGTCTTAATTATTGCCATTATAGGTTCGTTGCATAATGTACTATTTGTTTGGAGCAAATATGTTAATGTGTTTCCGAGATATGGGCTTGTTAACATCTACCATTTCTTTATTAATCTATTTACAGACATTTCTTTGACAGCCATTTCTCACAACTTTTATGCAAATAAGGTACACTAGCATTACCCGTCGCGGCTTCGCCCACGAATATTCTAGTTGTAAAGAGTACACTTAGCAAAATCTCAATCATGAATGCTATGACTGATTTATCCTTGATATGAATGATCAGACTTTATCATTTCAGCTACTGGTGCAGTGGTTAGGGGTTTGTCATTCTTTCATAGGTATATCAGAGCGAAGTTAGACTTCTGGGAATATCACAGACACTGTTAATTTAAGGGCCTTTAAATGTGGTTTTCGGAGACCCTTTATAGTCGGGTGAAAAAGCCCTTCCGTACCACACTCACACGTGAAAATTGCGAGAAAAAATTCTAGAGTGCCCCTTGACCCCCTTAAGCGCATTATACTGTATGTATTGATGACTTTTACAGCTTAATTTGGTTCAGTGATAACCTTATAACCGTCTGGAAACTGTCACAGTAATGTAACAATTGGAATTGCATTGCGTCTTACAGAAATAGATGGACCTGTGAGATTCTGTTACCATGGTTACCATGTTGCATTCTTTCATTTTTTCATTGTAAATATAGGCTACATGTTTTAAGGTATTTATTTAATTGTGAGGCATTTAAAGAGTAAGTGAGTGCGTTTCGCTTACGCATTGGGTTATGCTGAACCTGTAGGTACCCCATATGTGTAGGTTGGTGTTAATGGGACCTTATTTTCGGCACAAAACTGGAATGGGACCTTAGCAGAATAATATGGGAAGGGATTATCTCAGATCCCTGACTCGGTCGGTCGACTGGAAGCAGGCAGTGGATTTTCATTTCATTATCTCAGAAATCACTGCATTAATCTACTTGAAATTTTCACAGAATCTTTATACGCATCTGTCCTAGAATAATGGCTGCAGTAGGCCTATTTATGCATTGCTTAAAAAACAAAGCCTTTTTTACACTTATCAAAGAAAAATTTACAAACAATAAGTTTGAAGAACTAGAACCGTGATTCTAAGTTGAATTGCAAACCATGAAATCTTCTTCAAATGTTGATGTTGTTGTTGTTGTTTCTTATGGCTAGCCCGGATTCCAATCCATCAGCTTTCCTGCGTTCCAACCGAGTTGTGTGAGGTTTCCTGAAGTTCTATCTTCTTCAAATGTATTTAGTTATAAATCTTTAACTTCATAAATAAACCCTTTTGCTTAATAGTTTTTGTTTTTAAGAATTGAGTAATTGTAATGATGGCAACAGTGAAAAATATTGTCTTTTATCTTATAAAGGTAAATGTTGATAAATGTTCATAACAATTGATTCCAAAAAAAAGTTTGATGCTTTCCAGTCGGGATTCTACCCAAATGAGATGAGTTATTCCTAATCCTGGAATATTACATGAGATTAATAAAAAAAACAGAATTAGGAATAACCCATCCCAATTGGGTACAATCGTGTTGACTGACTGAAAAGCACCAAACTTTTGTTTACTAAGGCAACATTGAAAAATGGCTTCAAACACCATAATGCAACAATTGATTCACTAGTTTGTGTGGTAGAATCATGTTAAGAAACTGAACTGTTTTATTCATCTATTCTGTTAGCTAGAGTAGATTACGACCTTGAACTGCTCGCAAAATTTGTTTCCTTCAACCAATGATTCAGGTTTAAAGATTCTCAAAAACTGGATATCATCTATTATAATAATGTAAGGTTTTTTTTTGCGTATGGCTTTTAGTGCCGGGAGTGTCCGAGGACATGTTCGGCTCGCCAGTTTTTGTAGCTGCTTCGAGACGGACACCCAATGGGTGAGCTACAAGTACCGTTGGGGAGGAATGTTGGATGGGAGGGTCGAGGAGTTGGAAGGTAGCGGCTGTGGCCTATAGTTAGGGACCAACCCCGGCATTTGCCTGGAAGCAAGATGGGAAACCACAGAAGACCATCTTCAAGGTTGCCGGCGGGGGGATTCGAACCTCCTCGCCTCCCGGATGTGAGCGACTGCCAACAGTCATGCCGCAACGACCTCGGCTAACTCACCCGGTAATAATGTAAGTAACTCGGATAAATAGAACAAATAAAATGAAAAAGGCACAATCTCTAACCTGGTCAACATATAATAAAAAAAAAATGCCTATCAATAGCTACTAAGATCCAACAATATAAAACTGTAACTCTCCCAGAAGCCACTTATGCTTGTGAAACACTGTCCCAAATTAAAAATGAACAAAGAACTGATCAGCTCCTCAAAACGGAAAGAAGTATCATTAGAACGTGCATAAATAAAAAGTATCAGGTTGAGGGAGTCTGGAGGATTCTCCCAAATGAAACTGTCTATCGTGAGATTGATCCAATCACCAGCACAATGAAGAAGAAAAGAATTTCATATTTTTTTCACATCTTACGGCTTCCAGAAAACAGAATTGTACGCCAACTGGTGATGAGAAATCTAGGAAAGAAAACTGGAGGAAAATGGATCCAAGAAATCCAACAAGATCTCAAAGCAGTTGGACTCAAGATAACAGATGCCGAGGAGAAAAATAAAATCAACACCATTCTTAAAACTCACAAATTTTCTGCAGAAATGACACATAGAAAGCCTATGGAGATTTCAGATGAGTTGAGAAAATCCCGATCTGAAAGAATGAAAAAGTACTGGAAAGAGCGCAAGAACCAAGCAGTACTACCTTCAAAGAAGAAGTGATTGTAGAACGACTCAAGTGGTCCAATGTGACCAATCAAGATTAATAATAATAATGTGCATGAATATGGAAAGGGACCAGTTATCGGGATTGAGTTAACACAATTTATGGCCTGTATCTACGTAGTTGATAGTAAAAATCAAACAATTTTTCTACAGAGGTGGCCAAATTATTATGCGAAATTTGAATAGAACTAAGTTCTTTATTGCAAATTAAGATGCAATGGATTAAAATTGAGTCCGAGTCTCCGTTTCAGGACATTTCTTGAATGTATTTTGTCAGGTATTCACCAAATGTACTCCAAGGGATCTTTTACGAAACATCATCATATGCATCAATAGGAAGTTGTTTCCATCTATACAACACGGTAGGTGATACTAATATTTTTATTACGTAGATATTTGTCACAATTCATATGCAGGCTAGTTATTTTCTATCATATAAATACAAATCTTCTCTGATATTATATTTGCAATCAATTAGGTTGACAATTCAAACCACTCACTAACTGGTTGGCACCTGAAACCTCATTCACACTCCATATTTCAGAAGAAGATTTAGTTTTACTCATTTCAGGCACTGAGTTAAATACTCGTATTTCTTGATGTTCGACACTTGTTTTTCTAAGCTATTTATTTTTTCTATATTTTTAATTTTTAATATTAAACCCAATATTTTGTTCACTCACTATTACAAAATTTCCTGTTTTTCTAACTGTATTTTGAAAAATTTAATGTGAAGTCGAATATTATATTCTATTTATTTACAATTAAGAAAGTAGTGTGGGACTCGGTTACCTCTGTATAGGAAAGCCTCCGTGGCTTACGCGGCAGCACGCCGGCCTCTCACCGCTGGGTCCGTGGTTCAAATCCCGGTCACTCCATGTGAGATTTGTGCTGGACAAAGTGGAGGCAGACAGGTCTTTCTCCGGGTACTTCGGTTTTCCATGTCACAAATTCATTCCAGCAACACTCTTCATTATCATTTCATCTGTCATTTAAACCAATGGTTTCGTCCGTATCAGCCACACATATTCCTGGTAGAGACCATCCTGGCGCGATTTACATTGGGCGCGTTTTGTACTAGGCGCGATTTACAAGATACCAATAAATGCAATGCTAGCATTCGGGGCTTTCCGACGCGTTGTTGTGTAACGGTAGATGCTAGTGAACTGGCGATGACTCAACACGTTTCGTCCGTCCCACAGCGTAGGTGAAGCTCCGTTCAATAGGGAAGGCTCTCACTGTATATTTAAATTCATTAATTAATAGTTAAGGAAGCCTCCGTGGCTTAGGCTGCAGCACGCCGGCCTCTCACCGCTAGGTCCATGAATCAAATCCCGGTCACTCCATGTGAGATTTGTGCTGGGCAAAGCGGAAGCAGACAGGTTTTCCTCCGGGTATTCCGGCTTTCCCTGTTTTCCAGCAACACTCTCCACTGTCATTTCATTTGTCATTCATTTTATCATTGCCCCAGTGGGGTGCGACAGATTTCGGCAGCCGGCACAGTTCATATCCTCGCCGCTAGATGGGAGCTTCATTCATTCCATTCCCTGACCCGGTTGGTCGACTGGAAACAGGCTGTGAATTTTCACAATTAATATTACATTGTAAGGATATTCAATTTTATTATTTTATTTCATTTTTAATTACAATTTATCTCATAAACATTTTTCATGTCAAACAAACATTAGACTTAAGTACATCTCTAGTATATTATTTGTATTCTTAATTGATTTCATTAATAATAATAATAATAATAATAATACCGTATGGCCTCGGGTGCCGGGTGCAAGCTTTGTTATTTGACACCTAGAGGGTAGCTTGCAAGTCGAATTTCGTTGTTCCTTGAAACACTACGACCTCGTAGTTCCGCCCCTTAAAACAACAATAAGTAGTAAGTAAAGTCAAGGTGGTTAGATACCTAAGCTACTTGAACACAATAGCGCTTTCTAGTAGGGAAATGAGGAACTTTGTGTTGGCGGAAAGTCCCGAGATTAATTTTGCCATTATGAACACGGCCTACTGAATTCAAATGGGTTCTTTGACATGCCAACATCGTATGAAATGCGTGTCGTATTTTTGCCGCCTTTCAAAAATCACTTACCACGGCCAGGAGCGAACCTGCAAGCTTGGGGTTAGTAGACCGACACGTTAGCCACTCACCCGCCGTGACCAGCTGATTTTTAAATTCTTAATTGAGCTGAAGAAGACCTCACTGTCAGGCCGAAACATGTACAATATATAATAGATATATTTGTGTGAGTATTGATTGGCGTATAATTTAAACTTTGAATATTTCTAAGGAAATATTGGGTCAGAAAAGCCTCATTTTACTCTAGCCTGTGCCAACAGAAAAATGCAAATGTACTGCATTCATCAAGAGATGGCAAACATGCCCCGAATAATATGTAACTTACTAAAAAGGGATTGAAATTCCTACATTTACAACTTTCCCTGTTCACTCAGCCAAGATATTCTGCAGATCTCTCCTGTGGGCCTCAATATTATTTTATTTTATTCCTTTCCTGATGAAACTCCGGTGGTACCTTACTTCAACTCCTAGGGCACCTCCCCATGCCTGTCCCTTACACAGCTACACACACTACTACATTCATCACGTAATCGGAGGAATTCAACCCACACACAACTGCACGGGGCTGATGACCAAGATGTCCCAAGCCCATAAAATGAATTAACAGCAGACAAAATCACGTCATGATGTTATTTTGTGTCCTGAATGTATGGAACAATTACCCACGTAACCCGCAAGAGGACAGCACCGTACAGAGCCATTGAGAAGGCTGTGGATGATAACGTGTATCTTGTTTATCTATTCTCCTTTTCCTGTTGTCTTCTGTTTATGTGCGATGCTGGGGCTGTGGTTATTAATAAACGAGTGTAGTCTATACATTAGCCTCTCCTTTGAGCTAAATAGCATTTTATTTAGTATCTGTGGAGAGAATAATAATAATAATAATGTTATTGGTTTTACGTCCCTTTTAACTACACTGGCTTTTAGAGACGCCGGGGTGCCGGAATTCTGCCCCGAAGGGGATCTTTAACGTGCCAGTAAATGTACTGACACGGTTCCCTCGCATTTGCGCACCCTCAAATGCCAGCTGACTGCGCCAGGTTTCGAACCTGCAACCTTGAGCTCAGCAAGCGAGAACGTTACCCCTGAGCCACGCAGCCAGACCAAAATCTGTGGAGAGAGTTCGTCCACATGTTTTGTAAAAGAATTCAAGTTAAAAAGGCTAACTCTAGTGGGTTTCGAATCCAAGCCGACTGCGTATGAGACTAACGCCTTAGCACACAGCCAAACATGTCCACAACATCTCAGTGTTATTAACCGACTTAGATGCAACGTGTTAGCAAATAATGTCTTGAAATAAACGATTTCTTCACTGCAGTACATCGTCATTATAAACCATTTCATACCAAGGTTATCTGGTCTGAAGACAGGAGAAGACTTAGTGATCTTATGGGAGGAGATTGGCAAGTCAACCGATTGTTAACCGCGGTCTACAGCAGGGCAAAATTGACAGTAGAAGAAGAAGAAGAAGAAGAAGAGAATAATAATAATAATAATAATAATAATAATAATAATAGTAAAGTAACAAACATACGCCTCTCTTTCCTTTCCCTACCTCTATCTCCCTCGGAAATGCTGAAATAGCTAGGGATTCACCGTTCATGAGGCATGCTGCTACTACTTGCATGACTCAAGCAGGTGAGATACATTTAAGTTGGCAGTCGAGTAGATTCAGCATCTTTCGTGTTACTCACAAAATAGGGATATCCGATATATATATTATTTAATATTCACAAAATGATAAAAGTTCAGATTGTCAAAATTTGTAATGAAAATACTATTATACCAGTTCGTACAACAAAATTTGAATTGAAGAATGGATCTCAGGGGAGCTGGTGCTCGCGAGTACTTTTTGGATCGTATGGCGGGAGCACCGAATTTCTTTAAAGGGCACCATGGGGCTCACGAGCACCAGGTTGAGAACGCCTGGTGTAGTTGTGTGTGAATGGTTGAAAATCATCTAATATTATAATTTATAATTTTAAACTAGAACCTAAAACTTCTCTCTAGAACGCAACCTCGCAGAGGCCGCATGGCGTGCGGGCCACTGTGTATAGCAACGTGTCGAGCAAGGCACTGGCACTAGCAGCAGCGTAGCGCCCAACTAGTTTAACACATTTGCACTTTTTAACGTATTTAATAATTATAATTACTTACATGAATTTCAGAGTAGTTGCTGGAAACGCTGTCCCTTTATTTTCTAGACATGTTGCACCAACGTAGGAAGTTTTGGTACACTCGCTGCAATTCATCCACACTGATATTTGGTATCGGTGCAGTTATTTCATTCTCGAGAGTATGCGGATTGTTTCTGTATACTTTTTGTTAGGTGGCTTCGCTGGCGTAGTTGGTAGCATGCTGAGTTTCTATGACCAAGATCGCGGGTTCAAACCCGGCCTAAGTCGTCGGATTTTTTAAGAGCGTTAAAAATCGCTCAGTATGCCTTCCTTCGGAGGGGAAGTAAAGCCGGCGGTCCCATGTCATAGACTTATGACATGTAAAAAAACTTCCACTAACTATAATTGTGTGAAGCTAAATTTGTGGGTTAGATTTGATTAACGCTCTATTAAATTCCAACGTTCATCGCCAGGTGCCGGTTGCGGTGGCATCTAGCAGCCATGTTCACAATTAGGTAGGAACTACTTGAAATTGATCGTCAGCAGTCCTTACCTGAATTACAGATAACACACACTAATACAGCCATCACAATTAACACCGGTTATCAGACAGATTCTACACACACCCAAAGTACACGGGCCTACATGCCTGCGTTCTCACAGCCCCTAAACTGAGGAACCAACGAACCAACCATACGTTTTGTTAGAGGCTGCCCAGAAGTAAATATCGCCTGGCGCTGAGATTTACGAACACATTTTCTGTAAGACTTCTTCTTCTTGAGAAGATAAGTTTCCTCTAGGAATATTCGATGCTTTGTTCTATACCTAACCTTGTTCACGGGATACGAGATAGCCTACAGTAGTTCACCACAAGTCGTAATTATCTCAAATAAGGTATCTTGCCAGCTCCGTGAGTAATAAATGCAATGACAGCAATAAGGACTTCCCAACCCGCTCTTGTGTAATCGGCAAATGCTAGTCAACTGGCGGTGACTAATCACTCTCCATCCGTTACACGGCCCGGTGAGACTCCGTTCTATAGGATAGGCTCTCACTGAATAACGCTTCAATACTTTATTGCGCAGTTGTAGACTAACTTGCTCAGTGAGAACATGTTGTCCACTCAAGGTATTAAACGTTCCTTGTTCTGGATTTGTACTTGTCTCCGCAACTTCAATACAAATATAGCTAACTTTGTGTGTTAACAAAGTTATAAAGAAGCTGGTTTACAGACCTACCCTCATGCAAATTGCGAGTGGTGTAAACACGTTCCCACTTGTAATATCGCCTTGTTAGAAAGGTTATTACCATTTCACGAACTCATTGCCAGCAGTCGAGATGGGAACTATCTTTTGTTTACTTGCGTCACACGTCAGCCTGCTTCGCTGACGGGTACAGTTGCGTGAGTAGGATATGACTCAGCTCCAGTAGCCTCAGTCATCGTTTAACTGCCCGTGGTAACATGAGCTCTTGTGACGCTTATCTGACGCAATGCTGCTTGACTTATGTGCAGACTGCAGTCTGTCTACTCCGCTTCGCCCCGCGGGGCTCATGCTACAATAAACAACAAACACTGGTGCTGCAACGCTCAGTGGCAATCATATGTTGAATGGGTAATAACAGGTATTCATCATCTAGGTCTGAAAAACATTATCCATGATTCGATTTTCCTCAATGTAGCGGAGGAACTTTTTTTTTACTCACATATCTTAGCATTTAATATAATGTTATTGGTTATAACGCCCCTTTGAAATACTGTGGGTTTTAGAGACGCCGGGGGGCCGGAATTCGGCCCCGAAGGGGATTTTTAACGTCCCAGTAAATCTACTGACACGGCTCCCGTGCATTTGCGCACCCTCAAATGCCAACTGACTGCGCCGGAATTACTTCCCATAACCTTGGGCACATTAGGCAAAAACGTTACCGCTGAGACACGCAGTCAGTCTCCTGGAATTTAAGGGTGAGAAGTGAAAACTATTAAATTAAAGTGGCGGTAACTTAGGTTTTGATGGAAAAAATCAATTTCCTCTTTTTTGTTGTTTTGGGTACTCTGCATATTGAAATGTCATAGGAAGTTCGTTTGGAGCAAAAATGTTAATATATTTCCGAGGTAAGAGTTAGTGAAGTTTGTCAACTTATTTACAGACATTTCTTTGACAGCCATGTCTGACAACTTTTACTTTAAGCAAATAAGGTACTTCTTCAAGTACCATGTTCCGTCCCCCGAACGTTGGCGATCATCATGGAAAAAGCGCCTCCATCCACCGCAAGCAGGAACGATTCAACAGATCGAATCCGTGACCACTCCTTGATATTCTGAAGCCAGGACATCTGTCTTCTACACGCCCTCGTCTGCCTTCTATTTTGCCTCGTAGTATTAGTCGAAGCAACTGATGTTTTTGGCCTCTAAGTACATGACCCAAATAGGCAGTTTTTCGATACTTAATGGTAGACAAAAGCTGAAGATCACATTTTGCTCTTCTGAGGCATCTCTGTTATAGTACTGCTCGAGTCTAAGCTGCGTGAACCTCAGAGGAATGTGCATCGTGGACTATGAGAAACGGTGTTGACGAGTGATGAGGTTTCTCGGTCCGTGCATAGTACAGAACCAAATACATTGGTCGGTGACTCACTGACTCATTCGTAACACCACATTGGTTTCAGAGAAGACCCTATGTTAGCAGTATTGGAATATACGAGCATGTCAAGTAACACGGCGAGCTGTTGACAGGCCCTTCTCTTCTCGCCTGACCCTTCTCTGCTCTTTCTCCTCACCCCGCAAGTTCATAGAGCTTGAACTCGCACAGTAACTCGATCAGTATTATCTTATTAAAACCGCCTAGTCAAACACTAAAGAAAACGTCGCATTACATTATTAATCGCACATGTTTCGGTATTTCTTTGATACCTTCCTCAGCGTGATTGATATTAAATCATAAAACTAGTTAACAAAGCCAAAAAGAAATGGATATCCTTACAAAAATTGTTTTAAATCAAAAAATGGAAAAGCTTGCAAATAATTAAATGCCATGTATTAAAAAATTATAATAAAATGATGCCATTAAAATAAGAAATCTACCTTATAAACTGCCTACGTCAATACTCCAATAATTTTGATCGAAAACTGTAGTGACAGATGATGTCGCTGTCAGAAGAATGAAGGAAGAAGCGCAAAGGACGTAGGTCAAATTGTCGCCTCAAACGGAGCAAAAATTTTAAGTCCAAGGTATTTTAAACTTTCGTTTATGAATCCACATTTTGAAGGCCTCTAATCGTTTCATGGTGTTGACCTTCAAAGTCCAAACATCCATACTATACAAGAGTGTTGACCAGACATACTGTAGGTTCGAGCCAATCTTTGTCGGAGTTCAGATTTAAGTTGTCATTGTTGAAGCACGAGGACATTTTCCTATTTATACACTGCGTGCAATTTCAATGCGACTTGTGATTTCAACGTCGGGATTTAAATCGTCAGTGATGATATTGATACTCCCTAGATATTTTAAAATGGTGAACACGCTCGACTGGAAGAAATCTGATGTTCGAAGCAGCCTGGTCATGAGTTTGACGACTAAACACCATACATTTTGTACATTATCTCAAAATTACTGCATCGATCTACTTGAAATTTTCACAGTATCTTTATACGCATATGTGCAACAATCTGGCCTAGAATAATGGCTGCAGTGTTTATGAATTGCTTCCAAACAAGGCCCTTTTTGAACTTATCAAAGAAAATTTTACAAACAATAAGTTCGAAGAACTAGAACCATGATTCTATGTTGGATTGCAAACCATGAAATGTTATTCAAGTTTATTAAGTTTCAAATCTTTAACTTCAATAGTAAGGTCATACATGTACCTTTTGCTTCATATTTTGATTTTCAATAATTGATTAATTGTAATGTTGGTAACAGTGAATGATATTGCCATTTCAGTAACTTAACTACGGTATTTTATCTTAAATGAAGGTAAATGTTGATAAATTTGCATAACAATTGATTCAGTAGTTTGTGTGCTGGGAGCATATTTAGAAACTGAAATGTTTTTTTTTCTTTCAACTATTCAGTTAATAATAATAATATCGTATGGCCTTGGATGCCTGGTGCAAGCTTTGTTATTTGACACCCAGAGGGCAGCTTGCATATCGATGTTTTGTTGGTGTTCCTTGGAACGCTATGAAAGTCAAGTAGGTTAGATATCTAAGCTTCTTGACACTATAGCGCTTTCTAGTAGAGAAAGGAGGAACTTTTTTTTTTCGTTGGCGGAAAATCCAGAGATTAATTTTGCCATTATGAACACGGCCTACTGAATTCAAATGGTTTCTTTAACACCCAACAACGTATGACATGCGTCCCGTGATCTTTGTCGTCTTTCAAAAATCACTTACCACGGCCAGGAGCGAACCTGCAAGCTTGGGGTTGGCAGTCCGACACGATAACCACTCACCAACCGTGGCAAGCCAACTATTCAGTTAGCGCTACCTTCATACAATATGTTTTGTAATATACAACAGTACATACAATATTTTAGAAGCTATATTAACAAAACTACACAGTCTTTTGTGTTTCCCTGACAATTAGCAGATCGTTACATAGGCACTCCTTGACTTGACCCATTCAATTATAGCTATATACAACGGTTCCGAAAGTAAATAAGAATTATATTGGCAGCATTGCCTCAGACGAGTAATTTTCTTCAAAGAATAAATATCTTGCCTTGGTCTCCACCATTACTGGATGTAGTCCTACAACGTGTGACGTAAGTGAGGTCAATTTTGCCCGCAGTACCAGGCGAAGGTGAAAAAATGAAAATCCACATCCTGCTTCCAGTCTCGACCGGGTCAGGAATGGGATGATTGAAGCCCCCATCTAGCGGCGAGGATATGAACTGTGCCGACTGCCGAAGCCTGTCGCACTCCTCTAGGGCAATGATGATATGAATGACAGATGAAATGAAATGATAGTGGAGAGTGATGCTGGGGTGAAATTTTGACAGGGAAACCCGGAGTACCCGGAGAAAAACCTGTCTGCCTCTGTTTTGTCCAGTACAGATCTCACATGGAGTGACCGGGATTTGAACCACGGACCCAGCGGTGAGAGGCTGGCGTGCTGCTGCCTAAGCCACGGAGGCTCACCAGGCAAAGGTAAACGAGCTAATCCACAACCAGCGGCAAATTGTTGAATTATTTTATAATATTATGGGCGTAAGTACGCATCTTCAGTAAAAGGGGAATATTGTAGAGATATTGTAGTTTAAAATTACTTATTTTATCAGAGGTTTGATAGTGTATGCCAGCAATACTTCGAGAAACTGCATCAAAAATCCTGGCTTCATGTATTAAAGCCGACATTCTCAACCTCGAGCTCACAAACACCACGCTGCTCTTTAAATTACATTCCGTGCACTCGTCATACGAACCAAAAGGTGCTCATTACATGAAATTCGGTGCTCTCGTCATACGAGCGAAAATATGCTCGAGAGCACAAGCTCCATTGTATCCATTCTTCAATTCAATTTCTGTTGCACGAACCAAAAGAATAGTGTTTTCATTACAAATTTTGACATTCAGATGTTATCATTTTGTGAAATAGTATTTTAAATCTACAGCGAAAATAATTGGACATCCCTGTTACTCCACTCAACTGTCCATACGTAAATGTATCGTATTTGCATAAGTCATGCCTGGTGAGTGGTGATTCCCTAGCTACTTCAGCACATCTGAGGGAGATAGCATAGGGAAAGGATAAACAGGAGCATAATTGCTGCATTATTATTATTATAATTATTATTATTGTTATTATTATTATTTATTTATTCAATTCACCATTACAAA
This sequence comes from Meconema thalassinum, assembly GCA_946902985.2. Classification (NCBI taxonomy): domain Eukaryota; kingdom Metazoa; phylum Arthropoda; class Insecta; order Orthoptera; family Tettigoniidae; genus Meconema; species Meconema thalassinum. The sequence continues at coordinate 209,161,048 of OX336391.1, forward strand.
CATGGGTTACTCTAAAGCACGGGTTAAACCAAGTGCTTTACAACAATACATAAAAACTATAATACAAACTATAATACATATCATGTATATACATATTATAGAGTTCATTACCACTCATTCACTAGCCAGGAAGGATCGCACAATATTGCATGTGGACAATAGGACAGAATGCTGCATACTCTTGTAGATGGTCGGCGGAAGATCCAATTCCTTCAGACTCTTGTGGAGTGTGTGAGGTATGAGGCCGTTGACTGACAAGATTACAGGCACTATCCGGACGCAGTTCATCTTCCATATCCTCTTGTTTTCCTCTGCAAGCTGTCTATACTTGGTGATTTTTTCATTGTGTTTACGTTCGATGTTGGTGTCGTTGGGAACTGCTATGTCTATTATAAATGTAGTGCCATCAACCTTATTTACCACTATGATGTCTGGTCGATTGTGATCTATTGTTTTATCTGTCACAATACCAGTGTCCCAGTATGAAAATGAAAATCCACAGCCTGCTTCCAGTCTCCGACCGGGTCAGGAATGGAATGAATGAAGCCCCTATCTAGCGGCGAGGATATGAACTGTGCCGGCTGCCGAGGCCTGACGCACTCCTCTGGGGCAATGATTAAATGAATGACAGATGAAATGAAATGATAGTGGAGAGTGTTGCTGGAATTAAATGTTGACAGGGAAAACCGGAGTACCCGGAGAAAAACCTGTCTGCCTCCGTTTTGTCCAGCACAGATCTCACATGGAGTGACCGGGATTTGAACCACGGACCCAGCGGTGAGAGGCCGGCGTGCTGCCGCCTAAGCCACGGAGGCGGCCCAGTGTCCCAGTATGTTTTACACAATTCATTTTCGAGAAGGGATGGTGGATGATACTTGCAGTAAGGGATATACTCCTCAGTTAATTTATATTTCTGTGCGAGTGCTTGATGAATGATGCCTGCAACCTGATTGTGCCGCTTTGTATATTCAACTGATGCTAGTATTGGGCAGCCTGCAGTGACATGGTCAATGGTCTCGAGATGAATGGCGCATCGCCTGCATTTGTCTGAAATTACACTGGTATCTTTGATGATGTATTTCTTGTAATTTTTTGTAGCAATAACTTGATCTTGGATGGCAATTGCGAATCCCTCTGTTTCTCCAAACAGTCGACCACTTTGTAACCGCATACACGATGCGTTTCTATCAATACTCTGTTGGGATAGGTTGCTGTAGTATTTTCCATGGAGGGACTTTTCTCCCCTTGCCTTTTCATTTTCCTGTAAGTGTAGTGGCTGGCTGATATGATCATCAGAGGTTGTACGAAGGTTCAATACAGTGTGTTTATCAGCAAGTACAATGGCTTTATGGAGAATGCTGCCTTCCTTTCGTTGATAGAAATATCTTCTAGGGGTTTTAATTTGGTTCTGGAGCAAAATTTGTAAATCCAGTACTCCTCGACCTCCCATCTTTCGTGGAAGAGTAACCCTTTCTTTACAGGCGTTTGGATGATGTAAACGGTAAGTAGTGAGAAGGGTCCTTGTTTTTCTCTGCAGGCTTTCCATTTCTGTTGCTGACCATTTCAGAATCCCAAATGAATATACTAGGGTTGGTATAGCGTATGTGTTGATAGCTTTAATTTTGTTCTTTGCACATAGATTGGTTCGCAGCACTTGATGTAGTCTTGTGGTATATTTCCCAATGAGTTCATCTTTGATACTTTTATGATCCAAAGTTGTATTTTGAGCAAATCCCAGATATTTGTAGGTTTCTATTTCAGTCATTCCTTCAATTAGAGATCCTTTGCGTAGCTCATGTGGTTCAGAAGTTGCATATTTACCTCTTTCAATTGTCAGACGCTTGCATTTCTTCACTCCCAACGTCATTCGGACATCGGATGAATATGAATCTATTATATTTAGCATGGCATTCATTTGAGTCTCATTGTGTGCATATACTTTGAGGTCATCCATATAAAGGAGATGAGATATTCTGTATTTCCTGTTGTAGTATTTGATGTCAAATCCGAAACCGGTGAATTTTAGAATTTTAGAGAGAGGATTGATGGCTAAGCAAAACCATAATGGGCTTAGCGAGTCTCCTTGATAGATACCACGCTCAATTTTTATTGTGTCAGATGTGACACATTCATTGTCTGTCTTAGTAAAAAGTACTGTTCTACAATTATCCATCGTGACCTCCAGGAAGTGAATTATAGCAGGGTTAATCTTATACAGATGGAGGATTTCTTTCAGCCATGAATGCGGGACTGAATCAAATGCTTTCTGGTAATCTATGTATGCCGTATATAGATCCCTTTGATTATGTATCGCCTGTTGTGTTATCACAGAATCAATAACTATCTGTTCTTTGCATCCTAGCGACAGCTTCTTGCATCCTTTCTGTTCCTCAGCCAAAATGTTATGTTTGTCGAGATACTTGTATATTTCGTCCGCAATTATGGACGTAAATAGTTTGTAAAGTGTTTGGAGACAGGTGATAGGTCTGTAGTTTGATGGGTCTTTAGTATTTCCACTTTCTTTTGAGATTAGATATGTAATTCCAGCAGTAAGGAAATCAGGACATTCCTCGGGATGATGGATGAGGTAAGTAAATTGCTGGGCTATCTTCTGGTGCACGCACGTGAAATGTTTGTACCAATAATTGTGAATTTTATCTGAGCCCGGCGCTTTCCAATTCTGAGTTCTCCTTATAGCATCATACACATGCCGTTCTTCAATGGTATCAAAATCCATTTCTTCATATACATTATTGCTATTTCGTTCTTCGTTGATCCAATTTGCATTTTCATTGTGCGGTGACTTCGCAGCCCATACACTTCTCCAAAAATCTTCCGTTTCTTGCGTGCTAGGAGGTTCTGCTTTTGTCATGGATTGTTTGTTTCGTTTGATCATTCTGTAGAACTTACCTTCATTGTTGGAGAAAAGTTTGTTTTGTGTTTTCCTCGCTCGTGATTCCTTGTACCTCCTGAGTCTCGCTGCCTTTGCGCATAATTTTAGCTTTTGGTTGTCAATGTATTCCTTGATTTTTTCTGTGTGATCATATTCCTTTATATGGCTGTTGATTTTTCTGAATATATTTCTCAGCTTTCGATTGGTTTTGGGTTTAGTTTTATTGTTTAAATATGCTGTTAGTTGGCCTATGGTTTTCCTCAGTTCCTTGATGTCATTTTCTAATCGACGCTGCCAGGGTGGAATGTATTCTGCATCTGCACCTTTTCCACGAGAGCTTCCAGACAAAGGTATTAGTTTCGGGTTGTTCAGCCTTATCACAGTTACTGCTGCGCAATATACAAGAGTGTTTGTTTCTTCTAGATTATCGGATGTTTCCACATACTGTTTTATGATGTTATTTGTCATACTGACAAGAGATTTACTCTTTGCTGTTTCTAGGAGTTTGGGCAGCTTTTGTCGATAGTCTACTTTAAGGCCCATAAATTCTGTCATTGCTTCTTTAAACACATGTTCAATACAACTTGTTTCATCAGAACTCAAGATATTAGTAGGGAAAGTTGGTTCAATAATTCCCTCTTCCCCTGTGTCATTTCTGCAGGTTACTTCCTGAACAGCTTGAATCAATAATGTGGGGTCTGCTTTAATTGTTGGATTCTGAAGCTAGAATTTTTGCTGCTTCCTCTTTAAGACTTTGAATCATTATTGCAGGAAGTCTATTGTTCCTCACTATTACACGTCTTTGGTCTGCAATTCTTTGTTCTGTAATGAAAGAGTACTCAGGAAAATTCTCCACAAACAACTTGTGCAAATCCCTCCTATATGTTGTGAGATCTCTCTCCAAATTTGTAACAATAAAGTAGGAGCGCATTATGAATTTGTTCGTCTCATCAGTCCATTTCAAGCGCTGCCTCAGTTTGCCTGCCTTAGTGGTCAGTTGAATGTTTGAAACACTTTCGACAGGGGGAGATGACGGCAGTTGGGTTCTCCTATCTGCGTTGTCGGCTGTAGAATTTTCGGGTGACCCGACATGTGCCCGCATGTTCAGCATCATGTCACTGGTGGTTCGCCTGCTGTCACGTTCAGCACCAGCTCCAAACGTGCCCCGACGCACCTCGGGTAGCGTCCTTTTCCGAGGCTCATTATTCTTTGACATTTTCTCCATTATCAATGGGTTGCGTTTTATACCTACTGCCAGGATTTCATTTAGTCACATGGGGTACAGACGCCTTTCACAGCCGCCCCTAACATGGAGTACAGACGCTGTTGGCTAGTGCTTATGGCGGCACTGACTCGCCTTGTCACATTGCTGTCTTTGGATATATGTGGCATTTTATAGAGACTGTGGTGCCATCCACAGACCCACCACATCCTGTTAGCAATGCCGCTGTTGGTCCGGGACTGCTTATTCGTCAGGTTGCCCTGCTTATGTCGCAGCTACCCTCCATATCTAGAGGGTGATCCACTATCCGCCACCTGTGGACCCGTCCGGCCGTAGTCAGCTCTACGTCCTCCTCGAGGCGGATTATTATTATTATTATTATTATTATTATTATTATTATTATATTATTATTATTATATTGGATTTAATGGTGCTCGGGTACTTGGCATGGCATGAGAGTGGTGTTCACAGTTTCAAAAAGGTTCAGAACGCCTGGGTTGAAGTGACAACATACTCCGACAATGATTGCCTGAATTTGCATAGGTCCGTCCTGTGCTGCACCCACACTCATGCGGAGTACAAGGCAACTCGGTCTCAAGCACGCAATCTGTGCTCCCGCTCCTGCGCACTCCTGGACCTTCGTCCATCGTAGGGTAATATGTAGTCCATCAATAGCAGAATTAAAATCAGGTAAGCTCTCAAGGATTGTTCACCTTCGGATTCGGAGCCTAATCACGAGCACGTCCCTTTGCAAACAGGAGGCCTTTGCCCTTACAGGATGTCCATAGGCTAATCTCATTTATTTAATATTTATCAATCTTGCAGTCTTATGTGGCTCTTATTGCGATAATAAACCACGGTAGCTACAGTACATTTTGAAGTGTAATTTGAACCACAGGACGTGGCCTCGAAAAGTCCACATTCACTAGCCAAGAATCGAACCTGGTGGTAGGCTGATAGGCAGGCAGATTGAGAATAAAAGTTGATGACCAAGATATCCTCAGCCCCGAAGATGAATAATTAACAATTTATCACGACTTCCTGTTGTACTGTACTTCCGGTTATTTAGACTCTAGATATGGTAACGAAGTCCAAATAAGTTTAAAGTAATAGCATAACCGCGAAATCACCTAACTGGAAACAGTGAGTGCACCAGACTAAATAAGTAGAAAAACATGGCGGCATGATGCAATCAGAAACATTAGTCATCCGATCTTGCTGTGAATCACAGCACGACCTTCTTCCGAGTCAAGGAACGTAGTAAATGAGGGCGTTTGGAGTATGCCATTCCCTGAACTTGCGAAATCTATCAATGCCAAAGAATTCTACAATCATCTCCAGGCGTGCACTACCACTAGGTAGAAAAAGGAAAACTCCTGCGAGATCTCTGTAATCTCGGGGTACTGGTAGGCTACGTATTGAGATTTCGGTTCCAAAGGTTCTGAGTTCGATTTCTAGATCTTAATTCTGGTCTGAGGGCTCTGCTTCGTGAGGGAGAACTGAGAAGAGTTGGATTTGATTCCCACCACAGCCATCCTAGAAGTAGTTTTCCGTGGTTTCCCACATCTACTCCAGACAAATGACGCCATGGTTCCAAACGTAATGCCACGGCCGCCTCCTTACCAATCCTTAACTCAATTACAATTACACACACTAATACAGACACCACATAAACCCACACCCAAGTGGACGGGGCTGAATTACCACGATATCACAATCCCCTAAGTGAATCAACAACAACTTCGGCGAGATCAATTCGAAGTACAGTACTGCATTATTATCATCATCATCATCATTATAAACTATACTGTATAAAACGCTAAGGTGTGTGTTTCACAAAACACAGACAGAGGGTGTTAGAAGGTGCAGTTTTCGCCAAAATCTTCCAAATCGTCTCAATAGTACAGGATAACACGTGCATTTAAAAAAAATCAACGGAATTATATATATTAGTTTATGAAGTGCGTCTAAGCAAATAAATAGGCTGGCTGCGTGGCTCAGCGGTAACGTTTTCGCTTGCTGCGTTCAAGGTTGCAGGATCGAATCCTGGCGCAGTCAGCTGGCATTTGAGGATGCGCAAATGCGAGGGAGCCGTGTCAGTAGATTTACTGGCACGTTATAGATCCCCTTCAGGGCAAAATGCCAGCACCCCGGCGGCTCTAAAAGCCACTGATGTTGAAAGGGACGTAAAACAAATAACATTGGACTATTATCATACGAATACATAAAAATGAGATGGTGTTTGTCTGTCTGTCGTCCTGTTACTCAATCACGCAAGAACCGCTGGTCCGATTGAAATGAAATGTTGCATGAATGTAGCTGATTTACCAGGTTTACACATAGGCTACTTTTGATTTCGATATTTTGCACTATTTATTAGCCTACTTTTCACATTTTGCAAAAATGAGGAAAAAGTAGACTTATGAGATCGGGCAAATGTGTGTCTGTCTGTCTGTCTGTCTGTCTGTGTGTGTGTCCCCCCCCCCCCTATCAACTCCTAAACGGCTGCAGCAATCGAAACAAAATTTGGTAGGAGTAAAGATCTATACCTGAATATCTCACGGCCATATTTGAAAATGATGTCAGTGCTACCAACTGCTAAAAAATCGCAATTGAAATTTGAGCTCCATGTTGGATATCTTGGAAAGTATGAATGGGAGCTATTTCAAAATTGGCACACATACAGATCATAATATTTCAGTTTAATTTCCAGGAGGCTAAACATGGCAGTGTTGCCGAAATGATTATAAGCCTCCTGATAGGTCCAATTTTTAAATGCATATAACTTCTATAATATCAATTGGAATTCAACCAAATTTCGCATGTTGTATGTGTACATAACCGGATATGACTGAGCGTATTCTTCAGACCTACCAGGGCTGCCAACTGATAATAAATGCTCCTAATTTATTTTATCCAAATACCAATATATCAGAAAGTATGCAAGCCGACAGCTTTAAACTATGCACACGTATAGTCCCTGACATTCTATATTAATTTGGAGTAACTTATATACGTCAGTGCTACCAACATGATTCTAAGCCTGCTGACAGGTCCAACTTTAAATACATGTAACTTCCATACTATCATTTGGATTTCAACAAAATTTCGTATGTGCTATGTGTACCATAACAGATATGACTATGCGTATTCTAAAAAGCAACCAGTGCTGCCAACTGTTAATATGTGCTGTCCCTATTTTTGTTACCCTAATATCAATATATCAGAAAGTATGCAAACCAATAGCTCTGAACTTTGCACACGTATAGTACCTGCCATTCTAGACGAATTTGGAGTAACTAATATACGTCAGTGCTGCCAACATGATTCTAAGCCTGCTGAAAGGTCCAATTTTAAAATGCATGTAACTTCTATACTAACTAATGGATTTCATTCAAAATTGGCACAACAATAGATCATATTATTTCAGATTATTTCTGACCAATACATGCATGACATTGTTGCCAACATGATTTTACGCGCGCTGTTAGATCCAATGTTTAACTGCATGTAACGTCCGTGCTATTCATTGGACTTCAACCAAATTTTGTACCTTAAGAGACGGAACTAAGAATATATTCAGTCATCAGGGCTGCCAACTGTAGTGCTCTATTAGGATACATTATGCCAGGTATACAGTATTTCGAACTAATTGGAAATTTCGATATTAGCAACTTAATTTCGTCATTATTCTAGATAGGTTCATATTCTGTAGAATAATCATTGGCATGAAAAGTAGGCTGTATAGTTCTTCACGGAACTTCTTGTTATTATTATTGGTCTAATATTATTATTATTATTATTACCTGGCGTCTGTACTGAGGAATTATCATCGCGATCGTTAGATACAGTATGACACAGATGAAGGAGTCAAGTGTCGCAAGGTAACAGCAGGGCGGCTCAAGGCTCGGTGTTAGGTCCTTATAGAACCTAAATTATGATAGCATTTTACGGATGGATATGCCAGAGGACACTTCTTTTGTGGGATATGCTGATGATCTTGTTGTGCTCATTATGGAGCGCTCCATAGAGGGTCTGCAGCTTAAGCTTAATCAGGTAATGCGGAGGGTTTCCACCTAGATGAACGAACATGTTCTCCAACCTGCAGTTCATAAAACTGAACTATATAGTACAGTACCAGGTACTGATAAGATAGTTCCAAGAGTTGTACCAATTATAGAAACAGCTACAGCTGTTCGTTACTTGGGTGTTATGATTGGCAGTAAGTTAACATTCTGGAATCATATCAGCAAGATTGCCGATAGCGCTGCAATGATGGTTAACAACTTGTCGCGACTCATGGCTAATATTGGCGGCCCTTAACCCTTGAAGAGGAAGTTTCTGATAGAGTTTTTCTGTATGGTGCAGAGAATTGGTCCGCAGCTCTTGGCTCTGAGATGTATAGGAGGCGGATAACCTCTGTTCACAGAAGAGCTGACCTCAGAAATACTTCTGCCTGTCGTAAAGTGTCTAGACTGGCAGTGCTAGTAATAGCTGGGGTGATGTGATACCCATTTAGGTGTTGGCCAAGGAAAGACGCCGAATATATAGATGTGCGTGAAGAGGGAGGAAAGAGATAGATCTTTCCTGGAATGGCAGGAAGAATGGAAACGTGAGCATCGTGGCAGGTGGACTGCTAGGCTCATCAAGCAGCTGAAGCCATGGTTGCCGATGGAAGATGGTGAGGTTAATTATATGGTGGCAGTGCAGTTTACTCAATCCTTTGTAAATTTTTTTTAAACTGAAAGTACCTGATTTAATAGTCGGGAGAATATCTGGAGAGGATTTAGTATTATATGTTCACTGCTCCGCTGTCATAGACCCACCATCCCGCCCTAATAGCAACACGACTTATATAGTTGAAATCGAAGGTCTGGCGGCCATCTTTCTCACTGAGTCAGTAATGACAACCCCACGCATTTGGTACTATATCGCATCCGGCAAACTAATGGTTTTGTCTAGACCAATGGTGGTTGGGTAGCGTGGCCCTGCGGGCTAATAGATAACACCCCTGGTTTTTGTCACGCACAGTGGGGAAGTCACGCATCAATAATCTTTATACAGGCCAATGGTTTTGGCTTTTATTTCATTATTCATGTTGGCAACGTGTCACGTGGGTATGACGTAGTGTCCACCGTCGATGTAAAATGGTGGACGATGTTCAAATGAACACAACCAAAAACGCTTACTTTACGTAAAACGCAATTATATTTCCGGTGTAGGCAGTGGGAATTGAAACAAAAGAACTCGCCAGGACTCCCAGAAAAGTATTTCAATCATAAATGATATATTTTCAATAAGCTATGTTTTTAAAAGTGATTAAAGGGAGGATTGAGTAAACTACACTTTTAATAATTATATTACATTACCATGTGGGCATGGCTATTATGAAACATACCTCCATCGAATGGGAATATCACCGAGTTCACGGTGTCGTTATTGTTGTGATCAATGGGACGACGTTCAGCACACCTTCTTTGTATGTTTGAGGAGGAGGAAACTCCGTCGACTTCTAGAGACACAAGTTGGAGTCATTTCACCAGACAATGTGATGGATAAAATGCTCAGCAGCAGAGAGAGTGGGGCACAGATTGCAGTCTTCATCTCTGACCTGTTAAAAACAAAAAATGGGAGGAATCGAGAAGATTGGTTGCTGAAGACAGTGAGGATGATGATGTTGTTGTTGTCGTTTGAGTCTTCAGTCTTTTGACTGGTTTGATGCAGCTTTCCATGCCTCCCTGTCCTGAGCTAATGGTTTCATCTCTACATAACTACCACACCCTACATCTGAGGCAATCTGTTTAACATATTCTAACCTTGGTCTACCCCTACAGTTCTTGCCCTCGACCCTTCCTGCCATAACTAAGCTTGCTATTCCTGGGTGTCTTAGTAAGTGTCCTGCCAACCTATCTCTTTTCTTCATTAGCAGTCGTCAGAAACATTTCTCCTCTCCCACTAGTCTTAATACCTCTTCGTTTGTAACCCTATCTACCCATCTGATCTTCATCATTCTCCTGTAAAACCACATTTCAAATGCTTCAATTCTCCTCTTTTCTGCTGCACCAATAGTCCAAGTTTCACTTCCATAGAGCGCCACGCTCCAGACAAAGACTTTCAAAAATGACTTCCTTATACCTAAATCTATATTCTATGTCAGCAGATTCCTTTTCTGCAGAAATGCTTTCCTTCCCTGAGCTAACCAACTTTTTATATCCTCTTTGCTTCGCCCATCACTGGTTATTTTGCTTCCTAAGTAACAGAAGTCTCCTACTTCCTTCAGTTTTTCACCTGCCAATTTGATGTCCATAGAGGTTTCTGATTTATTTCGGCTGCATTCCAATATTTTTGTTTTACATGATGATGAGTAATTTCATTTTCATCGATGTAAATGAAATTGACTGAGATCTCTGGTCGTAACAGTGGCTCCACCCTGAAGTAAGGCCGGAAGCTTGTAATCTGTCTTTTTTGAAGATTTCCCCACGGTTTTCCACTAAAAACTAAAGATATTGTGCCTCAATTGCAGTATTTCTCCGCGCCTAGGATTATATTGAGAGGTATTGCGTCACAATTGGGTGCATCGATGAGCAAACCCTTCAAGGCGTAGTTTTCTCTCCTGTGTGCGTTTCCTCAAACGTTTCCGCTAAGGTGTCTTAACTCAGTCACAGCTGACGTATTAAAACATTGAACTTTCACGCGATCTACTTCTGCGAATCTATGAATCATTCTGGGGCCACTCAAGGAGTGAAGGAGGAGCAGATAAATAGTAAATCATTGGTAACACTCAACCGGTGACAAAGAGGTCCGGGGTTTGAAATCCGGCGGTGGCTAAATTTGTCATTAGCCTTTCGCATTAACTACCAGCTGTTTGAAAATTTATTTCGTGATTAAAGTAATTGAATTGTAACTTTCAGTCAGTCAGCACGAATATAGGCCCAGAGCCTTCCCTATAGAACGGAGCCTCTCCGGGCCGTCTGACGGGTAGACAGTGATTGCTGATTAGTCACCGCCAGTTGACTAGCATTTGCCGATTGCACATGGGCGGGTTGGGAAGCCCCAATGCTGTCATTGCATTTATTACACACGGAGCTGGCAAGATACCTTAGTTGAGATAATTACGAATTGTGGTGAAGCACTGTACGCTACCTCGTATCCCGTGAACATGGTTAGGTATTGAACAAAACATCGACTTTTTCTAGTGGAAACTTATCTTATCAAGAAGAAGTCTTGCAGTAAATGTGTTCGTAAGTTTCAGCGCCGTGTGATTTTTACTTGTGGTGGAACCTCAAATAAAAGGTATACAGAAACAATCCGCGTTCTCTGGAGGCTCTCGAGAACAAAATGAAAATGAATATCCACAGCTTGCTTCCAGTCGACCGACCGGGTCAGGGAATGGAATGAATGAAGCCCCCATCTAGCGGCGAGGATATGAACCGTGTCGGCTGCCGAAGCCTGTCGCACTCCGCTGGGGCAATGATTAAATGAATGACAGATGAAATGAAATGAGAGTGGAGAGTGTTGCTGAAATGAAATTGTGACAGGGAAAACCGGAGTACCCGGAGAAAACCCTGTCTGCCTCCGCTTTGTCCAGGACAAATCTCACATGGAGTGACCAGGATTTGAACAACGTACCCAGCGGAGAGAGGTCGGCGTGCTGCTGCCTAAGCCACGGAGGTTTACGAGAACGAAATAACTCCACTAATACGAAATATCAGTGAGGATGAATTACAGCTAGATTACCAAAACTGCCTACGTCGGAGTAACGTGTGTTTAGAAAATGAAGGACTGAATTTCAAGCAACTACTCTGAAATTCATGTAACTTAATTATGATTATTAAATACGTTAAAAAGTGTAAATGTTGGACACTACGCTGCTGCTAGCACCAATGCCTTGCTCAACACGCTGCAATACACAGTGCCCGGCCGCCACACGGCCTCTGTGAGACTCCGTTGCATAGGGAGGGCCCTCATTGTAGAAGCACCATATATCTATAGGTCTTCATTATAATCCCCTGCAACATGTTGCAACTCTTATCGGATGTGTGAACGGTGCAGAATACCAGTTTTTTTTTCTTTGTCGTGTGGCCTCCTGAGGGGCCGAGAGCAGGTCTTTCAAGTCGACGCCGTGGGCGACCTGCGCGTCGGATGAGAGATGGAATGGATGGAGATTAATGCAACTGGGCAAGGATGTGGAAGGAAGCAGCCGTGGCCTGGCAGAAGGTTCGTCCCAGCATTTGCCCGGTGTGAAAATGGGAAACCAAGGAAAACCATTTCAAGGACGGCCGACGATGGGGCTCGAACCCACGCGTCTACCGAGTCAGCAGAGAGCTTGGATCCATGACCTAACGCTGCGCTTTAGCGAACGTAGCCACTGTTGTCGGTCAGAATACCAGGAGCAGTCCGCCTTTGTTGATGTCTGTGGCGACTTAGCATTCCTACCGCTGTAAGTATGGCAATGCTTTCCCTCCTTCAGTTTGGGAATTCATGTCCGGCGACTAGGGTGGATACTCCAGGACTTCCACAGTTCCAACAGTGCTGCAGGCATTGTTGTGGAAGACAATTGGCGCGTGCGGTTGGAAATAAGGCCGTTTCCTGCGCAGTGCAGGAGGAAGAGAATGTTCCATAAACCCTGCACGACAAGTTGCACCTGTCCTTGGCTTAGTACGGTATATTATTCCTCCGAGTTGTATTGCTAATCAACAGAGAATCATATAAATGATAAAGACGCTCATCAATACACACATTTGATGACACAAATGTTATTAAAGATTAATGAGCATGTTTCGAATCACATTGGATTCATTTTCAGCACACCATTAAGAAAAGAAGCTTAAAAGCAATAATAGGCTATAATAAAACGTAAGTAAACTAATTATAAGAAGAACTAAACAAGTCTAAACAACTCTAACTAAAATTAGTTTCAAAAATAAATCGCAAGTAAATAAAATACTAAAAAAGCGGAAAAAACAAAACAAATTAAGACTTGAAAAAACAAATATAAATGAAGAGATCTGTTTCCTTAACATCATTTAAAAACATGGCAATCTTATTTAAAAAAATGAGAATTTCGAAAGTAATCATAATTATGCTGGGAATCTTGTCAACAGGACTTGTAAAATGCCAATGCGGAACATTTTAATTACAGCATGAAAAAGATGCGCAAACCAGGACAATATAAAAGAAAGAAAAATGTTATTTAATGAACAGATGAATGTATTATTAAAGAGATAGGAATGAATTTCAGCAAGTTTAAACTCATCAATTCAAATAGATCTAAAAGCCTGAAGGACTGTGGATGAATGGAACTTTTTATTGTATTTGTAGCGTATAGATTACAACGTTTCGAAAGAGGATTCATATTTAACTATAATGGTTAATATTTTTGCTTGCTATTGAACAAACATATTTCCGGCGTAGTTCTCTCTGTACTGCCAGGGGGTGCTAAGGACTCAGGAGTGCATCCTAATCCATAATCGCCGCAACCTCAGTGCAGCCCCAAATTTGGGGGCCGTCCACATATTACGTAATCACTTTTTGGTCGAATTTAACCCCACTCTCCCCATGTAATCACGCGTTATCAGCACATCGACCCCCCCCCCCCCTGTGTTACGTAACCTAATCACAAACAATACCTAACATTTCTCATGTCGCCACGATATATCCGTATCCGTACATACGAGATAGTATAAAACCAAGTCCCCGATCCTTGGATGTAACGGGTAATCTCCAGAACTACTGGGTGGATTTTGATAGGGTTTTCACCATTCTGTAAAGGAATTCACGAGGAAGGTTTCTGCAGAAAAACATTCATTTATGACCAAAGAAAGCCGAGCAGTAACGACTTCAGTGAATGAAGTCGAAAATAAAACTGTCGCCCGTGCGCCTTTTAAGCTTACGCGGGGTAAACCGTTAAAAAAAATATATAGGTTACTATGAGAGTAGAATTAATCAGCATGAAAAGTTCTACAAAAAAGTCCGCGACAGTATAGGCCTATCCCTATCTTTGATACATCGCCAACTACAAGTGATTTTACGTTTTCATTTCTTCCAACAATATCGATTCAAATCACTAACTTCGGAGCGAGCCTATCATCCCAGCTTCGGCCAGCATCAAACTAACGAATCATGTCGAGTTAAGACCAGAGAAGAGTACATGTGTTTTGAGTATCGCTGTTCACCTCGACGAGGAACGACCCCGTACCAGCCTTCAGACCTGAATTAAAGTTCTTGGCAGAGCCGGGAATCGAACCCGGGCCCCGTGGTGACAGCCAAGAATGCTAGCCACTACGCAACGAAGCGGACATCTGAAAATTAATACCCTCCTCTGCAGAAAATAATAATTGCAGGTTTTTAAAGATATCTGCGCACGAATCGAACCCACCTCTTCTCAGTTCTGTTGCACGGGGCTAAGCGTACCCTGTTCAAGTCCTCTACCCAGACATTAAATTTCTTGGCAGAGCCAAGAATAGAACCCAGATCTCTGTGGTGGTAGTCGAGAATGCACGAGGTGAACCCATATTATGCTTACAGCTCAAACAAACAACGAAAAAATGAAGAAAAAAACTTTTAAGTTGCAGTAGTGTATGTAATTGTTATAACACGGCATGACAGCTGTTGTTGTTGTTGCTGCTTATTTTAGGTCATATAGCCCCGTATATTTGGGTGTGTTGGGAATTTGTGTGATAACCTGTGTTATTGTGATGGCTGTACCAGTGTGTGTATTTGTACATTGGAATTTAGGAATGGGAAGCAGGCTGCCGTGGCCTTACAACACATTATGACGGGCTGCGTTAATGTACGTAGTTTTGTATTGGTGCGCGGGTGACCGGCTACGTAAATTAACGCTTTCTCACAGTGCTTCAATCTTAAGTAAATTTCTCCTCTCCGCCGTTCATTAATCGAAACAACTACGTGTTATTTACGAACTAAGGTCTTTGTTGATCGAAATGCAGATAATATTTACATTGTTGTCTCGATAATGCTTTCGGTACAGGAAGTGAGGTTTTCTAACACTCAGTTACCGCGTGTATTGTCAAGTGTTGGCATGGCGCGTGCGGAACTGACAGTGCGATAATCAGTTTAGACGAGTCTGTTGACGATAATAATACGAGTGAAAATGACAAGTCAGTATACAAAATAATCATAACATCCGCAAATATGTCAAACAATCCACTAAGTCAGTCATAACAACTACAAGTCACACGATATCGCATAACGACACATCAGCGCTCTGCGGCTGTCGGACGTCGAGGCGGATGATTAAAACAACCTTTTCCATAAATTAATAATTAACGCAATTTACTCAATCATAAAAATTAACATCATTTACCTCATCAAAATCACATATACCAGCCAGAGTAGCGCAACGTTACCTGGACCATACAAGTGACAAAACAAGACTTTATGATAGCAGTACAAGTAGTGAAGATGAGGTATTAATTCTCCAGAGTAGGAGAACCTCCCATTTCGGAACTTTTAGCAAGATAGATTATTGAAAATATAGTATTTATGATTTGCATACCTTTCTCGGAGTTGTTGGGAGTCGTTTCACAATTTCAATTGCCACTGCTGCACCGGAAATAATTACTTTTAACGTAAATAAATCATTATTGTCGCCTCCGTAGCGTAGCGGTCAGCATGGTTAGCTGCCGCCCCGGAGGTCCTAGGTTCGATTCCCGGCTCTGCCACGAAATTTGAAAAGTGGTATGAGGACTGGAACGGGGTCTACTCAGCCTCGGGTGGTCCAAATGAGTAGAGGGGGTTCGATTCCCACCTCAGCCATCCTCGAAGTGGTTTTTCGATGGTACCTACTGTAAGGCCACGGCCGCCTCCTTCCCTCTTTCTTGCCTATCCATCCCAATCCTCCCTTCCCTTCCCATCCTTCATGAGGCCCCTGTTCGCTTTGCAGGTGAGGCCACCTGGGCGAGGTGCTGGTAACACCTTCCCAGTTGTATCCAATCTGTCCAAGTGTTCTCAGCACTAGGACACTGCCTGGAAAGGCGGTAGTGGAAAGTTCCCTCGCTGAGTCCGTGGGAAACACCTACCTGGAGGATAAAATTGACAAAAAATAAAATAATTAAAAAAAGCATTATTGGTTGTGTTTATTTGAACAAGGTCGGCCATTTTACATTGACATCGGACACTACGTCATACCCATGTGACACGTTGCCAACATGAATAATGAAATAAAAGCCAAAACCATTGGCCTGGATAAGGATTATTGATGCGTGACAAAAACCAGGGGTGTTATCTATTAGCCAACGCGGCCCGCGCTATCAAACCACCATTGGTCTGGACGAAAATATTGGTCAAGGCAAAACCATTGGTCTGCCGGATGCGATATAGTACCGAATGCGTGGGGTTGGCATTGTTGACTTCTTCACAAACATTCACAAAGATGGCCGTCAGAGCAGCGATTTCAACTATGCATAAGACGTGCTCCTATTAGGGAGGGTTGGCTGGTCTACGGCAGCGGACGAGTAAACATCTATTACTATATCATCTCCAGATGCCATTACTACAGGTATTTTGGCAAATATCATTACTTACAATTCTTTATAGAAAGGTTCTCCTACTCTGGAGCGCCACCGATGAGGTTGATGGATGAACAAGTAAGTAAAGTTACAGGTTATTTATTTATTTATTTATCGTACGGCTTTTAGTGCCGGGAGTGTCTGAGGACATGTTCGGGTCGCCTGAGTCTGTAGCTGCTTCCAACGGACACCCTTAGGGTGAACTACGAGTTCCGTTCAATTTCAAGTAGTTCCAACTTTCGCTACCAGATATCAACGATACCTAGTGGTGAACGTTGGAAGTTTGATAGAGCGTTCCAACGAAATATAACGTAACAATTTAGCTTCACACAAGTTTAGTCTGTAGAAGGATCTTTCACATGCCCCAAATCTATGGCATGGGACCGCCGGCTTTACTCCCCTCCGAAGGAAGGCATACTGAAGGATTTTTAGCTCTCTTAAAAAATCCGACGACTTCAGCCGGGTTTGAACCCGCTATCTTGGGCACAGCAGTTCAGCATGCAGGTATTTATGTTTCATCTTACTTCTCATGCTAGGTGTGCTTCAGTTGCCCGGTCCCCAGTAAAGATAGAGTAGCGCGCACCCATACAGCAATGTGTTGTTAGAAACCTGGAGTAGAAGCGGGGGAAACCACGTAACACCAATGTCAGGATGGCTGAGGTGAGAATCAAACCCTCGTCTTCTCAGTTTTGCCCCATGAGGCTGAGTGTGCCCCGCTCGAGCCCTCACACCGGATCTCCGGAGCGATATCCAATAACGCTGGCCGCTATACCACGAGGTGGTGTAGCCATACAGGCTTGTTTTATGGTTACGTTATTGTGTTATCGTTTTACCCTCCAGGGTTGGCTTTTCCCACGGACTAAGCGAGGGCTCCCACCTCTACCACCACTGAGAGCATTGTCCTGGAGCTTGAGACTCGATTCGGGGATACAATTGGGGTGTGTGACCAGCACTACGCCAAGGCGGCCTCACCTGCAAAGCGAACAGGGGCCTGATGAAGGGATGGGAAGAGTGGGAGTGTAAGGCAATGAAGTGGGAAGGAGGCGGCCGTGGCCTTACGGTAGGTACCATCCCGGCATTTGCCCGAAGACGAAGTGGAAAACCTCTTCGAGGATGGCTGAGGTGGGAATCGAACCCCCTCTACTCATTTGGACCACCCGAGGCTGAGTAGACCCCGTACCAGTCCTCACACCACTTTTCAAATTTCGTGGCAGAGCCGGGAATCGAACCGTGGACCTTCGGGCTGACAGCTAATCACGCTGACCACTCCGCAATGGAGGCGACCTTGTTTTATGGTACGTTATCTTAAAAACATACGTGCGGTTGGAATTTGCAACGCCCCCAAAATTGTTCTCACTATAACCGGTACGGTACTACTTTTTTTTTTTTGTCGTGTGGCCTCCTGAGAGGACGAGTGCAGGTCTTTCCAGTCGACGCCCGTGGACGACCAGCGCGCCGGAATGTGAGATGAGATGAATGTATGAAAGTGGATAAAGATGTGGAAGGAAGCGGCCGTGGCCTGTCAGAAGGTACCGTCCCAGCATTTGCCTGGAGTTGAAAATGGGTGGACACCACGGAAAACCATTTCAAGGACGGCCGACTGTGGGGCTCGAACCCACGTCTAACGAGTCAGCAGAGAGCTTGGCCCCATAGCCTAACGCTGCGCTTTAGCGAGCGTAGCCACCACCGTCGCTTCTAAATAGCTGATACCTGAATACGCCACATCACTGTGTTTCACAACAGCTGGTCCCAAAGACATGACTAGGGCCCGGATGTTGATGCCATAAACAAAGTTTAAAAAATGCACCTAACATTTTCAAAAATGACTGTAATAAATGACCTAAAAATTCGAAAAATGCGCTATAAAATGGAGAAAATGATCGTATAATAATAAACTCACCAATATTTCAAAAAATGACATATTAAGCTCAAACTGAAAAGTCAATCAAAATAGATTTCTAGCACTTAACAAAAGGTTTATGTTCACTTCAGTCTGAGTTGCAAAGCAATACGAATGTAATTCTGATGTTGTCAAATGTAAATGATCTGCGGTTATCAGCCAGCAAGTTTTTATATCTCGAAAAGCTGAGTTCAACATCAACTGATGTGATCGGAGCGCACTTGAAGTGAGGAAGGTCGTTTGCTGCTAAATCCTCCCTGATCCCATCCATGCAGTAGTTTTCACCAGAAAGAATGTCTGAGATTTTGCATAATATTTGCATCTGTATACCTACGGTACCATTCTTTTGCATCCAAGATATATATTTTTCTACTAATAGCAATACTGAAATATTTTTTTTTCAATATTTTAAATTATCTTGTATCAGCTACTAGCTTCTTCTTAACTCTGAGAGACGTAACTCCCTCATATAAAGCTGCGACATGACTAAATTTAAAAAAATGACCTTAAAAGGCCGATTTCTCTAAAATATGACCAAAAAATCTACCAAACTTCAAAAAATGCTCTTAAAATTGAAAAATAGCAAAAAATGCAAAAAGATGCACAATAAAAATGACATATTAGAAGACGGGGTGACCCGTCCGGAGTTTCTATGTACTTCAGCATCGTTTTAGACAGCTCAGTAAAAATATGACATGTCATCAACATCCGGGCCCTAGACATGACGTATCTGAATATTGAACTTGCATGCGACATACTTCTCCGAGCGTATGAATCATTCAGGTATCACCCAATGAGTGAAACATGTGTCGATCCAGTTAGCTTGTTTCATTTGATGGGCAGAGCCCTGCGCGGATAAACAAAACGCTATCTGCATCCGTACGACTTTATTCCGCATCCGCACGTTTGTTATCCGAATCCGCTGACATTACATTGAAAATTAAAATCCACAGCCTGCTTCCAGTCGACCGACCGGGTCAGAAATGGAATGAATGAAGCCCCCATCTAGCGGCGAGGATATGAACTGTGCCGGCTGCCGAGACCTGACGCACTCCTCTGGGGCAATGATTAAATGAATGACAGATGAAATGAAATAATAGTGGAGAGTGTTGCTGGAATGAAATTTTGACAGGGAAAACCGGAGTACTCGGAGAAAAACCTGTCTGCCTCCGTTTTGTCCAG
This sequence comes from Meconema thalassinum, assembly GCA_946902985.2. Lineage (NCBI taxonomy): Eukaryota > Metazoa > Arthropoda > Insecta > Orthoptera > Tettigoniidae > Meconema > Meconema thalassinum. The sequence continues at coordinate 209,180,775 of OX336391.1, forward strand.
CACAGATCTCACATGGAGTGACCAGGATTTGAACCACGGACTCAGCGGTGAGAGGCCGGCGTGCTGCCGCCTAAGCCACGGAGGCTTCTGACATTACATTAATATATTTAATTTATTAGATAGAGCATAAAGTATTAAAGCAACACACATTTTTTTTAAAATCCAGTTTACCCTCCAGGGTGGTGGCTCCCACGGACTCAGCGAGGGAACTCACCCCTGCCGCCATTTTTCAGGCAGTGTCCTAGAGCTGGGAACATCTAATCTGAACTGGTGAGGTGGGATTGGCACCTCGCCCAGGCGGCCTCACCTGCAAAGCGAACAGGGGCCTCATGAGGGAAGGTAATGGATGGTTAGGATGGATATGCAAGGAAGAGGGAAGGAGGCGGCCGTGGCCTTACAGTAGGCACCATCCCGTCATTTGCCCGAAGACGAAGTGAGAAACCACGGAAAACCACTTCGAGGATGGCTGAGGTGGGAATCGAATCCCCTCTACTCATTTGGCCACCCCAGGCCGAGTAGACCCCGTTCCAGTCCTCATACCACTTTTTAAATTTCGTGGCAGAGCCGGGAATCGAACCCAGGACCTGTGGGGCAGCAGATAACCATGCTAACCGCTACGCTACGGAACATTTAGACATTTGAGGACAAATTCGTTCCCCTAGACCAGAGTTTCCCAACCTTTTGAAGTTCACGGCACCGTTGGGAATAACATTTAAACACTAGGGGCACCCTTCATTGAATTAAAAAAAAAAGAAGTTTGATATGTAAATTTATAGAAATATTATATTATAAGTAACGTTCGCCATAACATAAAACAGTAAAAATTTTCTACAGCAACAGTTTTGTTCGATAAATTAGTAATGTGAAACTTGTGATTGATGCTTAGAGCACAAATACGTGATATCGAGCCTCACAGTTGACAATGAAACATACAAAACATCCTCAAGTTTATTCAGTCTATTTCTTGCTTTGGATTTTGGATTTTATTGTCACTACAGCAGAGAAAGATTGCTCGCATAGATAGGATGTTGAAAAGGGCAAAAGTATGTTAATTGCTTTCTTCATTAAGTTAGGATACTCCTCTCTTCGCTGAAGCCAAAAAGTAGCTTAAGTATAGGGTATTTTCTTTCGAGGGGTGGAGGTGGCTTATCTCAATATCTCGCCGCACCCCTTAGCCAATCACGCGGCACCCTTTGGTGCCGGGGCACACCGGTTGGGAACCACTGCCCTAGACTGTGAATCGGAAGACAATGTTGACTGAGTTTTGTCCCTCTGACTAAAGGCATGTGAAACAGCGAGTGGCTCGCTCTGGCACGAAATTTGAAAAGTGGTCTGAGGGCTGGAACGGGGTCTACTCAACCTCGGGTGGTCCAAATGAGTAGATTCCCACCTCAGCCATCCTCGAAGTGGTTTTCCGTGGTTTCCCACTAGTCTCCGGGCAAATGCCGGGATGGTACCTACCCTGAGGCCACGGCCGCCTCCTTCCCTCTTCCTTGCCTATCCCTCCCAATCTTCCCCTACCTTCCCATTCTTCATGCGGCCCCTGTTTGCTTTGCAGGTGAGGCCGCCTGGTTCCACCTCCACAGTTGTATCCCGCAACTAGGTATTTCAAGCTCCTGGACACTGCCCTGGCGGCGGTAATGGTGGGATCCCTCGCTGAGTCCGAGGGAAAAGCCAACCTGGAGGGTAAACTGACTTAAAAAAAAGAAAAGTTAACACTTATTGCGTGTAGTTCCATGACGGGCTTCTCTCGCTTCTCTATTATTCTCATACAATCCAAGCGAAAGCAAATAGGGAAATAACAAGAAACGTGATGGACGCAGATTGTATTCTAACAACTATCCGCATAATTATTTACTCTAAACACTATCCGCAGCTTATCCGCTATCCCAGGGCCATCCACACAGCGCTCCAGCCGCGCTCTAAGCCAGTGCTCGGAGCGCTTTAGTGGAAGGTAGTTTTGGTAGTGGTGGGCGCGCGGTCTGCCCGCCACGCCGAAGGGAGCAGCCGATCCATCAGTCGCTAGTCTATTCCAATGAGCTTTGTTGACAGCGTGTAAGTAAATTAGTTTCTTAGTCATCATGACTTGAACATCACACAAATCAAGAAAAGATGGAGTGGTGAAGCAGCAGCCTTTAAAGCAGAATGGGAAATTTCATTTTTCTGTACAGCTTACAGCTTATAAAAGAGCAAAAGTCACTCAAGGTCTGTACTATCTGTTCATATTGGTAAAATGATGTTGAATTTTCCTCTCTAATATGTTCAGATTTCAGTTTTGAATAAATCACACTATTCTTTACTTAACCCTTGCGTTCGATTCCTGCACATTCCATACATCGGAGTACCATTCGATTTGTATATTCGGTATATTTTTTATGGCAAAACAGCTCAATCAATATGATGTCAACAATCCCACAAAAGCCGTAGGCCACACGGCTGTACTAGTCAGCCCAGTCCGAACATCGTCCGTCTGTCTCAGGTCTCCTCGCTGCCACGGTGTAGTGGTGGTAGGGGAAGGAGCGCTAGTCTGAATGCTCAGTGCTCCTCGAGCGCGGCCGCGCTCTCCAAGCGCAATGACTGGATGGCCCTGCGCTATCCCAACAGCCATGCAAACTATACCCACATGGCGAAAAATGTTGCGGATATCCGCAGGTTTATCCGCGGATATCCGCACAGGGTCTTATTGATGGGCTTAGTCCTGTGTACTTGGAAGTATTATGAAGATTTGTATGATAGCCTGTGATATTGTGGTGTTGGTAGTAGTGTGTGTATTTGTAATTCAGTTGAGGATTGGGAATGAGGCGGCCGTGGCCTTAAGTTAGGAACCATCCCGGCATTTGCCGGGAGTAAACGCGGAAAACCACGGAAAATCACTTCCAGAATGGTCGAGGTGGAAATCGAACCCATTTCTTCTCAGTTTTGCCTCACAAGGCTGAATGTACCTCGTTCCAGCCCTGAGACAAGAATTGAATTTCTTGGATGATGGCAGACAATGCGCACGAGGTGGGCTGCTCCATCACACGCCACGATGTATGGTGTCTTAATTTGTCCGGAACGATCGGCGCCATGATGGGTGATGTAAGGCCCAGTGTTCCACATTTCATTTGCCTGTGGTAAAGCTGTGCTTATCAGCTCTTGAACCCAAACAATGGGAACTCGCTCACAGCACGTCCGCCACACGGCTCGTTCAATATACGCTGCCGAAGTGACGCGCCTAGCAACCACATGGGCGCAGCCACATTGGACCCAAACAACTGGTTGCTAGGTTTTTTATACATAGGAATCTACATTAACGCTGCGCAGCGTCTTGAATTTTGTGGATAAAAAGGTGTAATATGCGTGAAATAAGGCAAACGCCTCCCGTAAAGTTCATCTACGGTGTTGGATCTACTAAATACAAGTAAAATGTTATGGATAAAGTACGATAATTTTGCGAGATAGTATGAATAAAGTTGACCTCACTCCTGAGGTAAGAATTGCATGGCGCGTACTACAAATTATAAATATTTATTTATAACATCATTTAGTGGATATAGTATATCTAATATAGTGCGATATTTAGGACACATATGTCACATAAAGGTTTTTTTGGTTCATGTGGGGAGTGTAGTTGTAATTAAATATGGTTTGTACTATAAGTATTATAAACGACAACATACATAACCTTACAGCTGATTCACTAACAGCAATAAATTTTATCCTACAACTCTTCTGAGTGGTGATTTTTCACTTAATTTATTTAAGCAGTGAATTTTGTTTCCAAATAACAATTAGGCCTATCCCACACTGAAATTTTCTGCCTAAATATTTTATTTTTTGCACTTTCAGAAAACAATTATCATGTAGGCCTGCCAGTAGCCTAGGCCTACACCCTGCAATAAAGTTACAGTACCGTATAGTGACATTATTCAAGCCAATGAATACTGCTTATTGCTGAAGTGATGGAGTGGCAAGTCTTGTTGTGATTGTCAGAGAAGTTTCGGTGAAAAAGTCAGTGGTGTCAAGAAATGAGGTGATGAGGATAGTGGCGAACCAGGCTATCATGGCATTATGTCAAGATTGATAGAAAATGTTTTAATCGTTTGAGCATGAAGTGTTAGTGAAAAAGTCAGTGATGCTATAAAGTTATCAAAAAAGTGGAAATATAATAACATAGGTGTGTACTTAGTCAGTTTCTTGTGCATTACTTATCTGGACAATTTTTCAAACATTGGACAGTAAAATTAGGCTAGTTCGATGAATTTATGGAATGCTACAGTATTGTACCTTTAAGTTATTATGAGTTATAATAAAACTATAATTCGATTCAAAATAACGAGGCTTAATACGTAACTGCAATGCTTATACCAAACATCTTTAATAGATATCAGGAAGTACTGGTATATTATTGGAAAGTAGGCCACTCCCCTGCGATTCAACTTACATGCTCCTGCAGAAGTGTGCATGTGTTTTTCTCCCCTCACAATAGGCCTTTTTGTTATTGAGCAACTGAGTTTAATTGTAGTTGTAACAGGTCATTTTATCACAGGTTGTGGTGAATTATGTAATACGGTACCAAATGGCAGGTAGGTGGTGTTGGTGGTTATTGAGGCCATTAGCCTAGGCTGATTTTATTTAGTTCTGTTGGTCAAGTAATGACTTTGAATCATGAAGGGGTGGGTAGCATACATATTTTCTAGATAATGTTTTTTTTAGTATAGGCCTACCTCATTAAATTCATTTCTTAACTCAAACCTAAGGTATAATTTGATTTGTTTTCAAACAAATGAGGCGTTGTGGTAAACACTCAAATTGTATTGAAATGCAGTATTTGTTTCTTCTATAGCCGTTGATGAGATTTGGCCTACTCTCATGCAAAATATTTTAAACTGTTCCCTTATGCATTGATAGACCTTAAGTTCATTTTATTCGTCACTTACTGGTAGGGCCTACGGTTCTATATTTTCCGTAGTATTGATCATTCATACGGGACGTGATTCACAATATCCAGAAATGTTATATTTTCGTGTTTTCACTTAATTTAAGTTAAATATCGTAGGCCACATCTCTACAACCTATGCTCTAAGACGTAATGTGCATCTCGTATGCAATATTTTACAACTTTATTGGACAACCGTGTTAAATTACTGTGTAAAATATACTTTTCTCTGCTTTCTTGCCTCTGGACATCCATGCATGTACAGTTTTATACGATACAAATAGGAAATAATGACGGCTCAAAGACGAAGCAAGCTGCAAGGAAGCCATGTTGTATTGCTCCAGTTGCTTAGCAACGGAGCGGAAGTGACGTTGACTTCGGCAGCGTATTAGGGGAGATGAAAATTCGAATCCAGCGGTCATCGTGAGTGGGATTTTCCACACTCCTTAAGAGATGGTATCCTTACCGGCACGTAGCTCTGCACTTCCCCATCCCTACTGCAGGATAAAGCATTTACCACGCTGAGCGTGTCTGTGTCTGATTCTGAGAACCTAGTGTCACGTGCGTCAATGTTCTCCGTAGAGAGGTATTCATCACGCTCCCCGCACCGCTCTTCACCCGGCACCTACCGATGAGCTCTAAAGGTCAAGTGAACAGATAGACGCCGTTATTTATACCTTGTTCAAATCCTGGCGCACTTACCACAATTATAGACCCTAAGAATTACAAAAGCAAAGGAAGCTTTTAGGTTTACGGGACCATTAACCCGGGAGAGGTGGCGCGGGGGACTTTGTGACCCCACGCAGTTTCGTTAAGCTGGGGTTTCTACCTTTTACTACACACAGACTGTACCTGTCACATACCTTGCCCCAAATGCCTTATCTATTGTCTGTGGGCAGTAATCTATTAGTGGAAGGGATGAGGGCCGAGATAAATGTATTTTTGTCCAGCCATTCTGCAATGTGTTCCGAAAGAACCCGCGCCACCAGTCGCTCTGGCCGAGTGAACAGCTGTTCCAGTCTTACGCGTACTCCATGAGAATGTAGCTGTCTGATCGCGAAATAGAATTGATTGTAGTTAAGTGTTAAAATAAAACATTATGAATCGGTTGACGTACGAAGAGCAAGAATCCAGGGTATTTTCTCTTCTGCAAGACGTGAAGAGGAAGAAATATTAGGAGGTGAAAACAGTGATAGTGAAGATGAACTAGAAATAGTAGAAGCTATTAGTGATACTGAGCAGAATGCAGACGAAGAAGAAAATGAAGAAATTGACAATGATATGCCTCTTTTTCAGCGGATGTTTACCTTACTGCAAAAGAAAGAGTTACAAAATGCAGTACAATCAGAGGCGGCTCGTGGGCTTTGATAAGGGTGGGGCACAGCAGGTATCAGTTTTGCAAAAACACATTACCATAATTCTCGATGTTAGTTATTGTTGTTTTAAGGGAGAGGAACTACGAAGTCATCTGCCCCCTAATCCGTACCATGAGTGAACTATGAAACCACAGTTGGGTGATTTGATTATGAGCGTCATCCTCATCATGCCTTCCTTTCCCAATTGTAGGCACAGATAATTAAGTACAAACCCGGTCAAATAAACAGAAAATAACGCAGGTTACTAAGTAGGCTAGGGTACACGGGATTGATTACCACGAAAAAAGAAAAAAATGAAACAAAATCAGAGTTATTCCAAGTAAGAAAAAGCTTACCTGATCGTTCACTTCTTGTAGAATAGTTCGATCCTTCTATTTTTAGCAGCAGCAAACTCCTCTATCACGCGTGTGTTGAATTCTGGGATACTGTTTATCATCCTCTTCTCCATCGACAACATTGCAAGTGCAGACAGTCTATCAGCCCCCATAGAATTTCTCAGGAAAGATTTTATCCTCTTCAAAGTAGAGAATGACCTTTCGGTCTCTACAGTCGTCATTGGGATAGTAACAATGATTTTTAAAGGTATCACACACTCTGAAAATGTGCGCAACATATTATTGTTATAAAAGAACTGCAGAAGTGGTGCCGCACCGGAAGCATTACGCAAATCTTCACGACAGTACAATACCTCCAATTCAGTTCTCAGTTTCGGACCATTTATTGCACGGAACAATGTAACGGCTGTCTGGAAATCCCTCTCTGGAAATTCAATGGAATAGTATGGAAACTTTTCAACTAGAAATAATTTTGAAGTACACAAGTGATCCGAAAACTGAAACCTGTCATTAATGCTACTAACAATAGTATCACACACTTCTATTACGGCCAAACGATTACTCTTACTACAGTGAAACCCCTCAAATCCGAACCCCAGAAATCCGAAATCCCGGGTAATCCGAACGAGTTATTTTCGACAATTTCAAGTTTGGAAAAAGAAAAAGAGAAACTTATTTTAGTCATAACAAAATTATATATTCTACAACGTAACGTTATTTTAAATAATTAGTTGAAAATTTAACAAAGAAGTACAGTTAGCATACCTAACAAAGTGTAAATGTGCCTAAGCTACATAGCCTACTTATCTCATCCAGGATTGAAAAACGGAAAAGTTGGTTATTGTAATTCCTTAGGTTAATCACTGTGCAAAAACAAATGAAATAACAATAGAAAAAACACAAAATATCACTTAATCTTTTACTTGAAATCAGTTATCTTCAATTGTCGAAGCAACGAAAACATTTCCGCGGTGGCAATCGTGCGCCAGCGTCGCATAAACATGACACCGTTTGGCGTGACTACTGCGTGTTGTTCTACGAAGCGCAATGCGATGTCAAGAGCAGATGCCGCTTCAGTATAAGTCACATTGTCTGTCGAAGTTTCTTCTTCCTCACTGTCGCTAGCTCAACGTACAGTCCTATACCGTAACGAGGGCTGGTTATTATGTTATGGATATTTTCGGCTAATCCGAACAAATTGAAATCCGAACAGGCTACAGCCCCAATTAGTTCGGATTTGAGGGGTTTCACTGTACTTCCTTGTTCAACACAAAGTCTTTTGCTCGCGGGCTCACTAAAGGACACTTCACTTTCCGCATATTCTTCGCGAACTTTGGTCACCGCTTTAGAAAACTGCTTTATAAAGTCACTGACTTTAACAGCATCAATACCACTTTGCTGAATACAATCAAAGAAAATAGCTACGTGTGGCATAACTTTATGAAAGAAAGCCAGCCAGTATATAAACTGGGGATCTTTCAATGTACGCACAAATCCTGCAGCTTGACTTGAGGGATTTCTGTCATTAACTTCTGAGTCTCTAATGTGCTCAAAACATTTCAAAAGATTTTCTTTGTTTTCGAACACAGTGTTGACAGTTCTATGTTGAAAGTACCATCTTGTCGGAGTGGCGTAACCTATTTTCTTTTGAACCACTTCAATCAAGCAATCCATTCTCTTTGGAGATCTTGAAAAAAATGGCCCTATCCCTTGCAAATCCTGAAAAAATATTCTGCTTTGGGAGCAAGATGAAGTGGCGTGTTGGAGAATCAAATTACCTTGATGTGCGTAACAATGAATGTAATTCGCGTTTGGGTATTTCTCCTTAATTAACGACTGCACTCGACCCCTATGCCCACTCATCACAGAAGCACCGTCATACGTTTGACAAATAAATTTCTCAGACCTGACGTTATAACATAATACAAGTTCGCTTACGGTACATACCCTACGGTCATAATGTTACGTTTCTCTCTCAATGCATATTATACATGTTGATTTTTCTCCGTACATATTAATAACGGGCGCTATGTTCCGTATATTATTTTGGTGGAAAATTGCTGAAAGTTGGTAAATAAGCTACCTATGAACTTGTCTGCCCTCTATCGGTACTCCTTGCTAACACCCCTCTCCGACCCTCCCTGCCCCACCCGCCCTCGCTACTTTCACGGCCGTATCGCCGGCTAGTCACAGGAGTCTTGTGCCGCAAGTCTAGGAAACTCCCATAGCCCCTCTCTCGCCTCTCCCCGCTGTAAAAGTAGGGGATGATGTTAAAGGGCCAGGAAGAGGAAGCATGTGGCTACACTGTGTTGGTCACACCAGGCATGTGCCCAGCAGAGCACCTCGTTGTGACGTGCCATGCTCCTGCTGTCGGGGAAAGTGAACAGCAAGCCGATTGAACTGCTTGGTCACGTCATAAGCGCCATTACCACGGAAGGATTATCAAGACGACTACAACCCAAAGAGAATGATTATTAATGGTGGGGCACGTGACCGTGTGCCCTTGTTCTAAAACCGCCTCTGAGTACAATACAACCACAATACAATACAACAAGAGACTTCTCTAAAATGTGTGATTGGTGAAAAACTAGAATCATACATTATCTAAAACGTGTCTAATCGTTCATTTTGAAATTGTTAATAGGCAAACTGAAGTAAGAATTATCTGATATTTCATAAAAATAGATGAATACCTGTCAGATCCGCACCATTTCTATTATAGTGTAAATACCCGTCTAAATATGTACACGATTTTCATTTTAGACAAATATACTTGCCCATTAGTTCATTGAATGTTTTCATGCCATATCAGTAGCATAGAAATAATTCTCGTTACTACAGAGAAATAATTGCATGGGGTCAGAAATGACCCCGCGCCACCTCTAACGTTGCTCAAGTAAGCGCCACCTCTCCCGGGTTAATCATGCGGTCATCAATCACGGGACCTCCTTTTTACGTGGAATCCGAAACACAGGACATGGCATTTCACTTCGAAAATCTCACATTCATAGACCGGGAATCAAACCAAGTCCACCTTGGTAGGAGGCGAACAGCTACGAATTACATTTACGCTGGACTGACTGCGCGGTTTAGCAATAACGTTCTCGCATGCTGTGCCCAAAGTTGCAGGATCGAATCCTGGAGCAGTCAGTTGGTGTTGAGGGTGCGTAAATGCGAGGGAGACGTGTTAGTAGATTTATTGGCAGCGGCTTCCGTGCCGTAGTTGGTAGCATGCTGAGCTTCTATGCCCAAGATGGCGGATTCAAACACGGCCGAAGTCGTCGGATTTTTAAGAGCGTTAAAAATCCCTCAGTATGCCTTCCTTCGGAGGGGAAGTAAAGCCGGCGGGCCCATGTCATAGATTTATGGCATGTAAAAGAACCTTCCACTAACTACACTTGTGGAGGATAAAATTTGTAGGTTAGTTTGATAACGGTATATTAGTTCCAACGTTTGCCGCCAGGTGCTGACTGCGATGGCATTTAGTAGCCACGTCCGCAGCTAGGTGTCGTGGACGGTAGCATCTGGTAGCAAAAGTAGGAACTACTTGAAGAAATTAATCGTATGCAGTCCTTCAACCTGAATCACAGCCATCACAATTAACACCGGTTATCAGACAAATTCTACGCGCACCCAAAGTACACGGGGCTACATGACCGCGTTGTCGCAGCCCCTAAACTAAGGAACCAACCAACCAGATTTATTGGCACGTTAAAGAGCACGTTAAAGATCCTATTCGGGGCAAAATTCCGGCAACCCGGCGTCTCTAAAAGCCGCAGTATTTAAAAGGGACGTAAAACCAACACCATTATTATTAGGCCTACATTTACGCTGTTGGTTTAGGAATGTGGTACATCTTGGTGTGTATTAAACTGGTCTGATCAAGAGAACATCCGAAAGAAATTCCCATAATATGTATATTACAAAAAGTTTGGGTATTATCCATCATACGAATCGTACACATTTATATTAGTCATTCAATGTCAAAAAACTATATCTCACGGAACATATTGCCAGGGCCTGCTTTCTCCTCTATAACAGAGGCCTTTGCACGCTCGGCGTGCTGGTTATGCTGCACCGCACGCCGGCAGGCTGGCTCCTGCCTCTTTTAACTGGGCTGGGCTGCCTGCTCTGATTGCCGACGCTGCGACAGCTCTTCGCCACGTCCGACTGACAAGGGAAGTTTCAGGTAAGACAGGTCGAAACCTGCCTTGAAACTTTGTGGACGGAATCGTTATACTATAAGAGGACAACGTGCGGAAAATCAGCCGCCAGATTGAACTGCAATGTTCCGAAATCGTACCTGACATCCTGGTACGCAGGCATGACGGCTGACGGAACTGGACATCCCTGAGACACTCGGAGTTGTCACGTTGTAACGTTTTACGAGTTATTGCGCCACGTTGGTACGACAAATGTAACGTTTTGTGTCTTCGGGGTGGTGGTAATTATTTACCATAAGGGATACTTTTCTATAAGTATATATATTAACCTCTTCTCATTCTCCCTTTTCATATCACAATTTACAGCCACTTTTATAATCTAAAAACATTTAATCCGTCCGATTATTCTTTCTCCATTTCCAAAACTTACTTCGTTATAAGCAACTTATTACATCTTATCTTCAACCAACCAAAAAGCCCATATTTCCTTTCATCACTCCCCATTAAATCTAACCAAGAACACAATAATCTCCATAGATTTTCTAAACAAATATGCAACTCAATAAATAAAACATGGCCCTCTTCTCCTTTACTGATGAACTATTGCAAGGAATCTCTATATCTCAAACGCTTAAGCCTGAAGTACCTGTACAATAGCCCACCAGCAAAGAGTAGTCATGATCCTAACCTACAAAATGAACAGTGACATATGACCACTGTAACCACATGTTACAACTATGCAGGCAGTCGCGCGACCGGCCTTGAGTGCCTGGGGAGTCAGGGCTGTCCCTGCCAACTTGTACGGTACTCGCTGCTTCTCATTGATTTATGAGAAGTTCGCCACATGATTTCGGAGCCTTGCAGTTCAATGTGGCAGCTGATTTCCCACACGTTGTCCTCTTATAGCTGATGCTTCCCTTGTGAGTCAAGTTGGTATCGTTAGCGCATCGAATGTAATGTAAATAAACAAACAGTTCGTCCAATGCGTTGCTTATCCGACAAATCTACATTGTCTTTCGCGCGTTTATCCTCGTACCGGTACTTGCAGATTACGTGCTCAGCATTAAAACAATCTAAAATACTGACAAGGTATCATGGAACTAATTTTAAGTTAAGGCACTGCAATTTCGGTAGCATTATTGGTTTTTTTTTCATGTTTTCTTTTTATTTCAATTTGTTTTCATATTTACAATATAATGAATACTGTTCGACCGATCATCCACAACACAGCGAAGGCAGTAAGCTACGGGTGGGAGTGAGACGGGACAGCGAGAGAGACAGATATACAGAATAGTTAGTCCTGCGCGGATAAGCAAAACGTTATCCGCATCCACATGGCTGTTATCCGCATCCACACGACTGTTATCCGCATCCGCACGACTGTTATCCGCATCCGCCCCACATTCGCACGACTGCTATCCGCATCCGCCCCTCATCCGCACGACTTGTATCCGCAACCACACCTTTCTTATCCGAATCTACTGGCATTACAATAATATTCTCAATTAGATAAAATATTAAAGCAACACATTGAGACATTTGAGGAGAAAGTCGTTCCCCTGGGCTATGTATGTCAAGTGCTATGTTTAAAATGAATGTTATACAGTCAGAGTTGCAACCCTTTTCAGCTCGGAGTGTCAATTGTGCTTAATACCATAATTTGAATGAGATTAGCGTAAATCATCAACTTACATTTGTCATGAAAAAAAACATAACGGAAAAATATGATCATAAACATCCGGGTCTTACTAATGAATAATGATATTCAACAAGTTCGGATTGTATTCTAAAATATATGCGCAAATTTGCTCCAAACATTGTCCGCAGCTTATCAGCGCAGGGCTTTAGTATAGTCTACCCCCACAAGCACTGCAAGGCTGTCCGCGCCAGAAACACGCCAGCGCGGCGTGCTGTATGGATATCTCTAATCAAAAGAATAAATTGACGCTAAGATTCGAGAGAAAAATAAGCTATATGTTCCAGGTATTAAATCTAGTAGATTCCGGAACAAGTTCTATATTCCTAGAGTTCATATGGACTCCGATAAAATCTCAACGATCAAAAGAATATTATCTCAGTATGTCAGAAAACCAGTTTGCTACGTCCTGTGATAAACTGACAGATGTCTTGAATTATATTAATTATACTGTATTTAAATTCAGCCGATACCACCTCTTGCAATTAATTATCCAAGGAAAGATTGGTGGCATTAGGGGTCCAGGACGCAGACGAATATCCTGGCTAAAGAACTTAAGCCAGTGGTTCGGACTTAAAACAGTGACACTGTTTAGAACAGCTATAGACAAACAGCAGATCATGCTACTGATCGCCAATGTTCTTGGAGGACGAGGCACTTCAAGAAGAAGAATATTATTTATTGCTCATACCTAACCCTTATTATTATTATTATTTTCCATGTTTATCTTTATTTTTATCTCTATGTTGCTCTATATTATCTTAGTTTAATAATGAGTATTGTAATTGGGGCTTCCTGTAATGTTAATAAATAAATACATAATTGAATAAATATATAAATAAATGAATAAATAACAACCTGTGTTTCTGTGGAAACTATTTGCACTGTATAATGAGTGAGTTATGTTGTATGAACGCTGGGCGGCGTCGCGGCGCCTGAATTGGTGTCTTATGTTTGTTGAGGAGAGACTTCTGTTTGCGCGACGCTTGTTCTGAGGAAGAGTGCTGCTTGTGGGCTGGAGATTTAGGTATCGTTTGGCCATCTGACGCTGTGTCAGTGGCGTGCGTGGTAGAATGAGATGGGGGAGGATGGGTTTGTGTCTTATGTTTGCGCTTTGGTTTTTCTGTAGAGTGTTTTTCATGGACCAGAGAGATCTGAGTTGTTGGAGTTGTTGTTAGTGAATGGACTGTTTTAGTTTATTTAACTGATGAATACTTGGGCATAGGTAGCGGGATTGGGATGGTTTGAGATTGCTCCTCACTGGTCTGCTTGGGTTCAGTTGGAATAAGCATATATTGAGGGTTGCAAATGTATGGGCTCAAGTATCAGAATGGTGGAATAGTTGAGTGGGCCTTGAGCGCTCCGCTCAGGTTGGCGAGATGTCTCCCATGCGTTGGGATGACCGTAACATAATGCTGCATAGTCTCCTCGATGCATGGTACGTTGTGGAAATGGGAGAGGGGCAATGCTAGGGGCCTGTCTGAGTATGACGGGATAAATGTTGTGAGGAGGGTGGATCATGACCGTACCGTTCCATTCTGGAACTGGAAGCTGTTCTGATGTGTCAATTTCGAGGATTCAGTTGGATCGTGAACGTGTGCGTGGTGTATCCCGGAAGGTATCCCAGGCCGGATCGGCTGGGTCGAACTCTTCGGGATTGCGTTTGCGTTGAGAGTTCATGTCTGTTTGAGTGAAGCGGAAAGTATGAGTAGAGAATGGATGAATAAGTCAAATGCTTGGCAGACCTTAGGGGAACGTAGATTGGCTTCGCCCAAGAGAAATACCAGTCGTCCAAGGTTTCCGGTTATTAAGCAGAGGGGCTGCGACAGTGGACGAGCTGGTAGAATTTAAATTTAATAATTAATTAATAATTTATTAATTAATTATTGGCTGCAGGGGTGAGAAGGGATGAGTAGAGCTTGGCTGCAACTCGGGGCGATAGGATTTTCTTGGCTTGGAATGTCTGAGGGTGGGCTATAAACTTGGTTGCGGACGATAATGGGTAACGGTTGGAATGGTATTGTTGCTTGATAATGCAGAGCGGGAAGGGAATTGACTAATGGCTGGGTAGGGTTAGAGGTCATGTAGTCCCATAAACTTGGGTGTTCTTGGAATTTTGTCTGTTAACCTGTGTTGTTGCGAAGGCTGTATTAGTGTGAGTATTTGTAATTCAGGTGAAGATTGGGAAGAAGGCGACTGTGGCCATAAGTTAGGACCCAACCCGACATTTGAGTGGGGTAAAAGTTGCAAACCACTACCAGCCCTCAGACCAGAATTAAATTTCTTGGCAAAGCTCCGCCTTAGCTTCTTTTAACCAGTTTATTTTGACCTTCTTTGAGTTGATTATGTTAAATAATCTTTTGGTTAGTCTGTCGCTGTCCATTCTATAGATATGGCCATAGAATTTCAGACGTCTCTTGCGTACAGCATCAGTTAACCTGTTAGTTAAGGAATAGAGTTCCGCTGTTCTCCTCTATTCACATTCCATTTTCTCTCGTGGGACCATAATTTTTTTTGGAAAATTTTCCGTTCTTACTTTTTAATTTCGGTTCTATAGTTTTAGAGTATGTTATTATTACTAGCAGAAGTACCTGCTCTTCGAACGGTCTTCGGTATTAATAACCAGACGTTATCAATATTGAGCTACTGTTGCAATGGTTAGGGGGTTGTTATTCCTTCATACGTTTATCAGAGCGAAGTTAGTTCTCTGGGAATATCACAGACACTGTTGAGTACAGCCGTCTCGATCACTCGACAGCCATTTCGATTGCTCGCTCTGCAGCGCTCGACGGGAGACGAGAGAACTTGGGTGCTTTGGCGCCGAGTTGTTGTTGATGTATGTGTGTGTACAGTCCGTAATGGCAGTAAATGTTCTAGTACAAGACATGTCTTAATCTTATTTACAGTCCACTTATTGGTGCTCTCCTGTTTTTCTGGGGACCTTAATGCACAACTTTATTCATGGTCCTCGCGTACCGGATATTCGCGTTGGAAAGACATGTTCTCTGTACGATATAACAGAACGCGGACAAAGCACATGGTCACCTCGTGGCGAAATGGATTCTTCCAAGTATGAGACGACATCGTGCATACTTCGGACGTGTAAAACACTAATCGTTGGAACACAACTCTTAACGAACGTCTAGAAATGCAACTCGTGTGTTTTACATGTTACATACGTAACATAACCTACAACACATACCACGGCACGTGTTCAGCTGCCGGTCTTATAGCTCCAGTTTGTGTGGTCATGCAGAACATAGACAGTGTATTATTCAGCTCATCATGGATGACAGTGGCGGATCCAAGATTTATCTCTGCATAACAAGTAAGTTGAAACATTCTTAGACTGGCACCTTAGATTATGCTCCCAACCTTGATCCTATTGGTTTATTCTGTCTCCTTGCGCCCGTTATGCTCAAGTACTAAGGATCACATTCTTAGTTAATTATTCTATAAGCTAGCCTTCCTTGTTTTCACCCTTTTCGAACCTTTTGTACTCGTAACGCGTCTGCAGCAATGGAAGAACAAACCAGGAAGCAACTCGTACAGCAACGAGCCGTTGCCAAATCAAGTTTAACACGAATGTCAAAGTATATTACTGAATTCCAGCGTGAGTCAGAAATTCAATTAGTAATTGTTAGACTGAAAGAATTGCCTAACATTAGAGATAAATTTGAAGGTGCTCAAACGCAGTTAGAACTATTTGAGGGTATTGAAAAGCATGCAGCTGAAAGAGAAACCTTTGAATCAGCATACTTTGATCTCGAAGCTGCAATGAATATCGAGATCAATCGTGATAATGATCACAAGGCTGATGGTAGTATTACTCCACCTCACTCACATTCTAGTACACGGAATGCTATTAGATTACCGACACTACAACTTCCCAGCTATGATGGTAATGTGACCGGTTTCAAGCATTATATGGACACCTTTGATAGCCTAGTTGTCAATAATGACCAGTTGGACAATATTCAAAAATTTCACTACTTGCTGTCTACACTCAAAGGTGAAGCTCATAAGTTAATAGCTAATATCCCAGTTTCTAGCAGTAATTTTGAAGTTGCTCTGCAAACTATTCGCAGTCGTTATGATAACATAAGACTGATTACTACGGCACACTTAGGTTACTTATTAAACTTGCCGGTTGCTCACAAAGATTCTGTTAATGAGCTTCGGGCACTAGTTAACCAAACTCTGAGTAACCTAAATGCTATTAAGGCCCTAAATCTAGCAGTGCCATTGGAAGACCTACTGGTTTCGCAGTTGATTTTGGAGAAAGTGCACGTGTCCATTAGGAAAGAATTTGAAGATACTGTAGACTCTGAAATTCTTCCTACTCTTGAAGATCTTATCAAGTTCTTAGAAGGTAAATGTAAGGCTTTAGACATAGTGAACTCAAGCAACCTCCTCAAGCCTTCAAGCAGCTCAGACACTAAAGGTAAAGAACCCTCCAATCGTAAGACAGCACCACATGCTCATCAGACGTACGTTACTACAACTGTAAACTGTGTGTACTGCAACGCTCCACATGCTTTGGCTAGATGTAGAGATTTTAAGCAAGTTCCTACTCTAGAACGTAGAGATTTTGTCAAGCGTAATAATCTCTGTTTCAACTGTCTACATGCTCAACACAGAGTCGCCCAGTGCAAGGCTGGTAACTGCCAAACATGCAGGAAGAAGCATCACACGTTACTGCATATTGATGTGTCCCAGCATTTGTCAAACGTAGATAAGTCGGAAAACGTCCCTAATCAGAACGTGACTCAGGTGCAGCATGGTGCGAGTAGTTACTGTACTCTCAAGATAGAACCACGTCAGTCCATATTGTTGTCCACAGCCTTGGTGAAGGTCAAGGATGCTCAAGGGATCTGGCAGACTTGTAGAGCCCTTTTAGACAGTGGCTCGCAATCTTGCTTTATTTCAGAATCCTGTGTTCAGCGATTAAGGCTGCGCAGATCTCATGATCGTAAACCGATCCAGGGTATTGGGAATACGACGTCAGAAACCAAGCATAGTGTTTTGGTGCAAATAGGCTCGCGTATAAATGATTTCGTGACCTCAGTCGAGTGCTTAGTTCTACCTAAGCTTACTGAAGATCTTCCTGGCGAATACATTGATAGCAAGGAGTGGAACTTACCCAAAAATCTGCCATTTGCTGATCCGAAGTTCAACGAACCGGGTCACATAGACTTGTTAATTGGGTCAGAGGTATGCCCATACATTCAGCTCGCAGGAAATCTAGCTAGGACTAAAGATTATCCTATTCTGCAAGAAACAGAGTTAGGTTGGGTACTTGCAGGTAAATATACAGATTCCAGTAAGCCCCTACATGGACCACGGCGGCCGGTAGTATCTTACTTTGTACAATCTGCAGGCTGTATCCAACAGCAGCTACAGAGGTTCTGGGAAATCGAAGAGCTACACCATACTCCAAGAACTAAGGAAGAAAGGGACTGTGAAGCTCACTTCAAACGGCACGTCTCGCGCAACTCTTCTGGCAGATTTGTAGTGCGTCTTCCCTTCAAAGAAACCCCAGAGAATCTAGGAGACTCCAAGCAGATGGCAACAAAGAGGTTTCATCAGTTGGAAAGGAAGTTGACCAAACATCAAGGACTGAAGGAAGAATATAGTCGATTTCTTCAAGAGTACGAAGATTTGGGTCATATGGATATTGCTGAAGATACCACAGCACGTTGCTACTATATGCCACATCATGCAGTGGTTAAGGCAAGCAGCTCGACCACTAAGACTAGAGTAGTATTTGATTGTTCTGCAGCATCCAGCAACGGAGTATCATTGAATGACCTTCTACTCGTCGGCCCAACCATCCAGCAAGATCTCTACTCTATTATCTTAAGATTCAGAAGTCATGCCATTGCTTTCACTGCGGACATAGCAAAAATGTACCGTCAGATTCTGGTACATCCCCAAGACTGTAGATATCAAAGGATAATATGGAGAGAGAAATTGACAGATCCTGCCAAGGAGTATCAATTGAAGACTGTTACGTATGGCATGTCATGTGCACCATTCTTAGCTATTAGATGCATTCAACAACTGGCCAGTGAGGAAGCTCATGCCTTTCCGAAAGCTCAGAAATCATTGATGGAAGATTTCTATGTTGACGATTGTATCTCGGGATGTGCGACCGTCGAAGAGGCTCTTCAAGTGCAACAAGAGTTGATAAACATACTACAGAAGGGTGGATTCTCACTACGTAAGTGGTGCAGCAATCACCCAGGTATTCTAGAGAATGTCTCACCGGAGCTAAGGGAGGCTCAGTTACCACTACAGCTGGACAAGGGTGAAGTTAAAACGTTAGGATTGGTATGGCACCCAGCTGCTGACCAGTTTCAAGTTATTAGCAGTTTCAAGCCAAAACCCTATCCACATGGTTTCACAAAACGCCTAGTTCTATCCATTGTTTCCAGCATTTTTGACCCTCTAGGCCTCATCAGTCCTATAGTAATTTTATGCAAGATATTTCTTCAGAAGTTATGGCAAGAACGGCTATCTTGGGACCAGCCTTTATCAGAAGAATTGGCTGCAACTTGGACATCACTCTATAATCAGCTCCCATGGATTGATGAAATCTACATTGATCGCAGAATTCTAGGTGACCGCTCAGTAACTGTACAGCTTCATGGGTTCTGTGATTCATCGGAAGCTGCGTTTGGAGGGTGCTTGTATGTACATTCCACAAACAAGGATGGAACCACTTCTGTAAGACTTCTTTGCTCCAAGTCCAGGGTAGCACCATTGAAGAAATTATCTCTTCCACGACTGGAATTATGTGGAGCATTGCTATTATCTCAATTATTGCAAAGAGTAGTCAAGTCCTTGAATCTTACATTTGCGAACATATTCTTGTGGACAGACTCTACTATTGTATTGGCATGGCTTTCGGCACCATCATCAAGATGGAAGACCTTTGTAGCCAACCGAGTAGCTGAAATACAGGAAATTACAGAAGGTGCTACTTGGCGACACGTTTCTTCACAGTTTAACCCCGCTGATCTGATATCACGAGGTGTACATCCTAAGGATCTTAAGGATAATAAGTTATGGTGGAATGGACCAGCTTGGTTAGGTGAAGATTCTAAACACTGGCCTACATTAAACAATCTTCCAGAGCAGCAGGAACCACCAGAGCAGAAGATTAAGCCTGTATGTTACTTAATGACTACTCCCGAGGATGGACTCGTCACAAGATTCTCTAGCTTATCGAGATTGCAACGAGTTGTAGCATACATCTTTAGATTTGTACATAATTGTTCAAAATTGAAGACAGAGCGAGCTACTGGACCTCTTTCTTTAAAGGAATTGCAGAATGCTCTGACAACATGCATTAGGCAGGCTCAGGAGTTAGCATACCACATGGAAATCAAACAGCTGGAATCAGACCAAGAAGTTCATTGTAAGAGTCACTTGAGAAGTCTACATCCTGGTTTAGACCTCAACGGGCTGCTACGAGTTGGTGGACGGTTAGAACGGTCTAATCTGCCATATGAGCAAAAACATCCTGTGATCTTGCCTCCTCATCATCACATCACCAGATTGATAATTGAACATGAACACAGTCGTCTCTTGCATGCTGGCTGTCAACTTCTTCTGGCCTCCCTTAGGCAGAAATACTGGATTGTGAATGGTAGAACGACAGTCAGACGGATAATTCATAATTGCTTGACATGTTTCCGACTAAGAGCAAAATCTTCAACTCAATTAATGGGCCAACTACCACGTGTTCGCGTTGAATTAGTTCGACCCTTTTTAAACTGTGGGATAGACTATGCAGGGCCATTTCTTGTAAAAACTGGTTCTCTCAGGTCAAAGACAAGAGATAAATGTTACATAGCACTATTTGTATGCCTAGCTACCAAAGCTGTACATCTCGAAGTTGTTAGCAGCCTTACGACACGAGCTTTCATGGCAGCATTGAGTAGATTTGTATCACGTCGTGGACGTTGCCAAACTATCTACAGTGATCATGGCACTAACTTCGTGGGAGCCAAGAAGGAACTTCAAGAACTTCTCGACTCAGAAGAAACGAGAACTGAGGTACAGAATTTCACCAGCAGAGAAGGCATCGAGTGGAGCTTCATACCTCCAAGAGCACCTCACTTTGGAGGCCTGTGGGAAGCAGGTGTTAAATCTTTCAAGCATCACCTCAGACGTGTTATGGGTACGTTATGTCCTACCTTTGAGGAATTAACTACTTTAACCTGTCAAATAGAAGCTTGTCTGAACTCCAGACCACTCCTTCCTCTCTCCTCCGATCCTAATGATATTGAAGTTCTCACTCCTGGCCATTTCCTTATCGGCACTGCCTTATCAAGTTTACCTCAGCCAGATCTAAGTAATGTGAAGCTTAGCTTGTTGTCCAGATGGGAGATTCTGCAGCAACAACTTCAGATATTCTGGTCCAGGTGGTCCAATGAGTATCTACACCACCTGCAGCAGAGGGCTAAATGGTCCAGTTCTTCCCCAAGTGTGAAGCCTGGGACGCTTGTCATTGTGAAGGAAGACAACCTACCTCCTCTGCACTGGAAGATTGCAGTGATCGATCAAGTTCATCCTGGAGATGACGGACTGGTTCGTGTGGCAACCATACGCACTACCAAGGGATTGTTCAAACGACCTATTTTGAAATTGTGTCCTCTGCCTGAAGCAAGTGCAGTGTAATTAATGTACCATAGCACTTCAGTTTTGTTTCTTTTGTTTCAGTGTAACATTGTATTGTATATAGACTTCTTGTTCAAACAGACATGATGGACTATAGTGCAGTGATTGATTCGATGCAATTCGTTTGTTATGTTATTTGTAGTGTTAAGAAAGTAAGTATTTCTTGGCGGCCGGTATGTTGAGTACAGCCGTCTCGATCACTCGACAGCCATTTCGATTGCTCGCTCTGCAGCGCTCGACGGGAGACGAGAGAACTTGGGTGCTTTGGCGCCGAGTTGTTGTTGATGTATGTGTGTGTACAGTCCGTAATGGCAGTAAATGTTCTAGTACAAGACATGTCTTAATCTTATTTACAGTCCACTTATTGGTGCTCTCCTGTTTTTCTGGGGACCTTAATGCACAACTTTATTCAGACACTGTTAATTTAAGGGCCTTAAAATGTGGTTTTCGGAGACTCTTTATAGACTCCCGAATGTTGTGTCTCACATTGAGAAGCGCAACATTTGCTTTGGTCGTCCTTCAAGGATAATTTTTAAATTTCGCCTATTTTAGCATGTATTTTGAAAAGTTGTTTCCTATACCAACCCTTCTATGAGAAGTACGGTGAAGAGTTTTATAAGTGATTGGTGTATTGACTCTCATGGATACCTAATTTTACGATGCTCCAAACATTCGAACACGAGCTATTAGAGTACATAAAGATACACAGAAAGTATGCCTTACTTCGGAGGGGAATTAAAGCCGTGGGTCCATGTCATAGATTTATGTCATGTAATAGAACGTTCCACTAACTACAATTTTGTGAAGCTAAATTTGTTGGTTAGATTTGATTAACGCTCTATTAGTTCAAAAGTTTGCCACCAGGTGCCGGTTGAGGGGGCATCTAGTAGCCAAGTCACAGCTAGGTATCGTTCACTGTAGCATTTGGTAGCAAAAGTAGGAACTACTGGAAATTGATCGTCTGCAGTCCTTACCTGAAATACAGATAACACACACCAATACAGCCATCACAATTAACACCGGTAATCAGACAGATTCTACACACACTCAAAGTACACGAGGCTAGGTGAACGCATTGTCGCAGCTTCTAAACTGAGGAACCAACCAACGTACAACATATCACCCAGATGTCCGAATATGGATAATTATATCAACACATGACACAGTATCAAACAAAATCATCCTTACGATGAACCCGTTTGGAGAAACTAAAAAGTGAATGTGCTCAATCTAAATTCACCTAACGTGTACTTCCTGACATGAAAATAAATTTGAAAATCTCGTAGACGAAACGCAATACACCTCACATAAAGACTGACCCTCACCGTTGTGTCAAGTCCCCATCCACAGGAAGACACCTTTAAAAAATTATATAGGCCTGTGGTGCATGAATACTCAGGGTTTTTTAATCCTCCAATGGCCCAAACTCCTAATAGTCGCAAAAAATTATATTTCAATTCAGGAATGATGTTGCTGTTTGGAGATATAATTCTGTACGACATATCACATGTATAAATCACGTGAAAAATTCTAGGGTACCCCTTGACCTTAAGCGCATTGATGAATTTTACAGTCTAAGTTGGTTCCGTGATAACCTTATAGCCATTTGAAATCTTTCACAGAAATGTAATAAGTGGAGTGGCATTGCTTTTTACAGAATTACATGGAAAGTTGGACGCCTTCTCTTGAGAACCTGTTATTGTTGCCGGCTTGCATTCCTTCATTAGTTTATTAAATTAAATTAGTTTTCTGGGAATATCTCAGAAACTGTTGGTTTTAGAGCCTTAAAATGTAGTTTTCGGGAACCCTCGAGTTTTGTTTCTGCCACCGAGAGGCTAAAAATGA
The DNA here is from genome assembly GCA_946902985.2 of Meconema thalassinum. Taxonomy (NCBI): domain Eukaryota; kingdom Metazoa; phylum Arthropoda; class Insecta; order Orthoptera; family Tettigoniidae; genus Meconema; species Meconema thalassinum. Next base: position 209,203,796 of record OX336391.1, read on the forward strand.
GCTTAATATAATAAATACAATATATGTATAGGGATATAAAAGACCTTCCGTACCACACCCGCATGTGAAGATCGCGTGAATAAATTCTAGTGTACCCCTTGACCCCCTTAAGCGCATTATACGTACTGATGAATTTTACAGCTTAGTTTGGTTTCGTGATAACCTTATAGCCGTTTGCAAACTTCACAGTAATGTAATAAATGGAATTGCATTGCGTCTTACAGAAATAGATGGTCCTATGAGATTCCGTTGCCATGTTTACCAGCTTGCATTCTTTCATAGATTATTAAATGAAATTAGTTTTCTGGGAATATCTCAAAAACTGTTGTTTTTAGGGCCTTTCTCACATTGAGGGGTTGAAAATAAGCTTTGTCTCGTCCTTCGACGCCTAATTCAGCATGTATTTTAAGGGGGTAGGCCCCCATTTATGAGAGGTACGGAGAAGAGTTACATCAATGATTAGTGTGGTGCCTCTGATGGATATCTGTATCAAATTTTACGTTGATCCACCCAGCCGTTCTCAAGTTATAAGGACTCGAAGTTGTCCACAGACAGACAAACAAACAAACAAACAAACAGACAGACAGACAGACAAAATTTTATTTTTGCGCGCATCCATCATAAAACAGTCTGAAACGCGCAAATAACGCAAATTTCCGTGGAAATTCAGAAAAACAGACAAACTTTCATTTACATATATATATATATTATATATAGAGAGAGATTGATGCCTTTAAGGGACACTGGGACTGAGTTTTCTAATTCCTGTAAATATTAAGGTACAATCTTGATATTTTGTTTGCTGGTAGTATGCGGTAGTATAATGAATTTTGAAGTTTTTTTTACAGGCCAACCAGAACTCCAATCCAAAATGTAATGCACACGTTTGTGGATAAAGTACTAAGGAACATGCGTGTTAATTTACAAGAAAATTGCATTACATCTGTAACGCGTACTAGATTTTATACATCAGAAAATGTGAAATTGAGAAAACTGCATTTTTCTATAAATATGCATATATTTTAATATTTCCACTCAACTTACCCATTAGAACTCTCCTGCAGCATAACTAACACCTTCCTTCTTCTGTTTTGCAACCTCCTTCTTCATCTTGGTGACCTTGGTCTTGTGTGATGTGTGTGTGTGTGTCCCTATTAACTTCACAAATTCAATAAATTTCAAAAAAGTACTAGCCTAACGTCCAATAACCTGTTTATAAACAGAGGTAGACCATGCGTACACTTTTAAAGTCAACACAAATATCAAATAAAGATTAAGTTGTGCATCTACTGTCATTCTATAAGCGACTAGAAACTCTCATGAAATTAGAAAATACAATATAAATGCAAAATTTCATCATGTCGAACGTTTGAGATATTTATTTATTTTCAAACATTTGAAGTATTTGTAAAGCTTACGTAGTAAATAGTGTCAATATTCATCGGTAGATACAATGCAGAACCAGTAGTACAGAGGGAATTTCGATTCCGTATTGAAACTACTCCGATAAAAAAAATGCATAAATGCGTGTACAGGATAATGAACCAAGAGAAAGAGGCGTTTAAATGGCAGTGCGGCCGGCATTTAAACGTCTCACCGTGCCTCAAAAAATGGCGGAATGTGAAAAATGATACCGCTAATTGATCCGTTATGGTCAGGGGTACAATAATATGTCAAAATCGAAAATTTGAATTATTTAATAAAATATGCTTAAAACTCAGTCCCAGTGTCCCTTAATGTAGCGAAGTTGGCCCTCTCTTACAATTAACCACACACAACGCAACTTATTACAAACTAGTACTCACATCTGTCATTCTAAACCTACCAAACTTAAATACTTAGCAAACTTAATACTAGAATTGAAGAGGCAATTATGTGATATCAACTAAGCTATAAACATTTACAAACGGTAAAAACAATATATGAATGTTTAACAATGTTATACTTCATTCATTCACTTATTCATTACCGTGTGAGTTATCCGTGGTCGTTACGGCGTGGTTGCAGATAGTCGCTCACATCCGGGAGGCAAGGAGGTTCGAATCCCCCACCGGCAACCTTGAAGATAGTCCTCTGTGGTTTCCCATCTTCCTTCCAGGCAAAAACCGGGGTTGGTCCCTAACTATAGGCCACAGCCGCTACCTTTCAATTCCTCGTCCTTACATTCACACTTTCCTCCCCAGACAACACTCCACAAACTCTGGCGTGTTCTAGCTCACCCCATGGGTGTCCGCATAGAAGCAGCTACAAACTCTGGCGAGCCGAACATGTCCTCGGACACTCCCGACACTAAAAGCCATACGATTAAAAAAAACTCACATTCATACAAAAATTGTACTAGTTGGCCCACGAATTCAAGAGGAAGTCTTCACTGTGCATGCACGTTTGAAAGTTGTTAGGGATGTACAATTTCTAACGTCACGAGGACAATTATTTCAAATTCTAGTTCCTGACACGAAGATAGAGTTGCTGAAGGCAGATGAATGATGAAGAGGAAATGCAATTATAGACCCAATCGCGTGAGACGATCATGAAAGAAAGAAAGAAAGAAAGAAAGAAAGAAAGAAAGAAACCGAAAATTACAAGATATATTGTGAATTTCACCAGATAAAGATTTTTAAAAATATAATTGGGCATAAATACGTCTTGGCTTACTGAAAATTATCTTTTAATACTTGTTTATTTATTTATTTATTTATTTATTTAGCGTATGGCCAGGAGTGTCCGAGAACATGGTCGGCTTGCCAGAGGCTGTAGCTGCTTCAATGCGGACACCTATGGGGTGAGCTACAACTTCCGTTCAATTTCAAGTAGTTCCATCTTTCGCTACCAGATGTCACTGACACCTAGTGGTGAACGTTGGAACTTTGATAGAGCGTGACAAAGAAATCTAACCTACAATTTAGCTTCACACAAGTTTAATTAGTGGAAGGTTCTTTTACATGCCATAAATCTATGGCATGGGACCGCCGGCTTTACTTCCCCTCCGAAGGAAGGCATACTGAAGGATTTTAACGCTCTTAATAAATCCGAAGACTTCCTCTGGGTTTGAACCCGCGATCTTGGGCATAGAAGCTCAGCATGCTACCGACTGCGCCACCGAAGCCGCTTTTAATACTTGTTAATATGGCAACACTGAAATGGCTTCGAAGTTTTGCTTCATCTCAAGTGCTCAGTTATCCGAATCTTTAAGTTTTAAATTCCTTATAAAGCGGCTTCTTTGGCGTAGTTGGTAGCATGCTGAGCTTCTATGCACAAGGTCGCGGCTTCAAACACGGCCGAAGTCGTCGGATTTTAACAGCGTTAAAAATCCCTCAGTATGCCTTCCTTCGCAGGGAAAGTAAAGCCGACGGCCCCATGCACGGCGTTCTTAAGTTACAGGCGGGAGCGATACCCCCACTCTGCCACCGGCGAGTGACGTCAGGAGTCTTAGCTGGCCGGCGGACAGCACGCTAGTCATATGGCAGAGAGATGCATTCATGTAATTAAATCGGTTTTGTTTACAGAAGAAATTGGGATGGACTTCCGAATTTCACCACAGTCCTTCCTTAGTGATCGATGAATTGTGTGAGACGTTTTCCGCTGTCACTACGGGCGATTAAAGCAAATGACTGCGATACAAGTCAGCCCAGAGCGGTATACAAAAAGAGCATGCTGGAAACTTAATGTTTGATTGCACTACAAGTAGGCGGTTTTCGTATCTTCTACAGAACACAATAATTAGTTGAATATATTTAAGTGAGAATATCATATCTGTTTATGTACTTTAACAAACGGGAAATTTCTTCTTTAACATATATTTCATCAAGTTGCAAAATTACCCACTTATCATCACACTTTTCAGCGGCTTTCTTCAAGAAATGAACGTTTTCGTTAAAATTACCCGGAGCTACACTAAGGGAAGAAGTCAATCTTTGTAAATGTTTGGAATGAGGAAGGGATAGGAATTTGTTCTGCCTGATAGTATCATAACACTTCGCGGATTGCATGTACAATATGTAAGAGTAAAGTATCATGTTGGGGGACCTTTTTTTGTTCTTAAATATAGGAGAGAATTGCTCGGATAAAAATTAACTTTCTGAGAATTTCCCTCTTCTCCACTATCCAATCAAGTTTCTTGAATGACATCCAGCAATTTTAAGACATTGGCCACGTAATTTTCCAAGTTGGTTTGGAATCTCTTCTCAGTAAGATACTGTAACAAACTGAACAGTGTTCTCCAACTCTTCACAGCTGTTTCAATTCCCAAACCCTGAAGAAAGTTCTGTAGAAGGCAATTGCAAATTGTTATAGAAAGCCGAAACAAGTAAATTATTATCTACATTAATATAAAGAAACAAAAGTCATAGACTCAAAATTGATTCTATATATAACCACTCTATCGTCAAAATATTGAAATTAATAGCTGAGTCCCCTTTCACTTTAGTGCTATTATCTGCTAATCGATTCTCAAGAGAATTGCATAAATTCTCGAAACTGATTATAACATCGTCCCAATCTGCAGCAGCAACAGCACTTTCTTGAGCATGTTCCTTCCTCACTTCGATTTCTCTTCTCCTCTCTTCTGGTTGTTTCCGCTTAATTTCACTTTCCTTTGTCAAGTATTTCGGCAAACCTTCAACAATAGTAAGACAAGAACCTTTAACTAGCTTAGGATGATCGTATTTATACACTTGTTTCTGTCCATTAGAATCACAGTATTCATTCTGTAAAATAATGCAGTCCGGTTGAAAATGTTTAATACACACAATACTGTTCTCAGAAGGTGTCCAGTCCTTCCTCGGGATGCTTCTCAGCCATCTATTTCTCAAGTTTACTTCCTTGGGAAAAGAGAAACATTTCACGTAGGCGGTTTCAACTCCACGAACCAGAAAATTACTACTACATCCTGGTACATAACCCCTTCGTGGCATTGTATTTGTTTTTAAAATATACCACGTGGGGCACGGGTATATTTAACACTTGTCACTGGACAACAGGAAAAGCAATATATTGTGAAATATCACCCTCGAAACATAGAAACAATGACCACATCACAGCGCTCCAACAAGACTGAGCATCTCTTTGCTGTCTGTAGTAAGACCCATGACGTCACAGCCCCGCCGGCAGTGTTCCCGCCTGTTAACTTAAGAACGCCGTGCCCCATGTCATAGATTTAAGGCACGTAAAAGAACCTTCTACTAATTACACTTGTGTGAAGCTAAATTATAGGTTATATTTGATAACTCTCTTAGGTTCCAACATTCATCGCCAGGAGCCGATTGCGGTGGCATCTAGTACCAAGTTCGGAACTAGTTGTAGTTGACGGTGGCGTTTGGCAGCAAAAGTAGTATCTACTTGAAAATTGAATGTCTGCAGTCCTTACTTGAATTGAAAACAGATAACACACGCTAATACAACCATCACAATTAACACCGGTTATCAGACAGATTCTACACACACCCAAAGTACACGGGGCTACCTGACTGCGTTGTTGCAGCCCCTAAACAGAGGAACCAACCAAGAGTTCAAAAGTTTTCAATTTAGTTATTGAAAGTTTCAAGCATTTATAGACGATTGTTGGAATCTAACTACACTGAAGAAAATGGAAATTGCAACACCATGTAGGCATTGGTCGTTTGTGTTGATTTTCAAGATATGGAACGATGCCATGTAGGTATGTAAACGATCAAAGTTTCATACCCATTGGATTGTTGCTACAGGTCTCCCCACGTGATTGGTCGCGGAGGAATCAACTCCAGTATACGGACTCTGGTGTAGCGTAGTTGACTTGTAGTCTGTGCAGTGAAGTGTTCCCCGTCAAACATGCCTCGACGACAGAGAAGAGCACGCTATCAACAACTGTCGCCGTTTGAGAGGGCTCGGATAATTGGGCTGTGTGAGGCTGGATTATCGCTAAGGACTGTCGCTGCACGTGTTGTGTTGGCCGACAGGCATCTACGGTACAACGTGTATGGCAGCAGTGGTCAAATGAAGGTACCCACACTCGTAGACCTGGCACAGGCCCAGCGCGACAGACAACTGTGAGAGAGGATCGCCGCATCATTCGGATGGCCCGGATGGAACCCCATGCAACAGCAGCACAAATTCGAGCAGCTGTGGCACCCCACGTTACACAACAAACAGTTGGTAATCGCCTGCGTGCAGCTGTCTTACGATCCCGTGTCCCTACAGATGGTGTTCCATTGACCCCACAACAGCGACGTGTACGGCTGGCCTGGTGTCGAGAACGATCGACGTGGGTCGACGAATGGCATAGGGTCGTCTTTAGTGATGAATCGCGCTTCTGTCTTGCCCGCAGTGATCGCCGGAATCGTGTGGGCCGACGTACCGGGGAGAGGGGCCACCACCAAGCAGTATGGTCTGGGGAGCTCTTGGCTTTAATGTGAAATCACAATTAGTGCTTGTTGATGGCACTATGACTGCTCGACAGTACGTTGATAGGGTGCTCAATCCAGTTGTTGTCCCTATGATGGCGAACATTGCTAATGGGATGTTTCAGCAGGACAATACCCGGGTTCACACTGCACGCATCTCCAGAGAAGCTCTCCACGACATCACAACCTTAGAATGGCCCGCCAGATCCGCGGACCTGTCCTATTGAGCATGTGTGGGACATGATGGGTCGACAACTGGCCAACCGTCCTCAGCCACCCACAACTCTGGAACAACTGACCCATGCTGTGCAGCAAGCATGGACCACAATTCCTCAGGAAGCGATCCAGGGCCTTATTGACTCCATGCCCCGAAGAATTCATAGATGTATTGCAGTTCGTGGTGGACACATCCTGTATTGATTGTTGTCCAAACTTGCGGTCAGAGGGACCTGAAAGTGTGATCATCGAATCACAACTGAACACTCGACCTGCATGTTCAATTGCAGCAATGTAGCACCACTCCTTCTGGGTGTTGCAATTTCCATTTTATTCAGTGTAACACAACGACTCTGATTTTCTTCAGACCAGGGTAACAAGAGCTCAATCAAATTACATTTTATTACTGGCTATAAAAGTTACACTTGAACGTTTTCCTCACGTCTACTCCGTTGTCCTTGAAAATCGTATGAGCAAATATAATTTAGTCCAATACAGTACGTTAAAGAGGGCTACTTTTTCAAACATTGTATACCGACCGCGGTAGCTACGCACGGTAAGGCTCAGCACGAAGATATATAGCAATTCATACAAGATTGCGCAAACATGAGCGAACACTAGAGTGGAGAGGAGAAAGGAAGAGACGGAAGGTAGTGGAGGGGGTCACTGCTGCTGTGCTTGTGGGAGACATTAACGTGCAATACTGCTACAGTTACAGTAGGAGCCGATGTGAGAATTTCCTTAGGGTAGTAACGAGAGAAGTGAACGTTCCTCCCCTCTTAACCATGCTGCAGCACATGGACTCGGCCGCATACGCAGTCGACATCAGGTGCTATATCTCCTACTCTGTACACGAGTGGGTTCGCATCGACGTCCTTGAAAAGCTTTTCCGTGTGGGTTCCTATTTTGTTGTTGTTGCTGTTAATTCTTTTTAGGGGCTTGGGATACCTTGGTCATTAGCCCCGTATACTTGCGTGTGTGTGTGTGTGTGTGTGTGTGTGTGTGTGTGTGTGTGTATATTCAATGCCTGATAACCCAAAGTTTGTGTGGTGTCTGTAATAGTGCGTGTAATAACTAATTTTTGGGGCCCCGGGACTCGAAATGAGGAGTTGTCCTGGCACTTTCCTGGAGGGACTGTCGAAAAACCACACTCAGGACAGCCACTATCAGCGCTGGGATTCGAACCTCGTATCTCGGAACTTGCTGCAGCTCCCCATCCCGGTCGTAGTGAACGATTTAACGCGTACGGCTACGTGTGGGGTGTTTCCTATTTTCAACTCCAGACAAATGCTGGGACGGTACATTTTTATAGTCCACGGCCGCTTTCTTCCAGCTCCTCGCCCACTATCATTCATCTCGTTCTATCTCTCTCTAATTCTTCTTGAGAGGTTCACGACAGGAAGGGCATCCAACCGTAAAGCCACTCTCCATATTGTACCCATTTGATATTATATGGAAAACATGTGTTCGCATTCCGACAGCTCACGGTCTTTCTGGGTATGATACGTCTCCCCACAACACGAACACATATTCAGGATTTGATGTCTACCAGGTGACTACTCTACAGGAAAAACAAACATATTCCTAAAATAACTGAATTTTAAATCATGGCAAAAACAACAACAAAACACAATTACATTTACATTAAATCCCAACAATGCAAATCAAAATTTGGAGCACACAGATGATGAATCATCTGTGCTCTGCAGCTTAGATCGGGGTGCAAGGGGTAGATTCTCTCTATCCAAACGTCATCCTCACCTGCACGTGGTACACCCTGCTCCATACTGACGAGGCTCTGACGACCGAATAACTCCCGGGATAAGGAGTTCCCCTCTCTCCTGCCAACGGCTTATGTAAGGCGGATGAGCAGATTGAGGTTAGGGCACTCTCTTGCCCTTGAGATGGGAAACTATCTCTTAAGGCGGATGAACCAATAATGGTCAACGGCATAGAAGACCTCACCGGTGGACCAAGCGCATGAGCAACTAGTATTGCCCGAACGGTTGGGAAGGCGGATGAAGGCTGCAACAGTCCAGGACCACCAGTCGTCATAGCTTCTATGCCACTGGATAAAGGCCCTGTATCTGTCAAGTACTGTGTGTCTGTTGATGTGCAACAACATGCCCACATTAAAAGATGTCACGCACAGGCGTCTTCTAAACAACGAAGGAAGGATACAAAATCTATTCGCCAATTAATCACAAGTCCTGCGGCGATCGGGGAGTTGTGACGGGAGCAGGATTGTGTTGTCTGGGAGCTCCTAGTGATGAACCGGCACGTAGGCGACGAATGTGTGATCTTCGCTTTGCTTGAGGATGGGCTGTAGAGCAATTCGTATGCTGCAATCGTGACTAAGCAGGCCTGTTTAGGATCCACTCTGCTTACCCTGAATGGGGAGGGGGCTAAAAAAGGTGCCCTAAAAATAGTCAGCCTAATATCACCCGACTGGATAACCGCGTTCAGAGGGTACACCACAAGCGGTCGAACCACAATGAAAATTAATTTTGCTACATGGAATGTCCGTACTTTGATGGACAATGACACACATAATCGACCACAAAGGCGAACGGCAATTGTTGCCCGTGAGCTGAAAAGATTCAACATTCATATTGCCGCACTCAGCGAAACAAGGTTAGCCAATGAAGGACAACTGAAGGAACATGGAGGTGGCTACACTTTCTTCTGGAAAGGGAAAGACACTGAAGATCAACGTATTCATGGAGTTGGCTTTGCCATTAAGAACGAGCTTGTCAACCTTCTCGATGAACTTCCACATGGTATAAATGAAAGGCTTATGACACTACGACTAAAGTTAAAAAAACAGCCGACGAGCGACTGTAATTAGTGCATATGCTCCAACTCTCACCTCTGATGATGAACAGAAGGAAGTATTTTACTCTCAACTTGATGTGATCTTGAAGGATATACCGCAATCTGATAAAATCATCCTCCTAGGAGACTTCAATGCTCGCGTTGGAAGAGACGCAGCATTATGGGCTGATGTTATTGGAAAAGATGGTGTTGGGAAATGCAATTCTAATGGGACACTCCTTTTATCCAAGTGTTCTGAACATAGCCTCGTAATCACACACACACACTATTCCGACAGAAGGACAAATTTAAGACTTCATGGCAGCATCCTAGATCAAAACACTGGCACCTACTTGATTACGTGATTGTGCGAGCAAGAGACAAGCGTGACGTACTACTCACAAGGGCTCTGACAAGTGCTGATGACTGCTGGACGGATCATCGATTAATAAGATCTCTAATGACTCTACAAATTCTCCAAAAGCGCAGAAAACAGAGAAAGCACATCAGGCGCAGGGTGAACACCGAACGTTTACAAAACGTTACTGCTAAAAGGAAGTTTCATGAACTTCTGAATGAAAAGTTACCAGATAATTAACCTGAAAAGGTTGAGGAACATTGGCAAACAGTCAAGTCTGCTATACTCTCAGCGTGTGAAGAATCGATTGGTTTCGTCAAGATGAGGCATGCTGACTGGTTTGATGAGAATGATGCAGAAATCCAGAATCTTATTGATAAGAAGAGGAAAGCATTCCATGCATGGCAAGCCAATCCAACTTCTATCTCCAAACAGCAACTGTATAAAGATGCAAAGGCTGAAGTGCAAAGGAAAACTCGGGTCTTGAAAAATCAATGGTGGATCTCCAAATCCCGCGAAATGCAGCATCTAGCCGAAACGAATAATACTCATGCTTTCTTCAAAGCAACAAGAACTATAAATGGGCCACATTATCATGGTTTGAATCCTCTGCAGTCTAAAGATGGCACGGAACTTCTTAGAGACACAAACTCCATTAATTCCCGTTGGAAAGAACATTTTGAAGAGCTACTCAACAGGGACACACAGGTTGATAATAACATTTTCACCCGACTTCATCAGAGACCTCCTAAAGACCACCTTGATGATCCTCCGCCTCTATCAGAAATTGAATCTGCCATCAATCAGCTCAAAAACAATAAAGCATCAGGCATGGATGGGATTCCTGCTGAGCTCTTTAAAGTAGGGAATACTACTCTAGTTCATCACATACACCAACTCATACTTAAAATATGGACTACCATTACCATACCTAAAGACCTAAGGGATGCCTTGATAATAACCATCTTTAAGAAAGGTGATAGGGCACAATGTGGTAATTATCGAGGTATATCGTTGCTTTCTGTTGCTGGTAAAATCCTGGCCAACGTCTTATCCAACCGTTTGAAGCCTTTGGCCGAAGAAATACTGCCTGAAACTCAGTGTGGCTTTCGACCTAATCGAAGCACAACTGATATGATCTTCTGTGCTAGGCAGATGCAGGAGAAATCCAGAGAGCAAGGACGCCCTCTATATATGGCTTTCATAGATATTGTTAAAGCATTTGATTCGATCAATCGAGAAATGCTATGGAGGATTCTTGCCACACTTGGCTGCCCCCCAAAATTCATTCAAATTCTTCGATTACTACATGATGATATTGTTACGTGCCACCCCCTAGTGGCACTTTTGTTAACTGGATTACGGTGGGGGTACAAAGCACAACACCAATTACTGCTTAAAGAAATATAATTTATTACAGGCCAGAAAATTACACTAATCAGCAAATACAAGCAATTAGGAGCCTTACTCAGTTTCCTTAAGTCTCTTCCTTATGCGCTCTTGGCCTTCCACTTGTAAACAGACCACAGAAGTTAATCCGTCCTAATGAGTACGGTGGCCTTGACAGAAACTACCTGTCCCTCTCCCTTATGTTCACCGACCACAATTACTTACGATCACTTGCTGCAGGCTATTTCGCTGTCCACAAGCTGAAGAAACAATGCCACTGGATTTCGTAACTCGCACAGCACTTCGTCACCACACTTCTGTCGCACAAGATAATCGCTCGCACTAGCTCGTAAAACACAACAACCACTGCTGCGTGACAGGTCGCTCTTATATAGCAGGCCGGTGACTCAATAAATGCTTCTAGATCCATCCAGAGTTTACGGCTTCGCGAGGTTTCCATCGCTGGTCCAGTCACGAACATTCTGGACTATCCCTTTGTCCTAGTAGCCCTGTTGCATAAGGCGCGCGCAATACAGGAGGCAGGGCACAGCCCAGCCCTGGGGCAGTTGTGACTCATGCGGCGAGTGATGACACAAGCTCACAGCCGTAACACCACCCCCTTCCTAAAAAGGCTGATCGTCCCGATCAATCATTGGTCCGTCTGTGTCCCTCCGTAGGCTGCCAGGCGATCTCGATGCACGATCTTCATCTTCGCCCTCGGGCTCCGCTGGATCCTGTAGACGACATCGTTGATCCGTTTCACGACTCGGTACGGGCCCTCCCAGGACTTCTGCAGTTTGGGTGACAGGCCTTTCTTCCGTAATGGGTTGAAGAGCCAGACCAGGTCGTCCTCGTGGAATCCGCCGGCATCCGTCTGCTGGTCGTATCGGGTCTTCATTCGGTCGGTCTCGATCCGCAGTTTCCTCCTCGCGAACGCGTGTACGTCCTCCAGTTGGTCGACCAGTTCTTGACAATACTGGCTTATCGGGATCGGATCATTCCCAGGTCGGCCGAAGGCAAGATCGACAGGTAGACGGAGCTCCCTCCCAAACATGGCCCGGGCTGGTGTGCACCCGGTGGCTTCATGCACGGCGGCGCGGTAGGCCAGGAGAAATAGTGGAAGATGCTTGTCCCAATCCCTCTGGTGCTCGCTGACGACTATTCGGAGATGGTTCTCGATGGTGCGATTGAATCGCTCTACCATCCCGTCGGACTGAGGGTGTAGAGGCGTTGTCCTTGTCTTCCGGATTCCCAGCAGCTGGCATAGGTTCTGGAACACCTGCGACTCGAAGTTCCTCCCTTGGTCGGAGTGCAGCTCCAGGGGTACTCCGTACCGGCTGACGAATTCCTTCACCAGGGTCTCTGCGATCGTCGCGGCTTCTTGGTTAGGGAGCGCATACGCCTCCGGCCATTTGGTAAAGTAGTCGCTGACGACTAATATGTAGCGGTTCCCTGCCTCGCTTAACGGGAATGGCCCAGCAACATCGATGGCCACTCTCTCCATGGGGCCGCCCACGTTGTAGGTCTTCAGTGGACCCCGTCGTCTTCGTCCTGGGCCCTTGCTGGCTGCGCAATCGTGGCACCTCGCGCAGTGGTTCTCCACGTCTGTTCGGCATCCGATCCAGTAGAACCGCTCTCTCAGCTTCTCCAGGGTCTTCTTTATCCCTAGGTGTCCACCAGATGATCCTCCATGAACTTCCTTCAGGACTTCCTCCGTCATAGCCTTTGGAACGACGACTTGTTCCCGAGATGTCTTCCCGTCGGTGCTCTCCCAGGTACGGCAGATGAGGCCATCCCTTACAATCAGCGAGTCCCACTGTGCCCAGTAGGACTTAAACTTTGGGCTGCAGTCACTCACAATGTTCCACCCGGGTCTGGGGACACAGGCCTTCTTCCATTCGGCTATCGGTCCCAGGTCATCATCTTCTGCTTGTGCCCGCGTGAAAGATTCGCGGCTCCAGTTCCCTTGAAGTTCCACAGTAGTCCGTCGGCACAGTATCCCGGTGTTCTCCTCCCTCCTAGTACAGAAGGTGCAGTCTTCGGGGCACGGTCTTCGTGACAGGGCGTCGGCGTTAGAATGCAGTTGGCCTTTCCTGTGCTGAATCTCAAAGTTGTATTGTTGAAGCCTCTCTAACCACCGCGCGAGTTGACCCTCGGGCTGCTTGAAGTTCAGGAGCCACCGCAGGGATGCATGGTCGGTCCTGATGAGAAATTCTTGCCCGTACAGGTACTTGTGGAAGTGTTCAATGGTCTTCACGATGGCGAGCAGCTCCTTCCTGGTGACGCAGTAGTTCCTTTCTGGCTTTGACAAGGCCTTGCTGAAGTAGGCCACTACTCTTTCCTCGCCGTCCACTACTTGCGACAGGATTCCCCCTATGCCAAAGTCGCTGGCATCGGTATCGACGATGAACCTTGTTCCAGGTCTGGGGTAGGCCAAAATAGGCGCGGTGCACAGAGCCTGCTTGAGTTGTTCGAAGGCACTGTGGCATTCTGCTGTCCACGTGAAGAGTTGGTCCTTCTCAGTCAGTCGATGTAAAGGTTTGGCGATGTCGGCGAATCCCCTCACGAAGCGACGGTAATAAGTGCAGAGTCCCAGGAAGCTTCGTAGTTGGGACTTGTCCTTCGGAACTGGCCACTCCCTCACAGCTGCGGTCTTCTCTGGGTCGGTGCGCACCCCTTCCTCGGAGACGATATGCCCAAGGTACTGGACCCGCTTCTGGAAGAGCTGACACTTCTTGGGGCTCAACTTCAGCTGGGCAGCCCGTAGCTTCAACAAGATCTCCTTCAGGTTGCTGTAGTGCTCCTCGAAGCTTCTCCCCAGAACGATGACGTCGTCTAGGTAGACCAGGCAGGTCTTCCAGTGTAGTCCCCTCAGAATGGACTCCATTAGCCTTTCGAAGGTCGCAGGGGCGTTGCACAGACCGAATGGCATGACGGTGAACTGCCAGAGCCCGCTGCCCACAGAGAACGCCGTTTTCTCGCGGTCCTTAGGGTGGACCTCCACCTGCCAGTAGCCACTCTTCAAATCCAAAGTGGAGAACCATCTCGACCCTGATATGGTGTCCAGGGTATCGTCGATCCGGGGTAGAGGGTAGCTGTCCTTCTTCGTGACGTCATTCACCCGCCTGTAATCCACGCAGAACCTGGTGGAACCGTCCTTCTTCTTCACTAGCACGACCGGAGAAGTCCAAGGACTATGTGATGGCTCGATCACCCCTTGCTCCTTCATCTCTTCTACCATCCGGTCGACTTCGGCTTGCTTGGCGAGTGGGACTCGTCGGAATGGGGCCCTAATCGGTGCGCTGTCCCCAACGTCGATTCTGTGCTGGACCAAGCTTGTCCTGCCGAAGTCTTTGCTCCCCACGGAGAAGACGTCCTGGAATTCGCGTAACAGGTCCTGAAGTTGGCGTGATTGTTCCTCGTCTAAATGGTCCTGGGATCCTTGGTACAGCTTCTGTAGTTCTTCTGGCAGTGTGCGTCTTCTTCGGTTGTCCGTCTGCAGGTGTCCGTCCATCGTGTCGGTGATGCGGGCAATCCAGGTAACGGGCTCGCAGACTCCTAGGTTGGTGTCCCGGTGAACCGTAATGTCGTAGTCGTTCAGGTTGGACAGGCGGACGTACGGTCGAGACGTCGTGTTGATGAGGGTCTTGGCTACTAGCAATCCTTTTGTCTGGATGTCCTCATATTTTGGCTCGATGACAGCCGCCACTCCCTCAGCAGTTCCGTCGACAATTACGGCGGCGCTGACCTCCGTCCTGGCAGGAACGATGACGTCCTCTCTCAGCCTTACTCGTCGTGCGGTGACGGCCTCGTGTGCTGGTTGCAAAGCAAGTTCCTCACCTCCGAAGTGCAGAGTGTTGGTACTCAGGTCCAAGATGATGTTGTTCTGGTCCAGGAAGTCCAGTCCGATGATCACTTCGTTTGATACGTCAGCCACAAGCACTGGATGCTTTATCACCCGTCGACCAATGACGAACTCCAGTGGTGCTTCGCCATGTACCGGTGCGGTCTCTCCGGTCGCGGTTATTAGCTGGAGGTTCCTTTGTGTGGGTTGCACTCTCCACTTCGGGATCACAGTGGGATTGACGATGGTCCTCGATGCTCCCGTGTCGATCAGCATGGGCCAACTCACTCCGTTGATGACTCCGTCGACCATCAGGCTGCTATTGTCCCTCCGTAACTTCGTCACACGCACTTGGACTGCCGGGGCTTGACGACTGTCACAAGCCAACCTTTGCCCCCCAAGGCTGGCTAATACTCGTTTCCCTGGGCCGCGCGGTTTTCAGACGACTGATTTCCCGTCGGATACCCTCGGCGGCGGCGATCACCGCAGTCCTTGCTCAGGTGGCCTTTCTTACCGCAGGTCCAGCAGGTCGGTAGTCCTCTTCCGGGCCGCCTCTCCGGTTGCCTTCCGGCTGTGTCGTTGCTGGTGGTGCCGCGACTATCGAAGAAACGGCTTAGCGCCTCCATTAATTCGTCGGCCAGGGGCTTGGTCTCGTTGGTTTTTACTGGTTCGTCGACGTCCACTTGACGCACCCGCGCGTGCATTCTGGATGCCTGTTTTGCCGTCTCGAACTCAAGTGCGTGGCTCAGCGCATCTGTCAGGGTCTTATGGCGCGCGAGTCGCAGCGCCTGTTGAGTGTCCGAGTCCCGTAGCCCGTCGGTGAAAGTCTGCGTCGCTATCTGCTCCAGAAAGTCGGCCGGCGCTGTTGGGTAGGCGAGCCTTACGAGACGTGCGATGTCCATCTCGAACTCCTGCAGGGTTTCCGCGTTCTTCTGTACCCGGGTCCGGAGCTGCATCTGATAGGCCTGCTGAAGATGTCTATCTCCATATCGGGACTCCATATGGGCGATCAGGGAAGCGTAGTCCTGGGATCCAGTCGGGATGGCCTGAAGGACGTTAAGGGCGTCACCTCTCAGCGCTACAATTAGAGCTGTAGCCTTTTCTGTGTTGTTCCAGTTATTTATGGAACAGACCGCCTCGAACTGACGTAAGTAGGTGCTCCACGGGACCTTTCCGTCGAAGGTTGGGGGCGTCACTCTGCTATGTCCCGTTCCTGATATTCCCGGTGTAACGGTGGGCGGGCGTTGGCGCAGCTCGGCAACTTCCTCTCGTAGAGCGTTGAATTCCTCTTTCACCCCCGTCAGTGGGCGTTGGCGCAGCTCGGCAACTTCCTTTTGTAAGGCGTTGAATTTCTCCTCCACCCCCATCAGCGGGCGTTGGCACAGCTCGGCAACTTCCACTTGTAAGGCGTTGAATTTCTCCTCCACCCCCATCAGCGGGCGTTGGCGCAGCTCGGCAACTTCCACTTGTAAGGCGTCGAACTTCTTTTCCACTGCCGTGACTTCCTCACGCAGACCCAGTTCTAATTTCTTCAGGTCCTCCGCTAGCTTATTTTGACCGTCTTCCATCTTCTTCTGGCCGTCTTCTAGTTTGGCAGTTAGGTCCTCGGCTAACTTCTTCTGGCCGTCTTCTAGTTTGGCAGTTAGGTCCTCGGCTAACTTCTTCTGGCCGTCCTCCATCTTCTTCTGGCCGTCTTCTAATTTGGCAGTTAGCTCCTTGGTTAAATTCTTCTGGCCGTCCTCCATCTTGGTTTCCATGCCATTTAACTTTTCTAGCAATGCTGCCAATTTCTCCTCCATTTTAGTTGTTTGTCTTGTAAAGGGCATGCACTCACAGGAAAATTAGAGAAAATGACCTGCTCGGGGTTTGAAACCAGGACCGTCAGGTGTTGTGCTTGAGTTCGTAATCCGGCTTCTGACACCAGTTGTTACGTGCCACCCCCTAGTGGCACTTTTGTTAACTGGATTACGGTGGGGGTACAAAGCACAACACCAATTACTGCTTAAAGAAATATAATTTATTACAGGCCAGAAAATTACACTAATCAGCAAATACAAGCAATTAGGAGCCTTACTCAGTTTCCTCAAGTCTCTTCCTTATGCGCTCTTGGCCTTCCACTTGTAAACAGACCACAGAAGTTAATCGGTCCTAATGAGTACGGTGGCCTTGACAGAAACTACCTGTCCCTCTCCCTTATGTTCACCGACCACAATTACTTACGATCACTTGCTGCAGGCTATTTCGCTGTCCACAAGCTGAAGAAACAATGCCACTGGATTTCGTAACTCGCACAGCACTTCGTCACCACACTTCTGTCGCACAAGATAATCGCTCGCACTAGCTCGTAAAACACAACAACCACTGCTGCGTGACAGGTCGCTCTTATATAGCAGGCCGGTGACTCAATAAATGCTTCTAGATCCATCCAGAGTTCACGGCTTCGCGAGGTTTCCATCGCTGGTCCAGTCACGAACATTCTGGACTATCCCTTTGTCCTAGTAGCCCTGTTGCATAAGGCGCGCGCAATACAGGAGGCAGGGCACAGCCCAGCCCTGGGGCAGTTGTGACTCATGCGGCGAGTGATGACACAAGCTCACAGCCGTAACAATATGAATGGCACGGTCCTTAACAGCAATGGCCCTGGAGAGCCATTTAAGATTACAACGGGTGTCAAACAGGGATGTGTGATTGCCCCCACACTCCTTTCAATATATTCATTCATTCATTCATTCATTTATTTGCAATGGGGGGTGTGTCCCCCGGTGGCAAATTGGATATACATAACAAATACATAATTATACATAACAATACATAATTATACATAACATATGTTAGTGTTGTACTAAATTTGGTCCAAGAAAAGATTCCAAAGGGTGTAGAAATTATATCCAGGACAGATGGAGGTTTATTCAATCTCAACAGATTACGTGCAACAACTAAAGTGTCAGATACATCCGTTCTTGATCTCCAGTATGCTGATGACAATGTCATCTTAGCAAATTCAGATGAAGATCTTCAAACCACCCTGAATGTGTTCAATGAGGCATACAGAAGCATTGGTCTGGACATAAACACCAATAAAACACAGGTTCTTCATCAGCCTACATCACATGACAGGGCTACTGCTCCTGCTATCATGATTGATGGACATAAACTAAAGAATATAGATCATTTTCCCTATTTGGGTAGTCACCTATCAACAAATGCGAACATTGACGCTGAGATTCAACACCGCCTCCAATGTGCCAGTGCAGCCTTTGGTCGTTTGCTCGTTCGCGTGTTTGACAACCACGACATTAGCATTCTAACAAAATTATACGTTTATCAAGCTGTTGTAGTTCCCACTCTGCTTTATGGCTGCGAAACCTGGGTTACTTACAGAAGGCACCTCGTATCTTTAGAAAAATACCATCAACGATGCCTTAGGAGAATTCTTGGTATTAAATGGCAAGACCGGCGCACTAACACAAGTGTTTTAGAGGAAGCTAGCACTTTTAGTATAGAGGCTCTCATTATAAAACACCAACTTCGATGGACAGGACATGTAGTTCGCATGCCTGAGTCCCGCCTCCCAAAACAAATCTTATATTGCCAGCTGAATATCGGTCAGAGAAAGCAGGGTGGGCAACAAAAACGCTACAAAGATGTTCTGAAGACCAACTTGAAGAAATGTCAAATTGATACAGGTAACTGGGAGGCTGTCGCATCCAACCGATCCGAGTGGCGCCGCAACGTCCATCAAGGCCACTTGTACTTCGAACAAGAGAGAAGAAGGCTTCTGGCTGAAAAAAGAAATGCCAGGAAAGAGCGCATGATTCGCAGAATGATCAACCCCCAAGATCCATTGGCTGCTCAAGACCTTGTGTGCCAATATTGTGGAAGAGTCTGTGGTTCTCGGATCGGACTGTACAGTCACCAAAGAACTCACGCAATATGATTAGGCCTAATGTTGGATTACAGCGAAGATTTACATAAATGTAACTTGGAAGACAATCATACTCGTATCACGAGTGATAGCCTAAATAATAAATAATAATAATAAGCTTAGATCAAAACATGATCTCATCAGGCATGCTGCAACACTCTCTCTTCAACACATGTGAGTCCTTGAGTCTGTGTGGGGTCTCAATACACCCAAATCTAAACTTCACTAATAAAATTCACTCATAAAATGCACTCATGACATTGACGAAATGTTCATAGTTCATTGCTTATATCAATAATAGCAATCAATAAACAAAACAAATTAAAGTAAAACATTACATACGCTCACACACTTATAGCACTTTCTATCTTTAATTACAACTGTACTTGAATCAATCTTACTGTCCGTTGTGCTTACGGTACATTTATCTTTACTTTATGATCCAACAATGCATTTATCATTATTACGTTTGGTTACTTGTTCATTACGTTAGTGTAACAATCATTCTCCTTTCCCTTGCCCCAAACGCGGATTATAGTATCTCATCCACTCTCCAATACCAATGTTTAGGAATTATTAGCACCACCATATGTCCTAATGTCGGTCGTTAGCAAGTCGTTAATATTGTGTCAATCCGTATTTCGGGCTACCCGTCTGCATAACTTATCATTTAACTGGGTTTTCATGCCTTAAAGTGTGCCAGCAGCGTTTAGCAAAGTTACCATGTTATGAAACACTAACTTGGCTAAATCTTGTGCGATTTTTACGATTCAACGAGGTTTTCATGTCCTCTAAATGCCTAAAATTGATTTATGCAACCATAACAAGCAATTTCTCATTATATTAGTTTACCAGTTTATACATTGCAATTACCCGGTACGGTCTCTCAAGGGTCGGTCGCTATTCCGCCCACCCGTCGTGCAGACAAAAGGTTTGACCTGCTCCGCACAGAAAGAAGATGGTGTCTGGCTCGGTCGTTACCGTCCAGCCCTCTCCCTTTAGTCCAGCTGTGGTACTCATTACTCAGTCATACAATTTATCAACAAAGTCTTAACTGTTACACATACTATCACTTTCACGGACAAGGTGTAGGATTGTGCCATCATTATGATCGGGATATATCTAAACATTTAGATCCTATTCTTAGGGTAAATTACTTGGCTCAATAAGGCTATCAAAAGTATTCTCAGCAAAGGAATGAATTTCTTATAGCTACGCCGTCTTGGGGATCGAATATGGCTCTAATTGCGTGCGAGAATGGTGCACATTGTTATCCATCTCCACGATACGAAGCATTGGTAGGGTATCGCCAGACCCCTCCATATTAATGGTGTCGCACCTCCCCGGGTGGATCATTCCATAATTTAGCTGATTTAAGGTGACACTGTTAATCCTTAATCGCTATAATGACGCTGGCTTGGCAGTACAGGCACCTTCACCTGTGTCCAACCGCTGTCAACATATATATGTACGCTCTAAGGCTGTACAACAATGATACCTTCGACGAATGACTCATAACGTCCTGACGTGCGTGCTAAAGAATGTTCCTTGCATCTATTTAAGTAAAAGTCCTGGCTTCTACGTTACATTGCTCGCTTCTAGCGGCTCAACAATTATAGCTGTTATAATTCGGATCATATGACACTTCTGTTACCTTCCGTATCTGGCTTGTTCATGACTTTATATCGGCTCTTATCATACTGGCATTAATTACTGGCATTAATTTACAACGCCTATTGCGTGCCTTATGGCAATTATTACATTGAAACATGTATAAAAACATCCTGACACATATATATTTCACACTTTCACTTATTTCAACTTACAATTTTCCCGAAATTGACACAATTTAACGTTTTATGGCATAGACATGCCGAACATTTATGCTTCTATCGACATCGACCTATTTATTACGTTATTCATTAACTTTACTATTAAATTGAACATGATCTTACGCATTTCCTGCTGTATGTAAATCATTCTTAAGTTTCAAACTAGTTAATGCAAATATGAGGAATGCAAACTCATATAAATCTTTACTTCAAGTTCCCTATTGTACTTTTTATACAATAACATGCACATATGGTGAGCTATACCGTCGAATTTAAAAAAATTAGAAGGTACTTACATCTTTTTCTCGGTGGTGTCACCCTGTAACACAGCATTGCACCCACCATGTTGCATTTTTAACAAAGCATCATGGTTATCACAATAAACACTTCTTGTGGTTTTAAAGCACTTGATTCCACTTCGATTTCATACATTTTACATCTGACACTTTCACACATTTTTACAACACTTTTAACACATTTTATATTAAAACACTTGAACACATTATTTATAATACTCTGGCTTTATACACTTGTGCCTCCCTGGGCTTCGAATTATTGCACGATTTCAGAGTTTCAGGCGTCGTGTTTCCCTGACGTATCCTCATTTCCAGTGACAGTCTCTCTCTCTAATCTGCGCGTACATCTCCTGTCTCACTCCTTTTCTATCGGCTCCCAGTAGTAATCCTACCTCAACTAAGAGTGTATTCCCTAGTGTGTGTGATCCTTTCTTTTCCAGATCGTCTAGCGTCTGTTATAATGGATATAAATCACAATGCCTGTGATATTGTCCTCAATCCCATGACCTATCGTGTACTCTGACATGGTACTATAACGATAATATCCAGATCATGACTTCGCCTAATGGATAAGTTCATTGTCTTTCACAAGACTTCGCAACTTTCCTACTTGATTATACATTACACTTGAGTAAATTAATGCTTCAAAATTATGCGCGTCACTTACTGCGCGGCTTTAAATTAACATAAGCTTTACTCAGCTTCACTTTGTCTTCTATTGTCATTAGCATTACTTGGTTCTTTATAAGACTTGCGTGCGCTATGGCGCGATTTGCTTGTATGAGACAAGCGTGCTCCCCCGCACGGCGTTCTCTAGAAGACTGACGCTTCCCTGCTCTTTTAAAGGATTTGGGCAAAAACATAGTTCCTTCGTTAGGCAGGAGCTTTCTTTCCTTTGCAATTGCACTTACCGGCCTGGTAATGCATGTTTCTGGAGCATCTTTACATGGAGGTTTCGATTCTGGCTTCGTGCAAGCAATCCGCTCGCTCAATTAATTATAATTAATTGGTTTCTTTGATAGCGTGGCCACGCTATATTCCAGGGAATCCCCTGTCACCCTCCGCTAATGGCTTTCCAACCACTTTGACTGTGCTCGTCCACCTCCTATGATTTCTAGGCTTCAATTTACATGTCTGATGTCTCCATAATTATCTCCTTGAGATTTTATGCACATGGATGTTACTCTCACGTATCTCGATTGCTTGGTTGTCGAGTAATTAATTCATCTCGGCTTTCTCCCCCTCCTAAATTTTCTCTTTGTTTGAAGGTGGTTTCTTAAGTCCCTCCTGGAGTTCCCCATTCCACAGGACGCTTGAAAATAGTACGCTGTGATGGATGTGGCGACCGTCTGGACTGCCCCTTCGCTTGACCGCATTAGTCAACTGTCAAACTTGCCCCCAGTTCTTGGTTTTGGCTAAGATTCTGTATGTTAGACCAATAACCATGCAATTTTTTTCCTTATAAGTGCTTATAATTCCTTTCAGATAGTAGGAATTAAGCTGTGATTACCTCAGTAATCATTATTTACATATGTCTCAGGTTCCTTGTGGGTATTCCCTCTCAGATATCTCGGGTTCGGTCCTCTGTGAAATCATGAGCATGATTCCTCCTTCTCCGAGTACCAGGTCCAATGCCAGTCAGCATCCATATCCTCGGGTACAATATAGAAATTCATTCTCTTTCACTCCTGACCTCGCTGAAACAGTATTAATAAGAAGCAGACTAATAACAAGACCACCTCGTGGCGCAGTGTTAGTATTGTTGGCTGTCACCCCCGAGGTACCTGGTTTGATCCCCGGCTCTGTCAAAAATTTAAAAGTCTTGGTATGGGCTGGTACGGGGTTTCCCAGCCTCGTGATGCAAAATGGGAACCTGCCGGATGCCATGGGACGAGGAGGAGTGGAAAGGAACTGGCCACCCTACCACACGCAAACTCCGGCTCGGGATGCCTGGTCGCCTACATCCCTGGAGGGGATATGGCACTCTAATTTAATTTAGACTAATAACCGGAGACAATAAACTGTAGCAGAATGATCAGATACGTTGTACACACACTAACAATGGAGGCCAGGAAGGAGCGATTGATGGAGTAGAACCCACAGGCTGTTAGTTCAAGCCTCATGTTCGACAGCTGTTTTGAAAAGTCCCTCAATTTTCGGCTTCTTGGGTAAAGTAACAATAGCCGATGAACTATACCAGATGTCTGCGAGGCTTCGGCAACCGCACTGTGGCATATTTCTATCAACATTACCAACTGAATTATTTCTGGTATAAGTTTAAATGTGTATAAAAGTAAGAGTGGTGCATCTAATGTAAACGTTTTGCCAGCGATTGCCAAAAGCAGCAGAAATATATTTGAAACACAGGATATTGACATCTCTGTTACTTTTAGCAACACAATAAATCCGTAAGCAGTATTAGCAGCCTTTGTAATATATATCAAGTTCATATGAGATCTGCAAATAACATCTAAAGTTCTGAAATCTTTCCAGTGATCAGGTCTGGAGTGCGACAAAATGGAAGGTTTCTCTCTTGCATTCATAAACCTCCGCGTTGGACAGGAGATAAGCATACTATCAGAGGCATACAAAACGCACTCCCTGATGCATGTCACATCGTTAATACCAAAAACTCGCAGAAGTTCACTATTGAGAATTGAATATTCGTACTTGATTAAAACCACGCTAACCATGTACTGGGTGAACGTCAGGAATGATACGATGCGAGAGATACCGATGGGCAGTGGATAATACATATTAAACTTAATTATTTCGCAACAAACAACTGCGAAGAGCAGAAATATTATTCCCAAGGATATAACTGAAAACAGACGTACTTTTCTATACATTAGGTCACTTCTGCAATTTAAAGCATGATCGATATCCTCAAACAAAAATAGAATTTCACCGAGTTTTTTCCAGCGTCTGGTTAGAAACAGAAAACATGGTGCATTGAGATTTATTAATATTAACCACAAATTAAGGTAGTATGGAAAAAGAATAGATCGTGCCAGTATCTTGTATAGCCTGAGATATCATATAATTTAGCACAGCAGAATTTAGCAGTGTGATGACCAGGATAAAATAAGCTACGGCGTACATGGAACGACGTAGCTCTGGAAGGCGTATACCTTCTGTGACGTAAATAAATGGAGCAACACCAAACACTTGACAAACAATAAAAAAAGGTTTGAGAGCAGAGCGTAGATTCATTGTTGATGTTGAACCGTCCCCAATACAGGAGATTCGTATTTGGAAAACTAATGTTAAAATCGTAACTTGCGTTATCCGATTTGTTTCAGTTGTAAATAGAAGGCAACAGCAAATTTACTGGAACAAACACGACTGGAAAAGGCGAATATGCATTCAATAAATTTTATATAAAAACCAAAATATTATAGACCTGCATTGGTGGCATTGCTTTGTTACTGTCTTGTTTGTACGAAACGAATTGCCTGGCGATGAAAATACCTCTCGGATATACAGCCTTAGCTTGCCGGTCTTGGGTGAAATTAATTATGTGACAAAATGCTGCACATCGAGATTCTAAGTAGACTGTACAGTGTTAGTCGCAGCCATTCAGAGAGTGCTCCATCTAGGGACAATGGTGAGAAAGAGGGAAGACACATTAAACCGTCCAAGTACAAACATATTCAAGAAGAAAGCAATACGCCCATGATTACATTTAGCTCAATCCATTCCCTTACAAATTGTATCCTACAAGCAGTCACAAACACGGAAACAAATGAACACGGACGCTTATTTAATAGCCAAACAGAAACTTGTGTTTGGTGTGTAGGCTTTTTGTTGTTGTTGATTGATTGATTTAGGGGCTTTGTGACATCATGGTCATGTAGCCCCGTGTGCTTGGGTGTGTGTGGAATTTGTTTGATAACCTGTGTTATTGTGATGGTTGTATAAGTGTATTTGTTATTCAGGAGATGATTGGGAAGGAGGCGGCCGTGGCCTTAAGTTAGGAACCTTCCCAGCATTTGCCTGGAGTAGAAGTGGGAAAACCACTTCCAAGATGGTTGAGAGGGGAATCGAACCCTTCTCTTCTCAGTTTTGCCTCACGAGACTGAGTGTACCCAATTCCAGCCCTCAGACCAGAATTAACATTTCTTGGGAGAGCTGAGAATCGAACCTGGACCTCCGGGGCGACAGCCAAGAAGGCTAACCGCTACACCAAGAGGTGGTCGGTGTGTAGGCTACCTGGGATTGTTTTACTATTGGCAGGAGAGAGAACAGAAAATGGTGTTAAGAACGCATTCGCGGCCACAGTTCTCACTAGCTGGTCAGGGATCTAACACCATGCACCACTGCACGGAGTATTGTTTTATTTTATATACGCCTGCAGATGATTAAAACGCTAACACTTTGGGTTGCAGTGTGCACTATTTGTTCTCCTGATTGCAGTGTCTCTTATATATGAACCATCAATACAGATGCAATTGGAATTAGTTTTACCTTCAGATTGTTAACACGTATTGGAATATTCACAAGCTGTGAACACATTAGCAGTATCAGTAAATACTATTAAAGTATGAATGTCTGCTATCTGCTTTCAAACAAGTCTGTGGCTAGAGTAATTGGTGCCCTAGTTCTTCTGTCATACTGAAGATGATGATAGAATACTTCGTATTCAAGATACCAGGATGTGAACAGGCATACAGTCGAAACACATAACACTTTATGTAACTCCCCCGTCACTTCAATCAGATCTGAATAGATGACTTGATAATGACAATATATTTTACATATTATTGATGTCACTGTTAGTCTGAATGTAGGCTTCTAGTGACAGGGAGTTAAAGATCACTGTATCACATTGCGGAACTTGGTTAGAAGATTGTTTAAAGCACCGAGTAAGAATTAATTCAAAGTTTCTTTTTATTGGGTCATCCAGTCCACGATATACCCATTTGTTCTACAGAGTTTAGAGTTACCATCGCAGGTGTCCATTCCTTGATATTCCCATTTGTTCTGCAGCGTTCAGAGTTACCAGCTATCACTTCTTATCGCAGGTGACCAGTCCTCGATATTCCCATTTGTTCTGCAGCGTTCAGAGTTACCAGCTATCACTTCTTATCGCAGGTGACCAGTCCTCGATATTCCCATTTGTTCTGCAGCGTTCAGAGTTACCAGCTATCACTTCTTATCGCAGGTGTCCAGTCCTCGATATTCCCACTTGTTCTGCAGCGTTCAGAGTTACCAGCTATCACTTCTTATCGCAGGTGTCCATTCCTCGATATTTCCATTTGTTATACAGAGTTTAGAGTTACCATCGCAGGTGTCCATTCCTCGATATTCCCATTTGTTCTGCAGCGTTCAGAGTTACCAGCTATCACTTCTTATCGCAGGTGACCAGTCCTCGATATTCCCATTTGTTCTACAGCGTTCAGAGTTACCAGCTAACACTTCTTATCGCAGGTGACCATTCCTCGATATTTCCATTTGTTATACAGCGTTCAGAGTTACCAGCTAACACTTCTTATCGCAGGTGTCCATTCCTCGATATTTCCATTTGTTATACAGCGTTCAGAGTTACCAGCTAACACTTCTTATCGCAGGTGCCCATTCCTCGATATTCCCATTTGTTATACAGCGTTCAGAGTTACCAGCTAACACTTCTTATCGCAGGTGTCCATTCCTCGATATTTCCATTTGTTATACAGCGTTCAGAGTTACCAGCTAACACTTCTTATCGCAGGTGCCCATTCCTCGATATTCCCATTTGTTATACAGCGTTCAGAGTTACCAGCTAACACTTCTTATCGCAGGTGCCCATTCCTCGATATTCCCATTTGTTATACAGCGTTCAGAGTTACCAGCTAACACTTCTTATCGCAGGTGCCCATTCCTCGATATTCCCATTTGTTATACAGCGTTCAGAGTTACCAGCTAACACTTCTTATCGCAGGTGCCCATTCCTCGATATTCCCATTTGTTATACAGCGTTCAGAGTTACCAGCTAACACTTCTTATCGCAGGTGCCCATTCCTCGATATTCCCATTTGTTATACAGCGTTCAGAGTTACCAGCTAACACTTCTTATCGCAGGTGCCCAGCCATCGATATTCCCATTTCTTATACAGCGTTCAGAGTTACCAGCTAACACTTCTTATCGCAGGTGCCCATTCCTCGATATTCCCATTTGTTATACAGCGTTCAGAGTTACCAGCTAACACTTCTTATCGCAGGTGCCCAGCCCTCGATATTCCCATTTCTTATACAGCGTTCAGAGTTACCAGCTAACACTTCTTATCGCAGGTGCCCATTCCTCGATATTCCCATTTGTTATACAGCGTTCAGAGTTACCAGCTAACACTTCTTATCGCAGGTGCCCAGCCCTCGATATTCCCATTTCTTATACAGCGTTGAAAGTTATCACCTAATAATTCTTGTCACACAACTCTTGAACTCATTGGAACGTATTATGAACAGAGGAGAGTGACCCCGCCCACTTCGAACACAATATTATTGTGTACATCTAGGTGACCATAGCAACGGTAATTTCAAATTTTACGTCAGAACATTAGACCCAACTAATGAATCATTGATTAGTTTAGTCGTTGTTCAAAACATGTCACATCAAAGTAATTACTCACGACACAATAATTGGAGACAGTTCTGCTGGTTCCTTCGAGACATATTACTGTCGATTAGGCCATTAAGCGTGACTAAATTACATAAACTACATCAGGCCACCTGTTGTCCCCACAAGAGCAAAATGTGGCCCCTTTAGCAATACAGTAAATACAAAAGCCAAATATATTTCGTACAAAATACACTGTCGGAAAAGAATATCCCAACACCAAGAAAGGGTTCTGCTAGATTAACGAACGTTGGTAGGAGTGTTTATATTAAGTTGGTGCATAAGTCCGTAGCGTTTTTGTTTTGCTTGTTGGTATTCCGGTTGCTATGGTTTTATTTATCGACTGTCATTGTTGCTTTGTATTTAATGTTTGTTATTGAGTTAACATATTGAAGGTTAGTCATTTGCAGATAGTGAGTGGAGCCGTGGACGCTAGAAAATGGAGTGCCAGGTGGAGACATTGGAACATTTCCGACATTATTGAATTCAATAGAGGGACGAAAGCAGTGGAGGCGGCCAGAAATATTTGCGCCGTGTATTGTTATTGGAGAGAGCGCCGCAAGAAAGTGGCTTTTTTGTTTTAAGCTGGGTCGTTTTGACCTTAGTGACTCCCCGCGTTCAGGAAGGCGCCGGAATTTGTTGAAGACCGTTTAAACACATTAATTCACGATGATCC
Organism: Meconema thalassinum; assembly: GCA_946902985.2. Taxonomy (NCBI): domain Eukaryota; kingdom Metazoa; phylum Arthropoda; class Insecta; order Orthoptera; family Tettigoniidae; genus Meconema; species Meconema thalassinum. Next base: position 209,232,118 of record OX336391.1, read on the forward strand.
ACCAGTATACACGAAAACTGGCAAATGTGATTAACTGTACCCTAATCATTCCACCATTGTGCGACATTTGCATTCAATGGTTAAGGGTCAAAAATCCGGTGTATGGGTACCGCATGCTCTAAGCCAAAATCACAAAAATCAGCGGGTGACCATATGTGCATCTCTGCTTGCTCGTTATCGATTGGCTCGTGAACAACATAGACCATTCCTATCCTGTATAGTTATTGGTGACGAGAAATGGTGTCTTTACGCCAACATAAGGAGAAGAAAGGAATGGTTAAGCCCAAACAAACAAGCAACTCCCCGTACAAAGACCTACGCGCATCCACAAAATATGTTATGCATCAGGTGGAACACCGACGCGACGGTGTTCTGTACTACGAATTGCTTGCTCGAGGTGTAACCATCACTGCTGACATTTATTGCCAACAACTGAGACGTTTTGCAAATGCAATCCAAGAAAAACAACCAGCAAGACTGTGTGAAGTTATGCTCCTCCATGATAACGCCCACCCGCACTCTGCTAACCTGACAAAAGCCCTATACAGGAGTTGGGCTGGGAAATCATTCCGCAGCACCTTATTCGCCCGATCTTGCGCCCTCAGATTTTCACCTTTTCCGCTTTCTATCGAACAACCTTCAAGGAAGTTCTTTTCCGGATGAAGATGAGCTCCGAACTTGGCTTGACGAATTCTTCAACTCAAAACCACGTGATATTAACAGGCGCTGAATAGAAAAATTACCACCGCGTTGGCAGACTGTTGTAGATAGTGAAGGAGAATATGTTACTGATGATTAACTTTTCTCTTATGTGTATCGGATGTGTTTAATAAACTCATGAACTTGATGTGGATAAACTTATGGAAAACGCTACGGACTTATGCACCAACCCAATACATCCTGAAATATGACGTTGATTCAAATTTCCCGCAAATCACATTAGCGTGGCACTAGTAGTGTGCCCATGACGTTACACATCAAGTTTGCTTTTAAATACGGGCTGTACTGTGTGAGAGCGTTAGTTGCATGTGAGATTGGACGGAGTGACTGTGAGTGGGTCTAGAATGCCTTTACGACAACGAAGAGACCAGTATCAACAGCTCACTGCGTTTCAACGAGGCCGTATAATAGGGCTATGTGAAGGTGGATTTTCCTTCCGCTCTATTGCAGAACAACTTGGCAGGAATGTCTCCACTGTGCATGCGTGCTGGCAGTAGTGGTCACGAGAAGGTACGGCCACAAGAAGACCGGGCTCCGGACGTCACCGTGGCACCACCGAGAAGGAGGACAGCCGTATTCGGCGCATCTGCAGCAGCAATTCGAGTGTCAGTTGGCACCGGTTCAGTGCCATTTCGTCCAGCAACAAATTTCCTTGAAAAACGTGCCATTTCGTCCAGCTCAGTTTTACAAATCATTACACAATTTAATAAGAGCCATCTCGTCCAGACGAAATGTTGACAAGGGTTGAGGCAGTGCAGGTAGTCGGAGGTCAATGACCCCTGTGCTTACGTGCACAACCCAAGGGGCTCCCTCCCAAAGCCCTTCAAAGTCCCCATGTAATTTTAATGAATAAACAAATATTCCTGCTTGATACATGATAAGATATTTATTTAAACACACATTTTAGTTATGCAAATTTGGATATATTTTAATTATCACCTTCCCCCAGGGGCTCACATCTAGCCTAGTGGGACGTGGGTTGGCGACCTCGGGACCCCAGCTGAATTTCAATTGCACTTCGTGAGTAGCCTATTTGGAATCTGAAATGCGCGGTTTTCATCTACATTGCATTGTGTAGTTTCAACTTCAATTGTATTTTGTAAGTATTTTGAACCTCAATTGCATTTTGCACGTATTTTCAATCTCATTTGCATTTTGTAAATATTTTGAATTTCACTTGCATTTTGTAAGTATTTCGACTCTACATTGCATTTTATACGTATTTTGAACCTGACGTACATTTTGTGCGTATTATTCAGTCTACTCCTTTTGTGAGCATTTTCGTTCTAAATTCCGTTTTGTAAGTATTACCGCTCTCCATTTTGTGAGTAGTTTCAATCTGAGTTCCTTTTTTGTAAGTAGTTTCCTTCTCACTTAACTTTCGTTCTGGTTTACACTTCATTGTCATTTTCGCTATCACCCAGACCGTTAGGGGCCGATAACCTAGATGATAGGCCCCTTAAAACAACAATTATCATCATCATAATCATAATTATCACTGATTTGTGAAAATATTTGTTTCTATTCTCACTATGTTGTTTACATTATAAGCATTTCATTGTAAAATATAGTTGACTGGTGGCAAACGAGCGGAGCGAGCAACGTCCATTATTACAAACATCAAAAAAATACTTATTTCTAACAAGAAACGCAATGAAATGAAACAGTTATTGTAGACCTGTCAAACTGTCAATCATAGGTGTTTGGACGAAATAGCACTAGTGGGCCGGTAGAGAGTCAACCCACCTGCCTCTGTTCGTGGAATTTGGACGAAATGGCACGGCACCACGGTGACGCAAAGAACTGTTCGAAATCGGTTACTTGAAGGACAGCTCCGAGCCAGACCCTCTGCGGCGTGAATTCCACGTTCCCTAAATCGCCACCGTCTGCAACTTCAGTGGTGTCAAGCGAGAGCTCATTGGAAGATGGAGTGGAAGTCCGTTGTGATTTTCCGATGAAAGCCGATTCTGCCTTGGTGCCAGTGACGACCGTGTGTTGGTTAAAAGGAGGCCAGGTGAGCGCCTGCATTCCACCTGTCTGCGGCTTCGACACACTGGACATACACCGGGCGTTCTGGTCTGGGGAGCAATTTCCCATGACAGCAGGAGCACTCTCATGGTTATCCTACGCACCCTGACTGCAGATGTGTACGTCCGTCTGGTGATTCGACCTGTTGGGCGGCCATTCATGAACAGCATTCCCGGGGGTGTTTTCTAACAGGATAACGTTCACCCCCATGCCGTTGAAACCCAACGTGCTTTACCGATTGTCAACATGCTGCCTTGGCCTTCTTGATTCCTCGATCTGTCCCCAATCGAGCATGTATGGGACATCATTGGACGACAACTCCAGCGTCATCCACAACCGGCATTAACTGTCCCTGTATTGGCCGACCTAGAACAACAGGTATGGAACTCCATCCCACAAGCAGACATCCGGCACCTGTACGATACAATGCGTGCACGTTTGCATGCCTGCATTCAACAGTCTGGCGATTATACCGGTTATTAATGGACCTGCATGACACATTTGCGATGGCTTTTCCCCCGCGGACATTAACCTATTGTCTTGTACCTTTAATCAATAAATATGTTACCTCGCCAAATATATTGCCGAAATTTCCGTACTCTACATTCCTTATTTCATGGTGTCCGGATATTTTTTTCCACCAGTGTAAAAGTTGCATGGAATACTGATATTCTTCCAGCCCAGAAGATAAAAGTGTCATAAAATGCTTGTTATTGTTGAAATACTGACTATATTGTTTTAGGCCTATTTTTATTTATGAAAAAAAAAAAAAAAAAGACTTATGAGATCACCTTTTGTCTATATGTGTGTATGTGTCCCCCTAATAAAATCTAAACGGCTGGATTGATTTCAATGAAACTCGGTAAGGTCACAGTACTATTTTGTCCGACCCCGACCGTGCTCTTCAAATTTTATTAGATCTCACCAATCCAACATGGCGGATGTGCGAAATATTTCACCGGCATCATATATCCCCGAAACTATCACAGATATCACCCTGAAACTTTGTACGGTGATAAAGGGAACTACTAGAAGTTCACTTATGTGACATTCAAAAACCTGGCACAAAACGAACATGGCAACCAAGCTAATTTGAAACATTTAAATAGACGTTTCTCGCGATTTAACCATCCGATCACTGTGAAACATGATACAGCAAATGCTTATACACATTGTAATGCACTGACATACAATTTAATTCAATTGTTTTCATAACCTCAAGATGGCGGCTGTGCGAATTTTTCAAATTAATTTTTATTTCTTGTGTTTTAATCATGCGATCGAAGTCAACGTTTGAATAATGAACCTACGCAATAATTCTCATCTAATAGTACATAACTCTATGGCCTACATAATATAAAAATCCAACATGGTGACCATCCGATATATTTAGACGATTCCCAATATCTACTAATCTATGACAGCAATAAAACTGAAATTTTGTAGGTTGATATAGTTCACCTATGGGACTTTCAATAACCTGGTGAGCACAAATTCAACATGGCGGTGGCGCGAAATTTAAATAGACGACTCTCGCGATTTAACCATCCGAGCGCAGTGAAACTTGGTACTGTAAATTCTTATACAAATTTTAATCCACTGACATATAATTTATTTCAATTGTTTTCATAACCACATGATGGTGGCTGTGCGAAAATTAAATATCTCGTTTTTATTTCTTGTGTCCTAATCATGCGATTGCAGTATGAATAATACACCTACACAATAATCTTCATGTAATAGTACATAACTCTAGGGCCTACATATATAAAAATCCAACATGGTGACCATCCGAATATATTTTGATGGTTCTCAATATCTATGAATCTATTACAGCAATCAAACTGAAATGTTGTATGTAGATAGAGGCAATTAACATAAGGAGGATATATGAAAAGAGGCTATTTAGTTCTTCACGGAACTACCTGTTTATTTGGAGTTAAATATGGAATCCATTACGGATATATCTCTTGTTACTATACTTATCATTTGGGAAAATACTGTAGGCTATGCATTTACGTGCAATGCAGGTCGTTGTGGAGAGTGACTGCATGGACCAATTGCTCGGAAAGTACAAAAGAGCTCAGGACACATGTCTTGCTCGCATTTTATACCTTCTAGGAATGGCCCATGTGAATTTTGCAATAAAATAACTATCCCAAACCTCGTGGCACCACAGCCCATGAAGGGCCTAAGCATACCAACGACCACCATTTGGCCTGCAGATTGTAGGGTGACGCGTAGTCAGCGGGTCGGGCCCTTTTCGGGCGTTAATCTTGATTTTCGTGACCGAGACGCTGTCTCACCTGACAGAAGCTACTCTATTGTCCTCACGATGAGTGCACCCGGTTCCAGCCCTCACATCAGTTTCTAAAATCTCTGACGGAACAGGAAATCGCGCAGGCGCGCTACCCACAACACCAAGGTACCGGCCGATTTTAGAATAAGATACCATAGCAAATATTGTCCTCGCGGACTTTGACTACGTTGTTGGATATCGAGGTAATTTCTGCCCAGTGCACTTTGGTGTATGTAGAATTTGATAACCTGTGTTATTCCATCTGTAGTAGTGATTAACAATTAAAACTCTGGTGTTCCACCTAATTGTGACATAAATAAGAATTATCTCTACATATTTTACGATTTTTTTTGTTTCTTCTTCCTTAACAGCCTTGGAAAATAACAACTATTTAATATATAATGTAAAAACTATTGCTAACAATCCAACTAATGATAACCTTGTTGTTTGAGTCTTCAGTCTTTTGACTGGTTTGATGCAGCCCTCCATGCCTCCCTGTCCTGAGCTAATCGTTTCATCTCCACATAGCTAGCATACCTTACATCAGAGGCAATCTGTTTAATATATTCTAATCTTGTTCTACCCCTACACTTCTTGTCTTCAACCCTTTCTTCTATAACTAAGTTTGCTATTCCTGGGTGTCGTAGTAAGTTTCCTACTAACCTATCTCTTCTCTTAATTAGCAGACGCCAGAATCATCTATCCTCTCCCACTCGTCTTAATACCTCTAAATTTGTAACTATATCTAGCCATCTGATCTTCATCATTCTACTGTAACCCCCCCCCCCCCCCATTTCAAACGCTTCTATTATTCTCCTAGTTTCTGCTGTGCCAACAACCAAGTTCTATTTCCATAGAGTGCCGCACTCAATACAAAAGCTTTCAAAAATCTATATTTGATGTAAACATATTTCTTTTCTGTAGAAATGCTTCCCTTGCCTGAGCCAACCTACATTATCATCTTTGTTTCGTCCACTAGTTATTTTGCTTCCTAAGTAGCAGAAGTCTCCTACTTCCTTTAGCTTCTCACCTACCAATTTGACTACAATAGGGATTTCTGACTTCGAAAAAAAATTATCACTGTTTGGATTTTTTTAACGCTTATCCTCCCAGCTTCTAACTAACCAAATTTAAAAAAATGCATTAAACATAAGTCAGTATTAAGAATTTTAAAAATCTAGTTGGTTGGTTCCTTAGTTTAGGGGCTGCGACAACGCGGTCATGTAGCCCCGTGTACTTTGGGTGTGTGTAGAATCTGTCTGATAACCAGTGTTAATTGTGATGGCTGTAGCCTATTAGTGTGTGTTATCTGGTTTTTTTTAGCGTATGGCTTTTAGTGCCGGGAGTGTCCGAGGACATGTTCGGCTCGCCAGTTTTGTAGCTGCTTCGAGACGGACACCCAATGGGTGAGCTACAAGTACCGTTGGGGAGGAATGTTGGATGGGAGGGTCGAGGAGTTGGAAGGTAGCGGCTGTGGCCTATAGTTAGGGACCAACCCCGGCATTTGCCAGGAAGGAAGATGGGAAACCACAGAAGACCATCTTCAAGGTTGCCGGCGGGGGGATTCGAACCTCCTCGCCTCCCGGATGTGAGCGACTGCCAACAGTCATGCCGCAACGACCTCGGCTAACTCACCCGGTTGTGTTATCTGTGATTCAGGTAGAAGGACTGCAGATGATTAATTTTTTCAAGTAGTTCCTACTTTTGCTACCAAATGCAGGCCAGGCATGGAGCTGACAACCCCATCCCATCTTGTGCTGTTCTCACAGCAGGGCCTCCGTGGCTTACACGGAGTTTGAAAAAAAAAAAAGATACAAGGCGGAACAAGTATCCTATGGATGTTATAATGCGGATCATGCTGTAGCAGATGATAAGCTGTATTTGGTTATTCACTAACCTCACCTTCTGGTTTGGTGTTCAACCAAAGTAATATTCCTTGCAAACCACAATTTCAGATCGGGGAAACATTAAGAAATAGTTAGCCGTTCCCATGGCGACGCCAGCTCATGAGTGCTCCCAGGAGAATGCTCGGATCGTACAACTCCGGATGGTAGGGCCTAAATGTCAAATGCCACCAGACATACATTGTATCTACAATTCTAGGGATAGGCTATACTGGAATTTTCTAGCCTTTGGGTGAAACTTTACGGATGATAGAAGACGCTAAACATAGTTCTAATGAGGCACCACAATGAGCATTAGTCTGAATTGTACGTATGTTGTTGCAATGAAGTGTAGGCTAAATTGTTGCTCTGACATGTTACGTTGTTGCTATAAAGTGTAGGATGTTGCTGTGAGTTGCAAGTAAATGGACTTTTTTTTTTTAAATTCCGTATCTGTAAGCCTCCGTGGATTAGGCGGCAGCATGCCGGCCTCTCACCACTGGGTCCGTGGTTCAAATCCCGGTCACTCCTTGTGAGACCTGTGCTGGACAAAACGGAGGCAGACAGGTTTTTCTCCGGGTTCTCCGGTTTTCCCTGTCAAGATTTCATTCCAGCAACACTCTCCACTATCATTTCATCTGTCATTCATTTAATCATTGCCCCAGAGGAGTGCGTCAGGCTTCGGCAGCCGGCACAGTCCATATCCTCGCCGCTAGACGGGGGCTTCATTCATTCCATTCCTGACCCGGTCGGAGACTGGAAGCAGGCTGTGGATTTTCATTTTCATTTCAATTCCGTATCTCCAAGTACTGTACTCGTTGCGTAGTGGCTAGCATTCTTGTCTGTCGTCACGGAGGCCCGGGTGCGATTCCCGGCTCTGTCAAGAAATTTAATCCTGGTCTGAGGGCTGAAACGTGGTACACAGCCTCGTGAGGCAAAACTGATTGGTTGGCAGGTTGGTTCTTAAGTTTAGGGGCTGCGACAACGCGGTCATGTAGCCCGGTGTACTTTGGGCGTGTGCAGAATCCGTCTGATAACCGGTGTTAATTGTGATAACTGTATTAGTGTGTGTTATCTGATTTTTAATTTAAGTACAGACTGCAACTTAGAAAATTTCAAATAGTTCCTACTTTTGCCGCCAAGCGCCAACCTCAACGACTACTACGCCAAGTTCAGAACTTAGCTACTAGACGCCACCGCAGTCGGCTCTTGGCAACGAACGTAGAAACCTAAGAGCGTTGTTTACATTCTTAACCTATCCAATTTAGCTTCACACAGGTGTAATTAGTGGAAGGTTCTTTAACATGCCATAAATCTATGACATGGGACCGCCGGATTTACTTCCCCTCCGAAGGAAGGCATACTGAGGGATTTTTAACGCTCTTAAAAAATCCGACGGCTTCGGCCGGGTTTGAACCCGGAGGAAAAACTGAGAAGAAAGGGTTCGATTCCTACTTCAGCCATCCTGGAAGTTGTTTTCCACGGTTTCTCACTTCTATTCCAGGCAAATTCCGGGATGGTAACTAACTTAAGATCACGCCCGCTTCCTACCCAAATCCTACTTCAATTACAATAATACACGCACACATCACAGTAACACAGGTTATAAATAATACTGTAGTTCTACACTCACCCTAGTACACGGCGATACACGACCACGATGTCGCATTTTAGGATCCTCTACCAACTGACAAACTTTGACCGTAAAGTTTGGAGACATTCAGTATATTAAAATAGTATCGTTATCTCAGTGATTAATTATATACCATACGATAATATGTTTCCTTGTTTTATGAGCCTTGTATTGCCATTCATAGGCTAAAGGTGAAAATGTAATGTAACATGAGGCGTCTGGTATCAAAATAAAAGACATCACTTCAACAAAAAAATTCAGGAGACACAAAATCTGAATAAGTCCTTTGTTTACTGACAAACAAATATGCCTCTTTTTTGAAAGTTGTAAGTGATATTGACAGATACAGGGTGGGGCAGCATAACTTCCTTTTTTCAATTGCGCCCCATTTAGTAGTGTGATGTAGTACCGGAGCGCTAGTGGTCTCGTCCAATAGGCGGGTCTGTAAAGTTTTGTACTGACACAGTTCAGTCGCCATCATGCGTTGGAACAGTGTGGAGCGTGCGTTTGCCCTTGAGGCCTACTTTTCGAGCGGTTGTTCTGTGATCGCAACCCAGCGTGCCTTTCGGAATCGCTTTAATTTAGCCCCATTGGCGCCTGTCCCAGACCGGAAATCAATTGTTACGTGGGTCACTACGTTCAGACAAACTGCAAGTGCAACAAGACGTAGAACTGGAGTCCCACGGCCCATTAGATCACCTGATAACATTGAGGCAGTGAGAGCTTCAATTTTGCGATCACCACGGCGTTCTGCGCGCAAACATTCGTCTGCCCTTGGACTTTCTAATCGTTCTGTGAGGAGAATTCTTCATGATGATCTTCATTTTCATCCATTCAAGATGGCGATTGTGCAGGAACTTTCTGAACGCGACTTCAATTCTCGGAGGAACGCGTGTGAGGTGTTTCTGGAAGTCGTGCCTGAGGACGCTATTGTGTTTTTTTAGTGATGAAGCCCATTTTCATTTGTGTGGATCCGTCAACAAACAAAACATGCGCTACTGGGCTGCTACCAATCCTCGAGAATTGCATCCAAGGCCCTTGCATTCACCGAAACTCACAGTGTGGTGTGCAATTTCCTCAGGTGGAATAATTGGTCCCTGGTTCTTTGAGGAAAATGAAGTCACAGTGACAGTGAATTCGGACCGGTATGTAAACATGTTACAGGAGTTTATTTTCCACAACTGGATGAGTTGGACTTAGGGGACGTTTGGTTTCAACAAGACGGTGCAACGGCACACACTTCAAGAGCATCGATTGCCGTTTTGAGGGAACACTTCCCAGGGCGCCTAATCTCAATTAGGGGCGACTTGGAATGGCCGGCCCGATCCCCCGATTTGACCCCTTGTGATTTTTTTCTATGGGGTTTTTTGAAATCCCGTGTTTATGTAAACCGACCAATGACCCTACAAGATTTGAAGAACAACATCCAGGAAGAACATGCCAACATAACGCCTGCTATGCTGGTAAGAATTATGACAAACGCCAGAAATCGGTTCACCCAGTGTGTAGAGAATGGGGGACGTCACCTACCTGATTTGATCTTCAAAACCAAGTAAAACAAAACTTTATATTTGTACCTACATTATATTAAAAAATAAAAATTTTCTGATTCGTACAATGTGTTTTATTAAGGTTTGAAAAAAGGAAGTTATGCTGCCCCACCCTGTATTTCCCAAACTCATGCTGTTTTATTTTCCTTTTTATAAGCGTTTCGATATTTGATGTGCCTTATTTTGCTTGAAAACTTGCTGATGTATCTTGTTTTGCAACTCAGTAATCGGATATATCTTATTTTGAAAATAAAATAATCACTCTTCACAAGAGTATAACGTCGATTTTATACACGAAACCATTGCATAAGCATCACACAGAAAGCGCCATTTCAACTGATGCGCTGATCTATACGGAATAGACCCTGACAAAATGTGTCTTGATTTGATACTCATTCATCTAGTCCTACTTGTCTTATTTTGAAACCAACTGACTACTTCAGCAATTAAAAACACCATGTTCTGTTGCGAATACCTTTCTCTTCCCACATGTAAGGAAGGATTTAGGACTTGTTAAATCAGCCGAAATCTCAAAATCGCAAAAATAGTGATGTATCTTGTTTTGATACCAGACGACTCATATCTACAACGGATTAGAAGATATTTTAGGCGACCAGTGGCGCACCGACGTTTTTTTTATCCCCTCCCCAGATACATTTGTTTACTTGAATCCTTACATTGTCCCATCTATCCCCTGTTTTACAGCACCGCCAGTGAGGCTTCCTTACACCTGTATATATTTTAAAAGTGATCACGTTCTTCACATGGTAAATGCCTTACACTCTGTTCGCAGATAGACTCCTCCAGCGTTGGAGAGAGCCATGGATCAGTTTTGCTGTTGAAGAGAGCGATCGGTAACTATTTTCACGTCGCTTGGGGCTGCTTTAAATGTGCATATCTGTGTCACTGTGTGTCCGTTTCGTTGAAGATAATTCGATACATGAGGAGTTTCTGCAATTTAATCCTATGAATGGTGCACATGAAATCATCAAGACAGGCAGATCTTGAGACTCAATAGTAGATTAATTGCAGCAAGACCATGGATAGCAAAACATTACTTCTCTCTCACATAATATCAATATTATAAGCAGTCACGTATGGACATGTTGATATCACTGCATCATTTCAGTTTTAATATTTAGTTACCGTTTTCCATATTATTTTTTAAAATGATGTTTTTATTTTTTATTGTGCTGGAAAAACTAATCAAAATAGTTTTCATGCAAAGAAAATATTTATTTAATTATTGCTTTTTATTAATAAGAATCAAAATATCATTTTAATAACGTACACAATTGCCTTACTATGAATGACCCCCCCCCCCCCCCCCCTTGCCCAGGAGGAAATCCTGCGTATGCCACTGTACTGTAGGTGACTAAACCTGTATACACGAATGGCGGTATATAACAGATGTCTTGTAGCGTGCTCGCAGTCGAGCGTGATGGGTAGAGCAGATTGCAGTAAATGGAGGCCATTTGCACGGTACAGGGTAGCAGAATAGCGGGCTGGCGGTGGCTTGGAACATGTCCTCGCTCAAGGGCATGAGAACTCCGCGAATATGATAACCCTGCTCACCTCTGTGCTCCACATACCCCGTGACCCACAAATATGTTCAACTGTCAAATCGTGCAGTCCATAATGTAACTAGAGCTGAATTCTGATGAACTGCGTCAAGTAGAACTCTACAGAAGTCCGGGTTCGATTCCAGGATTTGCCAAGAAATGTAATTCTGATCTGAGGATTGGAACGCAAAACTGAGATGAAGGTTCGATTCCCACCTTAGCCCTCCTAGGCAAATGATGGGACGATACTTAACTTAAGCCACAGCCAAACGCATGGGTGCTCGGCTTCGTAAACTGAAAAAAATAACTCTCAGGGCAAAAGTTATATGATGGGAAGCGTATTGGTGTTGCCAATAGGCGTACGGACAGAGCTCCTACGGCCAGGCCATAAGAAATAATGTGTCAAATTTGACAGAAATGATGATAATTGTTGTTTTAAAGGGCCTCACATCGAGGTTATCGGTCCCTAATGGTTTGGGTGATAGTGGAAGATGAGATGAGAATGAAAACTAAAACAAATACTAACTACTGACTTACATACTAGAAGAAGAAATGGTAAACAAATAAAGGATAAGGCAAATAAAGGACGGGAAGAAAAGAAATGCCCTCAACCCTTGAAGAATGAGGATTGAGGGACTTGGAAGGAAGGAGAGCCATGAAAGGCAGATAGGAAAGGGGAAAGAGGAGAGGGCCCGCCCCAAAGTCAGCGGAAGAAGGAGAAAAAACGGACCCAGCTCAGGAATTCCCCTGGATCGCCAACTCCCGAACTCACCAGCCGTGGGCCCCTGAGGGTGTAGCAATATCCAGGGAGAACCAGAAGTGGTGGGGCTACATACACCCTGCCTCCTTGAGGGCCTTGAGCAGAAGGCAGCAGATAACATGAAAAGAAAAAGAAGGCTGACGCCTCGCAGAAGGAGGGTATCAGGAAAGATGAGACAAGGGCCAATTAAGGCGGGAAAAGAAGAGACTCCCTAGGCCTCGGATACCCTAATACCGTCGGGGTCGGAAGAGAACAAGAGTTGACCAAGAGAGGTCGACAGGAAAGAAGACGGAGAGGAGCCCGGCACAAGTAAGTGGAAGCAATGCCGGACTCAGCTGGGGTCCCGTGGTCGCCAACCCACGACCCACTAAATGTGAGCCCCTGGGGGTGACAGAAATGAAAGCAGCAGTATGGGCTACTTACTTTCATATCACCTCAACACGTGAGAAACGGACTGTGCCCCAAGATGGATGATTCATGGTGCAAATACAACAGGAAGGAGCCAAATGTTACACTATGGGCTACCACCTGCTGTAGCTGAAGCTATATAGCCAGTGTACAGGAATTTAGCATACCCAGACCTTTTGAGAAAGTTAGGACTATATGACGCTGTTATCTCATTCAATTATGGCAACATTGGTAGGATAAAGTGACATTCAAATGAAAGCCGAATTAATGGTAGAAGGGATGAGTAAAAAAAGAGCTAGGAGAATGAAACAACAACAACAAGAAGAACTAAATGCGGACCCTTGGTAGGTTAATCTCTCACAATTAAGCACCGTCAAATGCCCACCGACTGCGTCGGGCGCAATCTTGGGCGCCACACAGCCGGCCAAACAATATAATTATCATACATTTTTATATAAATGATTTTAGTATCTTTCGTGGACGGACCTAAAGCAGATTCATTTCCTGAAATCTCCGAGGGGGGAGGGGGGCGGGGGAGCATCACTCTCTCTCTCTCCCCCACCCCCTCCGAGGGATGACTGGAAGAAATACTGGTTTCAAAATTTGCTAAATTCCTCTAGAGAAGTGAACAGAACCATTCAATACAAGATAGTGATTGTTTAAGACATTTGGAAGAGAGTAGCTGCTAAGTCTTTTAGCACTCTCCTAGTTGGGAGGAAATGTGTTAAACGAATTAGCATCACCATGACAGTGAAGAGGTTATAATTATAAATAACAGTTCTTTGCACGCCGCGCCAGAAAAAATGAGCTCATTGTGCTGAGTCTGAGATCACTCTACTGGAAGAAACACACTCGAGTTGTATTGAGTGGTTTGGGGCTGTTTTAAAACGCGAGGAAAATACTAAGTATGGGGCCGGACAGTTTGAAAGACAAAATGTCGTTTGGAACACTATAAATACAATAATGCATTGTATTAAATTTCATGAATATACATAAAAGAAGAAAATATTAAATTATAAATATAGTTGAGTTTGGTGTTTTTTTTTTTTTTTTTTTTTTTTTTTTTTTTTTTTTTTTTCAATAGGCTTTGCCTATCCTGGGGAAACGCGCCCGCACATATAACGCCAAGTAAATCTCAGTCAAGTTCAACCTGTAAATTTTGAAATTCTACCTTTCAAGGTGTTTCTCTAAGTATGTATTGCTCAATAGCCAGCAAGATGCAATTCAATACGCACGGGAAACAGTCCAGTGAACAAGCGACCATGGAAGTGACTCGCATCACTGCCCGTGAGACTTTTAGAACAGCACGGCGTAGTGCGCAAAAGAAAGCAGATCAGACCGGTTCCTTTGAGAAATCGCAGGCGCGTTCAGGAGCGCAAGCCGTTTGGATAACTGAAACTCATGGAACACAAGACTACAAGAGTAAATATAACCATAAGGCACTGCCACTAGCAGCAGCGTAGCGCCCAACTAGTTTAACACATTTACACTTTCTAACGTGTGTAATGCTTGCCAAGGTGGGTGAGTGGTTATTGTGTCGGACTTCCAACCCCAAGCTTGCAAGTTCGCTTCTGGCCGTGCTAAGTGATTTTTGAAAGCCGACAAAAATTACGACACGCATTTCATACGTTTTTGGCATGTTGAAGAACCCATTTGAATTAGTAGGCCGTGTTCATAGTGGCAAAATTAATCTCGCGATTTTCCGCTAACACTAAAGAGTTCCTCCTTTCTCTACTAGAAAGCGCTATAGTGTCATATCTAACCTCCTTGACTTTCATAGCGTTCCAAGGAACAACAAAATTCGACATGCAAGCTGCCCTCTGGGCGTCAAATAACAAAGCTTGCACCCGGTATCCGAGGCCATACGATATTAAAAAAACGTATTTAATAATCATCATTACTCACATGAATTTCTAGTAGTTGCTGGAAATGTTGTCCTGTTTCTACATACTGTACGCCTGCACCAACTTAGGAGGTTTTGGCACACTCACTGTAATTCATCCTGATATTTCGTATCAGTGCAGTTATTATTTTATTACCATAAATCATACTGGAAGTATGGATGATCTAGTGAAAAAAAGGCAAGCCCCACATAGATATTTCATTCTTCACTGGCACAGCTTACATCTACATTTGTTTTACAATATTTACATGTTTTACAAAGATATTATTTACATATTTAGAATATTAACATAGCAGTTATTTCCTGTTCACTCACTCTCTCATGCACGCACTTTCATAACCTCAGTCACTCCATACACTCATCCATTTCATGTGGATACACATTCATTCAGCGAGGCAATCAATAACTCATACAGAAGTTTATTTACACAATGTACTTTTTATGTACGGCCTGCGTTTCCGAAGAGGCAAGATCTTGGCAGTTATTTCGTTCTCGAAAGTTTCGAGAGTGCGCGGATTGTTTCTGTTCACTCACTCTCTCGCGCACGCACTTTCATAACCTCAATAACTCCATACATTGATTCATTTCATTCGGATACACATTCATTCAGCGAGGCAATAAATCACTCATACAGAAGTTTATTTACACAATGTACTTATATATGTACGGCCTGCATTTCCGAAGAGGCAAGATCTTGGCAGTTATTTCGTTCTCGAGAGTTTCGAGAGTGCGCGGATTGTTTCTGTATACATTTTGTTTGAGATTCCCCCACAAGTAAAAATAGCACGGAGCTGAAACTTGCGAACACATTTACTGTAACACTTCATCATCATCTTCATTCCCCATTTCCAGATTTCTGGGTCGGGTTGTGAATTAAATACCTCCATCGTTGCCTGTCTCTCCACCACTCCTCCCGTGTTTAAGTACGTCTTTTTCAGATTTTCTCCCCCCCCCCCCCCTCTCTCTCTATGCATTCCCCGACTGTATCCGTCCATCTCATTCGGGGTCTTCCTCGTGGTCTCTTCCCTGACATCTTTTCGGAAAAAGCTTTCTTTGGTACTCTCTCCTCTTCCATCCTCATCATGTGACCATACCACATTAACTTTGTTGTTTCTATCCTGTCCTGCAGCTTCAAGATTCCTGTCCTTTTTCTTATCTCTTCATTTCTAACTCTATCTCTTCTGGTCTTGCCCTCTATACCTCTTAGAAATTTCATCTCCGTTGCTTGTATTCTACTCTCCTCTCTTTTTGTAGTTGTCATATTCAAGCTGCACATGTTAGTATAGGCTCGAAATAGGCTGATTATAGTACCCTTCTTTGGGACGTCTCGGTTCCAAAGAATACCCCTTACACTATGATAAAAATTGCTTGCATTTTGTATTCTCCTTCCAACTTCCTCCTTTATCCTTCCATCTGCGATCACACTTCCCATATACTTGAAACTCTTAACCACTTCTATATTTTCCCTATTTAGTTTTATCGTTCCTCTTCCTTCCTTTGTTCCTCGTGACATTACCATTGACTTGCTCGCCTCTGTGCTTACTTTCATCCCAAATTTCTCTATCCCTTGATTCCAAACCTCTACTTGCTTTCGCACTTCCTTTCGTCCTCGCCCCATATTACTACAGTATTCATCGGCAAACAACATGGCCTTTGTTGCCTCTCGTCCCAATCTCTGTTTCACATTCTTGTGAATTACATCCATGACTATGATAAACAGTAGGGGGGGGGGGGGGGGACAATACGCTTCCCTGTCGAAGACCTGTTTCCACTTTAAACCATTCTGTTTCTCCCATATTGGTATTTACACGACTAACACAATATTTATACATAGCTTTTAACATTCTCACTTCTGCTCCGTTAACTTGTTTTTTTCCTAAATACACCCCAAAACACCTATCTAGGCACACTGTCGTAAGATTTTCAATATCAATAAATGTCATCACCATGTGTTTTCCAAATTCGCATCTTTTCTCCATCATGGTTCTTAGTTCAAAAATTAAGTCGAAACTTGATCTGCTTTTTCTAAAGCCATACTGTTCTCCTTCCATCTCCCCTTCTATCTTCCTTCTCAACCTGCCTTCCAATATTCTCTCAAAGATCTTAGCTACATTAGCAATAAGGGTGATGAAATGAAAATCCACAGCCTGCTTCCAGTCTCCGACCGGGTCAGGAATGGAATGAATGAAGCCCCAACTAGCGGCGAGGATATGAATTGTGCCGGCTGCCGAAGCCTGACGCACTCCTCTGTGGCAATGATTAAATGAATGACAGATGAAATGAAATGATATTGGAGAGTGTTGCTGGAATGAAATTTTGACAGGGAAAACCGGAGTACCCGGAGAAAAACCTGTCTGCCTCCGTTTTGTCCAGCACAGATCTCACATGGAGTGACCGGGATTTGAACCACGGACCCAGCGGTGAGAGGCCGGCGTGCTGCCGCCTAAGCCACGGAGGCAATAAGGGTGATCCCTCTGTATATTACAATCCTTTCTGTCACCCCCTTTTTAAATAAAAATCGGTATGATTAAGCCTCTACCCCATTCTTCTGGGATCTCTTTCTTTTTTCAAACTATTCTAAATAATCTATACAGCCACTGTAACCCTATTGGTCCTGCTGCTTTTATCATTTCCGTGGTCACCTTATCTACCCCTGTTGCTTTACTGCTCATCTTCTTTATGGCTCTATTTCTAGCAAAGATATCTCATGTTATTGTTCTTCTTCTTCTTCTCTTTCCATTAATTCTTCTTGATCCCTATCATCTTCTGGTTCAATATACTTAAGTAGCTTTGAAAAGTAACACTTCTTGAGAAAATAAGTTTTCAGTAGGAAAGTTAAGTTTCTTTGTTCTATACCTAACCATGTTCACGGGATACGAGACAGGCGACAGTACTTCACCACAAGTCTTAACTCTTTCAAGTCTCAACTAAGGTATTTCGCCACCTGCTTATGTAATCAATGCTATGACAGCCACCGGGGCTTCCCGACCTGCTGTTTCATAATCGGTACATGCTAGTTATCTGACCGTGGCTCATCCCGATCCGCTGACCGCATGGCCTTGCGAGATTCCGTCTCTTAGAGAAGGACCATACTGTATTTCCTCTCCTCAAGACCTCTGCCGAAGGCTATTGTACAACGTAACACGTAAAGGATGATGATCCATCGTGCTCGGATGATCCAGTAATTCTTACGGAGTAGGAGCTCTGCAAAAACAATGATGACTTCAAGATATTCGATGGCCATTATGTGCTCTCTGTTAGAAGCCAGCTCGGTCTATTCCACCAGTGCAGTAGTGTAGCGTTTATGAGGTATCTGCTTGGATGCCACGAGAGAAGTGGTCTGCCCGATTCTGAGTTCCTGAACAATGTCGCCATTGCCAAAGTGTCGCGTGCTTCAATATTTCTGGGACTGTTAGGTACTGTATAAAGGTCTCCCAACTATTGGATTTTGGTATCACTGGATAGCTATTTAAACAAGTAGTTCCATGAAGTACTATGCAGCCTATTTTCATATATCCTACTTATGTTAACTGCCACTATAAACATACAAAATTTCAGTTTGATTGCTGTAATAGATTCGTAGATATTGAGAACCGACTAAATATTTCGGATGGTCGCCATGTTGGATTTTATATATGTAGGTCCTAGAGTTATGTACTGTTACATGAGACTATTGTGTACGTGTAGCATTCAAACTTCAATCGCATGATTAGGACACAAGAAGTAAAAACGAGATTTTAAAATTTCGCACAGCTGCCATCTTGTGGTTATGGAAACAATTGAAACAAACTAGATGCCAATGGATTAACATTCGTATAAGGATTTACTGTACCACGTTTCACTGCACTCGGATGGTTAAATTGCGAGAAACGTCCATGTGAATATTTACACTTCGCGTCACCGCCATGTTGGATTTGTGATCACCAGGTTATTTAAAGTCCTATAGGTGAACTTCAGTTCATAGCCCCTATGCACATAAAAAATTCAGTTTGATTGCTATAATAGATTCGTAGATATTCAAAGCCGTCTAAATATTTTGGATGGTCGCCATTTTAGATTGTTAAATATATAGGCCATAGAGTCATGTACCATTAAAGGAAAATTATTGCGTAGGTTCATTATTCAAACTTTCACGTCGATCGAATGATTACGACACATGATATAAAAACTTAATTTAAAAATTCCCACTTCCGTCATCTTGAGGTTATGTAAACAATTGAACTAAATTACATACCAGTGCATTACAATGTGTATAAACATTTCCTGTACCAGATTTCATTGCGTTTGGAACATTAAATCGCGGGAAAGGTCTATTTAAAATTTTCAAATTCGCTTGGCCGCCATGTTCGTTTTGTAGTTAACCGGTTTTTGGAAGTCTTATAGATGTACTTCCAGTAGTGCCCTTTATCTCCGTACAAAATTTCAGGGTGATACCGCTAATACTTTCAGAGATATAGAATGCCGGTGAAATATTTCGCACATCCGCCATCTTGTGGTGATGTGAACAATTGAACAAAGTTAGATGTCGGTGCATTAGAATGTGTATAAACATACTGTACCAAATTTTATTGCGTTTGCTTGGTTAAATCGCGAGAAACGTCTATTAAGAGTCGCAAATTCGCGTGGCCGCCATGTTGGTCTTGTAGTTACCAGTTTTTCAAAATGTACATAGGTGAACTTCTAGTAGTTCCCTTTATCACCGTAAATAATTCCAGGGTGATATCGATAATAGTTTCGGAGATATTGAATGCTGGTGAAATATTTCGCACAGTCGCCATGTTGGATTGGTGAGACGTAACAAAATTTGAAGGGCACGGTCGGGGTCGTCCGGAATAGTGCTATGAACTTAGCGAGTTTTATTGAAATCGCTCGAGCCGTTTAAAAGTTATTAGGGGGGACACACTCACACCTCACACACACACACACACACACACACACACACACACACACACACAGACAGACAAAAGGTGATCTCATAAGCCTATTTTTTTCAAAATTGAAAATAGGCTAAAAATACTGAACACGGCCTCTTTCATGTCTTTAATCTGATGTGTATTTTAGAAATATCCCCATTTTTCAACTGTTTTGTTAACAAATTGTCTTACGGGGAGACTCCATCCTAAAATTTAACTTTTCTTCTATTTGGTTACTTTCAACCAAATTTTGAAATATATTCAGCATGTAAAGACGTAGCAATGCCTAGGTTTTGAGATCCAGAACTTGATTGGTTTTTGAATTTTGAATGAGGCTTCTAATGGTATTTTTGAAAACCAACTTTTGGTACTCAGATCTCAAGTTTTGCATTGCAGACTTTTTAGTTCTGTACAATCATTTATGGAGAAATTTTATTCATTTATCTTCAATTTGCTTTTCAAATTTCAAACTAACATTTTCTTAAAATTATATCTACAAAAAATTGTGATGATAAATAAGGGAAATTGCATTACTTTTAACATTACCAGTAAAGCATAAAATCATTCAGATACCCTCATGACTACTTTCTTCAAAATTTCACTGAGATAGGTTAATATTTAGGATAAAAAAGTTTGATATTGAAGTTAGAAAAACAAAGAACAAAGAAGATATTTATGAATGCTAGTACAAGATACACAAACATTAAGATAATCCAGTCTTACCCGGTAGGGTAAACCTCGGTTATTTCGTGACATTGATTATTTCGTGGTATTCTTTTATCTTTTCTTCATGAAGTAACCAACCGTACTAGCAGTGCCAAATTTCTCTCATAGATGGCATGACATGTCGCGTTTCTAAATTCGCCACGCTAGGCTTTGTCCTTGAGTGCTGGTTGACTGAGTGAGTCTTTGTGCTTGTTGAGGGGATATCTGTAGTGCATTTATCGCAGCGGAATCGGTGTGCCTATTTCACAACAGATAATTGCAGACATATGAAAGGCAAGAGTCTATGATTTCGTATAACAAACAATTGTACATTACTGTTTTTTTTAACATATTTATATATTTTTTACATTATTTGTTTATACAGTACCACCTTAGCTTTGCCGGCAGAATTCTTACGATTTTATAACTATTTTTTACCGCGCTCGGCACCGTTCCTATGTTAGCCGTTAAGTGTCCTTAAAATTAGAAAATTAGTCATTCAATAATAAAATAGAGATAGTAAATTAATGAAAAAAAAATGAAAATCCACAGCCTGCTTCCAGTCTCCGACCGGGTCAGGAATGGAATGAATGAAGCCCCCATCTAGCGGCGAGGATAGGAACTGTGCCGGCTGCCGAGGCCTGACGCACAGATAGTAAATTAAAAGGACTTAATTTTGCAATATATTCTACAGTAAATTAACTTATCACGAATTAACCAATGTATCACGAAATTACCATACCGTGTTTCTTCTTTTCATCAGATGCCTCCTAAATATCCTTTTTCTCGCTGCTGATCTGCTGTTCCAGCATTTTCATGCGGTTGATCAGTCAGTTT
Source organism: Meconema thalassinum (assembly GCA_946902985.2). Lineage (NCBI taxonomy): Eukaryota > Metazoa > Arthropoda > Insecta > Orthoptera > Tettigoniidae > Meconema > Meconema thalassinum. The sequence goes on from OX336391.1 coordinate 209,253,319, forward strand.
TGAGGTAGATATTTCAATAAATGTGTATTATAAGTTTTCGTTGCATTGCTTAATACATTTATTTAACTATCACGAAATTATCAAGGTGTTGTCACGATATTGCCAATGATATCACGAAATAACCAACGTATTCCTTTCAAGACTCAACTGATTTTAAATCGAAGTCATGTGCATTTAATTACAACTATATCCTTGATGCTTTGCGCACCAACATTGTAGCTTCATAAAAAGTAACTCATAAAATTTTGAAATTATTTTCTTACCCCTATAAATGAAATAATCCTAAAAATATCATGAAATTACCCAGGTTTACCCTACCTTATGTTTTCCATTCTTGCTCTTTTAGGACGTCTTCTTATATTCAAGACCATGATAACCTTTTTCTGGAAAGTTTCGTTTCCAGGCAGCATTTTGATCACTGCTTCATTCGTCGTTTATCTCTTGATAAGCAGATCCTCTTCTGGGACTCCTGATCCCTTCAATCTAGACATCCCCTTTTGAAACGAGAAACGAGAAACAACAATGTCTTTGGAACATTGAGCCAAACCAAATGAAAACTGGTTGTATTTGTAGCCTATTTTCTTTTATGAAAAATAGTCTTATGAGATCACCTTTTGTCCGTGTGGGTGTATGTGTGCGTACGTGTGTGTGTGTCCTCCTCCCGCTGCCCCCTAATAAAAACTAAACGGCTGGAGTGATTTTAATGAAACTCGGTAAGGACATAGTATACTATTTTGTCCGACCCCGACTGTGCCCTTCAAATTTTAATACGTCTCACCAATCCAACATGGCGTCTGTGCGAAATATTTCACCGTCATTCTATAGGTTATCTCCGAAACTACTCCTCATTATCACCCTGCATTTGTACGGTGATAAAGGGCACTACTAGAAGTTCACCTATGTGACTTTCAGAAACCTGTTAAGTACAAAACGAACATGGTGGCCAAGCGAAGTTAAAACATTTAAATAGATATTTCTCACAATTTAAATTGTTTTCATAACCACAAGATGGCGGCTGTGTGAAATTTCAAAATCTCGTTTTTATTTCTTTTGTCCTAATTAAGCGATTGAAGTTTGAATAATAAACCTACGCAATAATCTTCATCTAATAGTACTCTATAACTCTGTGGCCTACATCTATAAAAATCCAACATGGCGACCATCCGACGGTTCTCAATATTTACGAATCTATTACATCAATCAAACTGAAATTTTGTATGTTGATAGAGGCAATTAACATAAGTAGGACATATGAAAATAGGCTATTTAGTTCTGCGTGGAACTACTTGTTTGTTTTGCGATCAGTGCATTTTGCCATTAGTAGGCTATGTCAGGCTGATAGGTAATATATTGGGCACCTCAGCTGTTGTGGTGTGAAAATGGTTGTGTTTGAAAAGGACAGAAGCTTGTAGTTCAACGTGACCGTTAATCTCGCGATCATGAGTCATGGGACCTCCTTTGTACGTGGAATCCGAACCACAGAACATGGTATTTCACTTCGAATGGTTGTGTTTGATGGCGATATAAATCAAACACAATTTTTGACAGCTGCAAAATGTACAACACCCCCTCATGCAGTTAATATTTTAAAATTTAGACATATTTGTAATTCGAATACAGACAAATAGTTTTTGGATCTAAGAACAAATACTCCTAGATTTAATGCTTTTCAATCGGTCAACACGATTGTGCCCAATTGTAATGGGTGTTTCCCTAAACCTGAAATAAAATTTCATAAGATTAATAAATTCACTCGGAGGACCAGTTTCGATCGTCAAGCGATCATCATAAGATTTTTTACACTTATTTAGACCGTTAAATATATGTCTACCAGTATGTGGGTGTTGATATTTACAATATATATACTTATTTAGTTACAGCAGTTGTTACAAACTTGCGCACAACTAATATTTCTTGACAAGTTCCGCAAGTGAAACCCATTATAAATCCCGATTACTGAGGTAATAACTTCCACACGATAAAGCAAATACGGTACTTCAATATTCTTAAATAACCATTAGCATTTAAATTGGGGTTGGGGGATCAAATTTGGTATCATTGGATAGCTTTTATAAAATTTTGAACACGTCTACTTTCATGTCTTTTAGCTGGTGTATTTCTTCGAGATTTTACCTATTTTCAACAGTTTTGTACCCATTTTGATTTTTGGCGATTGCAGCGCCAACTTTAAAAGAAAATTACTTTAATCGTAGGTCAAATCAATATACTTTTTTTTCTGGAGAATCCAAGTCGACTATAAAAATGGGGATTCCCATATAAGATTTTTGCTTACCCACCTCCTCACCTCCAGTGTGGGGATCAAGTTTGGTATCATTGGATGGCCCCGGTTAAGACGAACAACTTTCAACACAACTTTTTTGATACGATACATATATTTTGAGATATTCAGGTCAATAGATTAAAATGGACCAGACATGGTACATCTAAATAATGAGAAAAGGAGCATAATAAAAAAAACATGTATTCTATAAAACGATCTCATATGTGTTATCTCTATAATACTGTAATATTATGATATACATTCAAATAATGTGAAATCAGAGCTTTGGCTACTTACTATGGACTTGTCCATATGCATGCAATGTACAGAAGAAATTGCCCCTCTCTCCTCCAACTCTCCTCCCACATAAATAGACTCATTTCTGCCCTTCCATCCTTTCTTCCTGTTAAACGAGAAATTTTAAAAGTTGTGCCATTAAGGATTTCAATATTCTCTGAAATTTTATATGTTTCTGGATACATTAAGACATCTTAAATACAGAGGTCTATAGTTATTTTGGCTTTGTTTGATTTTTATTTCTATTTCTTGGTTAGGAAGCATTAAAATAATTATTTGAAGAAAAAAACACAAGAAACAAGACCTGAATTAAAGTTTGATCTAAAATATTCTCCCTTTTAGAGGTAGTCTTAGTCTATTAACAACAAAAAACAAGATAACAAAATAATAAAAGGTGCGTTGGTTAGCTGAAGAAATGAAACGATACTTATACATGCATTGTTTGTTAATGGTGACTAATTTAGACTGTGTTGTCGAGCATTAGAAGTGAATAAATTGTTCCTTTATCTTTGAACGTAGGCCTAATTCGACACAAATGCAGAATGTAAATGCAACGCAAATTTTAGGGAAAAGTAACTAACTTAACGTTTTGAACTGTCTCAATAAACCTCTTAGGCCTACAAGCTCAACGACACTGTGTAGGAAATTCCCAAGGTACATGTATTTCCCTGACATTTCCAGTACAAAGAAATTTCGTGAGAATTCCCAAGCTTTCATAAGCATTGAGACACCATAAATGTGGTTAATGTCTCCAAGAGTTCGGTGCACTAGATGAGTATATTTTTTCCTCCAAAAACTGAATATATTATTCATTCTAATCCTAAATAATCATAAACGATGAAGTAGAGACAGAACACTTGTAAATTATTAATTGAACTTTGTCATAAGGGAAATTATGACTGAAATGTTACCTCATTTTCACCCAAAAATTGGAATTTTAAAGTCGTCAATCACTCCTCTTTTATTTTTATTTTTTTCCTGCAATCATTTTCAAAGTTCCAAGTGCTATTTTTAAAATGAGGTTATGGTGAATGATTATGTTGGAACTTTCACTGCTGTTGTATCGCTTTTATATTTTCTGCGTCTTATCATATACAAAATACTCCTTGCATCACACTTCCTTTCAGATTCACATGAAACTTCAGATACTGGTACCGTTTTCTTGCCTTTTAAAATATTAATGAATTATATTTTTCAAAATTTAAGAGAAATAAACTTATTTGTACCAACAACATTTCTTGTCTAACAACAACATGCTGAGTAATCATGATATATATCGCTTCGAAAGCCCAGAACTGTGACGTAAGGAGTATTGTCCGTGTCAAATGATAAAATGCAATTAAAACATAGGCTACATCTAAAGAAAATGAAAGATTAAGTTACCAATATTCTCAAAACTATGTGTTATGGTTCGTCTTGTTTAAAATTTGGTGAAAATGTATGTTAATTTTTCCAGTCATGACTTCCCTCAAGCTTTCATTACAATGAATAGTACTTTATGATTTCGTGAGAATCTTAAGGTATTCAAGAGCGCAGAGAGCTGCGGAGTGCTGAGCTTCTTTAGGACTGCCGCCACGACCATAGCACACAGCCACAGGGAGGGAGGCGAGTTGTACCAAACACTGGTATTCCCCACAGATGGACTTCGCATCAGTATCCACGTAGGTCACTTCAAATTTCTGCTCTGATGCTATTTCCTGTAAGAATTGTACACAACTGAAGCTGTGACTATTCCATGAGACAGACTGCAGTTCATCTAATTTACCCCTTCGATTCTTTCTCAAATGTTGATAAAATTGGCACACAGTATCACTAAAGGATTCAGAAAGTGATGCCACGTGATTCTCTCTCAAACCACTGTAACGCAATTCCAGATCCTTAACACGCTGTCCCAGGACATCCATTCCATAATCATCCTGCATTGTTGGCAATATCATCTCATCCAGTCTATTCAACATCGTTTGAGCAGCCACCTTCTTAGCCTTCTTCTTCGAGCCTCCCGTTCCAGTTTCTTTAATCCCCAGAACGTAGCAGGTGATGGTGAAGATATGATTTAGTGGGGGATCCTCACCAACCAGTGCATAGTAAGGAGGGGGCCAGCGGCGAGAAGAACACAGCTCCTGTAAACAACCGACTGGGTTGCCAATAATCTCAATAGTATCGAAAACAGCACTTCCGTTCTTCGACTCCTTCAATTCTTCTAAATTGGCTTCAATACACAGTTTTCTCTCAGGATCACTCATCATTTCATGAAGCATGGCTTCTGCTGCGGCATTTCTAGCCTTTTGTTTGGAACGCCCAATCCCTGTAGTAGCCATACATTCAACTGTTACTTTGTAGCTGAAAACAAGGCTATGTTGCTCACCTTCTATCTGCAATAATTCATACTTTTCCGATAAACCGTATTTGGTACAAACCTCGTGCAAGACTCGAAGAGAATTGTCTTTCAGCAGTGCTTCGGCCATCTTCAGGCGTTTCACATTAAGCTGCACAACTCACTCGGATATCTTATCGATTGCTTCTTACAATGCCACCTGCCTCCACGTTACCTGTGGAAGAAGATAACCGTCTTGATAATGTACAAAACATGTAATGCGATAATAATTAGCACTCTAAAACTATATAAATCGAAAAGCAAGAACGGAAAATTCTACGGAATATTTATGGTCCCATGAGAGAAAATGGTATGTGGATTAAGAGAACAGCGGACCTCTATTCCTTAACTGACAGGTTTACTGATACCGTAAGCAAGAGAAGTCTGAAATTCAAGGACCATATCTATAGAATGGACAGCGACAGATTAACCAAAAGATTATTTAAAGCAATCAACTAAAAGAAGTCAAGTCAACTTCTAGGGAGCGCGGAGCGCGACCAAGCGCCCATGGGATGGTAACAGGCACTGGTGCTTCTAATGGTGCTCCTTTTAGCCTTTAATTGGTAGTTTTATAAAAAGTCAATTTATTAAATTGTATCTCCTCGTTTAATATTAAGGGGAGAAAAATTTTCTTTTATAGTATTTGGATTTTTTAAGTTACATTTTTAAGTAGTTGAATATTTGAAATTATCTAGACTTGCTTGATGCTTTAGTATTTGACTCGCCATTTGACCTACAGTATCTGGGCAAGTGTGCACTAAAAGAAGGTCAAAATAAAATGGCTAGCAGAAACTAAGGCGGACCTCCAAGAAGTAGATTTGCCATTTTTTCTTCACTGAGTCGGAAAAAAAGCACTGAACCTATGACTAGAACCTTTCATAGTACACACAGGCAAACGTTCTCTTTGAATAGGCATAACGAATAATAATAATAATAATAATACAATAAAATAAGATCATAGTCACCTTCTACCAAAATTCTAAACTCGAAATACAAATACCCACGCTACTACACTACAGACATCACAATAATATAGGTTGTCAGACAAATCCTATACATACACCCAAGTACATAGGTAAATGACCAGGAAACTATCAAATCGTTACACTTTTAATGATAAATGTCGAGATAGTACCTCAGTTTAGTCCCGGAGCACCTACATCACGCCTGCCCCTTATTTCATACACCACTACAGTCACATAAATACAGGTTATCAGAAAAGTTCAACACACACCCAATTACACGGGGCTGATGACCAAGATATCCCAAGCCCCTAAAATGAATTAACAACAAAAATCAACACACTTTCAATTAATCCAATCCTAGTTATATTTTATAGTGGGTGCATCACCTCAGAGCCATCCTCCTCAGGGTCTCGCAGCTAGTGGAATGTGGCTTGGCAACCACGAGATCCCAGCTGAGTCCGGCATATTTCAACTTGCTTGTGTCACGCTCCTCTCTTCCATCTTTCTTAGCGACCCCGAGAGATTCTTGAAGGAAGTTGTTGATTCTTTTAGGGGCTTTGCGAATTCGTGGTCATGTAGCCCCGAATATTTGGGTGTGTGTAGAATTTGTGTCACTGTAATGGCTGTACTAGTGTGTGTATTTGTAACTGACGTCGAATTTGGGTAGGAAGCGGCCGTGACCCTAGTTTAGGTACCATCCCGGTATTTGTCTGGAGAAGTGGGAAACCACGAAAAACCACTTTCAGGATAGCTGAGGTAGGAATCTTTTCAGTTTTGCCTCAGGAGGCTGTGTATCCCGTTCCAGCCCTCAAACCAGAATTAAATTTCTTGGCAGAGCCGGGAATCGTACTCGGACCTCCATGGTGATTGGCAGGAAATCTAGTCACTACGTCACGAGGTAAACGAGAGATTGCTGAGCTGGGTTCTTTTTCTTATTACTTTGGGACGGATCCTCTGCCTTGCATGTTTCTACTTATTCCCAAGCCCCTCATTCAAGCTTTGACTATCTGCGGTCTCGGCAAATAGTTACCCATTTCCCATTTTCAACTCCAGGCAAATGTCGGGACGGTAGGCCTACCTTCTAACAGGCCACGGTCGCTTCCTTCCATCTCCTTGTCCAATTTCATTCTTCATTCATTTCATCTTTCATTAACGCATGTCGTGAGGTTGGCATCAAGAACGGCATCTGGCCATAAAAATCACATGCTATAAGGTGCGTTCAAAAAGTAACGAACGGAGGCTGGAATGCGCAAACCGGTGACGACATCGGCTAATCGTGGCATGTGTAACGAGGTGTGGTTCTGACCAGAGCGTGGAAGGTCACAGCCCGTCGCTAGAGGGCACGCGTGCACGTCACGTGACGATACAAAGCGAGCAGCAGCATGCGTCAATAGTCCAACGCTGCCAGTCGCATTGCAAACAGTGGCATGGAGGCGTCAACCGAAGAGCAAAGAGGTGTTATTCGGTTTCTGACAGCGGAAGGAGTAGGGGAAACGGACATTCATCGCCGAATGTCACAAGTGTACGGCGAACACTGCATGTCCCTTGCAAGGGTCAAGGCGTGGCACAAGCGCTTCAGGGAAGGACGGGTGTCGTTAGCCGATGATGCCCGGTCTGGGGCAACCCCCTTCATTACCGATGACAACGTCCAGCTGGTTGATGCACTCATTAACCAGGACCGCCGAGTGACAATGAACGCCATAGCCGCCGTGGTCGCTCCACGACAATGCACGACCTCATACGGCCAACACAGTCGCGGCACTCCTGCAGAAATTCAAATGGGAGGTTCTCGGCCACCCTCCATACAGTCCGGCCACCCTCCATACAGTCCAGCCCTCTCTCCCTGTGATTACGCCATGTTTGGTCCCCTGAAAAGGGTTCTGCGGGGCCAACGATTCACCTCGGACGCCGACGTCCAGCTGTACGTGCGGAACTGGTTCACTTCGCAGCCCAGGGAATTTTATGAGACAGCCATTCACTGCCTCGTGTCACAGTGGGACAAGTGCCTCAACAGCCAGGACCAATACTTCTAACATACAGGTACTGGTTTCTGTAATTATGCCTCCGGCTCGTTACTTTTTGAACGCACCTTACACATAGAAATCCATCGCTGAAGATGAGATAACTAGGTGTGGACATGCAATTGCAGAATTATTATTATTATTATTATTATTATTATTATTATTATACGATTCGGCCAACTGTGGACCACGTTACTCCAACCGCTTTCGCCCCTGAGCTTTAGTTCTATCCCAGTATTCGCGCATGAAATTTCTGCGAGCCTCCTTTCTTTCATCAGTCCACTTTTTTCCTGTTTTCAGCTTTGGGTTTTCCGAGAATGGTTGGTGTGTTCCAAGTTTTCTCTGAGAGGAGCACGTTCCTGGATGTCTACTTCTAGAAGATCTATTTCTATCAAACAAGAGATTAATGGTGTCTTTTGTTATATCAATTTAACTAACAATTTCACATTAGATACGTTTAGAGAGTAATGAATCGCGGTTAGCCACTTAATGTTCATCAAGAAATGAACTGCAGTTAGTCAAACAGGCATTATAATATAATTAGGGCCGGTTTCATCAACCTTCGTTAAAGATTTAACGGCACGTTAAAGTAATTTACGTAAATTTTAACAAAATAGTGTTCCAAAACCAACGTTACTGCTAAAGAAATTATTTTAACATGCAGTTAAATCATTTTTAAAAAGAAGGTTGACGAAACCGGCCCTTAATGTGATAATTCTCTATGCCAAATTCATGTTACTTGTGTGAATGTTATGATCCGCTGCTTCCATATTTGAAATGAATTATTTTATCTCTGATTCATTTCTCTCAGTACGTTGGCGTCGGGTAGTGTATCCGGCCATATAAACCACTCACATAAACAAATAATAAAGAAAAGTTGGTTCCTTAGTTTAGGGGCAGCGACAACGCGGTCATGTAGCCCCGTGTACTTTGGCTGTATGGAGAATCTGTCTGATAACCGGTGTTAATTGTGATGGCGGTATTAGTGGGTGTTATCTGTTTTTAATTCAGGTAAGGACTCCAGACGATAATTTCAAGTAGTTACTACTTTCGCTACCAAATGTTACCGTCCACGACTCCTAGCTCTGAACTTGGCTACTATTTGATGCCATCGCAACCAGCGCCTGGTGACGAACGTTGGAATCTAAGAGCATTGATCAAACCTAACCTACAAATTTTGCTTCACACAAGTTTAGTCAGTGGAAGGTTCATTTACGTGCCATAAATCTGACATGGGCCCGCCGGCTTTACTTCTCCTCCGAAGGAAGACATACTGAGGGATTTTAACGCTCTTAAAAAATCCGACGACTTCGGCCGGGTTTGAACCCGTGACCTTTGGCATAGAAGCTCATCATGCTTCCAACTACGCCACCGAACACACCAAAGTATGGGGGAAAAACAGTTCACATATCATTGTGGTCCCTACTGTAGATTATTGTTGGTGTAGATTATTGTTGGTGTTGTTTCATTTGAGGGGCTTGGACATCGTGGTCATTTAACCCTGTGAACTTGGGTGTGAGTGTATAGAATTTGTCTGATACCTGTGTTATTGTGGTATATGTAGTAGTTTGTGTATTTATAATTCAGGCCAGGATTGGGAAGGCGGCGGCCGTGGCCTTAAGTTAGGAATCATTCCGGCATTTGCATGAAGTATAAAACCACAGAAAAACACTTCCAGGATGTTTGAGATGGGAATCGAACCCACCTCTTCTCAGTTATCCCTCGAGGCCGAGTGTACCCCGTTCCAACCCTCAGACGAGAATTACATTTCTTGGCAGAGCCGGGGAACGAACCCGGACCTCCGGGGCGACAGCAAAGGACGATAGCCGATACAGCAGGAGGTTGAACTACTGCAGATTGATAGAACACTCTATGCAAATAATCATGGGCTAGTGCCAAGGAATGAAGAATACAGGGAGCTGCCCTCTTTACTTCCTATAACAATCGTTTGCAGCTATCGATCACGTCACATTTTTGTACTTAAAACAGGGCTACTGTATATCCAAATTACAAACTCAGCTATACATCGTACAAGAGGAAACTTTATATCGCATGAATATCAAATAAAAATATCAAATAAAAAATACTTTGTTAGAAATTGTATAATATTTTCACAGCCGTAAGTGCACCACAAGACTCAAATAATTGACCACACCAATTTTGCACTTAAAAAGATGGCTTCAATTTAGAGACCTCAGGGTAGCTCCTTGTATTATTTACTTCTTGACTAATACATTAGGTAATTGTTGTACTTGAAGGGAGGTAATGGATCTGCTCCCTGAGAAAATTTCCTGAAAGATACATTGGAGATGAACACCTGCATGCATGTACGGTACTGCGTATTTGCCGAAGGTCTTCCTGTCCGGCGTGGACATGAAGGTCATTCCCATGGCAGTCTAGCGGAAGTGGCACCCCGATAACAGACAGGGCTGGAAGAACCCGAAGGCGTCTTTTCCCAGGACGATCCCGATCCACCATATCGCAGTTCCCAGACCCGGAATGTGCAGACAGACGCTCCGTAGTACGCCTCCGAACCTAACAGATAGTGTGGGTGTCACAGAGAGAGACCGCCTCCCCTCAAAAAATTCTATGGCAAAAATATTTGAAGAACGAGCCTATTTTTGACTGCTTACATTGTTTGATTAGTGCGAGTGGTTATAGTTTGAAAACCTTGCTTTAGGATAGTATAATTTTCTAAAAAGCTCGTAGGTTTACGTGACTGTTGTCCTATACATGGAACATTACTCCCAGGAGCTCACACGACTAGTGGGACGTGGGTTGGCGATCACGGAACCCAAGCTGAGTCCGGCATTGCTTTACTTGTCATCTCTTGTAGACCTCCGTGGATCAACTCTTGTTCTCTTTCGACCCCGATGGTATTAGGATATCCGAGGCCCAGCGTGTCTTTCACTCTCCCACCTTAATTGGCTCTTGTCTCACCTGTCCATTCTTCGAGGGGTCAAGCCCCATTGCTTTCTTTTCATGGCATATCCTGCTTTCTGCTCAAGACTCTAATGGAGGAGGGTTGTATGTAGCCCCACCATGTAAGGTGCACCCTGGGTAATGCTAGATCCTCGAGGGGTCACGACTGGTAAGTTCGTGAGTTGGCAATCCTGAGGGATTCCTGAGCTGGGTCCGGTTTATTACCTTCTTCCATTGACTCTGACACGGACCCTATCTTCTTTTCCTTTCTTACCTGCCTTTCATAGCTCTTCCTCTTTACAAGTCCCTCAATCCTCATTCTTCGACGGTTGAGGGCATTCTCTTCCTATCTTCTACAGTACGGTATTTCCTTTTCTAATTTTGTTTTCCCTTTCTTCTTCTAGTGTGTAAGTTAATTATAAGTCGGTAGTTAGAAGTAGTCTAGTAGTTGTAACAGTAGGTTCATTTTTTCGATTCTACACATATTATTAACGGCCGATAACCTAGATGTTAGGTCCCTTAAAACAACATTATCATCATCAGAAGAAATCTCCTTTTACTACCAATAGCACTCATTAGGCCTATTTTATTAACGCATTTCTCCTTTTAGGCCTAGGGGCAAATAACCTCGCTGTTCCACCCCTTTAAACAACAATAACCAACACTTTTCAGACCGTAATGGCGCACAAGTCAAGATGCATGCCTCCCACCTAGGAGACCTGGGTTTGATTCCCTGTTAATACAAATTGTATTTTTGGAGGTGAACTGTCTCGTCCAGTGGTTCGAATTTCAAGTTAAAATGAGGTACCGTGGCATATGATCATGAGATTAACGGTTTCGTAAAACTAAAGCTTATTTTCTTACACGGGATTGAAATCAAAGGACGCAAGGAAGCTTGTAGTTTTGCATGACCGTTAATCTTGTGATCATGAGCCACGGGACCTCCTTTTAACGTGGAATCCGAACCACAGGACATGACATTCCACTTCGAAAATCTCACATACGCTGACCGGAAATCGAACCCGGTCCACCTTGGTGAGAAGCGAATAGCTTGACCGCTGCGCCACCACGCCCCTAGGATTGAAATCATGCAGGAGGCTACCGTAGTTATCTTTACAATAACGTTTACATCAATATAGACTATTAACGTTTACAACACTTCCCTGATTTGGTTTAACACTTAACTTAGGCCTACAAGGGGCAAATGACCCGCCGTTCTGCCCTTCAAAGCAACAATAACTAAATTTAAGGCTCACAAAGGGGTTCGAACCGGGCAGTGTAGCACCCAACTAGTTTAATTTGTTTGATAACCGATGTTATTGTAGTGTCCGAAGTAGTAGTAGTAGTAGTAGTAGTAGTAGTCGTGTGTACAGGCTACCGCGAATGTGAACTCCCCAGTCTTGAAGAAATTTTCCATATTATACTTATGTCAGACCGAAATTTGTTGCTTTTCAGTTGCTGTTTGAGTCTTCAGTCTTTTGACTGGTTTTATGCAGGTCTCCATGCCTCCCTGTCCGGAGCTAATCGTTTCATCTCTACATAGCTACCACACCCTACATCTGAGGCAAACTGATTAACATATTCTAACCTTGGTCTACCCCTACAGTTCTTGCCCTCGACCCTTCCTTCCATAACTAAGCTTGCTATTCCTGGGTGTCTTAGTATGTGTCTTACCAACCTATCTCTTCTCTTCATTAGCAGTCGCCAGAAACATCTCTCCTCTCCCACTGGTCTTAATGCCTCTTCGTTTGTAACCCTATCTACCCATCTGATCTTCATCATTCTCCTGTAACACCACATTTCAAACGCTTCAATTCTCCTCTTTTCTGCTGCACCAATAGACCAAGTTTCACTTCCATAGAGTGCCACGCTCCAGACAAAGGCCTTCAAAAATGACTTCCTAGTAATACCTAAATCTATATTCGATGTCAACAGATTCCTTTTCTGTAGAAATGCTTTCCTTGCCTGAGCTAATCTACTTTTTATATCCTCTTTGCTTCGTCCATCGCTGGTTATTTTGCTTCCTAAGTAACAGAAGTCTCCTACTTCCTTTAGTTTTTCAACTGCCAATTTGATCTCCATAGAGGTTTCTGATTTATTTCGGCTGCATTCCAGTTTTGTTGTTTTACATTTATTAATTTTCATCATGAATTCTTTCCTCAAGACGGAGTCCATACCATTCAAAATCTCATTCAAATCCTCAGGCGTGTCGGCCAAGATGACTATGTCACCGGCAAATCTCAGAGTTGAAATTATTTCTCCTTGAATCTTCACTCCCACTTTAAACTTTTCTCCAATTTCCTTCATTGCTTGCTCAATGTAAAGATTGAAAAGTATGGGTGATAAGTTGCAGCCTTGCCTTACACCTTTCTGAATACCAGCTTCTCTCTCGTGTGCTTCAGCTCGAATGACTACTGTCTGGTTTCTGTATAGATTGTAGTTCACCCTCCTATCCCTGTACTTTATAGCAATCATTTTCAAAATGCCAAACAATTTAGTCCAATCAACGTTATCGAAAGACTTTTCTAAGTCTACAAATGCCATGAACGTTCTCTTACCTTTCCTTATTCTACATTCCAAAATCAGCCTAAGACTTAGTACAGCTTCCCTTGTTTCTACATTTCTACTAAAACCAAACTGGTCTTCACCCAACTCCGTTTCAATCTGGCTTTCCATCCTCTTGTAAATTATTCTAGACAGGATCTTTGAAGCATGAGTAATCAAGCTGATTGTACGGTAATCTTCACATCTGTCAGCTCCCACTTTCTTCGGTATAGGGATGATAACATTTTTTTTGAAATCAGAGGGTACCTCATCTGTCTCATAAATCCTACACACCAAGTGATATAACCTGATCAGACCTTCTTCTCCTATGCAGCGTAGCAACTCAATCGGTATATCATCTCTGCCTGGTGCTTTGTTCCTGCTTGTTTTTCAGTCGGTCAACACAATTGTACCCAATTGTGATGGGTTATTCCCTGATCCTAAAAAAAACACATGAGATCAAATGTCGATGACTTCAAACGCCATAATGTAATGACAGACCACAAGACATTACGCGTGGGAGATGTAGTACTCAAGAAGTCGTACCAAGCCGAGTTAACCATTACTAATGCTGCCAACATATAGCCTACGAGTATTCTACTTCGATGGCGTAGTCGGTAGCATTCTGAACTGCTATGACCAAGATCGCGGGTTCAAACCCGGCCGAAGTCATATGAATTTTAAGAGCGATAAAATCCTTCAGTAAGTTATGCCTTCCTTTAGAGGGGAAGTAAAGCCCATATCATAGATTTATGGCATGTAAAGGAACCTACCACTACAATTGGTAGTGTGTGGTCAAATTTATAGATAGAAACGCTCTATCAAGTTCCAACGTTCACCGCTAGGTGTCAGTGACAGTATCATCTGGTAGCCAAAGTTGGAACTACTTTAAATTGAACTTGCTGGGAACCTACAGGCGTTCAATTAAAATACGCTGCTATGGCCTTTGGCTGCAATTCATCGTATATAAGTACACCCTGCATTAACATAACAGCAAATCAATTACAGTTTACGCCACAGTATTTGGCCGGTCATTTCCTGTTGCGCAATCGTCCAGAAGACTGTCGTCTACCTTCAGGCATGTGCAATTGATCCGTGAGTTTCTTTCCGCGCAACTGACAACTCACACATTAATTGCACATGCATGAAACTCACCGACTGTCCTCTGGACAATTGCGCAACAGGAAATGACCGGCCAAAAAGTGGCGTAAACTGATAGATGGCATCAGCATGTGCCAACCAGATGTACAGTATGTCTACCGTTTTCAACGGTATTGGGGATGAGATGGGATGAAAGTATGTGTGGCGGGTGCTTTTTACGGCCAGATGCCCTTCCTGACGCCAATGAAAATGAATGGAACTGGGCAAGGAAGCGGCCGGGGCCTATTAGACGGTTCCGTTCCGGCATTTGTCTGGAGTTGAAAATTGGAAACCACGGAAAACCATTTCAAGGACGGCCGACGGTCGGATTCGAACCCATATCTACCGAGCAGCGTAGCGCCCAACTAGGTTAATTTGTCTGGTAACCTGTGTTGTTGTAGTGTCTGTAGTAGTTGTATATTTGTAATGCAGGTGAGGAAGGAGGCGGCCGTGGCCTTACGTTAAGAACCATCCCGGCTTTTGCCTGGAGTTGAAGTGGGAAACCGCGGATAACCACTTCCAGGAGGGCTGAGGTGGACATCGAACCTAAATATTCTCAGTTTTGCTTCACGAGGCTGAGTGGACCCCGTTCCAGTCCTCAAGACCAGAATTAAATTTCTTGGCAGAGCCAGGAATGGAACCCGGACCTCCGTGGCGACAGCCAAGAATGCTACATGACAAGAGAAGAGCTTTTCGAAATTAAATTATAAATTACTTAGGCAATTGAGCACACAATTTGGTGGCGGGCGGAGAGTGATTAGTCACCGCCAATTGACTAGCATCTACCGTTACACAACAGCGGTTTAGGAATCACAGCATGCGGTCATAGTCAACTCCTGGCACTATACAGCCCATGAAGGGCCTAAGCCGACCAAGCGACCGTTGCCCAGCCATTTGGCCTGCAGATATTGGGGTGATGCGTGATCAGCGCATCGGGTCCCCTCGGCCGTTAATCTTGGTTTTCGTGATCAGGGCGCTGCCTCACTATCAGAAAGCTACTCAATTGTCCTCACGAGGCTGAGTGCACCCCGTTCCAACCCTCACATCAGTTTTAAAATCCTTGACGGAGCCGGGAATCGAACCCGGGGTCTCCGGGTGAGAGGCAGGCGCGCTACCTCAACACCACGGGGCCGGCATGCGGTCATAGTATTGATGACATTCCCAGCTGGCAAGATACTTTTTTTTTTTTTTTGTTTTTCGAGGAAAACCGTGGGGAAATCTTCAAAAGACAGATTGCAAGCTTCCGGACTTACAACTGTGCAGGATTCTTACCTACTAAAAACCCACAAACCCTACACTTGGCTTAAGGCCACCCCGGAACTGCCTGTTCAGCCTTACTTCAGGGTGGAGCCACTGTTACGACCAGAGGTCTCAGTCAATTTCATTTAACGTGATGATAATGAAATAATAATAATAATAATAATAATAATAATAATAATAATAATGTTATTGGTTTTACGTCCCTTTTAACCACTGCGACTTTAGTTCAGAGGGTTAGGACTTGTGGTGATGTACTGTAGGCTATTTCGTATCCCGTGAACATGGGTAGGTATTGAACAAACATCGAATTTTCCTAGTGAAAACTTATCTTCTCATGAAGACGTCTTCCAGTAAATGTGTTTGTAAGTTTCCGCACCGTGCGATTTTCACTTGTGGGGGAACCTCAAATAAAAGGTATCCTCAGAAACAATCCGCGTACTCTGGAGGTTCTCGAGAACTAAATAACTGCACCGATACGAAATATCAGAGAGGATGAATTACAGCTAGAGTACCAAAACTTTCTACCTCGCGTCGGTGCAACGTTTGTTTAGAAAATGAAGGACAGAATTTCAAGCTACTACTCTGAAATTCATTCAAATAATGATGATTATTAAATGCGTTAAAAAGTGTAAACGTGTTAAACTAGTTGAGCGCTACGCTGCTGCAAGCACCAGTGCCTTGCTCGACAGGCGGCTACACACAGTGCCCCGGCCGTCACGCGGCGACTGCGAGGCCCCGTTATATAGGGAAGACTCTCTCTGTATTATCGATTCAGCAGGACGTGTCAAATGGAATCAACTCTGACAACCTGATAAAATGCCAGGAAGGTTGATTATTTTACAACTTAAGAAATATTATTTTTTCCACAGGTAACTACAGTATGTTCCGCTACTTTCATTACCCGTATTGTGTGTAATAAATCACACATCATGATTTCATTTTTATTTGTTTAATGTTAGGATACTTTCATACCGTAGGCTATCTGTTTTTTTTTATGTAAATAATAATTACACCAAAATTACGACACTACAAGACAGTATGTTGTATGTTGCCGGAAGCTTTATATGCCTCATAAACTGTATGCCTGGGTGACCACTCTAAAATTGCAGACATTGAAAAACATGAACGGAAAATTCTGCGAAAAATGTATGGTCCCACGAGAGAAAATGGATTGTGGATTAAGAGAACAGCGGACCTCTACTCCTTCACTGACAGGTTCACTGATGCCGTACGGAAGCGACGTCTGAGATTCTATTGCCCTATCTACAGAATGAACAGCGACAGACTAACTACGAGATTATTCAAAGTAATCAACTCAGAGAAGGTCAAGATAAAATGGGTAGAAGAAACTAAGGCGGACCTCCATGAAATGAATATCACAGACGAGATCATAGACAATCGTGGAGTCTTTAGGACAAAATTTAGGGAGAAACCCATAAAGAAAACTGGTAGGAAGTGTTCGACAGAACGCAAGATGCAACACAGTGCATTCATGAAGAGATTTTGGGAGGATAAGAAGGCGAAAACCAACAGGCCAACTAACAAGTTCAAACGCGCTTTTTGAATGGGCATAACGACGAAAGAAGAAGAATTACACCAAAGAATACATTTTCAATGTAGCCTACATTTTTCGTAAAATGTTGGTGGTGTTTGTTTTAAGAGGCGTAGCAGAGAGGTCATCTGCCTCTACATTTTTAGCGTTCTCAACCTTTTTGAGACTGTGAGGACCTCCCCCCATGCTATACCAAATACCCGAGCACCTTAAATTAAACCCCACACAAGACACGGCATAAACCTGGAAAAATTGCTGAGTTTTAATTATCATTTTATTAATGCTGCATACGGCCATTTACTTTATTTTCAGGACGGGTCAGGGAAGGGATTTTGGAAGAAAATCGGCATTTCTCTGGTGGTGAAAATGGGAAACCACGAAAACCATTTTCAGGACGACCATGATGGGATTTGAACCTAGTAACTCCCGTTACCAGCGAGGCACGAAGTAGCGCGGTCAGTATAATAATAATAATACCAATAATAATGCAACAAGCATACGCCTCTCTTTTCTTTTCGTATCTCTCTCTCCCTCAGAAGTAGTGAGATAGCTAGGATTCACCACTCACCAGGCATGCTACAAATGCTTGCAGGACTCATGCAGGTAAGATAAAGTTACGTCGAGTCGAGTAGAATCAGCATCTTTTGTGTTAGTCTACTCATAATAATGTCCAATTACTGTAGATTAAAAATACCATTTCACAAAATTATAACATTTCAGACTTACAACTTGTAATGAACACACTATTATTTTGATTCGCGGAACAGAATTTGAATTGAAGAATGGATCTCAGGAAAGCCTATGCTCGCGAGCACTTTTTGGCTCGTATGGCTCGCGAGCACCAGGTTGAGAACGCCTGATCTACACCAAGGAGCATGAACCACTACGTCCTATAAATCTGGCACTATACTGTCTGCGGCTTATCCCAATTTGATTGGATTCGCCGGAGCTCCTGGCTTCTGCTGGTTGAACAATAATACTTCATTGTAGCCAATTATATATTTTTTATTAATGCCGCCAATGGCCATGTACTTTTCTTCTCAGGACGGGTCGGGGAAGGGATATTGGAAGGAAATCGGCCGTGGACCTATTGAAAGGAACCATTCTGGCATTTGCCTGGTGGTGAAAATGGGAAACCACAAAAACCGGCCTGCTTCATTGTAGCCTATTGTAGCTTCGCTTGGGGTGTATCTTATGAAGGCAGACTGCACTATTATAAACCTTTATTCCTACATTAAATCGAATAATACCGTACCGGTCCATAAGCGGTTCTAGCCCTGGGCCGCCCCCCCCCCCCAGGTTTAGTGAAATAATTATTTTAAAATTCCTTGGTTACTAAATAATTTACAGATATAATTTATCTGATATAAAACAAACTAATGCATTTAATTAAGTTAATTTTTCTTTCAATTTGAAAATTTATTTATTTTATTAAATGTAATTTAAACACACAATTGAAATCGTGTATAAATATAATATTTGTAAAATGCGTAGTGAATACACCAAGAGTATTAAACTCTTTTCCCAACTTTATGACATGCAAGTTCAGAAGTTTCCAATCTAGAGAAACCTCCATGCGATACAAGTGCATCGATATCTTTACTTTTTTAATTTAATTTTAATACCTAGCTGTATGTTGTTGTATTTATAGAATTAAGTTTTCATATTATGATAATAGAGTGAGGTGTAAATAGTTGTGCAATAAGATTGTATCTATTAAGATTTGCTATTATAATAAGTTATAAATAGTTATAATCTTAGTAATATATACCTGTTAGTTCTTTTATTTTATGCATGTAAATTCTGACGTGTCCTATATCAAAAATGTATTGAATGCATGTATTTGATCAAATGGAATTAATAAAAATCTATCTATCTATCTATCTATCTATCTATCTATCTATCTATCTAACTCTGTGACAAAAATGTGAGTGCAACTGTTTCTAATATAGACGAACCAGTACCATTTTATATCAGTGCATCGATCTATGATGGTCCATGCCAACCCCGTAAATCAGTTTATAAACAAACGTTACTATACAATAAGAACAGAAGTTTTAACAGTAAATGGTTTGATAGGTATACATTTATTGAATACTCTGAGAACAAAGATGCTGTTTCCTGTGTCGTCATTTCGTTCAATCTGATTCAATCAATGCTGAACATGTTTTCAGTAAAACTGGATTTTGCAATTGGAATAGAAAATGAGAAAAACGTGCAGCATGCTGATAGTGATGTTATAAATTTTCAGTAGTAAAGTGAAACAGTTTTCTGGTAAGTGAACATAGCAGCACAGTGATTTCGAAGCTAAGCGAGAAACCTCTGGTTATATTGCGTAACCGCTCAGCTGTGGCAACAATGGCCCGAGTCGCATTACTTTGTGCTCGGCAAGACATTGGGCTTAGAGGTCATCGCCAAACAGTTTCGGATGATGACAGTTAATAATAAAGGGAATTTTTATGAAATTTTAAATGTAATTAAACTAGAAAGTGAATGCACAAGTAAACAGACTATCAAAGAATGCAACTTACTCATCTAAAGATTCTCAAAATGAATTTATTGATATCTCAGCTAATATAATAGTTGAACATATTGGAGGAGAGACGAAAAAATATAACAATGGTTATGTTTCCTTAATCCTGGATGAAGTTAGAGTTGTTAGTAAAGTGGAACAGATGTCCGTATGTGTCAGATATGTAGAGGTGCGTATACACTTGCGCGCCGCGCCGCTCGCGCGCAGCAAATTCGCTAGATTAGTACGGGGTTTCGAAGCTGCGCGCGCGCGCGGCGCACGACGATCCATCTCCTGACGGTTTTTTCCACGCGCACTTTGAGTGTTCGCAGTTCAGATTTGGACGGGATTGTGAGAAGTTCGTTGTTTTTCGCGCGCATCTGATTGCAATATTTGAGCGTTTTGAGTGGTGATAATGGTGTGGTCAGACGAATCTGTGATAAAACTGATCGATGTTTATCGCAAAAAGCCTCTTCTGTGGAATCCTCAACATAAGGATCATTTTAAGAAACCATTCGACTAAAAGCAGGTGCCTGGAGGGAAATAGGGAGCTCAGATGGATGTATCTGCGGACCAATGCAAGAAGAAGGTGATATCTCTGCTGTCTTCCTACCGGCGTGAGAAAAGTAAAATATATCGCAGGGCGGAAATATGTATCTTCTTTGGAAATGTGGGGTCCAATCTTCTGCAGCATATTTTCAAAGTCAGAAGGTGATAATCGAGTAAAATTCTTATACTGGCTGCTTTTTTTTTGTGACTTCAAGTCCATCATTAGCTCCGCACCATTCCTTTTTTTAAACATGTCAGTGTGCCACCAACGTCGTCTTCGTTTCTTTTTCTTTTTGCACAAACGTGCCATTAAAACAGCCGCACCACTCATCACCGCAATCGCGAGGTTTCCCTCGTGCGGCGGAGACAAGATTATATTTACCACACTCCAAACTGACTAGTGAATGTTCGTGGGTTTCCTATGGATCGCGAGAGGTTCGTTTAAATAATAATTCTGGTCGAGCAACACACGCGCCGCGCAAGCACCGCACGCAGTGTGCGGCACGCAAGTGTATACCCACCTTAGGACAAAATTCTACGGAGGAGCGTTTCATTGGTTTTATACATTTGTCTCAACTGAATGCTGAAAGTATAGCTAATTCAGTACCTTGTTTCAGTGGATTTCGATCCATGTAAGTGCATTGGACAAGCATATGATGGAGCCGCGGTTCTGTCAGGGAAGATAAACGGTGTGCAGCGTTTATTGCGACAGAAGGTCAATAACCCGTGTGGTTACGTGCATTGTTATGCACATCGCTAAAATTTAGTTTTGGTGGACGTTTCAAAGCCAGTTTGTAGACGTGGTAGGGGTCACTTTTGGTTTACTGGAAGCAATTTATGCTTTTCAGTCTGTATCTACTGTAAGAAACCAAAAGTTTGTTGAGATACAGAGTGATCTTCATCCAGGAGAACGTGTTTTAGAGATATCTCTTCAAAGTGACACGTTATGGGTATGTAAATATAGAGGAGTAATGTATTTTCAGAAACGTTTTGCTTCAGTTAAAGCAGTTGTGGAGTATTTTTCAAAGTCAGTTAACAAGAAAGAGGCAGCAGAAGCAAAAGGTTTGTTGAAACAGCTTTGTAAAGTGAAGGTGATGTTTGTGTTACAAATCTTTTCTGATATTCTCGAGCTTGCCAATGGAGCCTCTATGTTCTTACAACAAAAACATGTGGACTTCGGAGGGGCACATAGATTGATCTATGGTCTTGTAAAATCGTTGCAAGAAAAACGAAATGATTATTATTCTAAGGAACTATGGGCGGTTACATGTGACTCTGTTCAGTCGTTAGACGTGAAAGTTTATAAGCAATCTAGAGTCTCAAGAATTCCAAAGAACTTTTCAGACTACGTTTTATTAATGCCAGTCTCTGCGGAGAAAGAAGAGGAAAATGTCACATTATCAGAGACATGTAAAAGAAACCTTTTTGAAATATTAGACAACATGGTAGAAGAGTTACTGCGTAGATTTACTGAAAATGATTTTGTGTGCAATGCAATGGATGCCTGTAACCCAAGAAGTGAAAACTTTTTAAATTTTCACGTTCTGTGAAAAGTATAATCTAATCTTCACAGACCATAAGGTGCTACAGACTGAAATCAGTTTAGCTAAGAATGTATTTAGAGGCAAATATCCAAACACTTTCTCATTCTTTTTTTCTGAATTTCTGAAAATGGAAGTTGCTTTTCCATAGCTACTATTATTTTTCAAGTTGATGCTGACTCTTCCTGTGTCATCTGCTTCTGCTGAGCGCAGTTTCTCTGTCGTGAAACGAATAAAATCCTATTTAAGAGCAACAATGGCAACAAAGAGGCTTTCCAATCTCGCAATTCTTTCAATTGAAAGAGAATTAAGTGGAAAATTACTTCACGACCCTTCTGATATAGTGAACCAGTTTGCCCAGAATAGAAACAGAAGAATAAATTTATGTGACAGTGAAATATGCTATTTTTTACCAATGATAGTTTTTAGCCTACTTTTCTCATTTTGCAAAAATGAGGAAAAAGTAGACTAATGAGATCGATCCGGGAAAATGTCTGCCCCCCCCCCATATTTAAGTTTCTAGAACCGCCACTGCCGGTAACCTTTTAAATTGATAGCTTAGGTAATTTACAAACGGTCCTGAGACAAATAGCCGGTCACTTATAACATGGGTTAATTTAATGGCATTCTTGAATCAAAAGGAACACGCATATGGACACCGTATTCCTGCCTCTGCCATGAAAGTTGGAACAGGATGCACTCAGCCTAGTGCGCAGCCAAGAAGAGCATAAAGATGGGTTCGAATCCCAAAGAGTTTGTCCGGATTCAACATTTTAATTCGAGGCAAATGCTGGGAAATTACCAACATTAATAACATGACCATCATTTTCCCACTTAGTCCCAATTTTGTTGCTAATTCAGTTTAGGGGCTAGAGACATCTTGGTCATCAACCCTGTTTACTTTGGTATGAGTTGGATTTGTCTTTAATATTGTGTGTAACTGTAATCATTAGAGTTAAGGACTGGAATAATTGTTCCAGGAATTGAAATAAGATACCATCCCTGCATTTGCCTGCAGTGATTAAGTAAAAATCCGAAAAAAAAAACGGAGTAGGATGGTCGCTACCATCTCCGGACTTGCATAACCCCAGAAAAGCTATAATAGACTAATAATTCCCTATTTTCACATGTAACTACATTTGCATGTAGCGCCAGCTAGGATTACTAGGGCGCGGCGTTGGGCCATGGGGCTTAGCTGCAGTATATACGGACTCTGGAAACGTGTGGGTTTGAACCACACCGTCAGCCACCCTTGGAATGGTTTCCGTGGTAACCCATATACAACTCGCCAACATAGTACCTTCCGATAGGCTACGGCAGCTTCCTTCCAACTCTTTGCCTAGCTTCATGCATTTCATCTCTCATTGCCTCCTCTCATAAGGTTGGCACCAGGATGGGCATCCGGTCGTAAAAACCACCCACAACATAGAAATCCATCGCTTCTAATTTCGTTCCCGTTCAAACGGGAATAATAGCCTGAGGATTAGACAGATCAGGCGCATACCCACGGAGGTTATTTGGAGGATATACTCCCACCCCAGATGTCGGATGTTTCAACCCCCTTACTAGAGCTGTGAAATGATTAGGTAGTCTCCGGAGGTTGGTTTAGCGCGCTTTCAATCGGTGACCTCCAATTGCCTCCGACTAGTCGCTCCCCCAACCCCTAAACTGCAGTGAACTAATGAACGAAGTCGCGACGGTCTATAGCTAAGTCAAATCACTAAATAATTAAATCCCATAAGTCATGCGAACTTTAAGTCAGATCCCCCATTGCCAAACCCCTTAACTAAGTCAAATTGCATAGTAACAATTACTTCTAACTATTAATCACTTCAGAAAAAAATATTTTACTAACCCAACTTTTATCTAGCCCAAATTAGATTCAAATCCAGGCAGAGGAGCGCTTGTCGCACCGGTACCTGGCTCATAACACAGCCGCGGTCACTCGCTTCGCGAGCCGACCGCGACTATGTCATTTCAGACTAGCTACTTTTACGTAGCGCCTCGCTTCCCATTGGCTGAAGTTGCTCCAGGTTGGTAGAGTGGTGGGGCTCAGTGATTCAGGGGGTTGCCCGTGGGGTGGGAATCCCCCGGGAATTAAAGAGTCTCCCCCGAGAAATTCATATCTATTTGTAAATGTATAGGCCTATATCATTAAAAGTCAAAATGATGTATGCATTTAAATAATCGACTGGGCTGGTGTAATGTAAAAATAGACACCGTAACTTGGGCAGAATGCCTTTATTTAATGTGTTATATCTGTCATCCTTTTGAAAGTAAATCTGTACGATTTACATCTCTGTGATTGAAACGTCGAAGTTTTATGTTGCCTTCTTTCTGGCTTTTTTTTTATATATAAATGCCTAATTGCCTTTTGTTGTATTTTTTATTATTAAAAACAACATTGAGTTTCGCCGTAAAAAGGGGTAACAGCAGGTAAGCGTTTTATTTATCGTTTGTGTTTTCTTGACTTTCTATCGCAGGGGTTCCCAACCTGGGGGGAGCGCGCCCCCCTAGGAGGCGTGGGGCTTTAACAAGGGGGGCGTGAAGTGATTTCCGAATTAGTTTATTTAACTCGAATATTACAATTTTGAAAAATAAACACTTTTTGAATCTCTCCAAGTGATTGTCGCACCAAGTCAATTGTTCAAAAGCACTGGTAATTGCCAACTGTCGGCACAAATCTCTGCGCTGCCGCGAGGTTGGAGGTGAAATAAGGAATTTGCTATGTAGTAAGGAGCAAAATCATGCCAATTTTATCGTCTCGTAGGCATATCTTTGTTATTTCTTCGAGGCTTTGAACAGTTTGAACTTAAACCTCCAAGGCAAAAACTCCAATATTATGCATTCCTGGAAAAAATACAGTTATTGAAACGCCGGGGCGTTGAACAACTTCTTATCCTTTCACCACCTTAATTAAATTTTGCCGGAAAATGAACGTGATCGTAATAAACTTAGGTGCAAATTCAGTCACATTTGGATTCCCTGGCACAAGAATTCAACTTGCACTTTCCCGATATCTCGTCGGAAGAATGGTCCTGGATGATAACAAGAAATTTGTTTGCCATTGACATTGAAGCACTGCCAGCACAGCTTCAAGAAGAAGCCATAGATTTCAAGTGTGATTCAAAGCAAAAAGATGATTCTAAAATATTAGGACTGGGTAGCTCTTGGGTAAACTGTCTAGCAGTGTATTCTGTAATAGCCAAATTTGCATTGCGTGTCATTGTCTTATTTTCAAAGACATATTTATGCGAGTCAGGATTTTCATCGCTGAGTGTCACAGAAACAAAGCAGCGTTGTCAGCTTGATGTTGCAAGTGTTGCTCTGTTAAATATCAAACCAAGCATACTGAATCTTACCAAGAAAAAACAGTGTCAACCCTCTCACTGACATTTGTTGATTAATTTAAGGATTTGTTGTAAAAGTGTGTTCTTTGTATTGTGCTAAAATGAAGTTAGTATGTAATAGATAGGCCTATTCCATTATGTAGTATTATTAGGTTAGGTCTATATCCTCCGCGTCAATCGAAGAGGTTATAGAAGCGATGAGTGGTGGGGTTGGGGGGGGGGGGGGGAGGGGGCGCGATGAACTTCCGTATCTGAAAAGGGGGGCGTCAGCTGAGAAAGGTTGGGAACCACTGTTCTATCGGATCATAGCTCCTGAGTGCCGTTGCAGATATTGCACCGTAACGGTTAGTCAGTCAACAGCCTACTGTGGAAGGATATTTGTGCACTGTGCGGTCTTCGTCAGTTCGTTAGTACCGAAATACAATGTCGAAACAACAAAGTTTATTTGCTTTTTTTTTTCTTCTAATAAAAAAAGCGTATAGCAGAAAATATAGAAGATTGTGAGTCCATTGACGGAAGTGCTAGTGAATGTGATGGTGAATTGCTTACTGAATCTTCGGTTAGTGTTCCTCAGTCTTCGAAAGAAAAGTCTTCTATTTCTGGCCCATCCTCAAGTTGTCATCCTAAACAAAATGTTAACGTGAGGTTAAGTATAAGTACTGTACCAACAAAAATGGTAGTGTAGGTACAAATTGGTTGTATTTTGACCGCGATCGGGGTGGCTTTTTGCAAATTATGTGAAATGCATTTAAAAAATTATATTGAAGCTCTACAAAAGACAAAGGGAATGTTCATTTCTGGGTCTTTCACTAAATTTAGAAAAGCTACTGGAAGCACGGGAAACTAGAAAAGCACGCCATGTCAGAAAAAACATGCAAAAGCCATTGCACTTGAAAATTGTAAATCACAGACATTTTAAACGGTTCCAGTTTATGCGCAACTACTTAAACAAAATGAAACTGAAAAAGCGTTAAATCACCAAGCAGTGCCTTCGAAGTGTGTATTTCCTTAGTAAGGAAAAAATCCTCTAATTCGAATGATAGTACTAAAAAGTGACATTAATCTTGAAAAGTGGGTCAAATTTCAGAGTACAAGGTCCACATTTGTTAGCAAATATATTGCTTCAGAATTATTAAATTGCATTGATGAGGTTATAAACAATCAAGATGAAACAATTCATCATGATATATACTTTTCCTTAATGGCAGACGAATCTGAAAATGTGTGTAACCAAAGTGAACTTTCTTCGATTGTTATGTTGCGCCGTCTCCGACTTTTGAAGTGAAGGAAAGGTTTTTATGTCTAGTTGAATTGAAGATTACTACAGCTGAATCTATATTTACAGCAATTGATAGTAAACTGAAAGAAAAGAAAACTTTCTTACGACAAATTAGTAACATGATCTTTCGATGGTGCTGCTAATATCAATGGTTCTGTGACTGGGGTCCGCGCTTGGTTATCAGAGAAAAATGGGCACGAGTTGCCATACATTCACTGCAGAGCACATGTTTTGTCGATTGCTGTCACCAACTGTAGGAATAAACAACCTGTAATAAAGCACTCATTACATATTGTTAAGGACATTTATAAAACTTTCCCATGCTTCTCCTAAACGAGAAAATATATTGCATGAAATTCAGTGTGCTTTTGAACAACCTGTTTAAAAAAATACCCGAAGCTATTGACATCCGGTGGTTGAGTAGGCCTATCTATCTCACAGCTCATGCTATATTCCTATGCTACAAGTCCATTTTGATGGCATGTGAACATATACTGTAGGCCTACACATGGACGGTGCGGATTTAGTAAGTTAGAAATGATGAATTACAATTTCATTGTAGGTTTAGTGATTTTGGACCATACATTATTAATGCCGTCTCAAACTTAAGTCAAGACAAATCACTCAAAATTTCACAACTCCCTATGCTAGTTTCTGAAACTGTTTAACATCGACCGCCTCTGCGATTGCGATAACCATAGTGCGGAAAATGAAACACCAAATAAAATCAAAAACCTACAAATGAACGCAATAGAAGTTAAAACTGTGCACTTCACGGAATACAAACTACAGTATGAAAAATGTAAGGAAATTTGTGAAAAGTATGATTAATGAAATTAAGGAAAGGATCAATGACAAGGTAGTGAAAGTGATAGAACTGCATATTTTGAAAACTTTATAAAACATTCCAAGAGTTTAGTGATAATGATTCTAAAGAACTGTGCTTGATGTTAGGACTTAAAAATGTTGACTCTGTTATTGCAGACTTGCGTTCTTTTAAGTATGTAGCGCGTAATAAATCCGAAGATTCGCCTTCTGATGTTGCTTCTTTTATCTTACGGGCCGGCATCGGCTATGAAGCACTAAAGACACTCGCTGAATGTGTACTCTGCATTCCCATTGTCGAAATGGGTAGACAGGTCATTCAGCACAATGAAAAGGGTAATGACAAAATTAAGAAATAGGATGGATCAGGATACGCTTCATGCGTGTGTGAAGATTTCAACAGAATGGGTGGAGGATCCTACACAGTCTTCCATTGATGATGTCATCAACAATGTCCGGCACCGTGGTAAATGGTTAGCGCGCTAGGCTTTGGCCCAAAGTGCCCCGGGTTCGATCCCCGGCCGAGCCATCAGGGATTTTAATCCTCCTGGGGTTAATTCCCGTGGCTCAGGGACTGGGTGTATATGCCGTCTTCATCATCATTTCATCCTCATTACGACGCGCAGGTCACCCACGGGCGTCAACTAGAAAGACCTGCACTCTGCCTCTCCGGAGGCCACACGATCATCATCATCAACATGCTGCAAAAAAGCCTCGACGAACTAGTTCGCTGTAACTGTAAGTTATTGATGTAGCCTAACTGTAAGTTGAAGAATATTATTTTATTGATTCCCATAATTTGTCGCCTCCGTTGCGTAGTGGTCAGCGTGATTAGCTGCCACCCCGGAGGTCCGTGGTTCGATTCCCGGCTCTGCCACGAAATTTGAAAAGTGGTATAAGGACTGGTACGGAGTCGACTCAGCCTCGGGTGGTCCAAATGAGTGCAGGGGGTTCGATTCCCACCTCAGCCATCCTCGAAGTTGTTTCCCACTTCATCTTCGGGCAAATGCCGGGATGGTACCTACCGTAAAGCCACGGCCACCTCCTTCCCACTTCTTTGCATAACCCTCCCACTCTTCCCTTCATCAGGCCCCTGTTCGCTTTAGTGCTGGACACACACCCCGGTTGTATCCCCGACTCAAGCTCCAGGACACTGCCCTGACTGCGATGGCATTTAGTAGCCGCGTCCGCAGCTAGGTGTGGTGGATGGTAGCATTTGGTGGCAAAAGTAGGAACTATTTGAAAAAATTAATCGTCTGCAGTCCTACCTGAATCACAGATAACACACACTAATACAACCATGACCGCGTTGTCACAGCGCCTAAACTGAGGAACCAACCAACCAACTACGGTACATATTTTAAATCTGTCCATACACGCTCCACTATTTGCGAGGGCCTTCTAAAGAATGTGTTTGCCATGATTTGACAAAACTTCCTCCGCTTCATCAGCGAAGTCGCTCATGGTAGTCAAACGGTTATACAACAAAGTCAACCCCTGGCACTATCCAGCCCATGACGGGCTAAGGCCGACCAAGCGACCGCTGCCCAGCCATTTGGCCTGCAGATATTGGGGTGACGCGTGATCAGCGCGTCGGGTCCCCTCGGCCGTTAATCTTGGTATTCGTGATCGGGGCGCTGTCTCACTGTCAGACAGCTACTCAATTGTCCTCACGAGGCTGAGTGCACCCCGTTCCAACCCTCAGGTCAGAAGAAGGCTCCCTGACGGAGTCGGGGATCGAACCCGGGGCCTCCGGGTGAGAGGCAGGCGCGCTACCCCCAACACCACGGGGCCGGCTCAAACGGTTATACACACATTCTAATTTTGTTATAACCTTGTTTCAATCACTACTTTCGAGTGTAATATCCTGTACAACACTCGTCCTCGTCTGTTAAATAGGGTACGGTATGTAATATTTGTGGTGGCTGCGTGAATAAATAAACGCTTTCCTGCGTATTGTTATTCTAATTTTGTACGGCATTATATGCGTATAAGGTTATCGTAACGACTCGGGGAAAGAAAGAGAGCTTAAAAATACCCTACATATTTTAGATAGCAGTCTTTAGAATAACTTACACGTTCCTCAATACCCCCCTAGCTTATAGGTTTCGACTACGTCCTTTACCACGGTGAGAAAATACATTAAAACCGTTATAATCGAATTCAATTCCCCGCTGAGGTGTAACATTAACACTAATAAGCGAGTCTTTCGTCGCTGCATTTCCTTTGCAGGTCTGACACCTAACAATACGTACATATGCTACTTCACGATCTTAAATCAATAATGCCTCACAGGCCAGTTTTGAGATTAGGTCCGAGACAGCGAACGCGAGCTCGGGAGGACATAGTAACATTCACATCGAATTGACTGCCACACAAGAATACAGTATATAAATACTTACTATTTCGCAAGATGTAAAATGCACGTATTCTTCGAATACTTGTAGTCAACGTTTGCACATTAAACCTTCTGCAACTCACGTTTGACTTGACAGTTTACAACATACAAACACGGGGACACATAGGAAACTGACCACATTCCCAGTTTAAGCTGTAAAATGCGCTAAAATGAACTCAAAGAACACTGAGCATTGTGGGTATTCTGCCAACAACAAAATTCCTTTTATTTTGTTATGAAAATGTCAAGCCATAATAGTCCATTATTATTTTAAAAATCCGTCCAACGAGACTCGCTAAATTAATAATTACCATATCGGAACTACAGTATATTCGATGTAAGACTTGAGTTGAGTTAAATTATACTGTAACTACACGAAAAAATTGGCGTCATTTCTGCAGCCCTGAAACTGTATTTGAGCACATTGTAGCCAACTGTGACAGATTCCCACCACATAAAGAGTCTATTCCACCGCCGTCTCTATTTTCCATGCTATTTTCTTATACTGCCTGATCCATGCCACTAGTTTGTTCAACTAGGGCGCGAATACAAATGTTTCGTCAAGCCGCCGAAAGAGTGCAGCGATACACGCTGAATAGTTGCAGCCACACAGTTGTGTTGTATTGTGTTATTGATACACTAGCAACCCGCCCCGGCTTCACCCGGGAACAGTTGTGATTGCATTACCTGATAAGCGCTTTTTTCTATGTTGATGAACTACGACTTACCGGTATATCCGTTTTACGTCTCGGCCTGATGGGTTAAAATCACTGACTGGACTATTAATTATATTATCATGGAGATGCATGTGCAACTAATTCTTGTCAGACGTAATTTAAGAATTGCGAGGTGCATGAAACACAAATCCCCCTTCCGGAATCTTAACTTGACTGTGTATTTTGCGGAACGAAAAGTTAACAGGCAAATGAAGAAAAGCCGAGTTTTACTTCCAGAGAAACTCCAAACACAACCACTCTTCTCTGAAGATTCAACTCAACACGACTCAAGAGTTCGCTGCTGGCTGTATCTGGGGTAATAGGCTCGCCCACTAGCTAGGCTGTAACTGGGGTGATAAGCTCGTCCCTAGCTAGCTCGTAAACTGTCGCCTCAGTAATTGAATGGAGATTGTTGGACGGAATGAGTACGTAAAAACACTTATAGTGGACGATGTATTGAAGATAGAGATATTCTCTCGTGGACTATTTTGTAGAACTTTTCATGCTGAACAATTCTTACACTCATACTGTAGTAGCCTATATTGATATTTTTAACGGTTTGTCCAGCGTAAGCTTAAAAAGCGCATCGATGCCAGGTTTCTTTTTCGACTTTTTACTGAAATCGTTACTGCTTGGTTCCCTTTGATCATAAATAAATAATTTTCCACAGAAACCTTCAACGAGATATCCTTTACAGAATGGTGAAAACCGCATCAAAATCCATCCAGTGGTTCTCGAGATTACCCGTGACATCCAAGAATCGGCGACTTCGTTTTATACTAAGTAGAGATGAATATATTTTTTTTCTCTGGTTTCCCACTCATAGGTCTACTCCAGGCAAAAAGCGAGATTAGTGCAAGAACATCCAGGGTATAATATGACAAATTTCAGATGAGACTATCAACATACTGAAGTGAAACGATCTTCGGACACGAATTATGTTCGTGTGTTATCGAGTCCAGTGGCGGATTTACCAAGAAGCAATGGAAGCACTTGCTTGGGGCCCCACTTTGACAAGGGCCCCCGAAAGTTGGATTATTTTTTGTTTTTTATGCTCACATCGAAAAGGACCCTGCACAATCTTGTGAAAAGGTGCATTCGGTAAAATTGGTTTAAATTTGAGTATTTTATAGATGTTCAATAGTATTTAATTGTTTCAAAATTCCTGAGCAGATAAAAAAAAAAGTCCTCTCGGCACGCCGAAAGGCGGAGGTAGATTTCACCGGACAAACTTGGGGATAGGCGAAAATAGGCAGAATATGCAGGCTTTAGTAGAAGGATCAGACCTCATTTATTGCGAGAACGTATTTTATAATTGGAGCTTAATTAACTTTGTTTTTCGTCATTTGATGCATATTTTAAACATTTTATTGTCTTATGGGGACGGTAACCTTCTTGTCATTTGGGGTCCATTTTTATACTTGTGGTCACACGGTCCTTATGAAGGTTTCGACACTGATGTGTAACTATGTAACGGTCTGTTACTTCTTCACGCAAAATTATATCTCCCGCAGAGATTTTGGTTGGTTCCTCAGTTTAGGGGCTGTGACAACGCGGTCATGTAACCCCGTGTACTTAGGGTGAGTGTAGAATCTGTCTGATAAAAGGTGTGAATTGTGATGGCTGTATTAGTCTGTAATTCAGGTAAGGACTTCAGACGGTCAATTTTAAGCAGTAGTTCCTAATGTTGCTACCAGATACTACCGTCAACGACACCTAGCTGTGAACTTGGCTACTAGATGCCACCGCAACCAGCAACTCGCAACGAACGTTGGAACTTCCCCTCCGAAGGAAAGCATACTGAGGGATTTTAGCGCTCTAGAAAATCCGACGACTTCGGCCGGCTTTGAACCCGCGACCTTGGGCATAGAAGTTCAGCATGCTACCAGTTACGTCACCGAAGCAGCTTCACACTTAGTCAGATGGAAATCTGAATCTGATCTCGTGCAAGTGCGTTGTCATGGCAACGTCCGATGGCTCATCCCTCATCAATTTAGTAGTGTTGTCATGGCAACCTCTGTTAGCTCTTGGCATTTTCTTATAATTCTGAAATCATTTGTCATGGCAACGTCCGATGGCTCATCCCTCATCAATTTAGTAGTGTTGTCATGGCAACCTCTGTTAGCTCTTGGCATTTTCTTATAATTCCGAAATCATTTTTCTCATCCATTGGCGTAATGGTGGGTCATATCAAAAATTCTTTCAGACAAAAGTTTTAGGAAATTATTAGGGGAATATTGTCCATTTTGTACGGTTTTGATATTGTGCCTATTAAGAGAGATATGATCAATGTTTCCCGAAAACCCCACTTTTTCCCACCCCTTTGGTCAATGGTTGGTGCTATAAAAAAAACTTTTCGAACATAAATTTTTGGGCTTTATCCGACACATAGTATGAACTTTGAACGGATTCGATATTTCACATATTAAGAGAGTTATAGCAATATTTCACTTTTTTTAAGAAAAAAAAGCCCCCCATTTTCACCCCCTTCGACCGATTTAGCCCAGTAACGAACTCGACCGAGATTTTATATGTATTCATATTCGGTAAAAAAAATCAAAGTGATTGGTGCAAAACTATGGCAGTTATCGTGTCCTCAAGTAACTGATATATATATATTGTGCCCAATCAGTCACGGCAGTCTGGCATCGAACTCGGGTCTCATCAGAGAAGACCAGGCACATGATTATGCCTAGAGTCGAACCATTGATCTCTGAGGGGGAGCAATTTAGGGAACCCAAAGAGCAATGAGAGGTATAATGAGATATAATAATGTAGCATGATTTCACGATCTATATGTGAATATCATAGCAATTTAAGGTAAAGAATTGCAACCAAATGCAAGAAAATATACGTTTTCAAGGCATATAAGAACGAAGGAGGCTAGTTTGGCATTTTACAAATTACACTTGGCAAGTGGGTGGTAACCCTAGGCGCCGAGCGGACTATTTACGTCTGGACCGAGAAGACAGCCCAAAATTAATGACTCGGGTATTCACCACTTGACAACGAGGGAAGCTATGGTGGGAACGACTGCACACGGAAATTAATTAATTACCGCCAAGTGGAGCAATGAGATGGTGTGAAATGTACACCCAGGTGAATATATTCATGGAGAGGTAATTTAGGAGTGATTTTTCACCTAAATTAATGCCTGTATCTCCAAATGAACGAATTACAACCTAGCCTACGCTCGAGAGGAGTGATTTGCTGACCAGGCAAGGGGGAATTACCACGATGGCGTCCCCA
The DNA here is from genome assembly GCA_946902985.2 of Meconema thalassinum. Lineage (NCBI taxonomy): Eukaryota > Metazoa > Arthropoda > Insecta > Orthoptera > Tettigoniidae > Meconema > Meconema thalassinum. Next base: position 209,287,094 of record OX336391.1, read on the forward strand.
CGCGCTGAACTAAGGCAATTAATTGTAATTAATTGGCCGAAGCGATCGCCGGCACGCGAAAGGTTATGAAACCTCCACACCTAAATGAACAAGGTGTATATGTCATTTCGGCTGAAGAGGTATTATTTCAAGATGGGAGTCGCTCTCACATGTCCAGTGGACTATTTTGTACGAGAAACCTTTATATAGGAGGAGTAGGGCAAGCCAAGCCAGTTGTTCTCCAGTCTTCACCAGTTCATCTCCAGTCTTCAGCAGTATACACGTAACTAATACGCCGCCAGTGAGCGCGCCAAATGTTAAAGTATAAACGCTCAGCCGTTAAAGAACAATGGAAGCAAGTCATACAGCTTCATAAGTATAATCATGAAGTGCGTCGAAGTTAATTTAATATAGATATTTATCTATTATCTGACGCAAATATATATTCGCCACAGCGAAAGTATAACTTATAATGTTTGTGAACATTACACATACCAGGAGGTACTGTCAGTGTTGAATATGACATTATCAGCAGGATCACTACAATGATGGGAGCTTGGGGAAACATCGCCACTTCATCTTGACAGTGAGCTGAACAATATTGCAGGTGACGAGGACCGAACGTCCGTAAACGCGGTTAGATTTCACGAAGACCAGCGGTTGGCGTAATTGCATCGCATCTCTGAGATCAGGCGTAGGAGAAGTCCGATTTAAGGATTGTAACGTAATCTTGATTACGGTACAAATTATTATTATTATTATTATTATTTTTAAAGTCATTGTGTAATTATTATTATTATTATTATTATTATTATTATTATTATTATTGAAATATCAAAGTTATATCGTTTTATTCACCCATTAATATCAAGGGAGGGGCCATACCATATTCACGTCATTACCATAGTCATATATAATATTGTCAAGTGCTTAGATTAAGAAACAGGGTTTTTATAGAGGTCTAGGGCTGTTTTATTAGTTAAATTGTAATGACAGGACGGGCATGGTTGGAAGAAGTTACGGACGGTGAAGCAACATATTGCAAGAAAATGTATTTCTGGAACGAAGCCACGCTGACTGGAGACAAGGGCTTGGAGAAAGTTTTCGGCGGAATATATAAATGCGCAACGAGAGGAATAGCGGGTTCTGAGTGGAATATTTGAAGTACGCGGGCCTGTATTCCCGCTCGGAGAAGTTTTAGCGTCGCTTGAGGACTGAGAAATGCTTTGCTATAATTGGTCTGATGGGTCGCGGGCAAATTTATGCCGCGAAACATCGGGACCATTCAGAGTGTATAAAAGCCCAGTGCGACTTCAGCACTGGCTATTCTATAGATTCTATTCTGTCATTCACATATTCGATCACGCACTCACTCACTGACTTTGTGAGTCGTAGACTCTGCCAGTCCCTCAGTAAGATGGGACTTAGTGAATTCAATTAGCCTGGTTTGTTCAAATTTGCTTACCATGGTGATCAAACTCAGAAACAAGCAGCAGCAGCAGCAGCAACAACAACAACAACAACAACAACGAGAAGAAGAAAACATATGTTTTCAAAGGTCAATAAACGTGTGTTGGCGTAAGATCTCAAATTAGACTGCAAGCAGACCAACGAGATGGACTTTGAACCACAAGGCACCAGGTATGTGGACCGAGTTATTATCAACACAGAAGATCAGCGCTAGCGAGAAGACAGTCAATATTGCCCCGCAATTAGGGAATATTAATGCACATATTGTACACAGCTCGAAACCTCAGATCAAATGTTAATAATTTTGTTGTAAATAAACCAGTATTAGTTAAAATGTCTTGTTCATTGGGAGTTGAATATATAGGATAGTTGGAATGCAAAGAGTATCTCATAGAGCAAGTTTATTGCCCTACGCTCCGATGATAGATCTTGGCTCAAGGAAGGGAGCGGCCGTGGCTAAATAAAATTTTAATGTGTTATCTTTACGATAACTGGCGCCCAGTAAATCTAAATTAATAAAGTGTATGTCGTCTGTCTAGACAGGCCAATGCTAAATAAGAACGATGAGGTGGTTTTAAGGAGTCTTGAGTGTAATATCTGTAGAAACGTTATAAATGATCGCCCAACTTGTAGAGCGATATCCAACGACAAAGGTAGCCGTTACAAATGGCACAACCAATGTGGGGCTACGAAATATCGTACTGAAGTGAATGGATATTATGTATAAATCCAGTTTATTTCAAGTATGTTAAAGTTTAAAGTTGTTTTCATGTACGATATAAACGAGTACTCTTTGCATTCATTCAGAGTTTTTCAATAAAGAGGCATATATCAAGTTAGGGAACTACGGTTATAAATTAGGAGTGTTCTTTTGATGAGTTGTTTTTTGGGTAATGAGTAACAGGGATAATTTGGGGAATATACATTTGAGAAACCGTAGTATTATAAGATCAGTTAAAATGTCAAAATTAGATGTGCAGGGTACCAATGATGAGATGTCAAAAGTAAGCGAAAATCAGGAAACTGAGGAAAATAAACAAGACGGGGCTACAACCATCCAGAGTAATGAGGGGGAGAATCCTTCCTGGCTTCGAAACCTGACGATGCTCATAACTGAACAGAGTAAGAAGTTAGAGGAACAGAGTAAGAAATTTGACGTGCGTAGCGATCAACTAGAAAAAGCAATAGATCTTAAGTTCTCTGAGCAGAGTAAGAAGCTAGATGAACAAGGTAAGAGGTTTGATGAAGCCACAGAGAACTTCAATAGACAAATTAAAGAAGTAGGCCGAGAATTTCACAATAAGTTAGAAAACAGGATTAGTGAGGTGGAGGAATCATGGTCACTTAAGGTTGATGCCAGAATGCAACAAGTGTCGGAGCGAGTTGACAAAATTGACGAGGAAGTGAAAATTAAATGTAGTAAAGTTAGGGTTGACTTAGAAGGCGAAGTCAACAGTATGAAGGTCAAGTGTGATAATAATATTGCTAAAATAGGTAATTTAGAAAATAAACTAGAGAGCGATAATCAAGAAATTAGGGAAGAGGTTAACAGTAAATTTAACAGTATCAGTGAAGAAGTAGCGAGTAAAACAGATAAAATGGAGGAGAAATTGCAGAGATGTCAGAAGCAAATAGCAACAAATAGCGGTAATGTACAAATAGGAAATTTAAGTAGATTTCTAACTAAAGAGGCAGATTTGCCAGTATTCACAGGCAAGGCATATAACCCAATGGAATTCTTAAAAACAGTAGAAAAGAAGTTCGCTAAAGATTTAGAAGAGGGGATCGTTCAATGGGAACAAGTACTTGAGATGCTAGATAAATCTTTTGTTAGGGATTCAAGGTCATGGTTCAGTGTGTATAAATACCAGATGACTAGTTTTAGAAAATTTAAAGAGAAGTTCATAGCCAAGTACTGGAATGAAAATGTGCAAGAAAGAGAAAGATGTAACATTATTTTTGGGAAGTACCAAAGGAGAGATGGTGTTTCGTACACAGAGTATTTCTTAGCGCATGTACTTATATGCCAGAATTTAGAAGGTTTAGAGACTGAATCACAGGTAATTAAAACATTATTAAGGCATTTTCCTGATATAATTAAAGAAGCATTCTTCATGCAGAATATTACTACTATTGACGGGTTCGAGAAGTTATTGGAAAACTTTGACTCTCTTGAAAATAGTAGGACCGAACGCAAGCCAATAAGTAGAGGAGATAATTTCGGGCAGGGTGAGAGAGAGAGGGGAAGAGAACAAGGCAGGAATGCGAATTACGAAAGACGACTTGACAATGGGGGACGCACAGCAAATACGAGGAACGAGAATTTGAACAGAGTAGGGGAAGGTACTAGGCCAGACAGACGTACAGGTCAACAACAACAATCTACATCAGGGGCAGGTAGGCCTAATTTAAACGAATAACGGGTTGCAGTGAGGTCAACAGACAGCCCGAAGTGATTGCAGTTCAATGTCCTAGGAATATTGAGTATTTAGGAGATTTTAATATAGATGTTAGAGAAGAACTGCTTTATGACCTAAATGGTGGAAATTTAGATAATGTTGAGAATGAGATTATGTCACCAGTAATTAAACTTAATGTGTGGGGTAAAGAAGTTGATGTTTTATTGGACAGTGGAAGCGAAAACTCTTGTATAAATTTAAGATTTTTGGAAGATGTAATGAGAGAAGGTATTCATGTTGATATAATTCCAGTTAAGTCCACTTTCATTGTCACAGCTGTAGGTAGTAGGTCTCAGAAAATATGTAAGCAAGTCGCAGTTCCAATTAACATTAGTGAGTTAGTTAAATTTCAGCCCTGTTTGGCAGTTCCAAATTTATTATATCCGGTGATTCTTGGTGCGGAATGGTTATCATTATATCAAGTTAAATTAGATTTTCATTTTGGCAGGATATGTTTATTTTGGCAGGATAGAGAAGTTCAGGTTACGTATAAGGTGTCTAAGACTGACAAACAGATGAAAGTGTGTATGTTTGAGGAAGAAAGCAACGTGGTTGTAAGTGATGAGTTTCCTGAAGTAAATGAGGTAGACCGCGGAGATGCTAGTGAGAGCAAAGTTTTTAAGGTGTGTCAGGTTGCAATGGAGTCTGAACTTGAGAGTAGGATCCATGATGCATTGTCACAGTGTAAGCTGGATGATGAGCAAGGTCATCAGTTACATGAGGTATTAATAAAATATAAGGAAATTTTCAGCTCAAAACCCGGAGCAACACACTTATATGAGCATAGTTTTGTCGTTAAAGACACAAGTAGTTTCGTAGGGCCTAGGTATCCTGTCGCAACTAAATATATGAAAGCCGTCGAAGAACAGATAGAATTAATGTTGGAAAACGACATAATTGAGCCTTCAGCTAGCCATTGTTTAAATCCATTAGTTGTAGTAGCCAAGAAAGATAATTCAGTGAGACTGTGCATAGACGGCAGAATGTTAAATACTAGAGTCGAAAGCGACCAGCTGAGAACTGAAGTAGTGGAGGATTTAGTTCAACGTTTTCAGGGGCGGAAGTGGTTCTCAACAGTAGATTTTAGTAGTAGTTGCTCAACGTTAGTGAAGAAATTAGGTAGGACACTCTAGGTAGTTATTTCAGGTATGTATTGTTGACTCATGTGATGTTATCGAGACTAGTCAGTGTTTTGTTGAGAGGTAGGAAGTACATGGAAGTTTGTAGCAACGATTGTTACGTAAGCCGTTGCCATCTTGTGCATTGGAAGGGAAAATGTCAAAGCTGTTTTTATTGTTTACTGGACCTTATGTCGTTTCGAAGAGGATAGGAAAGAATGCCTACTTATTGAAAGATCAGGAAAATTGTGTCATTGGTACATATAACATTTACAATCTGAGGAAATATCATAGAAAAGAGCAAGTGCTGCAAGAAGGGCAGACTGCCGTGTGTTTATAATTAGAGTCGTGTCGTGGCTCTAAGGAATTGGTGGAAGTGAGATAAATCACTTGTGTTGCGTGAAACAAGAAGCAATATATTGTGTTCTGTTATTGTAAGGGACTACAAGAACAAATGTAGCATGTAAATCCTGTATGACTGCACAGGACAATCAGAATGTTAATGTAACATTGCAAGAAGAGTGCAGATCAATCAAGGAAAATGAAAAGGGTATAATCATTATGTATGTAATTTGAAGGGTCATATATGTATATTCAGTGTATTTCCTGTTAAGTTTTAAAGGGAAGATTTGTGATTTCATCATTCATTACATTCTTTATGAAACCATGGGGACGTTTTGTAACGTAATCTTGATTACGGTACAAATTATTATTATTATTATTATTATTTTTAAAGTCATTGTGTAATTATTATTATTATTATTATTATTATTATTATTGAAATATCAAAGTTATATCGTTTTATTCACCCATTAATATCAAGGGAGGGGCCATACCATATTCACGTCATTACCATAGTCATATATAATATTGTCAAGTGCTTAGATTAAGAAACAGGGTTTTTATAGAGGTCTAGGGCTGTTTTATTAGTTAAATTGTAATGACAGGACGGGCATGGTTGGAAGAAGTTACGGACGGTGAAGCAACATATTGCAAGAAAATGTATTTCTGGAACGAAGCCACGCTGACTGGAGACAAGGGCTTGGAGAAAGTTTTCGGCGGAATATATAAATGCGCAACGAGAGGAATAGCGGGTTCTGAGTGGAATATTTGAAGTACGCGGGCCTGTATTCCCGCTCGGAGAAGTTTTAGCGTCGCTTGAGGACTGAGAAATGCTTTGCTATAATTGGTCTGATGGGTCGCGGGCAAATTTATGCCGCGAAACATCGGGACCATTCAGAGTGTATAAAAGCCCAGTGCGACTTCAGCACTGGCTATTCTATAGATTCTATTCTGTCATTCACATATTCGATCACGCACTCACTCACTGACTTTGTGAGTCGTAGACTCTGCCAGTCCCTCAGTAAGATGGGACTTAGTGAATTCAATTAGCCTGGTTTGTTCAAATTTGCTTACCATGGTGATCAAACTCAGAAACAAGCAGCAGCAGCAGCAGCAACAACAACAACAACAACGAGAAGAAGAAAACATATGTTTTCAAAGGTCAATAAACGTGTGTTGGCGTAAGATCTCAAATTAGACTGCAAGCAGACCAACGAGATGGACTTTGAACCACAAGGCACCAGGTATGTGGACCGAGTTATTATCAACACAGAAGATCAGCGCTAGCGAGAAGACAGTCAATATTGCCCCGCAATTAGGGAATATTAATGCACATATTGTACACAGCTCGAAACCTCAGATCAAATGTTAATAATTTTGTTGTAAATAAACCAGTATTAGTTAAAATGTCTTGTTCATTGGGAGTTGAATATATAGGATAGTTGGAATGCAAAGAGTATCTCATAGAGCAAGTTTATTGCCCTACGCTCCGATGATAGATCTTGGCTCAAGGAAGGGAGCGGCCGTGGCTAAATAAAATTTTAATGTGTTATCTTTACGATAACTGGCGCCCAGTAAATCTAAATTAATAAAGTGTATGTCGTCTGTCTAGACAGGCCAATGCTAAATAAGAACGATGAGGTGGTTTTAAGGAGTCTTGAGTGTAATATCTGTAGAAACGTTATAAATGATCGCCCAACTTGTAGAGCGATATCCAACGACAAAGGTAGCCGTTACAGCATCAACCTGTGAAATAGTGAATAAGTGTACATAAATTGTGTAATAGTGATTTAAAAGTGTTCATGTGTATAGTGATTAATATGCATTGTGTGAAAGTGAATGAGGCCACTGATAAGAGTATGTTTATCAGGTGGAAAATATGTGAAATTAAGTGTTGTGAAAAGTATAACATGATGGCTTAAGTCAAGCATCATGGTGGGTCGCAGGTTGAGCTGCTGGCACTATCCAGCGAAAAGAAAAAGTGAGTACCAATTCATTATGTTTTTATAAATAAATAGTTCACCATATAACGATTTTATCACTTTGAGACTAAAATGTCACAGTCACTTATTGAACGAGTTTTCACCACTCGTCTTGAATAAAATATGGCTTGGAAGGTGATTTGTTTAAGGCCATTCAGGCCAAAAATAGTGATGAATGGAACGGTAACGTTAAATGAATGATAATAATAATAATAATATGGGGTCGGCAACAGTAAAGTAATAGGCATTTTTGGCCTAAATAATGTTCAAATTGTGTCATGTCTAATATAAAGATACTGTATTTTGGTAAACAGTAAGAAAGTAATGTGGAATATAGCGAGATACGAGAATTTTTCAGTGTCAGTGAAATGTTGAATGAATATTTGATATGGTCAATCCTTAGGATTATATTTGAGGACCATTAAAGTAAAGTAAGCCAGTAAATTCATACCTTGTTGTTAGGAGCTATTTAGAGCTTTGGCTTAAGTGTTATTACAGAAAGAGCGCGGGTGCCTTAATAATTGAGTCATCTATGTGAAGTATTGTTTGAAGCCGCATATCGCGTGCAGAATTAACGTAGAATCCAGTGATTTACGTAATAAATAATTGCGGGGACCAACTAGTATAGCTTGCGCGTTAGGTGAGAAGTTGGCTAAATCTACGAGTAGTATCGCCCTTGAGCATACTGTATTATTCGCAGCGAATTGGACAGAGCCTGTCTGTATCCATCGTTTGCATGAATTATGGCCACGATTGAGATCCGTTGAGACTCCGTGAGCATGTATATGAATGATCTACCCTGAGAGGTAAGGATCATATTCTTCGTTTAGGAAACGCAGATTTCCTTATATATTATTGTGACAGCTGCTGGCGAAAATCTTGGATTTTCGTTATGATGCGCGTCTAAAGCCACAGTATTCACCATAGAACGGCAAGGCTATCACCAGAGTCATCCCCAGCCATGAATGTTAATAAGGAGCCAAGTTGAGCCCAATGCACTAATTATAGGTGTTAAATAATTAAATGACTCAATTACTTAGGAGCCACACCTAGCGTAACTTTACTGTACTGCAGTTGTAAACAAATCTGACCTTGACAGCAGATGAGGGAAGTGGGGGAATAGACCACTTCTGCGGCAGCCATCTTGACTAGCCTGCTGAAAGGAATTTTATTGCCTGCTGGGGGAAGGGGAAGGTCGGTCGACCAGTCCTTTAAATGAGGGTCACAGTAGGACACGGAAGAATCTCAATATTTCAATATGCAATTATAATAGGAGTGTTTTGATGATGCCAATTGAATTGAATGATGTGTTGCAACTCACATACGTTATTGGATCAAAGAAATCGGATAATATTTGGCCCAGTTATTCTCTGAAGAGGAACACTGAACCAAATAAATGGTTAGGCATCCTTTTAGAATGCATTTTTGCCAGTTCACACTAAGTTATGCAGACGGGTATGTGATTTCTAAGAACATGACACGTTTGTAACGATATAAGCCCGACAAGACCCAGAAAAATCGTTGTATGGTGAAACTATAAAACATTCTATCCATGTTTATTTTGGAAGGGATAAGGACCACTTTTCTTAAAGCGTTCATAATTGATGGAAAGAAGGAAGATGATCCACACGACACAACAAATATTTATTAATTAATGCAGAAAATAATGAATTTATGCTAATTAAAGTAAATGCCGTAAGGAACGGAGAAATGTTTTATTAATGTCATTTTGAGGTGATATGTGACTTTTGTGTTATGATACTCCTGTTAAGTAATTATGTCACATGATGAACACTATGGAAACCCATTGAAGTCTGAAAGTATCAATGATAGGATGCTAGAATTAGATTTGAGTGCATTGTAGCACTATTTTATGAAGAAAACTCACAAAATCACCCTATTTTTATTTGTGGGAATTAAATATAATTTGTCCTTTATTTGTATTTGTTGTATAGCCATGATTTTAGACCAGTAAATACTTGATTTTAGGAACATGTTGTGTATTTCATGTAGAGTAGTTACCTGGTAGACTCAAATCCTGAGCATGTGGTCGTATGGTTGGCAGGAACGTCCCATACCTCGAAAGACCGTGAGTTAGTTGGGATACGAACACATGGTCCGCATGATGACAGTTGGGTACATGGAGGAGATGTCTCTGTACTAGGATTGAGTCACCGGTACTACTAAAGTCGGCCAAGATATTAATGGTAGAAGCAAATACAGCATAGAAATTAGGATGGAATAGGAAAAGGCCGCATCCCATTTGTTAATAAGCCATCACGTAAAATAAATGTTGATAATCCTCCATAAGACATGCTTAAATGTAAATGTAACTTACATACAACCCCCTTTAATTATCATGGCCCAAGCAATGTGGGACGGTATTAATTCATTATGGAACCGCCTGCGTCAGTGCAATATGAGCGATCTTGGCATTGCACAAACCGGCCAAAGCGTGTCATCTCTTCTAAATTATCATGGCGAGACCCAAGTGGGGCATTCGACAGTAGAACCGAGACCTTGGATGGTTACTGCGATGTCATAACGAAGACCACCTCCCATGATAACACTACATTATCATGACGCTGATACGTGGGGCCAGTTTAAAATACAGGTCACCACCATGCTCATAAGTTAACCACCACATAAGCATACCACCCTATTACATTATCATGGCGCCCAGTACGTGGATGGCTTATGGGATTCAGAAAACCCCATAATAATAGCATGGTTTTCATGGGGAAAACCATAAAAATAGTATTTTCCTCAAACTTTGTTTGAGCGATTGTGAGTCTTTCTAGATGATATTCAGACGTCAGACACTGTTGTCAGACGGGTACGAGGGTCTATACCCATTCCATAGGTGGTTTTGACATTTTATAATATGTTGTTGTTGTTGTTGTCGTGGGATCGGAATCCTTTCCTTTCCAATAGAACGCGCCGGCATGTTCAGCTGCGGCCTACCTGAATCTCAAATTAAGAAATACAGGATGGCTGGAACGGAAGACGCACTCAGGTGTATTGCTGAGTTAAGGGAACATTTTGATGATGTTAATGCTGAGAGAAAGGAAGAAATTAGAGAATTTAAAGATGAAATAGCGGGTAGATTGGATGCCAATCAAACCGAAATAAACAATAGGTTAGAGGCTAGTCAAGCTGGAATAAATACTAGACTAGAGGCTAATCAAACTGAAGTAAGCCAGATGTTGGCTACAGTAAATATTCAATTAGAGAATAATCGAGCTGAAGTAAACACGCAGTTAGAATCAAACCTAACAGAGGTTAATAAGAAAATGGATGACGTTAAAGAGTCTGTCCAGCGTGAGGTAACTAAGAATATTGTTAGCGTGGTCTCAGAAATGCAAGCTGATAACGATAAACGCTTTGAGTCTATAGAATTAAAACTAGAGAATAATCTGCAAGCGTGCAGAGAGTCACAGCGTGAGATTAACAATAGTTTAAGCAGTATGTCCATGGAGCTTAAAGATATTCAGAGTCAGAATGAAGCTAATACTAAACGTCAACTAGAGCAATTTAATACGTTCACTCAGACCGTGGATCAAAGGCTCGAGGATAGCGATGTAAAATGGAATACGCGAATGGCAGGTTACGCCAAAGCGGTAGACGAAGCCTTGAGAAAGCAAGATCAGAATATCCTTGATCAATGCAAGGAAATCCAGGAAATAAAAACTTCTGATCAAGAGAATAAGGAGATAATGTCAAATATGAAGAAACAGGTCGGGAAGGTGCAGAAAGAGTTGGAACAAACTCAGAGTGACCTAGCAGTTATTCATAAAAGGCAGGATGAGGACCAGGGAGAAATCACGAAAATAAGGACTGAAATCTCTCATATACAAGGTCACATTCAAAGGGAAGTTACAGGCTTACGAGAAGAATTAGAACTTCGAGAAGGCTTAAAGACTGAAGCCAGCGATAAGACTCTTGCCGAAGTAAGAGAAAGTCTAGCGGGGGAAATTACCCACCTGAAGGAAAACCTTAAGGATAACAAGGAAAAGGTATTTTCTATGGCAGAAAGAAACCGAGATCGCCTAGAGAAAATAGAACGAGAGGTATTAGCTCGTTTGGAAAGGGCAGAGAATAGGCACAGCCAAATCGAGACTAGAATGATCGCGCAGGAGGAATCCATGTTGCGGAATCCTAGGTCTAGCGAAGGAAGTGTAGACGAGAATAGGAGAAACAAATGGGCAGATATAGAAATACAGCCTACTCCAAAGAATGCAGCCATGCCAAGTGACAGCCCGTATACCACACCTGGTATGCCAATTGCCATGTCAACACCGCATGAAAATGCTGATCAAAATCAAATAGTCACAGTTGTAAGGGCTAGTGATGAAAAACCAAAGAAATACTCTGGGAGTAATTCTAACATGACACCCAAGTACTGGCTTAAAGAAGTTTCCGAGTACTTGAATGACGCGAAAGTACCGCCAGAGCGAAGGCTGAGAGCGATTGAAAAATTAACTGAAGGCGAGTGTGCCTTATGGTTTAGGAGTTTTCGGTACACATTCGACACCGTTGACGAATTTCGCCAAGCATTTTTAAGCAGATACTGGAATGCGAGCATACAACAGAACCTCAGATTGGACCTGTATTCCAGGCGTTACAGTACTATTAATCCGACGAAGTACGGAGAATTTTTTGTGAGTCAATTATGCCGTTTCCGTGAGCTTGATGAAGGGCTTAGCGAGTCAGATTTGTGCATAGCGATAGCCAAGCAGCTACCGTACGAAGTACAACGTCTACTAATCTCAGCAAACGCAAAAACTGCGATCGATATGGAGGAGGTGTTGAGACAACTCGATCTAACCACAGTGCAGCACACAAGGCAAAGTCGAAACGTGGAACAAGTCAACATGACGACTACACCGACTGAACCGACTAAGGTGCAGACAAAAAGCAAGTCTACGAGCACCGAAACTGAAAAATCAGACTGGCAACGTGAAGGACGTGAAAACCAGAATTGGAGGCCAGCATATCGAGGAAGATCGAACCGTGGAAACCGAGGGAGGAAAAACTGGAATCAGCGCGGTATCAGAGACCAGCAGCCTGATGACAGAAGGAGTTACGGCCGAAATGGGAACAACCAAGGATGGAGATCCCAAGAGCAGAGTCGCGGGTTCGATGAAGAGGCGGAAGAACGCTATCACGCATCTTTAAGATACATGGAAGAGCGCGGAGATGACCCGAGACAATCGCGAGTTCATTGGGATGAAGCGATTCGGAATAGAAGGTCACCCGACATATATAAAAGTGATGACGGTGCCAAAAGTCTGGAACTTCAACAGTATGAAGACAGGCAGAAGAACTCCACAAAGAATGGAGCAATTGAAAAAAAAAACGCCAAAATTAAATGACCAAAGAGAGATAAGTTCAGGATGGAATGCAGTAAATGTTGTTAACTGGATTGCCAAACCTGAGGAGCTTATCGAAGACCTAGATGAAGGGACGGTCAATGTAAGAAGGGAACTACCCATTATTATTGTAAACATTGCGGGTATGAAGATAAGAAGTCTCATTGATACAGGGTCAACAGTGTGTTTAATAACACAGGCACTATATAATGAAATCCAGAGTAAAATCCACATATTGAAAATACCTATTTCAAGCGTGAAAATAAAAGGTGTCATACCAGATAAAATTATGATATGCAAATACCAAGTATTTTTAGATCTGCAGATAGGGAACTCTACATTCTCACAGAGCTTCCTACTTGTAAATAAGCTGCCTTTTAACCTCATAGTTGGAATGGATTTCATAAGAGAATATAAAGTTATTATAGATCTCTCGCAAGACATTGTTATGTTTCGCGCAAGTGAGGGAAAGGAAGATTTAGAGCTCTCATTAAAGCACAATGAAACGAGACCAGAAGAGTACGTATGGCATACATACGGAGATATGACTGGGGATGCAGTGTCGACAACAGAAGACATTGAGGAAGAGTTGGCAACACTGGCCGCAGACATTGAAAAGGACCTCGAACCAAAATTTGAAGAATGCCTGGAAGAGAAGATTGAGGAAGCTAAAATTGGTCCAGAACATAAGCAAATGCTAAGGGAACTGCTATTTGAATATAAAGGAGTCTTCGATTCGAGACCTGGCCGGATCAAGAATTTCCAATATGCGTTCCAAGTCAGCGATTGGACGCCATTTAAACAGAAGCCGTATCCTGTAGCTGAGAAACATTATTTAAAAGTCAAAAAAGCAATACAGGAAATGTTAGAGGCAGGCGTCATTGTGAAGACAGCCACACCCTATGTCAGCCCACTGGTAGTTGTACCTAAACAGGACGGAAGTGTGAGGATATGCCTGGACCTACGAAATTTGAATTCCAAGGTTATACCGGAATTTGACAAAGTGCCGCCCATTATGGAGGTTCTCAGAAGGTTCAAAGGAAAGACTGTGTTCTCAAATCTTGACCTGACGGCAAGTTTTCACCATCTTGCTCTGGAGGAGAAAACAAGTCTATTAACTGGGTTTTTATTTGACCAGCATACCTATTCTTATGTACGTCTTCCATTTGGATTAAAAACAGCAGGTTCAGCGTTGATACGAGCGCTAGATCGGAACCTGTCTGAAGAAGTAAAAGCCACAACCATATGCTACGTAGATGATATACTACTGACCTCTGAAACAGTCGAAGAACACGTCAGAGATCTACGCAAGTTGTTATATGACCTGAGTCAGGCTAACTTTAAGGTCAATATAAAGAAGTCTAACTTTGTTCAGAGAGAAGTTAAATTTCTAGGTCACGTAATAGATGCACAAGGAGTCAGACCTAATCCGGGAAAATTGGAAGTCATTAAACATTTCTCGAGACCAACGAAGGTAAAGAATGTCAGGCAATATCTAGGCGTTATTGGATTCTTTTCGAACCATTGCCCAAAGTATACCGAGACCGTAGCACCACTCCAAGACTTATTGAAGAAGGGAGGAAGATGGCGCTGGACGGAGCAATGCGAGGAAGCCTTCGTAAAGTCTAAACAGATGCTGTTAGATTATGTAAAATTGGGATATCCTGACTACACTCAGAAATTTATTATTCAGACTGACGCATCATTTATAGGTATCGGAGCAATGTTATATCAGGAGAATGTGGACAGGCCAGAGGAGAAAACTTACATTGCATTTATAAGCAGAAGGTTGAAACCTAATGAAAGGAATTATACGGTCACGGAGATCGAATTACTCGCGATACTGTATGCCCTACAGTATTGGCGAAAGCTAGTCTATGGCTTTAGAATTATATTAAGAACAGACCATAAAGCCCTAACGTTCCTGTTGAAAACTGACTTGTCAAGTCAAAGACTGACGAGATGGTCCGTGTACATACAGCAATTTAAAGTGGAAATAGAGTATTGCCCGGGGAAGGACAATATCATACCTGACTTGCTGAGCAGATACCCTACAGCTGATGAAGAAGAAGTTCTAGCTATCGAGATAGAAGATAGAGATCAGAAGACCTTAGATGATCTGAGGAACATCACCGTTTTTCAACGTGAAGATCCCTGGATACGGTTGATGATTAATTACTTCCATGGAAAGCTGGACAGAGGAACCCCGATGTATGTGGAAGCCGAAGCACTATCAGCGGAATATCTATGGTTTAACCAGATGCTACATAAATGGAGCGACTCAGACCACACCAGACCCAGGATTGTTGTACCACCAGCATTGCAGAGAAGGCTAGTATGGTTAGCACACCGAGCTTTTGGTCACTCCGGTGTAGATAAGACTGTTGCCCTGCTTAAAGAAGCATTTATTTGGCCAAAACTTCGAGAGACAGTCAGGAACACAATCAGGACATGTGATATGTGCCAACGAGTAAAGCCTAACTCGTACTTAATGAGGCAGAAACCTATACCACTCTTACCAGAGAAGCCATGTCAGCTTCTGGCACTGGACAACTTTGGGCCGCTTCCTAGAGCTAGAAGAGGAAATAGACACATCCTAGTTGCACTAGACGTGTTTTCGAAAATGATAGTCCTGTGTCCAATTCAGAAAACCAGCACAAAACAGGTACTCAAGAGGCTGAAGGAAAGAATCATTCCTATATTAGGGCAGCCGGAGAACATCTTATCTAATCATGGGAGCTGTTTTACCAGCGTAGAATTTCGCAGGGAGTTGGAAAATCTGGGCATAAGACAGATTTTATCCACAGTTCGACACCCAGAGTCAAATTCTGCTGAGAGAGTTATGAGGGAACTGCAAAAGTACATGAAGATATACTGCTCTACTGAGAATTGGAAATGGATCGATGTACTTGAGATTATTGAATATTGTATCAACAATACCGTGCACGAAGCGACAGGAGAGGTGCCAGTGAGCCTACATCTTGATAGAAGACCAGAGAGGCCATGGAATAATGTAATTCGGACACCCATCGATGCACAGCCTGGACGTGAATTGAGAATCCAAAGAACGTTCGAGTATCTTAAGAAACAAGCAGACAGACGACAGCGGAGAAACAGGAGGAAACGCTATCATAGACCACTGCTCGTGGGGGAATACGTCTTATTGAAGAAACCCGCTAGTTCAGATCCAGAGAGCAGGAAATATAAAAAATTTCAGCATGCCTACCACGGACCCTACCTGATTATAAGGGACTTGCAAAATAATGCATATCGGATCAAAGACGAAGCCACAGGTAGAGAAGTCGTTGTAAATGCAGCTAATTTGAAGTTGTATAGTCCACCAGAGGATTATGATACAAGAGAGGAGCAAGCAATGCACACCCAAGTGGACGGGGAGTCATTACGTATGCACGGAAAGAATCTTGAGAAAAGCTTGCAGTCCCAGGAAGGAACGGAGCGAAGCGACCAGCTCGCAGACCCAACGGATACGAAGGGAGAATGCAGCTGTCGACTGCAGGAACTTTATGACCAGGTGAGGGAAGCCGCTGCGGAGCTAGAGGGGATGAATGAACAATTGAGAAGGCAGAACCAGAGTCTACGAGAAGGCAGACAGAGTGGAATGGGGGAACGAGAGATCCCATTGCCAAGAGCACTGACCGCTTAAAGTAAATACTGCATGGAGTCGATGCCATCTGAGGGGCCCGAAAAATTCACTTGTGAAATGAATTTTCCGGGCTTAGCAGGGGAAAAATGTGCCCAATCAGTCACGGCAGTCTGGCATCGAACTCGGGTCTCATCAGAGAAGACCAGGCACATGATTATGCCTAGAGTCGAACCATTGATCTCTGAGGGGGAGCAATTTAGGGAACCCAAAGAGCAATGAGAGGTATAATGAGATATAATAATGTAGCATGATTTCACGATCTATATGTGAATATCATAGCAATTTAAGGTAAAGAATTACAACCAAATGCAAGAAAATATACGTTTTCAAGGCATATAAGAACGAAGGAGGCTAGTTTGGCATTTTACAAATTACACTTGGCAAGTGGGTGGTAACCCTAGGCGCCGAGCGGACTATTTACGTCTGGACCGAGAAGACAGCCCAAAATTAATGACTCGGGTATTCACCACTTGACAACGAGGGAAGCTATGGTGGGAACGACTGCACACGGAAATTAATTAATTACCGCCAAGTGGAGCAATGAGATGGTGTGAAATGTACACCCAGGTGAATATATTCATGGAGAGGTAATTTAGGAGTGATTTTTCACCTAAATTAAAGCCTGTATCTCCAAATGAACGAATTACAACCTAGCCTACGCTCGAGAGGAGTGATTTGCTGACCAGGCAAGGGGGAATTACCACGATGGCGTCCCCACGCGCTGAACTAAGGCAATTAATTGTAATTAATTGGCCGAAGCGATCGCCGGCACGCGAACGGTTATGAAACCTCCACACCTAAATGAACAAGGTGTATATGTCATTTCGGCTGAAGAGGTATTATTTCAAGATGAGAGTCGCTCCCACATGTCCAGTGGACTATTTTGTACGAGAAACCTTTATATAGGAGGAGTAAGGCAAGCCAAGCCAGTTGTTCTCCAGTCTTCACCAGTTCATCTCCAGTCTTCAGCAGTATACACGTAACTAATACGCCGCCAGTGAGCGCGCCAAATGTTAAAGTATAAACGCTCAGCCGTTAAAGAACAATGGAAGCAAGTCATACAGCTTCATAAGTATAATCATGAAGTGCGTCGAAGTTAATTTAATATAGATATTTATCTATTATCTGACGCAAATATAAATTCGCCACAGCGAAAGTATAACTTATAATGTTTGTGAACATTACACATACCAGGAGGTACTGTCAGTGTTGAATATGACATTATCAGCAGGATCACTACAATGATGGGAGCTTGGGGAAGCATCGCCACTTCATCTTGACAGTGAGCTGAACAATATTGCAGGTGACGAGGACCGAACGTCCGTAAACGCGGTTAGATTTCACGAAGACCAGCGGTTGGCGTAATTGCATCGCATCTCTGAGATCAGGCGTAGGAGAAGTCCGATTTAAGGATCAACCTGTGAAATAGTGAATAAGTGTACATAAATTGTGTAATAGTGATTTAAAAGTGTTCATGTGTATAGTGATTAATATGCATTGTGTGAAAGTGAATGAGGCCACTGATAAGAGTATGTTTATCAGGTGGAAAATATGTGAAATTAAGTGTTGTGAAAAGTATAACATGATGGCTTAAGTCAAGCATCATGGTGGGTCGCAGGTTGAGCTGCTGGCACTATCCAGCGAAAAGAAAAAGTGAGTACCAATTCATTATGTTTTTATAAATAAATAGTTCACCATATAACGACTTTATCACTTCAAGACTAAAATGTCACAGTCACTTATTGAACGAGTTTTCACCACTCGTCTTGAATAAAATATGGCTTGGAAGGTGATTTGTTTAAGGCCATTCAGGACAAAAAATAGTGATGAATGTAACGGTAACGTTAAATGAATGATAATAATAATAATAATATCGGCAACAGTAAAGTAATAGGCATTTTTGGCCTAAATAATGTTCAAATTGTGTCATGTCTAATATAAAGATACTGTATTTTGGTAAACAGTAAGAAAGTAATGTGGAATATAGCGAGATACGAGAATTTTTCAGTGTCAGTGAAATGTTGAATGAATATTTGATATGGTCAATCCTTAGGATTATATTTGAGGACCATTAAAGTAAAGTAAGCCAGTAAATTCATACCTTGTTGTTAGGAGCTATTTAGAGCTTTGGCTTAAGTGTTATTACAGAAAGAGCGCGGGTGCCTTAATAATTGAGTCATCTATGTGAAGTATTGTTTGAAGCCGCATATCGCGTGCAGAATTAACGTAGAATCCAGTGATTTACGTAATAAATAATTGCGGGGACCAACTAGTATACCTTGCGCGTTAGGTGAGAAGTTGGCTAAATCTACGAGTAGTATCGCCCTTGAGCATACTGTATTATTCGCAGCGAATTGGACAGAGCCTGTCTGTATCCATCGTTTGCATGAATTATGGCCACGATTGAGATCCGTTGAGACTCCGTGAGCATGTATATGAATGATCTACCCTGAGAGGTAAGGATCATATTCTTCGTTTAGGAAACGCAGATTTCCTTATATATTATTGTGACAGCTGCTGGCAAAAATCTTGGATTTTCGTTATGATGCGCGTCTAAAGCCACAGTATTCACCATAGAACGGCAAGGCTATCACCAGAGTCATCCCCAGCCATGAATGTTAATAAGGAGCCAAGTTGAGCCCAATGCACTAATTATAGGTGTTAAATAATTAAATGACTCAATTACTTAGGAGCCACACCTAGCGTAACTTTACTGTACTGCAGTTGTAAACAAATCTGACCTTGACAGCAGATGAGGGAAGTGGGGGAATAGACCACTTCTGCGGCAGCCATCTTGACTAGCCTGCTGGAACGAATTTTATTGCCTGCTGGGGGAAGGGGAAGGTCGGTCGACCAGTCCTTTAAATGAGGGTCACAGTAGGACACGGAAGAATCTCAATATTTCAATATGCAATTATAATAGGAGTGTTTTGATGATGCCAATTGAATTGAATGATGTGTTGCAACACACATACGTTATTGGATCAAAGAAATCGGATAATATTTGACCCAGTTTTTCTCTGAAGAGGAACACTGAACCAAATAAATGGTTAGGCATCCTTTTAGAATGCATTTTTGCCAGTTCACACTAAGTTATGCAGACGGGTATGTGATTTCTAAGAACATGACACGTTTGTAACGATATAAGCCCGACAAGACCCAGAAAAATCGTTGTATGGTGAAACTATAAAACATTCTATCCATGTTTATTTTGGAAGGGATAAGGACCACTTTTCTTAAAGCGTTCATAATTGATGGAAAGAAGGAAGATGATCCACACGACACAACAAATATTAATTAATTAATGCAGAAAATAATGAATTTATGCTAATTAAAGTAAATGCCGTAAGGAACGGAGAAATGTTTTATTAATGTCATTTTGAGGTGATATGTGACTTTTGTGTTATGATACTCCAGTTAAGTAATTATGTCACATGATGAACACTATGGAAACCCATTGATGTCTGAAAGTATCAATGATAGGATGCTAGAATTAGATTTGAGTGCAGTGTAGCACTATTTTATGAAGAAAACTCACAAAATCACCCTATTTTTATTTGTGGGAATTAAATATAATTTGTCCTTTATTTGTATTTGTTGTATAGCCATGATTTTAGACCAGTAAATACTTGATTTTAGGAACATGTTGTGTATTTCATATAGAGTAGTTATCTGGTAGACTCAAATCCTGAGCTTGTGGTCGTATGGTTGGCAGGAACGTCCCATACCTCGAAAGACCGTGAGTTAGTTGGGATACGAACACATGGTCCACATGATGACAGTTGGGTACAATATATATATAAACTTTTGAACTGACGGTGGTTTTGGGGTCTGGGGGATGTGAAACGCGAAGATATGTCGAAATTTTCCGGAAGTCGAAACATGGTACCCATTGCAATAGTTAGCTTTCTAATGAAATCTACCTAATTCACTGAGTTCCAGATTATCATTTTAAATGGTATCCTCTATTGTTTAAGGCGGCTTCGGTGGCGTAGTTGGTAGCATGCTGAGCTTCTATGCCCAAGATCGCGGGTTCAAATCCGGCCGAAGTCGTCGGATTTTTAAGAGCGTTAAAAATCCCTCAGTATGCCTTCCTTCGGAGGGGAAGTAAAGCCGGCGGTCCCATGTCATAGATTTATGGCATGTTAAAGAACCTTCCACTAATTACACCTGTGTGAAGCTAAATTGTATAGGTTAAGAATGTAAACAACGTTCTTAGGTTCCTACGTTCGTTGCCAAGAGCCGACTGCGGTGGTGTCTGCTAGCTAAGTTCTGAACTAATAGTCGTTGACGGTGGCGTTTGGCAGCAAATGTAGGAACTATTTGAAAAATTCAAACGTCTGCAGTTCTTACTTGAATTAAGTTAAATAATAACAGATAACACACACCAATAGGGATGTATAGAACTAGCACCGATAGAGCGCACTGCTGTTGTACTGGGTAAGCGCAAGGCGCTCTTCATTTGTCTCCTGTGTTCACATGCCGCTAATATCCACGAATTTAAGTTGTTTAAATTGCTATTTTCGTGACTATGCCGAGCTATTGCAGTGTTCCTCTTTGCAAAAATCAGGGAAATCCGATTTCGTGTCACCAATTTTCACAAAATAAAGAAATGAGGAAGAAATGGTTACATGCTATTCGAAGGAAACATTTCGGTGAAGAAAATCTGACCGAAAATATTAAAGTGTGTTCCCATCGTTTTCAACTCGATGACTTCACGAAAACTGTGTTGGGCAAGTGTGATTTACAAAGGGAAATATAATTCCTACCTATAAACTGAATAGACATATCGATAACAACCACTGAATTTATGCGTTTGTATTTGAAGGTGAGAAAGCAAGATTAAAACCGGGCACTGTTCCATCGCTTTTTCCGTGGACCACGAACACAACAAAAATAAGGAAGAGGCCATACACAAGAAAATTGCCAGTTTACCACGATAAGCCTACAATATCGGAATCTGCATAAATTATCTCCATTGAAGTACGGTACGGGAAGAAATCGTCAATATACACGAAGAAGTGAATGCAACATTTGTGACTCCCATTTTCAAAGGCATCAATACTCGGACAAATACTTCAAGAATAAATGTCACAACATTAACAGTCAAAAACGTATTATGGTTGGTTTCTTGAAATCCGAATTAATCGTCAACTTACAGCTGCCCGACGGAGAATGTGGTACCGGTAGTGACTGACTTCTACATTCTTGAGTCATAGGCCTAAGTTAGCCAGATGAATGGAAACAGTTCATTGCCTTAAAACAGGGATTCTCAAACTTTTTAAATACTGTACCCCTAAGTCGTTTCCAAGGGGTACGGAAACTATTTGTATTAAGAAATTGACAAATTACAAAAGAACCAAACGTTGCGATGCATTTTGAGGTAAACTATACCGGTATCAACTTTCTTTGATTAGGTTTACCTTAAAAAAAGACCGTTTCATGTACGCTATCAACCAAAAAAATACACGAATCGAAGTCTATAAGCAAGGGGAGCCAGTGAATATTTAAATCTCTATTTATAAAAGGAAGATTATAGTTTTACGTGACCGTTAATCTAGAGATCATAAGGCACAGAGGACTTCCTCTTTACGTGGAATCCGAACAGGACAAGGCATTTCACTTTGAAAATCTCATATGCATTGACCGGGAAATCTCTATTTATGATTTAAGTCTTATGGAGATATAGGCTATTTATCAATATACACACATCAAAAAAAGTTTTGCATCACCTCGGTTCCAAGAGTTCCGGAACCGTTAAATACAAAGGGAATAGAGATCAACACAAACAACATTTCAGCTCGTTTTATTGCTCATGAGACCCACACATTGCATGTTGTACCATCATACAGCTAGACTTTCAGCATTTGTGGTCCAGATTGCAGTACACACCACTACCTCTAATACCCAGTAGCACGTCCTCTTGCATTGATGCATGCCTGTATTCGCCGTGGCATACTATCCACAAGTTCATCAAGACACTGTTGGTCCAAATTGTCCCACTCCTCAACGACAATTCGGCGTAAATCTCTCAGAGTGGTTGGTGGGTCAAGACGTCCATAAACAGCCCTTTTCAACATATCCCAGGCATGTTCGATAGGGTTCATGTCTGGCGAACATGCTGGCCACTGTAGTCGAGCGATGTCGTTATCTTGAAGGAACGCATTCACAAGATGTGCACGATGAGGTCGAGAATTGTCGTCCATGAAGACAAATGCCTCTCCAATATTCTGCCGATATGGTTGCACTATGGGTCGGAGGATGTCATTCAGGTATCGTAAAGCCGTTTCGGAGCCTTCCATGACCACCAGTGGCGTACGTCGGCCCCACATAATGCCACCCCAAAACATCAGGGAACCACCACCTTGCTGCACTCGCTGGACAGTGTGTCTAAGACGTTCAGCCTGACCAGGGTGCCTCCAAACACGTCTCCGACGATTGTCTGGTTGAAGGCATATGCGACACTCATCGGTGAAGAGAACGTGATGCCAATTCCGTGGGGTCCATTCAGCATGTTGTTGGGCCCATCTGTACCGCGCTGCATGGTGTCGGGGTTGCAAAGCTGGACCTCGCCATGGACGTCGGGAGTGAAGTTGCGCATCATGCAGCCTATTGCGCACAGTTTGAGTTGAAACACGACGTCCTGTGGCTGAACGAAACGCATTATTCAACATGGTGGCATTGCTGTCAGGGTTCCTCCGAGCGGCAATCCGTAAGTAGCGGTCATCCACTACAGTAGTAGCTCTTGGGCGGCCTGAGCGAGGCCTGTCATCGACAGTTCCTGTATCTCTGTACCTCCTCCATGTCCGAACAACATCGCTTTGGTTCACTCTGAGACGCCTGGAAACTTCCCTTGTTGAGAGCCCTTCTTGACACAAAGTAACAATGCGGACGCGATCGAACTGCGGTATTGACCTTCTAGGCATGGTAGAACTACAGACAACATGAGCAGCGTACCTTCGTCCTGGTGGAATGACTGGAACGGATCGGCTGTCGTACCCCCTCCGTCTAATAGGCCCTGCTCATGCATGGTTGTTTACATCTTTGAGCAGTTTTAGTGACATCTATGAACAGTCAAAGGGACTGTATCTTTGATACAATATACACAGTCAACGTCTATATGCCGGAGATCTGGGAACCGAGGTGATGCAAAACTTTTTTTGATGTGTGTAGAACTACAATACTCAAGCATGCTGACTCCTATTCATAATTTGAATAATAAAGCGTGTTAGAATTTTGTAATTACCGCTGTAGCCTACTAATTCTTCCCTCCTGCCACTAGTTTTAGCGCCTCTAGTCCGTAGCTCATTTTACAGCTGTTTAACGCTTAAACGCTGAAAATCGTTCATAATATATTAGAGGATATACCTATAGAATTAATTAATATAGTCCTGGAGTAAAATTAGAGAAGTTATAATTTACTTTAGCTTAGAAAACTCAGTCACAATCTATACATTCCTCGTAGCTGACTGGGGGAAACATAGGACGATCGCCTTGCGCTTACCCAGTACTACACGAGCGCTATCTGGCGCGAACTTTCTCAGGCTACATCCCTATACAGTCATCAGAATTAACACCGGTTATCAGACAGATTCTACACACACCCAAAGTACACGGGGCTACATGACCGCGTTGTCGCAGCCCCTAAACTTAAGAACCAACCATCTATTGTTTAAGGATTGAGGGTCATTAAGGGAACCCGGACCCGCCTATACTTGCAATGTTAAATGTAGGGAACATTATCTCCTAAACTATTTATTAATACTAGAAGAACGAAATTTTGACAGTGGTTTATTATACATATTTAACACCATGTATCATAGGGATGTTAATATATGGGTATTTTCTGGGAAGATATTAATTAATTAATTTTTGATTTTTTCAAAATATTTTTTGACTTAATATCATTGCCATAAAATCTGTCATAGATCGTGTATGACAAAAAAAAGGCTATGATAGAAGGTGTAGATTAATATTGTTTACAATGCTTGAAAATTTGAAGCCTCTATCTTTAATAGTTTAGGATAAAATGTTCCTTATATGGCATAAAAATGGAATTGTGAAAAAGTTGAACTAACTTTCTAATGAAGACCAGCACCATAAGAGGGGTTATCAGTGTCACTAGACATCTCCTCATCTAGCCTTCTCTTTACAGTTTTCATTCTTTGTCTAGCTTTCCTCTCAGACTCCTTTTCTTTCAGCATTCCGTTTTCTCTCATTGTCTATTGACATCATCGCATTGACCATGTACTTTCCTGCCGTCTGTCCCATCTTCTGCAGCACATCACACTTTGTAATGTTTCCATTGTTGTAGGTGGCAATGGCATCATATACTCCCAAGTGAAGAGTATAAATTTCCAAAAACACATTTTTTTTTTTTTTTTGGATTCTGGTCCAAATTACATTATTCAGACTCTCATTTTGATTTTGAGTGCGACAATGTAGACATTTTTTCATAAGTTCAGTTTGAGATAAATCTGTGAAAATTGGCTTAATTGTCTTCATGACAGCTTCTGGTAGACTGTGAAGATGCTTGTATACATTTTCAGATCCCTGATATTTGTTATTCTTGCACCAGGAATTGAGACCTTGAGGGCATAAGCCATGTAGTGGTTTCTCGTCAGTCGATAGGGTGTGGAAGTACAATGCCCTAATTATAGCTTTCAACAATGTGTGATATTGTCATAGTACCACTACTTCTGTACCTTCCTGTAGGCTTTTTCTTCTTATAAACTCTGTTACTAAATCGAGGCATGTTTTGAAAGTTACAGATAGTTTCACTAAAGAAATGCAGTACAAATCTTGAGCTAGGCCTAACCACCAAATTACTCAATGCCAACAATAGTAGGCTATCCAAGGAATACAAAACGCAAACAAAACAATTGCCTATCGCAAAATGTAGCCAACACAAGAAATATGTCCTACATGCATAGGCCTACTTTCTCCTTGGAAAGACCGAGAGATTTGAGTATGTTTTCAGTGAGTACGTATCCATGGAAATGAAATGTGGTGACGCGCACTACAGCACATTGTTGAAAAAAAAAAATTGGAGTTGAGATACAGGGGAGATTAATATGTCATTTTAGAGGGGAAAATCTGTAGTATTTTATTTTCTAATAATCTGAAAAACGAAAATTTCATCATGTTTAGAGTCCGGGTTCCCTTAACTGAAACTCGTTAAGTCCAAATCAGGTATCGACCTTTTTTAATCATGTTTACCCCACTAGCTCAATTATTAACTAGATACTGTAAGTCGTGATGTAAAAGGGGATGGTGGTTGGGTTATAGATGGTAGAGAAGAAAACAATTATTACTACATCTATTACTGCTGAATATAAGTCGAGCACGCAAAATGGAGACGAAGAACAACGCAATATATCGACGCTCTCTATAATTTGTCGCCGAGTGATTCGTTTCAAATAAAATCGTTTATTTTTATGATCGATTCACTGTCAACCAACTTGAAACAACGCGCTGATGCGTATACAGACATCGCAAGTAAATTTTCTTTTCTCGTCAATTTAACTGCGTCAAATGATGAAATTATGAAGAGTGTTGAAAATCTTTTCAAAGACTCTCCGAATGATGTTAATATGAATTGTAACAGAAATGGAGAATTTTCACGTTTATGTAAAACAGGTGTACGGGCTTAAACCTCGTAAAATGTTTACTGATTTGTACGAGATTACTGTCAGAGATGAGAGTTGTTGTCAGCGTTTCCAAATATAGAATGTCTCGTTTGACCTTTTATAACACTGCCAATAACTAATATTGTTCAGGCGAAAGGTCTTTCAGCGCATTGAAGCGAGTAAAAAGTTATTTACGCTAGACGATGGCCCAAGAAAAAGTGAGTGATCACCTTACTTTTCATCGAGAAAGATAAGCTCCAAAAAACTAGATTTTCATGCTGTCATTCAGCAATTCGCGACAGAAATCTGAGGGAAAAAGTGAGTTACTCTAAGAAAACTGTAAATAAAGTTTTCAAAAAAAAATGGATATTTATACTTATGTTAAAGAGGGTCCTCAAAAATGTGAATTGCTTGGGCCCCTTCAGAGGTAAATCCGGCACTCATTGATTCATGGCTGAAAGAATGAGAATTCGATTTGCTGATGGCTAGATATGGCAACATGACCGCTATGAGCAGAGTTGAACATTCCTCTGAATGCAAGCCGAGATTGGAAGCGACTTCCTTATAGCATGACTCATTCCTCAGCGCTTTTGTGGTCAGCAAAGAGCATCAAGCCGGAAACAGCAGGCTGTTTTGTCTTCCTCGATTAGACCTCCACGTACAGTTTCCAGTTCCCGTCCGGGGGTTCAGTGGTGTGACTACAGGGGGTGATTAGGGAGACCAATCCCCCCCGAGCCAAATAATGAAAATATGAAATTTGATGAAGTTTTACATTTTCAATAACATTAACTTTCAGATGGATGACAAATGATTGGATTGTGTTAGAAAGTATTTCTTTTCACTTGTGTAACATCTTTAGCGTCAGCACTCACCATGTCTTAACACTTAATGAGCACACTGGTCAGCTGCTCAGTTAGCCAGAGGGGTTGACAGTGAGTTGGGTGTGGCACAATCTTTCTCATCCCT
The DNA here is from genome assembly GCA_946902985.2 of Meconema thalassinum. NCBI lineage: Eukaryota > Metazoa > Arthropoda > Insecta > Orthoptera > Tettigoniidae > Meconema > Meconema thalassinum. The sequence continues at coordinate 209,314,075 of OX336391.1, forward strand.
TTCCAAAATTGGTCCGCCTCTTTGCTCAGTGAATAGCATTCTTGGCTAATGGTTGTCACCGTGGAGGTCCGACCTTGATTCCCGGCTCTGCCAAGAAATTTAATTCTGGTCTGAGAACTGGGCGCGGTACTCTCAGCCTCGTTAGGCAAAACTGAGAAGAAGCAGGTTCGATTCTGTGGATTCCCACTTCTACTCCAAGCAAATACCGGGAAGGTACCTACCTTAAGGCCACGGCCGCTTCCTTCCCAAATCCTACCTAAATTGCAAATACACACATTAGTACAGACATTCAAGTGACACAGGTTATTAGACAAATTCTACACACACACAAAGTACACGGGGCTTCATGGCCATGATGTCGCAAAGCAACAACAACAACAACGTTTCAAAACTACACCACCTGTCAGTTGTCATTTTGTTATTAACCGAGTGTGAGCGCCATTTTGGAAAGTAAATAATTATTGTGTTCAATTGTATTGCTGTTTTAAGTTAAACGAGTTGGAAACTGTAGTTTATCAATATTTATATAATGTCGGGGAATAGAAGGAGCCAGGTGATTTCGCGAAGAAAATCTGATCTTTATAATTTAATATCAACAAAATTGTTAATTTTCGAGCATTTACACATTGATATGTGCAAATAAAACGCAGGAACTGCTAATGAATATACTGTAGATAGAATAGTTTTGAAACTTCGGCACCGTATATTAGCTTTCATTGAATCTGCCTCATTATGACTGAGTCCTTACCCCCCCCCCCCCCCCCCTATGTAATTTGGACTCATTTCATCCCCCTGCAGAAGCAACCCCTAGTTACGCCACTGGGAAGGGTCATTGTGACTTAAGGTCTTACGACAGCGTTGCTAGACTAAGGTCTGAGAGTGTCAGTTGTGCTATCTTATTCAAATTATGAGAGAATTTCAATATTTCTTTCTCTCTTCATTTTACTAATACAGTACTTTCGAACATATCTTAATTTTGTGCTTTAAAAGCACATCAGCTTCGATTAAAAATTTCACGAATTCACAATTCAGTGCCAAAAGTTCCAAAATGAAGAACTAACCTTGAATGAAAGGGAAGGGACGGTAACTAACTACTAGGTGCTCGAGTCTTCTGGCGGGAAAAGTGCAAACAATGACCTTGAAAGCAGTGGCGACTGCTGATTTTTATAATGACGTGTAGGACGTAATATGATAGGCTTAACTTAAGATTATTATAGCTGGGATAAATGAGATATTAGACCCAGTCTAATATTAATTATTCAGTCGCACAGCAAAATGACGAACACATTACACAATACAACACAATCGAATACCACTCCAAAGATGTGCACACGCTGAAAACAGACTATCCATTCGGACTGTACGAAATCGTAACCAATAAGCCCCGTAGTATTGGTTTAAATTCAACCAATAGCGAGACTTGAGGATCTCACTCGACGTCCTCAGAGTGCCATTAAACAGACCAAACCTGCCCCTTCCCCCTCAAGGGCTCCCATACATTTCTAAAGCTATAAACACGTGCTTTGAGGATGCAAGGCTTCCTTCCTCAGCTTTCTACTCCGGGCGGTGAAGGTCACACCTCACCCATCTAGGGGTGAAATGTAGAACTAGTTACAAGTACTGACAGTGACAGTGAGACAGAGCTTATCGAGAGGGTGCGCAAGGTAGCCCCAAAGACTATTTTACAAAACAATCAATTTAATTTTTTTTTGAACAGTTTCAGCTGAGAGCAGACTGTAGGATGAACCTCACGCCCTACATGGAGGAATCGCCACTGCTTGAAAGAGAGGGAAGGGACAGCCAGGTTTACTAGGGCATACTGATGGGAAAAGTGAAAAAAAAAAAAAAAAAAAAAAAAAGAGAGAGGGAGAGAGAGAGAGAAAAAAAAGAGTGAAGGATTAGTGCGCTGTGGCGCTCTGACCCGCACTACAGTAGTTGTGGATTAAAACACTCAACAGTGTAGCAGAGCGCATTAAATCGCCCACGGGGAGCGGCAGCAAATCCGAAGATTGGAAGTTCAAATCCCGCCGGCGACAGCGGTTATCCTGAGAGTGTTTTACCCCGGATTTTTTTTTCAACTCCCTCCAGGCAAATGCCGAGATAGTACCTTATTACAAGTCCAGGGCCACCTATCCCATCCCCGACCATGATAATTACGGCTACACACACTAGTTACCACAGAAATACAAGTAATCAGACAAATTCAACACACAACCAAGTACACGGGGATGATGACGAAATATGTCCCAAGTCCAAAGTAAAACACAGTGGTGCGTGATGTGGAGTGGTCACATAGGCCGCTGTTAGTGTCGGGATTCGAACCTACGATCCCCGCTATGCTGTTACAATGACGCAGTAAGACCGTTAATTAAGTGCGTATATTATGTTGATACTCTTCTTGAAGGTTTTTTTCCAGACTCATTAATTTACTTTTATGACAAGTATGAAATTTCTTTAAATGAGAAAGCGCATCTCCCTTTAGGCACATTTGGGCGATGAGTGAGGTAATGGAAATCTACCAAATTATTCTCCGTAGTTCGGCGCTCAATTCGTTCACTGCCCCCACCTCGACGATAACATTACTGTCTGACTAGAAAACAACATTCCGGAGGAAAACTACGTCGCAATTTGCTCAATGTCATCGAGAATAGAGAACATTCCTCTGTATTGTCATGTCTGGCGCTTACTACTTGTTATTACTTTGTTTAAATATAAGGGTACAGGAGACGGAATCCTAAACCATAAGACTTAGTTTAAGTCTAGGATAGACTCTCTTAATCAATTAGAATAAGATGAAGGTATTAATGACCATAATTAGTGTTTTCGATAATTGTTTATTTTATAATTGTTTGTTTTATTTGTTGGTACTGTGACTTATTTGTTTATTAGCCTATTTTCATTTATGAAAAAAAAAGGCTTATGAGATCACCTTTTGTCCGTGTGTCTGTCTGTGTGTGCGTGTGTGATGGTGTGTGTCCCCCCCCAATAACTTCTAAACGGCTGGAGCGATTTTAATGAAACTCGGTAAGTTCATAGCACTATTCCGGAACACCCCGACCGTGCCCTTCAAATTTTGTTACGTCTCACCAATCTAACATGGCGGCTGTGCGAAATATTTCACCAGCTTTTAATATCTCCGAAACTATTACAGATATCACACTGGATTTTTTTACGGTGATAAAGGAAACTACTAGAAGTTCACCTATGTGACTTTTGAAAACCTGGTAACTACAAAACCAACATGGTGGCCAAGCGAAATTGTGACTTTTAAATAGACGTTTCTCGCGACCAAACGCAATGAAACTTGGTACAGTATATGTTTATACACATTGTAATGCACCGACATCTAACTTCATTCAATTGTTTACATAACCTCAAGATGGCGGTTGTGCGAAATATTTCACCGGCATTCTATATCTCTGAAACTATTAGCGGTATCACCCTGAAATTTTGTACGGAGATAAAGGGCACTACTGGAAGTTCATCTATAAGACTTTCAAAAACCGTTTGACTACAACACGAACATGGCGGCCAAGCGAAGTTGAAAATTTTAAATAGAAGTTTCTCGCGATTTAATGATCCAAACGCAATGAAACTTGGTACAGGAACTGTTTATACACATTGTAATGCACTGGTATCTAATTTAGTTCAATTGTTTACATAACCTCAAGATGGCGGCTGTTCGAATTTTAAAATTAAGTTTTTATTTCTCGTGTTGTAATCATGCGATCGAAGAAAAAGTTTGAATAATGAACCTACGCAATAATTTTCCGTTAATGGTACATGACTCTATGGCGTATACATATAACAATCCAACATGCCGACCATCAGAAATATTTAGACGGCTCTGAATATCTACGAATCTTTTACAGCAATCAAACTGAATTTTTGTATGTTCATAGGGGCTGTTGAACATAAGTTCACCTATAGGACTTTCAATAACCTGGTGATCACAAATCCAACATGGCGGTGACGCGAAGTATAAATATTCACATGGACGTTTTTCGCAATTTAACCATCCGAGTGCAGTGAAACTTGGTACAGTAAATGCTTATACAAATGTTAATCCACTGGCATCAAATTTATTTCAATTGTTTCCATAACCACAAGATGGCAGCTGCGAGAAATTTTAAAATCTCGTTTTTACTTCTTTTGTCCTAATCATGCGATTGACGTTTGAATACTACACGTACACAATAATCTTCAAGTAACAGTACATAACTCCAGGACCTACATATATACATTTCCAGCATGGCGACCATCCGAAATATTTAGTCGGTTCTCAATATCTACGAATCTAATACAGCAATCAAACTGAAATTTTGTATGTTGATAGTGGCAATCAACATAAGTACGTTATATGAAAGTAGTTATATGAAAATAGTTCTTCACGGAACTACTTGTTTAGGCTTATGAGATCACCTTTTGTCCAAGTGTGTGTGTGCCCCCCCCCCCTCCACCCAATAACTTCTACACGGCTGAAGCGATTTCAAGAAACTCGGTAAGGTCATAGTACTATTTCGGCCGAGCCGACCGTGTCCTTCAAATTTTATTACGTCTCACCAATCCAACATGGCGGCCGTTCGAAATATTTCACCGGCATTTTATATCTCCGAAACTACTACTCATATCACCCTGAAATTTTGTACGGTGATAAAGGGAACTTCTAGAAGTTCACCTATGAGACTTTCAAAAACCTGTTAACAACAAAACGAACATGGCAACTAAGCGAAGTTGAAACATTATAATAGACTTTTCACGAGATTTAACCATCCAAACGCGATGGAACTTGGTACAGAAAATGACTATACAAATTGCAATGTACTGACATTTAATTTAGTTCAATTGTTTACATAACCTCAAGATGGTGGATGTGAGAAATTGTAAAATAAGTTCTTATTTCTTGTGTTTTAATCGTGCGATCGAAGTCAACGTTTGAATAATGAACCTACACAATAATCCTCATCTAATAGTAGGCTACATAACTCTATGGCCTACATATATTAAAATCCAACATGGTGTCCATCCGAAATATTTGACGATTCTCAATATCTATTAATCTATGACAGTCATCAAATTGAAATTTTGTATGTTGATAGAGTCTGTAAACATATTGTGGCAGTTTTGCTAGCCCACACTGTTGGGTGATAAATGTAACTGTTTACCTTTGCCTAAGCTATGTTGTTTTAATGGGCGCCAAGACCTCAATGCAATGTTGAAATCTAAATTTGTATTTAACAACGTCTAGCTCTGGCAGAACACCTTCAAGACTCTATTCACTCAGATCGTGGTATGATTTGATCATTAACCCAACAAACAATTGTATCAGGAGAAGGAATTGGTCTATATCTAATGCTACCTACTGAAAGCAAAGATTGCATTGTAAAAGAAATGAATTTATTATATAAAACAAGTATAGCAAAATTAATAATAATAATAACTATAACATTTAAATTGGAGCGTTGTGATTTGAATATTACCGATAGAAAATTACGTGAAAACGGAGTCTGATAAATTGATTTTACTCTTATTTCCAAGCTATGAAGTTACTGAAATATGAAATGTAAAACAAAGAAAAATGAGAGATTGCGTATTTCTGCGTCATTTGCGCTTACCACTGGAAATTGCCAAAGCATTTCCCTCGTACTTGATGATGCCGTGAGCTTCCCACAGTCTCCTGGACGTCGTCATCTCCGTCGGAATTTGATGATATTCTGGTAGATTAGAGAATTCTATGGTCCGTACCTCGGACCCAAACACTCGTACAACCGCACTGGTTAAGTTTTGCAAAAGTTAGTCTTCAACTCCACTGAACATCGGAGCGACACGCACTTCCAACCGTACTCCGCAAGTTCTACACAGATAGTCCGTTCCACGGAACATCGGAGCGTCCCCCGCGTATAACCATACTCCGCAAGTATTTCACAGATTGTCACTAACTCCACTGAACATCGGAGCGACACGCACTTCCAACCGTACTCCGCAAGTTCTACACAGATAGTCCTCGTTTCACGGCGCGTCGAACGATATATGCACCTGTTGGCTCCCCCACCACGGTACCGTCTTCCAGCTTACGTTGTCTCCCCTGATTGGCTGAGCACGCCTCCAGTTCCCCTCCTCTGCCTCATTACACTCGGCGCGCGAGAGGGAGAAGTCGTTTTCCGTTCCAACAATTCGCCTTTTCTAGACCTTGCGACCCAGCCTTGCGTAATACTTCTCGACAGGAATCAGCTTGTATTCGAATTCCCAGTGAGTCATGTCTCTCAAATACCCTAACTGACAAAACTCCGTAAAATTCCGTAATCACATAATTTTCTATAATATTGTCGTTCGTAATAATTTGCTTGATAGCGTTTTCTAAGACATAGAAAACCTATCTGAATGCTAATAATTTTTATAAAATGCTCCGAAAATACCTTAATAATAATTATAATGAATTAATAATAATAATAAATTACCATGAAAAATTCTCTTGGCTGAACAATTTGCCGCGTAAATAAATATAGAATGGCTTCCTACTGACTTATGCCAGTTGCATAAAACCCCTCGAAAAACACGTTACATATTCGCCTCGGATCATCGGATGATTTACCGTGACGACGGTCCATTATCCGATTATCCCAGACACGTTAACAAACCCCATCCAAAATACATATTACATAAACGAAATCACCCTAAATTACAGATATATACACTCATATTTTTTCTTCACGCACTTTGCGTCAAAGTTTGTTGTCACTATGGATTGCACTTTGCAACCAGTCCAATGTTTTACATATGGAATAGTGTTCCACGGATATTTCCGCCTCTCAAATTTCTCTATGTTGGAGAAATAGACATAATTAATGTGTGAGCACTATGTATTTATGATGTCATATCACACGCATTGAAGGTGTTCTGATATATTTATATCACCATAGAACTCCCTAATTTCACTGGAGGTCCCCTCCTTATGGTGAAATTTAATCTCACTTATCACTGAGCACACGATCACACTACTGTGGCAGCGCCTCGTGACCATAATACTTAATCTCTCTTTAAAGTAGATTAAATTAATATTGACTTCTGAAAAAAAAAACAGTAAATGCGCATTACATATAACACCAAATATTTCTGTGCCGTAATCGCCCTGTCTTGTTAAGTTCCCGTTAACCATATTCTACTTAATACTAGTTCTCAACACAGACCATTTCTCCTCACACAAATAATACCATTGTACAAATTATCTTAAATTACACACTTACAAATCTTACATGGCGAGGCCGTAAACAGAAATCACGTGTGCTGATATGTATGAGTTTCATGAAGGACTGTCTCGCATTCTGATGGCCCATCTTTTATCTCGTGGACGCCTTAAGCTAACAAGCCCTATTCAAGCGCTCCCCCATCTCTTGGAGATAAATGGGAACCCATCAGCGCTGCCAAAAATGGCCTTGGTGCATCGAGACAATTTAGTGCTCAACAGCATCCGACAATCCCGTCATATTTCCCTGTACCTTAAAAAATCTCATTTACTTACATACTACCCCCCTGTGCGACTACTGATACGCCTGCCTTGAAGACCATATCTTCCACGCACCAGACACCACACATACTCATTTGATAGGCTGGCTCGCCAGCTAAACACACTCACTTTATGACACATATTTTCGTAGACTATGTATATTATACGTTCCGTATAATCTGTTTCCCTCACTATTCTCCAGCACATATGCTGTTTTCCCAATACGTTTGGAAACTCTAAATGTTTCTGCGTCACCTGCTTCCAACCTTGCAAGTGGCTCCCTTAAATGAACGTCATCACGTTGCTCCACTAGCATATTTCTCAGTGTCTGTAACGATGCCCTGTTGCTACTGTCCACACATGCACATATTAAAATACCGTCCTCTGCTTTAACCACAGGATAATCCCTACATAAATTAGTGTCCCTCGATAGCATGTCTGCAAGAATGTTATCTTTACCTTTAATATATTTTACTGTGAATTCGTATTCCTGCAGAGCAAGAATCCACCTACTAACTCTGTTAGAACTGAGTTTACAAGTCCTCATATACAGTAATGCATGGTGATCTGTGTGGATCTCAAATTTCCCCCCTACTAAATACATTCTAAATTTCCCTAAACTGAAAACAATACCTAAAAGCTCTAACTCAGTAATCGTGTATCTTTTCTCTGCTGCAGTCAGTCCTCGCGAGGCTAAAGATACAATGCACAGATTACCCTCATCATCTTTCTGACATAATACTCCAGCAATGCCTATATGTGAAGCATCTGTCATAACCACATATTCCTTATCTTTTAACGGATATTTCAGCACTACAGCTTTCTCAAAACCTTCCTTCAGCGCTCTAAAAGCCTGTTCATGCTTGGACTCCCATCTCCACAGAGTCCCACTTTTAAGCAATTCCCTGAATGGTTCTACCAACCCTGAGTATTTAAGAACGAACCTCCTGAAAAAGTTGCAAATTCCCAGGTAATTTTTTAACTGTTTAACATTCTGTGGCACCTCTGCGTTAAGTATCTTATTAACCCTACTTTCTTCTGGTGTTACACCTCTACTCGACACTCTATGACCTAAAAATGTCACTTCTGACTGACAGAATGACGACTTAGACAGCTTCAAAGTGAACCCTGCCTGATCTAACTTCTGAAAAACTATATTTAAATGACGTAGATGCTCCTCAAAACTGCGTGAACTAATTACCATATCATCTATGTAAATGGTTACAAACTCTCCTGTGTCATCCCCTAATGCGATGTTTAAAGCCCTAATTAAAGCTGCTGAACTACTCTTTAACCCATAAGGTGTTCTACAAAATTGATAAAGGTTATATTTATGACTAAAAGCTGTAAATGGTCTATCTTCGTACATAAGTGGCACTTGCCAAAAACTGGAACTCAAATCTACACAAGTGAAATACTTCTTCCCCTCAAATGTTTGCATTAATTCTTCTATTGACATAGATTTCAGCTGATCTGAACTAATTCTATTGTTAACCAAACGAGCGTCTAAACAAATACGAACAGTGCCGTCGGTCTTGGGTACCGTTATCAAAGAATTAACATACGGACTGTTAGAGTGCTCAATAATCCCATCTTCAAGCATCTGATTAATTTGTGCCTCAACTGCACTCTGATAAGCGAAAGGTACAGGATATCTATGTCCTGTGAATACTGACCTATCAATAACGTTCAATGAATGGGTATAGCAATTGGCCATACCAATGCGATCCTCAAACACTCTCCTATTACACCATAACACATCATAGAGCCGAACACACTGTTCATCCTCTATATTTCCCTGAAATGCAGCCTCACGTAACGAGTCCTCTAGACTTCCGTTCGTAATCACACTGCCCACAAAACATGGAGAACCCCGCTCTACGGCTGGCGATATCTCATTTAAAGTACAAATCACACCTACAATACTACTTCTCTGAATATGGTCATTGAACGCTACTTCTACTTCAGAATCTCCCCATTTAAATTTCAAACTCCCTACATCATAACATAAGTTACCAGACACTCTACTTAGCCACTCTGAACCCAAGATAACACTGAATACTAAATTTGGAATTACAAGACAAATCTGCTTCTCTACATGATTATTAATTTTAATGTCTACTAAAACTTGCTTAGAAATTACTTTAGACCTCTTCCCAACAGCTGTGATAACAAAAGTGCTTTTAATTGGCATCTCCTCAAAATTTACTCCAGTTCCTTTCATTTTATCATAAAATGCACTACTTATGCAACTCTTCATACAACCACTATCAATTAAAACATCTGTGTACGCCTCGGACACGTTAAATTTAACTATGGGGCTCTTACTAACCACTTCCTGAATAATACCTTCATCATTTAGTTCATGTAATAATTCATTTCTCACATTTAGGTCATAGGGTTCCTGTATAATTGTATGGACAGGGCATGCTACAGACTGAGATTCTGACCTTACTTCGCAGCCTGGTTCGCGTTTAAAGAACCGCTACAGCTGGCCGTAGTACTACTAACTACTAAACTGGTCTGGTTGTTCTGGGCTGTGTTGTCATTGTTTGGCTGTATATTACTACCACTAGGCTGTCCTCTTCCTTGACCCCTATTCTGGTTGTAATTATTGTCATTATAATTTCTCCCTTGATTTCCCCTGAAATCATTGTTTCTCCCTTGATTTCCCCTGTAATCATTGTTCCTCCCTTGATTTCCCCTGAAATCATTGTTCCTCCCTTGATACTGATTACCATAGCCATTTCCTCTGTTCTGATATAGCTGATTATTATTATTTCTATTTTGAGCGTTGGCCCCTTCGCCACCGTTCCCTTGAACTTCTTGATGCCTGGCTTCATTAGGTCTATTATTATTATTACCCTGGTTCCGATTGAAATTGTCCTCATAACCCCCTCTCCCTAGTGCATCAAATGTGCTTAACAAATTTTCTACTTGTGATATAGTCTTTACATTCTGGATACAAGCAGCCTCCTTGATCCTATAGGGAAAGTGCCTAAGTAGCAACCTTACCACATCACTTTCCTCCTTCAAGCCATCCAGATATTTACACACTAATACCTGCCCTAAAAAGTATTCGGTCATGGTGGAGCTTCCTTTAGGGTTATATTTACCACACACTACTCCCTCACGATGCTGCGACTGAATAACCTCATTCCAGAACTTTTCACAGAATTTCATTTTAAAATCATTAATATCAGTAAACTTGTCTCTGTAGACAGCAAACCAATTCCTCGTTTCCCCCACAAACACTTGTTCTAAAATTTCAACTACCTGGCACCACTCAATACTACCATTTTCCAACCTCTCCCCGAATTTATTTTCTATAGTGTTCATGAACTCCATTGGGCACCCCTGTCGATTGCTGAACTTACCCAGTTCTACCTCCCTGTGTGTGCTATTCACAAAAACTGGCCTATTCTGACTATTTTCTTGCCTGATCCTAGCTTTTAATTTTAATTCTAATTCTGCAATTTTCTCCTCAGCCTTCCTCTCAATACTGTTTACTGTTAATTTAATGTTTCCTTCTGATTCTTCTACTTTATCATATAGCTTTGCTTGTTTCTCCTCAATCTTGCTAATGCTCTCTCTATTACTCTCTCTTAAATCATTTACTTCTGCAAATATTTGCGAGTGGACTTTCTCAATTCTACCCCCCAGCTGTTCCTTAACCTCTTTAGTTGCTACCTGAATTTTGTCAATTTCTCCCCCCAATTGCTTTTTGACCTGCTGTGTTTCCAGTTGCACTAGTTCTTTTAATTTTTCAGCCTGTGTACTGATTCTAATTTCTAACTCCTCCTGTACTTTTCCTAATTTCTTGTCTACATCTGCAATGATCTCTTTAACCTTCTCTTCCATTACTCCTCTGATTTCTCCTCTAATCTGCTCCATTTTCACACTAATTTCCTTGTTGTTCTTATCTAATTTTGCATTATTCTGTTCTAATTTTGCATTTAAAGCTTCTGTACTTTCTTTATTTTCCCTACTGTTTTGTTCTAATTTAGCGTTGTTTTGTTCCAGTTTAGCATTTAAAGCGTCTGTACTTTCTTTATTTTCCCTACTGTTTTGTTCAAATTTAGCGTTGTTTTGTTCCAGTTTAGCATTTAAAGCGTCTGTACTTTCTTTATTTTCCTTACTGTTTTGTTCTAATTTTGCATTTAAGGCATCACTACTAACTTTGTTCTGATACATGAACTCGAGAAGTAAAGTTTTTAATTCTGGTTGGCCGCCTACACTCCCTGTATCAGTATCGGGATTTACCTCCGCTACCCCGGTACTACCATCACTCGACATACTGCTCGTATCATCACTCTCCAGTTGATGACCACTACGTAACCTCATCTGTCTTTCTTTCTCATCCCCCATAATGATATACACTGATAGAGACAAATAACCCCCAAAATACAGGCACAGAAATATATACCCTTCTCCTTCCACAAATGTTATTAGGTTTTCATCCCCACGTTGTCGGCGACAAATGTAGCAGTTTTGCTAGCCCACACTGTTGGGTGATAAATGTAACTGTTTACCTTTGCCTAAGCTATGTTGTTTTAATGGACGCCAAGACCTCAATGCAATGTTGAAATCTAAATTTGTATTTAACAACGTCTAGCTCTGGCAGAACACCTTCAAGACTCTATTCACTCAGATCGTGGTATGATTTGATCATTAACCCAACAAACAATTGTATCAGGAGAAGGAATTGGTCTATATCTAATGCTACCTACTGAAAGCAAAGATTGCATTGTAAAAGAAATGAATTTATTATATAAAACAAGTATAGCAAAATTAATAATAATAATAACTATAACATTTAAATTGGAGCGTTGTGATTTGAATATTACCGATAGAAAATTACGTGAAAACGGAGTCTGATAAATTGATTTTACTCTTATTTCCAAGCTATGAAGTTACTGAAATATGAAATGTAAAACAAAGAAAAATGAGAGATTGCGTATTTCTGCGTCATTTGCGCTTACCACTGGAAATTGCCAAAGCATTTCCCTCGTACTTGATGATGCCGTGAGCTTCCCACAGTCTCCTGGACGTCGTCATCTCCGTCGGAATTTGATGATATTCTGGTAGATTAGAGAATTCTATGGTCCGTACCTCGGACCCAAACACTCGTACAACCGCACTGGTTAAGTTTTGCAAAAGTTAGTCTTCAACTCCACTGAACATCGGAGCGACACGCACTTCCAACCGTACTCCGCAAGTTCTACACAGATAGTCCGTTCCACGGAACATCGGAGCGTCCCCCGCGTATAACCATACTCCGCAAGTATTTCACAGATTGTCACTAACTCCACTGAACATCGGAGCGACACGCACTTCCAACCGTACTCCGCAAGTTCTACACAGATAGTCCTCGTTTCACGGCGCGTCGAACGATATATGCACCTGTTGGCTCCCCCACCACGGTACCGTCTTCCAGCTTACGTTGTCTCCCCTGATTGGCTGAGCACGCCTCCAGTTCCCCTCCTCTGCCTCATTACACTCGGCGCGCGAGAGGGAGAAGTCGTTTTCCGTTCCAACAATTCGCCTTTTCTAGACCTTGCGACCCAGCCTTGCGTAATACTTCTCGACAGGAATCAGCTTGTATTCGAATTCCCAGTGAGTCATGTCTCTCAAATACCCTAACTGACAAAACTCCGTAAAATTCCGTAATCACATAATTTTCTATAATATTGTCGTTCGTAATAATTTGTTTGATAGCGTTTTCTAAGACATAGAAAACCTATCTGAATGCTAATAATGTTTATAAAATGCTCCGAAAATACCTTAATAATAATTATAATGAATTAATAATAATAATAAATTACCATGAAAAATTCTCTTGGCTGAACAATTTGCCGCGTAAATAAATATAGAATGGCTTCCTACTGACTTATGCCAGTTGCATAAAACCCCTCGAAAAACACGTTACAATATGTTCACCTATGCGACATTCAATAACCTGGTGAGTACAAATCCAACATGGGGGTGACGCGAAATTGAAATATTTAAATGGACGTTTCTCGGGATTTAACCATCCAAGCGCAGTGAAACATAGTACGGTATATGCTTATACAAATTTTAATCCATTTAATTCATTAAAATTATTTTCATAACCACAAGATAGCGGCTGAGTGAAATTTTAAAGTCTCGTTTTTAATTCTTGTGACCTAATCATGTGATTGAAGTTTGAATAATACACCTACACAATAATATTCATGTAATAGTACATAACTCTAAAGCCTGTATATAAAAATCCAACACGGTGACCATCCGAAATATTTAGACGGTTCTCAATATCAACGAATCTATTACAGCAAACTGAAAATGTGTATGTTGATAGAAGAAATTAATATAAGTAAGTTATGAAAATTAATAAATTTAAAAGAAAAATATTGGAATGCAGCCGCAATAAATCAGAATCATCTATTGACATCAAATTGGCAGGTGCAAAACTAAAGGAAGTAGAAGACTTCTGTTACTTAGGATGCAAAATAACCAGTGATGGACGAAGCAAAGAGGATATAAAAAGTAGGTTAGCTCTGGCAAGGAAAGCATTTCTACAGAAAAGGAATCTGTTGACATCGAATATAGATTTAGGTATTAGGAAATCATTTTTGAAGGCCATTGTCTGGAGCGTGGCACACTACGGAAGTGAAACTTGGATTATTGGTGCAGCAGAAAAAAGGAGACTTGAAGCGTTTGAAATGTGGTGTTACAGGAGAATGATGAAGATCAGATGGGTAGATAGGGTTACAAACGAAGAGGTATTAAGACTAGTGGGAGAGGAGAGATGTTTCTGGCGACTGCTAATGAAGAAAAGAGATAGGTTGGTAGGACACATACCCAGGAATAGCAAGCTTAGTTATGGAAGGAAGGGTCGAGGACAGGAACTGTAGGGGTAGACCAAGGTTAGAATATGTTAAACAGATTACCTCGGACGTAGGGTGTGGTAGCTATGTAGAGATGAAACGATTAGCTCAGGACAGGGAGCCATGGAAAACTGCATCAAACCAGTCAAAAGACTGAAGACTCAAACAACAACAACAACAACAACAACAACAACAACAACAACAACAACAACAACAACAACAACAACAACAACAGCAGCAGCAGCATCATGAAAATAGGCTATATAGTTCTTCACGGAACTACTTGTTTGAATTCATGTTTTGATTTATCAATCGTACTGTGCAGGATTTTTGTACACACATCAAAAAAAGTTTTGCATCACCTCGGTTCCAAGAGTTCCGGAACCTTTAAATACAAAGGGAATAGAGATCAACACAAACAACATTTCAGCTCGTTTTATTGCTCATGAGACCCACACATTGCATGTTGTACCATCATACAGCTAGACTTTCAGCATTTGTGGTCCAGATTGCAGTACACACCACTACCTCTAATACCCAGTAGCACGTCCTCTTGCATTGATGCATGCCTGTATTCGTCGTGGCATACTATCCACAAGTTCATCAAGACACTGTTGGTCCAAATTGTCCCACTCCTCAACGACAATTCGGCGTAAATCTCTCAGAGTAGTTGGTGGGTCAAGACGTCCATAAACAGCCCTTTTCAACATATCCCAGGCATGTTCGATAGGGTTCATGTCTGGCGAACATGCTGGCCACTGTAGTCGAGCGATGTCGTTATCTTGAAGGAACGCATTCACAAGATGTGCACGATGAGGTCGAGAATTGTCGTCCATGAAGACAAATGCCTCTCCAATATTCTGCCGATATGGGTGCACTATGGGTCGGAGGATGTCATTCAGGTATCGTAAAGCCGTTTCGGAGCCTTCCATGACCACCAGTGGCGTACGTCGGCCCCACATAATGCCACCCCAAAACATCAGGGAACCACCACCTTGCTGCACTCGCTGGACAGTGTGTCTAAGACGTTCAGCCTGACCAGGGTGCCTCCAAACACGTCTCCGACGATTGTCTGGTTGAAGGCATATGCGACACTCATCGGTGAAGAGAACGTGATGCCAATTCTGTGGGGTCCATTCAGCATGTTGTTGGGCCCATCTGTACCGCGCTGCATGGTGTCGGGGTTGCAAAGCTGGACCTCGCCATGGACGTCGGGAGTGAAGTTGCGCATCATGCAGCCTATTGCGCACAGTTTGAGTTGAAACACGACGTCCTGTGGCTGAACGAAACGCATTATTCAACATGGTGGCATTGCTGTCAGGGTTCCTCCGAGCGGCAATCCGTAAGTAGCGGTCATCCACTACAGTAGTAGCCCTTGGGCGGCCTGAGCGAGGCCTGTCATCGACAGTTCCTGTATCTCTGTACCTCCTCCATGTCCGAACAACATCGCTTTGGTTCACTCTGAGACGCCTGGAAACTTCCCTTGTTGAGAGCCCTTCTTGACACAAAGTAACAATGCGGACGCGATCGAACTGCGGTATTGACCTTCTAGGCATGGTAGAACTACAGACAACATGAGCAGCGTACCTTCGTCCTGGTGGAATGACTGGAACTGATCGGCTGCCGTACCCCCTCCGTCTAATAGGCCCTGCTCATGCATGGTTGTTTACATCTTTGAGCAGTTTTAGTGACATCTATGAACAGTCAAAGGGACTGTATCTTTGATACAATATACACAGTCAACGTCTATATGCCGGAGATCTGGGAACCGAGGTGATGCAAAACTTTTTTTGATGTGTGTATTATGCTATTAGGGAATCACTGTAACTAGGCCTAATAATCACTAATATCAGGTGATGATTGCAATAAACAATACTTTCGCTCCAATCTCTGGCCGAAATTCGGAACATGGTTGTATTCTACATTTTAAATTATTAGTTCGTTCAGCACTTGAACATAATGGTCATCAGCCCTTTATAGTTTGCTGGTATATAATTTGTCTGATTACATTTCCACACTCCCTCCAGTCAAATGGGAAACAGCGTCTTATTTTAAAATCCGGGACACCTATCCCAATTAAGTACCCTACATTTCGGTTACACACAAGTTTAGCGTCACCACAAGAAACACTAATCAGACAAATTCAACATATATTATTTTTATCTTTACATTCGTTATTGGTACAAGCGTGAAGGGCTCACATAGCTGTAGTTTGTTTAATAATATTTTAAAAATGCACCCAAGACAAGTGGTTGATTATCAAGAGGTCTCAAGCTCCTAATATAAACAACGACGACGACGTATAGTATTTCGACCCCGATGGTAACCTATTACGGTAGCCTCTACACTAGAGAGCCCACTCATATCGTGGGATAGTGGCTGGCATTCTTGGTTGTTACGAAACTCCCACCTTAGTCACCCTATAAGAATATTTCCGTGGTCACCCTCTTCTTCTCCAGGCAAATGCCTGGATGGTTCCTAACTTGTGACCATGACCACCTCCTATTCCATAACCTCAATTACATTGATACAAACACCAAACTAACACAGATTATCAGGCAATTTATACACACACTCAAGTATACTGCGCTGACGACCACTCCAAGAACCTAAATGAAACCAAAACTACTCTACATGAGAGAATCGTTCATAATCCCGGCTTTCATTGTATTTGTCTTTCCATTCCTGATTTTCTCATTTACAGGGTGTTGAATTCTTGTTTAGGAGTAGAATAACTTGATGTTGCGCCATAGTCGTGATTCGGCTAATGAACTGTCAAATAACTCCGTTATTATTATTACTATTATCATTACTATTATCATTATTAATAATAATATATAAAACGCCAAGGTGTGTGTTTCACAAAACCCAAGCTCTCAAACCAGAGGAGTCCGAAGGTGCGGTTTGTGCAGAAATTTTCCAAATCGTCTCAATGGTATAGGAAAATTCTTACATTTCTTAAACATTCAACGGAATTATATTTATTTGTTTATAAAGTGCTTTTAAACAAATAAACAAGACGGTAGCTCCTGCTATATAGAATAGTGTCGCGTCGAGCGCGCGTAAAAGTAAAGCCAGGCGTGTGGCATATAAAATGGGGCGCTCACAAGTAACCTATAATAATGTTATTGGTTTTACGTCCCTTCTAACTGCAGATGCTTTTAGAGACGCCGGAATTTTGCCCAGAAGGAGATTTTTTAAGTAAATCTACTGACACAGCACCCTCAAATGCCAAATGACAGCACCAGGATTCGATATTGCAACCTTGGGTGCAGCAGGCGAGAACGTAACCGCTGCACCACACAGTCTGTACCACAAGTAACCTATCGTAACAAATGAGTGTTCAAAAGGAAGAGAATTACCCAAACTGGTGATGAATTGTAGGCTACTCTGATTTCATAAATATCGAAAATTTGTTTAAAAAGTGTGATTAAACACATTAACAAGACGATAGCCCCTGTCAGAATTATCTCGCGTCGTGCCTACATACCAATAAAGCCGGAAGGTGATTTATATGTCCACTAGTTCGTATTATTATTATTATTATTATTATATTATATTATTATTATTATTATTATTATTATTATTATTATTACAGTCAACTAATCCCGTGGCTGGGCCTCAGAGACAGTGGTGGGTCTAGGGGGAGGGCGAGGGGGGCGACTGCCCAGGGCCCCGCGGCCCAGGGGCCCCCGCGCCATGGTTGTTTTTAAATTTAATTGATTAATCAATTATACTTCTCAAACTAATTTATAATTCATATTATTTTCTCAGTGCAGCTATGACCTCCCGTGACCGTTTAGCAAGTTTAGATTTCAGTGAAATGGTGGAAGACTTCAGCCGGGAAAAAAGTCGCAAAGTAATATTTTCATAGTTTACGTAATCTTCTTCAAGGGGACTTAAAGGTTTCTTTCATATTATAAAAACAATGTACTGTAGTGTATTCAAAATATTGTAACTATTCTTTATTGTATTATTATTTCCAAACTATTTTCCATTTTGGTTGGTTGGTTCTTAAGTTTAGGGGCTGCGACAACGCGGTCATGTAGCCCCGTGTACTTTGGGTGTGTGTAGAATCTGTCTGATAACCGGTGTTAACTGTGATGACTGTATTAGGGTGTGTTATCTGTTTTTTAATTTTAGTACTGCAACTTAGAATTTTTCAAATAGTTCCTACTTTTGCCGCCAAGCGCCACCGTCAACGACTACTAGGCCAAGTTCAGAACTTAGCTACTAGACACCACCGCAGTCGGCTCTTGGCAACGAACGTAGAAACCTAAGAGCGTTGTTTACATTCTTAACCTATCCAATTTAGCTTCACACAGGTGCAATTAGTGGAAGGTTTTTTAACATGCCATAAATCTATGACATGGGACCGCCGCCTTTACTTCCCCTCCGAAGGAAGGCATACTGAGGGATTTTAAAACTCTTAAAAATCCGACGGCTTCGGCCGGGTTTGAACCCGCAATCTTGGGCATTTTCCATTTTATTTGATATTTTTTATTTCCTATTGTTGTGGGCCCCACCTTATCATATCGCCCGGGGCTCCGCAAGGCCTGGATCCGCCACTGCTTAGAGACCAAGGACGATTGCCACATAGATCGTAGTGTCTCTGTACGGATTCTGGCGGATGCGTGGCTAGCACGACTACCCTTTCAGGTGCGTCTACCTTGCTTTTTAGGCCATGAGGCACTACTTCTTATATCAAGTAACTGTTGGATTTTCCCCACGAGGCTGAGTGCGTTCTGTTCTAGCTCACAGTCACAGGCCTATCGTAAATATCTGGCAGAGCCGGGAACCAACCCCGTGGTCTTCTGGGAAACAGACAAACGCACTACTCCTACACTCCAGGCCGATATTATTATTATTATTAGTATTATTATCCATGAATATTGGTTTCTACAGTCACATTGCTCCTTTCAAGTGACCAGAAGCACGTAGTTCAGAGTCCAAGTCCATGTTGACCAGAGAAACTTCCGGTGTATGCCTGATGTCGCCTTCTCCGCAGCACAAAGCAAGCCGGTTGGCTCCAAAGAGCGTGAGTGGCAAATATATGCACAGTGTCCATTATCAGAAAACATAAACAGAGAGTCGATACTTCCGCTCAATGCAATGTATACTTTCACTAGCAACCCGCCCCGGCTTCGCTCGGAAACTGAAGCATCATTTATATAATTTATGGAGGAATCATAATTCATAGCAGAATTCTCTTTATCGGACCACAAACCATGAACATTTCTTCCCTGTGTCGTAGGAACTTTGGGGATGACTCCCTTTGTCTTTGTGAATTCTTTCTTTCTCTTGTGACAATCGAGAAATTATTCGTTGCTCAGTTTCATTCTTACGTGATAAGTTTTTTTTCTTTCGTTTTCAATGAACTACGACCTATATCCTTTTTCCGTCTTGGTTAAAATCACTGACTGAACTATTAATTATATTGTCATGGAGATAGCATGTGCAACGAATTTTTGTCAGACGTAATTTAAGAATGGCGAGGTGCATGAATCACAAATCCCCCCTCTGTCCAATCTAAACTTGAATGTGTATTCTGCGGCGAAGTAAAGAAAAGCCGTGTTGTATTTCCAGGAAAACTCGAAACACATCCACTCTTCTCTGAAGTCTTGACACGACTCGACAGTGTCTGGGGTGATAGGCCTGCTCGCCAGCCAGATAGATCGTGAACTGTCTCGGAGCTAGTAATTGAATGGAGATTGTTGGAAGAAATGAAAACGTAAAAACACTTATAATGGGCGATGTAGGGCGTTCCCCGTAGGCGACGCGCGATGGTCTCACCCGGCCAACGTGAGAAGTGGGCAAGGACCAAGGTTCGTATAAAAGAGGTTGTCTCGTTCCGCACGCATGCGCTCTACTCCGCCGGCTGATGACGTATTGCTCAGACCCGGCAACAGCCAACACCACAGTCTCCAGTAAGCTCAGGGGGAGCCACTCCGGGCTCCGCGCTTCGGCTTGCCAGAGCATAGGCTGCTGCATGACGTCACCGGTTGGGTACTGTCGTGGCGACCGTGTATAACATACAGTTCTCAGCCGTCTCTAGCAACAAAAAGGGACGCTTTTGAAGAGAAATATGAATGTGGTGGTCCTCGCATGCCCTTATGCAGTCAACTAATACCCTATAAAGGGCGTATCACTACAGTCTGTACCATTAAACTTGCTACCCTCCTGTCAGGAGACTGATAAAATAACCCGGTCAATGCATGTGAGATTTTCGAAGTGAAATGCCATGTCCTGTGGTTCGGATTCCACGTAAAAAAGGAGGTCCTGTGGCTCATAATCCCAAGATTCACGTTTACGTGAAACTAATAAATAGAACTCCAAAATGGTAATGTTGAAAATTAATCAGTGAGGTAAACAACATTGAACCAAAAGCTAAACGGTTATCGCAGTCCCAAGTCAGACTATTGTGTGACCACCACGTAGTGTAGCGGTTAGTATTCGTGGCTGTCCGGGTACACTCTGCCTAGTGAGGCAAATCTGAGAATATGTGGGTTCGATTCCCACCTCAGCCAGCCTGGAAGTGGTTTTCTATGGGTTGCCACTGCCAGGTTGGTTCCTAACTTAGGCCACGGCTGCCTTCTTCTCAATCCTCATCTGATTTACAACTACACAAAGACACCACAATAACACAGGTTACCAGACAAATTTAACACACACCCAAGTGCACGTGGCTAAATGGCCACGATGTCCAAACTCCTCAAATTAATATGTTGGGCTGCACCCAACTGATTTACTACTTCTTGAAAAGTACTGTAGTTTTAAATAAGGAATATAATAAAATGCTAAATAATCAATAAGCTAATTGCATTGGACACTAAAATTCTTTGGCATTGTATCGTGCAAATAACTTGAAACGTGAGAGTATTCTGGACTCTCATAATCATAATATGCATAGATCATACAAATGCACATATTTTATATAAGTTAAATATCGTAGTTCTCAAAAGCCTCCGTGGCTTAGGCGGCAGCACGCCGGTCTCTCACCGCTGAGTCCGTGGTTCAAATTCCGGTCACTCCATGTGAGATCTGTGCTGGACAAAACGGAGGCAGACAGGTTTTTCTCCGGGTACTCCGGTTTTCCCTGTCAAAATTTCATTCCAGCAACACTCTCCACCATCATTTCATTTCATCTGTCATTCATTTACTCATTGCCCCAGAGGAGTGCGTCAGGCCTCGGCAGCCGGCACAGTTCTTATCCTCGCCGCTAGATGGGGGCTTCATTCATTCCATTCCTGACCCGGTCGGAGACTGGAAGCAGGCTGTGGATTTTCATTTTCATCGTAGTTCTCAGTTCTTAACAGTTTCTAGGATCAGGCACACCCTCGCAGGAAGTTGTGGTAAAGTTACAAAAGTACTCTCACGCTTACGAAACTATAGGGTCTTCCTTATCGGTCTAGTGATATATAAGCTGGCCTCGTGACTCAGCGGTAACGTTCTCGCCTGCTATGCCCAAGGTTTCTGGATCGAATCCTGGTGCAGTCGGCTGGCATTTGAGGGTGCGCAAATGCGAGGGAGCCGTGTTTACAGATTTACTGGCACGATAATGATCCCCTTAGAGGCAAAATTCCGGAACCCCGGCGTCTCTAAAAGCAGCTGTTAAAAGGGACATTCAACCAATAACATTAATTATATTATCTAGCAATATAGCAGCTGCATTAACATAATCTCTCGGCTGTTAGTCACCCGGCTACGTGCGCATCTTGCCGGTCCCCGCTTTATTGCTAGACCGATAAAAATGTCTTTGTAATATTGTGAGCCTCTGAGTTATAGTCTACTTATCTTGGTATTGAGTCATCTAACGTGCTCGGCAGAAGCTGAAAATTAAAACTTGCTACCAGTTGCATCGGTAATACTTCTCCAGTGAAGATGACGTTTCGCTAGATGCACTTAAGTGCTTTGCCGGAGTGGCATTCAAGAGTAGGTTCATTGATGAGAGTTTAAGTGTGAAGAGGGAAAATTTGTGTGTAACAGACGAGAGCAGGGATGATTGGATATCCATCATTTCAAAGGGGGGGACTTACTCGTCCAACACATGAGTGGCTCCATAAAATGATTGAATTTGAAGTTTTGTTTGGTTCTTTTCATGGACGAACTATATCAAAAAGAAAAATGTAATGATCTACCTGACCACCTTAATAAAATCAAAATTCCCGGAAGTGTATGAGAAGATAATTCGTTTATACGTGAGGACAAGGACTTTTATCAGAATCCGTCACCTGAATAGGCATATCAAGATCAAATTACTGGAGAAATATGCAGCAATAAAGAACAAACTCTGGGTCGCTTCGTCATCTAAAACTCAAGTCGCATAAAAGTTAAGTTAAGTGTTTATAAACTGATCATTTTCATACCAATGTTACATTAATAATGTATGTTGTTGGGACTGGGACATCTTGATCATCAGCTCCGTGTACTTGTGTGTTAAATTTGTAATCCGTGCTTTTAAGGTGACTGTTGTAATGTGTGTGTGTGACCGTAATTGTTAGGGACGGAAATGGGGGAACTTGAAACAAGGTAGTCTACTATCTCGGCATTTGACTGGAGAGAGTGTGGCAAGCCGCTGTCAGCGCCGGGATTTGAACCTCTGAACTCCCGACTTACTGCAGCTCCCCATCGTGGTCGTAGTGAGCAAAATAACGCGCTTGGCTACACTGCAGGATCGCTAAAGCATGATTATGTAAGTAGTGGAGTACTAGGAGTTCTGCCCCACTTCAAAACCCCCCTTGCTCTACTACTAAGCCTCAGCCATGTTAAATATCTCTTGAACGCATGGTCCGATTTTGACAAATGAGGTATTGTTGGACTCGGGCTGACGTCCTCTTTGCTATGGACTACTCATTATATTTTTCAAAATTTTTTTGAAAATTTTTGTTTTCGAAAATAGGCGATAGTTTGAAAACCAAACAGGATAGAACGTTGTGCCATGGCTCAAACGAACAGTCTTTATGACCTTTATTTTTTGTAATAAAAAATTTTTATTTTTTATATTTTTTTGAAAACACTCGAATTTTGAAAATCCTATATTTTGGAAACTAGGAACTCTACAAAAAAAATTGTTTAACGTAAATCAATGGTCCCTACCCCCTCTACCCCCAAAATAAATTTAAAGTCTCTAGAATGAAAACCTGCAGTAGTGTGGTAAGGACAGAGCTGCTTATAAAAGCAAGTGGTGAGCCCCTGCGACCTTGGAATGGAAGGAGCCATGCTAGGAGGGCGTGCTTGGATTCGTTTTTTTCGTCTCGTTGTGCTCTTTACGGGAATGTCGGTGTCGAAAAGGTGAAAATCTGGAAACACAGTCTTTTTGGGGTAAAAACGTGATTTTAGACTTTTTGCTATATCTCGCGAACCAATCATGCTAGAGGCATGTTCGACAGGTCCAAGGACTCGGGGTGACGTTCTCTCTGCTATGGACCACTCGTTATAATTTTTAATAAAATTGGAAACTCGATTTTGGGGTAAACACGTGTTTTTGTGATTTTGCCGATATCTCGTGAACCAATCATGCTAGAGGTGTGTTCGACGGGTCCAAGTACTCAGGGTGATGTCCTCTTTGCTATGGACTACTCATTGTAATTTTAAAAAAATTGGGAAACGCGATTTTGGGGGTAAACACGTGTTTTTTGTGATTTTGCCGATATTTCACGAAGCAATAACGCTAGAGGCATGTACGATGGGTCCAAGGATTCGGGAAGACGTCCTCTTTGCTATGGACCACTCGTTGTAATTTTAAAAAATTTTGGAAACGCGATTTTGGGGGTAAACACGTGTTTTTTGTGATTTTTGCCGATATCTCACGAACCAATAACGCTAGAGACATGTACGAGGTGTCCTAGGACTCGGGCTAACACTCCATTTCAAATGTGGTAGATATTTTTTTTCAAAAAATAATTCACATGGGTCTAACGCCATACATGTTGAAAAAACGTTTTCTTTTTCTTTACCTGTTTATAATGTTCATGAAGCGTGGTGGTTGAGAGAGACGATACGGCTGGGTGTGTGTGTTTCAACGAACTTGTCGCTGACCACGGTGGCTGTGTTCAATAGATTAATTGATATTTCGACGAGTCGGTGTATGACAGAGCGAGCGTGTGTTTTCTGATATTTTACCTTTAACGTGTAAACGGTGATGAGAACTAGGTTCTATGTTGGTCGAAGCGAGTAGAGAAAACAAACTTACAGGAGGTGAATGCCATTTGAGATTATTGGAAGGCTCCGATCTGACTTGACAACAGGTGACGCTTGAAGGTGAAATAATCTGACCATCGTGGTTGCAGGGGAGTGTGAAAGGCATGCACACACACATTTGTGAAACCACATGTAGGCTAAACCAGTGACATCCTGTTTTGCTTCGTACGTGACAAAATGCAAGTTGACGTGAAATTTGATCTACCGCAGGTGTTCGCTTGGGACGTTATCTATCTACATGCGCGATAACTGTTAACAAGTTACATCCTGTCTTGCTTCGTACGTGACAAAATGCAAGTTCAGGTGAAATTTGATCCGGCACAGGTGTTCGCGTGGGTGTTATCTGTCCACGTGCACGATAAGAGAATGTTCAAAGCGTGGGAATCGCTGAATCAGTAAAAAGTATAATGCAACTTGTCGGAATAATGTCACAACCAATAGATAGGCAAGAGCTGCAAACAGCAGTGGTGGGAGGTGAAGGGAGGGAGAGGGGAGGGGGTGATGTATGAGAGAACACAGGAGGAAAGGGAAAGACAAACATGTATGAACATGCATGAAGCGCGGAGCGCTGTACACATAGAGCTATAGGTGGTGTACAACATGTGTGAATAAATAAAAAGTACACAGGTTCACACAACATGTAATTTATTGATCCAGGAATTAAACGTAGAGTTAAACCCTAACCATTTGACGTAGAGTTTATTTCCTTTTTGTTTCAACACTTTTTCCACAAGATAATGCTGAGGAAATGCTGTTTTCTGAAGTTCATGGAGATAAAATCTACCTTTTATGGGTTGATGGTTGAGGTCCTCGAGTAAATAGGTGACTGGAGTGTCCAAGTTGACTCGACGAATTCGAAATAGTTCAGTCCCCCACTGAGGCGTGTAGCCCTTATTGAAGACAGACTTAAATTTGCTCACACGAACAAAATCCCCAATGTTCAGTCGGTGACGTTTAGGATCAGCTGTTTTTATGGGGTTAAACAGTTTATCCAATCGCTGAATATTTTTAGTTACGAGACGTGGCTTGGTCCCAATCGTTCTATGTTTGGTGTCATTGTAACGTGATACTAGCTCAGGTAACATGTCCAACCAGCGATACGTGCCCTGAGCGGTAAACGCTTTCCACATATGGGTTTTCAATGTTCGGTTGAACCGCTCGACCACACTGGCTTTCAGATTGCTGTACGTGGTGTAATGGTGAATATCCTTAGATTTGAGAAAACTGGAGAAATCCTTGTTGAAAAATTCTTTCCCCTGGTCGGTTTGTAGCAGCTGAGGTTGACGTTTGGAGTGTTGAATAATATGTTGAAAGGCCTTGGTAACTAGTGGGCCAGACTTGCGACGCACAGGTTCAACAAAGGTCATTTTGGAATAGACATCAATGACGGTCAACATATAGCGTACACCGTCGTTAACGCCAGCATAGGGTATCATTTCAACCAAGTCAGCCTGCCAAAGTTCATCCACACCTCGTGAAATCACCTTGAGTCGCGGATAGTGACGCCTAGCTGGGCGATGCAACTCGTGAGCAATACCCATTTTAATGGGTGAGGGCTTAAACAATAATTTTGGCATTTCGAAGTTCTTGTTCAATTTCTTGAATTTCCCAATCGTGACCGGTATGGCCAGCTTGACGTGAGGCATGCAACAACTGTAGCCGCTGGACGAGCTTATTGGGATTGTGCCAGTAGGTAACATCCACAAGGGGTTTTAATGGTTTAAAAGTCACTCCCGAAGCGGACACTTTACGACGAGTACTTTGACTGGTGGGAAACATTTTTGCAATGATGGTTTTATATTTTTGAGATATATTGGCATTCACTTGTTGCGTGGGATCATACTGTCTTTTGTGAGCATGGGTATCCAATAAAATGGATTTATATTTGTCAAGGTCCTCTGACGTATAATCATGGGAAGAGGGGGTCCGAGAAAAGAGCAGCTTTAACAGTCCTGGCGTTAATTTATAGTTGATGTTTTTAATGACAGCTTTAGTACGAGCAAATTTAATGGATGAATCGCCAATTTTAAAACTATCATTCTCATAGCGAACACCATACGTGGTATCTGTGTTTCCAATAAATAGATCGGTGAAATAGGGTTCCAATGTTGATCCATAATATTTTATTAAAATGGTTTTCAGTTGAGCTTTATGTTGAGGGGTGGCCAAGAGTTGTGAAAACGGAGACGCTCTGGAAGGGCAAGGTGTTTCGACCATGGCCAAGGATTTCTTTTTTCTCAAAAACTCTGCAAGGGGTGCGGCCTTTTTTTGAGGCGTAAACACTTGTTCCTCCTCATCCTCAACTTCACTATCACTAGTCAAATCTTCCACTTCCTCTTCCTCAGGGTTCTCGTGCAGCGTCTGCGTGGCTTGTGAAACGGTGGGTAGCGTTTCAGATGGCTTGAAAGAGGGTTTCAACATGGCTTTTAGTGGAGGTGCTAAATGTTGCTGAATAAACAAAGCATGATTGGCACGTGATTGTTTCAATTGACGAAACTTTTGGCGAATAGTATTTTTTGCTCTAATAATATGCTTTTTCAATTGACTCTCTGCTAACGCCATGGTGTCTTGACAAATGACTTGATGGCGAATGAGACAGGGCCTTAAATAGCAATAAAATGATCAAACCCTAAGCGATACCGTCCTTGGTTGAGTTCACTTTGTTTGTCAATCACTAAACAGGCATGACGTTGAGTGTTCCAGCACTTGGCACACAATTCTGTAAACATTTGAAAGGTCATATCCGGATTCACATGTTCATTATAAATGTGACGACTGTTCCTCTCGTCCTGACGAAATAAAACAATGACATTGGCATTGTCACGAATCAACTGTTTGGACATTTTAGAATACGTTTGCCCAAGATAGAAGCAATCGATATGTTTGTGTCGACCCATGCTGAAATAGCTTTGAATGATGCCTTGACGTTCAGTGGATACATCATCGAAAATCATGAGTGAATCAGGCTTTACCTCATCCGGTGAAATCACATTTTCTTGCATGGAAAATGTAAAATAACCCATATTCTCTTTTTGTAATCCAGACATGACTTGATCCAGAAACACGTAGAGGGGTTGGTAGAGAGATTTTGCAAAAATATAAATATTTTGAAAACGCAGACCATTGGGCGCTGTAATGAGCGTTAGCAAAAGATTAGTCTTTCCACAGCCGGAAGGCCCCACAATGATGCAGCGAATGGAAGATGGAAACAGTGAACCATGGCGTTGTTCACGTGATGTGGGACAGAGATGGGAAACCATGTCCCCCACGGGGAATGACTCTTGCTGCTTAATAATCTTCATTTCAACTAAGGCTTAGAAAGGCTAGCAGGCTGTCTATATACAGGACACCGAGCCTTGTCATAGAAACAGTAGACTGGTACTACAGGTTGACGATGGATGTCTTTGGACGTGCGTTGATGGCCAAAGCTAGGCCTGTCCCCATACATGATCCTAAACAGGAAACAGATCCTGCTAATAAACACTATGTGGATAGGTCAGTAGTGCCACGCACAAAACAGGGAGATTATGACTTTAAGGGAAAGCGGTTAACCCATGTAAAACATCCTCAAGTGTCTACAGACGTTACTACGAAAAAGTATGTGGATAACAAAGTGTATGAGTTTTATGACAAAGTGCCCCAGCTTATGGTGAATGGCTATAGCGCTAATCACCATCGGATTATTCACGTGGAAGACCCACAAGACGAAGACGATGTTTGTACCAAGCGTTACGTGACCCATGAAATGAAAAGGCTTTATAAATTTATCCCATCTGTGTTTTTAGTGTATCTGACAAATGAAAAACCTGTGAATGACAGAAACCATTTACCGCTAGTCCATGATCAGCACTTGACCTATGCGCTTGCTTCGGGTTTAAGCCACTATCGATTACACTATGATGGAACCATTCACATCAAATATGCCATACCTGATGAGAACCATTTACAAATAAAGATAAATGGTCATAGGATGTTGCTTCATAACCATGAAATGGTCAATGCAGGTGACGAATTATCCTTTTATCTCATGTTGACATGGGATGAAAAGCAAGCGGGAAAAACCATAAACGACTTCCCACTTTATGTGGAATTGGAATATACAGCCATGAAATAACCATCTGACGTTAGTTGTGATTTAAACTTTCTTGTGAAAGGTTGTGGGTCATTATCATCATGGTGAAACAAAGGTATGCAGTGAGAAAGACTAAAAAAAGGACTTTGTCCTTGGCAAAGCCAGGGCTTACAACATTCGAGGACAAGCCCTTGCGAAAGAAAAAAAGAAAAAATAATGTATTGACCATAAGGAAAGCCCTTCGAGCAGCACAGAGACAGGTTATTCCAAAACGTCGGCGACAGGTTTCAAACCAAGGGCGAGTGATTCCCGTTCCCAAACGAGCGGGATTTTTACCTGCATTATTTGCTGGTTTGGCTGCTCTGGGCTCACTTTTGGGCGGTGCCAGTGCAGTGGCGAAAACCATTAAAGCCGCGCAGCAGGGCAAGCAACAACTCAAAGAAAGTCAGCGACACAATGAAACGATGGAAGCGATTGCCATGGGGGCTAGAAATGCCAATTTAAAGCCAGCCTTTTATCAACAAGGATTTGGGATTTCACCATTTCGAAATATTAAAAAAAAAAAAATTTAACCTCAGCCATAGCGAGACATGCCCTGACGCATCAACAAGTGGAAAGCTATGCTAAACAACTAAAGCTTTCTCATTTTCGAGGTGTGTTTATGCGAAACCAATTACCCCCACGACCCTGGAAACAGGAATGTGCTGTTGTCAATTTGGATGATCACCGAGGACCAGGAACGCATTATGTAGCTTATGTCAAAGAGGGATCCACGGTATGGTACTTTGACAGTTTTGGGAATTTGCCCCCGCCCATGGAACTAGTGACCTATTTTGGAAACAGGATCAAGATATATTATAATGTGAAACGTGAGCAAACGTTTAACAGCCAACAGTGTGGACGTTTGTGTTTAATTTTTTTATATAAGACGCAGCATAAGCAAAAACGCCACCAGTATGTCGGTAGAAAGTAAAACGTTTACAGTGCATGGACGTGGACCTGAAGTCAGCCTAGACTTTTACCCGCCTATCGAATTGAGTGAAAAACCCTATGGTTTAGGACTTGTTTCTCTTGAAACGTACAATCGAATATACAACATACGTGAAAATGTGAACAACAAGTTTTACTATGATGATTCTGTGCTCACCCTGAACTCTGGTGGATACACGATCGATGATATTTATGAACACATTTATGTGGTGTTGATCAATCAGTATGGTTTAAAGTCATTTCTCGACGGAACGCACAAGTTTGAACTTGTAGGCAATACTAACACTCATCGCTGCAGTATTTTCTCTACCTTCAACATTGACTTTAAAACACACCCCGATTCCATTGGCCCATTACTCGGATTTAAACCACGTGTGTTGGAGCCCAACAAAAAACATGAATCGGACCATGAAGTGAAATTCATTGAGGACCATCATGTGTCGGTGACGTGTAATATTATTAGCCAAGTGTACACCAATCAAGAACCATCGCATTCGCTTTATGACTTTATTGTGACATCGCCCAATGGGTATATTATTCGTGAAAACCCTCCAGTGGTGCTTTTTCATGCTGTGGCTGTTGATAGTATTAGTAATATAACATTAAGACTGATCAATAGAGATCAACAACTCATTGATCTAGATTCCACTACATCAGTGACTTACAAGTTGGTGCTAAAGCCACTATGAAATTTGTGTATAAAGCAACAACACCGTCTAGGAATGGTGTTAGTTGTTTGCCGCGTGAATACACGTTAACATCTCAAGGCAAGCAGATTTTACAGCATTTGGGTTACCACGTCAACCCTTATAATGAATTCTATCCTAGAGATAGCGAACCACATCGAGGAGCAACCAGGAGTGGTAAGAATTGATCTCCATTCCTATCAAGCTCAAACACCTGGACTCAATAACAATGATGAAATTCAATTTGTTATCAACAACCAAGATATTTACACCCTACCGCATGAAAGTGTTATTCAGATTGAAGGTCGGCTCACCAAAGCCGATGGCTCTACACCCACTACATCCAAGTTGGCCAACCATGGTTTAGCCTTTCTGTTTTCTGAAGTACGTTATGTCATTAACGATATCGTGGTGGATAGCACTCGAAATGTGGGTATTTCCAGTGTCATGAAACTATACCCCTCTTATAGTGAGGAAGAAGGTAAAACACTTTGCATGGCAGCTTGGTGCCCTGACTCGACCAATGACTGGATGGTACACACCGATGGGACCTTTACTGGATATTTACCTCTTAAACTGGTTCTAGGCTTTGCCGAAGATCACCAACGCATTGTGGTTAACGCAAGGCAAGTGCTTTATCTAGTGAGAGACAGGAGTGATAACAATGCACTCAAGGGGGCCGACAATGCCCCCATCGATTCAAAAATTCAACTACAACGCTTGCTATGGAAAGTGCCTCATGTGACCCTTAACGATAGCAAAAAACTGGACATACTCAAAATGGTAAAGAGAGATATGCCTCTACCCATGGAATTTAGAAGCTGGGCACTCCATGAGTATCCGCTATTGCCCACCACCAACACACACAGTTGGTCTGTAAAAACAGCTCGCTATACAGAGAGACCTCTCTACCTGATCGTGGGTTTTCAAACGAATCGCAAGTATCAACAAACCAAAGATGCCACGCAATTTGATCACCTGCAATTGAGAAATGCACGTCTTTTCCTCAACGGAGCTGTGTTTCCCTATGAAGGACTGGATTTGGATTTTTCAAAAAATAAGTTTGGCCCCCTGTACGACTTGTTTTCTAAATTTCGATGGTCGTATTATCAAAAAGAGAACGGTCCCATGCTACTACCCCAAGCGTTTAAGGCAAGAGCACCACTGATTGTTTTTGACTGTTCTTACCTGGAAGAGTCTGTCAAGCCATCCAATATCGACATTCGACTAGATTTTGAAACGCATGACAATGTACCAGCCAATACGACAGCCTACTGTCTGATTATTCATCACAAACAAGTCAACTATTATCCACTGTCCAACCAAGTGACGAGTGTATAAATAACAGCTCAACCCACGTTAAGTCGCTCAGTCATGTCTTGCTTTAAAGCCTCAAGAGACGTTACATCCATGAATTTAAACTCTGAGGAACAACGTTTCAAGACTTTTGCCACATGGCCAGTGCCTTTCATAAACCCTCAAGCCTTGGCGGCTGCTGGATTCTACTATTTAAAAACAAGAGATGAAGTGAAATGTGCCTTTTGTCCCATCATCATAGACCAATGGCAGGAGGGCGATGAACCCATGCAGGAACATCAGCGCTGGTCACACACCTGCCCCTACCTGTGCAGAATGAAAGTGGGAAATATACCCTGTCATTCAAGCTATCCCTCACTTGTGTCTCTGGGTGATGAAAAAAATACAAGTTATGATACATGTGGGCCGTATGGTATCCATGGTGCTTCGGTGAGCAGATCACCATCAAAAACGCCTAGTTTAGAGACATTGGGACATCATCGGTGTTATGGACGTTACAAACACAAGAGACTATTTTGTTGTATCAGTTGCTATCGTCCTTATCCTAAAATGAGAAAAGCCTGTAAGACGTGTTATGATAATAAAATGATGTAATTCTTAAATTCTTATTTTTGCATGTCCCCCTGTCCTACCCTAACCTTCTTTTTTGAAACTAGCATGGCAGGTAAGTCCATGCCATGATCACACGTGATCGTCAGTCAGTCGTCAGTTGAACTTGGTCCAGGCAAGCGTCAACATGTTGCGCACACTCATTGTGGATTGCCAAGGGTTTAAAATTGGTGACAACAAATTTATATTTAAACAAGTGGCCATAATCGATTGTACCACGTTTTGGATATCGCAAGCTACGCATTTGCTATTTAAACCACCCCATGCTTTTGATTTGTTGTGTGAAAAAGACCGTAAACAAACCCAGTGGATTGAAAATCATAGGCAACTAGACTGGAATCAGGGAACCATTTCCTATAAATATTTGGACGTGGTCATGAAAGCACACTTGTCCTCGGCCAATGTGGTATTTGTGAAAGGTAATGAAAAACGTCAATGGTTGCAACCATTTTTGGCGTCTTACTGTCAATGTATCGACCTCATGGAGTTGGGCTGCCCCTCCCTGCAAACGCTCATGGATACTTGTTCCTGTGGCAACATTACCCATACAGCCCTATCGCATGCGTGGCATCTCTTTCATTGGTTAACCACTCATGCCTGCTGGGAGTTGTTGAACAAAATTATAACTCAAGATTTACCTGTGAATGACGTCAGTGAGATTTCTACTAGCGACGTGTAAACATCTACAGCACATGATACCATGGAGAAAGGCAATGCTACGGACAAAGCCATCGGCAAGTTCTTTGTGTGCAAAAAGAAACTAGACAGTTTTACCAAAGAGGAACTCTTGGCACTGCCCAAGTCGTTCATTTATTATGTGGCCGCCAACGCGGTCAAAGAAATCTGGCAACATGTACCAAAATCATGGACTCAAGACCCTGTGTTGAGTGAATTGCAACCCTGTACGGATTACGATCACCATAAGCAAGTGGCCATGGCAAAAATACCGTCTATGCGTCAGTGTGCGACTTGCCAGCTAGTGAAACTGTATCACGGTCATAAAAGTCCGTGTAAAGACTTTGTTGAATCATTCCACGGGTGTCATGGCGAGAAAAAGCAACAACAACAACAACAACAAACACAAACATCGTCCACAGAGGAGGAGGAAGACCAAACCTTTCTACCATCAATGGAAAAGGATATGCCAGACCTGTACTGGCAATGGCGTCATTGACAAAGTGATTCAATACCTACCTTTCGAAATCCATCTTCCAGGTTATCGTTTTTGCGGCCCTGGAACTCGTCTCGAAAAACGTTTACAACGTGGTGATGTACCCATTAATCTTTTGGATCAAGCATGCAAGGAACATGACCTTTCTTATCGCCATAGTCATTCTGGTTTAAGACATGTGGCAGATAAATTGTTATTAAAGAAAGCTAAACAACGTTTCACATCCAGTGATGCCTCAGTAGGTGAAAGGATGGCAGCCCTAATTGTCATGAGTGCTATGAAAGGAAAGTTGATGATGCATGGACATAAACATTGAGGAGTGAGGAATTGGGATTTGTTTGTATTCTATTTTTCTTTTGTCAATTCACTATGACTATGAAATAAAAACAAAAGTTTTCCAGAGCACGATGTTTTGTTATTTTTAATTTTAAGAAATCGTGATGTTGATGGCTGATTTTTTCATTTTACACATTTCACACATGATGAATTCCACACACTGTCATTTATCATTTTGCAATTTACAGTTTTTGAAAACGTTCGTTTCAAGTTTAACGTTTTTGATGATATGGATTTTTCCATTTTGCTGATGACACATTTTAAACAATGTCCGTTTGAAGTTTTTGAATTTTCAAATTTCACACATGGCCATTTCCAGTTTTTAAAAATGTCCGTTTTAAGTTTTGCTGTTTTGGTGATATGGAAACATGGAATTTCCATTTTGCTGTTTTCATATTTTTTCCATTTGGTGTATGTCGAAAGTTGAGATTTGACAATGATGTTGATGCGAGTGCTTGACCTTGATAATACTGCAATGTGTTGATGTGTGTTTGGAGAAACGTCGAGGTCTACGACTACTGCAGGTAAGACTGTTTTTACAAAAATAATGTCTTTTGACTGTCACATTTCAATGAAAAAACGAAACTATTTAAAACAAAATGAATATATAAGTGACCATTTACCCCCACCCCACCCACCCACTCTACCTCATCGTGTTTGCTCTGGTCAATCATACACACCAGTTTTCTCTCTCCACTCATACATTCACACCTGTCTTTGGGAACAAACACAACCACTTTATTTATTCCCAAAAGCACATTCTCGACATGCACACTCATTCCAAAAGAACTTTTTAGTTTATCATTTACATTACGAAAAATAATTAAATACTAGTTATTAAAGTTACTAAAAATCTTACTTATTTCATATTTACAAAAAAAACTCAACTTTGTACAGCGTTAAAAGAATCACACTATTTACCAATCAAAAAAATTTTAAAAAATAAGGTTGCACACAACTTTTTAAAGAGCAAAAGGTCCAAGTGAATTGTCACTATTTACAAAATCTACTATTTACAATGACAGAAACCAATATTTACAAAATTCTAAATCTACAAGTTACAAAAAGCCATGCCCCATAAACGATTAAACAGTGAAATCACACCTCCTCCTCGTTGCGATCATAACCCCAGGGCAGGCTAGTGAGCAGGTCATCAGCCCACACACGCTTGTTATCCATGGAGGCGAGGGTGCGTTTTCTCTGTTCCACAAGATACAAATGATGGTTGCTGGATTGTATCCTGCACTGTGTATGAGACATAGCTTTGCCAGTGCGTAAAACCGCTAAGTAATCGTCTACACGTAGCGATTTTACCACTGCCCTACCTACACCTTTTGCTCTCTTGGCTTCCTTACAGTCGAGTGTGCGGTAAGCATACATTTTTGAAGCCAAACCTACGAATTCCGTCATAATGGAATCACCGCATTCATCTTTTAAAACGCCCATTTCCTTCTTGTTCTTTATGGGCAGCTGAAACACGTTGTCAGCACTATAGCAAGAGGTGTCGAACCAGTCACTATGTTGCCTCATGACGTCATAGGGGTTGCAGTGGCGAATGTGGTAAATGAATGAGTCCGTGTCCATATACAAAAGAGAGACGTCCTCAAAATGGCGTTTCGCAAACTCATAGTGGAATCGATACATGACCGATTTAGAAAAGTCTAAAATGACTTGACCCAAGTAAATGGGCTTATCCATGGTCACGCTGGTCTTACTCATTTCAATAGTAGCCAAATCCTCATCGATAATTTTGATCGATTTGAAATTTGGCTTGGCAATGTACCGCCGGGCACCCCACCGCCCCTCCCAGACATTCATCAATTTAATGTCACGGTATTTGCGGACATTCTCCATAGACTTGCCATAGATGCAGTTGTTCATTAATTTAAAAAAATTAATTTCAAACTGCTGTGTTGCCATTTGTCGGTGCTCTGTGTTGAGTCGCATGTATGGCTCAAGCCATGCTTTTTGAGCAAAAGAAATACCCCTGTGGACTTTCTTCAACACCAAGCCTTGGGCGAGGCATTGCACCAACATTTGGATATGTAGCACATACCGATTTTTGTTGTAAAGTGTGCCCATGAGTTTTTCAGTTTTCACTTTACTGTCAGGGGGAACCATTTGCTCAAGACAGAATGGGAAATCGGCATGTTCATCATACAAGGATGATGGATATTCAATATCCACTTCTAGCACATATCCACGGCCTGTTTCTTGGCTAGCCATGTTCACATGAAATTCTGACACTTGTTTCTCTGTCAGCCAAGCAAACTTCCCATAGGGCAAAGGCTGACTCATGGCGTAACCGTACAAATTATTCACGTCATAGTACATTAAGTACGATTCTGGTTTGTCTGGTGAATAATCAGACATGTAGACATTGTTCGCTTCAGCATGGCGTTGGTTAAGTGACACAAAGCCGCCACGAATGCCCTTTTCAAAAAATAGAACCATGTCTACGTCAGTGAGTAAATCCAATTCCACTTGAGTGTATTTCAAAGCGGCATCGAACGAGAGTCCAGGACTCGTGTAATAGTGAGCCGGATCAAGACCGTAAATGTGTTGACACAAGTTACGGAATTTTTCAAACACATCAGTGAGCAGCAATACATCCAGTTTTAGGTAATGCAAAGCATATTCACTTAGCGTCTTCATGCCAAACACTCGCCAAACTTGACATGCATGTGCATAGTCTTCATCGGAAACGGTACTGCGTGTTAGTTTCGAGTAAAATTTCTCTTGTGGAGGGAGTTTTCTTTGCTTTAACACGTCCCAGCTGTTGCAGAAATCATACGGGAATATACCTTTCCGAATGCACAATTGAAATTGCTCAGGATCATTAAAATGCATTCTAGTATTTTTTAATTCCTCCTCATTCAAGCCATTCACAAGGCTGTCTAGCGAGGATGCCATAAACTTAAAGGAATCCAAAAATCGAATGCTAAAGTTGCTCAACCACCATGTCAGGGCTGTAAAACGCTCATGGTTTTGGGGAATAATGGTAAACGAGCCCTTGTTAACATGGCCCAATTCACGAATCAAAAACTGAATGTCATAATTCGCCAGATTGTGGAAAAAGACACCGATGAAACGAGGAGCTGGAAAGTTCAAGTTGCATTTACTATGCGCAGCTCCACGAAACTCCCCCGTAAAGTGCGAGTGATCACGAACGGTGTCTTCAGCATTGATCAGTGGCTTTTCGCAAATATGGCATGTCATGGCATGCTCATACTGCTGCTGTTGTTCTGGAGATAGGCTCATGGGTACTGGGTGGTCCAGTAATTCCTGTACATGGTCGGCCAACTTGACAAGTTCATCCAAGAACCATTTGGCACAATCTGGCCCCTCACGGTATTTGTAAACGGATTGTGTGGGGTCATGGGCACACACCACATTAAATCCTATGGCAAAGGGTTCATGTTTTTGAATGGGTGTGGTTGAGCTCATGGAGGGATCTGGTTCACATCCCGCCATGGGTGTGGTGAGAGCTTCGAAATCTGCATATACCACATAGGGAACAGTGTCACGCTTATGAATGTCCTTAAACTTTAACACAGCCTTGTCCCCTTGTGGCAATATCAATCTCACCGCTTCCTGAGTAACACAATCTACCCTATGACGTTCCAAAGAAGTAGGCGTCCAAAAGTATTGGAGACAACGGTCACAAATATGCTTTATACCATGTGCTTTGGACATTTGACTGCTTAGCAATCTACTCAGGCTTTTAATGAGGCAATAGTGATTCACTTCTCCTACAGATAAATATAAAAGATGAATGTGATGTCGTTTCGGTTCTTTTGTGGCATAAAGAGGACCCACAATCTCATCACCGTCAAGGCCATACACCATGAACGAAAAGTCCTGGTTGTCTCGTTCAAACCTATGGATCTCGGTTAAGTCCATAGGGAACGTCACTCGAGTTAAATTTAAAGTATGTTTCAATTCAACAAACTTGGCCTTGTACATTCCTGGTCTGTTAACATGACGATCTTGAGCTGGCTGCAAGTACGCAGCCACAGCCCACAGAAAGCAATCATTGTCATGGTTCTCAATATTCACCACAGCCTTTTTCGAAGCTATTGCTGGAGGTGTTTTAATATAGCTAGACCCAGCATTCAACGGGTTGAAATGACAAATGTTGATTTGTAAATGATGAATTTTGTCTAAGGCTAGACCACTCGGTCCTTGTTGCAGTTTATCAAATTTTGACAGCAAGGCATTCACCACGTGGGTTTCATACCACTGTTCCAAATTATGGGCTATGAATAGCTCTTGCATTTTACTGCAAATATAGAATGTCTCTTTATGCTCTACATCCTTCTTTTTATATACGAAATCGCACACTAGTTCTGTATTCACCTTTAAAGCCATATGCAACCTTTGCGCTGTACAAATTTCAATTTTAAAAATTTCAAAACAAGATTCTAAAAATTCTTTGGGAATCGAACTTTTTCTAACATTCACTATGCGGCCAGAGCACACACGCGATTTGAAACAACTGTTTAGGGTTTCCCAAGTTAACGTATCCGCAGCAGTAAAAGACATTATTTTGAAAGAACACACTCACCTGAGTTTAGAAATGTAGACTGTCTGACAATAATCCAAAAAACACACACGTTCCTGGTTATTCACAGAGGTCAAGCGTTTTCCAACACTCTAAAAAGAAATAAAATAAACCACCATAAGTATATCCATTCCATATAGTTTATGCATTTCATAAACAAAACAAAATCAAACAGGTTATATATTTAAAAAAACAAATCTCACCTTGACGTGTAATGCTTTTCTATATTCCCGTCTCGTGGGCTAGTATGGAAATGGTTTTCTTTTCTAGTTGTCTGTCTTTCTCTTTCTTTAATATATTTCCCACAGACACACGACAGGTAGGCTATACACGTTATCTGCAAACAAATAAATAAATAAAATCATTAATTATCTAATCAATAAATAATTGCATGTATTTATATAAAATCAATAAATATATAAATGAATAAATATATACCTACCCCACAACAAGGTTAAGTATTTTCCACCAACACCAAAACTGATAAACGCAGTGTGTTCAAAGGTAGTCACCTAAGTGAGCGTGGAAATGATAACGACATGTCTTTATATATGCTACATTGCATGTATAATCTTTTTTTTTTTTCCACGCTTTGACCATTCTGTTATCAGGCACGTGGACAGCTAACGTCCCAGGCGAACACCTGCGGTAGATCAAATTTCACGTCAACTTGCATTTTGTCACGTACGAAGCAAAACAGGATGTCACTGGTTTAGCCTACATGTGGTTTCACAAATGTGTGTGTGCATGCCTTTCACACTCCCCTGCAACCACGATGGTCAGATTATTTCACCTTCAAGCGTCACCTGTTGTCAAGTCAGATCGGAGCCTTCCAATAATCTCAAATGGCATTCACCTCCTGTAAGTTTGTTTTCTCTACTCGCTTCGACCAACATAGAACCTAGTTCTCATCACCGTTTACACGTTAAAGGTAAAATATCAGAAAACACACGCTCGCTCTGTCATACACCGACTCGTCGAAATATCAATTAATCTATTGAACACAGCCACCGTGGTCAGCGACAAGTTCGTTGAAACACACACACCCAGCCGTATCGTCTCTCTCAACCACCACGCTTCATGAACATTATAAACAGGTAAAGAAAAAGAAAACGTTTTTTCAACATGTATGGCGTTAGACCCATGTGAATTATTTTTTGAAAAAAAATATCTACCACATTTGAAATGGAGTGTTAGCCCGAGTCCTAGGACACCTCGTACATGTCTCTAGCGTTATTGGTTCGTGAGATATCGGCAAAAATCACAAAAAACACGTGTTTACCCCCAAAATCGCGTTTCCAAAATTTTTTAAAATTACAACGAGTGGTCCATAGCAAAGAGGACGTCTTCCCGAATCCTTGGACCCATCGTACATGCCTCTAGCGTTATTGCTTCGTGAAATATCGGCAAAATCACAAAAAACACGTGTTTACCCCCAAAATCGCGTTTCCCAATTTTTTTAAAATTACAATGAGTAGTCCATAGCAAAGAGGACATCACCCTGAGTACTTGGACCCGTCGAACACACCTCTAGCATGATTGGTTCACGAGATATCGGCAAAATCACAAAAACACGTGTTTACCCCAAAATCGAGTTTCCAATTTTATTAAAAATTATAACGAGTGGTCCATAGCAGAGAGAACGTCACCCCGAGTCCTTGGACCTGTCGAACATGCCTCTAGCATGATTGGTTCGCGAGATATAGCAAAAAGTCTAAAATCACGTTTTTACCCCAAAAAGACTGTGTTTCCAGATTTTCACCTTTTCGACACCGACATTCCCGTAAAGAGCACAACGAGACGAAAAAAACGAATCCAAGCACGCCCTCCTAGCATGGCTCCTTCCATTCCAAGGTCGCAGGGGCTCACCACTTGCTTTTATAAGCAGCTCTGTCCTTACCACACTACTGCAGGTTTTCATTCTAGAGACTTTAAATTTATTTTGGGGGTAGAGGGGGTAGGGACCATTGATTTACGTTAAACAATTTTTTTTGTAGAGTTCCTAGTTTCCAAAATATAGGATTTTCAAAATTCGAGTGTTTTCAAAAAAATATAAAAAATAAAAATTTTTTATTACAAAAAATAAAGGTCATAAAGACTGTTCGTTTGAGCCATGGCACAACGTTCTATCCTGTTTGGTTTTCAAACTATCGCCTATTTTCGAAAACAAAAATTTTCAAAAAAATTTTGAAAAATATAATGAGTAGTCCATAGCAAAGAGGACGTCAGCCCGAGTCCAACAATACCTCATTTGTCAAAATCGGACCATGCGTTCAAGAGATATTTAACATGGCTGAGGCTTAGTAGTAGAGCAAGGGGGGTTTTGAAGTGGGGCAGAACTCCTAGTACTCCACTACTTATGTAGCCTATTGCTACTGCTATATTTCGTATTTCCATCCTTTGCACGTCTTTTGTTGTGTTTTGTGAGGCTTCTTTTAAGCTCAGCTGATACTAAGGTGCGGTAGCGTAGTTAATTTAAATATTTTTTTTGTGTGTTTATGAAGTATATTTCGCATTATAACCCACTGCAATATATTGTTTATACCTTTCTCTTTATAACGTGCATATTGCCATTATTGTGATTGTATACTACGCGCGGAAAAGAGAAGCGAAATATGACTGTGTTTCCCGTAAGAATGCATTGTAAATATCAGCTGGCATGCGCCAGCTACATCCGAGCTGCGTCACAGCGTAGCAGCCAATGGGAGGGAGAGGCACCGGAGTGTTCTACCTTATAGTCTACTTACCTTGAGTAAG
The DNA here is from genome assembly GCA_946902985.2 of Meconema thalassinum. Taxonomy (NCBI): domain Eukaryota; kingdom Metazoa; phylum Arthropoda; class Insecta; order Orthoptera; family Tettigoniidae; genus Meconema; species Meconema thalassinum. Next base: position 209,355,150 of record OX336391.1, read on the forward strand.
CTGGCAGCTTCAGCTATTCTTTATGGTGTTGTGTTGATGTGTTTATCTATTCTCGTTACGTGTCATTATTTAGTGGTGTTTGATAGAGCTTCATTAAGTACTGCTCTACACGTTTCCCCTAGTAATAGGTAAGTGCTCGGTAAATGAAAGAGCCATTTGTGTATCATTAGCTTCGTGGTAAGACCTGATAGTTTTGATGTTTTTTTATTTCTTTCAGTTTTCTACGATGCCTGGAATGAGATGCACGGTGGCTTTGTGTACAAACAGTCTTATTAAAACGAAGCGGGATCCCGGGAGTGCGCATATAAAGTATCATTCATTCCCTAAAGACAATTTAATTAGGCAAAAATGGGTGCTGTGTACTAGAAGAGACGGGAAGTGGAATCCGAATACTTCACAAATATGCTCTGAACATTTTACGGAGGATGACTATGAGAGGGACCTGAAAGCAGAATTATTGAATTTAATTCCTAAGAGAAAACTAAAACAGACTGCTGTGCCTTCACTTAAATTAGGAACTGATATACCCGAAGAAACCCAGGTGCAGATACGTGAACGTGAAATACGTAGTGAGAAGAGAGAAAATAAAAGAACTGTGAATCAAATTTTAGAAAGCTCGTACTCTGTTCAAGAAGTGTGTGATGACGTCCAAACTACAACGGAGGAAAATCAAATAGATGTTTTGAAGATGGAAAATGAAAAGTTGCGACAAAAGAACGCAGAGCTGGAGGAGAGAATCGTACTGAAAAGCCAAGAAATTTGCAGGCTTAAAAGAGAACTTTGTAAAATGAAGAGAAAAAGGATTGATGAAACCAGAGTGCGTAAAAAGGCCCGGGAAATACTCGGTTCAGTTTTCACCGAAAATCAAATAGACATCCTTTTAAGTAAGAAAAAGAAAGTTAAATGGACAGACGATGAAATATCTCTTGCATTTTCCCTGAGATATATTAGTAAGCGTTCATATCTTTTTCTGAAGAAGAAAATGAACATTCCTTTGCCTGGACTGTCTACACTGCAAAAATGGGCATCAACAGTCGATATGAACAATGGTGTTCTCCAAGATGTTTTCCGCTTTCTGTGCGTTGCTGGTTCATCTCTGAGCAAGAAAGAAAAAATTACGGTTCTTCTTTTTGATGAAATGAAAGTTAAAAGCGTCATGGAATATGACCGGAAAGGAGATGAAGTTATCGGGCCACACTCCAATGTGCAAATAATAATGGCTCGGGGACTTTTTGCTCAATGGAAGGTGCCTCTCTTTGTTGATTTTGACGTGAAAATAACCTGCGAGATTTTAAGCTCTATTATTTTAAAACTTTCCGATATAGGGTACATTGTAAAAGCATGTGTTAGCGACATGGGGGTGGAAATGTTGGAATTTGGAAGGAACTAGGAATTAGTACTGAAAAAACCTGGTTCACTCATCCCTCTATGGAAGAAAAAATATACATGTTTGCTGACGCGCCACATCTTCTGAAACTAGTGCGGAACTGGTTTTTAGACACTGGGTTCCAGCTAAAGAGCGGACAGATTGTAAATAGAAATCCTATCGTAGCATTATTAAATGATCAGAAGAAAAGTGATCTCAAAATGTTGCATAATCTGAACGAAAGTCACATCACTGTGGAAAAGACTCAGAGACAAAATGTGAGGAAAGCGTGTCAGTTATTGTCGCACAAGACAGCTACTGCTCTGCAATTTATGAAACCGGGAGCTGATCCTCAGCTGGCTGAAGAAACTGGAAAATGTATTGAAATAATTGATAGGTGCTACGATATGATGAATACATACACTCCCAAACCTTCAGGTAGACCTTCCAAGAACCCATATGGAAAAGATCTGGAATCTCAAGACGCAATTCTCAACGACATGCTTGAATTAATTGAAACAATGAGATGCTGTGGCAAGAAAAATATACAGCTTTTTCAGAGAGGAATCATCACATCAATTAAATCTTTGAAGTATCTTCTATTAGATTTGAAGAGTGTCCATGGTATTGAGTACATACTCACCCACCGTCTCAACCAGGACGCTTTAGAAAATCTGTTTTCTCAGATTAGGACGAAAGGGGGTCTGAATAATCATCCTTCTCCTTTAGACACATTATATCGTTTAAGAATGATTATTTTAGGGCGAAATCAAGGACTCCTTCAAAATAATTCTAATACAGGAACCGAAGATGATTCCGAATATATTCCAGCCAAAGTGCTTCGGATGTCTGGTGTATTATGCAAGAAGGAAGAGGATAATCCGGAGAAAGATAGCGAAATAGATGTCACCAAAGAAATTATTGCATCTTCGATTCCTGAAAACGAATTGAGCACCCCCCCTAACTGAAATGGAAGCCAATGCATTGTTTTACCTTTCTGGGTGGGTAGCAAAAGAGCTTTGATCGACATGTCCAAACCTTGGTAGCTATACATTTACTAGCTCTGAATCGCAGACTATGAATCCACAAAATGCATGGATCAAAAGTTTGTCGTTCCGTTGACTCGTAGAGCCTTCTGAAAGCTGGAAAAAAGAGGCAAAATTGCTAGAAGATGAATTTAAGAAGTACCATGGTCTCAAGAGCATAAAAAGGGGTAAATTGTGCATTACCAATTTGGTTGAATCCCTTTACAAGAAATATCCTGAAATAAATCGTGTAGTGGTAGAGACATTCGTTCGACAGAGGACCTTCATACGAATGAAGTTCATGAATGCACTGAAGACAACACAGGGGAGCTACAAGAGGAGTAATGAATGTTCAGTCTCTCATAACAAAATATCCAAGAAGATGAAAAAATACACCAGGTGAATATATTTTCAGGCTTGAACGCTCGATTGAGTTCGTGAACAGTGAGCAAATGTACCGGTAATAGTTTTCCCTACTTAATCTCAACAGTATAATTGAGCATGAATTTTAATAGAATTAAAACGGCGCTGTGTATTGTACATTATGTTGAACTTTATCAATTATGACTCAATTTTGAAGCTTCAGAATTCTCGTTCTTTGTCGATTCGAATAACTTTTATATTTAATTATTCATGATGATGATGATGATGATGATAATTGTTGTTTTAAGGGGCCTAACTCTAGGTTATCGGACCCTAATGGTTTGGGTGATAGTGAAAATGAAAGATGATCAAATGAAACCTACAACTAAAACTAACTACTCTCTTACAAACTAGAAGAGGAAATGGTAAACAAAAAGTGTATTTACACGCTCTGATTATTTAAAGCTCTATTATATTAAACTGCATTTATAGCTACAAGTATCACGAGTTCTTATGTTGTACATCAACCCCGTGGTTACCGTCTGCAGTAGTGCAAGGCTAGCCGTAACAGTAGTCCCATCCGCTCAGCGCGGGTCGGCTGATGACGTCACGCAGCAGGGGAGCGCTGTTACCACAGACCTTATGAGAACGAGGCAACCTGTTCTCTACAAGCCTTGGGCAAGGACTACCAATCCAAGGACGGAGTTGGTTAAAGGAGCGAGTCCAAACTAAACCATTACGCATTGCTTCCTGGAATATTGGGACATTGACAGGCCGAAGTCGCGAACTGGCAGAAATCCTAAAATCTCGTTGCGTTGATCTAGCCTGCCTACAAGAGACGCGATGGACAAAAATCCAGAGACATTGGAGAAGGGTTTAAATTGATCTATCACGGCACAACTAATAGCCAAGAAGTTGCTGTTGTAGTAAATGAAAAAAATCCGAAGTCAAGTATCAGCGGTACATCGATACTCTGACCGTCTCATGTCAGTAGTCATAGACATTCCAACTCATCGAATACGTTCTTCAAGAAACGTTCATCACATCTGATCAACTACACCAGCGGTGGGCACAGCACCCCGATTGAGTACATATTACTCCGTAGAAGTGATCTCCCACTTGCCATATACACTAAGGTGTCTAGCTCCACAGCATAAACTACTAGTTGCTGACTTCAGAATGAAAGGTTATATCAGAAAACCCTACGTGAAAGGTCAGCCCAAAATCAAATAGTGCAAGTTACAAGAACATACTGTGGCAATCAGCGAAAAGATTGAGTTTCCTCCTGTTGATTCTGCTCAAATTGATCATACGTGGTCATTATTGAACAAGTGCGTAACCAGTTTGGCTCAAGTGGAACTTGGTGTAACACAGCCAGGCACACGCAGAATTGATAAACAGACGTGGTTGTGGACAGACAATGTAAAGGAAAAGGTTCATGCAAAGAAAGCATCTTTCAAACAGTTGCAAATGTCCCAGACTGAGGAGAACCTTCAGAAATACAAAGCAGCTAACAAGGGAACTGTCCACACGGTCATATCGAAACCGACAATGAAATTTCGTAGAGATGATGAGGAAACTATAAATTGGCGATGTACAAAAAATTAGCTGCCATTTCGAACTGGAAGGTATCGAAATTTTGATACAAAATCCGTGTGACAACGCAACTACTGGACAACCCTTGCATCTTGCTGGCTCGTGCGGCGCATAGCGGAGTGGAGTTGCAGTTGTGCTGGAGAGAGAGAGAGCAATAACGAACTGGCAGGCTACCACGCGCCAAGGACACTTCATTGTTAGGGAACGAATGTAAAACATTAATGAGGTTCGTTAATCGCATGATAAAAACATAAAAACAACGAATATGCACTTTGAGGCCACATTGTTCTTCACAGGTTTCCTTACTTATTTGAAGGCAATATTTCGCAGGCACTTCGAACTCGGGAGGTATCTCCGTTGTGTAATTGGTTGCGAACCACGAATATTTAACCATGTCCTTGAACCATGGGGAAGAAAATTGAAAACGAATGAAGGATTGCATTTTCAGTACGCTGTTTCACTGATATACTGAACCCTTATCATTGTGTCCAATAATAATGTTTCATATTAATAAAAACGATGGAAATACTAAATACATGAAATGCTGGATATTTGAGTAAAATTGATGTAGCAAGAAATCTGGACTTGGTAAGACATGCTACGTGCTGGCTGGAAATGACCAATAGTTTCACAACCAATGTTATTCTTGGATTTCTGAGAAAATCAGATATGACGCTGTGGCGTACGTGACCATAAAAGGGCAAAATGCTGCGTACAAGGCAAGGAGTGAGAGAGAGGAGAATAGTCGTGACGTCAAAATAAGGGCGGGATTTGTAAGGTCAGAACTCCGAAGCCAACTTATCTGACCAATAAGAAAACATGACGCCAGAACATAGCGTCAGTGTGTTTTGCGCGGCAATCGGATATAAAAAGATCTAGCGATCGGTTTGCTTGTTCGACGGCAGATTCGCGACCTGTGAGAAAATACAAGATTTTTGAGAGGTCACACATAATTATAGGCCCATTACTTAAAATATTGAGGAGCTGTTTTTCTCCCACCATTGAAACTTTAGGCTTTCTGTATATATACAAATGTCTGAGATGAATCGGGACACTCCTAATTATTCTTGGACAGTCATTTTAAGACGTCCTTAAGACGATATGGTTTTAAAATTATAGTTGTGTGTCGGCAACGAAGTTGGAAATTTTCATAAATTGTGAGATGGCAATTAGCCATAGAATAGGGAAAGTCGACGATTCTGCATAGGACGATCTGAGGAAATAAAATACTTAGAACGCAGATAGAACAGTTTAAAAACTTTGATTTAATTGTGTTTTAACAGCAGCAAAATGTCGACCATGGAGAGAAGACAGCAAGCTTCATCCTCCATTACCATCAGTGTTATGGGCTAACGGCCTAATGATGGGAATTGACGAGGCGGGAGGCCTCTGGAAAGCAGTTTAAGTGATGAGTATTAAAAAATTGATTTATTGATTTTGGACGAGGGGAATCGCGAGAGATGTGTGGAACTTTGTATAGATTTATTTGTGTGGTTTAATTTAAATTTCAGGGTTTGATTTCTTAACTGACATGCGTGTAGTAAATTTTGGCATTGCGTGACAATTATGTTGTACAGTAAATTTTGTAATTTAAATGTGGTCCTTATGTATACGTAATTCTTATAGCGAAACGGCCGCATCGATTAACGTATCTATAAAAAGTGTAGCCATGAATGAGAACCTAGGAACGACAATGATAAATGGACTGATTTAATGATATGTTAAACTAATTACTACGTGGGGGGAATATTTGCATTTTGTTGCTTTGATAACTCGGGCTAGGACTGATCCTGTTATTTATTCTTTATTGTCATTTGGACATGTTGTGTGTCATTATCTGAGAGGTGTGCTGATTAATGCTACGACGAGATCTTCGAGAAATGTGCCACGTATTTTTGGGTGTAAGTGATGATGATGAGGAGAGGTAAAGCCTGTCCATGACTGCGATATCATTCCGGCAAACTAGTTATCCGTGGGGATAAGTTTGACCTGGGAATGTATTCTTAAAAATCCCTGAGAGGATGTTTTGAGATAATGTGTTATTTATTTGTACGCGTTTAACAGGTGGCGATTAGCAAAGGTGCTGTACGCTGGCTATGGGCCAGAATCTATATTTAGCATGGCACTAATTACTACTTGGGGGAAGAAATCAGCCACTCTCTCGGTGATGCGATAACAGGCCCGGGTGTCTCCAGCTTGTTATGACACGTTATGTTTGCTTTAAAGCCTAATGAGTTAAGGTTATTTTATTTGGTTTAATTTGGGAAGTTGCCATGTTGTCGATCCAAGTTTCTTTTATCATTACTACGACTTATTTGTTCATTGTTTTAAAACGCCAAACTTTCCGGCGTGAAAATTAAAAGTTGTATTTTGTTGTTGTTGGCTCTTATTTTCAAGGCCATTGTATTCATATAAATATAATTTGGCAACCGGCCAAACCTGTTCATGTCATGTTATGCCTTCCTAGTGTTTAAGGTATAAGTCGGTAATTCCGCAGCCCTTATTTTAAATAATACACACGTGTATTTGGTTGTGGTAATCTAAGGTTAGAGCATGTCAGTAGTGTATATAAATATGTAATTGTTGTTCCCACATTTCCGTAATTCGTCCTTCGCAGTACGGAGTCCGTTCCCGAACCAACTGTTTTGGTCGGAAACGAGCGCCCGTCAAAATGCTCATTACTTGAACTAGTCTTAAAACCCGTGTCGCTCATAAATATTAAATTTTTGTACTATTTTATTTGTTTGTTATATTTGGATCTTGTGATCCGTTTTCTTTTGTTACTTTGATTTAAGTGACATTGCAGTCACAATGCTTGTTGACAGCTGTCATGCCGTGTCGTCACGGTACGTCAGGCTGATCAGTGTTAGATCTGTTCACGCGAGTGAACAATAAAAGGGTGGTTATAGTTTTCCTTTTTTATGTTTGATTCAGTTAATAAATTTCATTTTGTTAGTAGATCCTGTTGTTTTTCTTGGCTTTATAATAATAATAAGTTAACCTTATGAACCCTGGAAGTTATGTTGATAGCAAAACCTCTAAATCACATTCACAAGAATCCATTACGACCCCGAAATTTTGAATCTTGTCTACATGCTATTTTCCAAAGGGTTTATAAGAGTTACTTTGGCGCCCAACGTGGTGGTATTTGTGTTTTAGAGTAAAAAAAATAGATCACCGGCATGTGATAAGTTTATTAACGTAAGTTAGGCGAAGATAGTACCGCCAAATGTTTGAAAATATAAAGTCATGGAGTTTGCAATAAAGTAAATGTGGAACAAGTTAAGTGTTTGAACTTTGATTAAAATTAGAACAAACTGTTCCAGGCGCCCAATAAAATTAAATTAGCTTTGTGTAGAAAAGCCAAACTCAAAGAATTATTTGACAGGAAGGTTAGACCTTAAAAACTAATTAATACTCTATTAATTGGTTAAAATTTGTAAGTAAAGTAAGGTCAGGAAGATTATAACTGAATCAAAGGGTTAAAATTAAATGGAATAATAAGTAAATTATACTCAGTGATGCTATAGTTTGTGGGAGTAATTTAAAGTAAATGAACTGAGTATGTAAAGGGTTAATGTGTGTATATTTAATATATGTGAGCGCGCGTATCCAGGGCTCCGCCCTTATGTCATTTCCCTATGTCTCAAATATATTATTGTTGTGATGGCAACTCTGGGAGAAATCCGCGAAGTGATTGAATTAGCATCCGCTCGTACGCGAGAACAACTTAGTGAGATGAGAAAGGACATAACCAATGAAATACAGACACAGTTAGCGGCGAATAGTGAAGAAACGCAGACACAGTTGGCGGCAAATAATGTAGAAATGCAGACACAGTTAGCGGCAAATAGTGAAGAAACGCAGACACAGTTGGCGGCAAATAATGTAGAAATGCAGAAACAGTTAGCGGCGAATAGTGAAGAAACGCAGACACAGTTAGCTGCTATAAATAAACAATCGGAAGAAATACAGACACAGTTAAACACAAAACTATCCGAAGTTAACGAGAATATAAATCAGAAAATCGCTACACAAAACATTCTGGTTAGTGAACAATTACATAGGCAGTCTGAGAAAAACAATGAAATGTTAAACGCACAAGACGAAAGGAACACTCAAAATCTAGCTGCGCTAACGGTAGAAATCAAAGAGCACACAAAAGAACAGCTAATCCAATTAGCAAAGGACGTTAGCACTAACAATACCAAACAATTAGGAATAATAAAAGGTATCGAAGATTCGTTTAAAAAGGAAATAAAAGGAATGGATGAGACTGTTATGGCAAAACTAGCACAAATCGAGCAAGCGTGTTTGACCAGCTCATCTGAGATTAAAGAAGCACACACAAACTTAGAAAAAAGGTTTGAGAATATCGAACGAGGGACACAGGGTATGCAAGATCAGATAATTACAGTAGATAACAATATCACGGGCTTAGTGACGGAACTCAACAAATTAGAAATACAATCAATTAAGAAATGGAAAAAGTTAGAAATTGACCAGGAAGAAATTAAACAAACATTAGAACAGAACAACATTTCTCTGGGAGAAAGGATAGATAAACTTGAAGATAATCAGGAGGCTAATCAACAGGAAATCGAAGAACGCTTTGTTAAATTGAAGGATACTATTAGGAAAGATTGGACCAAGATGAGCGCTGATTCGAAAGATGAACGGCTCGCAGTAAGCAAGAAGCTAGGGGAAAATAACGCGAAAATACAGGCGTTAGAAGAAAATATGAAGTTAAGGTTTCAAATTCAAGAGGACCGCATGATAAAATCGGAGTTGCAGTCACTTGGACATAATACGATGTTTGCGACACTAATGGAAAAGGGGAAAGGGGAGAATGCGGAAAGAGAGCACACGATAGACAGCCACGAGCTTGGGCAAAGTCCAAGAACGGTAGACACGCAAGCATTCCAGAATTATGAGGGTCGTAGCTCGACACCTCAAAACACACAACTTCCCACGCAAGTTATACAAGTCATCCGTGGAAACGAATTTAAACCGAATAAGTTTTTACCAGAGAGCGGAGGGACACCTAAAGCTTTCTTAAGGGAACTGACAGAATATTTTTCGGACCAAAATGTTAGCTCAACGCGACAATTAAGAATGGTTGAAAATTTTTTGGCGGGCTCAGCACTTACCTGGTATCTTGGATTTAAGAACACATTTAAATCAATGGAAGGTTTCCACAAGGCCTTCCTGAGCAAATACTGGAGTGGGTCGTATCAACAAAGCTTGCGAATGGACTTATACTCGCGCAAGTACCATTCCACGCATCAGACGAAATATGCAGATTTTTTCGCCATGCAACTTGTCAAATTGCAGGATCTTGATAATCCCCCAAGCGAAATGGAGCTAATAACTACTATAGGAAAGCAGATGCCTATTAGCGTTCAGCAATTCTTGGTGGCGGCAAATATTACGACCGTGGTCCAGGCAGAAGAGGTATTAAGGAAGATAGATGAAACCACTAATTACATCAACCCGAGAGAGAAGAGACAGATAGAGTTAGTTAATGCAGTCGAAGTAGTCAAGACACCGAACAAAAACACGAGGTCGCAAGCTACAAACACTGGGGATAACCAAAGACGGCAGAGCACCGAAGAATATGAGCCGAGATCTCAACCGAGATACGAAAATAGGGACAGAAACCATAACAATCAGGAAGGAACTAACCGCTACCGGAACACAAACAATCAGCAGTGGCGAGATAATAGGAGATACCAAACGTCATACAATAGGAATAATAATAACGCACCTTACAATCGAGGATGGCGTGGAGGACACTATAATCAACAATATAGGCCCAGAGACAATAGGCGTTACAATCAACAATATAACGCACAAAATAACCAGCGGTTTAACGAGCAATCGGATCCAAGGGATGATCAGAGAAATTGGAACGAGAGACACGCTGACCCGCAACAGTACCTGGAGGAGCCACGTAACATGGAAGGAAATAATGATAAATGGGAAAGAGCGATAGATCGGCGGAAGAATCCCGACACCCACGAGGAGGAAAACGGAACACATCAAATGTTGGAGGCCATGCATGTAGAAACCCAGAGATATTTGGAAGAGCTGCATGGAGAAGAAGAAAATAGAGCAGCCGACAATAGGAAACAGAAGAATAGCAGGAGAGATTCGCAGGCCGTGTCAGGCAAGGGTCTCGAAATATGGTAAAAAAAAGTTATTGTACGGGAATCGGAGAAGAAGAAGGGAGAAGGAAGAAGATGGCAACGCGGGGGAGAAGAAGGAGATGACATCACGGTAAAATGGAGAAGAGACAGGAGCGGCTTAAGGAAGTTCAACTAGGGGTAACGAACTTAGGTAACAACGCCTACAGAGTCCGAGAGGTGAGCACAGGAAACATGGCAGTGTATAATATCTCAAATTTAAAATTGTATCATCAGAGAGAGCCATACGAACCGAGAAATAATGTTACTGCAGCAAATTAAACATTCGCGTGATAACATACAACAAAAGATACGGGGGTACTCGAGTGGTGAAAGCGCTCAAAAGACAGCTCTGACGTGTTTACAAGTTCAGGCGGAAGTCGTTAATGAATATGTTGATGTTTTGAAAGAGTGAGAGGGGAGACGAGTAGCAAGGAAAGAGGCCGGAGGGCATAAGTATACAGGAATTTCCTAATGAGTTTGGAACGAGACGGCTACTGAAACAGACAGAGGCGGACAGTCATTATTTGAGGGTGACCAGCAACTTCAAATTTGAGCCAGAAAAGTAGGGGATGTGAAATTCGACTTCATTTGAGTTCGAATTTCATCAACTAGGGGTCAGATGAACCCTTATCATTGTGTCCAATAATAATGTTTCATATTAATAAAAACGATGGAAATACTAAATACATGAAATGCTGGATATTTGAGTAAAATTGATGTAGCAAGAAATCTGGACTTGGTAAGACATGCTACGTGCTGGCTGGAAATGACCAATAGTTTCACAACCAATGTTATTCTTGGATTTCTGAGAAAATCAGATATGACGCTGTGGCGTACGTGACCATAAAAGGGCAAAATGCTGCGTACAAGGCAAGGAGTGAGAGAGAGGAGAATAGTCGTGACGTCAAAATAAGGGCGGGATTTGTAAGGTCAGAACTCCGAAGCCAACTTATCTGACCAATAAGAAAACATGACGCCAGAACATAGCGTCAGTGTGTTTTGCGCGGCAATCGGATATAAAAAGATCTAGCGATCGGTTTGCTTGTTCGACGGCAGATTCGCGACCTGTGAGAAAATACAAGATTTTTGAGAGGTCACACATAATTATAGGCCCATTACTTAAAATATTGAGGAGCTGTTTTTCTCCCACCATTGAAACTTTAGGCTTTCTGTATATATACAAATGTCTGAGATGAATCGGGACACTCCTAATTATTCTTGGACAGTCATTTTAAGACGTCCTTAAGACGATATGGTTTTAAAATTATAGTTGTGTGTCGGCAACGAAGTTGGAAATTTTCATAAATTGTGAGATGGCAATTAGCCATAGAATAGGGAAAGTCGACGATTCTGCATAGGACGATCTGAGGAAATAAAATACTTAGAACGCAGATAGAACAGTTTAAAAACTTTGATTTAATTGTGTTTTAACAGCAGCAAAATGTCGACCATGGAGAGAAGACAGCAAGCTTCATCCTCCATTACCATCAGTGTTATGGGCTAACGGCCTAATGATGGGAATTGACGAGGCGGGAGGCCTCTGGAAAGCAGTTTAAGTGATGAGTATTAAAAAATTGATTTATTGATTTTGGACGAGGGGAATCGCGAGAGATGTGTGGAACTTTGTATAGATTTATTTGTGTGGTTTAATTTAAATTTCAGGGTTTGATTTCTTAACTGACATGCGTGTAGTAAATTTTGGCATTGCGTGACAATTATGTTGTACAGTAAATTTTGTAATTTAAATGTGGTCCTTATGTATACGTAATTCTTATAGCGAAACGGCCGCATCGATTAACGTATCTATAAAAAGTGTAGCCATGAATGAGAACCTAGGAACGACAATGATAAATGGACTGATTTAATGATATGTTAAACTAATTACTACGTGGGGGGAATATTTGCATTTTGTTGCTTTGATAACTCGGGCTAGGACTGATCCTGTTATTTATTCTTTATTGTCATTTGGACATGTTGTGTGTCATTATCTGAGAGGTGTGCTGATTAATGCTACGACGAGATCTTCGAGAAATGTGCCACGTATTTTTGGGTGTAAGTGATGATGATGAGGAGAGGTAAAGCCTGTCCATGACTGCGATATCATTCCGGCAAACTAGTTATCCGTGGGGATAAGTTTGACCTGGGAATGTATTCTTAAAAATCCCTGAGAGGATGTTTTGAGATAATGTGTTATTTATTTGTACGCGTTTAACAGGTGGCGATTAGCAAAGGTGCTGTACGCTGGCTATGAGCCAGAATCTATATTTAGCATGGCACTAATTACTACTTGGGGGAAGAAATCAGCCACTCTCTCGGTGATGCGATAACAGGCCCGGGTGTCTCCAGCTTGTTATGACACGTTATGTTTGCTTTAAAGCCTAATGAGTTAAGGTTATTTTATTTGGTTTAATTTGGGAAGTTGCCATGTTGTCGATCCAAGTTTCTTTTATCATTACTACGACTTATTTGTTCATTGTTTTAAAACGCCAAACTTTCCGGCGTGAAAATTAAAAGTTGTATTTTGTTGTTGTTGGCTCTTATTTTCAAGGCCATTGTATTCATATAAATATAATTTGGCAACCGGCCAAACCTGTTCATGTCATGTTATGCCTTCCTAGTGTTTAAGGTATAAGTCGGTAATTCCGCAGCCCTTATTTTAAATAATACACACGTGTATTTGGTTGTGGTAATCTAAGGTTAGAGCATGTCAGTAGTGTATATAAATATGTAATTGTTGTTCCCACATTTCCGTAATTCGTCCTTCGCAGTACGGAGTCCGTTCCCGAACCAACTGTTTTGGTCGGAAACGAGCGCCCGTCAAAATGCTCATTACTTGAACTAGTCTTAAAACCCGTGTCGCTCATAAATATTAAATTTTTGTACTATTTTATTTGTTTGTTATATTTGGATCTTGTGATCCGTTTTCTTTTGTTACTTTGATTTAAGTGACATTGCAGTCACAATGCTTGTTGACAGCTGTCATGCCGTGTCGTCACGGTACGTCAGGCTGATCAGTGTTAGATCTGTTCACGCGAGTGAACAATAAAAGGGTGGTTATAGTTTTCCTTTTTTATGTTTGATTCAGTTAATAAATTTCATTTTGTTAGTAGATCCTGTTGTTTTTCTTGGCTTTATAATAATAATAAGTTAACCTTATGAACCCTGGAAGTTATGTTGATAGCAAAACCTCTAAATCACATTCACAAGAATCCATTACGACCCCGAAATTTTGAATCTTGTCTACATGCTATTTTCCAAAGGGTTTAATACATCAAACTGATTGTCTTCACAAGCCGAAACAATGTCGGTTAAACGGCGATACAAAGCTTTCCATTGCCGGAAGAAAAACTTATCCAAGGGCTGTATTTTCCCTGTAGTGCCGAGAGGAATCTGGAGAATTTCTATACTGTTGCCTGGAGGAATGTCTTCAAGACAGCTTTTATCACTGTAAGTAGTCCAGGAATCTAACAGTAGCAAACACTTCTCTTCCGCAAATGGGAAAAAGGATTCTTTAAACCAATATTTTAATTCCTTTTTCCCCATTTTTCCTGATTTTGTGGCTGTTACTGGCATGAAACATTTCTTTGGAAACTCTCGAACCGAAATTTCCAGTTGCCTCCTGTAGTACAATGAATGATTTTGGGAAAAGTGTACCGGCCATACTATTATTGTAGGCATAATTGTGTACGAATGGGTGAGTGCATGAACTAATTGAGCAACTGTTTCTGTATGTTTCTCACCAACAAACGATAGGCTAGAGAACTTTTCGCTTTCATTTCGTGCACCAAACCACTCTGATCTGTATTGTATATTGAAGAAGGGGTGCAGTCTAACACCGCTCTGTAGCTGCTCCTACAAATTTCTTTGCGACTTGATCTTTTTCGTCTTCTTCTTGCAGATACGTACGGTATATACATATATATATACATGGGTTGTTTTTTTAGTTTCGGCACCTTAGTTATAACTGGATTAATAACTCACTTAGATGGTTCCAAGTTTCACAGGCCCTCGATGCAGTCCCCACCGTTGCGTACAAAGTTTTCCCAGCGATGCGGAAGTAGTTGGATCCCGTTGGCACTGCCCAATCTATTGATGGTACGAAGAGAGCGCTCGGCAGCCTGCTTAACGTCTTCAATGGTACGGACGCGCTCCGCTCGCATTGTCATCTTCATCTTCGGGATGAGATCGTAGTCGCAGGGACTGATGTCGGGAGAATATGGGGGGTGATAGAGGACCTCCCAGCCCCAGCGATCCAACAATGCCGACACAACGCCTGCTGTGTGTGCCCTAGCATTGTCATGCAGAACGATGGGCGGTGTAACCATGTGGTGGCGCCGTCTCCTTCTCAGAGCTCCTCGGAGAAACGAACAATAGTACGCCGCATTAATGATCACACCATCCCAATCATAGGCAAGAATCAACATTACCTTCACATAGGTGAGGATTGGTCGAACTGTTTGGTTCCGTGGTGATCCGTGGTGCCGCCACTCGTTCGATTGGCGTTTTAACTCTGGCTCATAAGATCTGGCCCACGTCTCGTCAATGGTTATGATACGCCGTAAGAAGGCCTCTCCTTCGCGCTCATAACGATGCAAGTGCATACGACAAGCGTCATATCGCAGCCATTTGTGCATGTCGGTTAAGTCATGCAGAACCCATTTGGACGCAATCTTCCTCATTTTCAGTAAGTCCTTCAGGATGTGGAGGACAGTTGAATGCGCCAGTCCGGTATCTTGCTCTAATTGACGAATCGTTACGTTCCAATCTACCTCTACTAACGCGGACACCATCTGTACATTTTCATCACTTACTGGTGGGTGATCAGATCGAGGCATGTGGTCCACACATTCGCGCCCATCTCGAAAGGCTGCAACCCATCTTGCTACCGTTCCGAACGGTAACGCAGCTGCACCGCACGCTTCCTGCAATCCTCGGTGACACTGTTTAGCACTGCGACCCCAGCACACTGAATTTTTATCCACGTTCTCTGCTCCTGCTTGGAAAACATTGCGACTGTCTTTCGCGAGCGCTGGTCTCACACTACTCATCTAACAGGCGCGACTGCGCACGAGCGGTGGTGAGGACGGGTGAGGTCATGTGCTCTGAGGGAGGGGATGCAGGGCAGGAACCGTCGGTAAAAGTGGCAGCGCTCAACATTGTTGCAACTTGGCACTGAAGCATTGGTGCCAAAACTAAAAAACCAACCCATGTATATATATATGACCACGATGTCGCAGGACCTAAAATAAGCAACAACAACAACATAGTTTCTCCCTCATTGTCACCATACACTATCATATCACTACCATTGAACTATCTGAATAACATGTACTGCATTAATCCTTTATAGGGCAGAACTGTTATTAATATAGGTAGGGGGCCCTATATTCGGACGTTTCAACTAATTTTGGAAATAGCACTTAGAAAGTAACATTTTTAATATAATAAAGACTACTATCTTGTAGATTGTACTTTTTATGTCAATACTAAGATCTTTGGGAAATTCATAAACATTTTATACTTAAACAACACAAATCCATAAAATTCTCTGTAATTGTCCGGTAATAGGAACACATGCTCCTAATTCCGGACATACCTTTATATCCGGACAACATTTTTCTAAGTTCAAATGTTATTTTTCACCGTTATTCTGTTATACACTGAAGAAAATGGAAATTGCAACACCCAGAAGGAGTGGTGCTATATTGCTGCAATTGAACATGCAGGACGAGTGTTCGGTTGTGATTCGATGATTACACTTTCAGGTCCCTCTGACCGCAATTTTGGACAACAATCAATACAGGATGTGCCCACCACGAGCTGCAATACATTGATGAATTCGGCGAGGCATGGAGTCAATAAGGCCCTGGATCGCTTCCTGAGGAATTGTGGCCCATGCTTGCTGCACTGCATGGGTCAGTTGTTCCAGAGCTGGGCCGATAACCTAGATGTTAGGTCCCTTAAAACAACAATTATCATCATCATGTTCCAGAGTTGTGGGTGGCTGAGGACGGTTGGCCAGTTGTCGACCCATCATGCCCCACACATGCTCAACAGGACTGAGGTCCGGGGATCTGACGGGCCATTCTAAGGTTGTGATGTCGTGGAGAGCTTCTCTGGAGATGCGTGCAGTGTGAACCCGGGCATTGTCCTGCTGAAACATCCCATTAGCAATGTTCGTCATCATAGGGACAACCACTGGATTGAGTACCCTACCAACGTACTGTCGAGCAGTCATAGTGCCCTCAACAAGCACTAATTGTGATTTCACATTAATGCAGACTATAATGCTTGGTGTTGGCCCTGTGTGCCTCTCGACAATAAGGTCTAGACCGCCCCTCTCGCCGGTACGTCGGCGCACACGATTCCGGCGATCACTGCGGGCAAGACAGAAGTGCGATTCATCACTAAAGACGACCCTATGCCATTCGTCGACCCACGTCGATCGTTCTCGACACCAGGCCAGCCTTACACGTCGCTGTTGTGGGGTCAATGGAACACCTTCTACAGGGACACGGGATCGTAAGCCAGCTGCACGCAGGCGATACCAACTGTTTGTTGTGTAACGTGGGGTGCCACAGCTGCTCGAATTTGGGCTGCTGTTGCATGGGGTTCCATCCGGGCCATCCGAATGATGCGGCGATCCTCTCTCACAGTTGTCTGTCGCGCTGGGCCTGTGCCAGGTCTACGAGTGTGGGTACCTTCATTTGACCACTGCTGCCATACACGTTGTACCGTAGATGCCTGTCTGCCAACACGTGCAGCGACAGTCCTTAGCGATAATCCAGCCTCACACAGCCCAATTATCCGAGCTCTCTCAAACGGCGACAGCTTTGATAGCGTGCTCTTCTCTGTCGTCGAGGCATGCTTGACGGGGAACACTTCACTGCACAGACTGCAAGTCAAGTACGCTACACCAGAGTCCGTATTCTGGAGTTGATTCCTCCGCGACCTATCACGTTGGGAGACCTATAGCAACAATCCAATGGGTCTGAAACTTTGATCGTTTACATACCTACATGGCATCGTTCCATATCTTGAAAATCAACACAAACGACCAATGCCTTCATGGAGTTGCAATTTCCATTTTCTTCAGTGTATAAGCATTGTACATGCATATGTAAGTAGATGCATGTTTGTTTCACTTTCAAAATACACTGTTATTTTTGTTTCACAACACATTTACCACACAGAAAATCACACTTTCCTGCAGATCCCACACACACTTCGTGAAACCAGGTTTGACAATGTCCACATTGAATCCATGATCCCATTCGCCTATAGGTAGGTATGTGATATAAATGGCATCGGTGATCATGCGGCCCATAAGTTTGATCCCCGGCAAAGTGAGTGGATTATTCCCGATTTTTATTATTTCCTTAAATATTGTTACCAGTTTAGTTATTACTGGCCAGCCCCGTGGTGTTGGGGTAGCGTTCCTGCCTCTCACCTGGAGGCCCCGGGTTCGATTCCCGGCTCCGTCAGGGATCTTAGAAACTGACGTGAGGGCTGGAACGGGGTGCACTAAGCCTCGTGAGGATAATTTAGTAGCTATCTGACAGTGAGGCAGCGCCCCGGTCACGATAACCAAGATTAACGGCCGAGGGGATCCGATGCGCTGACCACGTGCCACCCCAATATCTGCAGGCCAAATGGCTGGGATGGTCGCTTGGTAGACCTAGACCCTTTATGGACTGTAGTGCCACGTTTTTTCTTTTTAGTTATTACTAACCACTAACACTGTTAATATTTTACCTTCAGTAAATCCGTAGAGTAGATGGCCGTAACTAGCTATGTCAATGACAGAAATACACAATAATGCACTCTCCACCACTCAAAATCCAATTCAATTTTTGTTACAGATGGAAGGAAAATCTAAGGGTAGGCCCTACTAGTAAATCATCTTCACCAAAAAACAGAAAGAAGGGAGACGCAGAAAATATAAAATTGGCTGTGGAAGAGTATCGAAAAGGTTAATCGGTACGATCAGCAGCAGATAAATACGGGGTTCCTAAATCTACGGTTTATGAACACATTAAAGGTATTGCCAAGTCTTGCAAACTAGGACCGAAACCAATGTCTTCTGAGTTTGAAGAACAGGAGCTAGCTAGCATTACTTCTGTTGAATGCTTCCAGGAAAGGATTTCCTTTGACTCCAACCGACGTGAAAATGGCAGCATTTGAGTATGCGGAAATGTGTCAATATGAACACAAATTTAACAGGCAAACGAAATGCGCAGGTCGAAAATGGCTCAGAGGTTTCCTAAAAAGGAATCCGAATCTCTCAATCAAAACTCCAGAACCACTTTCAATGGCCAGGGCACAGGGACTGAACAGGGAGGCTGTGAGGGAGTTCTACGATTTATTACAGACAATTCTAGTAGAACATGACTCTATAAACAAAACAGAACACATTTATAATGTGGATGAAAGTGGATTGCCACTCAACACAAGTATCTGGAAAGTTATTAGCGAGCGAGGGAATAGAGATGTTGTGGTGATCACAAATAAAGAAAGAGGTGAAAACGTAACCGTGGTGGGGTGTTGTCGTGTGAGTGGTAGTTACATCCCGCCATTCGTCATTTATAAAGGTGTTCGAAGAAAAGAGGAATTCGGAGATGGTCTACCCTCTGAATCTGCTTTTGTTATGACAGACTGGGTACATGAATGAGGAACTGTTTCTTGCTTGGCTTGAACATTTCCAACATAACAGAATTTCAGGCAAATATCTCCTCATACTAGATGGGCATGCTATTAGTCGCTGCAAGAGCATCCACGTACTTGATTTTCGTGAGAAAAATAACATTATATTAATGTGCTTGCCAGCCCATTGTACTCATAGGTTACAACCTCTAGATAGGAGTTTCTTCAAACCTTTGAAAGTTAATTACTTTTCTGAAGGAACCAAGTGGCTAAATAACAACCCAGGCCGTAACTTCACCAAAAAACAATTTCCGAAAGTATTTTCATCGGCGAGGTCCAAATCAGCTATTGTAGGATTTGCTGTAAATGGTTTTCGTGCGTGTGGAATTTTTCCTTTGAGCCCAGATGCAATTCCAGATCACGTGCTTGCTCCATCTGAAGCTCTTGGGGCTAAACGTGAAGTTCCTCCAGAAAAGTTGCCAGTTACTGTTGTGGAAAGGTCAACAGATCCTTCTGGACCAGCTGCAGTTAAATCTGCGATTCCGGTGAGCTTTTCTCCAGCAAGTACATCACGAACTACGATAACAACCAACGGGACGTGTTCAACATCAAAGCGTGGCTCAGCGGTAACGTTCTCGCTTGCTGGGC
Organism: Meconema thalassinum; assembly: GCA_946902985.2. Lineage (NCBI taxonomy): Eukaryota > Metazoa > Arthropoda > Insecta > Orthoptera > Tettigoniidae > Meconema > Meconema thalassinum. The sequence continues at coordinate 209,374,979 of OX336391.1, forward strand.
CCAAGATTGGAGGTTCGTACTCTGGCGCAGTCAGTTGGCATTTGAGGGTGCGCAAATGCGAGGGAGCCATGTCAGTAGATTTACTGGCACGTTAAAGATCCCCTTCGGGGCAAAATTCTGGCACCCCGGCGTCTCTAAAAGCCACAGTAGTTAAAAGGGACGTAAAACAAATTATTATTATTATTATTATCAATATCAAAGGAAGAAACCACAGCTAAATCAGGCTCACCAAGTAAAAAGCGACCGCCTCGTACCCCCAGAAGAGAAGTTTTTCAACTGTCATTCAAATTCCGCAACTTAACACAGAAGCAAAGAACAGGTCGAAAAGCGGCCATTCTGACCACGCCAAAGTTCAGAGAGACCTCAGAGTCAAAGAAAAAAATAAACCTAGGGCTAATCTTCAAATTCAAGAAGAAAATCCAGTTCCGAAATCTCAGAAGAAGAAGACTGCTAGGAACAAGACAGAACTGAGGAGCAAGTTTAGCAATTTACCCCAAACGCACCCTGGCATATCAAACAGCAATGCAAATACCGACAAGAGCAGCTTGTGTGGATTCTGTGGTACTGATTATTTTAGTGATGTTTCTATAAAAATGTGTATGTCCGGAATTAGCAGTAAATCAGTGTCCGGAAATAGGTACAAACATAATTATGCCCCATTTAAATTCCACGCCCACCAGTTACGCGGCAAGACGAGGCACACCCCACACGCTCATTGGTTGGCAATACATTCTTCTTCGTTATTACGAATTCCCTGCCACCTAGTCACTCAGGTATGATATATTATCAAGGAAATTACACCAGAAGAAATGTATAGTAAGAAAGAAGTGTAGACGAGTGTTCATACCTTGAAATCTTGATAATTTTCTGGAGCACGAACTACACGTGTAGGTACTACACTGCATCACTTCTCACAGTTCTCGACAGCATCAGTGTGCTTCCATCTAGCGAGCCATTGAGAAACTACTTCTGGCGCTCAGTTCAAATACAAACTAGGGAATTGTTAGGAGTGTCCGGAAATAGGAACTGTCCGGAAAAAGGGCCCGCTACCCTAGATTTGTATTTATTTAATTATTTTATCCCAATTTTAATTTATAAATTTTATTTGTGTTATCTTATTATTTTTTATGTTTATATATAACTTAATTTCATAATTTTATTTTTGTATAATTTGTATGATCTATTTTTATAATTCTAATTTTGTAAGCTTATTTTCTTTTAATTGTAAAAGCTTACCGGTACTTAATTTTGATTGTAATTTTATAAGATTATTAATTTAATTTTTGCAAGCATATTTATTTTCAATTTTAATTTTTTTCGTCCTTTTTATTTGTTTACGTTTCAATGTTAATTGTTTCTATAAAAGGAATTAAATTTCATCAACCATCTTTTTCACGGAAATAACATAATGCATACTCTAGAACATTAGCCGGATTCATGACTGCTCTCTCAAAGGAACATGTGTTTACTGCCGAGCACAGAACGCTCAGGATTACGCGCACGCTTCGGCTGGTCACCAGGGCTGTCCACGTCGAGCTATATGCTAGCGCGTGTAATCCTATTAGAAATCCCCGTGCCAATTTCAGGACCTTCCAGTTCGAAATGGCAGCTAATTTTTGGTACATCGCTAATTTATGGTTTCCTCATCACTTCTACGAAATGTCATTGTCAGTTTCGATATGACCGTATGGACAGTTCCCTTGTAAGAAGGAGACGAAACGAGCAGTTGCAGAGGCTAAAGCAAATCATCACCAACATTTGTATGATCAACTGACAACTAAGGAAGGGGAGAAAATCTTCTACCAACTGGCGCGAACACGGTGTAGAGCAGGTCAGGATATAGAGCACTATATGTGCGTCAAAATATAAGAATGGTCGGCGGCTTCATGATAGCAAGATGATTCTTCAAAGTTGACGAGAGTATTTCAGTGAAATATCCAACAATGAATTCCCTCACCAACCAATACCAGAAGGCAATATTACGGCTGGGCCAGTCCCATGTATTACAACAGATGAAGTAAGAGCTACCATTAGGAGCATGAACAATGGAAAAGTTCCAGGACCAGACGATCTTCCTGCAGATATCTGGAAAATTAAAGAACTTAACAAAAAAAGTGACTACCTGGCTCACAGAATTCTTCAATTCTATAATTCACTGCGGTCATATACCCACTTGTTGGTCATCTAGTATCACCGTACCAATTTTTAAGGGCAGTGGAGTCTCAGCTGAATGTATCAACTATCGTCCTATCCGGCTTCTCTCCTACACCATGAATATTCGAGCGCATCCTTGACAACCGGCTGCGAAACTTCATCCAGCTCTCAAGAAATCAATGTGGGTTTGTGAAGGGATGTGGCACGATGGATGCAATCTTTGCTGTACGCCAGCTGATGGAGAAATCACGGGAGAAAGGAATGCCACTACATCTTGCTTTCCTTGACCTTGAGAAGGCATTTGATCTAGTACCACATCAGATGATTTAGTATGCTCTCCGCGATCATCAAATACCTGAAACTTACATAAGCTGGGTAAAAATGCTGTACAACATCACCAGCAGCCATGTGAGATGCCCTGCAGGACTGACTGACAACTTCGCTATAACAGTTGGCGTTCATCAGGGTTCAGCTCTGTCTCCCACAGCTCTTTGTAATTGTAATGGACACCATTAGGCGCAAACTTCAAAAATGTGTGTCATGGACAATGTTAGGGTCTATATGCTGATGATGTGATGCTTGGGGCACACACCAGGAAGGATCTTGAAACCCAAGTCCAAACATGGTATGATCGTCTGGAAAGATTTGGTCTTCGTTTAAATATCCACAAGACTGAATACCTTGAAACGATTTCATCGCCTGGAACTACACAAATTAATGGAGAACCTCTCGCCAAGGTGGATACATTTCGATATTTGGGTTCTCGATTACAGAGTGACGGCTGTATAAATGAAGATGTGCGAGCAAGAATCAACGCAACGTGGATGAGATTCAGAGATGTAACTGGTGTTCTTTGTGATAAAAAGATGCCAATCTACCTAAAATCACAGATATAGGCCTACCGCTCAATGGTGAGGCCAGTTGCATTGTATGGTACAGAGTGTTGGCCAGCACCTAAAAGTGTTGAGCACTCGCTACAGTACATGCCATGGAAATGCGGATGCTGAGAAGATCGTTAGGCATTTCTCTGCTCGACCACATCAACAACACAACGATCCGACAACTAGCTGGTGTTGCTCTAATCGATGAGAAAATGCTGGAATGGAGACTTCGTTGGTATGGCCATGTCGTACGAGCACCGCAGGGTTCAGTCATCAGTTCAGCCTCTTATCTCGCTGTTGAAGGCCAGAGACACCATGGGAGACCTAAGCTAAGATGGCTAGGCACTAAAAACTCAGATTTAATTGTAAGATCAAGAAGCCTAAACCCACAGGAAGCGCTTTATCGAAATAAATGGCGTGCATTGACCCGAAAAGTGGACCCCGTTCCAACGGGAACACGCTAAGAAGTAGAAGAAGAAGAAGAAGAAGAGAGGAAGAAGAAGAAGAAGAAGAAGATAGGGGAGAAGAAGAAGAAGAAGAAGAAGAAGAGGAAGAAGAAGAAGAAGAAGAAGAAGAAGAAGAAGAAGAAGAAGAAGAAGAAGAAGAAGAAGAAGAAGAAGAAGGTAAACATTATAAATTAAGGGAAATAGTTTCAAAAAATGAACATAAAGATTATATTACTACATATTGGTAACAAATTCAGCTGTTTAAATTTTATCTGGCGTGGGTTGTCTAAATCATCTAATACTTAAGATAATACTTTGGAAGAAATTTGAATTTAGCATCTTTTTAGGGAACTTTTGTTGATACTAGTGGTACTAGGACTAAATGCGCGTCCGTTGTACCTTGTCTAAACTTCAATATGATAAGTCTAAAGTCTCCCCTACAACTCCGCTCCCACTAAGAAATATTATAATGTTATTGGTTTCGTCCCTTTCAACTACTGCGGCTTTTTGAAACGCCGGGATGCAGGAAACATAGAAATCTAACCAGTGAATATACTGACACGGCTCCCTCGCATTTGCGCACCCTCTAATGCCAGCTGACTGTGCCGGGATTTGATCCTGCAACCTTGGGAACAGCAGGTGAGTGCATTACAGCTGCGCCACACAATATCATAATATCTATCTTCAAAGATTTTCAGCAAAGAACCAAATGTTTGGGTTAAATCTCCTGCTATAAGGAAAATCCTTTAGACACTGTGCAGGAAGGGAGAAAGAAAGGAAATTCACAGCCGAGTACGCACTCAAGCATATCAAGAATCAATGTGAACTTTGCAACATTTCTCAGAATTTGTTTCATATTCAAGTCAGGAAATGCTATATTCATAGAAAAATAGATTAATTAATTGAGCTGCGAGGCGACATGTATTGTAAGAACTGCGGTAATCATTATTACATTCCACGTCTGAAGGCGTCTCCCCACGTCACAATACGCATTCCATGCTGACGTCACGGCGCGACAGGAATGCTCGTAATGCGCTATGTGCCCCATCTCGCGAGCTGTGTATTGCATCGGATATTCCGACACCTTGGTGCAATTCAGCTATTGTTTCATTTAGGAAGTGCCGTCAAAAGATCTTATCCGTTTCTGAAATGAATTTGCTTTATCTTCATCGCACGGGCTCGCTTGGAGAAACCAGGGGCGTAAAACACCTCGCAAACTTGGGGGGTCAAAATTTTAAACTGCGGTTGTCTACCTAACAGGGAAATTCTTTTTTAGTTTAAGGCTTTAAAGCTTGAAATAACACGGCTGCTTGAGCTTTTAGTTCTCGCAGTAAAGTAGTGCAGTTGCACTCTATATAAAGGGAGGTAGCGCGCGGTTCGTTACTCTTGTGGGGGTCCGGGCGGGGACACCAAGAGCCCGCCGATGAGCCAGCTTTGTGTCCTAGGCGAAACCCCACACAAGACACGGCACAAACCTAGAAGAATTGCTGAGTTTTAATTCACCGGCAGTGAAAGCCAATTTACCATCTTTTTGGAAGCCTTCATAGAGAGGTTAATGCTGCTTGAGCTTTTAGTTTTCGCAGTAAAGTAGTGCAGTTGTACTCTATATAAAGGGAGGTAGCGCACAGTTCGCTACTCCTGTGGGGGTTCGGGGGACACCAAGAGCCCGCCGATGAGCCAGCTTGATGTCCTAGGCTAAACCCTACACAAGACACGACACAAACCTAGAAGAATTGCTGAGTTTTAATTCACCGGCAGTGAAAGCCAATATACCATCTTTTTGGAAGCCTTCATAGGGAGGTTAATGCTGCTTGAGCATTTAGTTCTCGCAGTAAAGTAGTGCAGTTGTACTCTATATAAAGGGAGGTAGCGCGCAGTTCGCTATTCCTGTGGGGGTCCGGGCGAGGACACCAAGAGCCCGTCGATGAGCCAGCTTGGTGTCCTAGGCGAAACCCTACACAAGACACGACACAAACCTAGAAGAATTGCTGAGTTTTAACACGGTAATGTAGGCCTAACGCTACATTTTTTAAGGATGATTTGTATTCATTATTTCTAATTGAAATACAAAATACGATCAGAATATGAATACAAACCCGGTCGAAGTCGTTGGATTTTTAAGAGCGTTAAAAATCCCTCAATATGCCTTCCTTCGGAGGGGAAGTAAAGCCGGCGGTCCCATGTCATAGATTTATAACAAGTAAAAGAAACTTCCACTCATTACAATAATTGTGTGAAGCTAAATGTCTAGGTTAGATTTGATTAGCGCTCTATTGAGTTCCAAGGTTCGCCACCAGGTGCTGGTTGCGATGACAACCGAAGCCAAGTTCGCAGCTAGGAATCGTTGACGATAGCATTTGGTTGCAAAAGTAGGTAGGCTACTACTTGAAATTGATCGTCTGCAGACCTTACCTGAATCTATACCAATATAATAAAGCTGAAGTGTTTGTGTGTTTGTTTGTGTGTTTAAACGCGCTAATATCTGGAACTACCAGTCGGATTCGAAAACTTCTTTTTTTATATGATAGCCTGATTCAAAAGGAATAGTTTAGGCCATGTAGCATTAGGCTACGCCTCTCAGGTAACCTTAAAGATTGCTTTTTGTTCAGAAAGTTGGAAGAACAAGCGCTCCAGAACGGCTTCAATAATACCGAAGTCTATTGTTGCCATGTAATGCGGGCTGCATCACGTCGCCCCTACTAATGGCCTGGTGCAGAATTGCGAGCTGCTTATAATTTGCAGTCACGGGGAGTAATTAGTGCAAAAAGATTTCTTATGCCCCTTAAAACAGTTATCATCATGACAATAGAATGCCTCTGTATAAGGGCGATGTTGTTGGTGCAGTATACTGAGGTTATCAGCTGCAATAAGCGTTGGAGCTTGGAAATTTAGTTTCATTTATAAGGTGCGTTCAAAAAGTAACGAGCCGGAGGCATAATTACAGAAACCAGTACCTGTATGTTGAAAGTATTGGCCCTGGCTGTTGAGGCACCTGTCCCACTGTGACACGAAGCGGTTAATGGCCGTCTCATAAAATTCCCTGGGCTGCGATGTGAACCAGTTCCGCACGTACAGCTGGACGTCGGCGTCCGAGGTGATTCGTTGGCCCCGCAGAGCCCTTTTCAGGGGACCAAACATGGCATTATCACAGGGAGAGAGGTCTGGACTGTATGGAGGGTGACCGAGAACCTCCCTTTTGAATTTCTGCAGGAGTGCCGCGACTGTGTTGGCCGTATGAGGTCGTGCATTGTCGTGGAGCAGAATGATCCCACGAGTGAGATTGCCTGGTCGTTTTGTTTTGATCGCTTGGCGAAGGGTGGTCAAGGTTTGCGAGTAACGCTGGGCATTCACTGTTGTCCCGTGCGGCATGAAGTGTATCACTAGGGGGCCATCTTGGTCAAAGAAGAACGTCAGCATTACTGGAAGCGTTGGACGATTGATGCATGCTGCTGCTCGCTTTGTATCGTCACGTAACGTGCACGCGTGTCCTCTAGCGACGGGCTGTGACCTACCATGCTCTGATCAGAACCACACCTCGTTACACACACCACGATTAGCCGATGTCGTCACCGGTTTGCGCATTCCAGCCTCCGGCTCGTTACTATTTGAACGCACCTTATAATCCGATCCTTATCCTTGATCGCTCCAGTTCTGTAAAACAAATAAATCCACCGGGCGAAGCCGGGCACTACTGCTAGTTACAGATAACACACTAATACAGCTATCACAATTAGGCCTAACACCGGTTATCAGACAGATTCTTCACACAAAGTAGCCTACACGGAGTTACATGACCGCGTTGTCGCACTCCCTAAACTGAGGAACCAACCAACCAAATACCAAATGGTATTGATTATTTATTCCACTTTAATCAATAATTACATTGAACAAGAAATGAAGGAAATTGGAGAAAAATTCAAAGTAGGATTAGAGATTCAAGGGGAAATAATTTCAATTCTGAGATTTGTTGATGATATCGTGATCCTAACCGACACACCAGACGATTTGAATGAGTTTTTAAATGGCATGGATTCGATCTTCAGGAAAGAATTCATGATGTAAATTTAATGTAAAAACAAAAATATTGGTATGCAGCTGAAAGAAATCAGAAACCCCTATGGACGTCGAATTGGCAGGTGAAAAGCAAAGGTAGGAGACTTCTGTTACTTAGGAAGCAAAATGACCAGTGATGGACGAAGCAAAGAGGATATGAAAAGTAGATTAGCACAGGCAAGGAAAGCATTTCTACAGAAAAGGAATCTGTTGACATTAAATATAGATTTAGGTATTAGGAAGTCATTTTTGAAAGCCTTTGTCTGGAGCGTGGCACTCTATGGAAGTGAAACTTGGACTGTTCGAGCAGCAGAAAAGGGGAGAAATGAAGCGTTTGAAATGTGGTATTACAGGAGGATGATGAAGATCAGATGGGTAGATAGGGTTACAAATAAAGAGGTATTAAGACGATTAGGTGACTACCGACAGTAGTGGCTATGCTGGCTAAAGCGCTGCATTAGGTAATGGGGCCAAGCTCTCTGCTGACTCGGTAGACGCGTGGGTTCGAGCCCCACCGTCGGCCGTCGTTGAAATGGTTTTCCGTGGTTTCCCCATTTTCAACACCAGGCAAATGCTGGGACGGTACCTTCTGACAGGCCACGGCCGCTTCCTTCCCCATCCTTGCCCAGTTTCATTCACCAATCATTCATTTCATCTCTCATTAACTCCTCTCATGAGGTTGGCGTCAGGAAGGGCATCCGGTCGTAAAAACCATCGCCACAAAGACTTCCATCGCATCTCATCCCCGACCCCGTTGGAAAACGGGAATAATAAGGGGTAGACATACAAGACGATTAGGTGACTGCTAATGAATAGAAGAGGCACCCAGAAATAGCAAACTATTTAGTTATGGAAGGAAGGTTTGGGTCAGCGCTAGATGACTAGCATTTTCCGATTACACAAGGGCGGGCGGGCAGTACCCGATACTGTCATGCCATTTATTACATACGGAGCTGGCATCATATTTTAGTTGAGAAAATGAAAACTTGCGGTGAAGTGCTGTACCCTCGTATCCCGTGAACACGGTTAGGTATAGAATAAAACATAGAATGTTCCTAGTGAAAATATATCTTCTCAAGAAGAAGTCTTCCAGTAAATGTGTTCGTACGTTTCAGCGCAATGCGATTTTTACTTGTGGGGGAACTTCAAATAAAAGATAGCCTATACAGAAACAATCCGCATAATCTCGAGAACGAAATAACAGCACTGATACCAAATATCAGTGAGGATGAATTACAGCGAGTGCACCAAAACTTCCTACGTAGGTGCAATGTGTGTTAAGAAAATGAAGGACAGCATTTCCAACAACTACTCTGAAATTCAAAGAAATTATGGTTATTAAATACGGTAGAAAGTGTAAATGTGTTGAACTAGTTGGGCGCTACGCTGCTGCTAGCGACAGTGCCTTGATGGGCAGACGGGTAGCCACAGTGCCCCGTCCGTCACACGGTGACTGCGGGGTTCCGTTCTGTAGAGAAAGCTATCTCTGTATAGGCCCTAAGTGGAGGACTACAGGGTGGCCACAAAGTCCCGTTACCCCTCTCTTATAACCAATAGAAACCCCTAAACCTAGTTAAATAAGTCGTACGCCATTTCTAAGAGAGGTTTTCTTACGAATATACGGCATTACGAGACCCATCCATCGCCCTGGAAGAACTGCGACAATGTAGAAGCACATGAAGAAAGACTTAGGTTTGCGCCCATATCGGCCTACGCCCGTCCAGGAATTATCGGATGGAGGCACGTGAGGCACTTCTTCAGATGTTCGACACAATGCCAAAACGAGGCGAAGTGCTCTTTTCCGATGGTTCTCCTGTGCTGCCGGCTCCACTTGCCTGGCCACCACGAAGCCCAGACCTTACCGCATGCGCTATGGGGGTTCATAAAGGGTATCGTTTCACAAAACGGATACAAAACCACGGATGAACTGAAAGATGATGTTAGACAAGCTTTCACTAAAGTCACACCAGCAATGCCCCGAAGAATGTCGCACAGAACTTGGCACCGTGTTATGCTTTGCCTTGGAAATGATGGTGCACAGACTGATGGTTTGGACTCTTAATGCCGTATATTCCTAAGAAAACCTCTCTTAGAAATGGTGTACAACTTATTTAACTAGGTTTAGGGGTTTCTATTGGTTATAAGAGGGGGTAAAGGGACTTTGTGGCCACCCTGTAGATGTAAAACAGCGCGAATGACTCCAGGAAGAAGATGATGATGATGATTATTATTATTATTATTAGTAGTAGTAGTAGTAGTAGTAGTATTTTATCATCATCCTACTGCTGCGTCTTATTCTGGGGAATTTTCCTTCAAACATCCACCAGTCCAAGGGCTAACGCAACACCCAGAGTGTGGCGCCAACTGGAATGAGTCATGTCTCGACATTGTGTTCAAACGCGTACAACATATTCCTCTCTAGATTATGCTCCAAATCAATTTAGAGATTTGCAATCTTACCAGCATGTGTGCAAAGTTTCAATGAGTACGAGAAATTAAGTTTGCGATTTTCACTTAAATTTTCGGCAATCACATTGGATACAATGAGAGGGGCAATGTTGCGTCGCACTTGCCTCCAACAAGAACTTGAAGGTCTCTGAGCCTTGTCGTCCAGTAGAATGTACAGTAGATAACCGTTCCAGAGAATCGAGGTCACATCGTGGCATCACTGTTCTCCGTCATCGTAACAGAGATCTCGGAAGCCTGGGTGAGGCACAGGTGGAGAATCCCGACCCGACCGACCGTTCGGTGAGTCATTCCGATGCAACACCACGGGAAGTGTGGTAAGTTGGTAGGAAAAATACAGTGAACTTCCCATTCTTTCCGAGTCTTGCGATAGCCATTGGGCTGCGGATATTTGGAGAATAAAACGCAGCAGTGTTCTGCCTTATTATCAATATATATTCCTGATGCTGTTCTGGAGAACGCTACACACAAGATACTCTGGGACATCAGTGATCACAGATAGACCTACAGTATATCAGCAAACAGGCCAGACTCTATTCTTATTGATAAGTGGCTTCGGTAGCGTAGTCGGTAGCATGCTGAGCTTCTATGCCCAAGATAGCGGGTTCAAACCCGGCCGAAGCCGTCGGATTTTTAAGAGCGTTAAAAATCCCTCAGTATGTCTTTCTTCGGAGGAGAAGTAAAGCCTGCGGTCCCATGTCATAGACTTTATGGCATGTTAAAGAACCTTCCACTAATTACACCTGTGTGAAGCTAAATTGGATAGGTTAAGAATGTAAACAACGCTCTTAGGTTTCTACGTTCGTTGCCAAGAGCCGACTGCGGTGACGTCTAGTAGCTAAGTTCTGAACTTGGCCTAGTAGTCGTTGACGGTGGCGCTTGGCGGAAAAGTAGGAACTATTTGAAAAAATCTAAGTTGCAGTCTGTACTTAAATTTAAAAAAACAGATAACACAAACTAATACAGTCATCACAATTAACACCGGTTATCAGACAGATTCTACACACACCCAAAGTACACGGGGCTACATGGCCGCGTTGTCGCAGCCCCTAAACTTAAGAACCAACCATTCTTATTGATAGAGTGCAGAAGAAAACTCTTCTAATAGACATCGCAGTCCCTAACTCGCATAATATCCAGCACAGTTCTGTTAAGAAAGTGACGAAATACATGCCTCTGGCTGAAGAGATCCGACAGATGTGGCGACAGAAATTTGTCACTGTATTGCCAATCATAATCTCTTCCGCAGGGATCATACCGAAGTCGCTGAAGGACAACCTCGATAAACTGGGGTTCCACCATAATCTGCATACCAGTATGCAGAAAGTAGTTATTTTAGAGACCTGCTCCATAGTTCGTTCCTTCCTCAACCTACCAATATAGAGCACTCCACTCCATCTTGCAACAAATACCGATGAAATGGTGAATTGTTCCCAATACTATGGTGAACATATGGACAATAATAATATAACCAAACAAATCTTTGGTTTCTTCCGTAACCGCAAAACAAAACCCACATGATTTAAGGAAACTGAAAAAGACCTAGTAGAATTCAAAATTACAAAAGATTCCCTGTTGTTGTTTGAGTCTTCAGTCTTTTGACTGGTTTGATGCAGCTTTCCATGCCTCCCTGTCCTAAGCTAATCGTTTCATCTCTGCATAGCTACCATACCCTACATCCGAGGCAATCTGTTTAACATATTCTAACTTTGGTCTACCCCTACAGTTCTTGTCCTCGACCCTTCCTTCCATAACTATGCTTGCTATTCCTGGGTGTCTTAGTATGTGTCCTACCAACCTATCTCTTCTCTTTATTAGCATTCGCCAGAAACATCTCTCCTCTCCCACTAGTCTTAATACCTCTTCGTTTGTAACCCTATCGACCCATCTGATCTTCATCATTATCATGTTCACCACATTTCAAACGCTTCAATTCTCCCCTTTTCTGCTGCACCAATAGTCCAAGTTTCACTTCCATAGAGTGCGACTCTCCAGACAAAGGTTTTCAAAAATGTCTTCCTATTACCTAAATCTATATTCGATGTCAACAGATTCCTTTTCTGTAGAAACGCTTTCCTTGCCTAAGCCTACCTACTTTTTATATCCTCTTTGCTTCGTCGATCACTGGTTATTTCGCTTCCTAAGTAACAGAAGTCTCCTACTTCCTTTAGTTTCTCCCCTACCAATTTGATCTCCATAGAGGTTTCTGATTTATTGCGGCTACATTCCAATATTTTTTGTTTTACATTTATTAATTGTCATCGTGAATTCTTTCCTCAAGACGGAGTCCATACCACTCAAAAACTCATTCAAATCCTGAGGCGTGTCGGCCAAGATGACGATGTCATCAGCAAATCTCAGAGTTGAAATTATTTTTCCTTGAAATCTTCACTCCCACTTCCCTACTCAATCGAAAAGCTGAAATTATTATTAAAGACGAAAATATAAGGTTCCAAGACAAATCTTCACTAAAATCCAAACCCATCACCTCGGAAAAAGAGAGGAAAAGAAGATCAGAAAGAATGAAGAGATACTGGGCACTAAGGAAAAAACAACACACAGTGAAATGATTGATTCAACGTACCACAAAGGAGGTGAAACGAAAGTATATTATTATTAATAATAATAATAATAATAATAATAATAATAATAATCTCCCTGGCGTTATTCCCGGCGTCAGACCACCTCATTTTGTAGCAGCTAGCATGCTTGACTGTCGCCCCGGAGGTCCGGCAAAAATTACGACACGCATGTCATACGATGTTGGCATGTCAAAGAACCCATTTGAATTCAGTAGGCGGTGTTCTTAATGGCAATATTAATCTCAGGATTTTCCGCCAACACAAAAGTTCCTCATTTCTCCACTAGAAAGCGCTATAGTGTCAATCAAGGAGCTTAGATATCTAACCTCCTGATTTTCATAGCGCTCCAAGGAACAACAAAATTCGAATCAAATATTCGTATTCGAATAACAATTGAAATAATAATTCGATATTCATATATGTACAGTCCTAATGTCCAATGAAACACCTCGTTGCTTAATTATGCCTGCAGGCCGCAAAAAAAAAAACATTAACCAAGGTACGAAATAAAACCATTCGCGGTCTTCCTGTCTGGAACACGTCGCTAGGTCTCATTTCACGGTCCAACACATCTTCTTCACGACTTCCAGTGTAAGAAAGCGTGCACATTCCTAACTAACTGGTCAGTCGGGAGCATTTCCTCTCTCTCAGTGCTACAGTCATCACGAATCGCGAATGTCGAGGGCCGGTTTTACCTACGGTCAGTGACCCCTAGTCGTGGTGATTGTAGTTTCAAAGGGCCGGAACATAGAGGAGGCCAACTGCTCTTGTGTTTGAGAGGTGGTCACTTAGCTTGGGGGAATGGCAAATAATACTTTATCTTTGTCAAAGCGAAATTCCTCCCAGGGGCTGACGTAAGTTGGCGACCACATGACTGAGGTCCTTTCTAATAATAATAATAATAATGTTATTGGTTTTACGTCCCTTTTAACTACTCTGGCTTTTAGAGACGCCGGGGTGTCGGAATTTTGCCCCGAAGGGGATCTTTAACGTGTCAGTAAATCTATTGACACGGCTCCTTCGCATTTGCGCACCCTCAAATGCCAGCTGACTGCACCAGGATACGAACCTGCAACCTTGGGCCCAGTGAGCGAGAACGTTACCGCAGAGCCAAGATCTACTTTCTGTCATCTGTCCTGTCGACCTCCCTTGGCCAACTCATCTTTTCTTCCGACCCCGACGGTATCAGGATATCTGAGGCCTAGGGAGTCTTTCCCTTTACCGCTTTAATTGGCCCTTGCCTAATCTTTCCTGATACCCTCATTCTTCGTAGGGTAATAGGTTCTTCAGTCCATTTTCTCATCAACATGATGGTTGTTGATTACTGTAAAATGTTCTCTGTGATGACAGTTTCTTAGTAGTACATTATGCAATGAGCCTATAATGGTATTAATTAAGACACGAGTATGTTTATAAAACGAGCGTATGCGAGTTTTATCATTTCCATACGAGTGTCAATTACCATTATAGGCGAGTTGCATACGACTGTTTATGTTCGACGATAATTATTATAACTATTTTATGTTCGAACATAAATATTCACAAATATCTGTCGAGATTTCGCCAGTTTTATGTACTGAACAGAGCGCATGAGACGCAGAGAATGCCTTCCATTTGACCATGGCCTCCTCGATAACCCTACTATGACACTAGGCCAGGCAGTGAAATGTAAATTAGAAGGCCGTGGAACTCGTTATCTAATTGGTCAAACAATTGATTCTTGAGCTCTGATTGGTGGGAGAAACTGTTTCATAATGAAAAATAGTGGTATAATGACCATCATTATGATACAGTTTTCTGACATATAATAGTCAGGGTCGAACATAAAGGTCTTTTTCTATTTCACTAAGCCAGTTGTTATTGGCTTTCATTGAGAGAGCAAGATTGAGAATGTTTTGGTGAACCTGTTAGTTAGTTAATTAGTTAGTTAATGGAGTATTAAGGGGTGGAACAGCGAGGTCATCTACCCCTAAGTGAGCCTGTTATTGTTCATTCTGAGAATGTGACCGTGATCACCTTTTCCTGAAAGTGTCAGTGATCTTTTCAGCATGCTGATGAAGCTCCCGAGACTTCCGTTCCATCCAGATGCCTTCTGAGCAAACTGGACCAAGGATTTTCCTCAATATTTTACTTTCTTGTTGATCTATTATTATCATTTCAAATGATCTTGTTGACTTCATCGTTATGCTTTGGTCTACCGTTATGCTTTACGGTTACGGAGATGAAATGTACTAAGGTTGCACTTAAGCGTATGACGTCATCATGGCGTTATGCGATACGGAGACGGAGAGCGCGTGACGTAATGCAGCAGAGTGCACCTCCCGCTCTCCGTTCCCCGCGCGGGAAGCCTAAGTTAATGGGTAATGGAGTCTGTTGAAAGAGTCCTGGGGCTTCGAGCCTTTCTAACATGTGTAGCATATAAAGTCTAGTCTTTCAGACTGACTGTAGCTTTTTTATTAGTGTTATTATTATTATTATTATGATTGGCTGCTGAGGGTTTAATTTGGTTGCCGAAACTTGTGTCTTTTCTTTTCATTGACTTAACAATAAAAACAATAAGTTTTAACTACAGTAAGTCGAAACCTAATGTTTATGCTTTGTGAATATCTAAGTTATAACTCACGAATTTTTAACAGTCTAGTGGTGTCTGTCGTACTTTGTCACAGCAAATAATACTCAACCGTTTTAGCTGAAATTTGGCATGGACATAGTTTATTTACAAGGGAAAATCACAGGACTATTTCCATTACGAAATATTTCGCCGTTTCAATATGGAACCAATAATTTTATTAATGCAGCCAATGGCTATGTACTTTTCTTTTCAGGTCGGGTCCCGTCCTGAAAAGAAAAGTACATGGCCATTGGCTGCATTAATAAAATGATTAATTTTTTATTTATTTTGACAATTTACCCTCTAGGTTGGTGGTTCCCTCAGACTCAGCGAGGGAACTCACCACTACCGTCTCTATGGGCAGTGTCCTGGAGCTTGGAACATCTGGTCGGGAGGGATACAACTGGGGAGGTGTGATCAGCACTTCGCCCAGGCGGCCTCACCTGCGAAGCGAACAGGGGCCTCATGAGGGATGGGAAGGGATGGAAGATTGGGATGGATAGGCTAGGAAGAGGGAAGGAGGCGGCCGTGGCCTTACAGTAGGTACCATCCCGGCATTTGCCCGAAGACGAAGTGGGAAACCACGGAAAACCACTTCGAGGATGGCTGAGGTGGGAATCGAACCCCCTCTACTCATTTGGGCCACCCGAGGCTGAGTAGACCCTGTTCCAGTCCTCATACCACTTTTCAAATTTCGTGGCAGAGCCGGGAATCGAACCCAGGACCTCCGGGGCGGCAGCTAACTATGCTGACCGCTACGCTACGGAGGGGGCGACTTAAAATTATTAATATGAAACCAAAAGTTAGGTATCATTTCAGTAGTAGGCACTGCCACATCCCGCCCGGTGAACTGGTATCCGTGACAGGTTGCCCGCGCTTCTCGCTGTTATATTTTTGTAATTATTTCAAACATCATGCTTGCACTTGTGTAATAGATCAGCCAACCGTAAACTGAAAGTCAACTTTGAAGAAACTGTTCTCAGGCATAACATGCATCCAAAATACCTCGGAATCACACTAGACAGAACATTGTCCTATAGAGAACACCTGATCAAAACAGCTGCCAAATTGAGAAGCAGAAATAACATCTTGCATAAGCTTTGTGGCACAAGTTGGGGGTCATCAACAGACACATTACGTGTGTCAGCACTTGGCCTGGTTTACTCTGCAGCCGAATTCTGTGCCCCAGTATGGATCAACACTGCACAAACAGAAAGAGTCAATGTTGTATGAAATGAAACAGTGCGCCTCGTTAGTGGAACAATACGATCTACCCCCACTTATTGGCTGCCTGTTCTGAGCCATATACCACCCCCACAAGATAGATGAAAGAGTGCCCTTATTCGGGAATATCGGAAGATTGTTGACCTACAACTGCCTGTTCTTACTGACGTTCCGATCATCGAACGAAACAGGTTTAAATCCAGACACCCAGCCATTCTCACTGCAAAATCACTACACGATGCTGGCTTCAACATGAACAACTCATGGAATCAACAGTGGCTAGAATGTTTCTCCCCACAAAGCAGAACTCTACCATGCTTGGCAAAAAAAACTCTAGGATTCGATCAACCACGTTCGGTTTGGTCCACTTTGAATCGCATCCGTACGAGCCATGGTAGGTGTGCTGATGCTCTCTTCAAATGGGGCAAAATACAATCCCCAAGATGCGACTGTGGAGCTGAAATCCTATCAGTTTGACATATAGCCTAGTGATGGAGTGCACCCAGAGAGCCTATATTGGAGAATTCCGTGCCTTCCTGAACGCTACATCAGAAGCTCTTCATTACATAAGCCATAGGGACTTATCTTTGTAGTACTCTGTTTTCTATTTATATTTTACTGAAGTGTATATGTCATACGATAAATAAATAATTCACTCAGGTTAGAACAATAAAAGATAGAGTCAGTCTGAGAGACTAGACGTTATATCATTTCAAATGACGCATGCAACAAATGCTACACATGTTAGAAAGGCTCAGGAGGGCTATTTCAACAGACGCCATTACCCATTAACTTAGGCTTCCCGTACACTCTGCTGCAGGACGTCACGCACTCGCCGTCTCCGTATCGCATAACGCCAGACCCCAGGAGTAAACTCAGACTCGGTGCATATGCACTGAACAACATGATGACGTCATACACGCCGTAACCGTGACGCATAACGGTAGACCTAAGCATAACGATGAAGTCGATAAGATAATTTGAAATGATTAAAAAATGCTCGGACTGTAAGATACACTCCCAAGTACATTTTTACCTGCACGAAGGTCGGATGACGAATCAATACGAAACTAATACTCGCTTTTAATATACACATATCAAAATAGTTGTGCATATTGCTCGCTAAGAGTGGTCTTAAACCCATTAGTCGTGCTTGTGTGCGTGTATATCGGCTGTATACACTCGTCTGTGCCAATGAGGACAGATCTGTGCGAGTGTGGAGACGACCCGGTGAACGTATGCACGACCAATACATCCCAGACCGATACCAACAGGGAGGAGGTGGTGCAATGTTTAGGGGTGGCAACATGTATGGTCGCCGAACCCCTTTTGTGTATATCCCAGGGCGTATGACAGGGATACTATCCTGGCACCTGTAGTGAAAGGCTATGCTGACAACGTCGGCCCAAATTTCACTTTCGTGGACGATAACGCTCGCCCGTCTTTACGTCAGGAGAATGGTATTCACAGAATGGAATGGCCTGCCTATGCTCCTGATCTCAATTGTGTAGAGCAGGCTTGGACACTGCTTAATAAATAAGTCCGTCCTCACTTTCATCCTCACTGTGCTCCAAGGCAATATGCAAAACATTTTTTGATGTGTGTGGTTATTATCATATTGCTAGATACCAACGTAAAGTCTGTTCTCTTCTATGGATGTGGGACATGGAAGGTAGCATAAAAGATAAAACAGTCCATACAGACGACCGTAAACCAATTCATGCGGACCGTTCTGGGCATACGCTGGCCAGATGTCATTTCCAACGTGGAACTGTGGCAGAGAACGGGATATAGTCAATGTGAAACCCAGATCAATCGAAGAACATGGAGATGGATATGCCACATCTTAAGGAGCCCAACGCAAATCCCGAGGCAAGTTTTGGATTGGAACCCACAAGGCAGCCGGAAAAGAGGGAGACTAAAGAAAACCTGGAGAAGAACTGTGGAAGAAGAACTTTCCGCCATTGGGAGGTCCTGGAACAGGGTAAGGAAGACTGCTGTGAACAGAGTTCACTGGAAAGCTCTTGTGGAAGCCCTTTGCTCCTTGGAGGAGCTTAACAGAACATAAGTCAAGTAAGTCAAGTTATTATCATCGCGTTGGAAGCCATTTTTTCAGTGTTGCCGTAGTAAACCAAATTATTCCTCTTCAGTCGGTCAACACGAATAATCTCATGTAAATTTATTTCGGATTTAGAGAAAACACCCATAACAATTCGGTACAATCATGTCGACTGACTGAAGAGCATTCATTCCGATATAGTTATTAAAATGTTAATGTATCTATTACTATTATTCACGATTTTATGAGGTCGGGAACGAGGTATGATGAGTTTACATTATACTTTAAGGACCGGATGACATTCCTTCCGCGAAATGGAAAATGAATGATGATGCATAAAATTGGACAAGGAGTGGAAGGTAACGGCCGTGTCCTTTTAGAAAGTACCGTCCGTCCCAGCATGTTCCTGGAGTTGAAAATGGTGAATCACGGACAACCATTTCAAGGACACTTGTTAACCAGATTCTCGGTGCATGGATTCCACTTCAAAGTGTGTGCAAACAAAATCTATCACCAACCAGATTGCAAATGCGTGTGTGCCCTCTGCGGCAAATAATGTGGCAGATATCATGTAATGCGGTGTGATCAGAGGTAGTTATCTCTGTCACAGTTTTGTACTAGTGATAATTAATTAATTAATTAATTAATTAATTTAAAACGCACAATGTGCAAGTTTATTTCACAGTCATTCTGTGCAGAACCTAGAACCCTTTATAGGTCCTTGGGATACTATCTTCCCACCATGTATTTATAGAACGGTGTTAGGGAGAGAATATTCCCACCCATTTCATTTCAATCAGTTCCACATACATCCACAAGCTAGATGCAGAGTAATATTGAAAACCCATTAATTTGATGTATAGTGTCATCAGAAACCAAAGGTGGGAAGCATATATCCCAGCGGTCTCCACAGTGCACGTGCTCGCCAGTTCGGTTGTGTTGAGTGAAAGAAATGCATTGTTTTACAGAAGAAGGTGTTTTTATTGAAGATAATAGATTTGTAAACGTTGGTATATAACTGAAATACAATGTTAATAAAAGTTTTGGTCACATGAGTAAATATATTTCAGCTAGAATGGAAATAATTATCCTGCTCAGCATGTTTGCCATAGAATAGAAGATTAAAATTAATTTTCTGAGTTTTTAGTAAATACTATTTTGAAATTATTGAATTATATTCGAATAGACTAACTTTTCACGTTCCAAGAACACTTTTATATTTTTGTGCAGTTTTCGGCAAAGATGATATACTGTAGGTCACTGACCTTGTGTTGCGTGGGAGTTGCGGTTTTTTTAAATTATAGAGCGCGATGGGTGTTTTTATATATTATATCCTGTTAAATAAACCTCATTAATGAGTGATAAACACAGTATCATCATTATTTGGAGGTGGGAGATAATTACCCCATGGCTCATTTAAGAAAACATACTGTCGGGTGTGGGCAGTGGGATAATAATTTCCCATCTCATATTTCATAAAATAGAATCCACACCCATAAAATTGTCGCATATTCCTACTCATCTATCACCCCCAGTTACAAATGTGCAAAAAGAACCAAATATTTTATACCCCCAGTCTTTTGCCCTATGAAGGGTTAGGAATTGTCCTTCCTGCACAACTCACTACGTGATGGACTGATGACGATCACATTGCTTCCCGCATAAAGCACACACGCATTCCTCGTTCGGCGAGTGGTACGTCTTCGTGGAGCATAGCTTGAAGTGAAATCCGTGCACAGCTAGTCTGGTCTTAATTCGTAGTTGGCGTATTTCCACTTGTCGGTGGTCGTCGTGACTGTGCTGTAAAAGTCCAGACAAATTTCTGTTTTCTTTTTATGATGTTTGAGAAAAAGATAAGTAATGCGTAACTCAATTGCATATTTTGTGTTCTAATAAATTTATTTCAAGGAAGGGTGACGGTTGGGTTCGAAACCAGTCGTCCGGAGATGGCCTTCCCTATGGTCATGCGCTTGGTGATATAATAGTGCAATGAAGATTCATTACTTACACTTGCTTATGAAGGGTCGATCGCAGCAGACAGTGTGAAGAGCTGACGTTAAGTCCTACCGTGAAAGAATTGGTATACACAGGTGTCTGTCAAAATTATACAGATGGCCGAGGACGCTAAACAGAATATTTCAAGATGGGGAACCAATGGGTGAACATACATACTCTACCGTAGTTGTAGGCTTGTTCAGGCGCCTCGAGATGGTCACCACATGACAGTTACTCTGAATATTACGGAGTTGCTCTGAACTGTAAGGTTTATGGAAATAAAAATCAAATATGCACAACTGTCCGTTGGTTTCGTAAATCCAAATACAGTACTTAGTTTAAGGTCTCTGCCAACTGAATAATGTGACATCCCGTATATATTGCGCATAGTGGTGAGTCACACTGCGTTATATAACGCCTTCCATACGAATACATGTTGACGATTGGAAGTGCAAGGACAGGAAAAAGGGGAAGACGAAAAAAGCGGTGGACAGGAAATTCTGCAAATGAGGGGTGACTGGAGCGTGAAGAACAGAGGAAATGAGTGTGCAATGTAGAGCAGGGGAAACATACTCTGTGAACAAATGGAGGTTCTGCAAAATACACTAAAATGGGTTTCGAGATTATTTTATAATAGCGGACCCATGCGAGAACTCTCGCATGTGTATAAACCACCCGTCCGGTTTTATTGGTATGCGGGCTCAACGCGTCACAGTTCTGGCAGGAGCTATTGTCTTGTTTACTTGTTTATACTCTGTGAGCTGCCAGAATGGTATTGACAGTTCTCGCCTCGCCATGTGGTCAGGGAACAAGGTTGCCAAACAGTTAGAATAACAAGCGATCACACTGTACAAGCCAGTGTCAAAGCTGACCAGGTACTGAAGCACGTGGACTGTGATATTGCAACGCAGAGTAATTTGACATCAACTATGCGAACATGGATTGGTCAAGAGGAAGAGGGGTGATGACTGACGTGGAATTTCCGGCCAAATGTCAATACCATTCTGGCAGCTCACAGAGTATAATCGCACTTATTAAATAAATTGTCAATATTTATGAAATCAGAGTGCAATTCGTCACTGCTGCTCATTTGTTACGATCGGTTACTTGTAGAACTGGCTGCGTGATGCAGCGGTAACGTTCTCTCCCGCTGTTAAGGTTGCAGGAGCGAATCCTGGTGCAGTCAGTTGGCATTTGAGGGAGTTGTGTCATAAGATTTACTGGCACGTTAATGATACCCTTCGGGGCAAATTTCCTGCACCCCGGCGCGGCGTCTCTAAAATTGACAGTAGTTAAAGGGACGTAACCAACGACATTATTATAGCTTAATTTTGAGCGCCCCATGTGCCTATACCACCCGCCTGGCTTTACTGTTATGCGGGCTAGACGTGACACAGTTCTGACAGTGGCAATCGTCTTGTTCATTTTGTTTAAACGCACTTTATAAACAAATAAATATATTTCCGTTGACGTTTCACGAAATTCAAGATATTTCCAGTACTATTGAGACGATTTGGAAGATTTTGGTATGAACCGTACCTTGGGAAACATACAATTTAGCGTTTTGATGATTATTGGAAATACACATCGGAGGTAGAGGCAGATGACCTAGCTGTTCCTTCCCTTCAAACAACCATTTTCTTCATCATCATCATCATCATCATCATCACACTAGAGATACCGAGAAGAGACAACACAATAAAGCGCCATTGTAACTAAACAGTTAATTGTTGCTATTCTAGCTTGTTCCTATGGTACAAGAAAAGTTCACGCCCCCGGTTTTTAGCCGGTCAGTCCCGGTTTCACAGTCGTACAGAGGGCAGTCTGCGAGCCTCACGCATGTGTAATTGATTCGTGAGTTTTCAATTGCGCGGGAAGCAACTTATGTATCAATTATTGTACATGCCTGAGTTTTTTTAAATTTATTTAATATAGTTACAAGCCGTGTTTCACCTACAGTACAGGTATATCACAAGATATTTACAGTTTTAAATGCAAAATTAACATGAATAATATTATTGAAGTGAGTGGAAGATTTTTTAATAAGTTCTGTTATTTCGACAGTACTCCAGTGGTGTTTCATAATGGTATGCAGTGGTAATGATCGTAGTACAGTTGGTCGTTCTCCCGAGTGCGTGGTGCATTCAGTCAACAGGTGACGAGCCGGCTGATGAGATTTTTCCTGGCAGCTGCAAATTGGTATATCAATAATGTTCATTTTAAGAAGATAGGATTTGAAGCGACCATGATTTGTGATAAACTGGGTGGTTATGAAGTTGGACCAGAGAGATGAGGAAAGTCTTATTATTATTAGTTACTGTTGTTTTAAGGGGCGGAACTACGAGGTCATCTGCCCCAAATGAGGAAAGTCTGTGTGGTATATTAGGAAGGAATAATTTTGTCTGTATGGAGTCTTCTGAATTGGTATATATGGAGTTCCATATATTTGTATAATGCTCAGTTAGTACTTTTTTGTCTGGTTTAGGGGTAGTGATCTATAATCTATTGCAGTTCTATGGCTGGCAGCAATCCTGGCGAGATAGTCAGCTCTCTCATTCCCCCCGAGTCCTGTGTGTCCTTTAATCCATTGAAAAGTAATCTTGTTCAACTTGTTGAGGACAATAATTTTGTTTCTTATTTCAGTGGCGAGAGGATGGGTATTTTTCTGTTGGCTATAGCAAAGATTGCAGCTCTTGTGTCCACAAGAGTAGCATAATTTAAAGTGCTATTCAATCCATTCAACTGCCATGATGATGCCCACCACCTGTCCTCTGTACGACTGCGCAATCGGGGCTCACCGGCGAAAAACCGTGGCGTGAACTGTAACATGGACTAAGTTGTCAGGGATACTGACGTCTACCTGAGTTTACTCATTTCCATTCGTGAATTTGGAAGGTACGCTGTAGGCTATTGGCTGCATTCGTTGCCATGTTCATATTTTCTTGTTATTAATTCGATTAATCGTTAGATTTATGAGTTGGTTTTGTTGTTGATTAAGAGGATTCGCGACATCGTAGTCATGTATCCCCGTGTGCATGGATGTGTGTGGAATTTGTCTGATAACTTGCGTTATTGTGATGGCTGCATTAGTGTGTGTATTTGTAATTCAGGTGAGGACTGGGAAGGAGGCGACCGTGGCCTTAAGTTAGGCAACATCCAGGAATTTGCCTGGAGTAAAAGTGGGAAAAGTGGGTTGGGGGTAAAATGATGTACGCACAACGATGAATGCGACGATCAGAAGACGCATGAAGAAACGAGGAGCGAATTCTGAGATTATTAAAGAATTCCGTACTATTTGTGGGCTCTTTGAACTCTCACGGCGTCACAAGGAGTGTAAATTAAAATGATGCCTTTATCTCTGGCTAGCACACGTAGCATCGTTGACCTGGCCGTGCCGTTGCATTGTGCTGTCCCCGCTGTGCCCTGCCGTGCGGAACTGGCCAAGAAACAATGTATTTATGACGTACAGTATTTGATTATGACAAAACGACTTCGTGTAAATGAAAGATGTAACCGTGATATAATAGGTAAGATGTTGAGTTTCTTTATAACCAACGTATTTGGCATAGACCTAAACTATAAAAATAACAGAAATGAAAGGAAATTGTTATAGTTTGAGCCTTAAAACTATTGCGTTTGGTGACTTAAATTATTTTCTACGAGACTGGATACTTAGTATAGAAATAGCATGTTAAAGCAAGTCTCTATCAACGTTCAAACTCTAACACTCGTATGCGATGTAGTTTCGTTCTCCTCAGTATATATTGCAAGCAGACTGGCGAACGAAGCGGGGAGTCCGATGCCTTGTGGCTATTTAAATTAAGGAGCAGTCAGCACCAGCAGCAGTATCATACTATATATGTCTTGGTCTTCAAGGTGACTTAGACTCTCTTTTGGTCTTTTTTCCCCTGTTCACTCAGCCTCGTGAGGCAAAATTGAGGAGAGGTGGGTTCGGTTCCCAACTCGGCCATTCACTACTCCGAGCATTAGCATTCGTTTTCTTATTTACAATATTGAGGGTTAACAGGAGTAGTTTTATCATTTTAAATGATCTTGTCGAATTCGTCGTTAAGCTGAGGTTTGGCGTTACGTTACGGTGATGGGACGAAACGTACCGAGAATGCACTGAAGTGTGTGACGTCATAGTACGATGTAGCAGCCGAGTACCAAGAGGGCAGTGCGAGAACAGAGTTTCAAGAAGGCAGTGCGAGAACAATCAAGTAGGCAGTGAAGAAACAAAATAGAATCTTGAAACTGTGTTCTCGCACTGCCTTCTTGGTACTCGGCTGCTAGCATTTAAATTGATATAAAGTCCAGTCTTTCAGACTGACTAACAGTCTCTTTTTCTATTTTTCTTAGTTGTTTTACCCTCCAGGGCAGCTTGCCACGGTGGGTGATTAGTTATCGTGTCGGACTCTACTAACCCCCAAGCTAGCAGGTTCGCTCCTGGCCGTGGTAAGTGATTTTTGTAAGGCGACAAAAATCACGACATGCATGTCATACGCTGTTGGCATGTTAAAGAACCCATTTGAACTCAGTAGGCCGTATTCATAATGGCAAAATTAATCTCGGGATTTTCCGCCAACGCAAAAGTTCCTCCTTTCTCTACTAGAAAGCGCTATAGTGTCAAGGAGCTTAGATATCTAACGTCCTTGACTTTCATACCATTCCAAGGAATGACTAAATTCGACATGCAAGCTGCCCTCTGGATGTCAAATAACAAAGCTTGCACCCGGCACACGAGGCCATACGATATTATTATTATTATTATTATTATTATTATTATTATTATTATTATTATTATTATTATTATTACCGGGTGAGTTAGCCGAGATCATTACGGCGTGGCTGCAGGCAGTCGCTCACATCCGGGAGGCGAGGAGGTTCGAATCCCCCCGCCGGCAACCTTGAAGATGGTCTTCTGTGGTTTCCCATCTTCCTTCCAGGCAAATGCCGCGGTTGGTCCCTAACTATAGGCCACAGCCAATTTCTTGTCCTTACATTCACGCTTTCCTCCCCAGACAACACTCCACACGTGACGGTACTTGTAACTCACCCCATGGGTGTCCTCATAGAAGCAGCTACAAAACTCTGGCGAGCCGAACGTGTCCTCGGACACTCCCGGCTGTCCATGCTGTCGTGGACTTTTTTGTAGAACAATATTCTTACACTCATAGTATATAGGTATTTTTAACCGTTTAACCAGCGTAAGCTTAAAAGGCGCACAGACGGTAGTTATTTTTCGACTCGATTCACTAAAATCGGCTTCCTTTGGTCATAAATAAATTATTTCCTACATAAACCTTCCTCAAGCCTTTACAGAATGGTGAAAAAACCACCAAAATCCATCCATTGGTTCTCGAGATTACCCAGATCATCAAAGGATCGGGGACCTTACTCCCGGCACTAAAAGCAATATGATAAATAAATAAATAAATAAATAAATAACTCAATGTGTTACTTTGGTCCAGTGGTTTGGATGCTTGACTCCACCCGTGTAGCCGGGGTTCGAATCATGTAAAGGTTGGGTTTTCAGCCTTCTTTAATTTATTAAAAAAATAGGCTTATGAGATCACCTTTTGTCCGTGTGTGTGTGTGTATGTGTGCGTGTGTGTGCTTCCGTATGTGTCCCACCCCCATCCCCCTAATAAAATCTAAACGGCTGGAGCGATTTCAATGAAACTCGGTAAGGTCATAATACTATTTTGGCCGACCCCGATCGTGCCCTTCAAATTTTATTACGACTCACCAATCCAACATGGCGCCTGTGCGAAATATTTCACCGACATTCTATATCTCCGAAACTATTACACATATCATCCTGAATTCTGTACTGTGATAAAGGGCACTACTATAAGTTCATCTATGTGACTCTCAAAAACCTCCTAAATACAAAACGAATATGGCAGCCAAGTGAAGTCGAAACATTTAAATAGACTTTTCTCGCGAACGCAGTGAAACTTGGTACAGCAAATATTTATACAAATTGTATTGCACTGACATCTAATTTAGTTCAATTGTTTACATAACCTCAAGATGGTGGCTGTGAGAAATTTTTAAATTAAGGTTTTTATTTCTTGTGTCCAAACCATGCGATCGAAGACAGCGTTTGAATAATGAACGTACACAATAATCCTCATCTAATAGTACAGTACATTACTCTATGGCCTACTTATATTAAAATGCAACATTGTGACCATCCGAAATATTTAGACGGTTCTCAATATCTATTAATCTATGACTGGGTATGACAGCAATCAAACTGAAATTTTGTATGTTGATAGAGGCTATAACTATAAGTTCACCTATGGGACCTTCAATAACCTGGTGAGAACAAATCCAACATGGCGGCGACGCGAAATTTAATATTTAAATGGACGTTTCTCGCGATTTAACCATCCAAGCGTAGTGAAACGTGGTACGGTATATGCTTATACAAGTTTTAACCCACTGGAATCTAATTGATTTCAATTGTTTTCATAGACATATATGGCGGCTGGGCGAAATGTTAAATTCTCGTTGTTATTTCTTGTTTGAAGTTTGAATAATACACCAACATATTAAAAAAATCCAACATGGCGACCATCCGAAATACTGTATTTAGACGGTTCTCAATATCTACGAACTTAGAGCATAAATGCAATAGCGGGTGCATTGCCACACTGCGCCTGTACTGTGCCGTGAAACCAACATTTCGATCAGCTGACTGAAGGGTAAAGAGAGTAACTCATAATGGCCAATGGCTAATGGCGAATACTAAGCAACGTCAAGGAATGCAAAAGGAGCTTCATATTAGATAATTCTATCATCACTATCCGCAGTTCCCTTCAGTCAGCTGGGCTGGCTGCGTGGCTCAGCGGTAAGGTTCTCGCTTGCTGGGCCCAAGGTTGCAGGTTCGCATCCTGGCGCAGTCAGCTGGCATTTGAGGGTGCGCAAATGCGAGGGAGCCGTGTCAGTAGATTTACTGGCACGTTAAAAATCCCATTCGAGGCAAAATTCCGGCACCCCGGCGTATCTAAAAGCCAGAACAGTTAAAAGAGATGTAAATCCAATAACATTATTATTATTCAGTCAGCTGATCGAGATGTTGGTCTCAACAATGTGACGTCATCAACCATTTATTGGATTTATGATCGAAGTCTACGAACCTATTACAGCAATTAAACTGAAATTCTATACCTTGATAGAGGCAATTAACATAATAGGATATATTGAAAATAGGCCATTTAGTTCTTCACGGAACTACTTGTTAAATTTGTGTTTTATTATATTTGTTGTTTTATAATTGCTAATGTAATTACATCTAAAATGAAATATCCACAGGTATTTAATAAATCTAATACACCTTAAACAATATTATTTTAAAATTAATATTTATTAATTAAATACCAGATTCGACCACATTATGGCCTTCCACGGGTTTCCAAAGTAAAGAAGAAACTTATGTTAAAATGCGACCAAAGCTTTTGAAAAACAATATTTAAACTTGGTCTTACCTATTTTTGTATACAAAATATATTTAAAAAACAGATCTGTCACAAATGTGGGCTTTAATTTAATAATGTAAACTAATTTTGTGAAAAAAATGACATAAATCTATTTTTTATTGTATTCGCATAAATAGAGTAGAAATTGTTCTTTAAAAAATCTTGATATGGTCTACGAGATGAATGAACTCTTTGCTATGTTGAGTGTAGTAGACTCTAGCGCGGTTCAAGGAGGGCGAAGGAAATCGCTTTGGTAGTGTGTTGAAATATCAAGATGTTTATTGTTGATGATGGCTGTACTAATGTGTGGATTGATAATTCAGGTGAGGATTGGAAAGGAGGCGGCCATGGATTTAGAAGTGGGAAACCACGGAAAACCACTTCCTGGATGGCTTAGGTGAGAATCGAACCCATGTCTTCTTATGAGTAAGAGTGTACCCTGTTGCAGCCCTCAGACCAGAATTAAATTTGTTGGCAGATGACAGCCAAGAATGTTAGCCGCCACACCGGGGTTATTATGTAACACACAAGATGGTGATAATAGGTCATGGAGCCCGAGGGCATAGTTGTTTGGAGATAAGTGGACACCTATGATACCGCTCCTCTATCTTATCACAAGCTGGAGGCTGAGGAGTGTCGTCTGGACATATTCGTCTCACACCGAGTTCTTTGTTTCGTTGATGATGATAATAATTGTTGTTTTAAGGGTCCTAACATCTAGCTTATCGGCCCCTAATAGTTTGGGTGATAGTGAAAGATGAGATGAGAATGAAAACTATAACTAATACTAGCTACACACTTACTGTACATACTAGAAGAAGAAATGGTAAACAAATAAAGGATAAGGCAAATAAAGGACAGGAAGAAAAGAAATGCCCTCAACCCTCGAAGAATGAGGATTGACGGACTTGGAAGGGCCATGAAAGGTAGATAGGAAAGAGGAAGAGGAGAGGGCACACCCCAGTCAGAGGAAAAAGGGGATAAAACGGACCCAGCTCAGGAATCCCTCGGAGTCACCAACTTCCAAACTCACCAGCCGTGAGCCCTTGAGTGTGTAGCACTATCCAGGGTGCACCATAAGTGGTGGGGCTACACACACCCTGCCTCCTTGAGGGCCTTGTGCAGAAGGCAGGAGATAACATGAAAAGAAAAAAAGAAGGCTGACCCCTGGAAGAATGAGGGTATCAGGAAAGATGAGACAAGGGCCAATTTTGGCGGGAAAGTGAAAGACTCCCTATATAGGCCTCGTATACCGTCGGGGTCGGAAGAGAACAAGAGTTGACCAAGAGAAGAAGACGGAGAGGAGCCCGGCACAAGTAAGTGGAAGCAATGCCGGACTCAGTTGGGGTCCCATGGTCGCCAACCCACGTCCCACTAGATGTGAGCCCCTGGGGGGTCTCTGTTTCTTTCATGGCTCAGGGGTCCTCTTTATCTTCCTGGCCGTTTATACAGAGTGTTTCAGGAGGAATGGTAAATATTTTAGGAGGTGGTAATATACATGAATTGCAATAAAAAAATCCATATAACATGTGTCCTATTTGTATTGCGTACCGAGATACAGATGTTGGTATGTAAAGAGGGCAGTTGCCGTTTCGTGTGTTGGCACACCGGTAGTTATGGGCACGTTTCTTGGCCACCAAGGTCCCCGGACCTCACTCCTTTGGATTTTTGCCTGTGGAGATGGTTGATGGGCGAAGTCTACAAGGAGAATGTTAACACAAGAGCCGAGTTGAGCGTTCGGATTATTCTTCGTGCAGCCTTCGTCAAAGAACGCCAAGACTCCCTCCAAAGAGCTAAACGGGGTTCAAGAGAAGTGCAAAATGCAATGAAGTTGGTGGTGGAATTTTTGAAAATCAACTTTGAGCGTCCTCATAAGCCTTGGCTTTACATTTATTTTGGTTAAATACTACCAGCTGTACCGTCAGTAGTGGCTGCGCTCGCTAAAGCGCTGCGTTAGGTCATGGGGCCAAGCTCTCTGCTGACTCGGTAGACGCGTGGGTTCGAACCCCACCGTCGGCCGTCCTTGAAATGGTTTTCCGTGGTTTCCCATTTTCAACACCAGAAAAATGCTGGGACGGTACCTTCTGACAGGCCACGGCCGCTTACTTCCACATCCTTGCCCAGTTTCATTCACCATCATTCATTTCATCTCTCATTAACTCCTCTCATGAGGTTGGTGTCAGGAAGGGCATCTGGTTGTAAAAATCATCCGCCACAAAGAATTCCATCGCATCTCATCCCCGACCCCGTAGGAAAAACGGGAATAATAAGGGGAAGACATACATACATACATACTACCAGCTGTATCTCTGTACGAAATAGAAACGGGACACATGTTATATGGATTTTTATTGCAATTCATCTGTACCACCACCTCCTAAAATATTTACTATTCCTCCTGAAACACTCTGTATAGTGCAGGGCTAGGATTTATATGTACTAAAAAGTGCCAATTATGTACATCATCATCATTTACTACGTGCAAAGCCTTGTCGCTATTTACTATTCCTCCTGAAACACTCTGTATAGTGCAGGGCTAGGATTAATATGTACTAAAAAGTGCCAATTATGTACATCATCATCATTTACTACGTGCAAAGCCTTGTCGCTATTTACTATTCCTCCTGAAACACTGTATATAGTGCAGGGCTAGGATTTATATGTACTAAAAAGTGCCAATTATGTACATCATCATCATTTACTACGTGCAAAGCCTTGTCGCTGCAGACACATTTGACGGATTTCTGCTAGTCTCTTCTTGCTGCCATAAGAACCACTTGCCAGTACTCCAATGGAGTTCTTGATGTACGACATCCTTGGACGTCCCCTAGGTTTCTTTCCCAATAATTTTCCTCATAATGGTCTGGAGAAGAGAGTCGTGCCTGAATACATGTCCAAGGAACTTTGTTTCCCTCTTCTTTACTATTTTTAATAAACATCGATCCTCCTTCACGTCCTGCAGAACAAGATCATTTGTTTTCCTGTCCATCCAACTTGTTCTTGTCATTCTTCTCCAAAACCACATTTCCGCAGCCTTAAGTTTTGTTTCCGTCAGTTTCCCTAATGTACAGGTTTCGTATCCATACAGTAAGACAATCCAAACAAAGGTCTTAAGAAATGACTCTCTAGTCCTCTAACTGAGGTGATTATTTAGCAATAAGTAGTCTACATATAGCCTGTTGTTTGAGTCTTCAGTCTTTTGACTGGTTTGATGCAGACCTCCGTGCCTCCCTTTCCTGAGCTAATCGTTTCATCTCTGCATAGCTACCAAACCGTATGTCTGAGGCAATCTGTTTAACATATTCTAACCTTGGTTTACCCCTATACCGTAGTTCTTGTCCTCGACCCTTCCTTCCATAACTAAGCTTGCTATTCCTGGGTGTCTTAGTATGTGTCCTACCAGCCTATCTCTTCTCTTCATTATCAGTCACCAGAAACATCTCTCCTCTCCCAGTAGTCTTAATACCTCTTCGTTTGTAACCCTATCAACCCATCTGATCTTCATCATTCTCCCGTAACACCACATTTCAAACGCTTCAATTCTCCTCCTTTCTGCTGCACCAATAGTCCAAGTTTCACTTCCATACTGTGCCACGATCCAGATAAAGGCCTTCAAAAATGACTTCCTAACACCTAAATCTATATTCGATGTCAGCAGATTCCTTTTCTGTGGAAATGCTTTCCTTGCCTGAGATAACCTACTTTTTATATCCTCTTTGCTTCGTCCATCACTGGTTATTTTGCATCCTAAGTAACATAAGTCTCCTACTTTCTTTAGTTTTTTACCTGCCAATTTGATGTCCATAGAGGATTCTGATTTATTTCGGCTGCATTCCAATATTTTTGTTTTACATTTATTAATTTTCATCATGAATTCTTTCCTCAAGACGGAGTCCGTACCATTCAAAAACTCATTCAAATCCTCAGGCGTGTCGGCCAAGATGACTATGTCATCGGCAGATCTCAGTGTTGAAATTATTTCTCCTTGAATCTTCACTCCCACTTTAAATTTTTCTACAATTTCCTTCATTGCTTGTTCAATGTAAAGATTGAAAAGTGTGGGTGATAAGTTGCAGTCTTGCCTTACACCTTTCTGAATACCAGCTTCTCTCTCATGTCCTTCAGCTCGAATGACTGCTGTCTGGTTTCTGTAATATGTGAATATATTTTGCAAAATTTGGACAATAAAACTAATTTACCACTATACACTACATTTTGTTACTTTTAGAGTCTACAAAAATAAATTCAAAATACTGGATTCATAAATTAAATTATTCAAAATTTTTACAGTTCAATTTTTTTATTATTGTTTGTCATTCATTCGGTCTTTGATTAGATTTCTGCTACATCATGCCACAGAATGATGTTTTAAATTTTCATACTAGAAGCTTCTGCTGATGTCTCGCAAAAGTCATTTGTATTGGCTAAAGCTCCGCTCTACCGTTGTTGAAACATAACGTTTCACTTCTCATCTTAATATCAATGTGATCTTTGAAGAATGCTCAATATTTTATTCTCTGTTACCAAAACAATGGAATACAAAATTTTCTGTATAAAGTGAATCTTCTCCTATTGTCTCTAAGGATAGATTTATATTGACTGAAACTGCGTTCAACAACAGAAGAGATACGGGGCCATATTTCGATTTCACAATGCCTGCTGGGGTTAAATCCTACGTTAACTCTACACTTAAATCTCCACACAAAATTGCAGCAACCTTCCCATTGCTTCATATCCATTTTTTTTAAAGTACAGTGTCCATCTTCATTTATGCCACATCTGCACTTTACCTGTACCACGATTTAAATTTTTAAATCTTTATAATTCGTTTCTGCATTATTGGCAGGACTGCTAATTTACCGGTACTAGAAGTAAATATGGACTATTGATTTTAATTACTAAGAATATGCAACATATATGCTAAACGCTAGCGCCTTATACCCTTGAAGCTGGAAAAGATTTGACTAGGTGTTGGTTGATTAAATAATATACTTATTTTTTATTAACCTCCTGTTTCTTTAATATTGGGACAGGTTAATGATGTGAGTAAGGTGATTTTATGCTTGCAAGGTGATGTTTATATGAGCTTGCTTGTTTAAATGTGAAGAGATAGCGTGAGTCGTAGTCGTGACAGCTTCGATGTTATGGCAAAGTTTGACAACAGCAGTAACTTCAGCTTGGGTAATCATAATAATAATTGCGATGGTTTAAGTTTTTAGGTTAATGGTATTTTAAGGAAAGAAGAGTAAGACCACTAGTGGGTTAGCGTTTGAAGTATGAGAGGATTTTAAGACCTATAGTAGGTAGTTATTTTTTAAAGGTTAAAGTGGCTAAAAATAATAATAATAATAAGCCTCGCTTTTCTGGGGGAGAATGAATGAGTTGGTTTGTAAGTAGTATGATTTGGCGCGAGCAGACCTGGCCGCGTGTAGTTGGGTGTGTATGGATACTATGTGTTTGGTCCACGTGTAGTTGGATGTGGAGTGCGATTTATTGTTTAATGTGGTGGCCAAGCAAACGACGCGCCATCCCGGGCGGAGTCGGCCGTGGCCAAATCGCCCGAGCAGGCACGCAGCTGCGAGGCCGTGGGTCATTGCTATTGTTTTATGTTGCTTTCAAATATGGAAAACTATTGAAAACAAGCGGACCCGTGCGAGAACTCTTGCATGCGTATAAACCACCCGCCTAGCTTTACTGTTATGGGGGCTTCTATAATGTACCCATCTCATATGGAAATGCTCAATCACGTGCTGGCTAGGGGTTGCGGTTCGGGGCATGTTACGTCCACCCACAACATGATTTCACATTGGATATGATAGCACTTGTTTTAGGATCTGCAAGCCTACATTGAAAACAAACATGTTTCAAAAGACATGAGTTTATTTTATGAAAAACTCCCAGGAATTACAATTATTTTACAAAACACTTACATTTTTGGAAAATTCCAATTATCAAATATCAAAGACATAATAAATTCATATAAAATTTATATTACCGCGTTACCTTGCTTAGGTATCTCTTTATCATTGAGTATTCATTTATATTTCTCTCCACAACATTTTATTTATTGAGACATAGAGCATGCCTATCACTTTATATCATTTTTATCTAAGGCTTTTCAGATAATTTACTGTATTATTAATATCCCTTCTGGGCTTTATTCACACTTTATTTACTTTATATCTCTTTATAATCATTTGTTTAAGTATTGTAACTTTAATCAATAAGCCTAATTTTTCACAACAATTTAACACTTTGAAAATAAAAATACATGCCCATCCTTGAATTCACGTCCCGTCACAATTCATTTACATGCAGTAGGGTGGTTTATTTAGTGATGTATCATATGCTATTTTTTCATACTTTTCAGTTACCTTATAAACTCAAATTTGAGTTTACCCGTTTTATATTTTACATGTTTCTTAAGGTAGGAATCGAATATCTAATGATCAATATATCTTCGACTACTATGGCCAAATATTATCCGATTTTTGCAATCCTCATAATAGGAAAAAATTTCAAATACCCACTAGTTTAATTATTTCATTCACAATTACATAGCACCTCATTATCTAAAAATTTGCATGTTTCGCGATATCGTCTAGTATCCATTCAAACACCCTAACCTTCGTATACAAAGCTTCATTGTATTCTCTCCCTTCTCGTTGTAGGAGCGGTCGGCCACTGCCTGAACCCCTCGTGATTTATGACCTCCTTCGCGCCTCATTATAGATTTTAACTTTCAACTGTTTCGTTCCCTTTAAAACAAAAGCTTATGAGGATCCAAGCTATCACCTCACTTCATTAACTATCACTTATTTATTCATTTTCATTCCACTTTCCTTGTGACACGTGCCGTAATTTGAGATTACAACTCATTACCTTTTCCTTTCACATACTTTATTTGGTCGGCTTACATAACGTCGTTGGAACAGTACAGGCAATGTGAATCTAGGCTCAGGTACGCCTTTGCGGACCTTCAGTCGAAACACATATAGTAGCAGCTCTCGTACTTCCATAATATATTTAGCAATTGCCCGGCGGGACTTAGATTGCAACAAACAATACCCTTAACTCGAACCCTTGTCCGGTTAAGTGGGTCGAGCCCTCACTCAACAATACCACACATCTCCATTATAATGCTCTTGATTTGAATCCCTGTTCAATCAAGGGGTCGTACCCTCGCACAACAAAATCGACGACTTTCCGACAATTATATACCTTTTACCTCCAAACCTACGCACGTCACAGGATATATTCATTTCATTTGCTAGCATTTAACTTATTTATTCTTTATAGGCCCTTTATGGCAATACAACTTTTAAATACCTTGGATCATCATAGCGTCTTTCATAACTTTGCTCACATTAGCATTTTACTTTACCGTAACTCTATATATCGTAACTTCACAATTCACTTTCTGGTGTTCGATAACACCGAATATCTTAGCGCATTTTCTTATTATTTGCTGGATAGCGTTATTTTATCATCATATTAAGGTATCTCAATGATCCTTTCAATTATTTTAATTATTTTATTTATCTACTTCATTCAACTCGAGTTTCTTCTTCTTCTTGTTTCGAATAGGCCATCTATGTACCACGACGTTCAACTGTTACATTTGGAGTGGGCTTTGATGTTTGCCCAGTAGTTACGCATCCTCTGGCTGTGTTGTTCCCTCCTCTCCTGGGTCCAGAGGGCACCTGTTTTCTTTCTTGGCGGTTTGTCCTGGAACCTCAATTGCTGAAGCATCTTCCTGAGAGATGTCCGGTCTTTTAAGACTCTTTCCGTCCCTCCAAGTTCTTGCAGATCTTTGCTCACTTCCCACAACCATGGTGACTTGGTCTTCCGCTTTTGCCAGTAACCGAGGAGCTGATTGGTCAACCTGGTAGGATGCATCCTGTAGACGTGTCCATAAAATGCTAGACGTCGTTTTCTAACAACATCCGTGATTCTTTCACAGTACGTGTAGAGCTCTTGATTAGGCCGCCTTCTGTATTCATTACCTTCCTTAACAGGTCCCAATATCTTCCTCATTATCTTTCTCTCCTGTACTTCGAGTTTGTCCGTGAGTCCCTTCCGGTTGAATACTAGACATTCTGATGCATATAAGGCTTCAGGACGTATAACTGTCTGGTAGTGTCTCATTTTAGTCTTTCGGGAGAGACACTTCTTATTATATGTTTTCTTGGTTAGTTGATAAGCCATTTCTAACTTGTTAACTCGAGTTGATAATGCCCTTACTTCCGAGAGATTCGGTTCAAGCCATTCTTCTAGGTACTTATATCTGTCAGTTTTCTTGATCTCTCCCTGGTCCAAATGCAGTGTACAAGGATATTCACTGATGTTTGTGATGTACTGTGTTTTTTCAAGTGACAAATATAGTCCTACCTTAGTTGCTTGTTGCGTGAGAACATTAAGTTGTTTCACAGACGTTTTTATTGAATGAGATAGAAGTGTCAGGTCGTCGGAAAATGCCAGGCAATCAACACTGAGCCCATTGCACTTGTGTCCCAAAGTGATACCACTTGGTACCCCCTGACTAGTTAGCTCCTTTCGCCACTCCCTTATCACCTTTTCCAGGGCACAGTTAAACAGGAGAGGTGAGAGACCGT
Organism: Meconema thalassinum; assembly: GCA_946902985.2. NCBI lineage: Eukaryota > Metazoa > Arthropoda > Insecta > Orthoptera > Tettigoniidae > Meconema > Meconema thalassinum. Next base: position 209,411,552 of record OX336391.1, read on the forward strand.
CTCCCTGTCTTACTCCTGACTTAATTTCAAAACTTTCAGAGAGGATTCGTCTGAACTTCACTCGTGACATGGTGTTCTTTAAAGTCTGTTGGATAAGGTTATGTGTCTTCTCGTCTAGTCCTAGTTCTTGCAGGATCTTCATGAGAGTAGGTCTGTCAACCGAATCATACGCCTTCTTAAAATCAACAAAAATGATGACATATTTCTTACTAGCCATTTTTGCTTGCCGTAGCACTGATTTCAAGGTCAGTATCTGTTCCGTACAAGAGCGTCCTTTTCTAAATCCTGCCTGGTATTCTCCTAGTCGAGGGTCTAGCTGGGGTTCAGCTCTGTTTAATAAGGCCTTAGAGAAGATCTTGTATGTCACAGGTACTAACGAGATTCCTCGATAGTTGTTGATGTCGGTCAAGTCTCCTTTTTTATGTAGGGGATGAATCAAAGCATAGGTTCAGTCACTAGGCAATGTTTCAGACTCCCAAATGTCATGGAAGATTTCTGTCAACTTGCCTATAGTCCTATTCCCAGCTTGTTTCCATAGTTCCGCTACAATTGAGTCTTCAGCTGATGCTTTGTTGTTTTTCAGGGACTTGATGATGTCTATCACTTCTTCTTTGGTTGGTTGTTGAGAGTTTGGTTGCCTGATGGTGTCTTGATAAGTGAAGAATGTGTCAGGTGATTCACAGTTAAGGAGATTCTCGAAGTACTTGGCCAGAAAGTGGCAATTGTCCATATCATTATAGGCTATCTGTCCATCCGGTCCTCTGAAGTGGAGGCTGGGAGGATTATAACGGCTGAGGTTCCGTTTAAAGCCTCTGTAGAGATTTCTGGTGTTGTTCTTCTTGAAATCGTCATCCAACTGAGTCAGTTGGTCCTTTGTGAACTGCCGTTTTACTTGTCGGATGATCCTGGCAGTTAACTTTCGTTGCTCAATGAACTTTTCCCTGTTGTTTTGTGTCTTCTGTGAGTTCCACTTAAGCCAGGCTGCTTGTCTCTGTGTCACCGCTTCATCACAGGTAGTCGTCCACCAGGCATGCTTCTTCTGCTTCAGTAATGGCGCAATCTCCGTGGCAACTTTCACTAGGTTCTCCCTCACTTCATCCCAGGTTTTACATTCCAGGGTTTCCATTTTCTCCGTGAACTGGTTGCAATTTGAAAGTTTTTCTAAGTCAAACTTAGTAAGTTTGTGTGACTTTGACTTTTTAGTATTCCGAGGTAGAAATCTTAGCTTGACCTTGGAGAGATAGTGGTCGGAGTCCAAATTTGCTCCTCTTAACACTCGAACATTCTGGATCTCTCTATGGGACTTCTTTGAGATGGCAACATAGTCTATTTGGAATTCTCCCAAGAGACGGTTAGGTGATGTCCAGGTCTTTTGCTTCCTTGGCAGTCTCTTGAAAGCCGTTGACTTCATTACCAAGTTGAAGGCCTTACAAAGTCCTACTAGGCGCTCTCCATTCCTATTTGTCCTTGTGTGGGCCGGGAAATCTCCCACAATGTCTCTGTACTTGCGTTCTTTCCCTAGCTGGGCGTTGAAGTCACCGAGTAAGATGATTGTATGACGCTCTGGGACCTTGCATATGATGTCCTCTAGTTCTTCCCAAAACTTGTCAGTATTTTCAGGGTTACGCTTATTGTCCTCATTGATGGGTGCATGGACATTTACTACAGTGTAGACCTTGTTTGTGCACCGGAAGGTTATTAAAGACACTCGACTATTGAGAGAGCTGAAGTCAATAACTGAATCCAGTATCTTATGGCTTACAATAAAACCAGTCTCCAGGTGTGGTACGTTCTTCATTCTCCTACGTCCTACCTTTCCTTTGAAAATGCGGTAGCCTTGGGAGTCAAAGGCATGTTCATCAGTATATCTGGTTTCCTGTATTGCTGTGAGCAGTATCTTGTGATTAGTCAAAGTGTCTGTTAAATGCTTCAGTTTGCCTATCTTAAGTAGCGAGTTGATGTTCAGTGTGGCGAAGTAGTTCTGTTGTTTATGTCTGATCTTGTTGTTAGTGGTTCCAGGACGCTCCGACCGGTCCTTAAAGCATGTTGGTGTGGGCTCCCCAGACTCCAAAGTCCCACTAACACCGCCGAGAGCGGAGGTGGATTTGATACCACCTGGGGTAGTTAATTCCGTGCGTTTACTTTCCATGTTTTAGTTGAAGATTGGTTAGGGGGATCAGAGGTTTAACCCCCTGATCAAGTTACTACCGAGGTTGTGAGCTCCAGTAGGTTTGAATTAGGGTTGTCTCCCGTAGATTGGTTGCCTTCCAAGGCTGAGGAGACCAATCTTCCCCATATTGGTTCTTCCGCCTTCCTTACCGTTGAGATGATGCCAACCATCTTCATCCGCCTCAGAAGCCGTTGTCCAGTTTTCACCTGTACCCTAGGCAGGGGCCCTTACAGGGTGCTATCAGCCGGGCCAGCTGAACCCCGGTTTTTTAACGAGGTTGTTACTCCTCCCGCTCCTCCTTCCTCGACTCTTGCAAGAAGAGGCCCCGGGCTTGCGACCGGTATAGCGGAGTTCAACTCGAGTTAATTATTATTATTATTATTATTATTATTTTTATCGACATTCATTAATTCATTATTACTTTGCGGAATGCAATTTATTCATTTTACCATTAACATTTCGGAGTACAAAACTCAACATTTCTTATTTTGGAGTGTAAAAACTCAATATTTATTATTATTATTATTATTACTTTAACGGTGCTTGTTTTATTTACGTTACTTCATTTCTTTGGCATGCATTTTATTTGCCATTTACTTTATTACATTCGATTCCTCCTTTTTTAGATCATTAATTAATTGTTATTTAACCCTTTTTAGGGTTTTCAACATTATCATTATTCTTATCATTTCTGCACTTTTATCATTATTTTTAACATTCTTGCAAACCGTCTTGGCGGTTGCCTTCTGACACATTATTACTACTTGATTACTCATCGTGCATACATTTCATACATACATTTATTGAGATAGCATATGAAACGATCACTTTGATATTTATAAACATTTTGACTCACCCATGTTTCCGCTCATGGCGTGATTTCTAGATGTTTTCACCCATATGAATTCTTCAGTACTTCATTTTTAAATTATAATCGACCTTTTTAAACACTTGGTCGTTATTTTTACACACGACAATATCTTGATACATTTTTTCAAGTTTTACTTTTAACACTTATAAAAACACAATAAAAATTCTCTTAATTAATATTTACAGTCGAACACGGACCAATTCTCAGCGTACAATCTGTTGGCAAACAGCATGAATAGCATCTCCCTGTACTGCTTTGAACGTGTGATCCTATCTTCTTTCCCCTCGGTAAGTCTCTTCCTAGTATTCCCAATCTCGTACTTGTCTTTCTTCGGACTTCCTCCTATGATAGCTTTCTCCTTACTTATTACTGTCCCATTTATCCTGCTGCTATCGCTCTTTACGTTTGCTTCATAATTGCCTGTCGCAATTTTTATAGTTCTGTTTCCTTCTATCGTGATCTTCCCTGAAGATCGTGTTACAAGTTCTAACTGTTGAGCCTACGTTCTCTGACGTTTTACTCGGATAATTGTTCTTTACTTTAACTGTCTTTTTCTGCACGTTATCGTTTCTCTTTGACTGTCAGTGTTCAGATTCCTGACCCTCAATTGTCTTTAATTTTCCGCACTTCGTTCGTAAAAGTTCTTAAGATACTTCCGCATCTTCTGCCTTTCCTACGTTAATGCACTGTTTGGTTTCGAACCAATACTATTTCGCAGTCTATCGCACTTTATACTGGTCTTATCTCTTACGAGACTTGAACTCTAGCGTTTCTGATTGCAGTGTTTATAATTTTCTTGCGGACTTGCGCACTCCGTTCCTGAGGCTAGATCTAACTTGTTCGTACTGATTAAATCTTAAATAACATGCCTATACAGAGGATGTTAAAAACTGGCTATCTGCGTAGCGCACTCGAACTCTGGTCTTCGACAATTCTCGTATAATCTGCCTCTAGCAAAGTCTCTCTCGACTGATAATTAAAACATGCACTCCGGCATAGCTTCTCGTTCTACTGACTGATATGAAGACGGACTTCAACTGACTGATGACTGACTGACGGTACTTCTTATGACGTGCCTCTAGCAAGGCCCTCCCACAGACCGATGAACTTCATACGACGTGCCCCTATCAAGGCCCTCGTTCAACTGACGGACTTCATATGACGTGCCTCTCACCAAGGCCTATCATAGACTGACGAACTTCATACTTCTGCTCGAGCCTTGGGCCTATTTATTCGTTTCTGTCTAGAAAATAGTTATCTACAAAACTGGGAGATGAATTTCTGATTCCCTGGTCTGATCCTCTTCATAATTTAATCTAAAGTGTGTTTTATAAATATATTTTGATTTCCGGCTGGCGGAATGAAAATCCTTCGCTGGTTTATTTTTAATTAAATTAATTAGTTATTATCCCCTTTGCGGGGCCAGCCTATCGACTCCTTTCGTCCACAAATAATATTCCGCTCGATTTATGATGACATTTTCTCTAGCTTGCAGTTTTCGAGTGGTATTTTCAGGTCGGCCAACTTACTGATTTTTCTCGTTCCTGTTCATCGTCTTCCTTTAGATTTAACACTTCTGGTGGATTTATTTTGTTAAGTTTAACGAGGTAACTCCCCCTTCTGTATATTTAAGAAAAACTGCTGATTTAACACATTCCTGGTTTAAGTTTTAAAGAGCCACTTGAGAAAAAGTTCACTTCAGCTTTCCACTTGAGAAGTCATAATTCTAGTGAAGTTGCTGGCACATTGGAATTTCGAGTGGTATTTATTGCCTCTCAACTTTGACTCTCGCTAAAATTTTAATAGTTTTCTTAATGTTTCTTTGCTTTTAAACTGTCATCTTTAATGGTATTTATGTGTCTGACTTGACCCTCTGTCTCCATTTGAGCCGTCTTACGGTCGCCTACTATTTTGCCTGCTCTTGTATTCTCTGTAATCTTTCTAAAGTCTTCGAGTATTTCTCCATAAAGGATCAGGGGTTCAATTCTTGTGCCAATCCCACATGGGAACAATAAATATGTTTATTTGTTTAAACGCAATTTTTAAACAAATTGTCGATATTTATGAAATCGGAGAGCAATTCATCACTGCTGCTGGTTGCACCATGGGTTGTGTGCGCTCCATGTGTACAGACTACCCACAAGGCTCTAGTGCAATATGGCTGTACGTGACATAGTTCTGCCAGGGGCATTCGTCTTGTTTATTTCTTTAAAAGCACTTTATAAACAAATAAATATATTTCCATTGACTTTTCAAGAAATGCAAGATTTTTTCTGTACTATTGAGACGATTTGAAAGAATTTGGTACAAACCACACTTTCTAAATCCCTCTGGTTTAGGAGCTTGAGTTTTGTGAAACATAAACCATAGGCCTACTCTACTCTACTTTTCAACTCCACATGCCATGATTCGTTAAGATAATACAAAATATAATTAAGTTTAGCGTCCTAAATACAGAGTCCGCCAGAAAAATGTATACTCTCTTTACGGAACAAAAACTATTTATTGTGTCTTTCTTTTACATTTAAATTTTGATTACACATGTAGTACTGTCTTCAGTTAATCATATGGTTACATGAGATGTTCATAATGTTCACCGTTGGCTGCCAGACACATAGCAGAACGACGAGCGGTCGCTGCAACTACGTCCGTCAATGTTTGACTGGGAACCGCTGCACATGCCGCTGTGATCTCCTGGCAAAGGGCCTCCAGCGTGCGCGGCTTACGTCGATAGACTTGATTTTTCACAGTTTCCCACAGGTAAAAGTCCATAGGGGTAAGATCTGGCGACCGTGGGGGGAACTCAATGGGCCCTCTTCGTCTAATCCAATGTCCCGGCAGATTGTCATTCAGGAAAGCTCGTACTGCTACATGGTAGTGTGGTGGCACCCATCCTGTTGGTAGAAGACTTCATCATCGGCTCCATAAAGCGAAAGTACACTGGTAAAATTAATGTGCGTAACATTCCCAAGTACACTGTTCCAGTGACAGTATCATAAAAAAAGGGTCCTAATGTCCACACCAGACATTAACCCCTGGTAGATTGACCGCCTTGTCCATATGAACATGCGGTGTTGTGTTGGCAGCAAGCACAAGATTGTAGTGCAGTATCTTTGACATAGTCTTTGATATCAGTGAAGTTCAGTGTAAAAAAAGGTATATCGTGTGAATTGTGAACCCTTTCCACAACAAATAATAAAATATGCATTCTAGAGGAGTCTATGTGATTTATTGAGAAGTGAACCTAACATTTTATGGCGACCAGTGACACGATTCATTCATAGTAAAAGGCTCCCGTGAAGAAAGAAGATGGAAAGACTCGCTAAAGAAAGAACCGTAAAGCGGCGGTTATTTACGCGCTCACACAATCAACTAATGGCGTTGTTAGAAGATGATCAAACTGAAACGGAAAAAATGCAACTTGAAATCCTTCAAGAAAAGTATGATGATATCTCTAATTTAGATGGATTAATATTTCAACAGATGATAGACGACGAGTGTGAGGATGACGAAATAGAAACGGAATGTGAATCAGCTGATGATTACAAACACAAATTCCTTAGCTGTAGAACAAAAGCAACACGTTTTATGAATCCCGTTGTTTCCATTACCCCTCCACAAAGTGTAGTGAATGACAATGTTTGTGATAAAAAGAAATATAGACTTCCAAGAATAGAATTTAAGAAATTTTCTGGTGAAATAATTGATTGGTTATATTTTTGGAGCCAGTTCCGTAAAATTCACGAGGATGAGGACATTGGGAAGGAAGATAAATTCCAATATTTAATTCAGGCTATGACAGAAGGTTCCAGAGCATATGAATTAGTTACTAGTTTTCCACCCACTGCCGAGAATTATGACAAAGCTATAGAGAGTCATCAAGCTCGATTTGGTAGAGAGGACTTGCAGGTGGAAGTTTATGTTCGTGAATTGCTCAAACTAGTATTGAAAAATGCAGTCAATTCCAAAGAAAGGCCAACACTGAGTAGCTTGTATGATAAATTAGAGTCACATATCAGATCGCTGGAAAGTTTAGGCTTTACTACAGAAAAATGTACTGTAATGCTGTATCCCCTAATTGAATCATCTTTGCCAGAAGACCTATTAAGAGCATGGAGAGGAATACTTCCTTCAGGTGTGATTCCGTATCCAAAGATCGTTTGCAGCAGCTCATGGCTTTTCTTCAAAATGAAGTAGTAAGTGAAGAAAGAATTTCATTGGCTATGAAAGGGTTTAGTATTAGCACATCCCAAAGATCTAAGATTAAGGGAGACAAGAAACCAAGGGATGTCATTGAACCAAATATACCTACTGCTTCTGCTTTGTTTGCTGATGTTTCTAAGAGACAAGAGTGTGTTTTTTGTCTTAAACCTCATTCGAGCCCAGAGTGCTTTAAAGCTAAAAAAATGACTGTAGGGGAGAAAAGGAAAATCTTAACTGATAAACACTGTTGCTTCAATTGTTTAAAGAAGGGCCATGCAAGTAGAGCTTGTAAATCGATTGTCAGGTGCATTGTTTGTGGTGGTAAACATGTGGTATTAATGTGTTATAAGTCCGTGACAAAGAAAATGAAAGTGTGTCCAAACAGAATTACGAGGGAGACAGGAATTTGGTTCTCCAGGATGGCAATAATGTGGATAAGGCTTTAGATAATGTGTCTTGTTCTCCTGAGGTGTACTTGCAAACCCTGGCAGTTGTCGTTAAAGGAAAGGGTAAACAAAAAACTGTACGAGCTGTCATTGATACTGGGTCTACTAAATCCTACATTGCACGTGACCTAGCCGAAGAAATGGGGTATCAGTCAATCAGGAAGGAAACGTTAATACATTCCTTGTTTGGTGGAGTACGTTCTCGAGAAGCAAAACACGACTGTTACAGAATACGTTTAAAGCGATTGGAGGGAAACTATTCCAAGGAGCTGTAAGTTTTAAGCCAAGAGATTATTTGTGAAGTCGTCCCATATATTAAGAATGGTTCTTGGAGTGAGGAGATAAGGGATCTGAAAATATGTTTAACTGATGTACTAGAGCGAGGGCCTGTGCAGATTCTGATTGGGGCCGATAAGGCGGGTGAACTGCTCACTGGGAGGAAACATCAACTAAAATGTGGCCTAGTTTTGGTGGAGAGTTCCCTAGGTTGGACACTAATGGGAAAAGTCATAGGTAACAAGGCCCAAAGGGATTGGGCATCATTATTAGTGTCATCATTGTTTTCCCAACATACAAGAATTTCTGATCTCTGGGACTTAGAAATTCTTGGAATTACTGACCCTGTTGTGAAAGAATCTATCGTCGAGAGGAATGAGCGTGTTAGAAATAACTTCCTTGAGACTGCACGACTGAATGAAGATAACAGATATGAAGTGTGTCTGCCTTGGAGTGAACAACATCCACCTCTCCCTGACAACAGAGAAATTGCTCAGCACAGATTAGAAATCACTACAAAGAAACTACAAGCTGAACAATTTTATCAGGGGTACGATAATGTCTTACGAAGTTGGTTGGAGCAAGTCATCGAGAGGGTACCTGAAGAAGAACTGAAGAATAGTGGACACTATCTACCTCACCGACCTGTCTTCAAAGAAAACAGCACCACCAAGATCAGGCCTGTTTTTGATGCCTCGGCGAAGCAGAGAAACGCTCCATCTCTGAACGAATGTATTGAAAAAGGGCCTAACTTCATAGAGTTGATCCCTAGTTCGCTACTGAAGTTCAGAGAAAATGAGATCGGTGTGACGGCCGATGTAGATAAAGCATTTCTTCAAATAAGTGTGAATCCTAGAGACCGTGATTTTCTGAGATTCCTTTGGTGGGAGGAGGAAAGTACAGGGAAGGTAGAAGTGTTCCGTCACAATAGAGTTGTCTTTGGACTTGCATGTTCTCCGTTCCTATTGTCGGCAACCATCAAACTCCACTTGCACGAGCTGAAGAGACAAACAGTCGATAATAGTTCCTACTCAACTTCAACAATAGAAAGATTGGAAGAATGTGTTTATGTGGATAACTGTGCTATTAGTGTTAACAACAGAAATGACCTTCATTCATGCGAGAGGCAAGCATAATAATGGATAAGGCATCTTTCAATCTCCGAGGGTGGGAGTACTCTCAGGATGGTACAGCTGAAAATCTTACTCATGTGCTGGGGCTCATTTGGAATAAAGGAGAAGATACCATTGAAGTGAATCTAACTCATGTTAACGATTTCAAATATGATGTAATCACCAAAAGAGCTATACTAGGAGCTGCACATAAGGTGTTTGACCCTATTGGCTTCTCATGTCCAGTATTTCTCTGTCCAAAATTAATCTTGCAAGAACTATGAGCCACTGACTTGGGTTGGGACACCAGAGTAGACGAAACAACAAAGAGAAGATTCATGAAGTGGTTGGCAGAACTACCTCAGCTGTATGAGATTAAGATTCCTAGATGTTTGATCGGTAGTGTCCAGTCGGTTGAAGATATATCTCTTCACGTGTTCTGCGACGCCAGTCAAACTGCATATGCTGCAGTTATATTCTTGCGAATACAGAGGGTTGACAATATAGAGCTACGATTTGTACAAGCCAAGACAAGAGTGGCACCCAAGAAGATTATCACCATACCACCCCTGGAATTATTAGCAGCTACAATAGGGGTTCGACTAGTGACGTCAGTACTGCCAACATTAACTGAAAAATAAATCGATACTTAGTATTGGAGTGACTCGTCGACTGTGTTGTCCTGGATCAAGTTAGACGAACCTTGGGGGACCTTCGTGTGGAACAGAGTGCAAGAAATTCGAAGACTGTCCAGAATAGAACAGTGGCGTCATGTTCCAGCCAGGAACCATGAATTCGGCTGACCTGGCGTCAAGGGGATGTAGCACAAAACAGTTACTTCAACAGAGATGGTGGGAAGGGCCAAAATGGCTAAAACAATCCACTACACAATGGCCTAGCCCCGACATTTCAACAAACGATGATGAAGTCTTCCAAGAAAGAAAAAAGAAAGTCAACACTATGACGGTGTTAGAAGACAAGTCCAATACCCAAGAATGGCACCTTGACTATTTCTCAAGTTTCCGTAGAACAGTTCGTATGATAGGATGGATCTTGAGGTTTCTGTATAATTGTCGACAGAAAAATAATAGAAGAACTACCGAACTATCCATTGAAGAAACCACAGAAGCAGAAAAAGTCGTGATGAAGTTCATACAAAAGGAGTGTTTTGTTGGTGAAAAGGATGAAAGATTCAACTCACTATGTGTTTTCATGGATGATGAGGGAGTGATGAGACTGAAAACAAAAATTATATCGCGCAACGATGATTATGTTTTCCGTTGTCCTGCTATCCTTCCTGCGAAGCATACAACAGTTCACGCTCTCATTAGGGAGAAGCACAAAGACTTATGTCATGCTGGAACCCAGATTCTGCTCAGTGGGCTCAGACAGAAATATTGGATCCTTGGAGGAAGGAGAACGGTGAAGGGTGCAATTAAAACATGTGTTGTCTGCAGAAGGTACCATGGAAAACATCTTGAAGCAGAACAAACTCAGCTCCGCATAGACAGAGTAAGAGAAGCCTCAATTTTTGAAATAACAGGGGTCGACTTTGCCGGGCCTCTGATTTTGAAAGGTGGAGAGAAAGCCTGGGTCTGTCTGTTCACGTGTGCGGTTTTTCGTGCAGTACACCTGGAGCTAGTAACATCTTTGGCTATTGCAACATTCCTCGAAGCTTTTCGGCGCTTCGTGTCCTGACGTGGAAGGCGAATGATTGTCTATAGTGACCATGGGACAAACTTTCAAGGCACCTACAATATGTTGGAGACAATTCAGTGGGATAAAATTGCTGAATATAGTTCTGTACACCAAATAAAATGGAAATTCAATCCTCCCACTGCAGCATGGTGGGGAGGAAGGTGGGAGAGGCTGATTGGTGTCCTCAAACAAATGCTCAGGAAAGTTCTGGGAAAGTCATGTCTGTCGTACCAAGAAATGATGACTGTTCTGTGTGATATTGAAGCTGTCATGAATTCACGACCACTTACTTACCTGTCCAATGATGGAGAAGACTTGATGGCTATCACCCCTGCAATGTTCCTACAGGAAGTCAAGGAGATTGGAATGCCCGATATCGACATGATAGAGGACATAAAACTTGACAGAAGATTCAGGTACAGACAGAAAGTAAAGGAAACATTAAGGGTAAGATTCAGGAATGAATATCTTGGACAGCTAATACAGAAGAACCACATTAGGAAAAGTCATCACAAACCCTGCGTAGGTGAAGTAGTACTGGTAGCCAGTGACAACACGAAGAGACTAGACTGGCCGGTGGCCGCTGGCAAGAGTGACGGAGGTCATCCCTGGCAAAGGTGGTGTCGTGAGAGTTGTTCGTTTGGCGACTACAAAAGGAGAGCTACTGAGGCCAGTACAGAGGGTGTATCCACTTGAAGTGACATCTGGAGAAGATCATGCTTTAAGACTGCAAGTTGAGCGGAATGAAAATGAGAAGAAGGAGAAAAATCCAAGGACGGTTAAACCATCTACTAATACTTCTGATCTCATCAAAACCAGTAGTGGGAGAGTGGTGGTTAAACCAAAGAGATATTTTGAGTGACTTATTTATTTCTGTGTTCATTTATTTTGTGAAAATATATGTGTTATGTTATTTTATTGTTTTGTTGAGTTGTTTCCACAACTCAAGGTGGGAGAATGTTGTGTTGGCAGCAAGCACAAGATTGTAGTGCAGTATCTTTGACATAGTCTTTGATATCAGTGAAGTTCAGTGTCAAAAAAAAAAAGCAATATGGTATATGGTGTGAATTTTGAACCCTTTCCACAACAAATAATAAAATATGCATTCTAGAGGAGTCGATGTGATTTATTGAGAAGTGAACCTAACATGCGGATTTTCCGGAGCCCAATAGACACAGTTATGTCGATTCACTGTTCCATTAACTTTAAACTGGGCTTCATCAGACCACACTAACTTCGTCAGAAATTGTTCATCTTGGATTACCATTTGTTGATACCATTCGTAAAATTGCATTCGACGATCCGAATCGTCCTCATTAAGCGCATGCAGTCTTCGTGGGATGTAGACTTTCTACTTAGCTGTTTTCAAAATTCGTCGTACACTTGCACTGCTAATCCCCACATCCCGCGCACATTGCGTACAGACTTCTGTGGAGAATTAGCAAACCTTTCAACACGTCAGCCGACGAAGCACGACAAGTAGCTGTACGCGTTCTTCCCGATCTTCCTATGTGAATATCACAAATCGTTCCATGCGTCTCAAACTTCCCAGTAATGCGTTTAATTGTTAGGCGTGTTGGGCGTTCTGTTTCAAACTCCTTCCTCCACTGACGTTGCACATCAACGGCATTATCAAACCTGATAAACCACTTCAGAATGTACTTTCGCTGCTCGAACGTCAAGCGTGCTCCAGTCATTTCGTTGTCCCACTATCGTGATGCAAGTACCGACATCTGTTGAGCGAAAGACCATACTACAACATTTAAAAACAATGATAACTGTTGAGAATGTCCATATCCCGATATCGTCTACACAGAAATCCGTTCCCTGCGAGCAAACCAACGTTCCTCCTCTACCGTGGAGGACATTTTCATGGCAGAATTCATGTTGATGATGTTAAGGGCCTCCAGATTGGCCAACACTGTACGTGTTAATTTTCAACTTTTATCATTTCAAATGATCTTGTCGACTTCGTCATTATGCTTGGATCTAACATTATGCGTTACGGTTACGGCGTGTATGACGTCATGCAGCAGAGTGCACCTCCCGCTCCCCGTTCCCCGCGCGGGAAGCCTACGCGCTAGCTGATTCTGAATGACTTGCAACTTGTTGATTATGAAGCTTTCACGTGATTCTTGCTATCTCTGTACTTGCGAGTTCGTTCGTTAAACTTGCTTATTTACAGTTAACAATTTTTGCTGGGTTGTAAAGTGTGTTAATAATGGAGTCTGTGGATCGTTCGTTAAACTTGCTTACTTACAGTTTACGTAAAGTGTGTTAATAATGGAGTCTGTTGACAGTGATAGTGCTATTATATCTACTAAAGCTAAATCTCGTGCTGTAACGGGGTCTGTTGAAAGCCCTCCTGAACCTTTCTAACATAGCATTTGTAGCATGCGTTATTTGAAATGATATAAAGTCTAGTCTCTCAGACTGACTGTATCGTTTTATTTACCTTTCCCTCGGAAACTATTTGCAGGAAATAATGAAGATTTACAGGGATGTTCCTTGAATCTCTCTCCTTACTTTAGCAAAAGCTTTTAGAAAATGAATACAGTTTTTATTTGTCAATAATATTTTTAAATAGACGTGTTCTTTTAGTCGATTTACCCTCTAGGTTGGTGGCTCCCACGGACTCAGCGAGGGAACTCACCACTACCGCCACTACGGGCAGTGTCCTGGAGCTTGGAACATTTGATCAGGGTGGATACAACTAGGGAGGTGTGATCAGCACTTCGACCAGGCGGCCTCACCTGCAAGCGAACAGGGACCTCATGAGGGATGGGAAAGGAGGGAAAGATTGGGATGGATAGGCAAGGAAGAGGGAAGGAGGCGGCCGTGGCATTACAGTAGGCACCATCCCGGCATTTGCCCGAAGACGAAGTGGGAAACCACCGAAAACCACTTCGAGGATGGCTGAGGTGGGAATCGAACCCCTTCTACTCATTTGGACCAGCCGAGGCTGAGTAGACCCCGTTCCAGTCCTCATACCACTTTTCAAATTTCGTGGCAGAGCCGGGAATCGAACCCAGGACCTCCAGGGCGGCAGCTAACCATGCTGACCGCTACGCTACGGAGGCGACATTACGTAATTTTAATAGCAATAAACTTAAGTGAATTTAGAAGCTGATAGCTTGCTTATTATTTTCGGTGCTGCCATGTATTTTGTATTTTGGGTGTGTGTGCAATTTTGTTATAGCCTGTGTTATTGTGTGGCTGTACTACAGTAGTACTGTATGTGTATTTGGAAATTGGTGATAGCATTGGGAAGAAGGCGGTAGTGGCCTTAAGTTAAGAACCATCCCAGCATTTGCCGGGAGAGGAAGTGGAGAAACCACGGAAAACCACTTTCAGGATGGCGTAGGTGGGAATCGAACCCTTCTCCTCTGTTCTGCCTCCGAAGGATGAGTTTACCCCGTTTCAGCCCTCAGATCAGAATTTAATTTCTTGTCAGAGCTGGCAATCGAACCCGGGCCTCCACGGTGACAGCCACTACGCAACGAGGCGGACCTACAATACTGATTGTCAGATTACACACACACCTTACTGTGAGGGGCTGAGAAATATGATACTCCAACTCCATATATTAATCAACGACAATTTGAATTTCCGCCTGAATACGAGGTTATACGGAAAATGCTGAAAAAGTGAGTATGGTACCCCTAATTAAAATGTCGGCCGCGGTGGCTGAGAGCGTTAACGCGCTACCTCGTGTCTCGCTGGCATCGGGCATGGTTCGAATACCACCTCAGCCGTTCTGTAAATGATTTTCGTGGTTTCCCATTTTCACTACCAGACAAATGCCGGGACGGTTCCTTTCAATAGGTCCACGGCCGATTTCCTTTCATAATCCCTTCCCTGACCCGTCCCAAAAATAAAAATACATGGCCAATGGCTGCATTAATAAAAAAAACTTTACGAGCCTTACAGTAGTCGCATATGTGTAACATCTGACATAGAAGAAACCTCACGTGAAATTGTTGATACACCGGTATTTTATACTATTATTGGCACAGATATTAATCTATTGTAAAAGGGAGTGTTTTACAGATATTGTAGTTTACAATACGGAACTCATTTTTATGAGATGATTTGTAGCTTCCACCAGCACTAGCCTAAATAAATAATACGATATGGATCAACTAGATTAATAGACGCGACGCGGCTCATAACCTTACATTCCTTATAAATAGGCCAATTTGCGAGTAAATGCAATGTGCACAGCAGTAGATCATGAAAGGCTTGCCCAGTTCCCGGACCTCTTGATTCACAGACCAACACGTAATTTCATATGGATTCTGTTAAAATGAGTCATATTGATATGATTAGCAGCAGAGTACCAAGAAGGCAGTGCGAGAACAATCAAGAAGGCAGTGCGAGAGTAGAAATATCAAGTAGGCAGTGAAGAAAAAAGAGAGTCTTGGAATTGTTATGTATTATTAGTGTGTAAATAAAAAAAGGTTTGTGTGTGTTGATGAATGTCCAGGAGGGATACGATCCAGCTGGCAGTGCGTCTTACAAACTTCCGTCCGATCCACTTCCGTCCCATTTTTCAAAATCACTTCCACAAAAATATCCTGCAACCGAGTGGAAAGATGTTACACATCAAAATCAAAATTATCCAGCTACCGAGTGGAAAGATATTCACATCAATAAATAAATATCTGGCTAAAGCTCTGGAAGTGGTCCATTAACAAACATTTCCAGAGCATTGGGGAACTAATGACAACCGTTGTGTTAACTTTTAGAGTTTGCCGCTACAGTAGTGGAAGCTTCCTGTCATCAAGCAATGCAGGGGCGCACTTAACGGAATTATTGCATTTCCCGGATGTAGAAGACACGAGTGGGATGGGAGGGGATAAGTGAGAGCCCATCTCCCCTGCAGCAAGGACGAGAGTGGGCGAGCCTTGGTGTTGGGAGTGGTGGCTCTTCTCAATGACAGGCAGAGAACGCAGACTACAGTTGCGTAAGGGCGCGGGCTTGCGAGCCCCACGGTGCTCTTTAAATCGAATTTGGTGGTCTCGTCATACGATCCAAAATGTGCTCGTGAGCACAAGATCCATTCTTCAATTCAATTCCGTACTCAATCTGACACCACCTCGTACCCACCCATGATTAAGGCTGCTGCGATGACAGCCGAAACGTCGGGAAACAAACACAAATACACGACGCGGCTCTATTCTGTAAGCCTAGATGATAAGCTACTCAATTATCTCCACTAGGCTGAGTATACCCCGTTGCAACTCTCACGTCAGTTTCTAAAATCCCTGACGGAGCCGGGAATCGAACCCAATGCTTCCGGATGAGAGACAGGGCGCGCTACCCCAACACCACGGAGCCGGAGTCATCTTACTCTAATCAGTAATTTTTTTGGGAAGACTAGATCTTTCAAATATTTGGGATCTATTATTACAGATGAAAATGATAATTTGGAAGAGATAAAGAAGAGAATTATCATCATCATCGTCATCTTCATTTCCCCTTTTCCAGCTGACACTGGGTGGGGACAAATATGGTTCCACTCCACTTTGTTCGGTCGTTCCACCATTCCTCTTCCGACACGGTGTTCCAATCCAGGTTCCGTTTACTAATGCTATTCTTCACCGAGTCCATCCAACGCATTTTTGGTCTTCCTCGTCCTCACTTCCCTGTCATCCGTCGTTCCAGTGCTCGTCTTGGTAGCCTTACTTCATTCATCCGTTTGACATGTCCCAACCATCTCAATCTGTTTTGCTCCAGTTTGTAATTTAGTTTCTGTACTCCCAGTTCTTTCCGTATATCCTCATTTCTCACTCTGCCTCTCCTCGTTTTCTGGACTATACTTCTCAGGAATCTCATCTCAGCTGCTTGTACTCTGCTCTCATCCCTCTTAGTCATTGTCCAAGTTTCTGCTGCATATGTCATTATAGGAACATAATATGCTTGGTACATAACTTCTTTAGCCTTAATTGGTATATCCTTGTTCCATACTAGTCCCCGAGTTAAGTTTGTCGCTTAACAGTATTCTTTAGTGATGTACTAAGAAGTTGTTGCTACTGCTGTTAAGTCAGTAGGTCTCGTGGTTCTTACTTCTGATGAGTAGTATCTGATTTCTATGAATGAGAACTCGTTGGTTAGTTTGTAGGTATTTATTAACTTGTCGGCAATTCAATATATACAAGTGAACACCAGTCAGACAACCTGTTTAGTTGCTGCTGCAGTTGGAAGAGACCTTTGCTTCTGAGCCCAGGTCTTTTATACAAAATCCCTTCATATCAATGTGCGTCACAGTAGAGGGGCGCACTCAGTGGAAATATATATCTTACAAGATATGGACTCATGTTTTCGATAACAGTTCTGTGAATTTGATCACTCACAGCTGTTGGAGTCAATACAACTGAAATAACATATTGAATAATCATATGAGTAAATGTACAGGGTCATTTCCTTAGTCCTTCTAGGAAGTATTTGATAAATAACAATTTACAGATAGTGAAGTAAATATGTTGAAGATAACATGTTTGTGAAGGAAGCATGCAACGTCATTTCCTTGGTTCTAAGAATGAGCATTGTTCCAGTAAACACATTGATAATAGCATATTGAGGAATACATTGGGCAATGGTGTTCCTTTTATAGGAAGAATGACCATAACGTTTAGCTTAGAATGGAGTCTGGGGTTCGAGCCTGGACGGGATACATAACTCCTCCACCCTTTGTTGCTCGTTATCGTCCTCGATAACAATTTTCTTAAATCTATTCTTTGCAGATTTAATACCTTGATATATTCTTGTTCTAAATATTAACATAATAACACAGAAAATAAGTATTATAATACTTGTGTTCACAAACACAAAAGTTTTCTTTTTAGTATTGTATTCTGGAATGGGTTTTAAATCTAAATTCATTCCTTTCACATCGAGGTGGGATGAATGGAAATTTATTTCAGTTTTAACATATGGATCATTTGGAGTTGACAGGAGTGGAAACTGGTGCACATAATTTGTAGGTTGCTGTTGCAAAGTTATGCCCATACTTGTAATAGGGCAAGACTTATTTGAGTAGATAACATATGATCCTGCTAATTTTATAGTACTCTGTGATTCTGGGCAGGTTTGCAAGATTATTTGAGGATTTGTACTAGAGAAAAGGCTATGCTTCTTATTTAGTGGTTGAAATAGTTGTACCTCGTTTTTGACAGTGGCAAATTGACATCTGGTAGTGTCCGTTAAATTACATGAAGTTATTCTAGTATTAAATAGTATACATGCGTAATATTGAGTAATTTTTATACAAGGTGCGTTAGACCATCTTAAGGTAGGTCCTTGCAAGTAATATGTTTCCGGAGGGATTAATATTAGATTATTGCTAGGTACAGGAGAAATTTTATACAATGTATAAGTTTTAGCATCAGAGATTGGCATGTATAATATTACGATCATTTCTTCGTTCCTCATGAGAACTTGCGTTTTTGACAGTTTAAGGTTCTCAAATTGATGATACTGGTCAGTATGAATTATAGCTTTGTTGGGTAGATTAGTTGTAAATATTTTACAACATTTGTTAAATCCTTTTGGGAGAACATCTTGATATTTGTCATTTCATTAAATGACAAGCTAATAGTCTCTTGCATTACTTGTATGATTTTATCTAATTTGTTCGTACACAAGTGCACATATTGTTGATGTTCCAGAAGGTTAATCTTGAAGTCTTCTTCTCGTAATATACCTTTAATTACCTTCATATTATAGTTTACATGGTTCATTTCATTATAGAACTTTTGAGCAATGGAGTTACTGAATGGTATTAATTATTTAATATGTTTAATTTCTTTGGCGTTACTTTGTTTTAATGCTTTTAATTGTTCTTGTAGGTTGTCTAGATCATCTTGGTCTAGATTACCTGATATGAATTTAATTATACTACCTAAACCATTTATAAGACCTCTCTTACTTCTAGGTGTAGCAGGTAGCAACTTATTTAATTCCCTTTTTGTTTCTTTAATTGATTCTCGTAATTCTGATATTAGATAAGGAAAAGTATTATTGCTTCGTGATACGAGACTTGAGTTAGTGACTTGAATATTATTATAGGATTCTTTTAAACTCGTTAAATTGAAATGAAACATGAACCGGTGATAATCGTTAATTATTAAGGCTGGTCCTAATGAGTCGGCATAGAATCCTTGTGTCTGGATGGGCTGTGTGATGATGGTGCCATATCCGGCGAGGAATCTGGAATAAGAAATTTTCTTTTTGGTTTAATGACCCGAAAATTCCTTACATGAGTTTTACCGTTTCTCATTTTACAGTATACCCTGTTTTCTTCAATTTTGGTAATGATACCTTCGTTGTACAGGTTTTTTGATTTCTTGTTTCTGGTGAGGGGATCAAATACGTAGACAGTTTCATTAATTTGGTAATTATGATTGAAAGTGTCGGTGTTAGGTTTATTATGCCTCTCTTTTACAATTTTCAACTGATTTCCTTGTCTTTCAATGTATTCATTGATTTTGGGACATGGCGAGAAGACGTGGTCTAAAGCCTTATAGTATGGTCCATATAGAACGTTGAAAGGAGGTTGTTTAGTAGTGGAATGGATTGAGGAATTGTAATTCGTGATTATGGTGGTCATGAGTTCTGAGAGTGGAGTGAACTTATCGTGATCTCTGGAGATACGAAGTTTCTCTAGAAGGGTTGAATTCAGTCTTTCTACTGGAGAATTTGATGAAGAATTCAAAGGGGTAGTAGCGTGATATTCAATGGTCGTGGCTTTACAATATTCTTTTATGACATTGTTTTCGAACTCTCCTCCTTGGTCATGTGCGATTTTCCTTGGGAATCCATGGTGGGAAAAGTAAACTTGTAATTGGCTTAGTGTGGCCAGACCTGTACCATTTGATAAAATGTAGGCTTGTCCATACTTTGAGAAAATGTCAATTATAGTTAATATGCGACTTTGCTCGAAGTGAAACGTGTCGATGTGAATTTGAGAGAAAGGGTGATCGGCGGTGATGGGACCTTGGTTCGATACCTCGTTAGGGTGTCTCTCGTATTTGTTTCTCTCACAGAGGTTACATTGATTGATGATTGTCCTAATTTGTTGTCTTAAATGAGGCCAGTAGTATTTGGTCTTAAGATGTTCGTAAGTTTCTACTATACCATTGTGGTTTTCAGAATGATAGTGTGAAATCAGCTGCCTCTGAGTTTCGGGGCTTTCAATGTCTTCCAAGAATTTGGATGACCTTATAATGATTAGTTCAGAAGTGAATAGCTTCTGGCAAGCCCTGATGAATGGGATCTCGAGAGTGATATCGTCAAAATAAGTAGCGTACTTGTTTGAGGTTAATATTATTTTGAGGAGGTGATTTGCTAAATCTTCCTGAAGATTCTTCTTTGTGACAATCATTATATGTCTGGTCCATTTTTTAAACAGGTTTTGTTTAAGTACCTTGGGATAATTACCATATTTTACAATAATCTGATTGCGGTTTTGGTTTAAGTTCCGTTCAGATATTTCAATGTGAATATGGGGTCTGCTTGGTTTGAATGGACAGTTTCATTATCCATATCATGTTGGTAGGTGTCATCTCCGGGGATGGCAACAATTGAAGCTGTTTCATCAGCCATGTTAATTTCTATTCTAGAGAGTGCGTCTGCGACATAGTTGGTTTTGCCTTTGACGTATTTGATGTCAAAGTCAAACTCTCCAAGCTTTATCTTCCAACGGTAAAGTGTCGAACTAGGATCCTTTAGCGTGAAGAGCCACTGTAACGGGTGGTGATCACATTCTATTTGAAAGTGTTGTCCCCATAAGTAAGGTTTGAAATGTTTGCAGCTTTCTACAATTCCTAATAACTCTCTCTCTATTGTGGAGTAGTTTTTCTCTGCTGGGTTTAGAGTCCTGGAGTAGTATACGAAGGGGTGTCCCTTCTGTGATAGGACGCCTCCCAGAGCAAAATCTGAACTGTAGTGGTTAACATGAATGCTTCTTCGAAGTTTGGATAAACTAGCACAGGAGCATTTATTAAAAGGGTCTTAAGGTTCGTAAAAGCAGACTTGTATTCAGTATTCTCTACATCGACTTTGGATCCTTTCCTTAAGCAGCGAACCATGGGTTGTGCTACTTTTGCGAAATCTTTGATGAATTTTCTGTAAAATCCAGCAAGGCCAAGAAATTGTTTGATTTCTTTGGTAGACTTCGAAATAGGATAGTCCTTGACTACTCTGATCTTTTCGGGGTTTGGTTTGACTTCGTCTTGTGATACAATGTGACCAAGAAAAGCAACTTATTTGTGAAGAAACTCTGTCTTGTCTAGTTTTATTTTGAGATTTACTTCTCTCAATTTCTGTAGCACAAGAGTTAAATGTTGTACATGTTCGCTTAGCGACTTGCTGAAGATTATTATGGCGTCAATGTACACAAAGCAGAACTTGTACAGATAAGGACGCAATACATTGTCCATTACACGTTGAAAAGTGGCTGGTGCGTTTTTTAGGCCGAAGAGCATTCTTTTGAACATTAGGTGTCTATTGTCGATTGTAAAGGCTGTTTTCTCGATAGACCTGGGGTCCATCTCAATTTGGTGAAATCCCTGAGCTAGATCTAAAGTACTGAAATACTGACATCGACCGAGATTATCTAAGATCTCTGTTATTTTAGGCAGAGAGTATTTATCTTCAATAGTTTTCTTGTTCAACTGTCTGAAATCTATGACTAGTCTCCATTTCTTTGGTCCTGAAGCGTCAAGCTTGTCAGGGACAATACAGACTGGATTGCATTATGGAGATTCGCTATGCGTGACTATTCCCTGGTCCAAAAGTTTCTCTACTTCGTTGTTTAATATTTGCTTTAGAGGTGGTGGGTACCGATAATTTATTTGGTGAACTGGGTCTTAATCTGTAGTGCGAATAAAATGCTTTACTGCACTTGAAAATGTCAGATCACATCCTGGATAATAGAAAACATCTGAGAATTCCGAGCATATGTCTTGAATAGCACTGTTTTCTAGATAGTTCAAGTGTTGTGTTCGGAGGTGTTCATGAATGTTTCTTTCAGAAATGGAATTTATTTCCAGTGGTTGGATTGTAACATTCTCTAAAGGTTCAACTAGTATGGGCTCGGTGAATTCTTGTCTCAACTGAGTGTTTGTGGGATATAGAACCTGGTAGCTCTCTGCATGAAGAATATCATCTGGAAAACATATTCCGTATTCGAATTTGGAAATATACACGTCCCCGTGTTGTATGTTGACAGGTATAGCTAGATGATATGCATTTAATGCAGGTTGAAAGCGTTCTTGCTTATGTGGGGAATGAAAGTGAAATGGTATGTCCGTGTTGTTGAGAGTGACTAGGTTCGAGGCGTAGTCAATCTTTGCACCTACTTGAGCAAAAGCTGCGCTACCAATTAATGCGTCGAAGTTGTTATGCCATTGCATAACTCTGAATGTTATAGGTGAATTTATGTTGTATTCTGAAAAGATAGGGAATTGAATATTATCTTCTCCTATCGTTTGTGAGTGGATTGATTGAATACAAAATGGTTCTTTAAAAATATACTCTGCGAACAATGAGTGTGCGAATTCAGGGTTCATAATTGAATTGCAAGCACCGCTATCAATTAAGATCTTTAGTCCAAACAGTGTGATGAATGGTAGTTTGGGAGCATTACCCAAGTTATTTAAGTCTTCGATTTTAATGGCTGGGCCAAGCGAAAATCCTGAGACTGTTCCTCTCTATCGCACTCGTATTCATAGTACTGAGTGTCGTACTCTTGTGGGTAGTTCTGTATGTTGTACTCATCTACACATTCTTGGGTTTGCTCTATGGGACCTAAAGCTTCCTGTTTGATGTCTTCTGAAGGTTCTAAGTGAGCATTCAGATTACCTCTAATGGTTGAAACACCTGACATCGGCTGTGGAAATCTTTGCTGGTTAGTGGGTGTGAAACGTCGGCCAATATTATTGGGAGTTGGGTAAGGACTATTCATGGGGTTTGGTGGCTTGAAAGGCTGACTGTTCGGAGCTTGAGCGTGTCCGAAAATTGGTTGTGGTTTATCTTTAAAGAAGGGTCTGTGGGTTTGATTTTGCATGAAAGGTTGGTTAAATGGGTTCCTTGGTGGAGCTGGGTTAAAATTCGAGATTGGTTTGTGTTCTGAGTGGCCTAGTGGTCGAGCTGTTGGTGGAAACTTGCAAGGAGGTAGTTTTCCTCTTAGTTGGTCCATGCAATCTTCATGGGCGCAATCGTTATCGTAAGACCTGCATAACCAGAGGCAATGATTCAGGTCTGTAATCTGTGCATATCTTAAGTATCAACGATAGGGTTCCAAAACTCCTGCTTTAAATGTATTTAGGCTTAACTCTTCAAGTTCTCTTAATTTCAATTCCAAAATTTGGTTTTGGTAATTGAGTTTGCATAAGCTTTTGCATTGCAAAGTCAATCCTTCCAATTTATCATGGTAGTCATTGTATGATTCGTTTCTTTTCTGGTAGCAATTAGAGATCTCCTGGATGAGAAGTCTCTCGTCTTTGACGTTACCGTATTTTCTTATGAGTTTATCTTTACATTTTTCATAAGTACTGTTGGCTTCTAAGTCAAGAATGCTACATGCTTCACCTTTTAGTTTTGACTTTATGACGTTAAAGAGGAAATCATTTATTATTACTGAGTTTGTAGCTGACGCTATTCTCTTATGTGTGTTTAGAAATGATTCTGTTCGTGCTAAGAAATAGTCAAGACTGCAAGAATTAGTGCCGTTAAATTCAGGCAAAAGCTGTATCTGAGCATATTCGAACTTTGAAAGGAGCTCGGTTTCAGGCATTTTGTTTGAATTTATAAAGACGGTTTCAAAATGTTATTTACAATAAATATTTAATTATTTGATTACTTCCTTTAATAGTGGCAAGCGAAAGACCAGTATGGGCTGCACTAACTCACTTTTGTTAAGAAATTATGTTATTTTATTATTATTATTATTATTATTGTTATTATTATTGCTCTTCCTAATTTGCTACTTGAAATATTGAACCATGCTTCACTAATAATACTCTGGTTCACAAATAAGGTACTATTTGGAGTTTGACTTACAGACAAGAAAAAATGATCAGTGTTGGCTGCATCCTCTTGGAACTGTGGAGTCGGTTGGTTCTCATATGTCGTCGTGTGGTCGGAAAGCGCTTCTGGAGCGTTGTCGGCACGTACGGCGATGGCGGTTGGTTGTTGCGAAAGGCGTTACTTGGAGCGTGGGCTTCTTGGAACGTTTGTCGGCGAACTTCCTTCCTTCAAGCTGGCGAAGTTAGATGTGGATGAAAGGCCTCCGTATGAGGTTGTCAGTTCCACTCCGGGCTTGCTGGCTGGTTCATAGAATCGATGACTGCATCTAGTACTGAAGATAGGTACCTTGGTGTCGCTGGAATAGTGACGAAAGGCCTCCTTGTGAGGTTTTTCAGAACACTGTACCAACTTGCTCGTAGATTATCTGGCAAGGATAATCGTTACCTATCACGGACGGGCCCCCTGTTAAGTTTGTCGCTTAACAGTCTTCTTTAGTGATGTACTGAGAAGTTGTTGCTACTGCTGTTAAGTCAGTAGGTCTCGTGGTTCTTACTTCTGATGAGTAGTATCTGATTTCTATGAATGAGAACTCGTTGGTTAGTTTGTATGTATTTATTAACTTGTCGGCAATTCAATATATACAAGTGAACACCAGTCAGACAACCTGTTTAGTTGCTGCTGCAGTTGGAAGAGACCTTTGCTTCTGAGCCCAGGTCTTTTATACAAAATCCCTTCATAACAATGTGCGTCACAGTAGAGGGGCGCATTCAGTGGAAATATACATCTTACAAGATATGGACTCATGTTTTCGATAACAGTTCTGTGAATTTGATCACTCACGGCTGTTGGAGTCAATACATCTGAAATAACATATTGAATAATCATATGAGTAAATGTACAGGGTCATTTTCTTCGTCCTTCTAGGAAGTATTTGATAAATAACAATTTACAGATAGTGAAGTAAATATGTTGAAGATAACATGTTTGTGAAGGAAGCATGCAACGTCATTACCTTGGTTCTAAGAATGACCATTGTTCCAGTAAACACATTGATAATAGCATATTGAGGAATACATTGGGCAATCGTGTTCCTTCTATAGGAAGAATGACCATAACTTTTAGCTTAGAATGGAGTCTGGGGTTCGAGCCTGGACGGGATACATAACTCCCGTACCTGTTGGTAGAAAGCACTCCCGAGTTGTATTCTTCTACTAATTTCCAAATCTAGTCTTCCATCTTCATTCAGTTCACTTCCCAAGTATTTGAAGTGTTTCACCACTTCCAATTCCTTATCTCCTACTTTGATTACTCCTTTTCCTTCTTTCTTGCCTCTACTCATCTCCACATTTATCTTCAATCCCCATTTCTCAATCTTTTCATTTATTACGTCTAACTTTTCTTGTACCACCATCTCATCCTCGCCCCAGATCACAACATCGTCTGCAAACAACATCACCTTCATCTTTGCCCTACTATAGTCTTTCTTTGCTGCCTTCATGATGTCATCCATCACCGTTAAGAACAATAATGGTGACAACACACTTCCTTGCTTTAGTCCAGTGACAATTTTAAACCATTCCGATGTACCAACTCTAGTCTTCACACTACTGTAGCAATCAATGCATATTCCTTTTATCATGTCTCTCAGTTCCTTGCCTATCTGCCTATCTCCCTATTTATTAAGCTTTCCCAAACTTTTGTTCTAGGGATGCTATCATAGGCCTTTTCTAGATCAATAAAAGTCATTACCATATCCTTCCCATATTCCCAACTATTTCCAATGATCTGTCTCAGAATTAAAATGGAGAGAATAAGATCTGGAAATCGAACCTACTTTAGTAGACTACAATAAAGGTTATCAAGTCAAGCTCAATTTCACGACAGTCCAAAAAAGGTTAGACTATATATAGGACAGTAATTCGCTGAGAAAGGAAAGTGCTAAGAAAAATTTAAGGTCCAGTGTGTGAGAATGGAGACTGGAGAATACGAATTAATAAAGAAATGTATAACCCATATGGGGAACCAGAAATTGTAACAGAGATGAAAAAGAGTAGAATCAGATGGATTGGGCATGTAGAACGAATGACAATGTAGACAGGCACGTCTATGGGTATTGCACGCGGTTCACTTGTTAGTGTCACTGTTCATTATTTCTCAGTAGACTACTGAAATATACGCTTGCCACGGTGGGTGAGTGGTTATAGTGTCGGACTACCAACCCCAAGATTGCAGGTTCGCCCCTGGCCATCCTGATTTTTGAAGCCGACAAAAATCACGATACTCATGTCATACGTTGTTGGCATGTTAAAGAACCCATTTGAATTCAGTAGGCCGTGTTCAATGGCAAAATTAATCTCGGGATTTTCCGCCAACACAAAGTTCCTCCATTCTCTACTTGAAAGCGCTGTAGTGTCAAGGAGTTTAGATATCTAACCTCCTTGACTTTCATAGCGTTCAAAGGAACGACGAAATTCGACATGCAAGCTACCCTCTGGGTGTCACTTAACAAAGCTTGCACCAGGCACCCGAGGCCACACGATATTATTATTATTATTATTATTATACTGAAATATACAAATACTAGCGGACCCGTGCGAGAAATCTCGCATGTTCATAAACCACACTTTCCCCAAGAGAAACTTAAGGAGAAAGGTTGTTATGTTTTTATTTCAACCAAATGATTATAGAAAATTATTTATATTCCAGTTAGAACTCCAAGTTCGACGTTCCCTAACTTAAGAAGGCAATCACTTAAAATTGGATCATCATAACACTCACTGGTTATTCGATATATGGAATTATACGATTTGGGTAGGGCCTACTCATTCCTTTGATTTACTGTTTCTAAAATCCATGCAAAATGATAAAGGAAAGACCTCAGAATGTTAAAATGACAAGAAACAGGTATCACAGAGGCAAAAATATGAAGTGGACAGCAATTATGAAGCGTATTTTCCTACAGCAACAGTATCTGCAAATAGCACATTTCGAACATAAAAAGTCATTTTTTAAAGAAATTATAGGTATTTATGAAATTAGAGTGCAATTCGTCACTGCTAATGTCTATTCTCTTCCATTTGAATACTCATTTGTCACGATCGGTCGCTTGTGAGCGCTGCAGGAGGGAACTAGCCTATACTACTGAAATAATATATATGATGATGATGATGATGATGATAATGTAAGGGAATATTTACAGGAAAACTCACCCTCATGTGTGTAAATGATCACTCATATTGCTCTATGGAAGTGCGTCATTTTAATGACCATATCTGTGAACTAAGCATTTCTCTAACCCAAGCACACAGTATTGTTTGCTATTGAAGACAGAGGTATTACCCATTTAAGATTTAAGATTTGATTGCCGCTGAGCATGGCTGCGCCAGTGGTTGTTGTTTATTGTAGCAGCTGCTCCGCGGGGTGAAGCGGGGAACACAGCGATGGCAGAATGCATTCTACACATAAGTCAAGCAGCATTGCGAGCCACAGGAGCTCATGTCACCACGGACAGTTAAACGATGACTGAGGCTACTGGAGCTGAGTCTTATCCTACTCGCGCAACTGTACCTGTCAACGAAGCAGGCTGACGTGTGACACAAGTAAACAAAGAATAGTTCCCATCTCGACAGCCGGCAATCAATTCGAAAAAGCGTAATACGAGCAGCTAGAGCCATAACGTGGGCGTGATCAATGCTTCGACTGCAACTCACTCCTTGATTGTAATCTGACAAATGAAGTGAAGATTGCCGAACCCGGAATGGCGTTACACCGACAGACGATGATCATCTTATTCTTCTTCTCTTCTTCTCCAGTATGATTAATCCCACTTATGTGGGGTCGCTGATGCGGATATTCCTCCTCCACGTTGTTCTATCCCGGACCATTTCCTCCATAAGCCCCCGCTGTTTCCTGCTTTCTTGAATGCTGTCCATCCATCGCCTTTTTGGTCGTCCTCGACTCCGTTTCCCTGGTGGAAGCATTTCCATCATCGTATTGCCCACATAATCTTGATCTCTTAACATGGCCATACCATCTGAGGCCAGCTTCTTTGACTTTCTCAGAAACTTGCACCACGCAAAGTCGTCTCCTAATCACTTCATTTCTCACTTTGTCCAACCTTGTATGTCCACTTGCCCATCTCAGCATACGCATTTCTGACACGTCCAGTTTTTCTGCCCATCTCCTTTTTATCTGCCAGGTTTCTGCCCCGTATTTCATTGCTGGTCTCACCACGGCCTTGTGTACCTTCCCTTTTAATTTTTCTGGTAACTTCTTGTCGCACAGTACACTTGATGTTTTCCTCCAGTTTATTTATTATTTAGCGTATGATGAAACAACCTATAAACTATTTACATATCCAGTGGAAGATAAGCAGAGAGTAAATACAAATTATCATGTATATACAAAGCAATTTACGAAGCTTGAGATTGTAAATATTGAGTGTGAGTGATGTACGTCTCACTAAATGTGAATGTCCAATTCCGCTACCCACTTCACTGCTTCCGGTGTTGCTGAATTGAGGTCTTCCATGGTGCCAGAGAAAGCACGGAGTGGACATTCCTGCACTACATGCTTCATTGTTTGGCGAACCTCCCCACAATCACAATGGGGGGAAACTGACCAGCCCCATGTGTGTAAAGTAGATCCTGTTCTACCTACTCCACATCTCATGCGATTTAGTCTACTCCAGGTGCAGCGTGGCAGATCGAAGCCTGCCAGTTTTGTAGATGGATTATTGATGTCCACTATTGCACGAGGTGGGGATAAAGACCACTCTGTTGACCACTTAGAAGTGGAGTTGAAGGAGCTGGATGTTAATTTCACAGCCGTCTTCCAAGCAGGCTGACGAGACTTAAGGCGTGTGCATTTCTGTCTGATATCCTCATGAACAGGTAGATGTTCATTCTTCAACATTCTTGTCCACAGCTGAAAAAGGGCCTTCTGTCTCCTGATATGTGGAGGTACTATATTGCTGAGTACCGGTAACCATTTGATCGGTGTAGCACGAAGTGTACCAGTTATGATCCGCATGGTTTGGCGAAGTTTTGTATCTACTAGCTGTGTGTGAGCACTATTAAGCCAGATACCAGAGCAGTATTCTGCTGCAGAATAGACCAAGGCCAAAGATGTTGTCCGTAAAGTGTTTCCATCCGCTCCCCAAGAAGTTCCAGCCAGTCGTTGGAGAATGTTATTACGACTTTTTAGTTTGTTGGCGGTTTTCTGCAGATGATGTTTGTACGTAAGAGACCTATCCAATGTTACTCCTAAATAACTGGGATTGGCACAATATTGTAGTTCATGACCCTTGAGGAATAGCCTTGGATGGTAGTTCGCTTCTGCGTTGTTTAGATGAAATGTAGATGTCACTGTTTTCTGTGGGTTAGGATGTAGATACCATCTTTGAAAATAGTCATCCAACAGTTCGAGGTCTCGATTAAGAACTATTTCAGCTTCTGCGAAGTTGGGTCGCTGAATTTTAAGGCAAATATCGTCCGCATATATGAACTTTCGGGACACTGTTTCAGGCAGGTCGTGGATATATAAGTTGAAAAGAGCAGGAGATAGAACCGACCCTTGTGGCAGACCATTATTGACTTTGTGGAATTTGCTTCTGATGTGTTCTGAGTGAACTTGAAATAGCCGGTTGTTTAACATTCTGTCAATTAGTGTTGCAATTTTTATGCAAGGAACAGCTTTAATAAGTTTAAGCATAAGACCTTCCCTCCAAACTGTGTCATATGCAGCTGTAAGATCTAAGAAGACAGAGACGTTTTTCAATTTCTTCTCAAAACCAACCTCCAAATACGTGGACAAGGACAGTACTTGGTCACTGCAGTCACGGCCGGGTCGGAACCCTGCCTGCTCAACTGCTCACACGGATTCGTTGCACATTGTTTCCTCCAGTTAAACCATCCCGACCGTATCCTGCTCTTTATTTCCTCCTCCAGTCCACCATCTTGTTGGATAACTGCACCAAGATACCTGAATGAACTTGCTGTTGGGATCTCTACTCCAGCCAATTTTAAACCTGTTTCAGCACCCCTCAGGCTCAGGAACTCTGTCTTACATTTGCTTATCTTCATTCCTCGGCTTTCTAGTGCTTCTCTCCATTCCTCCAACCATTTCTCTGCAAGTTCCTTCGTCTCTGCACACAGGACTACTTCATCAGCGAACATCATGGACCATGGAGCTTCCTTCCTGACTCCCTCTGTCAACACATCCATGATCATCTCATGTTGCCAAATGTCAATTCAACTACATTGTATGTACCGTACAGTTACCGGTAGTTATCTCTGCACTTCCCCATCCCACTCCTCCAGTATGTAGCGTAAAACAATTACCAGGCTGAGCGTATCTGTGTCTGATTGTGAGAACCTACTGTCACGCGCGTCAATGTTCTCAGAAGTATTCAGTACACTCCCCGCACTGCTCTACACCCTTCTCCTACCGCTGAGTTCTCTAGGCCAAGTGCATAGCTACGCGCTGTATCTATACTTGTTCCAGTGTCTGCAAGTGCTTCGCAGACATAGTGACATTTTGAAACATGATTGACGCACCCAACTGTCAGAAAATCATCACAAATCACTGACAACAAAAAATCTCCTCACGAACGAATGTAATACTGGGCAACAACGCCTCTGGGTAAATGCCCACGAGGTATTGCAGTTGGGGAAAATCCATTCGCTCATCAGAGATCCATATTTCTATCAATGTGATGTGCTGCTTACGATAAAGTCGCAAATGTAAATTTACACGTTGATCATCGGCGAAGTAACGATGGGTTTCTGAAATAATGAAAAGTTTTCCTATTTTTCCCACCGGAATCAGCGTTCCGTACGGTAAGTACCGCAATGCTGTTTGAGAATGGTCGTAGGCGACTTCGGTGACGCAGTTGGTAGCATGCTGAACTTCTATGCCCAAGGTCGCGGGTTCAATCCCGGCCGATGTCGTCGGATCTTTTAAGAGCGTTAAAAATTCCTCAGTGTGCCTTCATTCGGAAGAAAAGTAAAGCCGAGTTCAATTCCCGGCTCTGCCAAGAAATATTAATTTTGGTCTAAGGGCTGGAGCGGGGTACACTCAGTCTCGTGAGACAATTCCCATTTCAGCTATCTTGGAAGTGGTTTTCCGTGGTTTCCCACTTCTACTCCAGGTAAATGCTGGGATGGTTCCTAACTTACGACCACGGCCGCCTCCTTCCCAATCCCCATCTGAATTGCAAATACACACACTAATACAGCCATCACAATAACACAGAGCAACAGACAACTGCTCACGATGTCGCAAAGCCCCAAAATCAATCAACAACAACAGGCTATAATATTATGTACGAGATCATTAGTTTGATACCAGCCACGCCGTGCCGTAGTGATCCTGACGTTGCAAACTTGGACCTTGGCCAAGGTCAGTTCCATTACAAGAGACCTGCGTAGGCCTGCGATGCATAGGCGGCCATGACAGGTCTCCTTTCTTGGTTCAGCCCAATAATGGTAAGCATTGTACATTGTTTAGACAGGATATCCTCTGCGGTGGTCTTGTACGACCATTCTGGTTGGTTGGTTCCTTAGTTCAGGGCCTGCGACAACGCGATCATGTAGCCCCGTGTACTTTGGGTATGTGTAGAATCTGTCTGATAACCGGTGTGACTGTATTAGGTCCCTTTCACACGGGGCCACCATGGCCGCGCCACCACATCTTTGCATTGATTCAAATGGAGCCTTTCACACGTGGTGGTGGTGGCGGGCCTGGTCGCGCGGCCATAATTCGTGGTGGCAGACAATGCGATTTGTGGCGCGGCCAACTGCGGCCAAGTTGGCCGCGCCACCACATGTTTGCATTGAGTCAAATGGAGCCTTTCACACGAGACGCGACTTTCTGTGCGGCCAGGCCAGCAGCAGGGTAAATGTTATTAGGCAACTATATGTTTATACAAAGTAACGAAGACGTAAGGGCCCATGTCCTCACTGTTCCGCCCCTTAAATTAAAAACCTAACGAAAAAGTAACTATTTGTTACTTTGACAAACGTGACGGTAATTCTGTCACTATTTTTGGTAAGTAACGATAACTGTAACGACATTACTTTTGATTAAAATCGATTTAAATCGCTTTGAGTTTGCTCTTATCTCCCGGCTGATGAATACATTTAGTATCTTTTGTGATTATCTCACCCTGTGAAAAAGATAAACAAATGTCCGTGTCCGGCTGTAACGAACCACGACTAAACAAAATATTGCCGTCCATTCACTTGTTTATATGTTTATCTCCGTGAAAGTATAATGTAACGAATTCTCGGGAGTACACTGTAAATCGAAAATGTGCAAATTCTTCTTACCTCAGTGTCACTAGGAGTTTTTCCTCTGGAGGTGTACTATCTCTCATATTTGTGTCCACACCAGTCAGTTGATCTTTTAAACACTGCAGTAGGTCATCATAAGATGAAATGTTCATTCGTAGGAAGGTGAAGAATTTGACTGGATTGTCCAAGATCAATATACTGTGCCCTTTTCAGCAAGAAATATGCAAATCACAGTATGCCAGCAAAACTCAAATCGGGATTTTCGGGGTTCTGGTATGTTCTCCCACTCTGTGACTTACACATTTTGGATTAAATAGAGGATACACTTTCAAAATAAAAACAAATTCAACTCCTATTTTAACATATTTAATTAACCAAATTTTATGGCACTACAAACAAATAAAGTGAATAAACTATTGACCACTCCTTCTACTTGTCCAAAGTGAACAAGGAATAAATCAAAACAAACTATTATTATATCAAAATAATGGTTGCATTCCAACCAACAACTCATAACTATTTTCACTTCCATAATGTATCTATCTTAAAGTCCAATATAATCACGAGCTCTAATGGCTCGATACTATTCAATATTGACGGTGTCCTTCTTTTACACACCTCATTAACTATTTTATGAGTTTCTTCTCATCAAACAAATATATTATCATATTTAAAATACATATTAATTTTCTGCTTAAATGTTTGGGCATTCCACAATATTCTCAACATTACCATCTCTCTCAAGTTTTACACATTCACTACTGTGATCGGGAAAATACCTGTGTACTCCAGAGTTATAAAAGATTACTTGACAAAGTCAAAAACTATGATTACTCCTGGAATCTAGTTATCTTCATTAAACTCATGGCATCCTACATTCATACAACATTACCTTAGGGATTTTTATTTGTTTATTTGTCTTATAAGACCATTATCACATAAGAAAGCTAACGATCTAAACAGGCAAGCGGTACTTTCATCTACAAGGACCTCGGTTCAAATCCCGGGTCATTTACAACTTTTAAAACACTCACGGTGTAGATTTACTTCTCTCAGACGGTCTTTTTCCCGACCTAGGACACTTACAATAACAAGGGTAGACAGTAATCACTTGGGTGAGATTTATGACTAAGAGGGGACCCTCTTGCCGAGCAAGCGTGGCAGCTCTGGTTGGTTGGTTCCTTAGTTTAGGGGCTGCGACAACGCGGTCATGTAGCCCCGTGTACTTTGGGTGTGTGTAGAATATGTCTGATAACCGGTGTTAATTGTGATGACTGTATTAGTGTGTGTATCTGTTTTTTAATTCAAGTAGGGACTGCAACTTTGAATTTTCAAATAGTTCCTACTTTTGCCGCCAAACGCCACCGTCAACGACTACTAGGCCTAGTTCAGAACTAGCTACTAGACGCCACCGCAGTCGGCTCTTGGCAACGAACGTAGCAACCTAAGAGCGTTGTTTATATTCTTAACCTATCCAATTTAGTTTCACACAGGTGTAATTAGTGGAAAGATCTTTAACATGCCATAAATCTATGACATGGGACCGCCGGCTTTACTTCCCCTCCGAAGGAAGGCATACTGAGGGATTTTTAACGCTCTTAAAAAATCCGACGGCTTCGGCCGGGTTTGAACCCGCTATCTTGGGCATAGAAGCTCAGCATGCTACCAACTACGCCACCGAAGCCGCCAGGTGGCAGCTCTATTCAATGCTTTTAAAACAGATCTTTCTTTCTTCAGTTCTCTGGAGAGACCTAGCGTTTCTTTTCATACACTTTCAACAAACATTATTAGGTTCATAAACCACTTTCGTAACCTTGGCATTGATTAATTACGAAGGGTCCTCATTGATTGGTAAGAGTAATTCACAATACAACGACGAATAATTTAGGGGTTTCAACAACTTGACGAGTCTGGGTTCGACTCTCATTAACATGCCTCGGGAACCATTCCCATACTTGAGGACTTATATAAATGCGACTAGGGTCGGCCGTGGCCTCCATTACCTGCGCTCATAATACCATACATTTGCTCCCTATTACAATAACATAACACACATAGCCTCGTGATCTACGTCACTACTGGAGGACTTACAACATAGCTCAATTACCGTAATCAACTACCCCTCGTAAGTAATTTACCAAGTACATTGAGATTCTACGCGTTCCTAGCGTGACAATTTACTTTCATGCGCTCCATTGCGCTATACATTATTTTAAGCCTAGCGTCTTCCAAAGAACTGATAAATTCCACATTAACACTTGATCCATATCTCAAATTTTACATTAATCCTTCCCCTTGACAATACTCGCTATATTTTAAGAACATGCATTAACACCATGTCTTTATACTTTTATTAAGGCTCGAAAGCTCTTAATTTCATATCATTCAATTTAATCTTTATTTATTGAACCCTTATTGATCTTCGATAAATAAGTATTCATATTTATTATTATTATTACTACGGCCCAGGCAGCACGTAAGGAAGTCGACTTGGATATTAGGGAGGCCAGCATTTCGTAATGATTGCAACAGAAGCTGAGTTGGTAGCTATTCCTGGGGGACGGCCAGAATTAGTCGAGTTCAAGGCCAAATTGTGCAACTACTGTACCAAAATTGGAGACATAAAGGAAGAATCACGAGGTCTTCTCAACGAACATACGATTGAATCAGCCAATCGCAAGAGACCAAGCCGTGACCACGAGGTGGACGGCGTCAGTAGTAAAAAGCGCGCGGAAGTGTGTATCTAAGGAACCGCCGAACGGATTAATCTCCGCTCGAGTAATTTGAGACGTTGGATTTATTTGGAGAAGAATGACACTAGCCCCATCTTTGTGAGACAAAAACTCTGGAAGTTTTTATCCGACTCCACCCCACTCCTCCGCCCTTGTCAGTTTCTCATAAATAGTCTGGCCTGACGCCAATCTAAGTACTTAACGTGTGGAGCCTTCAGAGGCATACTCCACGCCAGTTTGAAGTGTGATTTTTGACGCTCGAATTTATCGGAGTACTTAACGTGTGGAGCCTTCAGAGGTATACTCCACGCCAGTTCGAAATGTGATTTTTACGCTCTAAAATCAGTGAAGCTAATTTATTTTCTGAGCTCTGGGGAGCTAAAGTCGCAGCGTTTGCAATATTGAATTTTAAAAGCTATAATACATTTTGTTCTAAAATCAACTAAATTGTGTGATCTAAATATTTCACGCCAGCGCGTGATAAACTGTAACATTCTTTTAAAGACGACGAGTTCAACTTTAAGGGGGAAGTATCGTATCACCCTAATTAGCGCTTACCAGAACCGAAGTCCGCAAGACGGGACGGAAATACCGGACGAGATAGCGACTGCGGGTGCAGCCAGGATTTTGAACTTGTTAACGAGCCAGTGGCGCGGACTCGAGATGTATATTTTATGTATAAATTGTGTGTATTGTATGTGTGTTTTTATAGTGCGTATGTGCGATATAATTAGGGCCAGTCTTCGCTATTAATCGCAGTAGGACAATTGTGGGTGAACTGAGTAGCCTGCAAGCGATTATAGATAGGCAAATATTTAACATTGAACTTTTCTGCCAAGGAGTCGAGACCAAGATGATCAGCACGTGGTTTGAAGTTGGGATGAGCTTCAAGAAATCAACGCAGACGACTACTATGGAGTGCTAAATTGTCCATAGGGCAATGGGTTGAGGAGGATGTCCTTAGTCCTACATGCAGAAGCGGTGATGTACTAAAATTGGATTATTTCAATTATGTAGTTAGATTTGGCCGGGGAACTTTGTAAATAGTCATGTTTTTCTTTCTTGTTTTATAGCTGTTTTTCTTGTACCGACACTATATGTTTAAATGTCCGTTGGCGCGTGGCCAAAGTGTTTGTTGATATTTTGATTTTTTTTCTTGAGTCATGTGTAATGTACGCGGCGTGCGTGCGTGATTTTTATCCTTGCAATTGCGGAACCCGTTACATTCGATAAATGGTGCTTTATTAACGTTAATATTTGAAATAGGAATGGGGGGAAATGATTGTAAAACATTTTGCTGAACAGGTTATTATTCATGTTAGGGTAGCCGAGTGCACCAACTTAAAGGTAATTGTAGAACACCTTCGTTCTAATTTGATAGATTTTTCTTGAGTCCTTTTCAGGTGACTAGTCACGGCATAGAACGATGGCGCCAGCATGTGGATATTATTTGTGTCTTTTATTTCAGGGTCTGTCACAACCCATACGTGTGATTAAGTGTGTGTTGATGTGTCTAGTGTGTGTTGATTCTACGTGAGGAGGGGGTAGTTGTCCTACCGCCCTTATATATTTTTGCTGCTGTTGTATTTTAGATGGAAATACAGAGTGCTCTTGGGAGACTGCTGATTCTTGTCCATATGTTTTTCTGACGCACACGTATTATTGTGCTTTGGGGCACATTTCTTCGAGGTTCGACCCCATGTTCTGGGAGGTCGAGGTTATTGACACGTGGGTTGACAGATATGCAGAGTTCCACAAACCGCCCGTTTTGCCTGTGACTTATTTTGATAGGCAGTCCTTTTTGTCCGACTGAACCCTGTAAGCTTTCATGTAGCAAACCTGTTCATTGTGATGGCTAATTTTAAGCCATAATTAATTGGGGAGTTCGCCATGTGTGTAACGGATTGTTGTACCTTGTATGGATAAGAATATTGTGATTAACGTAAATGTTGGCTGTTTGCCTATTGCTTTGTTGATGACTCGATTTCATGTAATTTTGTTTGTCACACCCGTGTGGTGTAGTGGTAGAGTATTTGTAAATTTTGACAGCGGTCATTTGAGTATTTTTCTATTGGTCACGTGTTAATGTACTTGTGTTGATTTGTGTGAGAAGTCCTAAGTTTAGGCAGTAAATGTTGCTACGGCAATTCAAGTCCAATTTCACACGGAAATTTTGTGTTTGTTTATAGTAGATTTAGGAAGTGTCGGTTTAATTTAAGTATTGTAGTTGTGTTCCCTTGTGTCGGTCTAGCTCTAGGAAATGCGGATTCGTTGTTTGAAGGGTCATTCTGGATGATAACGAATCACGCATTCAAAGTACACATCGTGATGCATGTAGAACGGCGTACGCACTTATATGGTCACTTTTGGTATTCGTTTTATTTAAGGACGCTTGGTCCAGGTAATTAATCTCTCCAGAGATATCGCCTAAGTTTTTGGCATTTTTATTAAGCGGGAGTCAGTTGGGAGTTTTTGTTGTTATTTGTTTATGTGTAAATATGGTGATTTGTTATTAAATTCAGTTGTTTTTAACCCTGGCTTCACTCTTTCCTGCATGTTATTTTGTTATATGTTACCCTGCAAGTTAATGAAGCGCCCTGACAGCAACTTACGAATATGACCTGTTACGCCCCGAATCTGAGTCTCATATGCTTCTTTGCAAGGGTTCATAAAACAAAAATGGCTGCCCAAGTGGGGATTGTTGTTGTTGTTGCTTCGCTGATCTCATATTTATTTCGTTGAGAAATGATGCCAGGTCAAGCGGACATGTAAATTCAGTAAATGGAGGCGATGTTGTACCGCCATGTGCATTAGTAAAATCACTGAGTTCCTAAAGTTAGAAATATTGAACAAGGTTAGAATTTGATTTGGTATTTGTTATAAACTTGTTCTGGCGCCCACATTAAAATTAGAAATTTGCATTATTAATGAACTCAGTCAAAGCAGGAAGATGTTGCCTTATATTTGACATTTAATTGACTTCGGTTAATTGGTGTTTCGTAAATTCTGTTGGTTAGGAATTTAAAAGCAGATCACTAGGGGTTATTTTGTTGTTTGGGAATAAGTGTCATTGTATTCAGTAAATTTTGTTACTGAAATTTTCATTAAATTAGAGCCAGTAATATTTAAATGTGTGACATGTATGTGCGTATAGGGCTGAAACCTTAGCCCATAACCCTGTTTTTCTCTGAATATATTTTGTGTGTGATATGGCGAGTGTTGATGAGATAAAGGCATTGTTAGAACAGATGTCGATCCAGATGTCCGTAAAGACGGAAGAACAATTAAAAGAACAATTAGAAGCTCAGCGTGAGCATAGTGAAAAACAATTAGAACAAATGTCCGCGAAAACGGAAGAACAATTAGTGCAGATGTCCGTAAAGACGGAAGAACAATTAAAAGAACAATTAGAAGCTCAGCGTGAGCATAGTGAAAAACAATTACTTGATATGAGCGGTAACATTTCGGTCCAGTTAGAAGTCCAGAAATTAGACACTG
Organism: Meconema thalassinum; assembly: GCA_946902985.2. Classification (NCBI taxonomy): domain Eukaryota; kingdom Metazoa; phylum Arthropoda; class Insecta; order Orthoptera; family Tettigoniidae; genus Meconema; species Meconema thalassinum. Next base: position 209,449,884 of record OX336391.1, read on the forward strand.
ACAAACAATTCAATGAACTAAACCACAAATTGTCACAACAGGCGGTAACACAAACCGAACAGTTAGGAAAAATCACAAATGATATTAATCAGAGCGTTCAAAAAGTAGAGAAACTGGCAGGCGAGGTTGCGGAAAACAACATCAAACAGTTAGGCGAAATGAAGAAATTGGAGGCGAAATTTGATAACAAATTAGTACAATTTGACGAGATGGTGGCAGATAAACTCAAGCAGATAGAGGCAGCATGTGTCAGTAACACCGCGGGAGTGAAGAAAACCCAAGAGAAACTACAGCAGCAAATTAATTCGGTAGATAACAACGTGCTGGAGTTAATAAAGGAAATAGATAAAGTCGAAGTTAAGGCTGAAACCGAGCGGATACACTTGCGGGAAAATTTAGAGGAGCAATTAGGCAGAACACAAGAGATCATAAGAAAAGAGATGGAAGGCCAGCTAATAAACACACAAGAGGTCATAAGACAAGAAGTAGGGGAGCAGCTCGTCAAAACTCAGGATAATTGGGAAGAACAACTAGTGAAAACGCAGGAACGGATACGTGAAGAGCTAGAGAAAAATCAGGAGAGGAACGAGGAGAAAATAAATAGCTTAAAAAGTAGGATCCGGCGAGATTGGGACCAGCAGGCTCATGCGAATAAGGAAGACAGGCTGGCAGTTTTAAAGCGAATTCAGGCACTGGAGGAAAATATGAAGTCGAAATTACAGGAACATTCAGAATTAATCATAAAAAACGAGATTAGATCGTTAGAGAATGCGACATTATTTTCAAACGAAAATATTCCGGAAAAGCAAACAAGTATTGGAAGTCCGGCAGGTTCGAAGTTGGCTGAGGACACGAGTCGGGGTCAAAGTCCCAGACTAACGACTAATGCATTCCAGCAGTACAGGGGGGAGACTTCAACTCCGCAACCGAACTTGGCACCAGCCCAAGTCATCCAAGTCATTCGGGGTAATGATTTTAAGCCCGATAAGTTTAAAGAACATTCAGGAACCACTCCCAAAGCATTTCTACGGCAATTAACTGACTACTTTAATGACCAACACATCGGCCCGGAGAAACAATTAAGACTGGTGGAGAAATTTTTAGAAGGACCTAGCCTGACCTGGTTTTTAAGTTTCAAGTACACGTTTACAGACATGAATCAATTCCGCGAGGCGTTTTTGAAGAAGTTTTGGAGTCCTTCGTTACAACAGGGGTTAAGAATGGACCTGTACACGCGCAAATACCACAGTACACATCCAACCCGTTTTTCAGAATTCTTCAGTCAGCAATTGGTAAAATTCAGGGATTTTGATGACCCGCCTAGCGAGCCGAATATGGTTCTAACCATCGGAAAACAACTCCCAATGCATATCCAACAATTATTAGTCGCAGGAAATATTCAGACCGCAGTCCAAGCCGAAGAATTACTCAGACACTTAGATGAGACGAGTATGGTAAGCCCACAGACAGGAAGAAGGAATTTGGAATGTGTCAACACGGCAGAGGTAGTTCAGGGACTCCAAAATAACCACGGCCAGGGGAACCAAAGTAAGACACAGTCCACAGGGACACAGTTCACGCCAAGAAGACAAGATTTTGACGGCCGAAACCAGTTCCATAACAACAATCAGAATTATCAGAATAACCGCGGGAGATATCATCAGAATAACCAAAATCAAAATAATCAGTGGACGTACCAGCGGGAATACACGAATTGGAGGGGAAACCAGAGACAAGGTAGACCTTACCAAAGAAATGGAGATGATAGATGGGGTAACGGCAGGGACTATCGCCAAGAAAACAGAGGAGATTATAGGAATAACTGGGACGAACGCTATATTGAATCCCGTAAATACTTGGATCAATTAAGTAATGAAGAAGCGGAGAAGGAGAAGTGGGGGCGTGCCATGGCGAACAGACAGAGCCCAGACAACCATCAAGGAGAGGGGGCAGAGAGTTTACTGAGGCAACAGGAGCGACAGAATGATAACCGGCGAAACACATCTAATGGGGCCCGGGATAAAAAAAAAAACCAAATGAACTGAAAGGAGACAGGTTAAAAACGGAGATCGTCAGGGAGCGAGAAGAGATGATAGTGGCCAATATAGAAGAGTGGGTAGCATTCCCAGACGACTGCCTGGAGGAAGTGGTGAAGAACCGTGAAAATGTTATCAGACAGCTACCAATTATTTACGCGCATATTGGAGGTATGAGGGTGAGATGTTTGATTGATACAGGTAGCCAGGTGAGCTTAGTCACTGAAATTTTGATTAAAGAAATAGCAAGAAAACAGACTGTTCCTATTATGCCGGTACCGCTAATGAAAGTCAGAGGTGTCATTCCTGACAAAACTATGAATTGTAAACAGCAAGCATTTCTAGATCTGGAAATATTGAACCATACTTTTTCACAAACATTCATTGTTATTCCAAAGATGAACTACAATGTAATTTTAGGAGCCAATTTTATCTGCGATTTTCATGCTGTAATTGATTTACATAACAACACTGTAAGCTTCAAACAAGTAGAAGGATTGGATCATGTGGGTTTAAATATGGAAGAGAATCCGCTGGAGAGAGAGGCCAATACTTGGGTTGTTGAGGAATGCACTAATGAGGCCGGAGATAAGATCTTGAGGGGAGAGCAAGTTAACCAGACAGCAGTGCTAGAAATGGACAGCCGAGATATCTCGCAGGAACTTTGGGTGCATTTGGCGGAAGAAGAAATGGGCGGAACCAAATTCGAAATTCTACTTCAGGAGCGACTTAAGGAAGCCATCGTAGGGGAATCTGATAGAAGAAGATTGGAAGAAATTTTAAGATTACATAAAGGAGCCTTTGACACCGTACCTGGGAAAGTTTTAAATTTTCAATATGCGATGCAGGTAACAGATTGGACCCCATTCAAAAGTAAATTGTACCCGATCCCAGAGAAGCATTTTTCTCAGGTGAAGGACATTATTACTAACTTATTAGATTCTGGCATGATAAGGAAAGCTGCAACTCCTTATCTGAACGCAATATTGGCTGTGACCAAGCCAAACGGATCAATTAGGCTATGCCCAGACGCGCGAGTTTTAAATAGCAAACTGCTAGTTGAGCACGACCAAGCACCGAGGATCAAAGATGTTTTGAAAGGCTTCCGCGGGAAGAAGATATACTCAAGTGTTGATTTGACGAATAGTTTCCACCATCTTGAACTTGAAGAAAAATCCCAACTGTTGACGGGATTTTTATTCGATAATCAAAGTTATATCTGGTGTCGAATGCCCTTTGGCGTGAAAACTGCGGGATGTGCACTCATTAGAGCACTCGATAGAAATCTGACTGAGGAGGTCAAGAACTTCACCACGAGATATGTTGATGACATATTAATCGCTTCTGAGACAATGGAAGAACACTTGGTAAATTTAAATAAACTGCTGGACAACCTGAGAACCATGAACTTCAAGATCAACTTAAAAAAGTCACATTTTTGCCAGAGCGAAATTTTATATCTGGGACATATAATTGATGTCGAGGGCGTGCGGCCTAATCCAGCCAAGATTGATGCCATTAAGAAATTTCCCACACCTACCAAAGTCAAACATGTTAGAGCATTTTTGGGAGTGACAGGTTTCTTCAAAGAAAATTGCCCTGGTTACACAGAAACAGTAGCGCCTATGCAGGAGATGTTGAAGAAAGCGAATCGATGGTCGTGGAACGAGGAGTGCGACAGGTCTTTTAAAGCAACGAAGGATTTATTGGAAAACTGTGTGAAACTTGGATATCCGGATTTTGAGAAACAATTTATCATTCAAGCAGATGCTTCGTTAATTGGGATTGGTGCTATGCTGTACCAAGAGGACGCTGAAGAACCCAAGAAGAAATCCTATTTGGCATTTACGAGTCGTAAATTACGGAAACATGAGAGGAACTACACAGTTACGGAACTTGAACTACTAGCAATTCTATATTCTCTCCAACAGTGGCGCAAGATGATCTATGGTTATTCCATCATTGTTAGAACCGACCACCATGCACTGACATTTTTATTTAAGACAACAATAGCAAGTGAGAGAGTTACGCGCTGGTCCATCTACATACAGCAGTTTGACATTACAATAGAGCATTGTCCTGGGAAATTGAACGTCATACCAGATGCCTTGAGTAGAAACCCTGAGGACGGAAACGAAGTAACAGCGGAAGTTCACAATATTACCTTGACACCTAAGGCTCGTGAGTTTTTGGCAAGATTGAAGGATATTCGGAAGGAGCAAGAAGCTGACCCATGGATGATGATGATGATAAAATTCTATAGGAAGGAGTTACAACCAAATTCACCGGAGTACCGGGAAGCCAGTGCTAAACAAGCGAGATTTCACTACTTGAATAACTTGTTACATAAGTACGTGGATGAGCATCATACTAAACTGCGGATCTTAGTTCCAGCATCACTACAGAGGGGATTAACTTGGCATGTTCACGAGAGCCTAGCACATATCGGCACGGATAAGACTGAAGCTACGATAGGGGAGACCTTTACTTGGCCCAAGATGAGATTCACCATTGTTGAAGTAATTAGAACGTGTGACGCTTGTCAGCGCACAAAGCCGAACAACTTTATTCTGAAACAACCTCCAAGACCACTATTACCGCAGAAACCATGCGAGATGCTCGCGATTGATTGCTTTGGTCCTTTAGTAAAAGGAAAGCGTGGATGCCGACACCTCTTGGTATGTGTCGATGTATTTTCGAAGATGGTCGTGCTATGTCCTATTCAGAAGACGACATCAAGACAAGTCCTTAGTCGAATTAAGAACAAAGTCATTCCGATGCTTGGGAAGCCGGAATCCATTCTATCAGATCACTGTACCTATTTCACAAGCAATGTTTTTAGGCAAGGTTTGGAGAGCCTAGGAATAAAACACATATTTTCAAGTATTCGTCATCCTTGTGGAAATCCGAGCGAAAGAACAATTCGCTGTGTCGCTAAATACTACAGAGTAATGATTCCTAACGAACACAATAAATGGGTAGACAAAGTAGGGGAAATTGAGATGTGCATGAACACTACTAAGCACGAGTCGACGGGTCAAGTCCCACTGATTGTACACCACAACAGATTGCCGGAAAGAACTTGGGACAAGATCATTCCTTGCCCAAGGGATCCATTATTAGCGCATGATTTGCGAATCCAGCGAACGAGAGAGCACATGAGGAACCAAGCGGACCGAAGGCTGAGACGGTACCGAGGAAAGAAGTTTCACCGAGAGTTACAAGAACAAGAATTAGTGCTGGTTCGTAGACCACCAATCTCCGACCCTAAGAACAAAGTCTTCGCCAAGTTCTGTCCAAAATTCATTGGCCCGTTCCGGGTAATTAAGAATCTGGGTAACAATGCCTACAGATTAGAAGAAGTGAGCACTGGTGCAAAATCTGTTTTTAATAGCGCCAATTTGAAACCGTACTACAGAAGGGAACAATTTGATGATTAGGAAAGATGATATGTGCAGAATCTGTATTGCCAAAAATTTATATATTTTTGAAAGCAAACACTCAAATCCACGGGGAGCGCGTGAGTACGCACTTTGTTTGTAAACAACGAGCAGCTGAGACGACGGGAGTGGCAACTACGTGAGGAGAAGGGGGAGACTTAGTGAAAATATGAATGACATTCCAGCGAGAAGGGAGCACACTAATTGAGTCAGAGGGGCATACACTCGAGCAGCTGAGTGAGATTTAAAGAGATGTGTTGTTACTACAGTGGATTTTGTTTTTGAAATCCAAACCAATAAATTGTTTCGAATTTCAAAACCTTGCTGAGGATAAATGAACCCTTATTGATCTTCGATAAATAAGTATTCATATTTATTATTATTATTACTACGGCCCAGGCAGCACGTAAGGAAGTCGACTTGGATATTAGGGAGGCCAGCATTTCGTAATGATTGCAACAGAAGCTGAGTTGGTAGCTATTCCTGGGGGACGGCCAGAATTAGTCGAGTTCAAGGCCAAATTGTGCAACTACTGTACCAAAATTGGAGACATAAAGGAAGAATCACGAGGTCTTCTCAACGAACATACGATTGAATCAGCCAATCGCAAGAGACCAAGCCGTGACCACGAGGTGGACGGCGTCAGTAGTAAAAAGCGCGCGGAAGTGTGTATCTAAGGAACCGCCGAACGGATTAATCTCCGCTCGAGTAATTTGAGACGTTGGATTTATTTGGAGAAGAATGACACTAGCCCCATCTTTGTGAGACAAAAACTCTGGAAGTTTTTATCCGACTCCACCCCACTCCTCCGCCCTTGTCAGTTTCTCATAAATAGTCTGGCCTGACGCCAATCTAAGTACTTAACGTGTGGAGCCTTCAGAGGCATACTCCACGCCAGTTTGAAGTGTGATTTTTGACGCTCGAATTTATCGGAGTACTTAACGTGTGGAGCCTTCAGAGGTATACTCCACGCCAGTTCGAAATGTGATTTTTACGCTCTAAAATCAGTGAAGCTAATTTATTTTCTGAGCTCTGGGGAGCTAAAGTCGCAGCGTTTGCAATATTGAATTTTAAAAGCTATAATACATTTTGTTCTAAAATCAACTAAATTGTGTGATCTAAATATTTCACGCCAGCGCGTGATAAACTGTAACATTCTTTTAAAGACGACGAGTTCAACTTTAAGGGGGAAGTATCGTATCACCCTAATTAGCGCTTACCAGAACCGAAGTCCGCAAGACGGGACGGAAATACCGGACGAGATAGCGACTGCGGGTGCAGCCAGGATTTTGAACTTGTTAACGAGCCAGTGGCGCGGACTCGAGATGTATATTTTATGTATAAATTGTGTGTATTGTATGTGTGTTTTTATAGTGCGTATGTGCGATATAATTAGGGCCAGTCTTCGCTATTAATCGCAGTAGGACAATTGTGGGTGAACTGAGTAGCCTGCAAGCGATTATAGATAGGCAAATATTTAACATTGAACTTTTCTGCCAAGGAGTCGAGACCAAGATGATCAGCACGTGGTTTGAAGTTGGGATGAGCTTCAAGAAATCAACGCAGACGACTACTATGGAGTGCTAAATTGTCCATAGGGCAATGGGTTGAGGAGGATGTCCTTAGTCCTACATGCAGAAGCGGTGATGTACTAAAATTGGATTATTTCAATTATGTAGTTAGATTTGGCCGGGGAACTTTGTAAATAGTCATGTTTTTCTTTCTTGTTTTATAGCTGTTTTTCTTGTACCGACACTATATGTTTAAATGTCCGTTGGCGCGTGGCCAAAGTGTTTGTTGATATTTTGATTTTTTTTCTTGAGTCATGTGTAATGTACGCGGCGTGCGTGCGTGATTTTTATCCTTGCAATTGCGGAACCCGTTACATTCGATAAATGGTGCTTTATTAACGTTAATATTTGAAATAGGAATGGGGGGAAATGATTGTAAAACATTTTGCTGAACAGGTTATTATTCATGTTAGGGTAGCCGAGTGCACCAACTTAAAAGTAATTGTAGAACACCTTCGTTCTAATTTGATAGATTTTTCTTGAGTCCTTTTCAGGTGACTAGTCACGGCATAGAACGATGGCGCCAGCATGTGGATATTATTTGTGTCTTTTATTTCAGGGTCTGTCACAACCCATACGTGTGATTAAGTGTGTGTTGATGTGTCTAGTGTGTGTTGATTCTACGTGAGGAGGGGGTAGTTGTCCTACCGCCCTTATATATTTTTGCTGCTGTTGTATTTTAGATGGAAAGACAGAGTGCTCTTGGGAGACTGCTGATTCTTGTCCATATGTTTTTCTGACACACACGTATTATTGTGCTTTGGGGCACATTTCTTCGAGGTTCGACCCCATGTTCTGGGAGGTCGAGGTTATTGACACGTGGGTTGACAGATATGCAGAGTTCCACAAACCGCCCGTTTTGCCTGTGACTTATTTTGATAGGCAGTCCTTTTTGTCCGACTGAACCCTGTAAGCTTTCATGTAGCAAACCTGTTCATTGTGATGGCTAATTTTAAGCCATAATTAATTGGGGAGTTCTCCATGTGTGTAACGGATTGTTGTACCTTGTATGGATAAGAGTATTGTGATTAACGTAAATGTTGGCTGTTTGCCTATTGCTTTGTTGATGACTCGATTTCATGTAATTTTGTTTGTCACACCCGTGTGGTGTAGTGGTAGAGTATTTGTAAATTTTGACAGCGGTCATTTGAGTATTTTTCTATTGGTCACGTGTTAATGTACTTGTGTTGATTTGTGTGAGAAGTCCTAAGTTTAGGCAGTAAATGTTGCTACGGCAATTCAAGTCCAATTTCACACGGAAATTTTGTGTTTGTTTATAGTAGATTTAGGAAGTGTCGGTTTAATTTAAGTATTGTAGTTGTGTTCCCTTGTGTCGGTCTAGCTCTAGGAAATGCGGATTCGTTGTTTGAAGGGTCATTCTGGATGATAACGAATCACGCATTCAAAGTACACATCGTGATGCATGTAGAACGGCGTACGCACTTATATGGTCACTTTTGGTATTCGTTTTATTTAAGGACGCTTGGTCCAGGTAATTAATCTCTCCAGAGATATCGCCTAAGTTTTTGGCATTTTTATTAAGCGGGAGTCAGTTGGGAGTTTTTGTTGTTATTTGTTTATGTGTAAATATGGTGATTTGTTATTAAATTCAGTTGTTTTTAACCCTGGCTTCACTCTTTCCTGCATGTTATTTTGTTATATGTTACCCTGCAAGTTAATGAAGCGCCCTGACAGCAACTTACGAATAAGACCTGTTACGCCCCGAATCTGAGTCTCATATGCTTCTTTGCAAGGGTTCATTATATTTCTTTTCATTGTTATTATTATTATTTATATATTCATATCATGTCTTCATCCCTTACAAAAGCTCAAAAGCTATTTCTTTCATATAATTCAAATTTATCTTTATTTATATATCTTTCATGATAATTATTATTATTACGCTTGCTTTTACAGTATTTGTCAAATACACTGACATTTTATCTCATACATTTCCTCTACAGGATTTCACATAATTATTTATAATTTCTCAAATTTTTATTCGTTCAGACCGCGCTCTTACTCTGTTATTTGTTAATTAGAAATATCCCTCTATCTCAAAATTCCGGTGGATTGTACACAAACACTTACCCAACACAAACATAATGAAAATCTTTACTCACATGTTATAGGTCTTCCTGACCGTCCTTTTTCCTGCGATGGGTCATTTTGCTCACTATTTTGGAATTACGCCATCTTGTACAAACTCATTTCATGTGCAGACATATCTTGACACACCTTTAACTCGTTTACATTTAACACTGATAACATTTTAAAATACACTGGTGTATTCGTTTAGAATACACGATAAAAACACTGAAAATATATTACTTTTAACACAAATTTATATATATATTTACACTTCACAGATTCTAATCACTAAGGCTGCTATTAAGCCTTCACACGTGATTTCTTGACCTCCCGTCTCCAAGGGTGAATTTTAGTAAATGTCGGCTTCCTATCCTGTCAGAATGTGAAAGTCTCGAACCACCTACTTCTTCCTTGGAATAATTCTCCTTCAAATCCCGTTCCTGACGATCTGCTATTTTCTCTGGCTCGAACGGCTCCCTTTTAGACCCTATTGGTTGGTCTAGCGAAAGTCTATTCCGTCCGCGGTCCCCCAGAAAATCTATTGGTGACCTATTGATTTCTAGCAACTAATACTCCTCGTAACTTAGTGCTTTTTGAATAGTTCGTCTGCTTTCTTGAAGCAATGTCTAGAGTTTCCTTCTCCTTTCTGCTCATTCGGTTCTCGAATTCCTATCTCTCAGGAATACCTTGCGAACCTCGTTCGGTCCGTCCCTACACGGGTTCTTTACAGTTGATAAAATGTTTAACTCGCTGTTACGTTACTTCAATACGTTATGATACTTTTGGTCGTCTGATTTAAGACCTATCGCCCTGAGTTCTAAGTTCGCAGCCTGCTTTGACTGTAATTAATGAACTCTTCACTGTAAACTTTATACTGTCGGACCTAAATCCTGTAATTAGGATTTTCCTAATTCTCAACGCGACGATACTGTAATAATACTTCTTGGCTACTCCTTGTGGATGCACGTTGGTTATCGATATCACGACGCCCCTGACTGTCGGATAATGTCTATGCGGTGACACAGCGTTTCCCCTCGAGGAATACTTGTAGAGTCTTCGGCGTGATGTAGCACTATAACGCCCCCTGGGCTATCGGAAACTGCATGTATTTATACAGCGTGACGCCCCCTCACGAGCTGTCGGAATAACTGCATTCGATGTAATATAGAGTGACGCCCCCTCACGGGCTCTCGGAATACTGCATGATTGGTCTGGCTTGGCCTGGACTTTTATACTATTTAGTCAAAAATAAATAAAATCCTAGTCCTTTTCGTGACCAACTTTTGAAATAATTGTCGCACAATTATAAAAATTACATCTCCAGAAAGCTCGTCTTCCAAACGTAAAATGATCTCTCTGCGCATGAAAATCGATCGTGCATTTCTGAGATATTAATTAATTTTTAGTCTTCAGCTGTGTGGGTGTTGCTGTTGATTTTTAAATTCCCCACTCCTCGGGTGTCAGTAATTCCCCGATGACGTATGCTGCGTTTGCAATTCTCTCCTGGGCAATTATTAAAAGCTTTTTCTCTACACAAAAATCTTTAATCCGAAATGATTCACAGTACTGTATTTATTTACATACTTTTATTCTTGCAAAAGGGTTAAATTTAATTATTCTTCTACTGGCACATTTGCGGTGTTGCCGTTTTAATGCAAGGTAAGGTTTATTTGCGAGTCGTGCTTCTCTGTCATACAGTCGAAACTTTCCACTCAATCTATTTATACTCGTGACTGGTTCTTTATTAATGAGTCAGGCGTGATCTCATTTCTCGGCCACCTGGGTCTAACTTCTTACACAACGTTATGCTAGCATCCCTTGCATGAAATCTTTCTATGTGTTCCATTGGACTGTATATTTCTTTCCTTCCTTCTTACAAATATACATGGATTCGACCCCTTTTGAGCCAATGTACATGGGTTCAATACAGAGTACAAAATATACCTTTTGTTAATCGATCCTGCATAAGTAGGTGAACCCAAAGTCTTCTATTTCCCCGTTTTCGACGCTTACGCAACCTGATATGTTGAAAAACAGCAAGTGCAGCTTCTTCCACCTCCATTTCAAGACTGCTCATCCCTGGTGGCGTATTTGGTGGCTAGAGAAAATATTGCAAAGACGTGGTGGCACCACCATGGTGGCCCCGTGTGAAAGAGGCCTTAGTGTGTGGTATCTGTTTTTAATTCAAGTAAGGACAGCAGACGATACTTTCAAGTAGTTCCTACTTTCGCTACCAAATGCTACCGTCCACGACATCTAGCAGTGAACATCGCTACTACTAGATGCCATCGCAACCTGCGCCCAGGGACGAACGTTGGAACTTAGGAGCATTAATCAAACCTAACCTACAAATTTTGGCCCCACACAAGTGTAGTTAGTGGAAGGTTTTTTTTTTCATTCCATAAATCTATGACATAGGACCGCCGCACTGGCTTTACTTCCCCTCCGGAGGAAGGCATACTGAGGGATTTTTAACGCTCTTCAAAAATCCGACGTCTTTGGCCGGGTTTGAAGAAGCTCAGCAGGCTACCAACTACGCCACCGAAGGATCCGTTTCGTACGTTTACTTGTGGGGGAACGTCAAACAAAAGCTATACAGAAACAATCCGTGTACTGTGGAGGCTCTCGAGAATGAAATAACTGCACTGATACCAAATATCAGTGAGGATGACTTACAGCGAGTGTACGAAAACTACCTATGTCAGTGCAACATGGGTTTGGAAAATGAGGACAGCATTTCCAGCAACTACTCTGAAATTCATGTTAAGTAATTTTTTACATTTATTTATTTTTAGTCAATTTTACCCTCCAGGTCGGTGGTTCCCACGGAGGCAGCGAGGGAACTCACCATTACCGCCTTTCCAGGCAGTGTCCTAGAGCTGGGAACACTTAGTTGGTTAGGATACAACTGGGGAAGTGTGATCAGCACTTCGCCCAGGTGGCCTCACCTGCAAAGCGAACAGGGGCCTTATGAGGGATGGGAGGGGAAGGGGAGATTGGGATGGATAGGCTAGGAAGAGGGAAGGAGGCAGCCGTGGCCTTCCGGTAGGTACTGTACCCTTCAGTGTTCTTCTAGGATGCCGACTCTTGCTCGGGTAGTGATCTGTTCGGGGTGGCTCTAACTTATTCTAAACATCCTAGGAATATCGTCACAGGATCACAGGAGGCTTAACTTAAAATCAGTAGGTCAGAGAACTCCTAATATAAAATGATTTATTTCACAAAAACATCATCTCCCTTTTCTCCCATCCATAGACAAATAAAAACAAAATAAACTCCCTTAAATTACTCTAGTCAACAACATCAAAAAAAATGCAAAAATAATGTATCACACTGGCTGAAACCAGGAAAAGAAAAATAGTCTATTTTACTGCAGTCCACTGCTTCAAGTCCAAGAGTTAACGTCAACAGACTTAGTTCAAATAACTATGGCTTAAATAACCCAGCCATTCTATCACAACAAATATGCGCACTCATGTTTATAACTTGCAAAATTGGTTTTTGGGAACTCGGACATGTCTTCTCGTACAATCATCATCTTTCCTCACAAGAGTCAGATAATTAAGGCAATAGATTTATTCTAGGTCACAGGTATGTGTGTATTTATAACTTAAAAACAATTACTTCTCTCAGAGCCATGACTCCGTTAATTATGGTAAAATAAACAAGTCATCATACATGAAGCAACAAATAAATACTTCGGCGGCCGGTACCCCGTGATTATTAATAAACAAACAACTATAATGAATGCACTCAAAAATAATGACAATAGAATACGTCGCTTCCTAAAGTGGCACACAAGAAGAAACCCCGGGAAGTTGGGCTACCTCCCTTCATAGAATACAATGACAACCTCGACCTTGTGACAGATACTCTCACCGCACTAACCAGCTGGCCGGCAATAACCTTCATGGCTACTTTTAGAATTCAGACGGCTTACCACATCTCTACCTGCCTCTTAAGGACTCCCTTTTACCTACCTGGGGCTCGAGCAGTACAATACCTTTCCGACGGAGCTAAAGTGGACTCTCATCAGACAATGAACTCAATCATTTCACTTACCATTTGTATCGTCGTAGAACGCGGGAATATCACCTCCGCTATTAATTTCACTTACCATTATATCATCGAAGAACGCGGGAATATCACCTCCGCTTTAATTCTGCTCGACCCAGGATCGACTCTCAGCCTTATCTGAATATATATCACATTACCCTCCAGCCATTCTTGTCTTACCTCTTTTTACCTTCGTGTGATAATCACTTACCATACTTATTATTCACATAGTTTCAGTGTCACTTACTGGTCTTGTCACAATATCGAGCGGTCTTCCCCATATTAGCTTTTACGTTCACATCGTGCATAATCACTATCAAACCAATTATTCCCTTGACTGTGCATTCAACAAGATTAGTGACATCCCAAACAAAACCATATTAAAATAGCACTTTGATGCTCAGATACTTATTACGTTATAACACACACAAAAATACTCATTACTGATAAACACACAAATCTACACAAAACATGCCCGCTATGCCTAAAATATCTATTTTTATCATAATTGCTTATGATCGAGATAAACTTATCCGACCCCCTTGATGGGAAACGTTATGGCCAACATGCCCCATACAATATTTACTTATCTCTCATATTTCCTGATGCGGTTCTGGTCCTTGATATCAGTCTTCTTCATTAGTTGGTTCATTTTGATAGGAGGATAATTTACACAAGTTTTTTTTCAAAATTTCACCAAAGCAAAGGTCCACTGTGAATTATTACTATTACCACAAAGCACGGTTCTCGCATATGAAGCTCCTATCTCCTATAGCTATCATCAACTTACTTAGTTCAGCTGACAGTTCCATAGCTTCCTAGAATACTGGTTTAGCTGTTAATAGCTCGGGCGGCTATACCTATCATTACAACTGCGTCGTACTGTTATGATATGCACTGTTCTAATTCGCACTCGCGAATACTTAGCGATATTCAAATTTCAGAGGTATACTTGCTCCTACTTATAAACTTGTAAAGAATGTTACCTTTCTGACGGCTATTGGGTTCGGCTTCCGCCTCTACAGCGCGTATTAAGAACTTATAAAAACTTGTAAAAATCACGGTACTTTCTGAACGCTCGGGACAAAGGCTTCCGCCTCTAGCGATACCCCAAAGTAGACTTATAGAACTTATAAAAATCACGTTAATATTCTTATGGCCTCAAGCGCAGGCTCTCGCCTCTACAGCGCCCGGGTAAGAACTGCCTTCGTTGCGTCTCCAACCATTATTTATACGATTTCTCTTAGGGGGACGTGGAGTAGGGGGGTTTCAGAATTTATTTCCAAAATAACACTCACATGAATATGCAAACTAGCTCCTTAGAACGTCCTCATTTCCAATGTCTCAATGACTCCTTTTTATTCAAAATCCGATCGTTGGATCCTTATATAATGAGCTCCGTAATTTGCTTCATTGTCCCTTAATTTCGGCGGGATTTGGTCGCGTCTAGCGTCTCTCACTGCCATTGGTCGTTTCAAATCCACCCCCTGATTTCATTTTAATTCTGGCAAAAATCACAGAATAATCCAATTTAAATTTTGACGATATTTCTGAGAGGCTGGGATAGTCCCCTATACGATGGTATAATTCCTGTTTCTGTATTTTAATTACTGCTCTAATTCCTCTCAAATGGGCGGGGTTTATTTGGTAGGTGATCGTTGAGGTTTTCGCATTTACCAGCGTAGTTGAACGACCTTCGCGCGTTGTCTGGGCGCATTTGGTGTCCAGATGTGGATTTTCTCTCTCCTACTGCCTTTGTCTGCGCTGGGTGAAAGCTGCTTCAAGTCACGTACGAACCATCCTTTTGTCATTCCAGTTCCACAAGCAACTTCTATTCTCACATCGACTTTGAGACATGAATTAAATCTTGTTGGAATAATATGTAGACTTTATGCTATCAGAGATGCATAAAGGTCACATTACCCTTCTGCAAAGGAAAAAAAAATCGATATGGAACGTATGATTTTTTTCTCAATCTCGATCCGTCTCACGGATGCTGTAAGGTTCCGCCGTCACTCCTTATATTGTTTACTTGGTTCGTCACTGCTGGTCGCGCGCAGGGATTCCCTTGGTACGATTCTTGTCTCCCTCTCCACATTCTTGCTAAGATTAGTGTCTCGGCTGTCTGGTGCAGGTAGCTAGCTATTGTCCGCCTGTCTCGCCCAGTCCTCTTACTTCACGGCCTTCCACTGTAAACACCGGGTCTGTTTATGACTGACTACTTCCTCGTTCCACGTGCATTTGGCTCATCTTTATTCGATTTCCATAATGTTGACACCCGCGGTATTCCGTGGTTGATCAAACGGTTCCCTTTTATGATATATTTTGAGGTTTGAGTAATTTACAACTGATGTGCTTCCGCCGTTTATGTCCTGTATCTTATATGCATTATTCCCCAAATTTCTTATGATTCGATAAGGTCCTATGTATGGGAAACACCATTTATGAAATACTTTGTTTGCTGGATCAGAGATAGGTGGCCTCTTCAATAAAACTAGTTCATTGACGTTCTATTCCCTGTGAAAGCGTTTCCCTTTTAGTCTTCTTAGTCTCCTGTCAGCTTGTTCTCTCATGTAGGTGACCGACCGTTCGACTCTCAGCTGTGGTGCTGGCTGCGGATCTCTTGGGCAATCCAGTACTGTTGTCCAAGATCTCGGTGGTTGCTGGTTCAAATGTAACGTGTATGGAACTTGTCCAGTTGACTCATGACGTGTCATATTGATGCAAATCTCAATATTTTTCAATGTATCAGCCCAACGATGATGTTCTGTAGGTATGAACATGCGTATGTGCTTCGAGACCTCACGTAAAACTCTTTCGCTCGGATTTCCCTGTGGATGGCGTATGCTAGATAGTACATGTTTGATGTCTAGCTCATTTAATCCGCGCTTAAATTCTGCTGATGTGTAATAACTTCCGTGATCAGAAAGGATAAATTCAGGCTATCCCATTATAGGTATAACTCAATTCTTGATGCGGCTTAGGACCTGTTTCGATGTTGTTTTCTGGATAGCACATAAAACAACAAATTTAGAAAAGACGTCCACACATACAAGGACATGTCGCACTCCTCTACGTCCTTTCGGCAATGGACCCAGACAGTCCGTAGCAATGAGCTCTAACGGTTTCTGTGGCAGTATTGGTTTTGGGTATTGTCTCATGAGGAAGTTATTGGGTTTTGCGCGCTAGCAAATATCGCATGTCTTCAGGACATCGCGTATAGTGATCCTCATCCGTGGCCAAGTGAAAGCTTCACCTATTGTTGCTTGTGTCTTGTCTAACCCTATGTGACCAAGCGTATAATGAGTATGCCACACTAATTTCCTCTGTAACGAAGCTGGTAACAATATCCGTAACTTGACATGATCCTCATCTATAAATTTATGGAGCATATTATTGAAGTATGAATAACTTCTCGCTTGAGCTTCAATCTCTCGATATGCTGGGATATCAGGTGTTATCTCTCTCTTGAGGAATTTAATCATCTGCATCATCCATGGCTCCTTTTCTTGTTCCTGCGGTAACCTCTTCAGTTCTTGTAAGAAATCTTGATCTTCGTTTGTCAGCTCAAGGTGTTGCACTAACATTTCCTCCAGCTGTGCCTCCTCTTCTGGATTTCGGCTCAAAATATCCGGGATTACATTCAATTTTCCTGATATGTGCTCAATTTGTATATCAAACTGCTGCGCATAGATGGCCCATCTGTTGATGCGTTCACTTACCATGGTGGTCTTAAATAAGAAAGTCAGCGCCTTGTGATCAGTGCGGATTGTTATGGAGAAACCATAGATAATACGACGCCATTGTTGTAACGCGTATATGATCGCCAAAAGCTCCAGCTCTGAGATGGTATAACTTTTCTCATGTTTTCTTAACTTCCTGCTGATGAATGCTAGGTATGAACGGCTTGCTGTTCTCTCTGCGTCTTCTTGGAAAAGCATTGCTCCGATGCCCACTAAAGATGCATCTGCTTGAATTATAAACCTCTTCGAAAAATCTGGGTAACCCAGTTTGATGTTATTTGACAGTAATTCCTTCGTGGCTACGAATGGCCTCTCACACTCTTCGTTCCAAAACCAACGGTTATTCTTTTTTAGCATCTCTTGTAATGGTGCTACTACTTCGGTGTATCCTGGACAGTTTTCACGAAAGAAATTGGTGGCCCCCAAGAACATCCTTATGTGCTTGACTCTGGTTGGTCGAGGAAAATTTTTAATGGCTTCGATTTTCACTGGATTGGGTCTGATCCCTTCTCCATCAACAATATGTCCTAAATATAAAATTTCGTGCTGAAAAAAGTGTGATTTTTTTAGATTGATCTTGAAATTTGCCCTTTCTAGGTTCTCTAACAACTTGCTTAAATTTTGCATGTGTTCCTCATTGCTTTCTGATGCTAGTAAGATATCGTCGACATATCTGACAGTCATGTCTTTCACCTCTTCTGTTAAATTTCGATCCAATGCTCGGATTAGTGCAGATCCGGCTGTCTTAACTCCAAATGGTAAACGACACCAGGTGAAACTCTGATTATCGAATAGAAATCCAGTTAACAGCTGTGAATTCTCTTCTAACTCGATGTGCCAATAGCTATTCGCAAGATCGACAGACGAATATATTTTCTTCTTATGGAACTTCTTGAGTACATCCTTAATTAGTGGTGCACGGTCGGTTTCATCTATTAATCTGGAATTGAGGGTGCGAGCATCGAGACACAACCTCACAGAACCATTGGGCTTCGCCACCGCTAATATGGCGTTCAAATATGGGGTTGGAGCTTTCTTAATTATGCCCCCTCTAAGCATCTCGTCTATAATTTTTCTAACTGCTGCACGCTGCTTTTCTGGAATTGGGTAGAGTCGGCTCTTAAATGGGGTCCAGTCATCTACCTGCATAGCGTACTTGAAATCTAATATTTTTCCCGGTAGTGTATTAAATGCTGCTGAGTGTTTACATAGCGTTTGTGCCAAGCAATTTCTTTCATCATCATTTAGCTTTGCCTCTCGTAATTTTTCTTTCAAAAGTGCCTCAAAACTGTCTTTGTTGCCATCTTCTTCTACTGCCATGGACCACAGTTCATCTTCCAATTCTTGCTTTCCCTCCAGAAGTACTGTGTTCGAGTCCTCTTCATCTGCTTGACTTTTTTCTTCTTCTCCCTCAGGAATGGTCTCCAGCGTCCAAATGTCAGCGTCTCTATCTAAGCCGTGGTTATTCATGTTCAGTTCCACTGCTGATAATCCTTCCATATTTCTGAATTTAATTACATTGTTGCGCAGGTCAATCACTGCTTGGTGCTCATATAGGAAATCCGCCCCCAGGATCAAATTTACACTCATCTTGTTCATCACCATGAATACGTGTGAGAAAGTGCGTCCTAATATTTCTAGATCCAATTGTACTTGAAATTTGCATACAGCTGATTTTTCGGGAATTACTCCTCTAATTTTGACCTGTGGTACTGGAATCGTAGGTATTCTCTGTTTCTCGCTTAGAGCTTTAATTAATGCCTCTGATACTAGACATAGCTGTGCCCCTGTATCCACTAATCCTTTTACTCTTAGTCCTTCTATCCTCGTAATGATGACTGGTAATTTCCTCAAACAATGTTGTTCCGGTTGAATAATTTCACGTGTAAAATCCTCAGGAGTTGCGACCCATTCCTCAATGTTCGCTATCAACCACTGTGTCTTATCTGGCGTGAAAATTAGCCTATCTCCTTCACCCTCTAGTACATTTTTTTTAATAGCCCCCGTGTGCCTCTTCTCATTCTGACTTTCGCGATGCTGTTGCGCTAATTCACTTTCTGCTCCAGTGATTTCCATATCTGGGTTCTCGCGATTTTCCATCGTCCTTCGCCAGCGATCCTTTTCCGTCTCTTGGCTGCGATGCAACTCATCTAGGTATCGTTGTGATGCCTCATGCCTGTTTTGCAATTCCCGTCGACTGTCGTCCGTGTATCCTCGGTTCTCATCTCGTCCTCGGTTCCACGTTCTATTATCTCTTCTATCATATCTGCGATGATGATATGGACCTTCGCGACCACGCCCTTTCCATTCATCTCTCCTGTACTGTTGTGGCTGCCAGTTCCTTTCGTTCCTTGGTTCATATCTCCTTTGCTCCTCTTTTGGCAAGCCTGGCCTTCCATTATTATTTCCGCTCCTATGGCTAACATTCGTGTTGGTGCTCTGCTCTCTAGTTTTGACTAGCCCGGCTTGGTGTACCAGCGCTGCGCTGTCACTCGCTCTGACGTGCCTATTTTGATTATTTAATGACGTCTCATCCAACTGACGTAACACCTCCTCTGCTTGCAGTGCGCTCGAGACGTTTGCCGCAATGAAAAACTGTTGTACTGGTAACGGAAGCTGTTTACCAATTGTCATCACCAGTTCTGACTCCGGTGATAAAATATCCATGTCTTTCAATCTGAGTAGCTGAGCCGAAAGATATTCTGAATAACGTGTAGGCTGTGAAGCATGATACTTCCTACTATATAATTCCATCCTTAAACTATGTTGTATGGACATGCTCCAGTAACGGCGTAAAAATGCATGCTTGAAGGTATCCAAGTCTTCAAAAGTGTAGCGAAAACTTCTGAACCACGTCAGAACGCTATCCGCAAGTAATTTCTCTGTTATTCTGAGTTTCTTATTCTCAGGAATGTTATTGTCTGTAAGGTAGTGTTCTAAGTCTTTTAAAAAAGCTTTCGGCGTTTGTGAACCATCATTGTTGAATTTTCGTGGGCGATCCTCCTGCATTCTAATTATTTGGACATACTGTGTAGTTGGGTTATTATTATTATTATTGCCAGTCGGCTGTTGAGGTGTTGAGGCAAGTCCTCTAAATGTTTGGAACCCTTCATTATTCTCGCTACCTGTGGTCGCACGGCCCGGACTAAGTTCATTCATTCCTTCTACCTGAGTCTGGCTTGTGTTGAAATGGTTAGCCACACTGCTCATCCCTTTACTGCTATTGTGAGCTTTTAGTTCCAGAAGCATTTCCTGCTGTTGTAAAGACTGTATCTCTGTCTTAATAATCTTCCGTTCTTGTATCTCCATTTTTCCTAGTAACTGCAGTTCGACCTCCTTTATCCTCTTCTGGTTTTCTTCCATTTGTTCTATGAGTTTCTTTCTATCCTCTTTCCCGTCAATTCCAATTTGTTGGCATGTCTTGTTTATTTCCACTCTTATTGCCTCATATCTATTTTCCTCTTTTCTCTTTCCCTCGTTCTTATCGCTTTCCAGCTGATCGAGCCTGCCTCCTATCAGTTCATTGCTTTCATGGATACTCTCTTTAAGTGCATCATTCTCGTTCTCTTGAATGCTCCATCGTTCTGCTGAAGTCAAAGCTGCCTTGTCTATTTCCGTTCTAATCTCTATCATCTCTCCTTCTAAGCTGTGCAATTGTTTTGCCGCAGACTCGTTGTCTACTCCTTTTATGGTAGCTTGGATTGCTAACTGTTCTATCTTTACCCCTTCTGTATTAGCGTTACATATTTCTTCTAGCTGTATGAGTTTCGCTGCCGTCTTTTCTTCACTGAACGCTATTGATTGCCTTAAGTTCGTCTCCATCTGACCTAACTGTGTGGTAGTCTCAAGCGTGATTTTAGCTATTTGCTCTGCTAATTTATCTGTCAGTTCCTCTTTTAATACTTCATTATTCCGCCTACCCTGTTCTGCAATTCGTTCCGTTAACTGTGTATTAGTAATTGTACTTTGTTCCGCGAGTAGTGCATTATTTGTCTTACTGTGTTCCGCTATCTGCTCCGCAATACGTGCATTGTTTAATTCACTCTGTTCTGCAATTTGTTCCGCTATCCGCTCTGCGATACGCGAATTGTTGATTTCGTTCTGCTCCGCTATACGTGCATTGTTTAATTCACTCTGTTCTGCTATCTGTTCCGCAATACGTGCATTGTTGATTTCACTCTGCTCCCTACATTCCCTCTTAAAGTGTTCGAACTGCTCCATTGTTCTAGCTACTGAACTCTCAATAATAGATCGAATTTCCTCCACTGACGCCATATCACACAGTATAATACTTATTTGAGAAGACTGGGGCATTCCAGTTCCACAAGCAACTTCTATTCTCACATCGACTTTGAGACATGAATTAAATCTTGTTGGAATAATATGTAGACTTTATGCTATCAGAGATGCATAAAGGTTACAGTACCATCCCGGCATTTGCCCGAAGACGAAGTGGGAAACCACGGAAAACCACTTCGAGGATGGCTGAGATAGGAATCAAACCCCCTCTACACATTTGGACCACCCGAGGCTGAGTAGACCCCGTTCCAGTCCTCATACCACTTTTCAAATTTCGTGGCAGAGCCGAGATCGAACCCAGGACCTCCGGGGCGGCAGCTAACCATGCTGACCGCTACGCTACGGAGGCGACTGTTAAGTAATGATGATTATTAAATAAGTTAAAAGTGTAAGCATGTTGAACTATTTGGGCACTACGCTGCTGCTAGCACCAGTGCCTCGCTCGACACGCTCGCTGCTATACACAGTGCCCCATCCGCCACACGGCTCCGGCAAGGTTCAGTTCTACAGAGAAGGACCTCACTGTATTTGTTATTGAAGACGGGAGGCGGCGTGGTCAATGCTTCAACTCTCAGCGTGCTAGAAATCTGACCGAGCACCTCCTTGGAGTTGACCCAGTAGGATCGAACAGATAACGTAAAAGAGAGAATCCTTGGAAAAGGAAACTGAAGTAATAACAGACATGACAGTCATACATGTGTGGGAGCGTTTAAAAAGGTTTTACTTCATATGCTGCTGATGTGCAGCTTTACCGACGTGTCTGTGTTGCTGGGAATTTCACGCTTGTTAGACCGAGAAGTGACCCGTGTGTACTCTGCCGCTCTGTTTGGCCAGGCCTTGGATGACTTCCACAGGACAGTCAGGGCATGGATGGTTTATATCCTCATCTTCATAGCCAGGGGCGTCAACATAGGTAAGAGGAGATCCGCCTCCCTGCATTCGAATCATACTATCAATGTATTCATAGTTTACGTAAAACTGCTTCTTTTGTTCGTGGCAGGAGTTGAGTGTAGCCTATAGGCTGGACTAAAGTGACTATATTATATACAGTGTGGTCAAGTCCGCCATATTCCTCCCAAACGGTTCAAAAATCGTATTTCGAGAGTGTGACTATGCCTACGCACTACGTTCAGTCTTTGTCAACAATTACAGACTGTAGTCTCCTTCTGATTAAGTGTCTGTGAAATATATTCATGGTAATTTCTTTCTTCAGCCTGTTGGTAAATTCAACTGCAAAACAACCCGGCAATATACTCTGTACGCTGCCAGAATGGCATTGACATTTGGCCGGAAATTCCACGCCAATCCATGTTCGCATAGTTGATATCATAATACTCTGCGTTGCAATATCACAGCCCACGTGCTTCAGTGCTGGTGAGGCAGTAAATAGATAGATAGCTTTATTTTGTCTGGCAAGATTAGGGCCATTGGACCGTCTCTTCCATCTAACCAGATTTTACAATTAATACATTATTACAGTACATTATTTGCAGAACTTAAAATTGGTACTTAAATCTAACAGGAATACATTTCAGATCCAATCACAATACATATTGCACCGGTAGAATCCCCCCTCTTACCCTTTAAATAAACCAAGATAATAATAATAATAATATTAGCATATCAAAATATAATTCATCAACATGATATTACCATATCAAAAATTAATAATTTATAACCCACAGAAAAGGCCTAATTTAATTACTCGCTAGGTCAGCTGAATTCACAGCTAAAAACCTAGGCAGAGAATATTCCTAGTTTCATAGCATTGTGGAATACTCTGGTCTAATTTAGAATAAGGGAAAATGTGGGATGTAACCGAGGTCAAGACCAGCTTGTTGAGAGGAAGGCCTGATGCGTACCTCAGTAGGCCGTATTAAAATGACCCTGCCAAAAGATGAAGAAGGAAAGGGGAATAATCTTCCTAGTGACTTCATGCAATAAATAACGAGACAAATCGAAATAAGCTAACATGTATTGAACAGTAAGATAAAACAATTACAAGAGAGACCCTTCCACCACTTAATTAACTAACTGACAAATATGATCTAATTAAACATGAATGAATGACTTAACCTAAACAAACCGGACACTTGCCCGCTTGGCAAGATTACACCCACCTACATTTGTGATAGAAATGAATTTAACTAGAATGATTCCCCTGACGACAAAACTAAAGGAATAACAACATGAAATTAGACTCTATGTCACCTCAAAAAACAATGTCACATAAGCAACTTAAAAGCCATTTAATACGACTAAGGCGGTCCGAAAGCCTGCTTTTGACTTACCGTCCTCAGCAGCCTTTCTGACCAAAGTTAAAACCTTTTTCCCTCCCTGAATCTAATACCAATCAAACGAATCTGCAAATCCAAAAACTTAGCAAAATATACTTATTAACTAACAATCATAATTCTAAAAATAACAGTCCTGAAACGCCATTCGACACATGGCATGTAAAATTCGCATTACCAAAAATGTTTTGCAGTCAAAGTTTTATTCTTTTCTTTCAGTTGCCCCTTAGTATTAAGTTATGATAGTACCACCTGGTGTCTTCCGGCCCTCCAAGGAAACTGCACTATGAGTTTCCCCGGAGGCAATTGCTTATCAGTCTCGATGTCAGCAAGGTTCTTCACACACTGTCCTTTCAGTCACAGGCCGCAACCCTCTATTCCAACGCACCCCCACCACACTACTCCAGTAATACCAATGTGACTAGTGGTGCAAACTGCCCAAAACAAAGCCAGAGTCCAAGGTCTACAGTTAGTACCTCGAATATCACCCCACACAGTTAGTGCGCAGAATCTTCCCAGGAGTTGAGATGTTACACAATGGTTCATGCAAAAGTTTTCTTAGAACAAGGCTCGGCCAAATGTAGCTGACAGGGAGTGTTAACGTCCCCAATGTTCACAGATACAAAGCTTGATATATCTCTCTCGCCAAGTTTCCATTAGCGATAATACTTTAAATGGCAGGACACACAAAGGGTAGAAATCCTGGCAGAAAAGGGCTTGGCGAACCCATTTCACCAACAGTCAGGTGCCGGAGGGGCGAAAGGAATTCCCAGAAGAGGCTTGGTGTATGCTCCCATGATAATCCGGTCAGACCTGGAGTTCTTACTGCGTCTCGAAGATAAAGATGAATATGTACTGATTTACAAAATCGGTACACATATAATGGCAGGTAAGCATGGCGTAGGAAAAATTATTGTAATTAGTTAATTATTGCTAAAGTAAGAAAATAATAGTGAAATACAAACACTAATAAAACAGAAACTAATGATGTGATGATGTTGATGATGATGATAAGCATCATGGCTGAGTTATTACTATAGCCTAATATTGATTTTGAAATGCGCATTTAAAAGGATGTAAGAAATCATTTAGGTATCTGAACAGAAAATAAATGACAGTCACTCTCAAGCCCTCGCTTCACATTGGCCACCACCGGTCTGATGTAATGGAATTCCAGACTTGAGCACGTGACCACCGTGGAGACAGCACAGTCCACGTCGAAGTATTGTGTGAGGTGGAAGTACACGTTACATAGTTACGAACAGAACGCCATAATATTTGCCAATGACTGTACTTCAACTGTAGCGTGAGATAGCTTTTTCAATCATCAGACCGCATGGGCCAGCTGACAACAACACAGGTACTGTAGTAACTCGCCTCCAGGCTGCCATTAAGATTTTTCACGCGTCTAAAACAAACGTCCGGCCTGTAGCCGTGTCTCTGGCTTGTACAGTGTGATCGCTTGTTAATTCTGTGTATTGGTGCTTTAGTGATTATTATTTATTTATTTATTTATTTATTTATTTATTTATTTATTTATTTATTTATTTATTTATTTATCGTATGGCCTTTAGTGCCGGGAATGTCCGAGGACATGTTCTGCTCGCCTGAGTCTGTAGCTGCATCCAGCGGACACCCTTCGGGTGAGCTACAAATTCCGTTCAATTTCAAGTAGTTCCAACTTTCGCTACCAGATATCAATGGTACCCAGTGGTGAACGTTGAAACTTTGATAGAGCATTCCGACAAAATCTAACCTAACAATTTAGCTTCACACACGTTTAGTCTGTGGAAGGATCTTTTACATGCCATAAATCTATGACATGGGACCACCGGCTTTACTCCCCCTCCGAAGGAAGGCATACTGAAGGATTTTTAACGCTCTTAAAAAATCCGACGACTTCGGCCGGGTTTGAACCCGCTATCTTGGGCACAGCAGTTCAGCATGCTACCAACTACGCCACCGAAGCCGCCACGCTTTAGTGATAGAAATAGTGTTTTAATAATGTGTAGTATGGTAGAGTAGAACAGCAGTAGTTAAAAGTAATTAGTAAGTTATATTTGTGACTTTATTCAGTTTTCATTCACATTAACAGTCTATTTTCATATTGCTATGTCGGAGGTGGGTACGGTGATTAAGGGAAAGCATAACTGAAAACCACAGGGCGAGGAATCGTTCTGCGAGGTCAGTCCCATGGGGATATTTCGAGAAGGAGAGAGATAACGGCGGTCCTTTAGTGCTTTTTAGTAAAGTTGTCGACAGAACTTCTGATGCCCTAAACATCAATACGAATACAGTAGTTAAGATCAGCAAGGAGAGATTCCAGCTACAGGAAAGTCAAAATAAATGTGTGATATCAGTGGTGTGGAACCTCTCTTACCTTAATCTTCAAGGACAGATGACCTCGCTGTTCCGCCACTTCAAACTCCAATAACTAACTACCTGAACCTTCGTTTAAAATTACTTATTGCAAAAATCTACGGGTACACCTGCAACGAGAACTTCCAGTAATATCGGTCTTAGTGGGTCATCCGTCATCTAGCTACCAGTGGGAAGGTCCTTGATGCTATCCTCCAAATGGTAAGTTCTTTTTTTAAATCTCTGAACTGACAGTTAACATTTATTTTGTGTGTGTTTTCTTAAAAATGATTTTGCCTTGACTAACAACTTGCTCTCTGCAAAGTTAAGGCATCGCTTGACCAAAGCAGCATTGTTCAACATTTCCCGTAGCAGCGTTCGGGAACCAGGACGGACCAGCTCAAAGGCGCCGAGGGGAAACGTAAACTGGAAAGAACCCCTCAAACACTTCAACCGACAGCATCCACAAGTGCTTCTCCCACTCGTCGGTAGCCTACCAAGACTCCCACCACGGAGGACCAGAACTCCACGCCGAGGGCCAGCTCTGATATTAAGACGTTAAACAAAGTAGCTGGCTTGAGGAATGTTAATGATGCCACAATGAAAACTAACAAGCTTATTGACAGCGTTATGGCTGGTGCGTATCGCAATAATGGTAGCTAGAGTTGATGAAATGCCGAGACCTTCTACTCGAAAATACGGTACTTAATAAGCTGTAAAAAAAAAAAAAAAAAAAAAAAAAAAGTTGAAAGCATGTGAGTAAATATTTCTCCAGTTGAAGTGCAAACCTTGCCTGAATATTTCGTAAGCAATACAGGAGCTAATCCCAGACAAGAAGACATAAAAATATATGCCTTGAAGAGTGGGGACCTGGTGCTCCAATGGTGCTCCTTATTCGCCTTAATTAAAGGAAGTGACATTTTTAAATGTAGCCTATTTATTTGTGGTCTTAGTCTTTTAAATTTTTGCATTTAACTAAATTTGAAGTTTTGCAAATATGCGTGTTTTATTTGAATGCGTATCATATATATTTGGGATCACAACTCCGGTAGTTTGCTCAAATCGCCATCCAGGGTGACAAATAAATGCGGTCTTGGTGACCATTTTCCCCTTGGAGGGCGAATATAGGAGCAGTAGATTACCATAAAAAATGTAGGATAACATTATTGTAAGTTATCGAACCAGCGTTTCCTTGAAGCCATTGCTATTATCACAAAAATAAGGAGATATTGTATATTCTACATCTGTAGCAACTATTCTAGATTCTAAATGATTCTGTAGCTTATCACTGAAATAATTATTAAATACATTATAGCGAGTTGAAAGAACTAACTCATTTTCCCACGCGCGCGCGAAGGAGCGATCAGTTTGGCAACCTCGTTCCCTCACCACATGGCGAGACGAGAACTGTCAATCCCATTCTGGCAGCGTACAAAGTTTTTTTTATACCCTCAATTACAGCGAACACAGAGCATCATAATATCGTATACAGTAGACCACATTTAGGAGAAATATGACGAAGCCAATCATAATTTAACACTTAATTGGCCACACTGTATATAATGCATTCTGCTGCTGCAAAATACAGTGAGATTCTTTTGCAGGAACGGGGTCGGTGGCAAACTGCCGGGCGCGCGCGCCGTCCGCCAGCCAACCGAGCTCGGCAGCAGGGTTGCGCGAGGCGGAGTCGAGCTAGCCAGGGTCATTAAAGTCATTAAGTCACTAAGCTTTCATCGACGAGGGTGTGAAGTGTCAGCGCACAGATAAGAAGGTAGCATAAACAGCTGCATGATTTAATTAAAGAAGCACAGATGTTCTTTTTATTTCTTGGGAATCTGGATGGCCTCACGCCACCAGTTAAAGGTTAGAACTTATCTTTTCACAGATGATACTAAACATGTTCTTCTTCAGCTGACAGACAGTAACTTTGTAAGCTACATCGTTACATTATGTAGCTACTCCTGCACCCCCCTGCGTGTTTACTGTAATTAATCGAAGCACGGACCTAAGCCCGTTTGATGTTCAATTGTGGGTTAATTTAAAATACAAAGTGTACAGATCAATTACCCGTACTCTAGTGGAGTTGGAGAACAATATACGGCAGCAGATATCCCTCACAACAGAAGGGAATTACAACGTGTAAACGCAAATTTATTTACACGGTAAAACGCCTGTCTCTCAGCTGAAGGAGAACACTCTCAGCATCCCCTGCGAACAGGTACGTTCTTTTATCATGATTTTCTGGTGAATTTACCATTAATTAATGTACTTTGTTACGGTTTCCACCTGCGCGCAATCCGCGGTAAGAGCTCGGTTGGCTGGCGGCCGGCCCTGCTCCATCAAAAGAATCACCCTGTATAAACATCCACACAAATTCAAATTCCATCACAAAATGGCATGACTGACGAGATAAAAAAATAACCCCAACTAATGGTATCTGTGGAGATAATGAAGGTCATCAGCCACGTCTATGACCAGATAGCATTACTCCACCGAACATAACCCATAGAAGGTCTGCTACTCTCAAATCCCCA
This sequence comes from Meconema thalassinum, assembly GCA_946902985.2. NCBI lineage: Eukaryota > Metazoa > Arthropoda > Insecta > Orthoptera > Tettigoniidae > Meconema > Meconema thalassinum. The sequence goes on from OX336391.1 coordinate 209,478,306, forward strand.
TTTTTTTAATGAAACCAAAGCATAACTTGATTCCCAATCAAAACATAAAACCTTACCACTAAAAATATTTGACCTAAAACCAAATAAAATTATAAATTCATTTTAAAACCCCAAATTAAAATTAAAAAATCCTCATAATAGAGTAAAAGGAGCCTAGCTCATAGGCACCAGATTCTTCCCCCACGTAATTACCTAACATAACTGGTAATGACTGAACCGTTGAAAGAAAATAATGGTTATCAGACATTTCGAAATAAATCTGAAACTAAATGGTACTGTATATCCGAACACCCGAGGTATTTTAAAACTGAAGAAAGAGAAAATGTTATTCACTGTCCATGTCCGCTGCACGACGTCATATGGCTGGGGTTCATGCGTGCGAAATGGTCCTTAAAATCGTCAGTACGTTACCTTTCAGCTAAGACCAGCTCGTGAACGTGGTGATATCAATGGAGATATTACAAATATCACGTCGAGTACTGTGCAGTGAAGCCATTACAAATACAATGTGGGCACGACCCGTACGAAACGAGCACGTCTTTCAAATCATTTCGGCGTCATACGGCGGACATGAGCAATTGACAATCATGTTATCTAGTGTTTGTGAGTAACATTTCTCGCTATGATAAACAGAGAATGGTCAGTTGCCAACTACGAATTGCCTCATCTTGTTAGTCGATATGCGGCACATGGTTTTCACCATATAGTTTGCCGCACATTACAGTTTCACACACCTAACATAAACTGTGTTTGTTCTTTCTGCGAGAAAACATGTGAGCGTTATCACCTTGCTACCTGCATGAAGAGGAATAAGTCCTTGAAGGATATTTGTAGTGACTAGTTATGTAGTTATAATATAGTTCTTATTTTCTTTATTTGGCCATTGACTGTAATAAGTATATTATTATTTCTCGTATAAACTTCATGTCAGGAACTTAAGTTGAGCGGCTTCGGTGGCGTAGTTGGTAGCATGCTGAGCTTCTATGTCCAAGATCGCTGGTTCAAATCCGGCCGAAGTCGTCGGATTTTTAAGAGCATTAAAATAGCTCAGTATGCCTTCCTTCGGAGGGGAAGTAAAGCCAGCGGTATAGATGTATGGCATGTTAAAGAACCTTCCACTAATTACACCTGTGTGAAGCTAAATTGTATAGGTTAAGAATGTAAACAACGCTCTTAGGTTCCTACGTGCGTTGCGGTGGCTAAGTTCTGAACTAGTAGTCGTTGACGGTGGAATTTGGCGGCAAAAGTAGGAACTATTTGAAAAATTCAAAAGTCTGCTGTCCTTACATGAATTCAAAAACAGATAACACACACTAATACAGTCATCACAATTAACACCGGTTATCAGACAGATTCTACACACACCCAAAGTACACGGGGCTACATGACAGCGTTGTCGCAGCCCCTAAACTTAAGAACCAACCAACGAACTTAAGTTGACATCAGATATAAACAGTAGAAAAGTTAAGCTAAACAAAAGTTTAACTAAAGATTGGTGATATCACGCAGAAATGTTTTACGTAAAATCCTGCAATTTACTCAAGACCTGAATTTATCCGATTTTTTTTTCATTGTAGATTTGTCTTTAAAAGAGATATAAGATTTGAGTTCGCATCTCGTTCATTTTGTATTTAATGACAATGGAATGCAGCCGAAAGAAATCAGAAACCCCTATGGATCTCGAATTGGCAGGTGAAAAGCTAAAGGAAGTAGGTGACTTCTGTTACTTAGAAAGCAAAATAACCAGTGATGGACGAAGCAAAGAGGTTAGCACAGGCATGGAAAGGATTTCTACAGAAAAGGAATCTGTTGACATCGAATCTAGATTTAGGTATTAGGAAGTAATTTTTTAAAGCCTTTGTCTGGAGCGTGGCGCTCTATGGAAGTGAAACTTGGACTGTTGGAGCAGCAGAAAAGAGGAGAATTTAAGGGTTTGAAATGTGATGTTACATGAGAAAGATGAAGATCAGATGGGTAGATATGGTTACGAATGAAGAGGTATTAAGACGACTGGGAGAGGAGAGATGTTTCTGGCGACTGCTAATGAAGGGAAGCGATAGGTTGGTAGGACACATACTAAGACACCCAAAAATAGCAAACATACTTATAGAAGCAAGGGTTGAGGATTAAAACAGTAGGTATAGACCAAGGTTAGAATATGTTAAACAGATTGCCTCGGATGTAGGGTGTGGTAGCTATGTAGAGATGAAACGATTAGCTCAGGACAGAGAAGCATCGAGTGCTGCATCAAACCAATCGAAAGACTGAATACTCAAACAACAACAACAACAACAACAACAACAATGGAAACTTTAGGCACGCTAATGGGCCCTTAACAAAATATGGGACATCCTGTGGACTCGTTTCGTAAATGGGATAGAACGACCGTCATCTGGTTATGATAGTCATGCTGAAAGGCTATTCATTCTCATAGTTTTATGCCTAAAGTGGAATATCCTCCCTATATTATTCTGCTATGGTCCCATTCCGGTTTTGTACCCAAAATATGGTCCTGTTAACACCAACCTACACATATGGGGTACCTACAAGTTCCGCATAACCCCATGTGTGCCCGAAACGCACTCACTTCCTCTTTAAATGCCTCAAAATTAAATAAATACCTTAAAAATGTACATTTACAATGAGAGCACCGTAACCTGGCGAGCCTGCCGATAGAGCGCAGGGCAGCTCGGCGGAGGCAGCCATCTGGCGGGAGCGCGGCGTACTGCTAGCTGAGGAGTCTCTCAGCAGATGGCTCCGGTGTGGTCTCGCCAAGACTTTCTCTTAGGTTCAATCCTTTGCAAATGTAAAAATTACTGTAGAAGAAACTCCCGAGCAAACAATAACCGATGAATTCGTTGTAACTTCGAATATTGTCTACAAAGAGGTGTTGTGACAAGTACAAAACACTGTTCTACATAATTATTTGTGTTCTTCTCATGTACGTATGCCGTTTAACAACAATAAATACATTTCTTCAATATTTAAAACTTCGTTCTCCCACATTCTTCCCTACTACCCGATAAACCTACATTCACGTTGCGAAAGCTCGCACGGGCCCACGAGTCTTTAAAATTACTCGTCCATTACCAAGCTTCGTGGTAACTGCTAAATTACATCCTGAAGATTTTTTTATTTTTTTATAGAACAGAGTTAATTTCCATGCAAGTGACAACTCACGGACCAATGCATATACCTGAGGCTCGCCACCAGTCCTCTGGTACGACTGTAGGACCGGAGCTGACCGGCCAAAATCTGTGGCGTAAACTATATGCATGCTTTCGATGGCGTACTTGGTAGCATTCTGAGCTTCTAGCCTATGCCCAAGATCGCGGGTTCAAACCCGGCTGAAGTCGTCAGATTTTTAAGAGGGTAAAAAATCCCTCAGTAGCCTATGCCTTCCTTCGGAGGAGAAGTAAAGCCGGCGGGCCCATGTCATAGATATATGGCATGTAAAAGAACCTTCCACTAACTACAATTGTGTGAAGCTAAATTTTTTAGGTTAGATTTGATTAACGCTCTATTAAGTTCCAACGTTCGTCGCCAGGTGACAGTTACAGTTCATATATTAGCCAAGTTCGCAGCTAGGTTTCGTTGACGGTAGCATTTGGTAGCAAAAGTAGGAACTACTTGAAATTGATCGTCTGCAGACCTTACCTGAATTATAGATAACACACGCTAAAATAGCTATAACAATTAGTACTGGTTATCAGACAGATTCTACACACACCCAAAGTACACGGGGCGACATGACCGCGTTGTCACAGCCCCTAAACTGAGGAACCAACCAAACTATCTGAAAGATGAACCTACAGCTGAGTAGACTGAAACTTTTTTTTCTTACATTTAAATCGTTTAATCTTCCAGCTCGGCCGCACCCACTGACTCTGAGAGGGATCATTCCCCTGCTGCCACAAATACAGTGTCTTGGGGCTGGATACACTTTGTCAGCAGAAAGCTCAGTACAAACCATTCAGATGGAGGAGTATAATTAAAATGCTCGACCCACGCGGGACATGAACTTGCAACCTCCAGCCCTGTACGCAGACTACATCGCGATGTAGCGGCTAACATTCTTGGCTGTCACCCCGGAGGTCTGGGTTCGATTCCCAGCTTGCCTAGACATTAAATTCTGGTCTGATGGCTGGAACGGGGTACACTCAGCCTCGCCAGACAAAACTGAGAAGAGGTGGCTTCGATTCCCATCTCAGCCATCCTGGAAATGGGTCTCCGTGGTTTCCCACCCCTACTCTAGGCAAATGCCGGGAGTTTCTAACGTAAGGCCATGACCACTTCCTTTCCAATCCTCGCCTCAATTACAAATACAGACACCACAATAACATAACCTATGTTATCAGGCAAATTATGTAGGGGTTCCTCCCCCTGAACATTTTGCAAAACAGGCTCAAATTATTGAGTTGTAGGGCATCTGGGTGATTTTTTTGTAATATTTTGGAGTAAATATAAATGTTAAGGCAATAATTATAAATAAAGAAACATTCAAAAACTGCAAAGGAAGTAGGAGACTTAGGAATCAAAATAACCAGTGATGGACGAGGCAAAGAAAATATAAAAAGTAGGTTGGCTCGGGCAAGGAGAGCATTTCTACAGAAAAGAAATCTGTTCTCAACAAATATAGATTTAGGTATTAGAAAGTCATTTTTAAACCCTTTGTCTGGAGCGTGGCGCTCTATGGAAGTGAAACTTGGTATTTGGCGCAGCAGAAAAGAGGAGAATACAAGCATTTGAAATGTGGAGAATGATGATCAGATGGGTAGACAGTAGAAAATGAAGAGGTATTAAGACGATTGGGAAAGGAGAGATGCTTCTAGCGACTGCTAATGAGAAGGACACACACTAAGACACCCAGAAATAGCAACCCTAGTTATGGAAGGAAGGGTTGGGGATAAGAACTGTAGAGGGCGACCAAGGTTAGAATATACAGATTGCCTCGGATGTAGGATGTGGTAGTTATGTAGAGATGAAACGACTAGCTCATGACAAGGAGGCATGGAGTGCTGCATCAAACCAGTCAATACAGTGTGTCCGAAAATTCTCTCCGCAGCGGCGAGGTACGCGCGTCTCGCCTTCCGGGACGTGTTAGGTTGGCAGTCATTCATGTCGCAGTAATATATACGCAGTCTCACCGCAGCGCTTGTTCCGTGTTAACCTTCAGTGTTGTGGTAGGGTAGGAAATCCCGGTTCATTATTGCTGACAGTGAGTGCCTGTGCATCACATTGTTGACGCTGTAAGTTGCGTACAGTGTCACGATGTGGACACTTCGAAGCAGGAAAACATGAATTAAATTACCGCCTCACATGCTCCGTAAAATTTCCAGCAGCACGGACAACCTCTTCTACTAAAAAGTGACAGTCAGTCTGAAAGACTAGACTTTGTATCATTTTAAATGCTACAAATGCTGAAAAATGCTAGAAAGGCTGGACATGTTAGAAAATTATCTGCATAATACTTATCTTGCTTTATAATACTTAACCTTGTTTCAAATTACTCGTGAACGGCAAGTGTAAACCAAGGGCAAAGCAAGGTCAAGCGCGTGGGATGCCGTCACGCTACCAGAGCGCGCGGGGACGTGCCCCTTCCATCCAGTCTAAAAACACTTATAGTGGGCGATGTATTGAAGATAGTGACATGCTCTCGCGGACTTTTTGTAGAATTTTTCATGCTGACCAATTCTTACGCTCATACTATATTGATATTTTTAACCGTTTGCCCAGCGTAAGCTTAAGAAGCGCACGGACGCCAAGTTTGTTTTCGACTTTTTCACTGAAATCGTTACTGCTTGTCTTCCTTTCATCATACATAAATTATTTTCTACAAAATCTTTCCTCGAGATATCCTTTACAGAATGGTGAAAACCGCATCAAAATCCATCCAGTGGTTCTCGAGATTACCCGTGACATCCAAGAATCGGGGATTTTTGTCTTATACTAACGAAGTAGAGATTGTCGGGGAACACATGCACCATACGGTACTATGACGTCACACACCTCAGTGCATCTGAGTACATTTCGTCCCGTCACCGTAACTTAACGCCAGACCCCAGCGTAACGACGAAGTCGACAAGATCATTTAAAATGATAAAAACACACGCTCTTCAGTAGTCAGCATTCCCACTACTGTAGACTCAGCTTCACAAGAACTTGACAAGAACACAACTTACAGCGTCAACTCTGTCATGCACAGGCACTCACTGTCAGCAATAATGAACCGAGATTCCCCACCCTACCCCTCCAGTTTAAGGTCAATACGAACAAGCGCTGAGGTGAGACTGCTTATACAGCGACATGAATGTACTTCCAACCTAACACGTCCCACAAGGTAATACCCGCGTAGCTCGCCGCTGCGGAGAGAATTTGCGGACACACTGTACTAATATTATTGGTTTTACGTCCCTTTTAACTACTCTGGCGTTTAGAGACGCTGGGGTGCCAGAATTTTGCCCCGAAGGGAATCTTTAACGTGCCAGTAAATCTAATGACACGACTCCCTCGCATTTGCGCATCCTCAAATGCCAGCTGACTACGCCAGGATACGAACCTGCAACCTTGGGCCCAGCAAGCGAGAACGTTACTGCTTAGCAACGCAGCCAGTCCCAGTCAAAAGACTGAAGGCTCAAACAACAATAACAAATATTGATATTTTCTAGCTTCTAATTTCATATTTAGTGAAAAGTTGAGAAATTGAAAGACTTGTTTCCAGATTTTTAATAAAAGTTACCAAAAATGTTAAACTAATATCCAATAAGATGTTCAGGACAGAATGTATAGACTATTTTCCCCTAAATGTATGGGTATAGTTATAACTCTTTGTCCTTATCACCTCCTACTTTCTTCCTATTCGAAGTGCAAAATGGCACACAACAGTATGACATACTGGATTTGAGCAGTGGCGTTTATAATCTACCCCAGCATTTTACAATTTCATCAGCAAACACTCCAAACAACGTAGGAATTCAGTATACTAACACCGACTACTTGCAATAATTGAAACTGAAACAGAACTTCGACGGCCTAAACGTATAGACATACTGCACAGGTAATTTTTGAATCTCGCCTATCCTTGGGGGCGAGTGTGCTCTATCGGCAAGAGAGAATTTTTCAATTACACCGTATGAATGGGTTCACTAACTGGGAATGTCAAGACCGGTATAGAGCGCAGCTCGCATCTATTAGGCCGTGGTTAGCACACGTATAGTTCAACTGGCTGCTAGTAGATGTCACTCGTGCAGATCCGGTGGCGAACTTTGTTTTGGTTAATTATATATTTTCCATTGCAAAATGCAGAATATAATGCTCAATTTATTATATAACGTCTCAGCACTTAAAAAACAACAAATACTAAACAAATCAAGCACCCGGCTGACCGGGTGAAAGACCAAAGCTCTAACCACAGAGCCAAACGTGTCCACCAAAGTTTCACGTTATCAATTGATTTACATACGTCTTAGCAAATAATGACTTGGACTAAACGATTTCTTCACTGGAGTATACATTCATTATAAACAATTTCTTACAAAGTTTATATTATTTCTATCTGTAAGCTATATTGCATGCAACATACTCAAATTAGTGAAATATAGGCCAGAACGAGAGATCAGCTGCCATCTTGTCTTGTAACCGAGACGGCTCAGCTGTTTTCATAATATAATATAATATAAACTTTCAATTTCCAATGGTCCACGTCCTTTAGAACAGTTTAAACCATTCTCGGTCCGATAATCGGAACTGGTGGGTCCCAATATATGGATTATAAAGCTTGCATAATTCACACGGCCGCCATCCTGAAATGGCAGGTCGATGGCTGATGACCTTGTAGTTTTGGCGCAAGACGCGTCCTATATGAAGGTATGTTTTTACCTTGTTTGGTCGTAATTTACTTTTAAGTTTTGACCATTTGAGTGGCCGCCATTAAGTTTTGGTAAAGATGGAGGCAATATAAAACATGACACTGAGGTGCTCTTTGCTAGTGCTACCTCTGTACCAAATTTCGTTCAATTCGGTTTCGTCATGTTTGAATTGATAGGGGGGACAGACATACAGAGTACACACACACACACACACAGGCAGAAACACAACTTTTGGCCCTGTGTAGATCTCATAAGTCTACTTTCATTTTTTGCAAAAATGGAAAGTAGGCAACAACAACAAAAGGTTGTCCAAGGGGGAATAACCGCTCCGTCATAAATATGGGAAGGTGGGCCACAGTGAGACATGGGCCACAGTGAGACAAGCTCATTAAATCCTTTTTTTTTGAAAGAGGGACATTTTTTAATATTTCTTAGAGGTTGGCTCTCCTGGTAGCAGACATTTTGATCCTGTTTACTCTTTGAAAGAAGCATGTTATGTAGGAGATAAACAACATCTTCGTTTTTGAGATAAGAAAAGTAAAATTTTCTTCCTTTGTTTAAAAATAGTAATGTGTATCATTGTACATTAATGAATATAATATGGTCGAAATACATACATATTACTAAATAATTATTGGAATTGTCAGCTTGTTCAGTATTGTAGGTGAGATAGTAGACATAATTGTTTTTACATGTCGCAAGTGGGCCACAGTGAGACACAGTAGGGTGGGCTACAGTGAGACAGTGAGAAAGATATACGGAGTTACCCCAAAGCTGAGGAGAGGGCAGAGTCAACTTCTAGGAGAGAAAAGGGGAGATCTTTCATTCCAACTCACACCCCAGAAAGAAATAAAAACTTGATTTTAAGTCCACAAATAAAAATTTAAAAATCTAAAGAACTGCAAGAAGAATTTGTTCAGCCAAAGGCAGCCCTAGCTACAGACATTTCCATGGATGATGATGTTGATGATTCTTCTAATTCAGACAGCTCATCAGATAATGAAGAAATCGAGCTCCTAACATTTCATCAACTTGCTCGCAAACCTAAGGAAGGTGACTTCGTTCTGGTTGAGTTTTCAGGGAAACACTCAAGATTTTGCATCGGGGAAGTGAAATGAGATTTAGATGATGGAAATTATTAAGTAAAATTCTTAAGAAAAAGAGCAAAAATGATAGGCAGTTCTTTTTTACCCATAGGGTGCAGATATTGCTTCAGTCCCCGCGAAAGGCAACAGATCACTGTGGCCGGTTTCCTGTGCATATGGCAAAACAAATAGACTAAAGTCATATCTCAAATTTTCTGTAAATTTTGGGAATCTGAATGTGCGGTAGTGTTTTCTGGCATTAATTATTTGTTTTAGTGTTTATCTATGTATTTAACCAGTCAAAATAAATTATTTTCATTGTCTCTCAGTGTGGACCATCATCTGTCTCAGTGTGGCCCACGGGTGGGCTACAGTGAGACGGCTGCAACATGTTCACAATTTATTATTTTTACAGAAACGTGTGGTTGTTTTGGAAATTCTGAGGGTATGAAATTGATGAGCAACAATCAACTTATATTTCAGTATATAAAGACATTCACATATATCAAAAAATAAGACAGTATACTAAAATATATTTTTGCTGTCTCACTGTGGCCCACCTTCCCCTACGCCCTTGCACATACCAGACTTTAAATCGTCCATGGCATCGGACCATCTGAGCGGGATACTACAGTGTCATTATCTATGTGCGCGCGAATAAACACGGCAAGCTAAGCCGGCTGTGACTGGCGCAGATCGCGGGCGCGCGTACCCGGTTCAGCCTGTGTGGGCGCGCACTTTCCACACTTTTATCATACATGTTCAATAATGTGTACTTACAGTGCTCATATGCGATGCTGAAAATGTCCTACCTCTCTTTTAACACACACCTGACATCTTCTGATGAAAGAATGTGTGTCAACTCTTTTATTATTTACGAAGCCTGTTTTCTTAAATCTTTTAGCGAGCCTTCTAATTGTACTGGCATTAGGCACAGGTCTTCCTGGAAACATGGTTCGAAATTTTCGTCTCGTTTCAGAACAAGATTTTCTGCTTTTCATATACGAATTATGGATGGTTGGTTCTTAAGTTTTGAGGCTGCAACAACGCGGTCCTGTAGCCCCATGTACTTTGGGTGTGTGTAGAATGTGTCTGATAACCGGTGTTAATTGTGATGACTGTATTAGTGTGTGTTATCTGTTTTTAATTCCAGTAAGGACTGCAGACTTTTGAATTTTTCAAATAGTCCCTACTTCTGCCGCCAAACACCACCGTCAACCACTACTAGTTCAGAACTTAGCTACCAGACGCCACCGCAGTCGTCTCTTGGCAACGAACGTAGGAACCTAAGAGCGTTGTTTACATTCTTAATCTATACAATTTAGCATCACACAGGTGTAATTAGTGGAAGGTTCTTTAACATGCAATAAATCTATGACATGGGACCGCCGGCTTTACTTCCCCTCCTAAGTAAGGCATTCTGAGGGATTTTTAACGCTCTTAAAAAATCCGACGACTTCGGCCGGATTTGAACCCGCGATCTTGGCATAGAAGCTCAGCATGCTACCAACTACGCCACCGAAGCCGCCTACGAATTATGGATATACACACGTTCGCGCAATATGAATTGGTGGCATGACCAACAATCAGCTTGCCACGGTGGGTGAGTGGATAGCGTGTTGGTCTACTAACCCCAAGATTGCAGGTTCGCTCCTGGCCGTGGCAAGTGATTTTTTTTTAAAGGCGGCAAAAATACGACCCGCATGTCATACGATGTTGGCATGTCAAAGAACCCATTTGAATTCAGTAGGCCGTGTTCATAATGGCAAAATTAATCTCGGAAGTTTCCGCCAACACAAAGTTCCTCATTTCTCTACTAGAAAGCGCTATAGTGTTCAAGGAGCTTAGGTATCTAACCTCCTTGACTTTCATAGTGATTCAAGGAACAACGAAATTCGACATGCAAGCTACCCTCTGGGTGTCAAATTACAAATCTTGCACCCGGCACCCGAGGCCATACGATATTATTATTATTATTATTATTATTATTATTATTATTATAATTATTATTATTATTATTATATTACCAACAATCACAGTAATCACAATACTCACTAAGCGTGCAACACTAACGTCTAAGCTTTGCAGATACACGTCCATATGAATGAGAAAACACGTGTGAACTAACGATATGAGTCAGCGGAGCGCGCCTACTATCAGCGGAACCGCGTACGCGCGCCCGCGATTTGCGCCAGTCACAGCCGGCTTAGCTTGCCATGTTGACTCGCGCGCACATATATAATGACCCTGTACTAGCCTTGAGCCCGTACCGGGATGGTGTATTTTAACATGTTTAGGATATGGAAACATGAGGTTTAAAACTGGGATGGGGAGCGTGATGACACTGCTTGCCTTTCACTCAGACGGTAGGGATTCGATCCCGGTGACAGCTGGGTGGAAGACAGCTCTGGCGTCCGAAATGTTGACGTTGATTCATTTAGGGTCTTGGCAACATCGTGGTCATGTAGTCCCGTGTACTTGGGTGTGTGTATGGAATCTGTTTGATAACCTGTGGCATTTTGATGGTTCTAGTAGTGCATGTATTTGTAAATGAGGTTAGAATTTGGAAGGAGGGGCTCGTGACCTTAAGTTAGGGATCATTCCTGTATTTACCTGGAACCCACGGAAGATCACTTCTAGGATGGCTGAGGTAGGAATCGAACCCTCCTCTTCTCAGCTTTTGCCTTACGAGGCTAAGTGTACACCGTTCCAGCCCTCACACCACAGTTAAATGTTCTTGGCAGGGCCAGGTATCAAACCCAAACCTCCGGGGCGACAGTAAAGTTTGCTAGCCGCTACACCACGAGCTGGCCATTCCAAACCTCAGATCAGAATTAAATTTCTTGGCAGAGTCGTAAATCGAACCCAGGACCTCTGAATCCCGACACCTGAGAAGGCGGTGCGTTAGACAGGGCATCCAGTCGTTAATCCCCGGCGAAAACAAAACAAAATGAGCCAGTCTGGCTCCAGCGACCCCCGTATAATGAACGTAGAATGGAGCTTGTTCATATCATGAACTTTCGTAACTCCACGTACCAAAGTCTGAGTCACTTGTCAATAATGATACAAAATATTTGCTTATTTATCCCTCAGATTCCAAATTCAAACAACTACGCCACCGATTCTAGACCAACACTGGAGATTTCTAGATGATACCATACGGCAAGGTCACAGTACAGAGCGTGTAGTTAGCGCCATCGCATTGGCCGAAAGCACCCGGATATAATCTAGCATGATGATGATGAATGTTGTTGTTGTTGTTTTAAGGGGAGGAACAGCGAGGTCACCTGCTCCACTTAACACACATAAAATAATAACAATTTGAAGAAAAGAAATGTGGACGCCAAAATATGAGAGAAAAAAAACCAGAATTAAACAAAAAAAGTTATTTACTGTAAATAATTTTTCACACCAAATGCCTTAGATTTAGATTGCTGGCCCTAACTCTCACTTATAAAGCAGATGATGAGTTCAGCAGCCACCACGTCATCAGCTAATATAAGTTTAGTGTTATCTGCAAACCAAGGTGTCTTCGTAGATAAGCAAGATTCACACACTCACGATGAATACGGCCCCACAGGTACAAAGTGGGGGTCTTTCTTTCTTATCAAATACGAGTGGGTTGATATTGCATGACCTATCCTTAGCCTAATACAAAATGACGGATTCTCTCCGTGACCGGAAAGAGCTCCGCCACACGCGAGTAGTTCTCTTGATTGGTCTCAGTTTACTGGGCATTGGGTCAGCTAGCCACTGACTATCCAAGAAAACCAGTAGGCCTACTTGTCGGCGTAACTGAGAGCGAATATCTCTAGCTGGTACTTCCATTGGCCGAGGTGGTAGTGATACCACCTCTTTTGCAGCTTAATCCGCTAACTCATTTGGCGCAATTCCCATGTAGCGTGGAAGCCACAGAAAGGTGATTCTAGTGTCGGCGCTGCACAACACGGCTAGTAGGTCGTGGATTCGCTGCACTACGGGCCATGGCCGGGAATCGAACCCGAGGGTCGCCTTGGTGAGAGGCAAGCAGCTTGACCACTGCACCTCCACGCACCCGTTTAGAAAAAACAATTCCAAGTCCATTAAATAATTTTACAAAGGAACTAATAACAACAAATAATTAAGAATGATATGAAATATAAAACATGAAGAACACTTTTTATTTGTGAACATGATATACTGTACATCTCTCATTCTCCTGCAATGTCAACCGTTACTGTAGCTCTAATTACATTTTAGGGGATTGAAACATCTTGGTATTCAGTCCCATGCACTTGGGTAAATCTGTCTGATAACCTGTGTTACTGTTGTATTTGTAATAATGTGTGTAACTGTAATTATCAGGGACTGGATTGGGGTATGTGCCACGTGACTTGAAATAAGGTACTATCCCGGCATTTGTCTGGAAAAATTGTGGAAAAACTTAGAGAAATATCACACTCAGGATCAATAGTTTTACGGGGAATGGTATGTTGAGATTACAATCTTAAGTCCAACTTTCGAGCTTTCATAGAAAATAGATATAGGGGAAGTCCTTGTAATTTGGACCACTTAACTTTAAACGTCAATGACTTCTTTGACCGTAATTAAATTTTCTCAAATTTTATGGACGATAATTAGTACAATGTATCAAATGATTTGGTGAAAACAAATGTTAATATTATCTCAGCGTATAACTTATATATATATTGTCTGGCTGCGTGGCTCAGGGGTAACGTTCTCGCTTGTTGAGCCCAAGGTTGCAGGTTCGAAACCTGGCGCAGTCAGCTGGCATTTGAGGGTGCGCAAATGCGAGGGAGCCGTGTCAGTAGATTTACTGGCACGTTAAAGATCCCCTTCGGGGAAAAATTCCGGCACCCCGGCGTCTCTAAAAGCCAGTGTAGTTAAAAGGGACGTAAAACCTATAGCATTATTATTATTATTATATATAACTTATATCAAAATGTAATATCGTGTAATTCGGACCGATGGCGTGTAACTTGGACCAGGCCGATGTGTAATTTGGACTGGTAAATATAAACACTTGTAAGTTATTTAAGCTATTTATTTGGCAATACTAAACAATACAATACTGCGAATTCTGATTGTCACTTTTGGCATGTAGGTGGCTTGGGTTCGATTCCCGGCTCTGCCAATAAATTTTAATTCTGGTCTGAGCGCTGGAACGGGGTACACTCAGCCTTGTGAGGCAAAACTGGTAAGAGGAGGGTTCGATTCTCACCTCAGCCACCCTGGAGGTGGTTAACCGTGATTTCCCAACTTCTACTCCAGAAAAATGCTGGAATGGATGCTAACTAAAGGCCTCGGCCGCCTCCTTACCAATCCTAACCCCACTTTACAAATACCCACACACTTGAACAGCCATCACAATAACACAGGTTTTCACACAAATTCCACACACACCCAAATTCACGGGGCTATATGACCACGGTGTCGCAGTCACTAAAATAAGCAACAACAACAACAACAACAACAACAACAACAACAAAGCTCTTTCAGATTATAAAGCAACTTCTCTCATAATCAAAAATAAAACTATGAAGAAAGTTGTTGTTGCTTATTTCAGGGCCTTTGCGACATCGTGGTCATATAGTCCCGTGTACTTGTGTGAATGTGGAGTTTGTGTGATAACCTGTGTTATTGTGATGCCTGCACTAGTGTATGTAATTGTAAATTGGGGATAGGATTGGGAAGGAGGCAGCCGTGGCTCTCAATTAGGACCCATCCCGGCATTTGCCTTGTGTAAGACTGAGGAACCACGGAAAACCAGCTAAAAATAGCTAAAGTGGGAATCGAACCCTGTTCCAGTTCTCCCACCAGAATTAAAATTTCTTGGGAGAGCCAGGAATCGAACTCGGACTTCCAGGGCGACAGCCAAGAATACTAGCCGCTACACAACGAGATGGTCACTATGAAGAATCATAATGATTGCATTTGTTTCAACGGACCAAATTACACACTCTCGGGCAGTCCAAATTACACGGCATGCATATATTTAATCAAAATTCAAATAATATGAAAGTTATTTAAAATTTGGTGAATGAAGGTGTGTTAGAACTTACCACTTTGTTTCAGCAGTACTTGTGAAAGCGACACACACTCTTCGTTGAAGAGTTCACAGCGCACTCCCTCATTGTCGTATAACCTTACAAGGAATGTGGTGACAAACTTATTTTCCTAATTCCCCCTCAACCTTGAGTCCTAGATTAGAACAACTCACAGGGCGAAAGGAACCGTCAACTGTCTTGCTGACCTTGCCTGAGAAAGGGGGTGGCCAAAGTTGCAAACTCCAAAAATAGCATCAGTCCAAATTACACGGACTTTCCCTAACAGGTCTGCTGATTTTACAACTATATCTCAACAGAGCCAACCCATTGAGTCGAGTTTCACTTCCAAGGGGGGTCCTAAACCCTAGTAAGTTAACCCTCCCCTGGCTGCGTCACTGGCTATAGGGGAAACCCCCTCAAAATACATTCTAAAATTATTGTTGAAGGAGGGGCGTGGTGGCTCAGCGGTCTAGCTCTATGCATCTCACCAAGGTGGCCCGGGTTCGATTCCCGGTCAATGCATGTGAGATTTTCGAAGTGAAATGCCACGTCCTGTGGTTCGGATTCCACGTAAAAAGGAGGTCTCGTAGCTCATGATCTCAAGATTAACGGTCACGTTAAACTACAAGCTTCCTTTTTATTGTTGAAGGACGAGACAAAGCTCATTTTGACACCCCAATGTGAGAAACAAAACTCGGAACCCCGAAAACCACATTTTAAGGTCCTAAAACCAACGGTTTCTGAGTTATTCCCAGAAAACTATCTTCGCTCTATAATCTGATGTTGTTGCTTATTTTAGTGGCTGCGACATCGTGGTCTTGTAGCCTCATGTGTTTGGGTATGTCTGGAATTTGAGTGATAACCTATGTTATTGTGACGGCTGTACTAGTGTGTGTATTTGTAAGTTGGGGAATAGGATTGGGAAGGAGGCGGCCGTGGCCGTAATTTTGGAACCATTCCCTCATTTGCCTGTAGTAGAAGTGGGGGAAACCACGGAAAACCACTTCCAGAATGACTGAGGTGGGAATCGAACCCTCTTCTTCCTCTTCTTCTTCTTCTTCTTCTTCTTCTTCTCAGTTTTGCCTCAGGAGATTGAGTGTAGCCCGTTCCATCCCTCATACCAGACTTAACATTTCTTGTCAGAGCCGAGAATCAAGCCCGGGGTGACAGCCAAGAACGTTAGCCGCTACACCACGAGGTTTTCGATAAACTGATGAAAGAATGACAAGCCTGTAACCATGACAACAGTATCTGAAGACGTGACATATAACTGTCCATCTATCTCTGTAGGAGGCAATGCCACTCAATTTACTATCTAAAACACGATAAGGACAAATAAATAGCACTCATCACTCAGTCTTATCAGACCAGGGAGCTTAAGGAGACTTTGTGACTTCATGATCATTCGACCGGGCGAAGCCTGGTACTACTGCTAGGCAGCTTCGGTGGTGTAGTTGGTAGCATGCTGAGCTTCTATGCCCAAGGTTGCGGGTTCAAACCCGACCGAAGTCGTCGGATATTTTAAGAACGTTAAACATCCATCAGTATGCCTTCCTTCGGAGGGGAAGTAAAGCCTGCGGGCCAATGTCATAAGATGTATGGCATGTAAAAGAACCTTCCACTAATTACACTTGTTTGAAGCCAAAATTTGTAGGTTAGGTTTGATTAATGCTCTTAAGTTCCAACGTTCGTCACCGGGCGCTGGTTGCGATGGCATCTAGTAATAGCCAAGTTCACAGCTAGGTGCCGTGGACGGTAGCATTTGGTGGCGAAAGTAGGAACTACTTGAAATTATGGTCTGCAATCCTTACTTGAATTAAAAACGGATAACACACACTAATATAGTCATCACAATTAACACCGGTAATCAGACAGATTCTACACACACCCAAAGTACATGACCGCTTTGTCGCAGCCCCTAAACTAAGGAACCAACTATATCTTTGTAGGAGGCAATGACACTCCATTTTCTATCTAAAACACGATAAGAACAAATAAATATCATATGTCACTCATAGTGTTATCAGACCAGGGAGCTTAAGGAGACTTTGAGACTTCATAATCATTCGGCCGGGCGAAGCAAGGTAGGCCTACTACTGCTAGTTGTTCATGATGTTATTTCCTAGGATAAAATCAAAGATTGAAACACACTATGCTTGCAATAACGCCATGCAGCCCCTGGATACGCCCCCGCTACAAGAGGCCTTGGAGAACCACCGCTGAAAATGACGCCATAGCTTTCTGATAGTTGATCCAAATGTATTGATACCTGATAGCTGTAAGATATTATGTTGAAACCAGGTCTGTAGTGAGGAACCGTCCTCCATTGACATATGATCTATCACATCAAGATTGTGACCGCGGACCATGAAGGTCCGTACCAAATAGGAAGGCGCCCATGCAACGTGATCAGTCTGTAACCTATCCCAGGTCGGTGCAAACCAGCGTTTAGCATAACAGCTTAACATCTAATTGTTAACACTATGTTGAAATCTAGCTGCTTCGGTGGCGTAATTGCTAGCATGCTATGACCAAGATCGTGGGTTCAAACCCGGCCGAAGTCGTCGGATCTTATAAGAGCGTTAAAAATCCCTCAGTATGCCTCCTTAGGAACGGAAGTAAAGCCGGCGGGCCCATGTCATAGATTTATGGCATGTAAAAGAACCTTCCACTAGCTACAATTGTGTGAAGCTAACTTTTCTAGGTTAGATTTGATTAATGCTCTATTAAGTTCCAAAGTTCATCGCCAGGTGCTGGTTGCGGTGGCATCTAGTAGCCAAGTTCACATTAGGCGTCGTTGAGGGTAGCATTTGGTAGCAAAAGTAGGAACTACTTGAAATTGATCGTCTTCAGTCCTTACCTGAATTACAACCGGGTGATATAGCCGTGGTCGTTACGGCATGACTGCTGGCAGTCGCTCACATCCGGGAGGCGAGAAGGTTCGAATCCCCCCGCCGGCAACCTTGAAGATGGTCTTCTGTGGTTTCCCATCTTCCTTCCAGGCAATGCCGGGGTTGGTCCCTAACAATAGGCCACAGCCGCTACCTTCCAACTCCTCGTCCTTACATTCAAACATTCCTCCCCAGACAACACTCCACACGCGACGGTACTTGTGGCTCACCCATTGGGTGTCCGCCTAGAAGCAGCTACAAAACTGGCGAGCCGAACATGTCCTCAGGCACTCCCGACACTAAAAAAAAAGCCATACGCTAAAAAAAACAAGAAAAAACCTGAATTACAGATAACACACACTAATACAGTCATCACAATTAACACCGGTTATCAGACAGATTCTACACACACCCAAAGTACACGGGGCTACATGACCGCGGTGTTGCAGCCCCTAAACTGAGGAACCAACCAACCAACGTAGCATTAACTGTTTCTTTTCTAGTCTACTCGATTATTTGGGTATTGAAGAAATTAGAGAAAATGTGTGAGGGTCTACTCGTTATTACTCCTGTTTCAAAGGCACCAGAATGAGATACATTTTAAAAAAAATGTCGGGTGGTTCTTATCACGGGATGCCTTTCCCGACGCCAGCCTTAAAGCAGGAGTTAATGATAGAATTGATCGATGAAACTGAGCAAGGAGATGGAAGGAAGCACCCGTGGCCTTTTGGAAGGTATCGTCCCGACACATGCCTGGATTTTAAATGGGAAGCCACGGATAACTATTTCAAGGACGGCCGACGGTGGGGTTCGATCCAGGTCTACCGAGTCCACAGATAGCTTAGCCCCATTGCCTAGTGCTGTCCATTAGCGAGCGTATCTACCTAGGTACTGAAGTCGGTAGAATGATTTGTCTGGTAATCTGTGTTATTATGACGTCTGTAGTCGTGTATGTAACTGTAACTGAAACTAGGATTGGGAAGGAGGCGGCCGTTGCCCGAAGTTAGGAACCATTCCGATATTTACCTGGAGTAAACGTGGGAAATCACGAAATGCCACTTCTAGGGAGACTGGGGTGGGAATCGAACCCATCTATTCTCAGTTCTTCCCCACGATATTGAGTGTAACCCGTTCTAGCACTCGGACCAGAACTCAATTTCAAGACAGAGCTGGCAATCGAACCCATGATATTCCGACTAGACCAGAACTTAGAGAGACAGTAAAATAAAAGAGGACAATCCGGTGATGTTGATAATGTACTCAAATACGATATAGCCCGTAGTGTTTCGGACACAGAATTGGCCTACACATTATACTGCATAATGAAAGAAGTGGTCAATTTAATAAGGAAACTATTTCTCAGTAAAGGAAGGTCAGTAGTGTCATGGAGCTTATTGCACAAGAAGAGGAAAACTCGAGGATGGTAATCATGATAACGATCAGCACCATTTCACATTCCGTTGCTACCGCTGGCTGTTTCTAGTTTCCTGGTTGCCAATAGTGTTGAAACATTCGCGTGCGAGTTATAATACTGTAGGCTATGTGGTGCATGGCGCCGCATGTCTCAATGTCCTTCGGGGCACGTGTTGGAAACTGCAACAAGTCGCAGTGACGTTGGATTAAAACAAGAAACTCCTATAAATTACACCCGTATCTGACACGAAACATTCGCGTCGTACATGTTAAAATACAGGATGTGGTTCATGGCACCGTAAGCAGTGGTGGAACTAGGGTTTGCTTCTCAAGTCTGTTCGCCGAGTCGAGACAGTAGAAGTAAACACAGCTGTGCGCGAGATTGTAGGACTGCCCGCAAGGGGTGTGTAAAGTTGCGCCTGTTGAACGTACGCTTACATGTGAAGCGGGCGAGTGCGATTTCTATTTTTATTCGGATTTATTATTTTATTATTTATTGTTAGTTTTTGTGTTTAATGAATTAATTAGGCTAGTTCTTAACTGCTTACGATAGGCATAGTTCCAACGTTCACCACTAGGTATCAGTGACATCTGGTAGCGAAAGTTGGAACTACTTGAAATCGAACGGAACTTGTAGCTTACCCTCTGGGTGTCCGCTTGAAGCAGCTACAGCCTCTGGCGAGCCAAAATGTCCACGGACACTCCCGGCACTAAAAGCCATAGATAAATAAATAAATAAATAAATACGATAGGCAATAATTTAGGCAGGGAGATCAAAAACCCACTAACTCCAATTTTTGGAGAAATTGAGTTATTGGTTGGATGGGGCATTTTAGGTTGTTCCGCATGGATGGAAGGCAAGAATACGCTAATTCCTTCATTCTTCTGCATACAGGTGGTTGTTTTAAAATCCATGGAAATCAAAACCTCTCTTATTCCATGGAATTAGTGTGTTCTTGCTTTCCATGCTTGATTATCCGGTAGATGGCAACACCATCGCTTAACCAGTTGAGCAGAGATTGATGGCCCAGTTCTTTTACACCTTGATACAAGGGTCGCTTTCATTTTATAGAACAACAATATCCCACGAGAGGACCCAGTTTCTTACCAAATTACCGTGATTTTGGTCTTATTGAGAGTCACAAAATGAAACAAGAAACTGAGGAAACACAAAGCCCGTGGTTTGACATTGTAAGAAGTTCAGTTGGATATGTTGTACAGGTCAAACAAACTATGATATATGACTATCCTCAACATTTCTCCAAAATATTAAAGAGAAACCCAAGTACTAAAGCAACTAAGCATAGTCCAACCGAGGAATTCCTCATATCACTAAAGTGATACGATATTCGGCATCCCACAAAATAACATCCATGAGAATAAAACAATGAAAGGTACAATATGGAGTCGATTTAACATCCAGGGACCCAGTACAACTCCCACTCAACAAAAGTACAACTCACACATGGCACTGGAAATAGAAAAGCAAAAGGACTTGTAAAATTTAATGAAGTTCATTTCCGAGGAAATTCGGATGTATTACAAAACTCTATTTGCTGGCAGTAATAACCCTGAGTCACAGACTGAACAAGAGAGTGAAAGTGAAACAGAATATCTGTACCACGAATCAGAGTGATGAAAGTATTTAGTTAATTTGTGGTTTTATTTCTGCATTTTGGAATGATTTAGATTAGAGTTGATTTCAGATTCACGCTGTACCTTTGAAATTTATATTTAAAATGTGCAATGTTCATTTTCATAATAAAATTTCATATTCTATCGTTTCATACGGTCGTCATGATACATTCGTACCTTTTCTGTCATATTTATTGCCTATTTCATATTTCATACACTCCGGAAGTCAAAAACACCTAACTTCAGCACTATTTAATTCAAATTGTAGCCTTACATAATATAAACACTTAGGTTATGAAGTATTTAATTGATAAAGAATATATTTTTACTTAATATTGTTACGTGCCACCCCCTAGTGGCACTTCCGTTAACCGGATTACGGTGGGTGAAAGCACAAACACAATTGTTCCTTTAAAGAAATATAATTAGCTTTATTGCGGGCCTGAAAGATACACCACACAAATAGCAAATAAAAGCAATTAGTACCTCACTCCAGTTTCCTCTCTTAGGGAACACTTGCCTTTCACTTGTCAAGAAGCCACAGGAGTTAATTCCTCCTAATGAAACCGGTGGCCTCGATAGAACTACCTGCAACACTTCCTAGAATACGCAAGCTACCGTTATTTACGATAGTCGGTCACTGACCACTACACTCTGCTTCGCTGTCCACTGGCTAGAGAAACAGCCCCCGGCGCTTTCGCAATTCACCACACTAACCTCTGCTGCACTGGAAAACACACTCGTTCAAGACACAGTTCCTCTGTAGGCTTCACACTCCTTCACTGTCAAGAGAATCAGCTTCACTAGGGTTCCGCAAGTCACTTCGCCAACAACTGTCGCTCAAGGTAAACGCTCGCACTAGCTCGAAAAAAAAACACTGTCCAGCCCGCTGGCCAGGTTGCTCTTATATAGCAGGCTGGTGACTCAATAAATGATTCTAGACCCGTCCAGGATTCACGGCTTCTCGAGATTTCCATCTCTGGCTGGGTCACGAATATTCTGGACCATCCCTTTTGTCCTAGTAGCCCTGTTGCATAAGGCGCACGTAATACACTGAGGCGAGCACAGCCCGGGGCCAGCTGTGACTCATGCGGCGAGGCGACGAAACAAACTCACAGTCGTAACACCAGCCCCTTCCTAAAAGGCTGATCGCCCCGATCAATCATTGGTCCGTCTGTGTCCCTCCGTAGGCTGCCAGGCGATCTCGATGCACGATCTTCATCTTTGCCCTCGGGCTCCGCTGGATCCTGTAGACGACATCGTTGATCCGTTTCACGACTCGGTATGGGCCCTCCCAGGACTTCTGCAGTTTGGGTGACAGGCCATTCTTCCGTAATGGGTTGAAGAGCCAGACCAGGTCGTCCTCGTGGAATCCGCCGGCATCCGTCTGCTGGTGTATCGGGTCTTCATTCGGTCGGTCTCGATCCGCAGTTTCCTCCTCGCGAACGCGTGCACGTCCTCCAGTTGGTCGACCAGTTCTTGACAATACTGGCTTACCGGGACCGAACCATTCCCGGGTCGGCCGATGGCAAGATCGACAGGTAGACGGAGTTCCCTCCCAAACATGGCCCGGGCTGGTGTGTACTCGGTGGCTTCATGCACGGCGGCGCGGTAGGCCAGGAGAAATAGTGGAAGATGTTTGTCCCAATCCCTCTGGTGCTCGCTGACGACTATTCGGAGATGGTTCTCGATGGTGCGATTGAATCGCTCTACCATCCCGTCGGACTGAGGGTGTAGCGGCGTCGTCCTTGTCTTCCGGATTCCCAGCAGCTGGCATAGGTTCTGGAACACCTGCGACTCGAAGTTCCTCCCTTGGTCGGAGTGCAGTTCCAGGGGTACTCCGTACCGGCCGACGAACTCCTTCACCAGGGTCTCTGCGATCGTCGCGGCTTCTTGGTTAGGGAGCGCATACGCCTCCGGCCATTTGGTGAAGTAGTCGCTGATGACCAATATCTAGCGGTTCCCTGCCTCGCTTAACGGGAATGGCCCAGCAACATCGATGACCACTTTCTACATGGGGCCGCCCACGTTGTAGGTCTTCAGTGGACCCCGTCGTCTTCGTCCTGGGCCCTTGCTGGCTGCGCAATCGTGGCACCTCGCGCAGTGGTTCTCCACGTCTGCTCGGCATCTGATCCAGTAGAACCGCTCTCTCAGCTTCTGCAGGGTCTTCTTTATCCCTAGGTGTCCACCAGATGATCCTCCATGGACTTCCTTCAGGGCTTCCTCCGTCATAGCCTTTGGAACGACGACTTGTTCCCGAGATGTCTTCCCGTCGGTGCTCTCCCAGGTACGGCAGATGAGGCCATCCCTTACAATCAGCGAGTCCCACTGCGCCCAGTAGGACTTAAACTTTGGGCTGCAGTCACTCACAATGTTCCACCCGGGTCTGGGGACACAGGCCCTCTTCCATTCGGCTATCAGTCCCAGGTCATCATCTTCTGCTTGTGTCCGCGTGAAAGATTCGCGGCTCCAGCTCCCTTGAAGTTCAACGGTAGTCCTTCGGCACTGTATCCCGGTGTTCTCCTCCCTTCCGGTGCAGAAGGTGCAGTCCTCGGGGCACCGTCTTCGTGACAGGGCGTCGGCATTAGAATGCAGTTAGCCTTTCCTGTGCTGGATCTCAAAGTTGTACTGTTGAAGCCTCTCTAACCACCGCGCGAGTTGACCCTCGGGCTGCTTGAAGTTCAGGAGCCACCGCAGGGAAGCATGGTCGGTCCAGATGAGAAATTCTTGCCCGTACAGGTACTTGTGGAAGTGTTCAATGGTCTTCACGATGGCGAGCAGCTCCTTCCTGGTGACGCAGTAGTTCCTTTCTGGCTTTGACAAGGCTTTGCTGAAGTTGGCCACTACTCTCTCCTCGCCGTCCACTACTTGCGACAGGATTCCCCCTATACCAAAGTCGCTGGCATCGGTATCGACGATGAACCTTGTTCCAGGTCTGGGGTAGGCCAGAATAGGTGCGGTGCACAGAGCCTGCTTGAGTTGTTCGAAGGCACTGTGGCATTCTGCTGTCCACGTGAAGAGTTGGTCCTTCTCAGTCAGTCGATGCAGTGGTATGACGATGTCGGCGAATCCTCTCACGAAGCGACGGTAATAAGTGCAGAGTCCCAGGAAGCTTCATAGTTGGGACTTGTCCTTCGGAACTGGCCACTCCCTCACAGCTGCGGTCTTTTCTGGGTCGGTGCGCACCCCTTCCTCGGAGACAATATGCCCAAGGTACTGGACCTGCTTCTGGAAGAGCTGACACTTCTTGGGGCTCAACTTCAGCTGGGCAGCCCGTAGCTTCATCAAGATCTCCTTCAGGTTGCTGTAGTGCTCCTCGAAGCTTCTCTCCAGAACGATGACGTCGTCTAGGTAGACCAGGCAGGTCTTCCAGTGTAGTCCCCTCAGAATGGACTCCATTAGCCTTTCGAAGGTCACAGGGGCGTTGCACAGACCGAATGGCATGACGGTGAACTGCCAGAGCCCGCTGCCCACAGAGAACGCAGTTTTCTCGCGGACCCTAGGGTGGACCTCCACCTGCCAGTAGCCACTCTTCAAATCCAAGGTGGAGAACCATCCTGACCCTGATATGGTGTCCAGGGTGTCGTCGATCCGGGGTAGAGGGTAGCTGTCCTTCTTCGTGACGTCATTCACCCGCCTGTAATCCACGCAGAACCTGGTGGAACCGTCCTTCTTCTTCACTAGCACGACCGGAGAACTCCAAGGACTATGTGATGGCTCGATCACCCCTTGCTCCTTCATCTCTTCTACCATCCGGTCGACATCGGCTTGCTTGGCGAGCGGGACACGTCGGAATGCGACCCTAATCGGTGCGCTGTCCCCAACTTCGATTCTGTGCTGGACCAAGCTTGTCCTGCCGAAGTCTTTACTCCCCATGGCGAATACATCGTGGAATTCGTGTAGCAGGTCCCGAAGTTGGTGTGATTGTTCCTTGTCTAAATGGTCCCGGGATCCCTGGTACAGCTTCTGTAGTTCTTCTGGCAGTGCGCGTCTTCTTCGGATGTCTGTCTGCAGGTGTCCGTCCGTCGTGTCTGTGATGCGGGCAATCCAGGTAACGGCCTCGCAGACTCCTAGGTTGGTGTCCCAGTGAACCGTAATGTCGTAGTCGTTCAGGTTGGATAGGCGGACGTACGGCTGAGGCGTCGTGTTGATGAGGGTCTTGGCAATTAGCAATCCTTTCGTCTGGATGTCCTCATATTTTGGCTCAATGACAGCCGCCACTCCCTCAGCAGTTCCGTCGACAATTACGGCTGCGCTGACCTCCGTCCTGGCGGGAACGATGACGTCCTCTCTCAGCCTTACTCGTCGTGCAGAGACGGCCTCGTGTGCTGATTGCAAAGCAAGTTCTTCACCTCCGTAGCGGAGAGTGTTGCTGCTGAGGTCCAAGATGTTGTTGTTCTGGTCCAGGAAGCCCAGTCCGATGATCACATCGCTTGCTACATCAGCCACGAGCACTGGATGCTTCACCGTCCGCCGACCAATGACCAACTCCAGAGATGCTTCGCCATGTACCGGTGCGGTCTCTCCAGTCGCGGTTATTAGCTGGAGGTTCCTTTGTATGGGTTGCACTCTCCACTTCGGGATCACGGTGGGATTGACGATGGTCCTCGAAGCTCCCGGGTCGATCAGTATGGGCCAGCTCACTCCGTTGACGATTCCATCGACCATCAGGCTGCTATTATCCCTCCGTAACTTCGTCGCACGAACTTGGACTGCCAGGGCTTGAAGACTGTCACAAGCCGACCTTTGCCCCCCAAGGCTGGCTGATACTTGCTTTCCTGGGCCGCGCGGTTTCCCTACGACTGACTGTCCCGACGGAAACCCTTGCCGGCTGCGATCACCGCACTCCTTGCTCAGGTGGCCTCTCTTACGGCAGGTCCAGCAGGTCGGTAGTCCTCTTCCGGGCCGCCTCTCCGGATGTCCTTCGGCTACTTTTTTTGTTGGTGGTACTGCGACTCTTGAAGAACCGGCCTAGCGCCTCCATCAGTTCATCGGCCTGGGGCTTGGTCTCGTCGGCTTTGGCTGGTTCGTCGACGTCCACCTGACGCACCCGCGCGTGCATTCTCGATACCTGCTTTGCCGTCTCGAACTCAAGTGCGTGGCTCAGCGCATCTGCCAGGGTCTTATTGCGCGCGAGTCGCAGCGCCTGTTGAGTGTCCGAGTCCCGTAGCCCGTCGGTGATGGTCTGCGTCGCTATCTGTTCCAGAAAGTCGACCGGCGCTGTTGGGTAGGCGAGCCTTACGAACGTGCGATGTCCATCTCGAACTCCTGCAGGGTTTCCGCGTTCTTTTGTACCCAGGTCCGGAGATGCAACTGGTAGGCCTGCTGAAGATGGCTATCTCCATATCGGGACTCCATATGGGCGATTAGTGAAGCGTAGTCCTGGGAACCAGTCGGGATGGCCTGAAGGACGTTAAGGGCGTCCCCTCTCAGCGCTACAATGAGAGCTGTAGCCTTTTCCGTGCTGTTCCAGTTGTTTATAGAACAGGCTGCCTCGAACTGACGTAAATAGGTGCTCCACGGGAACTTTCCGTCGAAGGTTGGGGGCGTCACTCTGCTCTGTCCCGTTCCTGATATTCCCGGTGTACCTGTGGGCGGGCGTCGGCGCAGCTCGGCAGCTTCCTCTTGAAGAGCGTTGAATCTCGCTTCCATCCCCGTCGGCGGGCGTTGGCTCAGCTCAGCAATTTCCTTTTGTAAAGCGTTGAGTTTCTCTTCCACCCCCGTCGGTGGGCATTGGCACAGCTCGGCAACTTCCTTTTGTAAGCCGTTGAATTTCTCCTCCACCCCCATCAGCGGGCGTCGGCACAGCTCGGCAACTTCCAATTTTAAGGCGTCGAACTTCTTTTCCAGTGCCGTGATTTCCTCACGTAGGCCCTGTTCCAATTTCCTTTGACTTTCCTGTAATTTCGTGAGCAGACACTCCTCCAGATTTTTCTGGACATCCAGAAATTTGGCGGTTAGGTCCTCTGCTAGCTTATTCTGACCATCTTCCATCTTCTTCAGGTCCTCAGCTAACTTCTTCTGGCTGTCCTCTAATTTGGAAGTTAGGTCCTCGGCTAACTTCTTCTGGCCGTCCTCCATCTTCTTCTGGCCGTCCTTCATCTTCTTCTGGTCGTCTTCCATCTTCTTCAGGTCATCCTTCAGGTCCTTGGCTAATTTCTTCTGGCCGTCTTCCATCTTGGCTTCCATGCCACTTAACTTTTCTAGCAATGCTGCAAATTGCGCTTCCATTTTAGATGTTTGTCTTGTAAAGGGCATGCACTCAGAGGAAAAGTAGAGAATTGTGGTAAAATTACCTGCTCGGGTTTTGAAACCAGGACCTCCGGGTGCTGTGCTTCTGCTTGAGTTCGTAATCCGGCTTCTGACACCAGTTGTTACGTGCCACCCCCCCTAGTGGCACTTCCGTTAACTGGATTACGGTGGGTGAAAGCACGCACACAATTGTTCCTTTAAAGAAATATAATTAGCTTTATTGCGGGCCTGAAAGATACACCACACAAATAGCAAATAAAAGCAATTAGTACCTCACTCCAGTTTCCTCTCTTAGGGAACACTTGTCTTTCACTTGTCAAGAAGCCACAGGAGTTAATTCCTCCTAATGAAACCGGTGGCCTCGATAGAACTACCTGCAACACTTCCTAGAATACGCAAGCTACCGTTATTTACGATAGCCGGTCACTGACCACTACACTCTGCTTCGCTGTCCACTGGCTAGGGAAACAGCCCCCGTCGCTTTCGCAATTCACCACACTAACCTCTGCTGCACTGGAAAACACACTCGTTCAAGACACAGTTCCTCTGTAGGCTTCACACTCCTTCACTGTCAAGAGAATCAGCTTCACTAGGGTTTCGCAAGTCACGTCGCCAACAACTGTCGCTCAAGGTAAACGCTCGCACTAGCTCGAAAAAAAAACACTGTCCACCCCGCTGGCCAGGTTACTCTTATATAGCAGGCTGGTGACTCAATAAATGATTCTAGACCCGTCCAGGATTCACGGCTTCTCGAGATTTCCATCACTGGCTGGGTCACGAATATTCTGGACCATCCCTTTTGTCCTAGTAGCCCTGTTGCATAAGGCGCACGTAATACACTGAGGCGAGCACAGCCCGGGGGCAGCTGTGACTCATGCGGCGAGGCGACGAAACAAACTCACAGCCGTAACAATATGATCACATAGACCTATTAGATTTAAGATCAATGAGGAAGATAATCAGTTTTTTCTATCTCCTGTAAAATTTGATTTACTGGAGTTAGTGGGTTTTTGATTTCCCTGCCTCAATTATTTTTGATCGTGTGTACGCTGATTTTATACAGTTGATGTTCCGTTCTAGACTCAGCAGGGGACAATGCGAGTGTCATTATTCCACCAAAGAAGCAGCTTTAGCGAAAAGCGCTGAATAGATCTGAAAAGCATATGGTGCTAAACTCGTACTGTATAAGGTCGAGTTAGAAATGCATCCCACAGCATTAATTTCTGTCGTAGTAAGGAAAGCAAGTCATTCCACGGGTGTTAGTGACATTTCTGTGTATAGAATAGTTCGAGAATATAAAGCTACCCACAGTTTACAGTCGCCCAAGAAAGAGAAACCAAGGGCAAAGATTGTGGAAAGAGTTGATGAGTTTGATAAGAATGCTATAAGAAGAAAGGCTCACCAGTTCTTTTTTCGCATTGAGCTGCCTACGATCGATAAAGTGAATTAAGACAGAGATTTGCCGGATTTTTGACGAACGACATTTTATAATTTATTGCAGGAACTAAACTTCGAACATGTTCGACGAGGACGAGACATGCTCATAGAGAGGGACGAAACAGTTGTATGGAGACGTAGGTAATTGCAAACAATATGACGAATGATACAAGAAGGGAGAAAAGACTATTTTTTAGATGCAACTTGGCTAAATACAGAGCCACAGTACAGCGCTGGTCTTTACTAGGGCTACGGCATGACAAACTATTCGGATCATCTTGGCTACCCCTGTTCGGCTGATCCGATGACGTGACTGGGCGTGTTTCACTGTCCGGGCACCCAGGGGCACTGTCTCGACTCGGCGAATGAACTTTAGAGGGGGATGAGCTGACAGTGAGTCAAAATTACTTTGGTGGGAGGGAGGAGAGGGAGTTAGGGCTCGGGCATAAAGAGAATATACGATCCCGAAGTTTCAAACCTCTTATCTATATATTTTTTTGTTAGATGTCATTAGCATAATTTTGATAGCCTACGTTGTATTTTCACTTATCAATGTGTAAATGTTCCATAATTAATATCTTTGTTTATATAAAACTGTTAAGTCCAGTTTTCTTCGCGAAATCAAATGGCCTTTTCTAGTCTCCGACATTGTATGATATTATTAAATTAAAGTTTAACTTAACACAATCTTCATATATATTATTTCAGTATCCCTCCTGCGGGGCTCACAAGTGACCGATCGTGACAAATGAGCATTCAAATTAAAGAGAATAGACATTGGCAATGACTTATCGTACTATAATTTCATAAATATATAATTTATTTAAAATATGGCCTTTTAAAAAATGTACGAAGTGTGCGATTTGCAAACACCGTTGCTGTAGGAAAATACGCTCCATAATTGCTGTCCGCGGGCCGCTGTGACTCCTGTTTCATGTCATATTAACATTCTGCGGTCTTTCCTTTATTCTGAAATGTAAATAGTGTTCTATAATCATTTGATTGAAATTAAAACATAACCTTTCTCCATAAGTCTCTTATTATAAACCTATTGGGGAAAGTGTGGTTTATAAACATGCGAGATTTCTACGCTAAGGTGTGTGTGTTCTACAAAACTCAAGCTCCTAAACCAGAGGGAGTTAGAAGGTGTGGTTTGTACCAAAATCTTCCTAATTGTCTCAACAGTAGAGGAAAAATCTTGCATTTCTTGAAAAGTCAACGGAAATATATTTATTTTGTTTATAAAGTACTTTTAAACAATTAAACAAGACGATAGCCCCTGCCAGAACTGTATTGCGTACAGTCCGTATAGCACTAGAGCCGGACGGGTAGTCTGTAACTTACACAAGGAGCGCACGCAACCCATTATGCGAGAGTTCTCGCACGGGTCCGCTAGTATTAAGTTATTCTCTTTCCACATTCGCAATCAGGATGGCAACTGACAGTGGAGATTATTTGTAAAGAGATCAGGAAAGATAGTGCAGCACTCATCTCACTGTCACCCCTCTGTCTAACTGAACAGCTGACCATTTTGCTCACTCAATTAGTGTTACGTTAGGGTAACGCTAAATATTTTACACGAGTGAAAAGAAATGCTTTGAAATTAGTAAGTATAAACTTACATAATCCATTCATTTGTTATCAATCCAAAGATAGGTTATATTCAAATTTAAAAACTTCAACAAATTTCCTTCTTTTTTTAAATTGTTTGGCTCTATGGGGGGACTACCCTGATCACTACTACCCCCTTAGTTACGCCACTGACCGTAAGGCTCAATTGTAACGGTTTGACTGCCCCTAACTGTTGGGTGATAAATGTAACTGTAACTGTTTACCTTTGCCTAAGCTATGTTGTTTTAATGGGCGCCAAGACCTCAACGCAATGTTGAAATCTAAATTTGTATTTAACAACGTCTAGCTCTGGTAGAACACCTTCAAGAATCTATTCACTCAGATTGTGGTATGATTTGATCATTAACCCAACAAACAATTGTATCAGGAGAAGGAATTGGTCTATATCTAATGCTACCTACTGAAAGCAAAGATTGCATTGTAAAAGAAATGAATTTATTATATAAAACAAGAATAATAATAATAAGTTTAAAATTTAAATTGGAGCGTTGCGATTTTAATATTACCGATAGAAAATTACGTGAAAACGGAGTCTGATAAATTATTGATTTTACTCTTATTCCCAAGCTATGAAGTTACTGAAATACTGAATTTAAATCAAAGAGAAACGAGAGATTGCGTACTTCTGTGTTATTCGCGCTTACCACTGGAAATTGCCAAAGCATTTCCCTCGTACTGATGATGCTGTGAGCTTCCCACAGTCTCCTGGACGTCGTCATCTTCGTCGATATTTGATGATATACTTGCAGATTTGGTGACTTTATGGTCCTAACATCGGAGCCATACCCTCGTACAACCACACTGGTTAAGTTTTTAAACAGATAGTTCTCCACGCCACGGAACATCGGAGCGACACACACTTGCAACCGAACTAGTCAAGTCTTTCCCAGATTGTCCCCGCTCCACGGCGCGCCGAACGATATATGCACTCCACGGCTTCCCACTCCAGTCCCGACTTCCACTGATTGGCTGCTCCCCACGCGCTACTTCCCCTTCTCTGGCTCATTACACACGGCGCGCGGATGACGAAGTCGATTTCCGTTCCAACTATCCTCCTTTTCTTGACGCTGCGACCCAAGCTTGCGTAATACTTCTTGACAAGAATCAGCCTGTATCTGAATTTCCAGTGAGTCATGTCTCTCATAATATCCTAACTGACGAAACTCCGTAAAATTCCGTAATCACATAATTTTCTATGATATTGTCGTTCGTAATAATTTGCTTGATAGTCTTTTCTAAGACATAGAAAACCTATCTGTATGCTTATTATTTTTTATAAAATGCTCCGAAAATACCTTAATAATAATTATAATAAATTAATAATAATAATAAATTAACATGAAAAATTCTCTTGGCTGAACAATTTGCCGCGTAAATAAATATAGAATGGCTTCCTACTGACTTATGCCATTGGCATAAAAAAAACCTCGAAAAACACGTTACACACACGTGTTGGAAACTGCAGCAAGTCGCGGTGTTGTTGGTTTAAAAACAAGGAGCTCCTATAAATTACATATGTATCTGACACGAAACATTCATGAAGTGTCATACAGATGTTGGTTTAATCTCTCTATACAGGGTGTTTCAGAAATACTTTTACAAGCTTTGGGGATTGGTTCCTTACACCGAAACAAGAAAAAAAGTTCATATACACATATGTCCCAAAATCATTTGTTTTCGATTTATTAATGAAAGAATATTGTGCAGTGACACATTAATTGACAGCCTGTTCAGAAGTGTTTAACACATGAACTCATATCAAGAAAAAAGGTTCCTGACACCGACAGATGGAAAAACTGTCAAATGCACAGGTGTTCCAGACAGGCTCGCCATCAGCACCAGTTTAGGATTAATGTGTGGGCTGTTCCATACGTTCTACCAGCACGTCTTACAGGTGCTGTCTCCAGAGACTTTATCCAGAATACCCTTTCAGACTTACCGCATGACAATGTGCCCCTGCAAATACAACAACGTATGCGGTGGATGCGTGATGGGGCTCCTGCACACTTTAGTCACCTTGTTCGCACTGCACTGACGGAGATCTTCCAGGACAGATAGTTGGGCAGAGGAGGACCGTTCCATGGCTTGCACGGTATGTTAGACTTTTATCTTCGGTGTCAGGAACATTTTTTGATATGAGTTCATGTGTTAAACACTTCCAAACAGGCTGTCAATTAATGTGTCACTGTACAATGTTCTTCCATTAATAAAGCGAAAACGAATGATTTTGGGACATATGTGTATATGAACTTGTTTTTCCTGTTTTGGTGTAAGGAACCAATCCCCAAAGTTTGTAAAAGTATTTCTGAAACACCCTGTATATATACCTAGGTAAGTTATAAAAGAAAATTTGTCAGAGAGTTGAAACGTGGTGCACTCTGTCTCTTGCGGCAAAAATGAGAAGTAGGATCGATTCCCACTTGAGCCATCCTAGAACTGGTTTTCCGTGATTTCCCACTCTTACTCCAGGCAAATATGGGGATGGTTCCTAACTTAACCAGCGAGAACTGGCGTATGGGCATTTTTGATCCGAGGCTTAAATAATGCTCTATATTTTCGTTTTGGTCAGCCCTTATTTCCTGTAGCTCACTGTACCTTCCTTCCTATCCATGAACTTCACCCTGCAAAAGAAACATGTCCATAGCTTTTTCAATACTCAAGTTATTTCTATACTAGTGGGCCCGTGCGAGCTTTCGCAACGTGAATATAGGTTTATGGGGTAGTAGGGAGTGGTGTCTTTCTCGAAATACACGTTCAGTCAGAGTTAGCTCTTGCTGCTCTTTGTTTTTCTATATTAATTAATTTATTTAATTTCCCTTCCCGCAGACACCAACAGCGAACCCTTACATTCTATTTTCCCCGTGCACTTGCTTATGTTTTGTATAAGTTTGTTCTAGAGGTGCATCTTCTACGGAACCAACCTAGCAGCATCTTACAGCTACCCTCTGAAGTTCTTCAATCTCCTCAGGTCAAGAGGACTTCCTCAACACTCCACCAGGCGTCGTCGCCAGCTAACTACTCCATGAAGGAGCCTTACTTGAACAAGAAATTTTGGTTTTGTAATGTTCCCTATGCTTGTATAAACTCTTTTGTTTCCTTCCACTACCCCCTCGCCCGCCTACCTCTGTCATGTGAGGAATCGCTCGTTCTCACTTCTCATAGTTCGGCCGTCGAGTACAGTGCAAAGCCCTCCCACGGGCCAGTCTCCTGTCCTTGTGAGACATTTTAAACTAGACGCCATGTCAATTTCTTAAACCAACCGTCACCAGGAGCCATCGCCTGCTCTACATGAAAAGAAAGCTAAGTACAAAACTTCAATGTTTTTAAACATATTTTAATTGTTTTTAAAGAGCTAAATGCTTTTTAATTTAAATTTATAGACAGTGTGTGGAATTGCTAACTATTGTGCAATAACCGTCTTCGAGGGATTTTTCTGGGCATGCTTTAGCTATCTAAGCTGGCTTTAAAACGTGTAATTCAGTACTTCTTGTACAAATTAAAGTTGAAGAAACTGAAGAAAAGTCAAAAGCCAAAAAGGTGGACAATAGACAGACTGAAAGAGAAGGATGTAAACGAAAGATTCAAGAAGAGTATAAAGGAAGGACTAATGAAAAACCCAAAACAAACTTCAATTGCAGACGAATGGGCACTTTTGAAGAATGAAATAACAAAATCCGCAGAAGAAAACATTGGTAGGAAAGAAAGAATAGGTAGAAAACCGTGGATCACTCAGGATATACTAGAATTGATGGATGAAAGGCGGAAACACAAGAATCTAAGAGATGAAAAGGGGAAAGCAGAATACAGACGTCTGAGAAATGAGGTTAACAAGAAGTGCAAGGAAGCGAAAGAAGAATGGTTGAAATGCAGGTATAGAAAATTGTCTGAAATTAGGAAAAGTAGACACAGCTTATCGAAGGATTAAGAATACTTTTGGGGAAAAGAAGACTAAGTGCTGTAATATTAAGGACACAAATGGAAAGCCTCTAACAGATAGGGAAGAAAAGGTTGAGAGATGGAAAGCTTACATAGAGAGTTTGTATAAGGGAAAGGAGATTGAGAATCATGTAATGGATAGGGAGGAGGAAATTGATGAGGATGCGAAAGGAGATTTAATATTGAGATCAGAATTAGATAGAGCTTTGGAAGACTTAAGCAGGAACAAAGCACCAGGCATAGATGATATACCGATTGAGTTGCTACGCTGCATAGGAGATGAAGGTCTGATCAGGTTATTTCACTTGGTGTGTAGGATTTATGAGACAGGTGAGGTACCCCCTGATTTCAAGAAGAATGTAATCATCCCTATACCAAAGAAAGTGGGAGCTGACAGATGTGAAGATTACCGTACAATCAGCTTGATTACTCATGCTTCAAAGATCCTGTCTAGAATAATTTACAAGAGGATTGAAAGCCAGATAGAAACGGAGTTGGGTGAAGACCAGTTTGGTTTCAGGAGAAATGTAGGAACAAGGGAAGCTGTACTAAGTCTTAGGCTGATTTTAGAAGGTAGAATAAGGAAAGATAAGAAAACGTTCATGGCTTTTGTAGACTTAGAAAAGGCTTTTGATAACGTTGATTGGACTAAATTGTTTGACATTTTGAAATCAATTGGAATAAAGTACAGGGATAGGAGGGTGATATACAATCTGTACAGAAACCAGACAGCAGTCATTCGAGTTGAAGGACAAGAGAGAGAAGCTGGTATTCAGAAAGGTGTAAGGCAAGGCTGCAACTTATCACCCATACTTTTCAATCTTTACATTGAACAAGCAATGAAGGAAATTAGAGAAAAATTTAAAGTGGAAGTGAAGATTCAAGGAGAAATAATTTCAACTCTGAGATTTGCTGATGACATCGTCATCTTGGCCGACAAGCCTGAGGATTTGAATGAGTTTTTGAATGGTATGGACTCCGTCTTACGGAAAGAATTCATGATGAAAATAAATAAATGTAAAACAAAAATACTGGAATGCAGCCGAAATAAATCAGAAACCTCTATGGAGATCAAATTGGCAGGTGAAAAGCTGAAGGAAGTAGGAGACTTCTGTTACTTAGGAAGCAGAATAACCAGTGATGGACGAAGCAAAGAGGATATTAAAAGTAGGTTGGCTCAGGCAAAGAAAGCATTTCTACAAAAAAGGAATCTGCTGACATCGAATATAGATTTTGGTATTAGGAAGTCATTTTTGAAAGCCTTTGTCTGGAGCGTGGCGCTCTATGGAAGTGAAACTTGGACTATTGGTGCAGCAGAAAAGAGGAGAATTGAATCATTTGAAATGTGGTGTTACAGGAGAATGATGAAGATCAGATGGGTAGATAGGGTTACAAACAAAGACGTATTAAGACGAGTGGGAGAGGAGAGATGTTTCTGGCGACTGCTAATGAAGAGAAGAGATAGGTTGGTAGGACACATACTAAGACACCCAGGAATAGCAAGCTTAGTTATGGAAGGAAGGGTCGAGGACAAGAACTGTAGGGGTAGACCAAGGTTAGAATATGTTAAACAGATTGCCTCCGATGTAGGGTGTCGGAGCTATGTAGAGATGAAACGATTAGCTCAGGACAGGGAGGCATGGAGAGCTGCATCAAACCAGTCAAAAGACTGAAGACTCAAACAACAACAACCTTCCCACACCGAAGGATTCATGTTAAATCAACCACTGTCTATAAAACTTAGCTTTCCACCGCGGGACCTCTCTTGCCCCATTTAACCGTCATCATAAATCCAGAACTTTCTATGTCAACCAATCTTTCTGCTATTCAAGCAATCTAGTATTTTCCACACCAAAATATGGGAATACTTTTCCTCACCGAGGAATTCATGTTACATTAATTGCTGGTCAACGCCTAATTTGATTTCCACCGTGGGAACTTTACCTCATCATTCAACTGCTACCAGTAAACTTTCCAACGCAATAAACTGATTCAAGCTCAAATTACACTAAGTGTTCTTCATAACTGCAATAACTTTCCCTTGTTCTACAAACCTACATACACGACGATAGTGAAGTTTTTCAACTTATCAAAAACTATCAGTGTTTCGAATTTGCGTGTGCTAAATAGCTTCTGCGCCGCGTTCGGTTGAGAGAAAATAAATCTGGCCAGGACTTTTTCCTAAAGTTCCTATTTCCCTTTCCAAAATACCTTTTACTAACCAAAATTAAATTTAACTATTGGGTTCTTTCTTTTTCTACGAGGCTCAGCCCATAGAGGCTCCCTCCCATTTTGTTGGATTTACCATACATTCATTCTGTATAAACTGTGGCTAGTCCACATTTTAATATGTATCTTTCCCTTCAAAAATCAGGGAATCGTACTTTTTCTAATTATAAAGGAGTTAACTAATTGTAATCCAGGCTTCGTTAATACGACCTGTGCAATATTTTTGTATGTTACCTCTAGTAATTTCTATTTAAAATAGCGGTAATTTCCGCTAGTGATTTGTTCTTCCTTTTCTGTTACAATCAGGAATCTAATAACTTACCTTTGTTTATAGCCTTTTCGATTGCCATAAGGGGATTCTAAAAGTGCTTGAATCATACCCATTAAACTTTCAAAGTTACAATTGCTTTACAAGTATCGTCACAAACTTCAAATTTCTTAATCGTAAGCACACTTTAAAAAAAATCTTTGTAAGGTTTTAGTGCTTTATCAGGTTCAAAATTTGTACTATATTTAATATTGTTCATTGTAAACCTCTTATTATTAGGTCTCAGACCTTGGCATTTTATAAACAATTGTTATTCTTAACTCAAATTAAATCCCAACGTATTTATTGTTAAGTTTCTAAATTCGATACTTCTTAAATAAATTATTTCTAATTTTTGCTTTATCTTTCTCGCTAGAATCACAATTAGGCAGGACCTTCTCTTCCCTGATTCTTCCTCTAAGCTTAAGTCCTCTTTACTAAAACGAATAATTCCTCAAACAATAAAGTCTTTACTACTTGTTGCGTTTGAACTAAAACTTCAAGTAACAACATTTTCAAAGTTTGTCTTGGTTTTCATAGCCAATTCTAACAAGCTATTGAGGCAAATATAGCTAGCTCCGCAAGCTTCCTACTTGTAGAGATTTTCTCTCTGACTTATGGTTTGTTTTCAAAATTTAAGTTTTGTTTGAGCTAGGTTTGATGTTTTCCTCTGTTCTAAACTTTTATTCGGCATCTTGCTGGGTAAAAGCTTAGTTTTCCTTAAGTGCAACAATTGGTATTCGTGTAAGATTTTCGCAAAAAACAAGAACAACATCGCTAAAATCCTTAAAACCACTTTGTCTCTTCACTCTTTGGGACCATTCGATTGGTTTGCCAGAGATCCAACAGTGCCCAGAAATAAAATTATCACTCCAAATTCAAATCTTTCCAGCATTTTTTAATGCATAATACAATCTAACCCATCTGAAGGGAAAGTTATTACATCCTTTCCTTTTGGCTTACTTTGTCTTGTCAGACTACTACCCGTCCCCATAATACTAGAATATCGGCTCGAGAGGCAAAGTGCACTTCCCAAGCGCTTGCAGGCAACCTCTATTCATGCTGCGCTCTCCGCTTGCCTTGTGCGAGTCCCCACTAAAGTTACACATTTCACACGGTTTGCACGGCTAAATTCCTTTTTATATATAAATTTACTTAAAGTTTTGTGTTGGATTCTCATCCTATCTACCAATACTTGTCTCTATGCCGAAACCTATCTCCTTTTCTCTCTTATCATCTTCCCTTAGGTAGTGTTAATCCTCAGCAAAAACCTACCAGGGAGGAATGAGGGAGAACGAAGTTTTAAATATTGAAGAGGCATACGTACATCAGAAGAACACAAAGAATTATGTAGAACAGTGTTTTGTACTTGTCACAGCACCTCTTTGTAGACAATATTCGATGTTACAACGAATTCATCGGTTGTTGTTTGCTCGGGAGTTTCTTCTACAGAATTTTTTATATTTGCAAAGGATTGGACCCTAGAGAAAGTCTTGGTGAGACCACACCGGAGTCATCTGCTGAGAGACTCCTCAGCTAGCAGTACGCCGCACACCCGCCAGTTGGCTTCCACCGCCGCACTGCCTTGCACTCTAGCGGCAGGCTCGCCTAGCAGTACGCCGCGCTCCCGCCAAATGGCTGCCGCCACCGCGCTGCCCTGCGCTCTAGCGGAAGGCTCGCCAGGTTACGGTGCTCCCATTGTAAATGTACATTGTTTAAGGTATTTATTTAATTGTGAGGCATTTAAAGAGGAAGTGAGTGCGTTTCAGGCACACATGGGGTTATGCGGAACCTGTAGGTACCCCATATGTGTAGATTGGTGTTAACAGGAACTTATTTTCGGTACAAAACCGGAATGAGACCTTAGCAGAATAATATAGGGAGGATTATTTACGGTCGGGTCAGATTTACCCATGGCACCAGTCCTCGCGTGGCAATTTTCAGCTTACGTTACTCGGAACAATAGGTAAAAAAAATAAGAGGGAAAATCCACCTATTTTGGTGCAGCACAATCACATAACTCACGTTCTTGTTGGTCCATGTTTAGGGTGTAGGGAAACCTTGGTCATCAGCTCCTTTATTCAAAAAACTTGATATGACTGCTTTGCCGCCACTATCACAGCCAATTATACTGTTACGAAAATTATCATTTTTCTGCGTGTTAAATTTGAAAAATGTAAATCAACCTCATTTCATAGGATTAGGAATAGTTTAGATAGGAAGATACCAGGCGTATAATTGCTTCATTAAAAGACGTACGAGTACGACAAATAGGGAGTGACACACTATGGGTCAAAATGACCCGGCGCCAGTCCTCGTGTTATATATTTTCACGCCAGTTCTCAAGGGTTAAGGCCAC
Organism: Meconema thalassinum; assembly: GCA_946902985.2. Classification (NCBI taxonomy): domain Eukaryota; kingdom Metazoa; phylum Arthropoda; class Insecta; order Orthoptera; family Tettigoniidae; genus Meconema; species Meconema thalassinum. Next base: position 209,517,397 of record OX336391.1, read on the forward strand.
GGCTGTCTCCTTCCGATTCCTAGCCCCAATTATAAATACATACACTACCACAGACACTAAAACTAAGTTATCATACATATTCCACACCAACCCACGCACTAAATGACTACAATGTCCCAAGTCCAAGTTGCTTCATAACAACATCAAGAGATGGCAACATGCCAAACATATTAACTAACTTATTAATTAGACTAGTTCTTGTTTTTTAATCCCTCCGGATGTTCAGTATCTTCTCCCTGAGTGTTTATCGTACTCTTTCTCTAGATCTACAAAACGCTAACACAACTGTCTATTCCTCTCGTCGAGTTTTTCTATAACTTGGCGCATAGGTCTACTAAAAATTTGATTCTGTCATCCTCGTTGTGATCTAAAGCCACACTGGTTTTCATCTATCTTACTCTTGATCAATTATCTATCTCTCCTTTCTATAATGCCCGAGTGCACTTTGCCCGGGACACTTATCAAAGAAATGCATTTATAATTGTTAGTAATAATAATAATGACTCCAACTTTTAAAACATATAATGATTTTTTAATGTTATTGGTTTTATGTCCCTTTTAACTACTGCGGCGTTTAGAGACGTCGGGATGCCGGAATTTTGCCCCGAAGGGGATCCTACTACCTTGGTAGTCCAGTCATTTGGTAGTTTGGACAGGAAAAAAATGCTGAAGAATTTTTCTCGACGGGTCTATATGTTTCTTGGGGTGCTGAATCTGAAAATCCAGTTATCGACTAGATTCGGATAGGCTATGGCTTCACCATAAAAATGGCGAAAACCCATAAAATTTCGGAAGCCATATCCGAATCTAGTCGATAACTGGATTTTCAGATTCAGCACCCCAAAAGCATATAGAACCGTCGAGAAAAAATCTTCAGCATTTTTTTTCCTTAATCGACTGCTTTCCGTCACCAAATGGCTGGACTATGGGTACAGCAAGGAAGAACGTTACCGCTGAGCCACGCAGCCAGCCACTTACAGAACAAGGTTCCGAGGTTCCGTACTACCAGTGCAGTATGTTCAAGAGAGCGTGGCTGCAAATAACCATTTTATACTGTATTGGTATGGAACTGTGCTCACCGGAAGAACAGTGAAACATAATATGCCTGACTGTGATCTTCAACAAAAGATTGAAGGAAGTCACGCTGATTGATGTTACCATTCCAAATACGCACAACCTGCAGGCTAAACATGCTGAAAAAGTGTCCAAATATTTGGAGCTGGTTGAGCAAGAAGCAATGGTAGGTCAAGAGAGTTCGAATTGTCATGTCAATCACGAAACATCTTCTGCAAGGGCTAAAAGAGCAAGATCTGAACACTAACCTGTATAATTTTATACAGAAAGCAGTGATATTGACTACAACTAGGATAGTTCGTAAATTCATTGGCAGTAAATTAAATTAAGGTGATGATTATGCTTTGATTCAATGTAATCTGCATACTTGCTTTGTATTTTACCAGATAATGATATGAGAATAACAGTGATATAATAATATTTGCCATATTTGCAAACATCAGTTCAGTTATCAGGAAGATAAACCATCTTTAGAAACAGCAGAGAAAGTAGGACTACTAATTTCGTTTGAGAAGACGAAATACATGACAAACATCAGTGAAGGTCCAGAATGGTTGCTCACAGACCATGGAAAGATACGAAGAGTCAAAAAGTTTAAATACCTGGGTGAAGTAATCCAAGAAAATGAATGGGCTAGAAAAAGAAGCGACCTATATCCGCTTCCTGAAACTAGAGCGAGCGTTCCAACTGACTAAAAACATCTACAATAAGAAGATGCTGAGTATAGGACCCAAACTAAGGCATTACATCACTGTTGTCAAACCAGAAGGTTTATATGCTTCGGAGACCCTGTGTATGAATCGAACAGGACAAGTCAATCAGCTACTTAAAAGAGAATGCAGACTACTACGGAAGATCTTGGGCAACAGATGGGTTGACGGACAGGTTCGACTTATATCAAATAAAGAAGTATACAGCAAGATGGAACCGATAACAACAACAATTAGAAAACGAAGATTGCTGTTTTATGGACACATCTTCCATATGAATCATGTCCGGCTCACAAAGAAAATCTGAAATTTTCTTAAACCGAAGATCTCTAAGTTGAAATGGTTGCAAGAGTGTAAGAAAGATATGGGACAGGTGGGCATTACGGAGGATAAAATCAAAGACAGGAATAGTTTCAGAAGGATGGTGAAAACCTATCAGGGTTTTATGGTGGAGGCGGAACCCAGAAGACGGAGAGGCCCTTTAACAGAGGAGCAGAAGTACAAGCTGATAGATGGGCTCAAGAGATACTGGCAAGATGTCAAAGCCGGCAAACGAACAAGACGCAGACACTGAAATGAGAGTGATTGTTAACACGCAGTCCATAGAGGCTCAAGTCAACGGTTAAAAAAATAAAAATAAATAAATAAATAAATAAATAATAATAATAATACATCAAGCCAGCACCAAGAGAGCTAAAAGTAAACCAGGGGAAAATCAAACTGACAGAAAAGTTAAAAATATCTTGGTGAGTGGGTAGAACCCAACGTCTGTGAGAAAGAAACCTACAATTTGCGCATGAATAAAATGGAAATGGCGTACCAACTCACCAAGGACGTTTCCAGCAAAAAGTCAACAGCCTATCCCTGAACGCAAAACTCAGGCATTGTTGCACTGTCATACGTCCAGAGGCTCCATATCACAGATTACCTACTACTACAGATGGCCAACAGCCATGCTAATTCTTGGTACCTAAGACTTCAGCGCTGTCTGGTGGTTGACTGATGTACTAGCAACACGTCGACCGGTAGCGCCACCTATGAGCAGATCTCGTAAACACTAACCCTCCCGCCCCCTCCCCTCCACCCTGCCCCTTCCCATCGTTCCGCTAAATATTCTCGTCCTAAATGCTCTGCCCACTTCAATGTTCCGAAAATCACAATCTCCCAATACTTATGGCACGTTTTTAAGTGTGGAGATAATAATATGATCTACAAGAAATAAATCACATTCAAAATACCAATAACAGAAAAAATTAATAAAAATAATAACAAAGTGGGAAATTGTGAATTCCAGAACTTTGAAATGAACAATCACAGCATTTAGGACATAACCTCATCACTAATATACATGTTTAAATTTCTTTCAGTTGCAATTGGAGCATATTGCATGGGTGACAAAAATTAGGCTACTACAAGGCCTGCAGCATATTATTACTCAGCTTGAAAATGGCCCAAGTAGGCCTATAACCAATTAGTTATTAGAAAAAACTACAAAGGAAAAGTACTGGGAAGGGAGAAAATTCATATTTTAAAATGCTTGATGCTGTTAGCAATAACAGTAAAATTTTAAGAGAGAATGCTAAGGATCAGGTGGTGTAACCAGATCCTCATCACACTAAAATTGTTAGTGTAATTAGTGCCAAATACATTAGGGGACAGAAAAAGAATTGGATATCACAAAATATCTATACAGTAGTTCATTTCATATGCCCTTTAAAATATATCCAGTTAAAAATTTTGAAGGGTGAAATGCAGTAAGTAGGCTACACTAAAAATAATCATCACACACTAATACAGTACATTCCATGACGTGCTGTTAAGGGGAAGGGAGAAATAGGACTTTCAATGAAACAAAAGAAAAACACTCAATACTGCTAGAATTCATCATGTTTTATTTAAAAAGTTGTCAATGAAGAGAAGATAACAGCAAGAGCCAAGATCAAACTTAGCAAAAATACAGTAATCAAATCTGGTCCTCCTAAAAGTATGTGTTGAGGCATGTTCCTTTCTTCTTTCTTGCCAAAGTATAACAGTAGGGTCCAGCACATAATAATGGACCTAGTTCCTCCTTGATGTAATGGCTGACACCGATGAACCGCAAATTCCTACAACACATACCAGTGTGTATGTTGAAACAGTAAACTTAATAAATGTGTAACTTAATGCTTGAAACGGGGAACTTGAATTTGCTGACATGTGTATGTTTGCGCCTACTATAAGTTAACTACATTTTAAAAGAATCATTGTGTTTTTGATATTAATTCATTTAGGGCTTTCGATAACATATTCATTTAGCCCCATGTATTTGGAAGTGTGTATGATTTGTTGATATTTGTTGTTTTAACGGGCCTAACATCTTGGTTATCGGCCCCTAATGGTTTGGGTGATCGTGAAGATGAAAATCAAATGTAAACTATAAATGAAACTAACTACAAACTTATATAGGCTACTAGAAGAAGTAATGGAAAACAAAAGGAGAATAAGGCAAACAAAGGACAGGAGGAAAAGAAATGCCCTCAAACCCTCGAAGAATGAGGATCGAGACACTTGGAAGGAAGGAGAGCCACGAAAGGCCCCAGAGGCAATGGAAGAAAGGGGAAAAACCGACCCAGCTCAGGAATCCCTCGGGGTCGCCTTCTCCCGAACTCACCAGCCGTGAGCCCCTGAGGGTGTAGCAATATCCAGGGTGCACCAAAGGTGGTGGGGCTACATACACCCTACCCCTTGAGGGCCTTGAGCAGAAGGCAGGAGATAACAAGAAAAGAAAAAGAAGGCTGACCCCTCGCAGGAGGAGGGCATCAGAAAAAATGAGACAAGGGCCAATTAAGGTGGGAAAGGAATAGACTCCCTAGGCCTCGGATACCCTAATACCGCGGGGGTCGGAAGAGAACAAGAGTTGACCAAGTGAGGTCGACAGGCAAGAAGACAGAGAGGAGCCCGGCACAAGTAAGTGGAAGCAATGCGGGACTCAGCTGGGGCCCCATTGTCGCCAACCCACGTCCCATTAGATGTGAGCCCCTGGGGGAGCGTATGATTTGTATGATAATCTGTGTTATTGTGGTATCTGTAGTAGTGTGTATACTTCCTGTAATTCAGGTGAGCACTGGAAAGGAGGCAGCCGTAGCCTTAAGTTGGGAACCATCCCAGCGTTAGCCTGGAGAGGAAGTGGGGAAACCTTGGAAAACCACTTCTTGGATGGCCGAGGTGAGAATCGAACCTACCTCTTTTCAGTTCTGCCTCACAAAGATGAGTGTGCACCGTTCCAACAGTCAGACCAGAATTAAATTGCTTAATCAAGCTTGGAAACTAGCCCAGGACCTCAGGAGTGGCAGCAACCACACCACAAGGTGGTCTTATTACAGAATCAATTGATGAAAAAATCCCTCCATGTAAGCTTAGACATTGGCATCCTACGTGTTGAAAAATATTGCAAATAACGTGTGGGAATAAAATACTACCTATAGGTATATCAACCATTACATTGGCATACAATAAATCAATTATATTTGTCTTGTATCTATCTCGCGGTTACAGAATATCATCGACAGAACCTAACACTTGTTAACTTACCAAGAGTATAAAATAAAAATTGGCAGATAAGAGTGGGGTTATCGGGCCAATGGTTCCATGGTTTTATTGGATTTTCACGTTGGACTTAGTTCCACAGGACATGACATCCGAAACGGGGGTGGAGCTTACGGTCAGCTGTTTGCAATATGGCGGCGAGATAGTGACGAGACGTAAGCAAGACAGTGATAGGGTGTGCGTTTGTTATGGATTCTAATTTATGATGGCAAAATACTACATATTTTCTTTTATTGATAGAAATATTTTTATAATCAATTTAAATGCAGTGCTTAATTACTACCAGTTAAAAATATTACCCACCTGTAGATAGTTAATTTACTGTCTGCCGTTACATTTATGAAGCCTGTACTTGGGAGCCTAGCGGTGTCGATGTTTTTATTAATTTCACAATATATATATATATATCCAGGGGCAGATCTAGGGGAGGGCGACCGCCCAGGGCTCCGCGGTCTGGGGACCCCGCGCCAAGGATTTTTAAAATTTAATTAATTAATAAATTATACGTTTCAATCTTTTCAAACTAAGTTATAATTCATAGTCTTCTTTTCAGTGCAGCTATGCCCTCCCGTGACCGTTTAGCAAGTTTAGATTTCAGTGAAATAATATAAGACTTCAGCCGGGAAAAGAAGTCGCAAAGTGATATTTTAATATTTCATAGTTTACATAATCTTCATCAAGGGGACATAAAGGTTTCTTTCATTTTCTTAAAATAATGTACTGTAGTGTATTCAAAGTATGGTAACTATTCTTTATTTTATTATTATTGCAAAACTATTTTCCATTTGATTTGATTTTTTTATTATTACCTATTGTTGTCGGCCCCACCTTATCATATCGCCCAGGGCCCGCAAGGCCTGGATCCGCCACTGTATATATCTCACATAACACAAAGGACGACTCCCTGATAATAAATTAAATCCAGCAACCCTGAATTTGCATGAATGTTTTGGGTTCAAAGAAGCGTTACTTGGGATGCTCAAATCATACTTCAATATTGCTAATATTGACCTACATACTTGCTGTTCAAAGGCAAGAATATAAATTTATTAATCTCTTGCCACAGACAAGTTAAAATGGAGGCATCCTCTTTATCAATATATTTAATTAAATATTTAAAATACAGATATTTAACAAAGCTGGAGTCTCCATTTGAACTTGTCATAAGCAAGCGGAACAGATCTAAAACTACACTTTAAGCTAAATCAAATTCACTCCCCAGCTCGACATAAACCATAATACCAATTAAAACCTATACAAAACATACTCTCCTTACTGTTGTACAACTTTCAAACCAACTATTCGCACTCAAAACTGAAAAACCTTGAAATGGAAACTAATTAAAGTTAGAATAGCCTAGGCCGATCAGGTCTCCTGCTACATTACCGCATATGTATACTTAAAATCACTACAACTTCTAAATTACGGCTAAGTGACCTATCTGCCTGAGTAGTATAGGTGTTACCGGCCTGCCTGGGATGATGGGTTTCCAAACCGGTACTTAAAACTAAGATTTTACACATTAATTAACTAAATTCAACAGTAAGGAGATCATAGACAAAAACACAATTTAAGCCAAATAATACTTCAATATTGCAAATATTGAGCTACATAGGCCGACTTGCTGTTTAAAGGCAAGAATATAAATTCTCTGGCAAATTAAGGCTAGGGACAGCATTTTTCTTAAGTTTTCTAACCATTCGACTATTGTCAATCGGAAGAACCCCTAAAATAAGTTTGCGAAGAACGGATTACATTCTATGTACGACACAGAAGTATTAGGCTACAAGTTTATCAGTATTTTTGATGTAGCTAAATCCTTGTGAGTACAATTAGAGACAATAACTATCAATAATCAACAGTATCGGTGCTTACGCTGTGGAAAGAAGTCGTCTTCACAAAAATTCAGACTGCACACTGTCATGTAACGTGTAACACGTTTTCCAATTGACAGCGCCGTATCCCATCTTTCTCTCTGAACTTTTTGTACAAGAAAGTAGTGAAGAGATTTCGTACCCATTTTATACGATTTGCAACCGTATACAGAGCAGTACCTCCTCGAATTTGACAAATTCCTTTCTGTTTCCCTCACAACATCAATGTTTCACCATGAAAATAAACCTCACCAGTCACAATGTTACAGCTTCAACATTCTACTGCGTGGCTGCGCCATCCAACTTTTCTGACGTCAATAGTTAAGACTATAATATGATCCTAGGCCATTAAAACTATTAGACCATGGGGGTGTATGTTAAGTTTTAATAACCTGTAATTACAGTCCTACATCAGTATTGCCATTACTACCAATTCGACCAACTGAACACCCAGCCCAAACACTGCATTCCTACCATAACATAAACCGTACAGCTTATTTTCCTGTGTATCTACAAAAATAAATACAAAGTGCCCATAGCATGAATATGCAAGGAAACACATCTACACATTTGTTTGTTCTTGGCTTATTAGAGGAGGACAGGTGCATTTGAATGGTATTTGGGTCGCAGAACATTACACGAGTCGACTACTTTAGCACCATGACTTAGCATAAGTATATTCACGTTGGACTTCGTTCCACAGGACAAGAACACATTAATGTATATAGTTACACATTGGTAAGACTATATGATATAGGCCATTAGACCTATTAGACCATGGGGTGTGTGTGTTAAGTTTTAATAGCCTGTAATTACAGTCCTACATGGCATTAGGCCTACTACCTATTCTAACTGAACTGATCTGTTTTGAATACTGTAATAATTTGAAATTCAAGGAAGGGGAAAAATTAAAGCTTAGACACGTTGTCATGAATCATGAGATTTATATTCTATTGCAATGTGAAATTAATTAATTGATTATTCACACTCCTCAAGATCTTCAGTACACACATGCAATAGGCTCATTCAAAGGTAATTCTGCACGCCGTGAGAATTTGCCTTTTCGTAACTTTACGAACTTTTACGAGGTATATTATTGAAAATATAGGCTTTATGATTTACGTACCTTTTACGGAGTTCTTGGGAGTCGTTTCACAATCTCAACTACAAGTGCCGCACCTCAATAATAATTATTTCACGAAAATAAAGAATTCTTATCGTGTTCGTTTCACTACGGACGCCATCTTGGACACGTCATGTGACACCATGTGTGACACCATGTGACTACGTTACCAACATGTCGCACACAAAATTCACTATTTCACACGTAAAGTTAGAAATTGTTTTTGACACACATATTATTGAGACGTAAATAATGACTCAGACGTAAAGTTTGAAATTGAAATTGTTGGAAATTTAAAGTTTGAAAATGAAAATGTTCCGACACACATAGTTTTAGTAACTTTCACACGTAAAGTTAGAAATTGGTTTTGTATGTAAAACATTAATAAGATACAATTTATGTCCGCTACTAGGTTAGGTACTGCCTGGCCGAAAATTACTGCTAGTACCACAAGCAAGGGGGTCTGGGGCCTAAGCCCCAGGTTAGGTTTGGTTTTGTATGTAAAATATTAATAAGATACAATTTATGTCCGCTACTAGGTTAGGTACTGCCTGGCCGAAAATTACTGCTAGTACCACAAGCAAGGGGGTCTGGGGCCTAAGCCCCAGGTTAGGTTTGGTTTTGTATGTAAAACATTAATAAGATACAATTTATGTCCGCTACTAGGTTAGGTACTGCCTGGCCGAAAATTACTGCTAGTACCACAAGCAAGGGGGTCTGGGGCCTAAGCCCCAGGTTAGGTTTGGTTTTGTATGTAAAACATTAATAAGATACAATTTATGAAGTAATTTCACATGCCACACAATCCATGGTTAAAGTACGACAGACGATTTGGATTTGGCGCAATTATAAATTACATTATCGACGCTCTTTTGTTTCTTTCTATACACGGTGCGAGATAGTACCAAACGCGCGGGGTTGGCATTCCTGACATAGTGACAAGATGTCTACCAGATACTTCATTTTCAACTATATAAGTAGTGTCGCTATTTGGGATGGCTGGGTGGGTCTATGACAGCGGACGAGTCAACATCAATTAATTTATCATCTCCAGATACCATTACTACAGGTACTTTGGCTAATTTCATTACTAATTTTTTTTAAACACAAATTCTCACGGTGTGCAGCGCTACCCACTTAAATATTTCTGCGAGTTGTAATCAAGTTGTTGCAATGGTTTATGGAACCCAACCTTATTCATCTTGTACTCTACCGTAGGTCTACATTATAGGCCTATTAAAAAATCCATTACGAGAACCCACAGTACCTAGTTCCACTACCAAAACATTACGGTAACACAGACTTCTTACCTGGTCATAGACTGGATCATTTCTTAGGAGAGTAATTGCCATATATTCCTCTGCTATTTCGAGAATAGCGATTTACGATTTGTTTTTTTCCTTCTTCCGGTGATAGGCACAGTTCACAGAATTTGGTAGGTCTACCTATGGGATAAATAATAGTGAAAGTTAATTGATATGTCAAGTAGAATGTCACCTGCGTCTAATATCAATTCAAAACTAGGCCTATATTTTTCACAGCCACTACAGAAACACAAAACTTAAAATAAGCGTACTTACTCGCCGTAGGAGAAGAAGAACTGTTCACTTCTCATTACCACGAAGACAATTTGATATAAGAAAGATGAGATAGAACACAACATTAGCTTATTTAGCTTATTTGTATACGGCCAATATTATTACATACAACTCATAAACAGAGCCGCCATGGCATGGTCAGTGCCGCCAACCTAGTAGAAATAATGTTTATTTAATGATAAGTGCCGTAATTATCGTCTGTGAGCAAGATAATTGCAAGGAAATGTCAATTAGGAATTATGTGTATATTTATTGACTAAATATAGTGATATGTTTGCAATTTAATTACAACGTTGTATCATGCATATGTTGGCAACACGATATACAGCGCTCCATACGACTGGCACGTGCTACTACACCGATGGTGCCAAATGATCCCTATCTGGTTGACACCCCCTGCTCCATATGCAGCGGAATGACTAACTATGAACAAGAAAGGCCTGGTAGAATATTTGGAGATCAAAGAAAGAAATATCTTGAGGAAAATTCTTGGCCCGATTGAAGACAAAGGTGAATATAGAGGACGGCATTACCATGAGCTGTATATTCCATGTTCAAAAGATCTCTGATGTTATGAGGAAAAAGAGAATTGCATTTTATGGCCACTTGCTTAGAATGAAACCGACACGATTTGAGGCAGAAATGCGAGGGAGCCGTGTCAGTAGATCTACTGGCACGTTAAAGGTCCCCTTCTGGGAAAAAATCAGGCGAACCGGATCTTTACCTATTTTAAAAATAAGTAGACCAAGCCAGCCTGGTTCGAAGAGGTAGCAAGTGGCCTACAAGAGATCGAGATTACCTGTGGAGATATTCAAGATCGCAATAAACGACCACCAGGGTTTTCAAGAAAAACCCAAGTTGAAAATGGGAAAGATGTGGATGGAAGAAAGAAAAGAGCAAAACCGGAAACTTATGAAGGAGCACTGGGCAGAGATCAAAGCCCTGAGAAGACAGTTGAAATGACGATTAAAGAAGAATACATGTACAGTAAGTCTGTCCCTTATTATCCCCCCTTCAATGGGGTTCGGGGCTGAAATGAATTTAGACTGGCTACGTGGCTCAGCGGTAACGTTCTCACCTGCTGTGCTCAAGGTTGCAGGATCGAATCCTGTGTAGAATCTGTCTGATATCCGGTGTTAATTGTGATGGCTGTATTAGTGTGTGTGATCTGTAATTCAGGTAAGGACTGCAGACGATCAATTTCAAGTAGTTCCTACTTTTGTTGCCAAATGCTACCGTCAACAACACCTAGCCGTGAACTTGGCTACTAGATGTCACCACAACTGGCACCTGGCTACGAACGTTGGAACTAATAGAGCGTTAATCTATTCTAACCTACAAAGTTAGCTTCACACAATTGTAGTTAGTAATAGGTTCTTTTGCATGCCATAAATCTATGACATGGGCCCGCCGGCTTTACTTCCACTTCGAATGAAGGCATACTGAGAGATTTTAACGCTCTTAAAAATCCCACGACTTCGACCAGGTTTGAACCCGCGATCTAGGGCATAGAAGCTCAGCATGCTACCAACTACGCCACCGAAGCCGCTCAATAAAAGAGCGATTTCACGTACGGTAGTGCAAAATTGAAGCATTGCAAAACCGTTGTCCTCCCAGAAGCTCTATATGCATTAGAAACCAAAACTTTAGGAATCTATTCAAAATACAGATATTGAAAAACAAGAACGCAAAATTCCTCGAAAAATGATCGACCCTACACAAGAAAATGATCGACCCTACACAAGAAAATGATCGACCCTACACAAGAAAATGGAATTTGGATCAAGAGACAAACTGCAGACCTCCATAGTCTCACAGACAGTTTCACAACACTGTACCGGTATGCAAATATTTTGGGCACATATTTAGGATGGACAACAATAGACTAAAAACAAAAAGATTAGGCTATATCTACTTAGTATAAAACTAAGTCTCCGATTATTGGATGTCACAGATAATCTCGAGAACCACTGGATGGATTTTGATGCGGTTTTCACCATTCTGAAAAGGATAGTCTATATCAAGGAAGGTTTATGTAGAAAATTATTTATTTATGGTCAAAGGAAGCCAAGCAGTAACGTTTTAGTGAAAACGTCGAAAAGAAAAACCTAGCATCCATGCGCTTCTTAAGCTTACGCTAGGCAAACCGTTAAAAATATCAATATACTATGAGTGTAAGAATTGTTCAGCATGAACAGTTCTACAAAAAAAAGTCCCCGAGAGCATATCTCTATCTTCAATACATTGCCCACTATAAGTGTTTTTAGATTGGACGGAAGGTGGATTTGTGTTTCATGCACCTCGCCATTCATAAATTACGTCTGTTGCACTTGCATCTCCATGATAATATAATTAATAGTCCAGTCAGTGATTTTAACCCATCAAGCCGATACGTATAACGGATCCTATAGATCGTAGTTCATTGACATAGAAAAAAAAAGCGCTCATCATGTAATGCATTCATAACTGTTCCCGGGAGAAACCGGGACGGGTTGCTAGTCCAATATAATTAATACAAAAATATCGAAGATAAATTGACTGGAGGAAACAAGGGGGACCTGAATGAGATGAACATTGGAGAGAACATGATGAAAAAACGAGAAATGTTCAGAATCTCTGTAAATAAGCACACATTTAGGGTGAAAAAAGTGAGTTCATGTAGAGAGATTTTGGGAAAAGAAAGCAAAAGTCATCCAGCCAACTAACAAGTTCCAACGAGCTCTATGAATGGGCATACCGAAGAAAGAGGAGAATATAATAATAATAATAATAATAGACTAATAATAATAATAATAATAATAATAATAATAATAATAATAATAATAATAATATTTGTGACGTATTTTCGCGGTGTCAGTTTCCAAGTTGGAAACGCAAGATTACTCCCTCGGGGCAAACTTGTTGACCAAGATAAGTCACTGGAAATTCTTCAGATGTTTCCACCAGTGTTCGCATAGTGCCATTACTCATTCATTTTGCAAGAGGAAAGCAAGCGGAGTTCCGCTAATCTTCCACTACGTCACGTCTAATTTCAAGGCGGGAAGATTTCCGTCGTAGAAATCGCGGCCAGTGACTGGGAAGACTCACGCAACGCAAATCCCACAAGAGGGGGGCGTGGCTCATCACGTGACACTTAGCGTACTCGCTGCACACGGGGGGGTAAACAACCTGTTCTCTCATTAGGAGGCTCACACTCTGCACACGGCTCTCTCAATCAAGGTTACGAGAATGAATCATTCTTGTATTCATTTCGGTGACATTGAGAATGAAGCGTTGTAATTGGATGTCTGGTTCGCGCGAAATGATCTCATTGGTTGAGTTGGGACTATCTCATTGGTTAAGCTGATTGTTGCTCTTCGTTCCTCCGCACTCTGTTGCACATGTTCCTTTTCTCCCACCAAAGCGATCCCCTCCACTATTTGGTGTGCACTCCGGGTGAAGCGTAGGAGGAAAGTCCGTGGAAATAAATACAGCAGCCGGTAAATTTCAACTTCATTCTCACAAGTGATACTTCGTGTGTTCAGAAGATTTTGAGTTACCAACTCGACAACTGCTAATATCATCATGCCTTCTCCATGCTGTGAAGCCTGCAAGGGTGAGTCCAAATCAGAGTATTGATTTTATGATAGCGATGACGCAGCTGTCTGAAGACCTACAAGTTTCTTGAAGATCAATACTGTAGGCTCAGAAAGCTTTATAGGATACCGTATTTATTTTCACGAAATTCTTTGTCGCGAAGTGCATTCGTAAAACCTTCTACCTCAGACATAGTGTTGCGAGCAGCGTAACCCGAGGTTAGGTGTGATACAGCATGCTTACTTTCAAAGAACGTGCCACTCGACTCTTCTTTACAAGAAATAGACCAATTTTAAGACAATTTTCGAACTCCTACATAGCTAATATATGTTTGTGTTTCTACCCTTAATTTCTCATTTTAACGTGTCGGGGATGAGACGAGATTAGCTTCCTGTTTCGCGAATGGGTTTTATGGCCGGATGTCCTTCCTGATGCCAACCCCTTCACAGGAGTTAAAATAAAGTTTAAATTAATGAAACTGTGCAGGAAGTTGGAAAGAATTGGCTGGGGCATTTTAGATTAGAAAGAAGCGTCTCGGCATTTGCCTTGGGTTGAAAATGAGAAATCACGAAAAACAGTTTCAAGTCTGCTGATGGTGGTGTTGAACCCACTCGTTTTTCGAGTCCGGACAGCCTAATTCACTAACCCTGTGTCTTGGCACTCTTAGATGCCTCGGTCGGTAAACGTACGCAGTTCCCGATCCCGCAACCATTTCCTGTCGAGGTTTTTAGACGAGGGATAATTTTTGTACCACGTATTGTTTCATGGCATTAAAAATTGGAACTAGAAATTGTGTAGGAAAACGAACTTCTCCGGAGAACAAGAAATAAAATTGCTTCCGAACAGGGCCTAACCTCTCCTTCAACATCAGCATAGACTACGTTAATTATACAGCATAATCTTACCTGTCGCAGAAACGAATAAACTTTTAGGTTAAATCTTTGCTAGTAAGTGGTTTAATACAAATTTCTTGACAAAGCCGGAAATCGAACCCGGACCTCAATACGTTACTAGGCCTAGTAAATGTATTATTAGTAACGTTTCAGCTGGTCATTGCAGCCTACGTGCACCAGTCAAAAAAGAAAAAAAAAACGTGAAACCTGAAATACTGAATATCCTTTTATTTTTTCATATTCTACTTGTCTTTTCCAATAAAAACTCTCACGCCTACCGGTAGGCTATATCAGGATTTTTCGTGTGATAACCCATACATTTGGTACGCGACCTTATACACCATTACATTGAGAAATGATGTGCTAGGATAGGGGCCTACCGTATATAACTTTCAGTATCGGTGAATAAGACTCATCCCGCGAGATTGCTTCTATGATTTACGAAAAGTAAGCTAAAGAATTTAGTGTCATTAGATAATGGTTATTATAATAGCCTATCGTACGAATCTTCTCTTCAATCGCTTGAATCATCGCTGTGTAGAATGGCATAGGAGAAGTAAAACATAAAGAAAGGTTTTAAAATTTCAAACTTTTGAATATTTGAAAACAATTGAACATGAGATGTCTCTATACTAAGCACCGAATAAAGATTCGTTGTGATAAGTTTCATTGCTCTCGGGTAATGAGATCGCCAGAAAAGTCATTTTAACTGTATTTGAAAAATAACTTGGCGGCCATGGTGTTTTGAACGTCGCATTTGTAGCCTATGTACTTATTTAATAGTCCTTTATCCTCAATACAAGGTTTCAGTTTGATTGCTCAACTAATTTCGTTGGTTGGTTGGTTCTTAAGTTTAGGGGCTGCGACAACACGGTCATGGGTGTGTGTAGAATCTGTCTGATAACCGGTGTTAATTGTGATGACTGTATTAGTGTGTGTTATCTGTTTTTTAATTTAAGTACTGCAACTTAGAATTTTTCAAATAGTTCCTACTTTTGCCGCCAAGCGCCACCGTCAACGACTACTAGGCCAAGTTCAGAACTTAGCTACTAGACGCCACCGCAGTCGGCTCTTGGCAACGAACGTAGAAACCTAAGAGCGTTGTTTACATTCTTAACCTATCCAATTTAGCTTCACACAGGTGCAATTAGTGGAAGGTTCTTTAACATGCCATAAATCTATGACATGGGACCGCCGGCTTTACTTCCCCTCCGAAGGAAGGTATACTGAGGGATTTTTAACGCTCTTAAAAAATCCGACGGCTTCGGCTGACGACAGTTTCAATTTAGCTACTGTATTTGATATGTAAGACAATAATATTGGAATGCAGCCGAAATAAATCACAAACCTCTATGGAAATCAAATTAGCAGGTGAAAAGCTAAAGGGAGTAGGAGACTTCTGTTACTTAGGAAGCAAAATAACCAGCGATGGACGAAGCAAAGAGGATATAAAAAGTAGGTTGGCTCAGGCAAGAAAAGCATTTCTACAGAAAAGGAATCTGTCGACATCGAATACCGTATAGATTTATGTATTGGGAAGTAATTTTTGAAAGCCTTTGTCTGGAGCGTGGCACTCTATGGAAGTGAAACTTGGACTATTGGTGCAGCAGAAAAGAGGAGAATGGAAGCGTTTGAAATGTGGTGTTACAGGAGAATGATGAAGATCAGATGGGTAGATAGGGTAACAAATGAAGATGTATTAAGACGATTGGGAGAGGAGAGATGTTTCTGGCGACTGCTAATGAGGAGAATAGATAGGTTGGTAGGATACATACTAAGACACCCAGGAATAGCAAGCTTAGTTATGGAAGGAAGGGTCGAGGACAAGAACTGTAGAATATGTTAAACAGATTGCTTCGGATGTAGGGTGTGGTAGCTACTGTATGTAGATATGAAACGATTAGCTCAGGACAGGGAGACATGGACAGCTACATCAAACCAGTCAAAAGACTGAAGACTCTAACAACAACATTCTAATCAGCTATATATGAACCATTGGTAATGGTGGTCTTAATTGCAAAGGAATACCGGTGTATCCGGCTCTTAAAGATTTATTATACACAGTGGTGGCCGGCCAGCAAGCTTCTCACAGCCGGGCCACTCCGGCCCACCTGGCGGCGAACAATACTGCTTCTAACCGGTTCTGTGCGCACAGCTGCGCGCACTCCATGTGCTTATTATACAGTTGTTCTGTGGTTGAAGGGACTTGATACATTGTGAGCCAACGTTTTTGTGTTCGTCTTCGTGTTATAGGCCGTTCTAATGCCGAACAGTGAGTTCACTTTAGAACACAGAATCTTCATGTATGTTTACTACGTGAGAACAGGGTCCTGTAGACAAGTAAAACGGCTATTTATAGACAAATTCCCTGGTGTGTGTGCGCCTCACAGAGAAACGGTTCGTAAACTTGTGAACCGATTTAGAAAAACGGGTTGTGTTCTCGACACGATACGGAAAGTAAAGCGCCGTATTCTTACAGAGGAAAAACTCGATGAAATAGGACAAAAGTTGCAACGAAGTCCTAGAATATCTCTGAGTAAGCTAGCGCAGGAATCAGGAGTTTCACAATGCTCGGCTTGGAAAGCCACTAAACTTTTAAAATTAAGGACATCATTTCCAACACCTTCGTGCCAAAGGTATGTGGTTATTGTAATGATATTATAATTTGCATGATAAACCTATGCGCTTGAATTTAAGATTTCTGAATATTCCACTCAGCCGGCAGGCAGCGCGCTGTTGGCCGCGAAGCGATCTCACTGTAAGTCGGCCGGCCACCACTTGAAACAAAGTCACTGTACTAATGGTTAGAGCCCTGCGCGGATAAACAAAACGTTATCCGCATACACCCCGCATCCGCACGACTGTTATCCGCATTCGCACATTTGTTATCCGAATCTACTGGCATTACAATACTATTTTTAATTAGGTAAAGCATAAATTACTGAAGCAACATACTTAGATTTTTGAGTTAAAAGTTGTTCCCTTGGACTTTGTATATCATGAGCTATGTTTAAAATGAATGTTATACAGCCTGAATTGCAACTCTTTCTTGTTCGGAGTGTTAATTATGCTTAATGACATAATTTGAATGAGATTAGCTTAAATCATCATCTTACATTTGTCATGAAAATACCATAACGGGAAAAATATGATCGGCTATGTCTTAAACATCAGGTCCTAGCAATGATATCAAAAAGTTCGGAATGTAACCTAAAAACTATCCGCATATTTACTCCAAACATTATCCGCAGTTGTCCACTATCCGCACGGCCATGCAAACTATAACCGCAAGGCGAAAAGATTTGCGGATATCCGCGGGTTTATCCGCATCCGCGCAGGATTTTACGTAATGGTCATTTCGTTAATAACACAGGCGTGTTTTCCATCTAGCTTCCTATCGATATCTTCAACAAGGCTGAAACAGATGCTAATTCGGCTGACGGGCCAGGAGGAGCCAAAAGTTAGTGGGTTGCTTACCTTTAATGGATGGTAATAATAATAATAATAATAATAATAATAATAACCCCTGGCACTACAGCCCATGAAGGGCTTAGGCCTACCAAGCGGCTGCTGTCCCGCCAATTGGCCTGGTAGATATTAGGGTGTCACGTGATCAGCACATCGGGTACCCTCGGCCGTTAATCTTGGTTTTCGTGATCGGGGTGCTGCCTCACTGTCAGACAGCTACTCAATTGTCCTCACGAGGCTGAGTGCACCCCGTTCCAACCCTCACGTCAGTTTCTAAAATCCCTGACGGAGCCTGGAATCGAACCCGGCGCGCTACCCCAACACCACGGGGCCGGCAATAATAATAATAATAATAATACAATAATATTGGTTTAGCTACTCGTAAGAAAGTAACTGCGGTAGCTACGCTTGCTAAAGCGCAGCGCAAGGTCATGGGGCCAAGCTATCTCCAGACTCGGTAAACGAGTAGGCTAGGTTCGAACCCCACTGTCGGTCGTCCTTGAATTGGTTTTCCGTGATTTTTCTATTTCAACACCAGGCAAATGCTGGGACGCTGTATTTTAATAGGCCACGGCCGTTTTCTTCCAACCCCTTACCCAGCTTTACTCAACTCCTCTCATTTGGTTGGCGTCAGGAAGGGCACCCGGTTGTAAAACCATCCTCCACATAGAAATTCTTCGCAACTCATCCCCGACCTCGTTGAATATGGAATAACACCGTAGACATAAATTGGTTTAGCTGATGTGGTTTTTGAGGTATGTTGATATACCGGTACAACTAAATCTGCCAGCTGTCGCGCCTAAACACGCTTAAATATCGGACAGCCGAAAGGAGCTTTAGTTTTACTGTCTCGTTGCTTAGTAATCTTCATGAAGGAATGAGACTAGGTAGAGAATTTTACATGTTTTTATTATTCCACAGACTTTTGGTACCTAAACCACTTTCTCAAATATTGCTAACACTGAGACTGGTAGAATACTAATTTTTCCTCCTCCTGTTTTAACTAACTCCAACATTTCATTCAGATTGTAAAGTCGCTTATACGTATGACAGAGATGGCTCTGCCAAGAAATTTAATTCTAGTTTTTGCGCTGGTACACTCAGACTCGTGCGTCAAAACTGAACACAGGTGAGTTCGATTCCCACCTCGCCCATCTTGGAAGTCGTTTTCCACTTCTACTCCAGGCAAATGCCGGGTTCGTAACTTAAGGCCACGGCAGCCTCCTTCCTAAGCCTCGCCTGAATTACAAATACACACACCACACACCCAATACAGGAGGCTGAATGGCGACGATGTCCAAATCCCTCAAATGAAACAAAAGCAAATCAGCCGAGTTCACTGAAGGGATGATGGGTGCAGTTTCGCCAATTTCTTATTGTCTTTCATTCTCTAGATTGCTTCCTCTGTGGATCAGTGGTTGAGTGTCCGCTTCATGGTCTCAGGATCAAAAGTTCGATTCCCGGCTGAAGATCGGACTTTTGAAGGGTTAAATGGCTCTAACCCACCCCGCGCCGTAGCCGTGCTCGTTAAATCGAGCACAACGGTCGCGTGGGCAGCTGCAGCAAGATCGAATGTTACAGGTTCGAATCTCGGCGCTAACAGCGGCTATCCTGCGTGTGTTTATTCCCGGGGTTTTCCACACTCCCTCCAGGAAAATGCTGGGATAATACCTTAATTCAAGTCCCGGGGTGCCTACCCCATTCCTGCCCCAAATGCAGTTGCACACACTACTACTGTCATCACAGGAATACAGATTATCAGACAAGTTCAACACACACCCAACTACACGGGGCTGATTACGAAGATGTCCCAAGACCCTCAAATGAATTAACAAAAGGAAGGAAGCAAGCTTGTAGTTTAACGTCACCGTTAATCTCGCGATTTTTAGCCAATGGACCTCCTCTTAAGTGGAATCCGAACCACAGGCTGATTTTTGAAAATCTCACGTGCTTTGACCGAGAATCGAACCCTTGGTGAGAAGCGCTTTGACCGCTGCGCCACCACGCTCCTACAACCTGACACTAGACGATTACAATACAGTAATTCACTGCTGGATTCATAGTCTCTTGGTCATTTAACTACAGTATTTGGATTTGGTGTTATTAGGGAGTTGTCTGGAGAATGATATCCCTTTAAGATAAGAACTGTTAACTAGTACGGGAATCAGGATTTTTTACTAAATTCGGGAGGGTCTGTACTCTGTAACCTTATTCCCCGTATCGAGATATCTTGGTAGAAATAATAGCCCATCCTAACGGCAGATGTCTCATGTAGTTTAGTGGGCAGTGAACAGGAACCCGTGGCAGCTTTACCAAGTTTAGCGCATTCGAGTCGGTTGTCGACGTTACGGTATCTTTCCCGAAACACGCGAACAGGCCGTATCCGTTAAGGGCGTGATGGGGTCATGGGTTAGCTGTTGGTCCTTCACCCGGAAGGCTGACGTTCGGATCCCGCTGTCATTTACGCCTAAAAATAACGTAGGATCAGGAAGAGTATCTTGCCTTACAGTTCCGGCTAAAATAAAAATTTCAAATTGACTCCAGCCGCTCCAGCGACCCCCAATAATCGAGGTTTATATCAAACCGCCATCGTGGAGAGGCACTCTACCGGTACTTGCTTAGAACTGAAGACCATTCCCAGGATGGCCGATGTGATTTAAATACAACTGTATCCGTGTCCATGGATAGAAGCCATGGACTATTCAGGTCGGTTTCAAGGAAGGGTGCTAAATTCTTGTTGGCCTCGTTGCGTAGTGGCTGGCATTCTTGGCTGTCACCGCGGAGGCCAGGGTTCGATTCCCAGCTCTGCCATAAAATTCTGGTCTGAGGGCTGAAATGCGGTCCACTCACCCTCGTGAGGCAAGGCTGAGAAGAGTTAAATTCGATTCCCATCTCAGCCATCCTGAAAGTGGTTTTCCGTGGTTTCCCCACTTCTAAAAAAAAAAAAAAACAACAACGTGGCGCTACAGCCCATGAAAGGCCTAGGCCTATCAAGCGATCGCTGCCCAGCCATTTGTGCCTGCAGACACGGGTGACGCGTGGTCAGCGCGTCGGGTCCCCTCGGTCGTTTATCTTGGTCTCCGTGACCGGGGCGCTGCCTCACTTTCATACAGCTACTCAATTGTCCTCACGAGGCTGAGTGCACTCCATTCTAGCCCTCACGTCAGTTTTTAAAATACCTGACGGAGCCGGGAATCGAACCCGGCGCCTCCGGGTGGGTTTCCCACTTCTACTCCAGGCAAATGCCGGGATGGTACCTAACTTAAGTCCACGGCCGCCTCCTTCTGCATTATAACACTCATTAAGTTACTACATCCTACAGACTTCACAATAACACAGGTTATCAGACGAATTCTATACTGTATATACTGTACTCAGCCGAGTACTCGGGCTAAATGACCACGTTGTCGCAAAGCCCCTATTTGAATTAACAACAACTAGATTCTTGTCGTCGAACGATCGCCCACAATATTGTTAAAATTTAACGGTCGTTGGGTTGGAGAGCCGCCGAAATAATGATGCCCAGACACACGGTATGAAATGAAAATCCACAGCCTGCTTCCAGTCTCCGACCGGGTCAGGAATGGAATGAATGAAGCCCCCATCTAGCGGCGAGGATATGAACTGTGCCGGCTGCCGAGGCCTGCCGCACTCCTCTGGGACAATGATTAAATGAATGACAGATGAAATGAAATGAGAGTGGAGAGTGTTGCTGGAATGAAATTTTGACAGGGAAAACCGGAGTACCCGGAGAAAAACCTGTCTGCCTCCGTTTTGTCCAGCACAGATCTCACATGGAGTGACCGGGATTTGAACCACGGACCCAGCGGTGAGAGGCCGGCGTGCTGCCGTCTAAGCCACGGAGGCTTTCACACGGTATGACTGAGTCATAATTAAATCAGTGTCTGACCTTGACCTTACTCCAGTCGCCATAGTGGCCTATTTTATCACCAGGAAGCACATTCTCTTCAGCGTGCCTGAGCAGATAACGGCCGACCAAAATAGTTTTGGTCTCGTGTTGTGTTCACGAAAACATCTCCGACTTTCGCAATGAGGAACCAATGGTGAAAGAATCACATGAGTGCTGTTTATGATTGATGGCGTAAGTAAATAAAACACGAAATAACAAGCTAACTGTGAGGAAAGAAAACTTGCCAACCCGTCAGGCAGTCTCGAGTAAAAGTGGATTAAGCGTATTTTCAATCACTGGGGCCTCACTCATCGATCCGATAGCCCACTTTTAGGGAGGGCAAACCGGGTGAGTTAGCCGTGGTCGTTACGGCATGACTGCTGGCAGTCGCTCACATCCGGGAGGCGAGGAGGTTCGAATCCCCCCGCCGGCAACCTTGAAGATGGTCTTCTGTGGTTTCCCATCTTCCTTCCAGGCAAATGCCGGGGTTGGTCCCTAACTATAGGCCACAGCCGCTACCTTCCAACTCCTCGTCCTCACATCCAAACTTTCCTCCCCAACGGTACTTGTAGCTCACCCATTGGGTGTCCGTCTCGAAGCAGCTACAAAACTGGCGAGCCGAACATGTCCTCGGACACTCCCGGCACTAAAAGCCCAACTTCAAATTATAAAGCAAGGGATATCGTTCCATCCTGTAACATTATCGAAGAGACCTGACTGCAATTAATTCCAGATTATTGTTCTACTTCCTAAATATTACCGTAGTCAATTTGTTAGAAGAATTAACTAGGTCGAAGGAAGCTAAAAAAAATTACGGTTAGTCATTTTATTTTAGGTTGGCTCAGACAAGGGAAGCATTTCTACAAAAAAGAAATTTATTGACATCAAATTAATACAGATTTAGGTACGGTGTGTGTGTTTGAGTCTTCAGTCTTTTGACTGGTTTGATGCAGCTCTCCATGCCTCCCTGTCCTGAGCTAATCGTTTCATCTCTACATAGCTACCACAACCTACATCCGAGACAATCTGTTTAACATATTCTAACCTTGGTCTACCCCTACAGTTCTTGTCCTCGACCCTTCCTTCCATAACTAAGCTTGCTATTCCTGGGTGTCTTAGTATGTGTCCTACCAACCTATCTCTTCTCTTCATTAGCAGTCGCCAGAAACATCTCTCCTCTCCCACTCGCCTTAATACCTCTTCGTTTGTAACCCTATCTACCCATCTGATCTTCATCATTCTCCTGTAACACCACATTTCAAATGCTTCAATTCTCCTCTTTTCTGCTGCACCAATAGTCCAAGTTTCACTTCCATAGAGCGCCACGCTCCAGACAAAGGCTTTCAAAAATGACTTCCTAATACCTAAATCTATATTCGATGTCAACAGATTCCTTTTTTGTAGGAAGGCTTTCCTTGCCTGAGCCAACCTACTTTTTATATCCTCTTTGCTTCGTCCATCACTGGTTATTCTGCTTCCTAAGTAACAGAAGTCTCCAACTTCCTTCAGCTTTTCACCTGCCAATTTGATCTCCATAGAAGTTTCTGATTTATTTCGGCTGCATTCCAGTATTTTTGTTTTACATTTATTAATTTTCATCATGTATTCATTCTGTAAGACGGAGTCCATACCATTCAAAAACTGATTCAAATCCTCAGGCGTGTCAGCCAAGATGACGATGTCATCAGCAAATCTCAGAGTTGAAATTATTTCTCCTTGAATCTTCACTCCCACTTTAAATTTTTCTCCAATTTCCTTCATTGCTTGTTCAATGTAAAGATTGAAAAGTATGGGTGATAAGTTGCAGCCTTGCCTTACACCTTTCTGAATACCAGCTTCTCTCTCATGTCCTTCAGCTCGAATGACTGCTGTCTGGTTTCTGTATAGATTGTATATCACCCTCCTATCCCTGTACTTTATTCCAATAGATTTCAAAATGTCAAACAATTTAGTCCAATCAACGTTATCAAAAGCCTTTTCTAAGTCTACAAATGCCATGAACGTTCTCTTATCTTTCCTTATTCTACCTTCCAAAATCAGCCTAAGACTTAGTACAGCTTCCCTTGTTCCTACATTTCTCCTGAAACCAAACTGGTCTTCACCCAACTCCGTTTCTATCTGGCTTTCAATCCTCTTGTAAATTATTCTAGACAGGATCTTTGAAGCATGAGTAATCAAGCTGATTGTACGGTAATCTTCACATCTGTCAGCTCCCACTTTCTTTGGTATAGGGATGATAACATTCTTCTTGAAATCAGGGGGTACCTCACCTGTCTCATAAATCCTACACACCAAGTGAAATAACCTGATCAGACCTTCATCTCCTATGCAGCGTAGCAACTCAATCGGTATATCATCTATGCCTGGTGCTTTGTTCCTGCCTAAGTCCTCTAATGCTCTGTCAAATTCTGATCTCAATATTAAATCTCCTTTTGCATCCTCATCAATTTCCTCCTCCCTTTCCATTACATGATTCTCAAACTCATGTCCCTTATACAAGCACTCTATGTAAGCTTTCCATCTCTCAACCTTTTCTTCCCTATCTGTTAGAGGCTTTCCATTTGTGTCCTTAATATTACAGCACTTAGTCTTCTTTTCCCCAAAAGTATTCTTAATCCTTCGATAAGCTGTGTCTACTTTTCCTAATTTCAGACAATTTTCTATACCTGCACATTTCTCTTTCAACCATTCTTCTTTCGCTTCCTTGCACTTCTTGTTAACCTCATTTCTCAGACGTCTGTATTCTGCTTTCCCCTTTTCATCTCTTAGATTCTTGTGTTTCCGCCTTTCATCCATCAATTCTAGTATATCCTGAGTGATCCACGGTTTTCTACCTATTCTTTCTTTCCTACCAATGTTTTCTTCTGCGGATTTTGTTATTTCATTCTTCAAAAGTGCCCATTCGTCTGCAATTGAAGTCCGTTTAGGATTTTTCATTAGTTCTTCCGTTATACTCTTCTTGAATCTTTCGTTTACATCCTTTACTTTCAGTCCGTCTATTGCCCACCTTTTTGGCTTTTGACTTTTCTTCAGTTTCTTCAACTTTAATCTGCATTTCATTACAACCAGATTGTGGTCAGAGTTTATGTCAGCACCAGGATATGTTTTACAATCCAAAATCTGGTTTCGAAACCTCTGCTTGACCATAATGAAGTCGATTTGGTAACGCCCTGTATCTCCTGGTCTCATCCATGTGTATATTCTTCTATTGTGGTTATTGAATAAGGTGTTAGCTATGACCAACTCATGTTCGGTGCAGAATTCCATCAGCCTGCTTCCTCGATCATTCCTTTCACCTAATCCGAAATCTCCTACTATCTTCCCTTCTCTCCCTTTTCCTACCACAGCATTCCAATCTCCCATTACTATAACATTTTCATCACCTTTGATATACCTCAGAATGTCATCTATTTCTTCGTAGACCTTTTCAACATCCTCAGGTACGGTATTAGAAAATATTTTTGAAAGCCTTTGTCTGGAGACTGGAGCGTTGCACTCTACGGAAGTAAAACTTGGACTGTTGTTGGTGCAGCAGAAAAGAGGAAAGTAGAAGCATTTGAAATGTGGTGTTACAGGAGAATAATGAAGATCAAATGGGTAGATAGAGTAACAAATGGAGAGGTATTAAGACGAGTGAGAGAGATGTTTCTGGCGACTGCTAATGAAGAGAAGAGATAGGTTGGTAGGACACATACGAAGACACCCAAGAATTTTATAACTTACTAGTTATTGAAGGAAGGGTTGAGGATAAGAACTGTAGGTGTAGACCAAGGTTAGAATATCAGATTGCCTCGGATGTAGGATGTGGTAGCTATGTATAGATGAAACGATTAGGTCAGGACAGGGAGGCATGGATTCCTGCATCGACTCAAAACAATACAAACAACATTAGCAGAAATGAACTGAGGCGCAACCCTTTTACCGTAAAACAATGACACAACTGACGTTGATTCATTTAGAGGCTAGCAACATTGTGTACTTGGGTGTGAGTAGAATCTGTCTGATAACCTATGCCATTGTGATGGCTACACTAGTGTGTGTATTTGGGTTGGAGGCGGCCGTGAATTTTAATTTCAATAGCATCTCGGCATTTGCCTCGAGTAGGAGAGAGAAACCACGGAAAACTATTTCTCGAGTTTGGGAGGCAGAGTCGAGGATCGAAACCAGACCTCCGCAGCGTGGACAAAACTATTAATTGTATTGTTGTTTGATTTAGATAGGGGCTTTGCGACATCGTGTACTTGGGTGTGGTGTGTCATTTGTCTGATAACCTGTAATATTGTGATGACTGTATTAGTGGGTGTATTTGTAATTGAGATTAGGAAGGAGGCGGCCGTGGCTTTAAGTTAGAAACATTCTTGGCAGTTGCCTGGAGTAGAAGTAGGAAACCAAGGAAAATCACTTCCAATTGGTTGAGGTGGGAATCGAACTCTCCTCTTCTCAGTTTTGCCTCACAAGGCTGAGTGTACTCCATTCCAGCCCTCAGACCAGAATTCAAATTTCGTGACAGAGCCGGGAATCGAACCCAGACCTACGGGGCCACAAACAAGGATGCTAGTTGCTACACCATGGGGCGGTATTAATTTTAATATTAGTGATCTAACATCATTATTAATATCTTATAACTAATGATTATAACTAATATCTACTTTCGTTACATTGTCCAGTCCCCCCTACACACTCCTTCTGAAAGATATTGGCGGCTCTATACCAGATTACTGTTCTACTTCCGTAGTCAAAGTTTAGGGTTTGAGTTATTGACCATTTACATCTCAAGCTTTCTCTTTCATAATACAGTACTTAGAGTTGGTGGTTTTTAGCATTAAAAAATCCAACCTTTCGTTTTTTGAATTCCAAATTGAGCGTTTTACAGCATCTATGATTATCAGGTTTAGTATTTTGTAGTAAATTCATTACAAATTATGTACAGTTTTGTAGTGATTAGGACAAAAATAATACAAAATTGCTCATCATACTACAGTATTTACAAAATATTTTAGAAAACTCAGAAGAACATAGCATTCAAATAGGCCTATACGTATCAAATACACGTAGGCTAAATTTAAACCAGAATCGTGCATACAAAGAGTAGTAAAGGTTTAGCATTTTGGTTCTTGACCGTGAAAGAAATCCCTTCCGTAGAAAAGTTCCAAACGCAGTCCTCCCAATAGAAAACTAATTTTAGCTAACAAATCAACATTTCATACAATTTTACTGTTCTTGCAAAGGTTTTCATCACTATTTCATTTGAATTTAAATTATTTTTATGTCAATTTTTCCCCTTAATTCTTTGTGATATTTGAAATGTTAATAGTTTTGGGAGAGCCACTGTATTACCACTAATTCCCCTTAACCCGTTTCTGCCTGAACTATTTTTTTGACATAAACGAATTAAGATTAGTACAAAAAGCTGTTTATAGAGTATTTCTACAGTATCTTAATTACATTTGTTTAAAACAGAGTGTAACATGGATAATACAGCACGTGCCATATATGGCACGCTAGGCAGATTGTACAATTTAATTATCTATGTGAAATAAATTACAGCACTGTTTTTTCTTTCTAGTTTGTTTGCCTCCACTGCCTTATTTGGTATGATATGGTACAATAATCACTATACACAGACCTATTGCATATTTGATGAACATGGTGTGGGGATGACCTTGTCAGTTTTCAGCAACACAGTGTTTCTGTTTCTTATCAAGAACCATGGCCACCAAATGGTTTATCCCACCATAACTGATGTCTTATGTTATTATGCAGATAGACCCTGGGGAGTTCCTAGGATGACCTGGTCCTCTGGGTATTGTTGGGTTCGATGTCAGGTAGTAGTGAACAATATGTCTTCTAAATTGTAGCTGACGCAGAGCAACCTCCGTTTTCTGGTAGAGGAGCCAAGCATTGTCAATGGACACATCTGTCAACCACGTAAATGTATGCCACCGCCACTTATTCTCTGGGATGTTTCTATACATCCCAATGTTTTCGTCCATTTGGTCAGTTCCACCCATATGCTGCTTATTTTTTCCAAACGCACATGGCCAAGGGGCAACGATTCTCTTTTTCTTCCCTGTTTAGAGTACCGAAACGCGCCAGAAACTGAACAACACACTTTGTCGAAGCAATAGTGACAGAAGATTTGTCCTGCCATCGTATGATGATTGTTCCATTCTCCTCACTACTCCTGTGCTCATAGTAACCCCTATGTTCATTCCTAACCATTTGCTTCGACGGGATCACTACACTGTTTTTGGGGATGCGATTGTAGCGGATTGTTCCTGTACCACCGCGCATTCAGTCGGCCGCGTCCTCGGTCTCGTAAGCGAGTTTGTAACCCAGCAGAGGTGAATATATTGTCAAAATAGAAACTGAATCCAAGGGACTTCCCTTTCTCTGAAAACTCGTCTGCAATTTGAATCAAGGGCGCCGCAGCTTTACCGGAAACCTTCACGTATTGTTGATTTTTACAAGGATTTTGCTCTAGGTACACTTAACAATTTACAAGGTGCCCTTGAGTACTACTCAAAACCATACCTTGTACCCTAATCTAACATGCTAGTCTTTTAGGAATTGTTTACAGCCGTCTGCCATAGTATATTACCATGCATTCGTCATGAGGCCGGTTTTGCTCTGGATAAAAATTGGAAGTAAATTTCACTTTTAGTGCGTCTGTAAGTGGCCGTAGTTTCCACATCTTCTTCTTTCTTCGAATGAGCCAACTGGACTACATTTTATCACAATAATTAATTTTATTTGTACAGTACCGTACAAGACGCGTCCCATAAGTAGGTATGCTTTTACCAAATTTGGTGAAGATCCGATGATTAGTTTGGTCATAATTTAATTTTAAGTTTGACCATTTGGATGGCCGCCATTACGTTTTGGTAAAGATGGCGGCAATATAAAACATAATACTGAGGAGCCCTTTGATAGTGCTACCTCTGTACCAAATATCCTTCATTTCCATCTTATTACTCCTCTAGTGCCCATGTACAGCCAAACTAAACCTATCGAAAAGTAAAATGACTAATCTGCCTAGTGTGCCAAATATGGTACGGCTATACATGTTTGTAAATAGCTCTGTCAATTATGAACAATCAGACAAAGCATCATAATGTACTGAAACGTTGGACTTCACAGTACGGATCATGAAAAGAAAGTTCCCCAGAATAATTTATATTGTTCATAAATAATTGCATACCAATTTTGTGAATTCATTACTTTTCATCAAGGCACGCACTTCTCACTTCAATATAACAATGCTTCAACAAAGCACGCAGCTGATAGGTAATGACAGTTGAGTCACACAGTATATGCAACAAGTAAGTGCAACCAACAACAGAAAAATAAAATTCTCTTAATTCCAAGTGATAATCGTCCCAAAATTGCAGCGTGCCTTATATGGCACGCTAGGCTGAAACGGGTTAAGATCAGTCTAATTTTAACTTCATTGTACTTTATTAACATCATATATAGGCCTACTGTATAAAACACTAAGGTGCATGTTTCACACAGGGAGTACTAAAATCTTCCAAATCGTTTCAATAGTACAGAAAAAATTTGCATTTCTTGAAGTCGACGGAAATATATTTGTTTATAAAGTGTGTGTAAACAAATAAACAAGATGATAGCCCTTGCCAGAACTGTGTCGCGTCAAGCCCGCATAACAGTAAAGTCGAGCGGGCGGTATACTCACATGGGGTACCACAAGTAATCGATCATAACAAATGAGCATTCAAAAGAAAGAGAATTATCCGCACCACTGAAGATTTGCACTCTGATTTCATGAATATTGATTATTTGTTTAAAGTGCGTTTAAACAAATAAGCAAGATGATAGATAGTCCCTGGCAGAACAGTGTCGCATCGAGCTCAAATACCAATTAAACCGAACGGCTAGTTTATACACGCAAGAGTTCTTGCATGGGTCCGCTAATTTTAATATTACCTAATAACAATTGAGAAAATTCTGAAGAATTAAAAAACTTGGGAATATGTTTGGAAGCTTGATTGTTTTCCAATTTTTACTATACACATGTCAGATCTGTCTTCGCCCTTGTCTCTCTCTTTTGGCCAGGTCAATGACCGTATTCGTATTTCCTTGTTCCAGATACGTGCCAGGAGGGCCCCAAGTGTGGACCAGAATGCAAGTGCGGACCCGACTGCAAGTGCACCTCCGAGGCAGCAGAAGGAAGCAGTAAGTAGGATGTTCACAATATTTAGACTCGCAGTGCTTTACAAAAAGGGGGGTGGGGTGAATGTCAGAAATACTGGGACAATTTTGCACATACACTGTAAAAGAGTTATTATTGTTTGAAACAGCATCTTTTAGAAACTATGCTGGAGACTGGTATTTTTATTTATTTAATCACTTATTTACATAGGTCCCAATGAGTTAGAGCTCGTGTTAGGGGCAATCAAGTAGCATAGATACAGATTGGCATATACATACTTTTTGTAACATAATATTGTGTTTAAATTGTGTTTAGGTTAATGGTACAATAGATTGATAGTGACTAACTTTACAGAAGTAATTGGTTTGATATATTGTATTGCTTAAGGCTACATATTAAACATAGGCTATGCATTCCTTAATAGGAAGTCTTGTTTTCCTCTTAAATGATTTTATAGAAAAAATTTCCTTTATGCATAGTGGTAAGTTAGCAAGTTATATTCCTTTCTTGCATCGTTATGCCCGACTCAGGAGCACGGTTGAACCTGTTTAGCTGATGTGTTGGCCTTCTTTTCCTTCCAAAATCTCTTCATCCTCTCGCTGAGCGCCTTTCTTCGGTCTTCTGTCCAAGTTATGGTGGCCCTGGTGTTGGGTTTGTCTTCAAATTGGTGATTGTCGATTAGGGTTCTGAATTTGCATCTGTCCTGTATAATATTGTCTGAAATGTTGATTTCCTGGAGATCTGTTTCAATTTCACGTAGCCAGCTGTTCTTGGTTTTTAGTGAGAGGGCCAAGTTGAGAATTCTTTTAGTCAATCTGCCATTGTTCATTCTGATAATGTGCCCGTAAAATTTCAATCGTCTTTTCCGAAAAGTATGAGACATTTTTTCACATTGGCGATATATTTCCTGGGATGACTTTTTCCTCCAGATTCCCTCTATAAAAACTGGGCCAAAAATTTTTCGTAAAATTTTCCTTTCTTGTTTTTCAATCTCTTTGGTTAAAGATTTGCCACCAATGATTAAGGTTTCTGATGCATATAACGCCTCCGGTTTGATTACTGTATTATAATGTCTAAGTTTTGCTTTCCGAGATATTGATTTTTTGTTATACCTATTCCAAGTGATTCTGTAAGCTTTCTGTAATTTGGAAATTCTCTCTTTATTTGCTTCACGGTTTAAACCAGAGGGCTGAATAATTTCTCCTAGATATTTGAATTCGTTCACTTGAAAGATTTTGCCGAATTTACTTCTCATAGGTTGTCCGTCTAAGTATCGTGAGGCTCAATGACCGTATTCGTATTTCCTTATATTCCTTTATTATAGAGGACATAATTCCTTTAGTTCCAAATTTAATGGATTGGGAATGACTGATGAATATTTGATTTACTCCTGGATGTACAGTATGTATCAATTTCTAATTTGTATACAAATACTGTTGCTGACTTAACTATTTGTTTTTGCAGTGACATAATTTTAGTTTTTGTGAATAATTCATTTGAGGGTGTGAGCGAAGGATACCCAAAGATAGATTTTATTGCACGTTTCTAGAGTATCTCAAGTTCTTTTATCAGCTCTTCTTTCAATACCCCCGTGTGAAATTCATGTACCGTACATTAGATGTGAATGTATCAGAGCAAAGTACATATTTTTCAACTGTTGGCTACAGGCCGGACGTTTGTTTTAGACGAGTGAAAAATCTTAATGAAAGCCTGGAGGCGAGTTACTGCAGTACCTGTGTTGTTATCAGCTGCCCCAAGCGGTACGATGATTGACAAAGCTGTCTCACACTCCTACTGAAGTACAGTCATTGGCAAATATAATGACGTTCTGTTCGTAAATACGTACCGTGCACTTCCGCGTCACACAATACTTCGACGGTGACTGTACTGTCTGCAAGTCGGTGTCGCCACGTGCTCAAGTCTGGAATTCTATTAATTCAGATCGTTGTTGACAAATGTGAAGCGATTGGGTGAGAGAGTGACTGTGTACAGGCTCACCTGCAGGCTTCAAGGTCAAGGGCAATCGTCTAAAACAAACGTCCGGCCTGTAGTAAAACAGCTGTATCTGAAAATAATAACAATATTTTACATTTTCTACATGATTTTCCCAGGTTAGTAGGATTTAGCAAACTTACCTTTGATATAGGAAAGAAAGACATGTACTTTCCCACCTTCCAAAGCCAATCTTGTTGTTAAACGGACATCCTCATTCCTTCCGAGGACATTACTGTATTCTTGAAGAGTAAGCTGTGCCAAACCTGGATTTTTTCTACGTGAAAAATACTGTATATATATAGTGACCATCTTTGAATCCAAGTTTGTCCTTTCTTTGCTTCAATCCTATCCTCGTGATCATTTGTTGTTATTAGCAAGTGTAGTCAACAAAAGAATTTCTTACTTGCTTGTTAAATTAATGAAATGTTTTTAATTTTTACAGAGAAGTGCAACTGCAAAGCCGATGGAACATGTGTTTGCCCTGAGGGAACCTGTACCTGCAAGTAGGCTGGACCAAGACTTCACAAACAACTTTTCCACCATGCAGCAAGATTTCTAGTTTCATCTTAATCACTAGGGCTTGAAAAATGTATTTGTAGAGTTTCATATAATTCTACTCTACTTCTTCATAGAAGTCTTAGTTCTCAGGATAATTAATATCAGCAGGGTTCACCAAAGTTACTGTAGTATCTTCTAAGTAAATACCACATGTCTTCCTTGACAGCTATTCAAATTACCAAAGACAAAATCAGTTGAGGAAATCCTTTGTGTTGCATATAAGTGGAATTTTTCAGCCCTTCTAAATAATTTCATTCTTATTCATTCATAATTGCTTTAAGACTGAGCTATATTATATGGTATGAATGTGATAATCTATTTTACTTAATGTATGTCGTTCATGAAATATCCCAGTAATCATCTCTATTCATTGTTTATCATCATCGTGTGAATGTTGGTTTGTCAAAAATGTGAAAAATAAAATTATTTAATTAATCAGTGAAGTCTGTGTATTATTTAATGATGTTGGGTACTTTGCATCATCCTAGTCTCTTCCAATTCAGATACCAGACTGGCATTTACCTCAGTTGCTCATGGTTGTTGGGTTTTCCTTTGCACTGATACAACACCAGTAGATCTACAAGCCATGCACAAATGAACCGTCAATAACTGATTTACTAGTTAGGAAAACAGCAATATGCTTTTAGAGTTTATACTCAAAACACAAGTGTGCATGGCATGGGTCAGTCTCTCTCCAGTTATTTTTGATTAACCCTAAACCCTGTATTTGAAGAAATTAACATTACTTTGTACTTAACCTGGGAATGGTCGCTTGGGGTCTTGTTGACCCAGCATGTTTATTTTCAATTCCTATTCCCCCATCACACACATCAGATTGTCATCCCTTCCTGTAGCTTTCTAACTTCCTCCCTGCCCCTAAAAATGAAGTTCTCTCTTTAATTGCCGTGTTGCCATGACCCCGCGTGTCTCTTAATGTTGATTTGAATTTTCTTTATGTTCAGTTTTAATATTAACCTCAGTAACAATCAAACAAAAGTAATAAAGAATTACACAAGCCTGCAAAAAAGAAAATAGGTGTGTTGGATTAACTTCGTTGTACTGAATTTGAAAATGCATTCTGTTTCACCCTATCACATCTGGTTAATTGGCAATAGTGAAAAATGTTATTTTGATTATAACAAGAAGGGAAATGAGCCTAAACAAGATGTGATATTAAACAAGTAGTTCCGTGAAGAACTATACAGCCTATTTTCATATATCCTGCTCATGTTAATTGTCTCTATCAACATACAAAATTTCAGTTTAATTGCTGTAACAGAATCGTAGATATTGAGAACAGTCTAAATATTTCATATGGTCGCCAGGATGGATTTTTATTTTTGTACTATTACATTAAGATTATTGTGTACGTGTGGTATTCAAACTTCAATCGCATGATTAGAACACAAGAAGTAAAAACGAGATTTTAAAAGTATGCACACCAGCCATCTTGTGATTATGCAAACAATTGAAATAAATAACATGCCAGTGGATCAACATTTGTATAAGCATTTAACGTGCAACGTTTCATGGCACTCGAATAGTTAATTCGCGAGAAACTTCCATTTAAATATTTATACTTTGCGTCGCCGCCATGTTGGATTTGTGCTCACCAGGTTACTGAAAGTCCTATAGGTGAACATATGTTCATAGTCTCTATGAACATTAAAAAAATCAGTTTGCTTGCTGTAAAAGATTCATAGATATTGAGAACCGTCTAAATATTTCGGAAGCTCGCCATTTAGGATTGTTATATGTATAGGCCATAGAGTTATGTACCATTCAAGGACAATTATTGCCTAGCTTCATTATTCAAACTTTCACTTCGATCGCATGATTACGACACAAGAATAAAAACTTAATTTTAAAATTTCGCACAGCCACCATTTTGAGGTTATGTAAACAATTGAATTAAATTAGATGGCAGTGCATTACAATCTGCAAAATCATTTACTGTACCACATTTCACTGCTCTCAGAGAGTTAAATCACGAGAAAAGTCTATTAAAATATTTCAAATTCACTTGGTCGCCATGTTCGTTTTGTACTTGACAGGTTTATGAAATATACATAGGTAAACTTGTATCAGTACCCTTTATCACCGTACAAAATTGCAGGGTGATATCTGTAATAGTTTCGGAGATATAGAATGTCAGTGAAATATTTCGCACAGCCGCCATTTTGAGGTTATGTAAACAATTGAACTAAATTAGACTCCAGTGCATTACAATGTGTATAAACATTTGCTGTACCAAGTTTCATTACGTTTGGATAGTTAAATCGCGAGAAATGTCTATTTAAAAGTCTCAATTTC
Organism: Meconema thalassinum; assembly: GCA_946902985.2. Classification (NCBI taxonomy): domain Eukaryota; kingdom Metazoa; phylum Arthropoda; class Insecta; order Orthoptera; family Tettigoniidae; genus Meconema; species Meconema thalassinum. Next base: position 209,552,247 of record OX336391.1, read on the forward strand.
GCTTGACCGCCATGTTGGTTTTATAGTCACCAGGTTTTTGAAAGTCCCATAGGTGAACTTCTAGTAGTGCCCTTTATCACCGTACACAATTTCAGGGCGATATCGGTAATAGTTTCGGAGATATTGAATGCTAGTGAAATATTTCGCACAGCCGCCATGTTGGATTGGTGAGACGTAACAAAATTTGAAGGGCACGGTCGAGGTCGCCGGGAATAGTGCTTTGAAATTACCGAGTTTCATTGAAATCACTCCAGCCGTTTAGATTTTATTAGGGGGACACACACGCACGCACACACACACACGGACAAAAGGTGATCTCATAAGCCTATTTTTTCAAAATTGAAAATAGGCTAAAAACCGACACCATTTTCAGATTCAGAACATTGGTCGTCGGATGTTACTCATGCCTGAGCATTCATTTCTCTCCTGCAATTCTCAATATCCATTATCAGGCATGGAGATGTCTCTGGTGGCTTATCAAGCATATCCGGGCATGAAACATACGACCACATTGGTTGAATCTTCAGAACAACTCTATCAAAATTGCCTGTTTTATAATTTACCGCAAAATCATGCAGGCCTATGTTATTTGACGATCGAGGATAATGATTTAGAAAGTGATGTAGGTGATGATATTGACCCAGGGGAAAAGAGAGACAATGATTGTGACAAAAGTAGCAGCCCCAATGAGGAAAAAATTACAGTTGAGTTTTCAGTTCAAATTAAACTTCATAGTATGAGGTTATATGATACATAGCATTGAATTTTCACTCTTCTATTAACTTTTTTTTTCCCTGTTACAATAAAAGTCTGTAATAAAGTCTTTACTTACCCTTGTCATTTACATAACCTTTCTGTAAAAGGTTAACAAATTATTAAGTCTTCCGAAAGAAGTAAGTTTTGTGGATAGCGTAATTACATTAAAATGTGTAATATGAAGTAGGTATATAAAACCAAACCCTGTGGTACTACAGCCCATGAAGGGCCTAGGCCTTCCAGCGACTACTGTCCAGCCATTTGGCCTGCAAATAATGGGGAGAAGCCTGGTCGGCCCTTAATCTTGGTCTCCGTGAGTGAGGCACTGCCTCTTTGTCAGACAGTTACTCAATTGTCCCCACGAGGCTGAGTGCAACCCGTTCCAGCCCTCACGTCAGTTTCTAAAATCCCTGATGGAGCCGGGAATCGAACCCAGGGCCTCAGGGTGTGAGGCAGGCGCGCTAACCCAATACCACAGGTCGGTGAAATAGGTACTATATATAGCTAAGGAAATTTTGTTTTCTGTACAGAACACTCATAAATAAAAAATAAATAAATAAATGGGATTAAACTACAGGTATCCCTTGATTCACGCAATTAATTCGTTCTGAGTAATCATCACATAAAGTGAATGTATTATAATATGGGTTAGATAGGAGATAGGGACTATTTCAAGGAAAAAATAAAAAGCCTATAAGTGTTAAACAAATGCAACTTCAGAGTCTGGATAGGATGCTTTCAGTTCTTTAAACAGCTTTTTCTTTAGACTGAATAACCATGGTAGATATCGGGATAGAATGTTTAGTTTGATGTTCAATCCATAGGGCCAACATTTGTTCCATTTTCTCCATAATTGGCGCCCTTATTTGTGTTATCTTGGATGACGTCATTTTGGTTACACTTTTGCAGCTTTCTTTAATATTTTCTACTTGACTTCTTATGGTTCTCAGAGTTGACTCTGAGATTCCTGTAGCTCTGACAATGTCCACAGTGTGCTCATTGCGTTCATATCGCTTTATAACTTCTAGCTTTTCTTCAAGTGTTATTGATTTCCTTTGCTTTTTATGTTTGGAAGCATTTTGATCACACTTCCTTTTCTCCATAACGTTTTTAGAAACAATAAAATACAGCTTGTTATATCAATGCTCTTTTTAATAATGAACACATGCCGCCAGTCAATACTGAACAACATAGCACAGCTACTCAGCACTCTCTTTGAGACTGATACACGCCGCCTTGCAGCGCTGCACACACGAAATCTTCCTACAGGGCGATTGTGAATCTGCAACCTAACTTGTATATTTTTTAAATTTTACTTTATATAATTATGTGCATTTTTAGCCTACTTTCGATTTTTGCAAAAAAATGAAAGTAGACTTATGAGATCTACACAGGGCCAAAAATTGTGTGTCTGTCTGTGTGTGTGTGTGTGTGAGAGAGAGAGAGAGAGAGTGTCTGTGTGAGTGTGTGTACTCTGAATGTCTGTCCCCCCCCCCCCCCTATCAATTCAAACACGGTGAAACCGAATTGAGCGAAATTTGGTACAGAGGTAGAACGAGCAAAGGGCACCTCAGTGTCATGTTGTATATCACCGCCATCTTTACCAAAACTGAATGGCGGCCACTCAAACGTTCAAAACGTAAAATCAAATAACGACTAACCAAATCATCCGATCTCTACCAAATTTGATAACAACATACCTTCATATAGGATGCGTCTTGTGACCAAACTACAAGGTCATTCGCTATACCATTTCAGGATGGTGGCCGTGCGAATTATGCAAACTTTATAATCTATATCATGGGACCCACCAGTTCCGATTATCGAGCCGAGAATCGTTTTAACTGTTCTAATGGAAGACACACGTTCAAAATTAAAATATTATTTTGTAATACTATAGTGCAGAAGTGATTTTAAAAATCTGAGCCGTCTCAGTTACAAGGCAAGATGGCAGCGGATATCTTGTGCCTGACTTATATTTCACTAATTTGAGTATTGCATGCAATATAGCGTACTGATACAAAATAAACAAACTTTGTATGAAATGCTTTAAACATAAATAATATACTCCACTGATGAAATCGTTTAGTCTAAATCATTATTTGCTAACACGTTCTATGTAACTCATTTGATATCAATGTTGTTCGTTGGCACGTTTGGCTCCGTGGTAAAGCGGTTGGCCTATCACGCATATGGCTATGGTTCAAACCCCATCAGAGTTAGGTTTTTGCTTGAAATTTTTTATATTTATTGTTTTGTAATGACTGAGACGTTTCAAAATTAAGCGTTATATTGTGCATATTACGATGGAAAATATATATTTAATTAAAACAAAATTCGCCAGCAGATTTGCACGAGACATCTAGCATTAAAAAAGTGAATTATCATGGCCAACTGGCAGCCAGATAAACTTACAGATTTTATTGAAATGTTTATTTTTATGGCCGCTAGAATGCACTCGCCCTGTTAGGATTATCTTGTTCGATACTTCTCCACTAGATGACACGACTGGTCTACGTGGGACTCCATTGATTAGTATACCATTGGCATTCTATGCGCATCGAATTTGAAGAATGACAAGATGATACTATGATACATTTTTACTTTTTATTTTAAAGGGTTTGTAATACCCTATTGTGCGTTATTTGAAAATGTTATTTGAAGTAAAGAACAAAACTATTTCACTTAGAACCTGAACTCTTAGCCGTTGGTGCTAGTTCAGGATATTAATTAATACTTTTATTGCAGCCAATTAGCAATCGAAAATATCCACATAGTTGGTATACACACGTCTCTGTAGAGTCATGAAAAGATTTGTTAATTCAATTAGGGTTGTGAAAGCCATGCACAGCCAGACGTGTAAAGATGCCTCAACTCAAAGTTGGATGTAACTCAAGTCAGGTCGATTATGTAATAATAATAATAATGTTATTGGTTTTACATCCCTTTTAACTACTGTTGCTTTTAGAGAAGCCGGGGTGCCGGAATTTTGCCCCAAAGGGGATCTTTAACGTGCCAGTAAATCTACTGACACGGCTCCCTCGCATTTGTGCACCCTCAAATGCCAGCTGACTGCGCCAGGATATGAACCTGCAACCTAGGGCCTAGCAAGCGAGAACGTTACCGCTGAGCCACGCAGCCAGTCCGGTTGATTATGTCTCCAGATCCATAACATTCTTGAGATACTTCTTATCTTTCTTTCTTCAATGATGGTAGCAGTTTTTTTTTTTCGAGGTTGTGGTGTTTGGTAGAGGTAAATAGTTTCTAAGGTCTTCAACCAAGAAATGATTTTATTATACTCTTTGATAAAAACGAGTTATAACTATACTCATACATTTAGGAGAAAGTAGGCTATATGTTCTTTACTGAACATCTTGTTTAAAATCGCGTTGTAGCAAAAACGCGTAAAGTGAGAACACGTATAATGAGGGATGACTGTACACAACAAATGAAGGGGCACCGTGACCATGCGACAGCTCTCGGGTTAAAAAAGAACAATCTATTATTTTCATTAGGTGAGGATGCATGATAATCATCGGATATTATCTGATTAAACCTTAAAGATAGTTTTGAAGCCAATGTTCAGTGTTGCCTTCTTGTAACTTTCAGTGGGTCAACACAAAATCATTACAATTACTGGAATATGTGAAAAATAACCTGAAATAAATTACATGTTATTAAGATTTATATAAATTGTTACGGACTTTTGAAGAAGAAAACAAAGGGATGACATGTTTTGCTCGTCAAGCAAGCATCATCAGAACCAAATATGCAAGACAAATAGCTCTACAAAACACTACCAAACCTACAGTGACACCCACAGACAGTAAGCCGCCATGTTGTTTCTGTATTTATCAGGTTTTTGAAAGTTACACATAGCGTACTTAATAGTCCTCTACCACTATACACAATTTCAGTTCGATTGCTGTAATAGTTCCAAAGACATTGAGAACTGGTATCTTGGGCTCGGTTATCTCAAATTATCTTGAGCTAACCAGTTCAATTTTCCTAAATATTTGAAATTTTATGATTTATTATTACGCTCATTCAGAGTAAAAAATGTCCTGAATCCTTCGGGAATTGGATATTCCATAATTTTTTAATTATGCCGCCTTCTTGAATTTCTCATAAAAATTTAAATTGGACACCAGTTTTGTATGAAGATTTAACCTGCCAAGTTTCACTGCGTTTGGATGAAATCACAAGAAGAGCTCATTCAAATATTTAAAATTCACATGGCTGCCATATTGGTTTTGTGCTCATCAGGTCCTTGAAAGTCACATAGGTTATAGTATTCTAATAGCCTCTATCGCCATACAAAATTTCAGTTTGATTGCTGTAAAAGATTCATAGATATTGAGAACAGGTGTAATATGTAGCCTATGTCTTGTGTCCACCATGTTGGACTGTTTTATATGTAGGACGTACAGTTATGTACCGGTATATGAAGGTGGTTCATTATAAAAACTTTCACTTCAATTCCTTAATTAGGACACAAGAAACAAACACATTTTAAAAATTTCGCACAGCCACTATTGAATTCCTTAAAACAATTGAATTAAATTAGATGCCAGTATATTAAGCCTTACATTAAAATTTATCATGCTAGATTTCATAGTGTTTTGGTGATTAAATTGCATAAACAGTCCATTTTAATATTTGAACTTTGCAAGGCCACCAAGTTGGTTTTGTGTTAACAGGTTTTTGAAAGTCACATACAGTAGGTGAACTTACTATAGTATCCTCAATCACCGGACAGAGTTTTAAATTTATAGCAGTAATTGTTTCAGAGATAATGAACGCCAGTAAAAAACTTGGTGTGGCTGGCATCTTGGATTGGTGACACTCATTAAAATATGAAAGTCACGGTCGAGATCAAACAAGGTACTAGTAGTAAGTCCTCACCAAGTTTCATTGACATCTCTCATGCCATTTAGATTTTATTATGGGGACACACACGGACAAAAGGTGATCTCATAAGCCTATGAAAATAGGCTAATAACCTTAAAACTCTATCACAACATGTGTCGTTTAACACCTTGGCAATTAAGCATTTCTTGTTAAATAATTTTTGGTACTAAGCGGTGACCCATTATTTTAGATAAGACGTTATTTGAAGAGTTTAGAATTTGTATTGTTGGTTACCATTTCTAAATTATGGGACATAACGAATAGACCTGAAGTATGCAAATTCCACAATTTTTCTTCCCAGTTGAATTTACAGATACATATTGTAACTTGTTATCAATGCTTAATTTATTTGTTGTTTATTAATATTGGGAGATTCGGACATCTTTGGTCATCAGCCCGGTCACTGCTTAATTATTTGCAATTGAGACACAGAACAAGAGCTCCCACCCTTGTGGGTGTCATGATCACTTCTTCACTGCGTCTTACATGGTTGGCAGTCTGCATCTCACTCCATGGCTTCTCCACGTCAGACCAAGCTCTCTTCCCAGCCGTTGAGGTATGTTCAGCAAGTATGATGCCAGTTCATGCTGAGCATGGACTCTCATAGCTCACGATACTAAATTTATTAGCAGGGCTTCCATCCACTCACTTGTCCATAAATAGTGAGATAGTGAGTGATTTTCCTTCAAAAAAGTGAAAAAAAGGTGAGTTTTTGTATGAAAAAGTGAGTAAATAGTGAGTAAATTCATAGCATTATTCGCATTTATGGCCGTGTATCTGGTTCATAATTTTAACGTTTGTTCATATCTGTAGGCACAATTAGGGGGGAGGGGCTTGGGGGGCTAAGCTCCCCAAAACCAACCATAGCCCCCCAAAAATGTGGCAAAAGTATATTGAAATAGAAAAATTTTTAAGAATGTGTACCTGAAAAACAAATTAGCCCCCCCAAAAATGTCAACCAAATTGCACCTATGTTAATATCTGTGAGTACTGTTTGTGATTTTTCACATAGTTAGATGACACTTGGAAATAATGGATAATCAATGCAACACTCAAGAAATTTAAATCTGAAAACCAAAATATAAATGTGAACTTTTGTTAAAAAACGCTTTGTTAAAATTTTTCGGCGATCGCTGCATGGCTCCGGCTGTGGTATTGCACTATGAAAGCTTTTCATGCTTTCTGGCTGCCTGGCTCGCTGCCGGCAACGCACTCAGGCACCGGTGGCAGAAAAATGAACTACCCATTCATGGGTATATTTTGGGTAGTTTCTAGCAATCTGATTGTGCATGAGACCATTTTTAACACAGAATGTGACCATTTTTGTAATAAAAAGTGAGAATAGTGAGTAATTTTATCAAATAGTGAGAAAAGTGAGGCTGCTTTGAAAATAGTGAATTATAGTGAGAAAAGTGAGTCACTGGAAGCCCTGTTTATTAGGGCAAGCTGCCCAAAACTGTGACTTTGGATTAACAAAATTTTGAGGTTAGGTTCCAAAGTTGATGCCCAAATGAATAAAACAAGTGGTTTTAAGAATGAGATTTGGGGCACTGCTGGATTACCCATTAGGCCCTACTAGGCCCAGGCCCCCAATTATCTGCCCCCCCTCCCCAAAAAAAAAAATTTTTAGCTGATATGGAACTATCAGAAAATTAATGTCAAAAAGCAATTTGTAATTTAGGATTTTTTTTATCCAGAACTGAGACAGTTTCAGCATTATATTAAATTACAATGTCCTTTAAAAACTGAGTTCACTCATTCTCAACTTTACGAAATTCTTATTCGAGACAAGCTTGAGTCTGTTTTTCCGATCGTTGAAATTGCTTTTCGTATTTTCCTGACCTTCATGATAACGAATTGTTCTGCGGAGCGCTCATTTTCAAAATTGAAACGGATCAAAAGTGGGCAAAGAAGTATCATGTCACAAGAACAATTAGACATGCTAAGTTTAATGTATATCGAGTCAGATGTTCTGCGGGAAATTGATTTTGATGACATTGTAGAAGATTTCATTGACCGAAAAAACAGAAAAAAGAATTTTTGATTATATTTTACGGAAGTATAAAATAGTATGACTTGTTAAATTGTTCATCAAATCATCTGAAATGTTTTCAAACTACGATGATCGTTTCAATTGAAATGTATGTATATATGATTTAATAAAAAGTGTATTATTCATCTTGAGAAAAAAAACTCTTGTATATACTTTATTAAATGTACAGGTGCTAAATAATAAAAATTATTTGAAGAAAAATAAAGGGGCCCCAAAAATCTGAGGGACTTGGGCCTCATTTTACCTTAATCCGGCATTGATTTGGTGGGAGGGAAAACATGCACATCAGATGTTGTAAAACACTATACTGATCTAAACCATATTCGAGTTATATTTTCATAGCTATGTTTAAGAACTCAAACAACATGATCATTGATCAAAGTCACAGAACCAATTTTCATGCAGAAACCAAACCACTAGATATGACTTTTCACCTCAAGCATCAAATTGATCTCATAAACCTAACTTCCATTTTTATATGACAAAACTAGGCTAAAAAAAAAAAAAAAAAGAGATGGAAATCTTCTGAGAGGGATAAAAGATACTCAGACAATTATTGTAATAGGTACATATTTATTTCTATTCTTTCTGACAAATTTAATATCTTTTCTCAAATGCTTTGAAAATAAAAACAGTATCTCCACAAAGTTTACAAAGATATTCAATCTTCTTTGTACAATTCATGTATTTTACAACTAGCATGCCCAATTCACAACAAGGAGAGAGTGTAGCGGTATTTCAAGCTCTTGGTAGGCGACAATCATTCTCGCTATACATATTGTGATGGAGAGATAGAAAGATGTTTCACTGACTCAAGCACAGCTATAAAGAAACAAATTGCATCCCACTGCAAATCCAACATGGGTATATTGAGATAAGGCAATGAATGAAAGACTAACATAAACCAGAAATGCTTCCACATATAAAATAAACCACTTTATTTGATAAGTATCGGGACCAAATTACATGTATAGCAAATGAAAGGGGGGGAGTTAATATACAGAGAAAGTATAACCTGTACTCATGACATTGCTACACTAGCACGATAATATATATCTACTTCACAGATCTCAATATGACTCCTTATGAGTCATGTTGGTCTTACATTGGGGGTGCAAAATAGTCAATTCAACAATCTAAGAAAAGTAAAATCTTTCAAAATAAGTTATGTCACTAATATAAAATATGTCATAAACATTCTTCTACTCAAACATCTCATACATGTTACATTAGGTACAAAGGCTTTATGTTGCAACCTTAAAAAAGCAATTGATCTTAAAGTTAGAAAATAGCACTGAGAGCCAGTGCTAGAGTAAAAATATGGTAAATCAAATGACTGCAACACTAATAGCTGTCTCGAGTAATTCAACAACACAAACACACATTTGTACAAGAGTTACAGTACTTAAAATACAGTAATTTGACATCACAGTAATACAACATCGAAGATACAAACTCATGGTACCCTTTCCTCCTCAACACTTTAACACTTGTGTACCACAATGCTGGCAAAGATGAAATATAATCAAGTGCTTACAGATTTACTTATGGCACATGAAAAGTAATGCCGGAAAAAAACAATTCCAAAGGATCAGCAGACTAATTAGAAATGAAATAATGCTGAGCAGAAGGTGTAAAGGCACAAACCTCAGGAAGATGCATACAAGCTGTGCCGTGCTGATGTACCACTATATTCCATCTATCTACTTTACAATAATCCTTGCATGTTTGGTCCCTGCGTGTGCATGTATAATTTTACAAATATATTGTCTGTACTACTCATCAACCATATTGTGGTTTTTATGTAGGGTATTCAATAAACAGACACTGATTTAACTTAAATGTAGAGCTTGATAACATAATGAAAATGGTGTCACTGAACAAACGTCTATCCTGTCAAAACAATGGGCAATGAGGTTTGTTTCGAACTTAAATCGTGAAATTATGCACATAAATGAGTAAATACCTCATTTAAAACCTGAGCAAGGCCTTCAAATGAAAATAAATAACAAAGGGATGAATTTAGAAAATAAAGGGGGAGAGCTACCTCAATTATTTTACAGCAGGAATTGAATAATTTGATTGCATGGCCTAGTTTATTTTTCATGTTTTGAGGTGTTGAAAAAATATTCTTGTATTGTTCATACTTTAAATATGATTCTTGAAAACAAAGTAAAACAAAATGTCTGACTGCATTAGCTACAAAAGAAAATTTTATTATGTAAGGGAGAATATTAAAAAAAATTTAGAATACTCAAACATAATATCGGTACCTTAGGGTCTGACTGACATAACTACAGTTGCCTGACTATGGAAGTGGCCAAAAGTCAAAAATGTCAAAAATTGTAGTTACGTCAGTCTTGCAGAGGATACACAGGCTTAAATGAGTAACTAGAAACATGTAGTCGACCTATCTACAAAATAATATATTTTGTAAGAGTCACACAATCGTAAAAGCTGATAAGTTTCTCTGTCATGTATTTGTGTAGTTACAGCATGTCTGACCCTAAGGTTACGATATAGAAGTGACAAATATTAGGCATGTTATATTTTATTTCAATAAGACCAAAGGATTCAAATATTTTAAAATATAAGAATTGCACTAAATTCATACTAGTGAATAGTGTAACACGTACATCTCTTCTTCGTTGCTACTCTTAAACACATTTATTTAATTCAATTTATTTTGAGTTATTTTTATGAATGATCTTTCTGTTAAAATACCATTTTAATAAAGTATAATTCTGTACACATATTGTTTGCATATTTAAAGATGTTGAAACATCAGTCTACACCAGTTACAGCATGTCATATTGTCTATGAAGGAGCCAAAACTCATTTGCTGTGCACATGCATTACGTAGGGAGGAGTCAGTTACGCAACTCTTCTGAGTAGCTTACGAATGTGACATACAAGGTTTGGCTTCTTCACTGATGATATAATTGTATGCATCAACCAAGTGGCTTAATTCATTCCTAACACAAAACATTGTTTTCATCTTTCTGACTCATGAACACTTGGCAAAGTAAAAGATAAACCCACAAAACATGAAAACTCAATAACTAGCATCTGGCTAAGAAGGAAAGAGGAAAGAAAAGTTTATAAACAGTGAAACATCAGAATATGTACCATTGAACGGTGATCACTGCAACATCATCACCTTACAGCAACATCAATATGATGCATAAAACTGTGACAAAAATAAGATAACCTATGACATACCTACATGCATCACTCCAGAGACAGCAGTACTCATCATGAAAGAAAGGAGAAGCTGTCACAATCAACTGTTTGGCATGATTATGTCATATTTCTTTTTAGGACTTCATTAAAAATAAATTTTAAAAAAATGTAGTATGTACAAGTTGTGAAGGGCATCGAGACCAAGTTTCCTGGATAATTCCTTGACAAAGTAAGAAAAAAACAAACAACAACAACAACGATAAATCCTATTTATCACAATGTCTTCATTGTGGTTCAGAAGAATAAGTCTACTCTTTAGCTCCTGATTGCTTGCTATTGGACGAGTGTTGTTTGCATTGTGTGATATGCTATTTAACTCCTCCATGGTCTGACGTTCAGATCAGGGTCCCAGCTGAACGTTTGAAAACAATAATCTCAATTTCCCTGAAATTTGAGATGAAGAGATTGTAACAGTGAATTGAGGTAAGCAATTCCGATCTAAATAGCCACAAGAGCTTGGGCTCATGGTTGGAGGCAGCAATAACTACAGAATACTTCTATTGAAGTTCATTTTTTGTATATACCGGTACTAAGAATTTGTTTTATTCATCCATTATCTTTCTAAATTTCAAATGAGGCCTTTCATTAACATAATATTGTTTTACAAGGGACTGATAATCTCAATATTTTGCACGATAAAACAGCCAATGGACTTTTTTTCTCCGAACGTTTTTCAATGGTTATAAATGTGTCCTTAATTTACAAGCAGCAGCTAAAATTTATAAATTAAACCGTAAAATACAGTTATTCATGAGATAAAGATCGATGAGAATAAATAATCTGAAAATTAAGCAGGGTGATGTGACATACAGAGTATGCTGGCAAATCAATATTGTGGCGATGATGATGATGAAAATGTTGTAGGTTTAATGTCCCCTTTTGCCAGAATTTTGATCTTAATGAGATCTTTAACATGCCAGTAAATCTACTAACATGTGTCTTTAGCAATTAGACACCCTCAAATTCTAACTGACTGTGCCAGGATTCGATCAAGGACTAACATCTATGAGCAGAGTTTTCTTGAGCAGAGGCCATCCTGGTAAAAGAGCCAATGCACTAGGAAGATTCAGGTTTTACTCCTGAGGATGTCCATCATTTTCAACACATTCTGTTGAAAAAGAAATATCACACAATTTTCTGCAGCTTTAGATATTTTGCAAATTCACTTATCACAAGTTTGCACAAATGAGCAACGACTTGAGGCATATTCTGATAAATTCCAGAATATTTTCTTGTCTCATTAAAAACTCTGATATATCCAGAATATATTTTGTTAATGTATGGAATGTTATCATAATCTAATTTAAAAAAACATATATATAAACATTCATAGGAAATTAGGAATTAATCAACCATTAATTATTTTCTGCTGAAGCAGGGTTACCAATATTTGGGTTAACTTGTGTCTCAAAGAATAGGTCACTTGCATCATTCACAACCTGTATAATGGAGAGACCAGATTATAAGTTTTTTCCATACACATTCATTTATTATTAAAAACATGAGAATAATTATGACTACTAAAGGCTTTTGGAGATGGTTGTATGTCAGAACCTTGTTCTGAGGAGCTGAGATCAAACCCTCCCCCCCACCCTTGGATTAACTGAGTTGCTCAAATGAACAATATGTACAATCACAATAAAGACACGAGGTTTTATAGCCTTGTGTGATATCTACTGTAGGATCAGAAAGTCCCCCCAAGAACTTAAGTCACATTTTCCACCTTGTTCCCATCCTCACATATGCTCTACACATTTGCACATTAAGATCAAGAGACCTTAGCAAGCTGCAGGCAAGCAAAATTAAGCCTTTCAAAAAACACACAGGGTTCGTGTACAGAAAGGAACACACATGTCCGACTAGAGCTAGGTATAAAAGAATCAATGGAAGATAGACTAAGGTCATCAAAATTCAAATGGTTCAGACACACAAAATGGATACAAAACTCCAGAACACTTACATCAAAAGGAAGTTCTTTGGGAAGAGGCCAGTAGGAAGACATTTAAAAAAAAGTTAAATCATTTGAGAGAGGTGAAGAACAGGGGAACACAAAAATCCATTCTACAGAAGGAAACCTTCCTGGACCAAAAACATTGGAGGGAATTCATTTATAACAACCTTACCGGGCAAGCTGTAAACGTGATGATGGAGACTGAGGTATTGTATTAAAGTTTTTATGCAATGCACATGGAAATTCCAGAGAAAACTATACAATGTCATGGAGTTGTTCATTTTGTGATGAATAATCCAACAAAGAGGATATATTATGTACAAGGTGTATGATATTCTCATAAATACACAAGGAGCAGGACATCTGTTGTTGACAAGAGTACATACAGGCAGCAGAAAATATTTCTCAAAAAGTATGGTACAAAAAAAGCAAGCAGCGATCAAATGACAAGTGAAGAAATCTGGAAGAAGATTCAAGCTGAAAAGTTAAGCGATAGAACAGACGATAGCAGAGTTTGTTGATCCAAGCATGTCATACTAATCAATGAGGGAAACAATCGAGTATATAAACAACGTTGGAAGAATCCCTGTTTATTTATGCATGTAAATAATTAGTAAATACGGAACTAATAATTTAGCAACATGGTTCATATTATGTCAATGTGAGGACAGAATGGCAATGTAAGGAAAGAGCCACATTCACTATCACAACACTTGTATGCCTGGGAAAGATAACAAAAAATACCCTGATTAACATTAATGGCTGAAAATAACAACTGATTAAAAACAGCAAAAAGCTTCCAGTAAAATATATCAGAAAAAAGAAACCTATTGTATCAATATTTCATTTAACACTAACGAAGGAAAAAAAATGCAGTGATACTACCATTAGTTAAATACAATTAAATATGTGGTCTTAAGAGTCCCACATTTGTTTCCACTGCCATTAACATTCGGCTCCCAGACAACTGAAAAACTATTTGCTGTTAAGTTTTAATCAGTAAGGAATACCTTAACAACTCAAAGATAAAACTTTTATAGTTTTGAAAGTAACGGATAAGTTAAAAGTTACCCAGATGTTTAATAATTAATTATGTTAATCTCAAGTCTGCAGAAGAGCGCCAGTACTTTGGTTTGGAAGTAATAAACAAGACATGTAAAATCTTAGAATCTGGTCCCTGTAATGAGCAACGAGCTTCAGTCAATCATCAGCAACAGTAGGAATGAAGATTTAATACCATATCTTCATAACCAAGCATGCATTATGTGCCACAAATTGAACTGTGGTTTGCAAAGAGTTCCAAACAGTGCTACAAGATTTTTACATGAAGCTATAAAGAATATGAGTACATGAATCACTCGAGCAGTGTACAGAAACTCGCTGGGGCTCAACACATCCACAAACTAGCCAACTCATCAGGGATGCTTTCTAAATATTTTATTCTTTATTTCATAGGTGCTAATTTATTTCCCTAAACTCTAAATCCATATCCTTCATTGTTTGAATTAATGAAGCTATCACAAAGAGAGGTATGTTCGTACGATAAAACTATGAGATAAGGATAAAGTCGTGAAGATTCATAATGTTCATGCAGCAAGTCGTACACAAGCTATGTAGAGATTATTGGTAGTACAGTATAAAGTGAATTCTAAGAACTACAATATGGTCATAGGGATTATAAATAGGGGTGGTAATTTCAATGTTTATGATACTTGTCAGTACTAATACTATATTTGTATGGCACCAATCTCAATACAGTTCAATAACACAAGGCAAACTAAAAGTTGAGTAGTGTCAATTTAGGATTCTTAGTCTCTTGCATGTCACTCTGTTGTTCATGTTTCTTACACAGCCCTACCATCCCCTTCCTATTTTTAACAATCAAGTAAGGTATGGAAGGCTTTGGAGAAGAGAGGAGTAGGAAAGCAGACTATATGGAGGATAAGGGAAATGTACAATGGAAGTATAAGCTGTGTGAAAGTAGGAGGAGAGAGATCAGATTGGCTGGAACAGAAGAATGGCTTGAGGCAGGGAAATGCGCTTTCGCCATTGCTCTTCAATGTAGTGATGGACGATATAATGACCAGAGTGGCGGAAGTGATTGGTGAAAGAAGGATGAAAGTAATGGCATTTGCAGATGATTTGATGATCTGGGGTAACAAGGAGGAGGAAGTACAGGAGGAGTTGGATGTATGGGAAGAAATAGTACATAGATATGGGAGTAGATGATCACAACCAGGCAGAAGGAGAGAGTCACAATTGGAATAACAATTGGTGGGGAAGAATTGAGGAAAGTAGAGAGTTTCCTGTATCTGGGAAGCATGATACAAGAAAATGGAAGAAACGACAGAGAAATAAATGAGCGGGGGAGGCAAGCAGACTTATTCAGGAAAAGTGTGTTAGGAGCCTGGTATGGAGTAAGATGTCCATCAAAACAGCAAAAGGGTTATATATAGGACGTAGTACGTTCCAATCCTGACGTATGCCTCAGAGACCAGGGTTATGAAAGGAAGGGAGCGAAGCAGAGTACAGGCTAGCGAGATGAAATTCTCGAGAAACAGTATTGGAGTGACAAAGGTTAAGTAATAAGAAAATGAGAGATGTAGTCAAGGAGGGAGCATTACAGGATAGGATAGAGGAATCAAGGCTTAAATGGTATGGGCATGTTAAGCGAATGGGTGAGAGGAGGATACCCAGGAAGATACACGAGATGAAAAAAAAAAGGGAAAAAGACAAAGAGGAAGGCCAAGAGATAGGTGGCTGAAGGGTGTGGAGGACTGTGTGTGAAAGAAAGGAGAAGACTGGACCAAGGTGGTGTCGGAGATGGTGGGAAGACAGAAGACGTTAGAGAGGCTTATGTTCCAAACAGACCCGGCCAGTGGCTGGAAACTGTTCAAGATGATGAACATACGGTTAATGAGAGATAATCCTCTTGCCGTGATGCTACCTGCAGATAGATTGTAGTCCACAGTGTGAACTGTTCTCTTTATTAAAGATAGCTTTGAAGCCATTTTTCAGTGTTGCCATATTAACAATTGATATTGTAACTTTCAGTTGGTCATCACAAAATAATTACAATTACTAGAATATGTGAAAGAATCCTGAAATAAATTACATGTGATTAAGATATCTATCTATCTATGTCTACCACTTACTAATCCCGTTTCCACCGGGGTCGGGGATGAGACGCGATGACGTTCCACATGGCTGATGATTTCTACGGCCGGATGCCCTTCCCGACGCTCACCTCACGAGATGAAATGAATGAAAGTTCAATTCCAAGTAGTTCCAACTTTGCCTACCAGGCGCCACTGTCACCCAGCAGCGAAGGTTGGAACTTGATAGAGCGTTTCTAAACCAATAACCTACAAATTTAGCTACATACTACCAATTGTAGTGGTAGATTCTTTTATATGCCATAAATTTATGACCTGGGTTCAGCGGCTTTACTTCCCCTCCGAAGGAAGGCATACTGAAGGATTTTAACGCTCTTAAAAATCCGACGACTTCGGCCGGGCATAGCAGTTCAGCATGCTACCGATTACGCCACTGAAGCCGCTTCATTAAGATATATGTATATATTGTAATCGATCCCTTAGTTTTCTCCTTCTTCAACAGTCCATAACAATATATATATTATGATTTCCGATTATTCCCCTTCAGGAGAGCGTGAGAACTTGAGCCAATCACAGCTTCACTTCCTTTTCCTCTCTTCTTTTCTTCCCAAAACCTCTTCATTAGTTCACTGTGCTTTTTCTTCCTTTCCTCTGTCCATTTTTTCCCTGATGTATCTTTCCTTGAAACTTGTACAATTTTCGTGTTTCTGATTTTATTTCTAAATGGTTCTCTGTCCTTAATGTCGTCTTCAGAGATTTTAAGTAATTCCATGTCTTCATGTACTTCTTTAATCCAACTGGTCTTTAATTTACTTGCATTCACGATATTGAAAATCTTCTTAGTGAGTCTGTTCTCATCCATCCTATATATGTGTCCATAGAACTGCAGACGTCTCTTCCTAAATTTATCTACAATGGTGTCTGTATTTTCATAAAGTTCCTTTGTTGGTCTCCTGACCCAAATTCCATTACGGAAAACAGCGCCATGGATTTTCCTAAGAATTTTTCGTTCCTGTTTCTCAATATCATGAATTCTTGTCATTCCTCTAATGACGGTTGTTTCTGCCGCGTACAAGGCTTCAGGCAAGACAACTGTGTTATAATGGCGCAATTTTGCATTGCGAGATACTGCTCTTTTGTTATAATGATTCCATGTCAGCTTGTACGCCTTCTGCAATTTTACTATTCTATCTGCATTAGAAATTGTGTTCAATCCTGTGGGTTGGATGGCTTCTCCTAAATATTTGAAGTGAGTGACCTGCGAGATTTTTCCATATTGCGTTCGCAAGGTGATGTTTCCTGTTGATTTGGTATCCATATACTGTGTTTTTTCATAGGAAATATCAATTCCCGTTTTACTGGAGATTTCATGTAGTTTCTCTAGCGCTAATATGGCTTCATCCTTGTTGTTTGTTAAGATGGCCAGATCATCTGCAAAGGCCAAGCATTTCACAGTGACTCTTTTCCCTTTCTCCTTTCCAATTTGGATACCTTTCACATGCTTTTCCCATTCTGTGATGATTTTGTCCAGTACGATGTTGAACAAGAGTGGTGATAAACCATCCCCTTGTCGAACTCCAGTATGTATTGCAAAAGAGTTAGAGATTTCTCCCATGAATTTCACCTTTGAGGTAGTTCCCAATAATGTTTCCTGGATGATGGCCCTCGTCTTCCTGTCAACTCCTAATTCTTCTAGTCTGTTAAACAAGGTATATATATATATATATATCTTAATCACATGTAATTTCATCATCATCAAATTCCAGCTGCAGTCGCCCGGGTGCTGTCAACGAGCCCTCACCACCTTTTCCTGTCCATGAACAGTTGGTCTTCACGAGTCCTTCTCCAGATCAGAGATAAGTCCCTTTGTCTTCAAGATCATCCTTGATTTGGTCCAACCATTTCTTCTTTGGTCTTCCTACTGGTCTTTTTTCTGGGATAATCTTGTAATTTATTTCAGCTTATCTTTTTACATATTCCAACATATTTTGTGTTGACCGATTGAAAGTTACAATATTAATTATTCTCAGTTTCCTAAACTCAATTATCTTAGTTTCCAGCCAAATTCAAGATTATGTGTTTCATACATTAGTAGATATTATAGTAATAAAGGACCAGAACAATAAAAAATACAACAATGTAAAATAAGGTGGTAACATTGTTATTTTCATGTGCTCTCCTTCCCAAGCACATACACAGCAAGTCCAATATGACTTGGTTTAGTTGAAGACCAACTGTTCCAATTTCAGATACCATGGCTACTTAGTATGTCACAACATAAACTAAGAAGATAATAGTGGGACCAAAGTTGCCATGAAATTAGGATTTCTAATTGATTAATCAGCACTTTATATATGAAGAGCAGCATTTTGAAGCATTTTCAATTTAAAAATTTAGCATTTTGGAGCGTTTATTGAAACTTAATTACCAGGGATAAAACAAGCAAGTCACTGAAAAGTAGCATGAAAGTTCACAAACCTATCCACTGTACCTATCAATGTTGATGATCCACAACAAATCTGGGCCTGAAAACAAAGAATCTGGATAAAAATAATTGTTTTCATCAAACTGAATTTTCGGATTTCTAAAAATTCAAATAGTTATAGGATGTAACTTCCAGCACTACCTCCTAAACAGTATCCTTGGCACCAGATGTGCTAAGAGGTGCCACTCTGGTACCCCATTGTCTGCAGCTTTTTAGTATGGAGGACCAGAGAATATTTCAATTGCAATTAATGTTCTTGAAATATTCAATTTCTTTCCTGCAAGGATTTACTCGAAACTCTCTTCATCTGCTACTTCATAAGTATATCACAGTTTATCTCACATTTTGTTTTCCGTATCTTGGTGTATACCTTCTTGATGCGTCGACAAATACAAATATATGCAAGAAATAGTAAAATTTATATTTATAACATTGCAAGCAATTTTCCATACAATAACAATATTGCACTAAAGACAATCCCATTCATGCATTTGATGGGGCAATATTTCATAGTATCTATTCTCCTTATTTATAAAATAATCTTTCATATTCCTTGGAATTAATACAGAATATATATAAAGATATTACTTTGTCTTAAAAATCACAGTTGCAAGAAAATGTCTTGGACTTGTACTTGTTAAAAAAAAAAAACTACTGTATTTATTGTAAAAGTGCGACAACAGTCAATATTAGGATCATTAGAATTAACATCCATTTTTTAGGTCCGTATTGATAAATGAGTAACTTTGAAAAGGTAATGAATTAACTTTTTCCACCCAATCAATACTTGGAAATTACCTGATGGACACAAATTGATTCAATCAGGGACTGTTTCGGGTACACATTAGACCCTTCCTCAGCCTCTCCACCACAGATCACAACATTGTCAAAAAATATAAATCACACTCAAAAACACAATTATAATTAAAAACATGCATTACACTAGGCACCAAGTGTAACTTAAAATTATTGGCACAAGTTACCCGGTGCCATGAGGACTAATGTGGACCATAACAACTAAGGAAATAATGCACGTTTTTAATTATATTTGTGTTTTTGAGTATGATTTATATTTTTTTGACAATGTTGTGATCTGTGGTGGAGAGGCTGAGGAAGGGTTGAATGTGTACCCGAAACATGTCCCTGATTGAATAAATTTGTGTCTATCAGGCAATTTCCAAGTATTGATTGGGCGGAAAAAGTTATTCATTACCTTCTTCAAAGTTAACAGTCAATGCCCAAAAATTGATTCTCCGTCCCAGCAATGACAACAATTCTACAAAGAATTAGTGTGGCACTTGCCAACAAAACAGTTAAAATAACGTACTTCATCATGATGAACTTTTACTTCTCATGGAAGACTTCAAATTAAATAAGAATGTGACTTAGGAGAATACAACCTTATGTAAAAAAAATAGTTTTAAGCTGCACTCCCTGCATGAACATTAATTTCATAACATGATCCTTCTGTGTGATTTTAACCTACTCATATCGCTTTCTCCTATGACTGGTCTTTAATTCACTATCACAAAATTAAATCCGTTCTTTGGATTCACGATTACTGCCAAATGTCTTTGGATTTAGTTCAATCTTCATAAATACACTCATGGTGTGAGAAATAACATCATCATATCCACACTTACACAGCAGGTTCTTCATCTGTGTCGGTGCTGTCATCCTCAGGGACACTAGTACCGTGGCACTGAGATTGTTTGCGATGGCGGTGGTATGCCCGACTTTCCTCTCCAGTGTGGCGGAAGCTGATGAGGGGGTGCAAGGCCGAGCGCAGGCTCCAGAAGAGTTTGGGGAACAGGATTTCTTGTTGAGCTAATAACTGCTTACTGCGATGTCGTTCCTGAGTAACCAAAACAGAGATATTCATGCAGTAAATTTCTGTCACAAAGTGTTAGAAAGGTAAGTGATCTATGATGTAATAATTTTGAAATTTCATTTGGTACTTTGAACTTTTCATGAGGTGTTTATTTGTGATATCCTCCTGAATTCGACAGAAACCTGTCATTTCCAGCTTGGTGCAGTAAAGTTAGAAACATCACAAAATAATGTGAAATTGCAAAATAATACAGTTCTGAAAAATTATTTGTGAAATAAAACCAAAATTTTACATTTAAAAATGTTCCTGTAAATTAAGGAATGGGTGGGAGGGATGGATGGATGGATGATGAAAAAATTGTATGTGTTTCTGGGATTCCTCATGTTGATGGGTATTCAAAAGAAGTACAATAAAACTTCGATAATTCGAAGCCGGTTTATTTGAAACTCGACTATTTCAAAGTTTCGTGTTATTTGATCTGTTGAATTTGAAATACGTATATATTGTAATTCAAAGGGCGATGCCGATCCCACTTACGAAATTCGAACTTTTAATTCAAGATATTTAAAAAATTCCTTGACAAACAACGCAATTCTTATTAAAACATTCATCGGCCCTCGCTTTGAGATGCGCATCCTCAAATGTGCAGCTCGTTGTACTAACAAATAATCAATATTTGTGGATTATCGAATGATTGTATTATCCATGGAACAATCTATTACTTGTGTTCAATATCAAAAATAGCAAAATAGGAATGATCCACTTTTCAATACAACATCTTCAATATATCTACACTAATTTTATTACTCAATTAGGGATAACAATCAAATAACTAAAGACTTTGATGTACATTAAATATGGCTGTATGCTGTTGTCGCATCCACAACTATGGCCGATAAAACAATGTTTTTGGGGAAAGTATTTGCAATTTTCATTTGGTTCAGCTAATAAAAGGAATGTTCTACATGGATTTATTTATTCCCTTTACAGTAAGAGCAGTTAGGTTATGTTTACATTAGTTCATATTGTGTCCGCCACTAACTTCTTCTCGTGCTTGATAACGATGATTACAAGTATGTTTTGAAAAGTATTTTTCATTATATGTAAGCGAAACTCTTTTTAAAGTTACTCAGAAAAGCAGAATCGATAAAATTCTAAAAGTAGAAGGAAGAATAGCTAGAACATGCAAAAATAAAAAATATCAGAGAGATGGACAATGGTGGATTGTACCAAATGAAGTGGTATACAGAGAACTGGAGTCCATCACTGATACTATTAGGAAGAAGCGGATTTCTTTTTTTGGTCACATTATGAGGACACCGGAAACCAGATTATCTAGAAAAATTCTTGCAAAACTTTGGAATATGAAACAACAAGTAGGATGGATTAAGGAAATTAGAGAAGATATGAAAGAATTAGAAACAACCTTGGATGACTTGCAAAACAAAACAAAAAATTAAAATAGCTGAAAGACATAAAAATATGATTTCAACCAAAAATAGACAAACATCATACAGTAAAAAGGGTATTTACAGATAAGCTACTGGGCAACTCGGAAAGAAAACTTACTGAAGAAGAGGACCAAGAAATGATTGGCTGAAGTGGCCCAATGAGGCAGCAAAAGCAGAAGAAGAAGAAGAAGAAGAAGAAGAAGAAGAAGAATAGTATAATGCATATTTCGCATTCCCCACGCCTTTCTCCTCGTTTTATAGTATTTTTCAATACGATAAGAGGTTATTTCATCGATGTGGGTATTATAGGTTATGTTTCACATTGTCCAACGATTTCTCCTTGTATACTGCTGCATTTGAATATGATCCGGATGCTGTTAGATATTAATCAAGAGTTGCTAAAAGGCATATCAGTAATAGCATATTTCCATTGATCGTAAGGTTTGGGCATTTGGGTGTTTTTGGCGGAAAAGGAGGGATTGGTTCGGTTAATTTGAAAATCTTTAATTCGAAGCCCTCTTTTTCTGTTCAGATCACTTCGAATTAACGAGGTTTTATTGGAGTCCTGGCAAGTACGCACAAAAATTTCATTAAATTATCTGCTTTAATTTTTCAGATATGTTTTGCTACAGCAAGTGTTAATTTAAGTACTACCTGGCAACCAAGCTGTGGCCCATTTAAACGCCAGCTTGAATGGCTAGTACAAGCTCTACTAACTTCAGTGTGCATGTTTGCTTTTGCATACAAATCCTGACCCTAGTTATTATATTGCTCGAGAAAAAACAATATCAATGAAAATGTTTTATAAAACTAATTCTGCACAATTTGTCCTAAAATCCATTATCTTTTATTTATTTCTTCATGAGAGTGATTTACCAATACTGGACCTGTAACATAATTTTGTATGGAATAAAACCACAGTCTTTACAAATAAAGAATGGATTCAGTGTTACCTTAGGTGCCTCAAAGCAAGCAGGACAGTTTTCTGGGATAATAGGAAGATTTCTGCTTTCAGCAAACTGACGAAGAGTCTTCTCTCTCACGTACACAAACGGTCGAACCACTCGGAGGTCACGCTCTCTGAAAAAATAACATTAGGATCTATTTAGTTTTTAATTCACTTATTCTATATTAAACTGAAATCTAAAATAACTTTTTGAATCATGCCTAAAACACGCTCTATTTTATATTTAGACAACAAAAAATACACGAAGAGAGATTAAGTATTTAACACTAGTAACAGATGTATAGTACTTGGGAAGTATAGTGGAGGAAATTGGGAGAAATGACAGAGAGATTACGGAACGTGGCAGACAGGCAGAAGCATTTCTGAGAAGCATTAGGAGCTTAGTGTGGAATAAAGATGTCCCACAAAAAAGCAAGGAAGTGTTATACAGAAGCTACTATATCCCGATACTGACCTATGCTTCAGAAACATGGACAATGAAGAAAAGAGACATAAGCAGAATACAGGCAGGTGAAATGAAGTTCCTGCGAAGTAGGATCGGAGTAACAAGAAGAGACAGGGTGAGGAATGAAAAGGTCAGGGAAATGGTGAAAGAAGAGCCCTTGCAAGGTAGGATTGAGATATCAAGACTGAGGTGGTATGGACACTTAAAGAGAATGGATGAGAAGAAGATTCCCAAGAGGATACATGAGATGCAGATACAGAAGAAACGACCAAGGGGAAGACCAAGAGATAGATGGCTGAAAGGAGTGGAGGAATGTGTCAAGAAGAGAGGCGAGGACTGGACCAGAGTGACAGCGGAGAGGTGGTGGGAAGAAAGAACTAAGTGGCGAGGCTTATGTTCCAAACAGACCCAGCCTGGGGCTGGAAACTGTACAAGATGATGATGAACAGATGTATAGTATAGAACATTAGGATATAGATTATAGAGAAATAAATTCATTTTAAGAAACAACTTGGTCCAATCAGGATACGACTTCATGCAGGGCCGGATTTACCATAAGGCAAAATAGGCACGTGCCTAGGGGTGCCGCAGTCCAAGGGGCGTCGCAAGGCACCCCTTCGGTTAGGCAACCGGCAATGATCTGTACTGGAGGCGCCCCGAAGGGCACCACCGTCAGGCGCCCCCTTTGCTAGGGCTTTAAATGTGCTAAGTTAGGATTATAGCAGTATACATGCTACAATAAATATTGAGAAATGAGCAGAGACATTTAGAAATAATATCGTGTCTTTGTCGCATGCCCGCCCATGCCCTTCCAATTCGCTCTTCGTTATGCCGCTCGACGCCCTTTCATCCTGACAAGTGTGAGAGGGACGGGGAAGCGGAGCTGTTGTTGCGGTAGCTGGGTTTGCTTGCATTGTAGTAGCATCGAAGTACCCCGCGCCCCACCCCCTTTGAAAGTGCTGTGTGCGAGTTCGAGCTTGCGTTGTGTTGTTTTGTTGTGATGCGATCTGCAAGTAAATATTTTGAACTATGGGCAGCAAAAAGTTGTCTGGTTACCAAAACCGTGTCCGCAAAGCTGAAGAGGATAAGAAAGCCGAGGTTACACTATCAAAATGTCGGAAAATAAATGAGATGTTTAGTGTGAGTGCGAATCCTACACCTCCAACGACAAATTCGGATAACAATAACAATTCTTGCTCTGCGGTTCACGACATTGACTGCGATGGTGTTCAGCAACTTGGGGTAAGCTACCGCACACGAATTACTTTACGCAAAGTAGGCGATTCCTTGATACACTGTTGCACAAAGTGACATACGTAAAGACTCAGACTGGTTTCGAGGCCTGTGATCGAAATTTTAAAGAACTTTATTGCGCGCGTACTAAAAATCCTGCCTGCGACTCGGTGGTTGGCACGATATAACGCTTGTCAAGATCTGAGGGAAGGCTGGTGTGGCATCGTGGCAGCTCTTGAGAGTATAGCTTACACGAAGACAGAAATCAAAAGGCAAACACTCGACGTGAAGCCAAAGGCATCTTTGGCAATATCCTACAATTAGAAACTGCTTTCCTAGTTGTTTTCTGGAGTATCATTATAAGAAGATTTAATACTGTCAGCCAGAAGCTCCAAAAAGTTAGCACTAATTTGAGCACTGTGGTAGAATGTTACGCTTCGTTAGCGGAATTTGTGCAAAGTTTAAGAGATAATTTCGATGTCTATGAGAAAGAAGCCAAAGAATTAAGCGGTATTGCTCAATATTCCTACGACTTAAAGAGAAGACCGGAACGAAAGACTAGGAATGATGAGACAAAGTAAGGAGAATATGTACCGTCAGCATATTACGAATAATGTTAGGATTGTAAGTTGTAATGTAATTTCGTTAGGTTGGCAAACCATGTTCGAGTGTTTTTTGTTCTAACAGTGTGTGCGGCAGTTGCCATGATCCGTTGTTGATGTCTGTTCTGCAATAAAGATATGTGTAATAACTTATGATTTGAAGGCCCTAATTCCAACATCTGGCGAAAATGTATTTTATGTAATTCTGGATGTACTAAGTGCTGAGCTTAAGAGGCGAAGTGTGGCTTACAAAGTCCTCCATAAGAGATTTTATTTTCTAGAAAACCTGTTAGACCTAGATGGACCAATGATTAAAAAAAAAAAATCGCTGACGATCTCTCAGAAATGTATGTGGATGACTTAGAAAGTGCACTGGCTGACGAGTGCTTGCATTTAAAGGAGCATTTAAAAATTGCAGATTTTAAAGGTAAGTCAGCCCCTGAGCTCAGCACTTTCCTTCATGAAAAAGATTTACACGATATGTACCCGAACGTAAACATTGCTTTACGGATACTTCTCACTATTCCAGTGACCAATTGCTCGGGAGAAAGATCATTTTCGGTACTGAATCGCGTCAAGAACTATTTGCGGTCAGTCACTAAAGAAGAAAGGTTAAACTCTATTGCACTCCTAGCGATTGAAAAAGATATGACGAAAAACTTGAACTGCGATGCCATAATTAATGAATTTGCCGAAAAGAAGGCAAGAAGGAAACTTTTGAAGAACGGTAGTTCTCGTTGTGCTTGAGGCAGGCCCCGTTATGTCTTCATTCATGTTTTTATTCTGCACTTCAATTTCTCTAAAATATATTGCAGGAAGATATGCAGTTGGCCTTATTTGTATTTTAAAGGCGCTTTGTTCAATTTAAAATGTCGTTCGTACCACTGCTCTTCATAAGTTTTAAAATTAGTGTGTGTTCTACTATTTTTTTTACTATATTTCGTGCCACCGCAGTTCATTCAGTTACAGCAGTAAATAATGTTTTTATTTTTGAAGCTACTCTTCTTTTTTGTTGTATGAATTAAGGCTAGACATTATTTTTGGATAGGGTATTCATAAAGTGTTTTGGTTGCATAAAAGTTAAACTGTTTCATGTAGTTTTACTCCAAGCTGTTATTTTTATTGAATTGACTATGTTTTCCCTGCGTAAAAGTTCAAGCATAAACTTATGCTGTCAGCCATATATCTGTTTATTCCTTTTTTCCGAACCTTACCTCATGCGAGTGGCTATGCCTTATCATAAAAATCGGGGAGGGGGGGCTCAAGTGAGGAGGGGCGATCAATGGAGAGGTGCCTATAGCGTAACTTTGGGTAAATCCGGCCCTGACTTCATGGACTTATGTCACAAAGCAACGAGTGTTACCCATGACTAATTTGGCCAGTTATGTGTCTCTCGAATTTCAGTTCCATAACATTTTCAATGACTATGGTCGCTGCTTGCCTCATGAGCGACCATTAGACCAGTGCCGAGCATGACAAAATGACAGACTGGAAGAGCATAGTGCTTCAGAAACTAAAGAAACACATATTTTTCTGCTCATTTTCAAGTAGATTAAGGAAGCTTTGAAAGTCTGAAAAGTGGAAGGAAGTGTTTGAATTTGTAGAATCATCAAAACAAATGTTGGTATTACCAACAGGATACTTCATGGCGTGGCTGAAAAAAACTGACTATGGTATACTAAAAGCAATATTGTAATCTAGGAAAGAAAACTGGAGGTAAATGGATCCAAGAAATCCAACAAGATCTCAAAGCAGTTGGACTCAAGATAACAGATGCCGAGGAGAAAAATAAAATTAACACCATACTTAAAACTCACAAATTTTCTGCAGAAATGACACACAGAAAGCCTATGGAGATTTCAGATGAGTTGAGAAAATCCCGATCTGAAAGAATGAAAAAGTACTGGAAAGAGCGCAAGAACCAAGCAGTACTACCTTCAAAGAAGAAGTGATTGTGGAACGACTCAAGTGGTCCAATGTGACCAATCAAGATTAATAATAATAATAAAAGCAATATTGTGAGTATTATAGCCAGTTGTTGTCTTCAACTGATCAAGTTATCTGGGAAACACACAATGACAGGCAGTTGCAGCCCCATCTTTAAAGGTGGGCATTCAAACCACCAATCAATAGCTCTTCAATGTCCACCTTTTAAGGTGGCAGTGGGGAGTATATCCCTGTCCCGTTATTGTGTCTCTCCTG
Source organism: Meconema thalassinum (assembly GCA_946902985.2). NCBI lineage: Eukaryota > Metazoa > Arthropoda > Insecta > Orthoptera > Tettigoniidae > Meconema > Meconema thalassinum. The sequence continues at coordinate 209,579,493 of OX336391.1, forward strand.
TCCGCACCTGCTGGCCATTGTGTTTGCCTTCTTGTGTGTTTTTAAGCTTTCCTTCCTTATTTTTTTATTAAGCTTCTTTTCCTGTCCAATTATTGATTGCATGTCTACACCTTGTTGCCTTTTCCTATTAAGATCTACCATAAATAAATATTTTCAAATAAAAGATAATTCAGGGGGGTTTATGAAGATTATTATGAAACTGCCCGTATATTCTCACAATGTATATTCTGTATGACAATCATAGAGGGGTATGTTGATGGCAGAAGACCTAGAGGAAGACCACGCCTGTTGTTGTTTGAGTCTTCAGTCTTTTGACTGGTTTGATGCAGATCTCCATGCTGCCCTGTCCTGAGATAATCGTTTCATCTCTACATAGCTACCACACCCTACATCCGAGGCAATCTGTTTAACGTATTCTAACCTTGGTCTACCCCTACAGTTCTTGTCCTCGACCCTTCCTTCCATAACTAAGCTTGCTATTCCTGGGTGACTTAATATGTGTCCTACCATCCTCTCTCTTCTCTTCATTAGCATTCGCCAGAAACATCTCTCCTCTCCCACTCGTCTTAATACCTCTTCGTTTGTAACCCTATCTGCCCATCTGATCTTCATAATTCTCCTGTAACACCACATTTCAAACGCTTCAATTCTCCTCTTTTCTGCTGCACCAATAGTCCAAGTTTCACTTCCATAGAGTGCGACGTTCCAGACAAAGGTTTTCAAAAATGTCTTCCTAATACCTAAATCTATATTCGATGTCAAAAGGTTCCTTTTCTGTAGAAATGCTTTCCTTGCCTGAGCCAACCTACTTTTTATATCCTCTTTGCTTCGTCCATCACTGGTTATTTTGCTTCTCAAAGACTCCTACTTCCTTTAGTTTCTCCCCTGCCAATTTGATTTCCATAGAAGTTTCTGATTTATTGCGGCCGCATTCCAATATTTTTGTTTTACATTTATTAATTTTCATCATGAATTCTTTCCTCAAGACGGAGTCCATACCATTCAAAAACTCATTCAAATCCTGAGGTGTGTCGGCCAAGATGACGATGTCATCAGCAAATCTCAGAGTTGAAATTATTTCTCCTTGAATCTTCACTCCCACTTTAAATTTCTCTCTAATTTCCTTCATTGCTTGTTCAATGTAAAGATTGAAAAGTATGGGTGATAAGTTGCAGCCTTGCCTCACACCTTTCTGAATACCAGCTTCTCTCTCATATCCATCAGCTCGAATGACTGCTGTCTGGTTTCTGTACAGATTGTAGATCACCCTCCTATCCCTGTACTTTATTCCAATCATTTTCAAAATGTCAAACAATTTAGTCCAATCAACGTTATCAAAGGCCTTTTCTAAGTCTACAAATGCCATGAATGTTCTCGTATCTTTTCTTATTCTACCTTTCACACCTGAGGTATATGGATCAAATTAAGGAAGATGTGGAATGCAAGACCTACGGAGAAAGGAAAAGGAAAGTGGTAAGACGCGAAGAGTGGAGATTTGCTGCTAACCAATCCTCGGATTGACCACCAGAGAAGAGAAGAAGATATTCTGCATACTTTATACATTTCTTATTCACTTGTTGCATTTTGCCCAATTCTGTACCATAGGCAAGGAGAGACATTATAATTGATCCAATAAACAGAAAAGGAAAAAGAATCAATCTAGCTAACTCGAAGCATTTCAGTTTCCAGTTTGAATGGTGGGGTATTTATTGTTTTTAAGTCACAACACATCTGGTTGGGTGGTAATTCTGTAACAGAGATATCTCCAGGGTAGGCCTACCTAGCATAAGGTGACACAATGTTGTGCAAATGAAAATTATCTTACAGCCACCATGGGCTTCTGGCTACACAAAGAGTAGCACATGATGGCAATTAAACAAAGCGTTCTGGTAGGGCACCAAACACATGATGATATAAGTTTACATGGAAAGAGAATGCCAAACACACAAACACCATGTGTATACTTGAAATGGACAGTTTTGGGGACAGTGTATGGGATGAAAGTTATTGGAAGACCAAGAAAGTGATAAGACCAACTGAAGGTTTATGTGGAGGTTAGGGGACTGAAGACAGAGACATACAGATCAGCCATTCTAGCAAGGGCTTTGTAATACCACTGCGTATCGGCCAGGCGACGGTGTTAGTGGAGTGGTAGCCCGAGTGATGAGCACAGCAGCAGTCAGTGTGAATGTCAATAGTAATGTGAGTGCACTGCCCACGTGCACTCACATCGAATCACTGCTTCTCTGCTTGCCATGGTGGGTGAGTGGTTAACGTGTCGGTCTACCAACCCCAAGCTTGCAGGTCCTGGCCGTGGTAAGTGATTTTTGCAAAGCGGCAAAAATTACGACACGCATGTCATACATGTTGGCATGTCAAAGAACCCATTCAAATTCAGTAGGCCGTGATCATAATGGCAAAATTAATCTCGGGAGTTTCCGCCAACACAAAGTTCCTCATTTCTCTACTAGCAAGCACTATAGTGTTCAAGGAGCTTAGATATCTAACCTCCTTGACTTTCATAGTGCTTCAAGGAACAACAAAATTCGACATACAAGCTACCCTCTGGGTGTCAAATAACAAAGCTTGCACCCGGCACCCGAGGCCATACAATATTATTATTATTATTATTATTATACTGCTTCTCTTACCTCTGCTACCTAACCGCTCATGCACATTGAGCCAGATCTCATGCTAGAACAGCCTTTAGAATACTTGAATGGACAAAACTTGTGAGAGTTCGTTCCACACCACCCTACCTGGCAAGCTCTAGGGGTTACATGATGATTGAGATCACAGTGCATGTGTAACTTTTGCCACATAGGTATGGACCACATCTGGATTGAATGGAGAGTGCATTAACTGGTTGGTAGATGGTAGCACACCACACGTAATCCAGTGCGTTTGTGCTGGTGATCAGGTGAAACATCAAGGCCCCTATCCAGTGTGTTCAATTAACATAATCTTGGCAAATCCAAAAAAAGTTAGTAATAAAGGTTTTTAAATACTAGGAACTGAAAGGGAGAGTGATGCTTAGCTGCTCATCTTTCATCCCAACGGCCAGAGTTTGAATCTCGGTGAGAGTGAGGTGGAATTTTTACATCAGGAAGGGCATCCGGTCTTGAATTCCCATCCAAAACCAAACTTAGACAGATCGGCTTTAGCAACCTCAATTAATTGGGATAAGCTGTTGAAAGCTTTTACCAGGAACTGAAAATGCTGAGTATGCTGCAGCACCCTGTCACATTCAGAATGGTTACCCCTGACAGTAACCATAAAAACCCCAAAGCGTTATTCTATAAACCTCATATCAACCACAGTACACTACACACGGCTGATGGCCATGATGTCCCAAACTCACCGTATGTAGTAGTGAGCTTTCATGGAACGCAGCCGACCGTTGTGGAATACTGACATGAGGAAGCTCTCAGAAAGGTCGTCCAGGTGCTGTCCCAGAGCCAGGACGTTATATCCGTTTGCTCGAGCCGCAGCGTACAACCGACCACGTTTCATTCGACTACAGAAGCTGCACACAGATTTACATTTGTCCAGTGCCTTCGCCTGCTCCAGAATAGCTGTAACACATTAATGGAACACCTCAGCTGGTTGATCATTTCAAAAGAACTGCACACTTCTTGAAGATTAACCTCTCAAGGTTTCTCAGCACCAAAACCTGGGAAACCCACAGTATTATAACACACTATGAACAGAACATGGATATAGAACAATATTTGCAAAGTCAGAACCTAGAGAGAATATAAAAAATATATTTACAACTTACATTATTTCTATCTTTACTGCACACTGCGGCATAGCAATGCACCTTAAATCACACACCAAGACCGTAATGGGCAGCTGCAGCAAGTCCAGAGATCGGAGGTTTGAATCCTCGCTATTATGAGTGTGGTTTTTCCCAGGGGTTTTCCACACTTCCTCCAGTCAAATGCCGGAATAGTACCTTATTTCAAGTTCCAGGACACCAACCCCATCCCTAATACAGCTACACACACTATTACAATCATCACAGAAATACACGTTATCAGACAAGCATGGGGCTGATGACCAAGATTTCACAAGCCCCTAAAATAAATTAACAACAACATCTTCATTGCACTGTGATTTCAATCACCATTCCCACAAAAATACGGTAATTATTTTTTGAAAATAGAGAGAGAGATGGAACATGATGAAATTCAAACAAAGAATAACGCGCTCTCTTTTAAAGGTACTATCCTGGCATTTGCCTCAAGGGAGTGTGGAAAAACCCTGGGTAAAATCGCACTCCCTCAGTCAAACCTGCGATCTCTGTTCTTTCTTGTTTAGTTCTCGAGCCCAGAGCCAAAGCTCAAAAGAATGAGTCGAGTGACCTCATAATATATACTACATCAATATCATCATCATCATCATCATCATCAACAATTTCAGTTTTCCAGCCTAAGCCCGGTCGAAGCAAATATACCCCTCAACTTTACTCTGTCTGTCCACCATTCTTCCTCAACCAATGAATTCCACTTCAGGTTTCGTTCTCTCACACTGTAAGCTACATAAGGGGACTCTTTAGCCTCAGTGGCAGTTCTCTATGAATAAATTCAATTCAAATAAAATAATTCTGTCCTTCTCCAAATCCATCCACCGTACTCTAGGTCTTCCTCGTCCTCTCTTTCCAGTCATCCGTCTCTCCATCACTTGTTTCGGCATTCTTTCATCATTCATCCTTTTCACATGTCCATACCATCTCAATCTGTTCTGCTCCAGGTTATCATTCAGCTTCTGTACATTCACTTCCTTTCGAATGTCTTCATTTCTCAGTCTATCTCTCCTAGTCTTCCGAACCATACTCCTCAGGAATTTCACTTCAGTTGCCTGTATTCTACTTTCATCTCTCCTCGTCATTGGCCAAGTTTCTGCTCCATACGTCATTATCAGTAAGTAATAGGTCTTGTACATCACTTCTTTAGCCTTAAGTGGTTTGACTTTATCCCAAACTAAACTCCGAACCTGATGGTAGAAAACACTCCCACATTATATTCTCTCGTTATCTCGATATCCAATCTTACATTTTCCATCAATTCACTTCCAAAATATTCAAGTGCTCTACCACTTCCAGATCTACATCTCCAATTTTAACAATCCCTTTTCCTTTTTTCTTTCCTCTAGTCATTATCATTGTCTTACTTTCCTCTGCACTGATTTTAATTTCCCATTTCTCAATATTTTCCTCCAGCTGTTCTTGGACCACAATCTCATTCTCTCCCCAAATCAGATTATCATCAGCAAAAAGGATTATGTTCATTCTTGTACCTGTTGCCTTTAGTATATCATCCATCACCCAGAATATCCATAAATAGCAATGGTGAGAATAAACTCCCTTGTTTTAATCCATGTTCAATTTCAAACCATCCTGTTTTACCTACTTTACTTTTGACATACGGTACTGTAGCTGCAACAATTATTGTACATCACTTGTATTATCTTTTCTCCAATACCTTTTTGTTTTAGGCTTTCCTAAACTCTGTCTCTTTCATATGCCTTTTCTAAGTCAATGAAGGTTATTATCATGTCTTTTCCATATTCCCAGTGTTTTTTCATAGTTTGTCTTATAACAAAAATAGGTTCCACTGTTGATCTTCCCCTTCTGAACCCAAACTGTTTCTATTGAATTTGATTTTCAACCTCTTTTCGCATTCGTTCCCCAAGTAGGCTACTATTTCATGATCTTGGCAGCATGAGAGGTTATAGTAATTCCTCAGTAGTTTCCACACACCTTCATGTCTCCTTTCTTGAATATTGATATAATAATCCATTTCTGCCAATCCTCTGGAACTTGTGTTCTCCACACACTCGTGAGTACTCTGAAAGTCCAGTATACAGTATTTCAATGGGTCCTACAGCCTTTATCATTTCTATGGCTACTTTGCCTACTCCCACAGCTTTTCCCATTTTCATCACCTTTATGGTCAATTCCACCACTGCCATTGTAATTTCATCTTCATCTTCTTCTTGCACTTCAATATATCACTATGGTATATTCAATAATATTCTATCTGTAAAAGGTAATTAACCCTAGAACTGCTGCAGGTTTATCTGTCAAATGCTGCAGTAAATTCCCATAAAGTACACACTGAGGATTTCGGTATCTGTAAGCAAACTGTAGGCCTAATCATAAATATTACTTATCATACTTCAATAGAAAGCTGAAAGACTGTTCTATATTATTTTGATAGAGGTGAATCATTCGTTACTATTTCAAGAACCAGTTTTAAATTATTCCTGTTATTTACTAAAAAAGAAAATTATTTTTACAATATGACATTTCCCGATTTTGCACATACATGAGAAATTTACCTCCTGCCTTTTCCTTATGTCAGTTTCTTTTTGCCTGTATTATGATCAAAGTCTTTGTAATACTCTACACAAATGCCAACATTACAACTCAAACATCCATAATTAGATCTTTTCACTTTTTTGCTTTCTCCATCATTGCACACCACACACCTTCGCTGACGTTTATTTCCTAACGTTTTTATTGTATGGGAATTTGTAGAAGCGTTTAGTGAGATATCCTCTTCAGCACTACACAGTGATTCTATGAGGTGCACCAAAAAAATCATAAATCATACCTAGGCATAAGAATATTGTCCATCAATGTTTTTACAGTACAAAACATGAATTCAACACTGCCATGTCTATCAAGTGAAAGAAAAGCTTATACCAGTTCCTATGACTAGACCGCTCGGAGGACACATGATCAACTTCTGATCAGATACATCAACTCCCCTCATTCCTGACTGTTGGTGAGATTCGGCACCCGCCGATATCGACCTCCATCCTGATCGATAGGCGCAACTAGCGCCCTCAACTAACTTTTAAACAGTTCGTTTTATGATCTGTTCATGGCACAACGCATTTAAACAGTTCATGTATTTTGTGTTAAATAAATCAGTTGAGTTACATTTAAACGAGCGTTACATTTCATTGCCGCTTTAAAACCTCTAATAGGTTATGGACCCAGAACGATTGGCTCTGATTTAAATTAACTGAAAACTGGAAACAGCGGAATCAAGCGGAGACACAAAGAGAAGAACGCGTCGAATCGGCAGACATCTTGCTCACTCGAGAAACTTCTGGACGTCGACAAAGCGAGAAGGAACAAACGCCGTCTTCTCGAATATTGTGTGCTTGATCGTGAGTGAACAGTGAAAAAGCCAATTGCGAGTGTTTGGACAATAACACGCGACGCGAATTTTGGCTTATTGCGAGTGATTTGGACTATAACACGTGACGCAAGAAAACGTGCTTCAAGTGCGAGTTGTGTACAAAGGTGCGCGACACGAAATTCCGTAGGCCTATTTGCGAGTGTTCCGGACAATAGCACGCGACGCAAAGTGTATGGCCGGTTGTGAGTGTTTCAAACAATAACACGCGGCACGATTGAAGTGAGACAATGAATTCAAACGGTGTAGTGCGCATCGAGGCCTTAGGGCGCGATAATTACGACACCTGGAAAATGCAAATGCGCGCCATTCTGATAAAGAATGACGCGTGGGATTATGTTAACCGAAAGATCGTCAAACCCGAGCCGGGTGAGGACAATGCAGCCCAAGTGACCCAGTGGACGACTAGGGATGAAAAGGCCATGTCAGACCTAATCCTATCCATCGGACCAAGCCAGCTCAAGTTGGTGAAGAACTGCAGGTCATCAACCGAGATATGGCAGAAACTTGAGGATACGTTTCAGTCGAAGGGGCCGGCTCGCAAGGCCACATTGTTGAAGAGTCTAACCTTGCAAAAGATGACTGAAGGTGGCGACATCCGTGAGCACCTCAACAACTACTTGGACTGTGTCGACAAGTTGGCTGACATGGACGTAGTTATTAACCCAGACCAACTTACCATCATGATGCTGTACAGTTTGCCGGCAAGTTTTGAAAATTTCAGAATTGCCATCGAGAGCCGGGACGATCTGCCGAAGCCTGAGAATCTACGTACGAAGATAATCGAAGAACACGATGCCAGAGTTGCCTCGTCAACACCGATGGAAAATCAAGGCGCCATGTACGTGAAGAAGAAAGGTCCTTCAAGGAAACCACAGTCGAAGCCTCAAAACAAAAACCACGGCTACTCCGGTGGTAAGAGTGACAAGGAGAAATCGTTTCCGTTCAAATGCTCGAAGTGCGGAATCAAGGGACATAAGGCAGTGGACTGCAATGTTAAGGTCAACAAAAATCAGCTGTCGGACGCGTCACTCTTATCAGTTGAGGAACCTGATACGTGCCAGATCGCGACGAGCAGTGTCGAAAACCTGTGGTGTCTCAACAGTGGGTGCACGTCTCATCTGTGCGGTGATGCGACTGTGTTTACAGAGATGGACAAGAGCGAGACTGGCAAGCTGAAGTTAGCGAGCAGCGCAACCGCAGAGATAAAGGCCCGAGGAACTGCAAAAATTGCAACAAGTGTAGACGGTCAAACTTGCAACGTTACACTCAATGAGATTTTGCACGTTCCTGAGATCCGCACTAATCTCTTATCAGTCTCGAAGATGACAGACCGTGGTTTCTCGGTTGTTTTTGGCAAAGAGAAGGCGGAAGTTCTTGACCAGAATGGACTGACGAGGTTAGTTGCACAGCGCAAGGACAATCTGTACTATGTACAGGGCACCCCACTGGAAAAATGTCGAAACGCAGTGTCAGAAGACAAGCGCGACGAGAATGTGGCGCAGTTGTGGCATCGAAGAACGGGTCACGTCAACTTTCGTGATCTAGATACGGCAGTGAAGAGCGGATCCATTCGAGGTGTGCAACTAAAAGGGAGATGTGGAGATCTAACGTGTGACATATGCACAAAATGCAAAATGACTCGAATACCTTTCCCGAAAGAGTCAAATCGTGTGACCGGTAAGCTCGATATTATTCACACAGACGTTTGTGGCCCTGTGGGTGTTGTGTCAAACGGTGGATCCAAGTACTTGATCACATTTACGGACGACTATTCGAGATGGACAGAGGTACGGTTTATGAAGACGAAGTGCGAGGCGTTGCAAATGTTCCGAGAGTACAAGGCTTTCGTCGAGAAGCAGCACGGTCTGAAAATAAAGTGCATACAGTCCGACAATGGACGTGAATATGTCAACAGGGAATTTGACGAGTTGTTGAAATCTGAGGGGATCGAGCGCCGTCTCACACCACCATATACGCCTGAACAAAATGGTGTGGCCGAGAGGAAAAATCGGACCCTTGAAGAGGCAGCACGATGTTTACTCCTGCAATCTGACCTACAGATGACATTCTGGGCGGAGGCGATCAACACCGCAAATTATCTGAGGAACCGATGTCCAACCAAAAAGCTAAACGGGAAGACTCCATTTGAGCGCTGGTTCAACAGGACTCCGACTGCACACTATTTCAAGGACTTGGGGAGCTAGGTGTTCTGCCTGGACAAGACCCCAAACAAGGGGAAGTTTAGCCCTCGCTCAAAAGAGGGAATTTTTGTTGGATATTCGGAGCAGTCGAAGGCTTACCATATCTGGATTCCTGAAACGAAAAAGATCGAGATCACGAGAGAAGTTGTTTTTCGTGAGGAGATGACCGTGCCTAAGAAATCAGTCGATGATCTGTTCCCGCGTGACTCTCCGGACAAAGTATGCATTGAACCAGAGGATCCGATCCATGAACTGGAGTTCGAGCTGGTGTCGAGAGACGAAGTTCTGGCAGAAAACCAACCTGACGTTGCTGAATGGGAATTCCCCGACGGCTTCATAGGCTTTCCTGCCGACGATTACTTTGTTGAACCGGAGATCCAATCCGATGAGCAACAAGCGGCATCATCTAGGAGAAGAGGTGGACGGCCTCGTTTGATTAGAACTGGAAAATCTGGGCGACCCCGCAAGAACTACGGTGATCGACCAGGGGAAGCGGCTAACGTCGCTGAAATCCCAGTGACCCAGGCTATCTCCGGAGAGGACTCACCTGCGTGGATCGAAGCAATGTCAGAAGAAGCAGTTTCACTGATTCGGAACAATACGTGGGAGCTGGTCGACCGTCCCAAGGGGCAACGTGTGATAGGAAGCAGATTCGTTCTCCGGAATAAGTTTAACCCTGACGGCACTATCAGCAAGCGGAAGGCGAGTGTGGTAGCGAGGGGTTTCGCGCAGAGACCTGGAATAGAGTTTCACGACACGTTCGCTCCAGTCGCAAGGCTGAGCACAATAAGGACTGCGGTGGCGTTAGCTGTACAAGATAATCTAAAGATCCGACAGCTAGACGTCAAGACGGCGTACTTAAATGGAGAAGTCGAGGAGCAAATCTTCATGGAAGCCCCGGACCACTTCGAGGACGTTCTTGCCCATACCGTTCAAGACGAGTCGGTTGACGAGACTGTGCGAAAGACCGCAGATGAGATGCTGGAGAAGTTGACCAATCGTGACATGGTGTGCTCACTAAACAAAGCGTTGTACGGACTGCGACAGGCAGGACACGCTTGGTATCACCGTCTCGAGGAAGAGATGAAAAATCTCAAGGCGACTCGCTCGGATGCAGATCCTTGCATGTACCACATCGGACCGGTCGAAGATAGGATTTATATAATCATCTATGTCGACGACATGATGATCATGGCTCGAGACGACAAGAAGATCGACGTGGTGAGAGACTTTCTGAATACCAAGTTCGAAATCAAGGACTTGGGGGACGTGCGGTATTGTCTGGGGCTGGAGTTCGAGAGGAGCGCCAACCAGATGAAACTCAGCCAGAAAGGATACATAGACGAGGTCCTGGAGAGATTCGGAATGGCAGAGTGCAGGCCTGTCACCACTCCCATTGATCCAAGTACGAAGCTGCAGAAGGAAGACGTGAACCCTGGCGTACAAGCGGGGAGCGTCCCCTACCGACAGTTGATAGGAGCTCTAATGTACCTGTCAGTGGGAACGAGGCCGGACATATCCCATGCAGTCAGCTCTCTCTCTCAGTTCATACATTTCATTGCCGCTTTAAAACCTCCAATACTGACCACTGCTGGCATAGAAACTTCAATCCCTTTGAATGAACGACGTTTCATTAAATTATTCATCGCTGGACATGCTGTAGAAATTACTGTCAGGGGTTTCTTCTGTGATTTCTTCTGTATCCATGCACAAAACAACACAGGGCCACTTCTTTTATACAAAATTTGTCCTGGTTGCAATTTTAAATTTTTTACAGCAGCAGGAGATTTTTTTCTGTTGCTGCAAAATGTATCTGTGAGTAGAGTTTTCTTCTCCCAAAGTGCCAAAGCTAGCTCAATAGATGTGTACCAGTTGTCAACAATTATATGATACCCCTTCTAAAATATATTTCCTAAGGAATTCAGTAAATGCATTACAACATCAAAACTTAAACCTTTTCCACTCGATTTTGGGGCCCCAGATTTGACACGCGAATATTCACTGAACTGCAGAGTGTAAGACGAACCAGGCTCACATACCTTGAAGAGTTTTATGCCCCACTGATGGTGATGTTTGTTAGGTAAATATTGGATTAATTTAGACCTATTCTTTATACCTACCAAGCCTCAGTGGCTTAGGCGGCAGCATGCCGGCCTCTCACCGCTGGGTCCGTGGTTCAAATCCCGGTCACTCCATGTGAGATTTGTGCTGGACAAAGCGGAGGCAGACAGGTTTTTCTCCGGGCACTCCGGTTTTCCCTGTCACAAATTTAATTCCAGCTACACTCTCCACTGTCATTCATTTAATCATTGCCCCAGGGGAGTGTGACAGGCTTCAGCAGCCGGCACAGTTCATATCCTCGCCGCTAGATGGGGGCTTCATTCATTCCATTCCTGACCCGGTCAGTCGACTGGAAGCAGGCTGTGGATTTTCATTTTCTTTGTACCTACCAATGTTTCACCAATACTCAGAACTTTTCCAGGAATGTAGTGTCTTTTGAAACATGCATTTAAATGATCAATTGCTGCCCTAGTTTTCAACAGTGGATCATATCCTGGATCACCTGGTTTCTTGCTACAGCTGTTGTCTACTTAATGAAAAAATCTTTTATAAGCAAGAACATATCACAAGGCATTTCTCGTCTAAAATAGCGTGTATCCTGACTAGGATATTGTGTACACCAATAACGAAAAACATTCTTCTTCTTTAGAAGGTCCATATTGAGAACAAGTCCAATAGAACGTTTCAGCTGTGTAATATTCACACTACCTTCAGGCCACGAACTAAACCTACTCATTTGTTGCAGAAAACCTAATTTATGTAGATACTGATCAGCATATCTGTTAGTTTCTTGAACGAGAAGTCTCCAAAAACCCTGTGTGAGAAATAGATTGAAGTACATGATCGGCGCAGAATTACGGGGAGGCAAGTTCACAGGACCAGGATGATGAACGACATATGGTACATTTTTACCTGGAAAGTCACTTTCTTCGGGTTGTATATCAGTCCAGTTCACACTTACCCCTTCACGGCTAACATTAGGCATGTTTACATTGTCTGTAGGAACATGATCAACTCAACATCACTTGCAAGGGGCAGATGACCTCGTAGTTCCACCCCTTAAAACAACAATAACTAACTAACAAACAAACATCACTTGCATTGATGGGGATTTCCATAACTTGAGGGACATCCTGTTTGCCGGTATCACTGCCACTACTTTCACCATCTTCATTTTCATATGAATCCACACAATAATCACTGTCATCATCCACACTATCACACAAATCATCAAAAATCAAGCGCTCAATTTCTGAATTGTCAACATAGTTAACTGCCATTTTGCTCAATGCAACCACAATGTTAACATGAAAGTACTTCCACTTCTGCAGCCAAATAATAGCCTGCATATTGTCATTTGTTTGCCAAAGACATTCACTACGAAAGATAAAAGCATCGGGAACCAGCATGTCTTGAAATTAGCGCCATCTGATGGCTAACAGTAGTACTTTATTTGAATTCCGAGACCATCTCTCAGAGAGACGGTCGTACTTGATCAAACAACACACCGTCATCATGGAAGACTGTCCGCAGTTCTAGGGTTAAGTGTATAGTCAGAACAGCCAGAAATGAAAAATGAAAATCCACAGCCTGCTTCCAGTCTCCGACCGGGTCAGGAATGGAATGAATGAAGCCCCCATCTAGCGGCGAGGATATGGACTGTGTCGGCTGCCGAGGCCTGACGCACTCCTCTGGGGCAATGATTAAATGAATGACAGATGAAATGAAATGATAGTGGAAAGTATTGCTGGAATGAAATTTTGACAGGGAAAACCGGAGTACCCGGAGAAAAACCTGTCTGCCTCCGCTTTGTCCAGCACAGATCTCACATGGAGTGACCGGGATTTGAACCACGGACCCAGCGGTGAGAGGCCGACGTGCTGCCGCCTAAGCCAACAGCCAGAGATAAGAACTCAAAATTATTACAGCTTTACACATTCTTTAATAAGGACTTATCCTTCAATATAAGCCCTTATTAATCATTCAGTTAATACAGACCAAAAATGCATCGACCTATTAATACTGGACACATTCAGTTTTCACTTATTTTGGGCCAATAACCTACATGTTAGGCCCCTTAAAGCAACAATTATCATCATTATCATCATCACTATTTTGGACTCATGAAATAATAAATACAGTAGAAACCCGCTTATCCGAGGTAATTGGAACCGAGGGTAGCTCGGATAGCAGAAAACTCGATTGAGGGAATGTGTAAGAAATCGTATTCAACTCATTATGAAAATGGAAATACAGTATAACCCCGATTTAGCGTGACCTCGATTTAGCGTAAACCCGCATTTAACGGAAGAAATTTCAAGTTCCGAAAATTATTCCATAAGTGCAATGCAATTTTATATTCGATTTAACGTAATTCGCGTTACGCCAAAACCCGCATTTAGCGTTAGGAAATGTTAAAATTCGCGAGTATTTATTTCGATTCATTATGGTTATGCGACATTAAGAACCTATGAAAAAGACGTTATAAGTTCGTTAAGGATGATTCAAGGCAGAAAAGGAACTCCAGCATTTATATTGGATACGATAGATCATCTTCCATATCGATTCCTCGCTACATGTACGAGTGAGCTCGATCTTACCCGACCGCGGCTGAAGACACAATGTAGGCCTAAAGCGTGCTAACAGTCACGCCGGCGCCGCATCGCGTGCTTGCGCGACGTCTGTCCGAGTTTGTACGTTCGTAGCGGCACTACAGTATAGCGTCAGTTTACGCAAGTTTGCATCAGTTCGTGTGTTATGGTTATGCGACATTAAGAACCTATGAAAAAGACGTCATAAGCTCGTTAAGGATGATTCAAGGCAGAAAAGGAACTCCAGTATTTATATTGGATACGATCGATCTTCTTCCATATCGATTCCTCGCTACATGCACGAGCGATCACGATCTCAGCCGACCGCGGCCGAAGACACGATGTACAGCGTGCTAACAGTCCCGCCGGCACGGCGCCGCATCGAATGCTTACGCGAGTCTGTACGTTCGTAGCGACATTACAGTATATCGTCAATTTACGCAAGTTTGCATCAGTTCGTGTGTTATGGTTATGCGACATTAAGAACCTATGAAATAGAAGTCATAAGCTCGTTAAGGATGATTCAAGGCAGAAAAGGAACTAGAGCATTTATATTGGATACGATCGATCATCTTCCATATCGATTCCTCGCGACATGCACGAGCGATCACGATCTCAGCCGACCGCGGCCGAAGACACGATGTACAGCGTGCTAACAGTCCCGCCGGCGCGGCGCCGCATCGAATGCTTACGCGAGTCTGTACGTTCGTAGCGACATTACAGTATATCGTCAATTTACGCAAGTTTGCATCAGTTCGTGTGTTATGGTTATGCGACATTAAGAACCTATGAAAAAGACGTCATAAGCTCGTTAAGGATGATTCAAGGCAGAAAAGGAACTACAGCATTTATATTGGATACGATCGATCATCTTCCATATCGATTCCTTGCGACATGCACGAGCGATCACGATCTCAGCCGACCGCGGCCGAAGACACGATGTACAGCGTGCTAACAGTCCTGCCGGCGCGGCGCGGCATCAAATGCTTACGCGAGTCTGTACGTTCGTAGAGACATTACAGTATATCGTCAATTTACGCAAGTTTGCATCAGTTCGTGTGTTATGGTTATGCGACATTAAGAACCTATGAAAAAGACGTCATAAGCTCGTTAAGGATGATTCAAGGCAGAAAAGGAACTACAGCATTTATATTGGATACGATCGATCATCTTCCATATCGATTCCTCGCGACATGCACGAGCGATCACGATCTCAGCCGACCGCGGCCGAAGACACGATATACAGCGTGCTAACAGTCCCGCCGGCGCCGCATCGAATGCTTACGCGAGTCTGTACGTTCGTAGCGGCATTACAGTATATCGCCAGTTTACGCAAGTTTGCACCAGTTCGCGTGGATAATCCAGCTGTATATCAGTTTGCTCACTCACATTCATTGTTTTAGTGAAGTTGACTATGGCAGCTAAAAGAAAAACTCTATCTGTCGCGGAGAAAGTGAACTTGATTCGGGAAGTGGAGAGAAACGCAAATGTGCCAGTTAGTGAAATGGCTCGACGTCTGGGACTTGCACAGTCTTCATTGTCAGGCATATTGAAGAATAAGGAGAAGATTCTGGGTCAAGAAACACAGTGCGGCTCAAAAGCAAAGAAAAGAAAAATGTTAAAAAGTCGCCGTACGAAGAAATGGAATCGAAGCTAAAGGAGTGGTTCAATGGAGCACGTGCTGGAAACTTACCAATCGACGGGGCATTGATAAAAATGAAAGCATCTACAATATCAGGGAAACTTGGGCTTACAGAATTCAAAGCTTCAAATGGTTGGCTGGATAGGTTCAAAAAACGCTATGGGATAACTTGCAGGGCAGTATGTGGAGAGAGTGCTGCAGTTAGTGATGAAAGTGTTGAACACTGGAAAGAAGAGGTGCTGCCAGCCCTCTTGGAAGGTTTCGAATCTCGGGATGTATACAATGTGGATGAAACTGGCCTGTTTTACCAACTCGTGCCCTCTAAAACCTTAAGTGTTAAAGGAGAGGCATGCCATGGAGGAAGAATGAGCAAGCAGAGAATTACTGTTCTCTTATGCAGCAACGCAGATGGCAGCGACAAGCTAGAACCCTTAGTAATTGGAAAGTTCCAGAAACCACGTTGCTTTAAGAACAATTCTACGCTGCCATGTAAGTATTATAGCAACAAAAGTGCTTGGATGACTGCGGAATTGTTCAAAAAGTTCTTGCAAGCTTTTGATGCACGAATGGGTGCTAAAGACAGGAAGGTTGTTCTCTTCATGGACAAGTGTCCTGCTCATCCAAAAGACTTAGGATTCCTGCGGAATGTGAAAGTGCATTTCTTCCCTGCAAATTGCACTAGCAGACTCTAGCCCTTGGATCTAGGGATTATTCATAGCCTGAAAAGCAAGTATCGGAAAGCTCTTGTCCTTAAGGCCTTTATTGATAGGAATGAAGTGCTTAAATTGAACATCCTGCAAGCAATGCATATGCTCACAGGAGCTTGGAAAATGGTAACTAAGGAAACCATCTCAAATTGCTTTCATAATGCTGGATTTAATGAAATGAGCACTCACGACAAAGACGGTGATGAAGGAGGAGTGGACATGCATGATTGGGTGCAGGTATCTGACAATTTGCCCATCACTTTTGATGAATTTGTGGCGTGTGATGATGATGCCATCACTACATGCATCCGGGATGTTGAGGAAATCTGCGAAGATGAAGTCAAGCAGAATGATGATGGTATCGACGAAGACGATGATGTTAGGGATGAAGAAATACAACCGCCATCATTCAGTGAAGCTGTTGCCAGCATAGACATTGTTCGGAGATATGTCACAGCATTCAAAGTGGACAACTCTGTTATAGACAGAGTAAATCAATTGGAGATGGACATTCTGAACCTAAAATCCAAAAGTGCTAAAAAGCAGACTACCATGTTTGATTACTGTATTTCAAAAAATGTGACACTGTGAAAGTTGTGTAAATGTGTGTTGTATATAGGAAAAGTAACTCTCTATATATTATATTACTGTAATTGTATAAGTATTTTGTGGACGTTTTAATTTTGTAATGTGCTGGGAAACTACGATTTTTGACTACTGTATTACTGCTACAGAAAAAGTTGTAATTACTGTATAGTGTGTAGGGTAGGTATCTCCTTGTTTTATTGTTGTTATTGTGTTAATTATGTGTGTTGGTGCAATTCGAGTCAATACAGTCAAAGAGGTCTGCAAAAGATTTGTTTTTTATCGAAACCTCGATTTAACCCCCATTTAAGGTTAAAAATACCAGACCCTCGAAAAACGTTAAATAGGGGTTCTACTGTACAGTGTTTACAGTACCTTTTTAAATCAATTAGAAGTCCTGTAATTTTTGTAGTTTGATTTTATTACCCCTCTTGCTCGCCGCTATGTTGCGCCACCTTCTCATCCTCGGCTACCCAATACACTACGTCCTTTAATGTTATTGATTTCAGAGTGTCTGTCACACCTTTCCCGCCTTCCAAATGTTCAAGTAATGTTTTGAGCAGTCTCTTACTATAATTCCTCTTCAGAGTTTCCAAGAGACCTTGATCGAGAGCGCCTCAGTTAACACCGAGCCTCGGATAAGTGGGTCTGCAGCTTTCTACTGTACTAGCATTTATTACAGTTGCGATTTTACAGAAACTTTACTCGTAATCAGTTGGTTGTCTATACTTGTACATAAGTGGCACATCACTCACCACTAGTTCATAAACTTATTGATAGAAGCACCAAAGTTGTTTCGATGATAACAGCACATCATACTTGTGTAGTTAATAACAGTAATACAAAATATCATGAAATTGGCTTAACTTGGCAAAAAAGAGCAAAATGATAAAATTATTTGTAAAATAAACTGGAAATTTTAAAATGTATATTAGTCGGTCAAAACGACTGTTGGTTGGTTCTTAAGTAAAGGGGCTGCGACAACGCGGTCTTATGAATTTTTCAAATAGTTCCTACTTTTGCCGCCAAACGCCACCGTCAACGACTACTAGTTCAGAACTTAGCTACCAGACGCCACCGCAGGCGGCTCCTGGCAACGAACGTAGGAACCTAAGAGCGTTGTTTACATTCTTAACCTATACAGTTTAGCTTCACACAGGTGTAATTAGTGGAAGGTTCTTTAACATGCCATAAATCTATGACATGGGACCGCCGGCTTTACTTCCCCTCCGAAGGAAGGCATACTGAGGGATTTTTAACACTCTTAAAAAATCCGACGACTTCGGCCGGATTTGAACCCACGATCTTGGGCATAGAAAACACGATCGTAAGTTACCCAATTGTAAAGAGTGTTATTTCTCAACAACCATTACAATTGGGTACAATAGTGTTGACCGACTAAAAAGCATTCTAAAAATTCCTTTACTAAGGCAACATTGACTTGCAAAGCCTGTGAAGTACAAAATGAACATGGAGGCCAAGCAAAGTTGAAACATTTAAATAGACTTTTCTCTCGATTTAACCATCCGAGCGCAGTGAAACTTGATACAACAAATGTTGTTGTTGTTATTTGAGTCTTCAGTCTTTTGACTGGTTTGATGCAGCTCTCCATGCCTCCCTGTCCTGTCGTTTCATCTCTACATAGCTACCACACCCTTCATCCGAGGCAATCTGTTTAACATATTCTAACCTTGGTCTATCCCTACAGTTCTTGTCCTCGACCCCTTCTTCCATAACTAAGCTTGCTATTCCTGGGTGTCTTAGTATGTGTCCTAGTGTTACAGTATATATATATATATATATATATATATATATATATATATTATGATCAAGTAGGGAGTGATAGAGGAGTAACACCTCTTTAAAAAACCCTGGTCCAGCTGGCCCGGCTGGTAGTACCTTGTTAGGGTCCCTTGCCAGGGTTACGGTGAAGTCCTCAACGGTACCTGCAGTGAAAGAGGTGAACTCGGGCACAGTGTGGTTGGCGGAAGGGGCAGCCTATTGCTCAGGTTTAATAGGGCTCAACTTGGCGCCGTACCATCTCGGATACTGTAAAGACGTTTGATAGGGATCGACGCACACATGAAGAGGCCAAGCGTCAAGCTAGGAAACTTCGAGCAGCCCAACCACATCCTCCTCCAGCAATACTATGTGACTTGTGTGGACGCTTGTCCATGCCAGGATTGGACTCTTTAGTCACCGTAAACACATCCACGAACTGGACTGAAGGAAGAAGATTTATACTCGGATTCGAGTTAAAGCCGATGATGAGTATGTGTCCTACCAACCTATCTCTTCTCTTCATTAGCAGTCGCCAGAAACATCTCTCCTCTCCCACTCGTCTTAATACCTCTTCGTTTGTAACCCTATCTATCAATCTGATCTTCATCATTCTCCTGTAACACCACATTTCAAACACTTCAAATGTTTACACACATTGTACTGCACTGACATCTAACCTCAAGATGGCGGCTGTGCTAAATTTTAAAATTAAGTTTTTATTTCTTGTGTCCTAATCGTGTGATCAAAGTCAACGTTTGAATAATAAACCTAACAAGAGAAGTACAGTATTAGGTAAGAAAGGTCAAAACCTATCTTGAAACATTGTGGACGCAATCGTTGTGCTATAAGAGGACAACGTGTGGAAAATCAGCTGTCAGATTGAACTGCAAGGCTCGGAAATCATGTGGCGTATCTCTCATATAAATCAATGGGAAGTAGCGAGTACCGTACATGTTGGAACGAACAGCTCTGACGACTCAGACACTCAAGGCCGGTTGGAAGTTAGTTATTGTTGTTTTAAGGGGCGGAACTACGAGGTCATCTGCCCCTAGCCGGTGGGAAGCAGCCGCACACTCCAGTGTGCATATACGTCCCGCCGCGTGACTATTCCGGCTGATTTTCCGCACGTTGTCCTCTTTTAGTACAACGATTACGTCCACAAAGTTTCAAGATAAGTTTCGACCTGTCTTACCTGATACTTCCCTTGTCAGAAATAATAGTCATCTAATAATATATAACTCTTTGGCCTACATATCTATTGCAGCAATCAAACTGAAATTTTGTACGTTGGTAGAAGCTATTAACATAAGTAGGATATATGAAAATAGGCTATATAGTTCTTCATGGAACTACTTGTTGTAGATATTTTCGATAGGGTATTGTTCCTGAATCGAAGATAAGTAAGCAATAATAAAATTAAAATAATTTGCTTCTGTGGCCAACAAAAAAATAATTTAATGCTTTTTTTTTTCTAAATTAACAGAATGAATCTTCTCAAAACTGAAAGTCTGTGGCTCTACTCACACTGCTCTTCATAGAGGTATGGGACACTTAACGCTCCCAGGTATGGAATGAGGGGTCGTGGATCATAGGCTGTGCTGCCGGGATCCACTGTTGCTGCTCCTAGCATGAAGTGTATGCCTTTAGAGCGGGCATAGAACTGGTACTGATGCAAGGTATGAAGCAAACTGAGGGAGTCTTTGCCTCCAGATAGACACACCATCACACGATCTCCATCACGGATCATATCAAATTCTTGAAGTGCCTGCACAGAATAAGTCACGAGTTCTTTCAAAGGAGTGCACTAAAAAAGGAATTATATTATAACATGTCCACAACACCAAAGACAGATTACCAAAAATTACTCAGCACCTACATCACATACACACCAAAAATAACATTCAGTACCATTCTCCTTAGTTCAAAATGTTGTTATGTTGTAAAAACAAGACAAATTACATTAAATACGAGGGCTGTCTTTTCTTTAAACCTCCGATGGGCTATAAAAAAAACACACACATTGACATACAATGATTTTAATACTAAAAGTTTATTAGTTTCGTACTTATTTTTCAACATAATTGCCGAAATGATTGAGGCATTTGTTGTTTCGTGATACAAGATTTCCGATACTCTCTGCAAAGTAGTCTGCCACCAGTGAGGTACGGTACCTCTGGACACTGTTGTTAAAGCTTGTCCGCCCAACCACGCCTTCAATGCTCAAAAGAGGTAAAAATCTCTTGGTGCGAGCTCTGGACTATACGTGTAGCAGTTTTGCTAGCCCACACGTTGAGCGACAAGTGTAGCATTATTAATGCCCCATGTTGGTAGCAACAAGTGTAACGGTATGGCTGCCCCTAACTGTTGGGTGATAAATGTAACTGTTTACCTTTGCCTAAGCTATGTTGTTTTAATGGGCGCCAAGACCTCAATGCAATGCTGAAATCTAAATTTGTATTTAACGTCTAGCTCTGGTAGAACACCTTCAAGAATCTATTCACTCAGATCGTGGTATGATTTGATCATTAACCCAACAAACAATTGTATCAGGAGACGGAATTGGTCTATATCTAATGCTACCTACTGAAAGCAAAGATTGCATTGTAAAAGAATTGAATTTATTATATAAAACAAGTATAGCAAAATTAATAATAATAATAAGTTTAAAATTTAAATTGGAGCATTGCGATTTTAATATTACCGATAGAAAATTACGTGAAAACGGAGTCTGATAAATTATTGATTTTACTCTTATTCCCAAGCTATGAAGCTACTGAAATATGAAATATAAAACAAAGAGAAATGAGAGATTGCGTATTTCTGCGTCATTCGCGCTTACCACTGGAAATGGCCGAAGCCTTTCCCTCGTACTGGATGATGCTGTGAGCTTCCCACAGTCTCCTGGACGTCTCCATCTCCGTCGATATTTGATGAGATTCTGGTAGATTAGATAATTCTATGGTCCGTACATCGGACCCAAACACTCGTACAACCACACTGGTTAAGTTTTACAAAAGTTAGTCCTCCACTCCACGGAACATCGGAGCGACTCCCGCGTACAACCGTACTCGTTAAGTTCTATACAGATAGTCCCCCACTCCACGGAACATCAGAGCGACTCCCGC